>CM049308.1:25000-1510000 GCA_026874595.1 Sipunculus nudus
TTCTATGATATGTTTAATGTGTCCAGACTGCATGGAGTCCTGGAGCCCGGATGTTGTAAAGTGATGCACATCTTTGACATCCTTCAACATCTTCTCAACTTGGGAGGAGTGTTGTAATGCGGACTTGTCAGAGCGGGCCCCGCCGCTGAACGATGTAAGGTGCGTCTGGAACTCTTCCAGTAACAGGTTGGGTGAGGCTGGCACCTTAAAATAGCGTTTGTGCAGATCTGTGCCCCGCTTAAATCCGTGCACGGTGACGAGGTGGGAGTCTAGTCGCTGGCCGACGAAGGGGCAGCCAGCGACACTGCAGCTACTCAGTTGTGTTGTTTCTACCTTCACTTCTGGGTGTACCGATCTCATGTGCCTTTTCAGGTTGCTCTTACGCTGTTTGCATATAGGGCACATGGCCCCTGAACCTCTGCGAGCCCCAATCCTGTGGCGTCGGCGCCCCCTGTCACCTGCCAACAAAAATAATAAGTGAAACATGGACTACGACACCAAACTTGCTTAACAAAGTTGTGGAGAAGGATATCTACAGACAAGCCTGTGCATTGTATAGATAGCGGCCCCAAACAAGAGTCGCTTCACACATAAGAGCTGTGTTAAAGCCAGATTCTGCTGAAGTTTAGGACCAAAACAAGGTAAGATTTGGACCATGACAACGTAAATTTGCGACCATAATATCGTAGGTTTTAGACCATAACACTCAAGGTTTAGGACCGTAACGTAACTTTAGCAACATAACACTAAGTTTAGAACCATAAGAGTGAAGTTAAACAGCCAGGGTCCGCATCGTCCTACAGTGATACATACATACATATATGCATACATGCGTACATACATACATACATACACATACCCATGTTATGTTGTATACACACTTTATTTATATATATATATATATATATATATATATATATATATATATATATATATATAAGCACGTACGTTTAGGACCATAACAGTGACATTACACAGCCATATATATTATATATATATATATATATATATATATATATATATATATACATTCATATACCATATATAAATACATATATTTTTAGATATATACCTAAATATACACACATATTTACATACATTTGTCAACAGTATTCTAAGCTTAGGTTTAGAACCATGAGACTGTTAGTTTAGGACCATAACAATGTAAGTTTAGGACTATAACACTTTATCTTTGAACCATAACCCTGTAAGCTGTCGCCTATGTTTATGATCAAAGGGGTTATGTTTACTCCTTCATTTGTTATCATCAAAGAGCGTTTTTTTCACCTGTGTTTAATATCAAGCTCGTTTATATTTTCACCTCTATTTATTGTAAAGGAGATTGTTTTCTACTGTTTATTATCAAGGAGTGTTAAGTTGTAACTTATGTTTATGATCAAATAAGTCACGTTTTCACCTGTGTTTATCATAATTAAGGAGATAATGTTTTCATCTGTGTTGATGATAAAGGAAGTCATATTTTCACCTTTGTTAATAATCAAGGTGTTCATGTTTCACCTGTTTTATTGTTCTTCTAATATATAAAGACATCCAGGAAAAAACAGAGCACATTGAGGGAAAATCTGGTGTTTTTCTGAAAAGTTGAATGCACCCTTGCATGAATTTTAATTATATTATGTGTGCGTAAAGAATCAGTAACATTACACTACAGATACAGTAAAACCGAATAAATAAATAAATGTTACAGATACCCGAGTGTTATTTATTGAAGCTTTAAACTGGGAAATGCATGCCTGAGAATATGAAACAGCATTGCGGGTGACAGGAATAGTACAAGGAATGCTATGGAGTATAAGGTGTGTCTGCACAACTTTTATTAAATTGTAAATTTTTCTAATATATAAAGACATCAAGGATAAATATGTGGAGCACATTGTATGACAATCTGGGTGAATATTAATGAAAAGTTCCCTGTACACTTGCATAAGTGTGAATTTTCTAATATGTATATAATGAAACAGTCACATGACATAACAGATTAAGTTAATACGAAATAAAAAGATAAGTCACAGAGAGTCCGACTGTTAGTTATGGAGTAACAAGGATTCTTTGGTTATCCCATTCAATGACTTAAATAGTTTTACACGACCCTGTTCTTTCATATTTTTAAAGTTTTGCATGGAAACTAAGAATAAATGACTAATCTGGGAAATATGGGAATGAGAATATGCAACAGCATCCCTACCTTCTTGGCACGGCTCCAATTGCGTTTCCTCCTCTTGGACCGCCGCTTCCCCTTGGTCTGCTGTAAAAGAATGATATGTACAGACAAGTTTTGCTACTGTAGAGATAGCGGCTGCACAGAAGAGTTGCTTCCCATTTAGGCTGATGGGAAAAGGCAAACGCAGTTGTGGAGAGATGGTCTCTGACCACTGTGGGTGAAATGATATACAGCCATTTTGTACACAGTGCCAAAGGGAATTGGCCAAGGAATGCTATCGAGTATCAGGTGTTTCAGCACCACTTTGATCAAATTGTAACGTTTTTAATATATAAAGACGTCCAGGATAAACCTGTGAAGCACATTGTATGACAATCTGGGCAAATATTAATGAAATGTTCACTGCATAATTGCATTAAATTCTAATTTTCTTATATGTATGTAAAGAAACAGTCACATAACACAACGAATTAAGTTAATACGAAAATTCAGATAAGTCACAGAGAGTGCGTATGTTATTTGTGGAGTAACATAGATTCTTTGGTTATCCCATCCGTTGCATTAAATAGTTTTACACGACCCTGTTCTTTCATATTTTTAAAGTTTTGCATGGAAACTAAGAATAAATGACTAATCTGGGAAATATGGGCATGAAAATATGCAACAACATCACTACCTTCTTTGCACGGCTCCAATTGCGTTTCCTCCTCTTGCACCGTCGCTTCGCATAGGCCTGCTGTAAAAGAAGAACATGTACTGACAAGGTTTTCGACTGTATAGATAGCTGTTGCACAGAAGAGTTGCTTCCCATTGAGGCTGATGGGAAAAAGCAAACGCAGTTGTGGAGAGATGGTCTCTGACCACTGTTTGTGAAATGATTAACAGACATTTTGTACACAGTGCCAAAGGGAATAGGCCAAGGAATGCTATCGAGAATAAGGTGTGTCAGCACAACTTTTATAAAATTATAACGTTTTTAATTTATAAAGGCGTCCAGGATAAACATGTGAAGCACATTGTATGACAATCTGGGCAAATATTAATGAAATGTTCACTGTACAATTGCATTAAATTCTAATTTTCTTATATGTATGTGAAGAAACAGTCACATTACACAACAAGTTAATTTAATACGAAAAATACAGATAAGTCACAGAGAGTCTGAGTGTTAGTTATGGAGTAACAAGGATTCTTTGGTTATCCCATTCATTGCATTAAATAGTTTTACACGACCCTGTTCTTTCATTTTTTAAAGTTTGGCATGGAAACTAAGAATAAATGACTAATCGGGGAAATATGGGCATGAAAATATGCAACAACATCACTACCTTCTTTGCTCGGGTCCAATTGCGTTTCCTCCTCTTGCACCGCCGCTTCGCCTAGGCCTGCTGTAAAAGAAGGACACGTACAGACAAGGTTTTCGACTGTACAGATAGCTGTTGCACAGAAGAGTTGCTTCCCATTGAGGCTGATGGGAAAAAGAAAACGCAGTTGTGGAGAGATGGTCTCTGACCACTGTGGGTGAAATGATATACAGCCATTTTGTACATAGAGCCAAAGGGAAATGGCCAAGGAATGCTATCGAGTATAAGGTGTTTCAGCACCACTTTGATCAAATTGTAACGTTTTTAATATATAAAGACGTCCAGGATAAACCTGTGAAGCACATTGTATGACAATCTGGGCAAATATTAATGAAATGTTCACTGTATAATTGCATTAAATTCTAATTTTCTTATATGTATGTAAAGAAACAGTCACATAACACAACGAATTAAGTTAATACGAAAATTCAGATAAGTCACAGAGAGTGCGTATGTTATTTGTGGAGTAACATAGATTCTTTGGTTATCCCATCCGTTGCATTAAATAGTTTTACACGACCCTGTTCTTTCATATTTTTAAAGTTTTGCATGGAAACTAAGAATAAATGACTAATCTGGGAAATATGGGCATGAAAATATGCAACAACATCACTACCTTCTTTGCAAGGCTCCAATTGCGTTTCCTCCTCTTGCACCGTCGCTTCGCATAGGCCTGCTGTAAAAGAAGAACATGTACTGACAAGGTTTTCGACTGTATAGATAGCTGTTGCACAGAAGAGTTGCTTCCCATTGAGGCTGATGGGAAAAAGCAAACGCAGTTGTGGAGAGATGGTCTCTGACCACTGTTTGTGAAATGATTAACAGCCATTTTGTACACAGTGCCAAAGGGAATAGGCCAAGGAATGCTACCGAGTATAAGGTGTGTCAGCACAACTTTTATAAAATTGTAACGTTTTTAATTTATAAAGGCGTCCAGGATAAACATGTGAAGCACATTGTATGACAAACTGGGCAAATATTAATGAAATGTTCACTGTACAATTGCATTAAATTCTAATTTTCTTATATGTATGTGAAGAAGCAGTCACATTACACAACAAGTTAATTTAATACGAAAAATACAGATAAGTCACAGAGAGTCTGAGTGTTAGTTATGGAGTAACAAGGATTCTTTGGTTCTCCCATTCATTGCATTAAATAGTTTTACACGACCCTGTTCTTTCATTTTTTAAAGTTTGGCATGGAAACTAAGAATAAATGATTAATCGGGGAAATATGGGCATGAAAATATGCAACAACATCACTACCTTCTTTGCTCGGGTCCAATTGCGTTTCCTCCTCTTGCACCGCCGCTTCGCCTAGGCCTGCTGTAAAAGAAGGACACGTACAGACAAGGTTTTCGACTGTATAGATAGCTGTTGCACAGAAGAGTTGCTTCCGATTGAGGCTGATGGGAAAAAGCAAACGCAGTTGTGGAGAGATGGTCTCTGACCACTGTGGGTGAAATGATATACAGCCATTTTGTACACAGAGCCAAAGGGAATAGGCCAAGAAATGCTATCGAGTATCAGGTGTTTCAGCACCACTTTTATCAAATTGTAACGTTTTTAATATATAAAGACGTCCAGGATAAACCTGTGAAGCACATTGTATGACAATCTGGGCAAATATTAATGAAATGTTCACTGTATAATTGCATTAAATTCTAATTTTCTTATATGTATGTAAAGAAACAGTCACATAACACAACGAATTAAGTTAATACGAAAATTCAGATAAGTCACAGAGAGTGCGTATGTTATTTGTGGAGTAACATAGATTCTTTGGTTATCCCATCCGTTGCATTAAATAGTTTTACACGACCCTGTTCTTTCATATTTTTAAAGTTTTGCATGGAAACTAAGAATAAATGACTAATCTGGGAAATATGGGCATGAAAATATGCAACAACATCACTACCTTCTTTGCACGGCTCCAATTGCGTTTCCTCCTCTTGCACCGTCGCTTCGCATAGGCCTGCTGTAAAAGAAGAACATGTACTGACAAGGATTTCGACTGTGTAGATAGCTGTTGCACAGAAGAGTTGCTTCCCATTGAGGCTGATGGGAAAAGCAAACGCAGTTGTGGAGAGATGGTCTCTGACCACTGTTTGTGAAATGATTAACAGCCATTTTGTACACAGTGCCAAAGGGAATAGGCCAAGGAATGCTACCGAGTATAAGGTGTGTCAGCACAACTTTTATAAAATTGTAACGTTTTTAATTTATAAAGGCGTCCAGGATAAACATGTGAAGCACATTGTATGACAAACTGGGCAAATATTAATGAAATGTTCACTGTACAATTGCATTAAATTCTAATTTTCTTATATGTATGTGAAGAAGCAGTCACATTACACAACAAGTTAATTTAATACGAATAATACAGATAAGTCACAGAGAGTCTGAGTGTTAGTTATGGAGTAACAAGGATTCTTTGGTTATCCCATTCATTGCATTAAATAGTTTTACACGATCCTGTTCTTTCATTTTTTAAAGTTTGGCATGGAAACTAAGAATAAATGATTAATCGGGGAAATATGGGCATGAAAATATGCAACAACATCACTACCTTCTTTGCTCGGGTCCAATTGCGTTTCCTTCTCTTGCACCGCCGCTTCGCCTAGGCCTGCTGTAAAAGAAGGACACGTACAGACAAGGTTTTCGACTGTATAGATAGCTGTTGCACAGAAGAGTTGCTTCCGATTGAGGCTGATGGGAAAAAGCAAACGCAGTTGTGGAGAGATGGTCTCTGACCACTGTGGGTGAAATGATATACAGCCATTTTGTACATAGAGCCAAAGGGAATAGGCCAAGAAATGCTATCGAGTATAAGGTGTTTCAGCACCACTTTTATCAAATTGTAACGTTTTTAATATATAAAGACGTCCAGGATAAACCTGTGAAGCACATTGTATGACAATCTGGGCAAATATTAATGAAATGTTCACTGTATAATTGCATTAAATTCTAATTTTCTTATATGTATGTAAAGAAACAGTCACATAACACAACGAATTAAGTTAATACGAAAATTCAGATAAGTCACAGAGAGTGCGTATGTTATTTGTGGAGTAACATAGATTCTTTGGTTATCCCATCCGTTGCATTAAATAGTTTTACACGACCCTGTTCTTTCATATTTTTAAAGTTTTGCATGGAAACTAAGAATAAATGACTAATCTGGGAAATATGGGCATGAAAATATGCAACAACATCACTACCTTCTTTGCACGGCTCCAATTGCGTTTCCTCCTCTTGCACCGTCGCTTCGCATAGGCCTGCTGTAAAAGCAGAACATGTACTGACAAGGATTTCGACTGTGTAGATAGCTGTTGCACAGAAGAGTTGCTTCCCATTGAGGCTGATGGGAAAAGCAAACGCAGTTGTGGAGAGATGGTCTCTGACCACTGTTTGTGAAATGATTAACAGCCATTTTGTACACAGTGCCAAAGGGAATAGGCCAAGGAATGCTACCGAGTATAAGGTGTGTCAGCACAACTTTTATAAAATTGTAACGTTTTTAATTTATAAAGGCGTCCAGGATAAACATGTGAAGCACATTGTATGACAAACTGGGCAAATATTAATGAAATGTTCACTGTACAATTGCATTAAATTCTAATTTTCTTATATGTATGTGAAGAAGCAGTCACATTACACAACAAGTTAATTTAATACGAATAATACAGATAAGTCACAGAGAGTCTGAGTGTTAGTTATGGAGTAACAAGGATTCTTTGGTTATCCCATTCATTGCATTAAATAGTTTTACACGATCCTGTTCTTTCATTTTTTAAAGTTTGGCATGGAAACTAAGAATAAATGATTAATCGGGGAAATATGGGCATGAAAATATGCAACAACATCACTACCTTCTTTGCTCGGGTCCAATTGCGTTTCCTTCTCTTGCACCGCCGCTTCGCCTAGGCCTGCTGTAAAAGAAGGACACGTACAGACAAGGTTTTCGACTGTATAGATAGCTGTTGCACAGAAGAGTTGCTTCCGATTGAGGCTGATGGGAAAAAGCAAACGCAGTTGTGGAGAGATGGTCTCTGACCACTGTGGGTGAAATGATATACAGCCATTTTGTACATAGAGCCAAAGGGAATAGGCCAAGAAATGCTATCGAGTATAAGGTGTTTCAGCACCACTTTTATCAAATTGTAACGTTTTTAATATATAAAGACGTCCAGGATAAACCTGTGAAGCACATTGTATGACAATCTGGGCAAATATTAATGAAATGTTCACTGTATAATTGCATTAAATTCTAATTTTCTTATATGTATGTAAAGAAACAGTCACATAACACAACGAATTAAGTTAATACGAAAATTCAGATAAGTCACAGAGAGTGCGTATGTTATTTGTGGAGTAACATAGATTCTTTGGTTATCCCATCCGTTGCATTAAATAGTTTTACACGACCCTGTTCTTTCATATTTTTAAAGTTTTGCATGGAAACTAAGAATAAATGACTAATCTGGGAAATATGGGCATGAAAATATGCAACAACATCACTACCTTCTTTGCAAGGCTCCAATTGCGTTTCCTCCTCTTGCACCGTCGCTTCGCATAGGCCTGCTGTAAAAGAAGAACATGTACTGACAAGATTTTCGACTGTATAGATAGCTGTTGCACAGAAGAGTTGCTTCCCATTGAGGCTGATGGGAAAAGCAAACGCAGTTGTGGAGAGATGGTCTCTGACCACTGTTTGTGAAATGATTAACAGCCATTTTGTACACAGTGCCAAAGGGAATAGGCCAAGGAATGCTACCGAGTATAAGGTGTGTCAGCACAACTTTTATAAAATTGTAACGTTTTTAATTTATAAAGGCGTCCAGGATAAACATGTGAAGCACATTGTATGACAAACTGGGCAAATATTAATGAAATGTTCACTGTACAATTGCATTAAATTCTAATTTTCTTATATGTATGTGAAGA
The DNA here is from genome assembly GCA_026874595.1 of Sipunculus nudus. NCBI lineage: Eukaryota > Metazoa > Annelida > Sipuncula > Golfingiida > Sipunculidae > Sipunculus > Sipunculus nudus. Next base: position 33,496 of record CM049308.1, read on the forward strand.
AGCAGTCACATTACACAACAAGTTAATTTAATACGAATAATACAGATAAGTCACAGAGAGTCTGAGTGTTAGTTATGGAGTAACAAGGATTCTTTGGTTATCCCATTCATTGCATTAAATAGTTTTACACGATCCTGTTCTTTCATTTTTTAAAGTTTGGCATGGAAACTAAGAATAAATGATTAATCGGGGAAATATGGGCATGAAAATATGCAACAACATCACTACCTTCTTTGCTCGGGTCCAATTGCGTTTCCTTCTCTTGCACCGCCGCTTCGCCTAGGCCTGCTGTAAAAGAAGGACACGTACAGACAAGGTTTTCGACTGTATAGATAGCTGTTGCACAGAAGAGTTGCTTCCGATTGAGGCTGATGGGAAAAAGCAAACGCAGTTGTGGAGAGATGGTCTCTGACCACTGTGGGTGAAATGATATACAGCCATTTTGTACACAGAGCCAAAGGGAATAGGCCAAGGAATGCTATCGAGTATAAGGTGTGTCAGCACAACTTTTATCAAATTGTAACGTTTTTAATATATAAAGACGTCCAGGATAAACCTGTGAAGCACATTGTATGACAATCTGAGCAAATATTAATGAAATGTTCACTGTATAATAGCATTAAATTCTAATTTTCTCATATGTATGTGAAGAAACAGTCACATTACACAACAAGTTAAGTTATGCAACAGCATCAATACCTTTATTGCAAGGCTCCAATTGCGTTTCCTCCTTTTGGACCACCGCTTCCCCTTGGCCTGTTGTAAAAGAAGGATATGTACAGACAAGGCATATAAGATTTTATATATATAAGATACATACGGTTTTGTATCAAATTTAGTATTATGCTGTGGGGGGGGGGTGGTAATTCGGAGCCAGATAACTCAGAGAATATGTCACAGTATGCGTATATATATATATATATATATATATATATATATATATATATATATATATATATATATATATGAAGATCTGGCCCGAGGGTAATCTGATGGTTGTGCCTGCAACAAAACACAGTCTAATTAAAAAAAGTTTACATGGGTTACATGGGTTAACACGGGACACATGGGTCACGTCGCTCAGCTGAAGTTGGAAAAAAATTGGAACTTAAACGTCATCATGTAACTGATATATGAGAAGTAAAATATAGTTTTATTAATATTCTTTTTCATAAAAATAAATATTGAAAATATGAAAAATGAGAGAACAACAAACCCAATCACTGAGGCAAGAAAATAATGAACAAAGTTTTGTATTAATTTTTTTTAATAAGTATATTTTTAATATACAAATTTCACTAAACAGTTTCAGTCGTATATATTTGAATATTTAAGTTGATTAAAATATTTTAAATTGCATCAACATTTCTAGTTAATCTGGTCAGGCAACATCACATCATTTACGCAGATGTTCTGATGGTTTCTGAAATATAATTTTTTTTTTAAATGTGCTATAACAATACTTATCTGGGAAAAAATCTTGATTCACGATTGAAACAAGAGACCCATGGGTCTCGTGGCTCAGCTGAATTTTTTGGAAATTTTTGTCAAATATAAATATACATGATTTTTATATATATATAAAATAACATTTTATTAAAATGTACCTATTTCGTTTGTTAAATATATTAGCATTTGAAAAGCTAAGAGGAAATAGCCCTGCTTCTGATAATTAAACATTAATTATATGTTTTATTAACTAATTCTGTGCACAGTTATGGTTTATATGAAAGATATAGAAGAGTCTGATGATCAAATATTTCAGTTAACATGCCTAACACTATGCAATGTCAATGATAGTTGTCTAAAAGCCCTGTTAACATGTCTAACAGTCTGCACCGTCACTGATACTTGTCTAAAAGCACTGTTAACATGTCTTACAGTCTGCACGATCACTGAAGCTTGTCTATAGCCCACTTAACATGTCTAACAGTCTGCACGGTCACTGATACTTGTCTAAAAGCCCTGTTAACATGTCTAACAGTCTGCACGGTCACTGATACTTGTCTAAAAGCCCTGTTAACATGTCTTACAGTCTCCACGGTCACTGATACTTGTCTAAAAGCCCAGTTGACATGTCTAACAGTCTGTACGGTTACTGATACTTGTCTAAAAGCCCTGTTAACATGCCTAACAGTCATTCATACATACCGATATTCATTCATAAATACCTGTAAACATGTACATATATATATATATATATATATATATATATATATATATATATATATATATATATATGACAATGTCAACTGTATTCTAAGCTTAAGTTTGGGAGCATAATTCTATATGTTTAGCACCATAACCATAAGTTTAGGACCATACCATCGTAAGTTTAGGATCATAACACTGTTAGTTTAGCACCATATCAATGTAATTTTAGGATCCTAACATAAGTGTAGGACCATAACGCTAAGTTTAAGACCATAGCACTTCAAGTTTAGGAACATAACGTAAATTTAGGACCATATCACTGTATGTTTAGGAACCTAACAATGTAAGGTTATGGACATAGTGTACGTCTACGACCATAACACTGTACCTTTAGGACCATAACATGTTGAGTTGAGGACCTTAACACTGTCTGCAGTTGAAATTACAGTCACTTGTCAGTGTTAGGAGCATAACCCGTCGAGTGTACGTTTATGACCATAACATGTTGAGTTGAGGACCTTAACACTGTCTTAAGTTGAAATTAGAATCACTTGTGGTAAAGCACTGTTCACATGTCAAACAGTATGCACGATCCCTGATACTTGTCTAAAAGTCATGTCAACAGGTCTAACAGTCTGCACGGTCACTGATACTTCTCTAAAAGCCCAGTTAACATGTCTATCAGTCTGCACGGTCACTGATACTTGTCTGAAATCCCAATTAAGATGTCTAACAGTGTCCATGGTTATGGACGCTGTTGTTAACGTTGACTTAAATACAAAGATGAACCGAGAAAGGTTAGTAATGATGCACAGCCATTACGTCCACAATGGAAATAAGTGAAAGAGTTCGTTTTCATATTGATCACAATGTTTTGGGGCACACGAACTTTCCATGTTATTCGTTATAACGGATGAGAGAGTCCTAGGTAAACAATACTTATTGCTGCTACAAGGACACACGGTCCTGGAGAGATGCTCCCTCATCGCTGTGTTAGTAATGATGTACAGACATTATGTCTACAACGGAAATAAGGGAAAGAGTTCGTTTTTCATATTGACCACAATGTTTTTGGGCACACAATCTTTCCATGTTATTCGTTATAACGGGCGACAGAGTCCTAGGTCAAAAACAAGTGTCGCTGCTAAAAGAACTGATAACAATTAACTTTAGAGAGAGATTAATGAGAGAGATATATATAGAGAGAGATAGAGAGAAAAAAGGGGAAATACATGGAGTAGACATAAAGACCGTGATGGAAAAGTACTATACTGACATATGACAAAAATCAATGATTAATCAACATTATTCCATTAAAATAAAAATTACTCACTGGACATGTTTTTGTCTGTGTCGTCTGACGCCTCGCTTAACTGGCTGTCTTCTTCACCTGAATGAATAGATTTAAATCAGAAGGATTAATACATCGAAAAAGTGATCTTGTGCACAGATTGAACTCAGAACGGTACAATAAATTTTCTAAAATAAATTGAAATTGTTTTTATACCTTATATATTAGTCTCGCCAGCTTCACTGTGACTGGAAGCTGATGTTAACGTTGAATTAAACACAAGCATCACGTTACTTGAGAGTGTAAGTTGGATAAGTGTTGCATTCAATGTTCTGAACCGGATTCAATCTAACGCATGGCTGCGCAAAGAACAGTTTAACAGAGAAAGGCTAGTGGTATAGCTTCACCTGCGGATAAAAAGAATATGTACAGACAAACACGGTCCTGGAGAGATGCTGTCTCATCGCTGTGTTAGTAATGATGTACAGCCATTATGTACACAAAGGAAATAGGGGTAAGAGTTCGTTTTTCATATCGACCACAATGTTCTGGTGCACACAATCTTTCCATGTTATCCGTTATAACGGACGACAGGGTCCTAGGTAAAAAATACGTGTCGCTGCTAAAAGAACTGATAACAATTAACTGTAGAATTTTATGAGAGAGAGAGGGAGAAAGAAAGAAAAAGAGAGAGAGAGAAAAGGCGAAATACATTTAATAGATATAAAGACCGTGATGGAAAAGTACTTAACGGACATATGCCAAAAATCAATGAATATTAAACATTATTCCATTAAAATAAAAATTACTCACTGGACATGACCATGTCTTTGTCGTCTGACGCCTCGCTTAACTGGCTGTCTTCTTCACCTGAATGAATAGATTTAAATAAGAAGGATTAATAAATAGATTAAAATCAGAAGGATTAATACATCGCAAAAGTGATCTTGGGCCCAGATTGAACTCAGAACGGGAAGATAACCTTTCTAAAAGAAATTGAAATTGTTTTCACCTTATATGTTAGTCTCGCGAGCTTCACTGTGACTGGAAGCTGATGTTAACGTTGAATTAAACACAAGCATCACGTTACTTGAGAGTGTAAGTTGGATAAGGGTTGCATTCAATGTTGTGAACCGGATTCAATCTAACGCATGGCTGCGCAAAGAACAGTTTAACCGAGAAAGGCTAGTGGTATAGCTTCACTTGCGATTAAAACGAATATGTACAGACAAACACGGTCCTGGAGAGATGCTGTCTCATCGCTGTGTTAGTAATGATGTACAGCCATTATGTACACAAAGGAAATAGGGGTAAGAGTTCGTTTTTCATATCGACCACAATGTTCTGGTGCACACAATCTTTCCATGTTATCCGTTGTAACGGACGACAGGGTCCTAGGTCAAAAATACGTGTCGCTGCTAAAAGAACTGATAACAATTAACTGTAGAATTTTATGAGAGAGAGAGGGAGAAAGAAAGAAAGAGAGAGAGAGAGAGAAAAGGCGAAATACATTTAATAGATATAAAGACCGTGATGAAAAGTACTAAACCGACATATGACAAAAATCAATGAATAATAAACATTATTCCAATAAAATAAAAATACTCACTGCATTCAATGTTTAGGTCTTTGTCGTCTGACGCCGCGCTTAACTGGCCGTCTTCTTCACCTAAATGAACAGATTTAAAACAGAACAATTAATACATAGGAAAAGTGATCTTGTGCACAGATTGAACTCAGAACGGTAAGATAATTTTTCTAAAATATATTGAGATTTTTTTGTTCTCTTATATATTCGTCTCGCGAGCTTCACTGGAACTGGACGCTGTTGTTAACGTTGAATTAAACACAAGCATCACGTTACTTGACAGTGTAAGTTGGATAAGTGTTGCATTCAATGTTCTGAACCGGATTCAATCTAAAGCATGGCTACGCAGCAAACAGTTTAACAGAGAAAGGCTAGTGTTATGGCCTCAACTGCTGTAAAGAAAAATATGTACAGAAACAAACGGACCTGGAGAGATGCTCTCTCATCGCTGTGTTAGTAATGATGTACAGCCATTATATACATAAAGGAAATAGGTGTAAGAGTTCGTTTTCATATCGACCACAATGTTTTGGTGCACACAATCTTTCCATGTTATTCGTTATAACGGATGACAGAGTCCCAGGTAAAAAATACGTGTCGCTGCTAAAAGAACTGGTAACAATTAACTTTGGGATTTATGAGAGAGATGTATATATTCAAAGAGAGAGAGAAAAGAGGAAATATGTAGAGTGGACATACAGACCGCCATGGAAAAGTACTATGGCGACATATGACAAAAATCAATGAATAATCAACTTTATTGCATTTAATTTAAAATTACTCACTGGACATGTTTATGTCTTTGTCGTCGGACGCCTCGCTTAACTGGCTGTCTTCTTCACCTGAATGAACAGAAAGATTAATACATCGTACAGTGGGCTTGTGCACAGATTGAACTCAGAACGGTAAGATGAATTTTCTAAAATAAATTGATAGTTGAGTTTTTTTCCTAATATATTCGTTTCGCGAGCTTCACTGAGACTGGACGCTGTTGGTAACGTTGAATTAAACACAAGCATCACGTCACTTGAGAGTGTAAGTTGGATAAGTGTTGCATTCAATGTTCTGAACCGGATTCAATGTAACGCATGGCTGCGCAACGAACAGTTTAACATGAAAGGCTAGTGTTATAGCTTCACCTGTGGTAAAAAAGAATATGTACAGACAAACACGGTCCTGAAGAGATGCTGTCTCACGGCTGTGTTATTAATGATGTACAGCCATAATGTATCAATGGAAATTGGGGAAAGAGTTTGCTTTCAGATCAATCACAATGTTTTGGGGCACACAATCTTTCCATGTTATCCGTTGTAACGGATGACAGAGTCCTAGGTCAAAAGTACGTGTCGCTGCCATAAGAACGGGTAACAATTAACTTTAGAATTTATAAGATAGAGAGAGAAAGAAAGAAAGAGAGAGAGAGAAAAGAGAAATACATAAAATAGACATAAAGACAGTTATGGAAAGTACTTTATCGACATATGCCAAAAAGCAATGAATAATCAACATTATTCCAATAAATAAAAATTACTTTAACACTCACTGGAAATGTTTCTGTCTTTGGCGTTAAAATTCATGAGAGCGAGTGAAAAAAATGAGAGCGAGAAAAGCGGAAATTCATAGAATAGACATAAAGACCCTGATGGAAAAGTACTTAACCGACATATGACAAAAATCAATGAATAATCAGCATTATTCCATTAAAGTAAAAATCCCTCACTGGACATGTTTCTGTCTTTGTCGTCTGACGCCTCGCTTAACTGGCTGTCTTCTTCACCTGAAAGAACAGATTGAAAACAGAACAGTCAATACATATGAAAAGTGATCTTGTGCACAGATTGAACTCCGAACGGTAAGATGATTTTTCTAAAACAAATTGAAATTGTTTTTTTTTTCTCATATATATTCGTCTCGCGATCTTCACTGGGACTGGACGCTGTTGTTAACGTTGAATTAAACACGCGCATCACGTTACTTGACAGTGTACGTTGTTCTGAACCGGATTCAATCTAAAGCATGGCTACGCAACAAACAGTTTAACAGAGAAAAGCTAGTGTTGTGGCTTCAACTATTGTAAAGAAGAATATGTACAGAAACAAACGGTTCCGGAGAGATGCTCTCTCACAGCTGTGTTAGTAATGTTGTACAGCCATTATGTATCAATGGATAGAGGGGAAAGAGTTCGTTTTCATATCGACCACAATGTTTGAGTGCACACAATCTTTCCATGTTATTCGTTATAACGGATGACAGAGTCCGGGGTCAAAAATACGTGTCCTTTCTACAAGAACTGATAACAATTAACTTAAGAATTTATGATAGAGCGAGAGAAAGAAAGAGAGAGAGAGAAAGAAAGAAAGGGGAAATCCATAGAATGGACATAAAACCGTTAAGGCAAGTACTAGGGCGACATATGAAAAAATAAATGAATAATCAGCATTATTCCATTAAAGTGAAAATCACTCACTGGACATGCTTCTGTCTTTGTCTTCTGACGCAGCGCTTAACTTGCTGTCTTCTTCACCTGAATGAACAGATTTAAAACAGAAAGATTAATACATGGTACAGTGGGCTTGTGCACAGATTGAACTCAGAACGGTAAGATGAATTTTATCAAATAAATTGATAGTTGAGTTTTTTCCCCTAATATATTCGTCTCGCGAGCTTCATTGGGACTGGACGGTGTTGTTAACGTCGAATTAAACACAAGCATCACGTTACTTGACAGTGTAAGTTGGATAAGTGTTGCATTCAATGTTCTGAACCGGATTCAATCTATATAACGTATGGCTGCGCAACAAACAGTTTAACAGAGAAAGGCTAGTGTAATGGCGTCAACTATTGTAAAGAAGAATATGTACAGAAACAAACGGTCCTGGAGAGATGCTGTCTCACAGCTGTGTTAGTAATGATGTACAGGTATCATGCATCAATGGAAATAGGGGAAAGAGTTCGTTTTCATATCGACCACAATGTTTTGGTGCACAGAATCTGTCCATGTTATTCGTTATAACGGTCCTAGGTAAAAAATACGTGTCGCTACTACAAGAACTAATAACAATTAACTTTAGAATTTTATGAAAGAAAGAAAAACAGAGAGAGAGAGAGAGAGAGAGAGAGAGAGAAAAAAAAGGGGAAATATATTTAATAGACATAAAGACCGTCATGGAAAAGTACTATATCGACATATGACAAAAATCAATGAATAATCAACATTATTCCATCAAAGTAAAAAGTACTCACTGGACATGTTTCTGTCTTTGTCTTCTGACGCCTCGCTTAACTGGCTGTCTTCTTCACGTGAATGAACAGATTTAAAACAGAAATATTAATACACCGGAAAAGTGATCTTGTGCACAGATTGAACTCAGAACGGTAAGATGATTTTTCAGAAATAAACAGACGGCCTGAGAAACCGTAGGGCAAAAGGCATAAATCATTCATTGTATCGGAATCATGACCGAAACACAACTGATAATAGAATATAAGACTGCTGTTAAATGTTATAAGATTATTGCTGTAAATGAATAATTACACACTAGATAAGATTATTTCATTAAAGAAATTATTACACACCCGAATCATCTTGGTCGTCGCTTGAACCAGTATCAGTACCGTACTCTGTAATGCATATAATTATAAAAATGTTAAAGTTTTATTAATCGTATTCAATTTATCAAATTAAAAACCTAAGAGGAATTTATAAATAAAATATTTGAGCTGTTATAATGAACAAACTCGTTATAAATGAGCTGTGGCCTGACCTGTGGCCTTACAGGTTGATTATCCGATAGAGTAATTTTTAAGTTCACCTAACTAGAGAGCTGACTTGGACATGAACAAAGTTTAACCGTGTTTATTTATGAGGTATTAAACAATTTGAGCTCAAGGATTAGGAATATGACAAATTGAAGAATATCTCATTCTGTATGCTTTGCAAAATGATTAGGCAATACCTACCTAACTGGACTACCTCAGGTGTCTCCAATTCTTCAGGTAATTCTGTAAATGTATTGAATAAATTTTCTTAACTCAAATACGTTAGTTTATGAAAAAAAATACGACGTGAAAAATATGACAATATTAAAACTTTAAATTTACTTTGGAGCTATCTTCCTGTGAAGCACAAATTAAAATACCACTATGTTATACATCAGAAAGCTATATATGACACGGGTGACTCATTGGCACGAGGCTCAAGCCACGTAGTTAGTTCTATACACATGAACAGTACTAATAAAATGATTCGCTCACAAAAGTTGTTGGTTTAATATAAATCAACATGATGCTTGCATGAATAACGTACCTGGCATTGTTTCTTGCCCGAACATCTCAAGCCTGAAAGCTGCAACAGATGTAAAACACAATACATTTAAACAGTAATGTGAAAGCTGGATAGATACTTGCTTGTATTGCGTTTGTTAATAGCTGGGTTGGAGATTTTTAAATAAAGTTTCAATTGTGATACCTTAAAAAGTTTTTTTCAGGATAACTTTTATAAAATATAAAGGTATCTTTTTCGCAAAATTAAGTTCAATAAAGAATCTGACCTTTCCAAAACTCTTCATCCAGCTCTGGTGAATCCTTTTCTGCCATTTCATGAGGTTCTGGCCTTAAATAAAATGTGACGAACTTAGTGTCATTGGCATGCACGGCAAAGTAAGGGTGTCATTTCACAAATGTCATTCGTCAACTAGATGGTAATATAAGCAGATAGCGAATTGAAGATATGGTACATGAGCGTTGGTATGAGTTAATCAACATCAGTATTGTTCGGTATGGAAAGTGCGTATTTATACACAAATTCTTGCATTTTGACACAGCATACACTGTAAAAGACAAGATGCTGATATATTTTGTAGAGTCATAGAAAAATCAAAATCAAAAAGATTTAATCTCGATCACGTGACAATATTTTACTAGCTTTTATTTTAACTAAGTAATTTTTGCACCAAATACTTTTCCAGAACCATGTAAAAAGCGCGAGGGGTTGGAGTGTAGTGGTCGGTTCGGGATAAGAGTCTGACACGGTCACACACCAATCTATACTGTCATTGTGACAATGTGCAACAATGTAAGTTTAGGACCATGACGTAAGTTTAGGACCAAAACGTAAGTTTAGGACCATAAAAGTGCATGTTTTGGATTATATACCGACATATATACACATATATACATATATAGAGAATGAACAATTTAGTTATAATGAACAACTTGTTATAATGAACAACTTGTTATAATGAACAATTTGGTTATAATGAACAACAGGACCTGTGTGCTTTCCAATGCATTAGCATTCACTTGACCCCTATGTATCTTTAGGACCATAACCCTCAAGTTGAGTTCAAACGGTTATAAAAAGATATCCCTGGAAACATTATTAGAATTGTTAACACGTTTAAATTAAAACCACAAACATGTATGTTTTGAAACAAAACTCTTTTTTTATACATTTCAAGAACTTAATGAAAATGTATAACCTGGGCATCGGACTAAGAATATTGAAACCCTTGTGACTGTAAGCCATAAATTTTTGTTTGTAATAAGTTACACTTGGAAAGCGGCAAATAATAAAAGTAGGAATGACCATCGAATTACCATCGAATCTTGTGACCGGGTGCCTGATGGCTCTCCAACTTTAACACTCTTCAGCTTACTTAGCAATCTGTACAAAGAGAAAAGAAGTTAAAGAAAAAACTAAATATGTGAAAGTTGTGCAATATGTTCAACTTAATCTTATCACAGAATATGAGAAAAAATAAAACATGAAATAATTTCAGTTTTTAACTCTAATATCTGTCAAAATTATATTTAGGTAAAATGATCAAAAATGATAACAAGTTGAAGCACTGGAAGTGAAACTTTTCCTATCACTTACATATAAACATATGTACAAACACTAAATATATAATCTAGATACATTTAGAATTTTATTACAAAGATTGCAAGGGATACTTAAAGAAGCACTAACATATAGCATTTGACCTAGTACGAAATATATATACGCAATATACATATTCAATCTTATTATATTTATTAATGTATCATAATGACATATATTCGAGCCGAATAACTTATCGGCATAAGCGACAATGTTCAAATACTGAGAAAATCCCTTAGTGCCTGGACTAGGACCAAAAGTACTATAATTTTTAAGCATTTCCACTTATATATTTAACGGTTCACATTTCAGAATAAAATAACTTATCGACACTACCGACATTTTCAAAATAGCCGGATGACTTATCGGCATAAGAGACAAGGTTCAAATACTGAGAAAATCCCTAATTGCCTGGAGTAGGACCAAAACTACTATCATTTTTTAACATTTCCAATTATAACAAAAGCTATGTTGAACAACATAAGTTTAAGTTGATAGACTTAAGACTTCAACATAAGCTATGTTGATCAACTTAAGCTTAAGCTGATCAACTTAAGGCCTAATATTTATCAGTTCTTATTTCAGACTTAAGAAAATTATCGAAACTACTGATATTTTCAAAATAGCCGAAAAACTTATCGGGAACAACCGACAATGTTCAAATACTGAGAAAATCCCTTAATTATTTATTCCCTGGAGAAGGACCAAAAGTACTATAATTTTTCAGCATTTCCACTTATATATTTAGCGGTTCACATTTCAGACTAAAATAACTTATCGTCACTACCGACATTTTCAAAATAGCCGGATGACTTATCGGCATAAGCGACAATGTTCAAATACTGAGAAAATCCCTTATTGCCTGCACTAGGACCAAAAGTACTTTAATTTTTAGCATTTCAATATGTGTATTTAATGGATCACATTTCAGACTAAAATAACTTATCGACACTACCGACATTTTCCAAATAGCCCGATGACTTATCGGCAAAAGCGACAATGTTCAAATACTGAGAAAATCCCTTATTGCCAGGAGTAGGACCAAAAGTACTATAATTTTTCAGCATTTCCACTTATATATTTAACGGTTCACAATTCAGACTAAATTAACTTATCGACACTACCGACATTTTCAAAATAGCTGAATAACTTATCGGCATAAGCGACAATGTTCAAATACTGAGAAAATCCCTTATTGCCTGGAGTAGGACTAAAAGTACTAAAATTTTTCATCATTTCCACATATATTTAACGGTTCACATTTCAGACTAAAATTACTTATCGACACTACCAACATTTTCAAAAATGCCAGATGACTTATCGGCATAAGCGAAAATGTTCAAATACTGAGAAAATCCCTTATTGCCTGGAGTAGGTCCGAAAGTACCATAAGTTTTCAGCATTTCCACTTATATGTTTAACAGTTTACTATTGAGACTAAATTAAGTTATGGACACTACTGACATTTTCAAAAAATCTGAATAACTTATCGGCAACACCGACAATGTTCAAATACTGAGAAAATCCCTTATTGCCTGCACTAGGACCAAAAGTACTAAAATTTTTCAGCATCTCCCTATATATTTAACGGTTCATATTTCAGACTAAAATTACTTATCGACACTACCGACATTTTCAAAATAGCCCGATGACTTATCGGCAAAAGCAACAATGTTCCAATACTGATAAAATCCCTTATTGCCTTGAGCAGGACCAAAAGTACTATCATTTTTCAGCATTTCCACTTATATGTTTAACGGTTTACTATTAAGGCTAAATTAACTTATCGACACTACCGACATTTTCAAAAAAGCCGAAAAACTTATCTTCAACACCGACAATGTTCAAATACTGAGAAAATCCCTTATTGCTTGGAGTAGGACTAACAGTACTAAAATTTTTCATCATTTCCACATATATTTAACGGTTCACATTTCAGACTAAAATACTTATTGACACTACCGACATTTTCAAAAATGCCGGATGACTTATCGCCATAAGCGAAAATGTTCAAATACTGAGAAAATCCCTTATTGCCTGGAGTAGGACCAAAAGTACTATAAGTTTTCAGCATTTCCACTTATATGTTTAACGGTTTACTATTAAGACTAAATTAAGTTATCGACACTACCGACATTTTCAAAAAATCCAAATAACTTATCGGCAACACCGACAATGTTCAAATACTGAGAAAATCCCTTATTGGCTGCACTAGGACTAAAAGTACTATATTTTTCAGCATTTCCACTTATATGTTTAACGGTTCACATTTCAGACTAAATTAACTTATCGACACTACCGACATTTTCAAAAAAGCCGGATGACTTATCGGCATAAGTGACAATGTTCAAATACTGAGAAAATCCCTCATTGTCTGGAACAGGACCAAAAGTACTATAATTTTTCAGCATTTCCACTTATATATTTAAAGGTTCACAATTCAGACTAAATTAACTTATCGACACTACCGACATTTTCAAAATAGCCGAAAAACTTATCTTCAACACCGACAATGTTCAAATACTGAGAAAATCCCTTATTGCTTGGAGTAGGACTAACAGTACTAAAATTTTTCATCATTTCCACATATATTTAACGGTTCACATTTCAGACTAAAATACTTATCGACACTACCGACATTTTCAAAAATGCCGGATGACTTATCGGCATAAGCAAAAATGTTCAAATACTGAGAAAATCCCTTATTGCCTGGAGTAGGACCAAAAGTACTATAAGTTTTCAGCATTTCCACTTATATGTTTAACGGTTTACTATTAAGACTAAATTAAGTTATCGACACTACTGACATTTTCAAAAAATCCGAATAACTTATCGGCATAAGCGACAATGTTCAAATACTGAGAAAATCCCTTATTGCCTGGAGTAGGACTAAAAGTACTAAAATTTTTCATCATTTCCACATATATTTAACGGTTCACATTTCAGACTAAAATTACTTATCGACACTACCGACATTTTCAAAAATGCTGGATGACTTATCGGCATAAGCGAAAATGTTCAAATACTGAGAAAATCCCTTATTGCCTGCACTAGGACCAAAAGTACTAAAATTTTTCACCATCTCCCTATATATTTAACAGTTCATATTTCAGACTAAAATAACTTATCGACACTACCGACATTTTCCAAATAGCCCGATGACTTATCGGCAAAAGCGACAATGTTCAAATACTGAGAAAATCCCTTATTGCCTGGGGTAGGACAAAAAGTACTATAATTTTTCAGCATTTCCACTTATATATTTAACGGTTCACAATTCAGACTAAATTAACTTATCGACACTACCGACATTTTCAAAATAGCCGAATAACTTATCGGCATAAGGGACAATGTTCAAATACTGAGAAAATCCCTTATTGCCTGGAGTAGGACCAAAAGTACTATCATTTTTCAGCATTTCCACCGATATATTGAACGGTTCACCTTAGTCAGATTCAAATAGCCTAAGTTGATCAAATTAGGATTCAACATAAGCTTAAGTTTATCAACCTACCCTAAGTTGTTCAACTTAAGATCCAACATAAGCTTAAGTTGACATTCAACATAATAAGTTGACAAACTGAAGATTTCAATATAGGCTTAAGTTTATCAACTTAACTAACCCTAACCCTAACCTAAAGTACTTTAAATTTTCAGCATTTCTACTTATATATTTAATGGTTCACAATTCAGACTAAATTAACTAATCAACATTTCCGACATTTTCAAAATAGCCGGATGACTTATCGGCATAAGCGACAATGTTCAATTACTTAGAAAATCCCTAATTGCCTGGAGTAGGACCAAAAGTACTATAATTTTTCAGCATTTCCACCTATATATTTAACGGTCCACAATTCAGAATAAAATAACTTATTGACACTACCGACATTTTCAAAAAAGCCGGATGACTTATCGGCATAAGTGACAATGTTCAAATACTGAGAAAATCCCTCATTGTCTGGAGCAGGACCAAAAGTACTATAATTTTTCAGCATTTCCACTTATATATTTAACGGTTCACAATTCAGACTAAATTAACTTATCGACACTACCGACATTTTCAAAATAGCCGAAAAACTTATCGGCAACACCGACAATGTTCAAATACTGAGAAAATCCCTTATTCCCTGCACTAGGACCAAAAGTACTAAAATTTTTCAATATCTACACATATATTTAACGGTTCATATTTCAGACTAAAATTACTTATCGACACTACCGACATTTTCAAAATAGCCCGATGACTTATCGGCAAAAGCGACAATGTTCCAATACTGATAAAATCCCTTATTGCCTGGAGCAGGACCAAAAGTACTATCATTTTTCAGCATTTCCACTTATATGTTTAACGGTTTACTATTAAGGCTAAATTAACTTATCGACACTACCGACATTTTCAAAAAAGCCGAAAAACTTATCTTCAACACCGACAATGTTCAAATACTGAGAAAATCCCTTATTGCTTGGAGTAGGACTAACAGTACTAAAATTTTTCATCATTTCCACATATATTTAACGGTTCACATTTCAGACTAAAATACTTATTGACACTACCGACATTTTCAAAAATGCCGGATGACTTATCGCCATAAGCGAAAATGTTCAAATACTGAGAAAATCCCTTATTGCCTGGAGTAGGACCAAAAGTACTATAAGTTTTCAGCATTTCCACTTATATGTTTAACGGTTTACTATTAAGACTAAATTAAGTTATCGACACTACCGACATTTTCAAAAAATCCGAATAACTTATCGGCAACACCGACAATGTTCAAATACTGAGAAAATCCCTTATTGGCTGCACTAGGACTAAAAGTACTATATTTTTCAGCATTTCCACTTATATGTTTAACGGTTCACATTTCAGACTAAATTAACTTATGGACACTACCGACATTTTCAAAAAAGCCGGATGACTTATCGGCATAAGTGACAATGTTCAAATACTGAGAAAATCCCTCATTGTCTGGAGCAGGACCAAAAGTACTATAATTTTTCAGCATTTCCACTTATATATTTAACGGTTCACAATTCAGACTAAATTAACTTATCGACACTACCGACATTTTCAAAATAGCCGAAAAACTTATCTTCAACACCGACAATGTTCAAATACTGAGAAAATCCCTTATTGCTTGGAGTAGGACTAACAGTACTAAAATTTTTCATCATTTCCACATATATTTAACGGTTCACATTTCAGACTAAAATACTTATCGACACTACCGACATTTTCAAAAATGCCGGATGACTTATCGGCATAAGCAAAAATGTTCAAATACTGAGAAAATCCCTTATTGCCTGGAGTAGGACCAAAAGTACTATAAGTTTTCAGCATTTCCACTTATATGTTTAACGGATTACTATTAAGACTAAATTAAGTTATCGACACTACTGACATTTTCAGAAAAGCCGAAAAACTTATCGTCAACACTGACAATGTTCAAATACTGAGAAAATCCCTTATTGCCTGGAGTAGGACTAAAAGTACTAAAATTTTTCATCATTTCCACATATATTTAACGGTTCACATTTCAGACTAAAATACTTATCGACACTACCGACATTTTCAAAAATGCTGGATGACTTATCGGCATAAGCGAAAATGTTCAAATACTGAGAAAATCCCTTATTGCCTGGAGTAGGACCAAAAGTACTATAAGTTTTCAGCATTTCCACTTATATGTTTAACGGTTTACTATTAAGACTAAATTAAGTTATCGACACTACTGACATTTTCAAAAAATCCGAATAACTTATCGGCATAAGCGACAATGTTCAAATACTGAGAAAATCCCTTATTGCCTGGAGTAGGACTAAAAGTACTAAAATTTTTCATCATTTCCACATATATTTAACGGTTCACATTTCAGACTAAAATTACTTATCGACACTACCGACATTTTCAAAAATGCTGGATGACTTATCGGCATAAGCGAAAATGTTCAAATACTGAGAAAATCCCTTATTGCCTGCACTAGGACCAAAAGTACTAAAATTTTTCACCATCTCCCTATATATTTAACAGTTCATATTTCAGACTAAAATTACTTATCGACACTACCGACATTTTCAAAATAGCCGGATGACTTATCGGCATAAGCAACAATGTTCAAATACTGAGAAAATCCCTTATTGCCTGGAGTAGGACCAAAAGTACTTTAATTTTTAGCATTTCAATATGTGTATTTAATGGATCACATTTCAGACTAAAATAACTTATCGACACTACCGACATTTTCCAAATAGCCCGATGACTTATCGGCAAAAGCGACAATGTTCAAATACTGAGAAAATCCCTTATTGCCTGGGGTAGGACAAAAAGTACTATAATTTTTCAGCATTTCCACTTATATATTTAACGGTTCACAATTCAGACTAAATTAACTTATCGACACTACCGACATTTTCAAAATAGCCGAATAACTTATCGGCATAAGGGACAATGTTCAAATACTGAGAAAATCCCTTATTGCCTGGAAAAGGACCAAAAGTACTATCATTTTTCAGCATTTCCACCGATATATTGAACGGTTCACCTTAGTCAGATTCAAATAGCCTAAGTTGATCAAATTAGGATTCAACATAAGCTTAAGTTTATCAACCTACCCTAAGTTGTTCAACTTAAGATCAAACATAAGCTTAAGTTGACATTCAACATAATAAGTTGACAAACTGAAGATTTCAATATAGGCTTAAGTTTATCAACTTAACTAACCCTAACCCTAACCTAAAGTACTTTAAATTTTCAGCATTTCTACTTATATATTTAATGGTTCACAATTCAGACTAAATTAACTAATCAACATTTCCGACATTTTCAAAATAGCCGGATGACTTATCGGCATAAGCGACAATGTTCAATTACTTAGAAAATCCCTAATTGCCTGGAGTAGGACCAAAAGTACTATAATTTTTCAGCATTTCCACCTATATATTTAACGGTCCACAATTCAGACTAAAATAACTTATTGACACTACCGACATTTTTAAAAAAGCCGGATGACTTATTGGCATAAGCGACAATGTTCAAATACTGAGAAATTCCCTCATTGTCTGGAGTAGGATCAAAAGTACTATAAGTTTTCAGCATTTCCACTTATATGTTTAAGGGTTCACCATTAAGACTAAATTAAGTTATCGACACTACCGACATTTTCAAAAAATCCGAATAACTTATCGGCAACACCGACAATGTTCAAATACTGAGAAAATCCCTTATTCCCTGCACTAGGACCAAAAGTACTAAAATTTTTCAATATCTACACATATATTTAACGGTTCATATTTCAGACTAAAATTACTTATCGACACTACCGACATTTTCAAAATAGCCTGATGACTTATCGGCAAAAGCGACAATGTTCCAATACTGATAAAATCCCTTATTGCCTGGAGCAGGACCAAAAGTACTATCATTTTTCAGCATTTTCAATTATATGTTTAGCGGTTTACTATTAAGGCTAAATTAACTTATCGACACTACCAACTTTTTCAAAAAATCCGAATAACTTATCGGCAACACCGACAATGTTCAAATACTGAGAAAATCCCTTATTGCCTGCACTAGGACCAAAAGTACTAAAATTTTTCAGCATCTCCACATATATTTAACGGTTCATATTTCAGACTAAAATTACTTATCGACACTACTGACATTTTCAAAATAGCCCGATGACTTATCCGCATAAGCGAAAATGTTCAAATACTGAGAAAATCCCTTATTGCCTGGAGTAGGACCAAAAGTACTATCATTTTTCAGCATTTCCACCGATATATTGAACGGTTCACCTTAGTCAGATTCAAATAGCCTAAGTTGATCAAATTAGGATTCAACATAAGCTTAAGTTTATCAACCCACCCTAAGTTGTTCAACTTAAGATCCAACATAAGCTTAAGTTGACATTCAACATAATAAGTTGACAAACTGAAGATTTCAATAAAAGCTTAAGTTTATCAACTTAACTAACCCTAACCCTAACCTAAAGTACTTTAAATTTTCAGCATTTCTACTTATATCATTAATTGTTCACAATTCAGACTAAATTAACTAATCAACATTTCCGACATTTTCAAAATAGCCGGATGACTTATCGGCATAAGCGACAATGTTCAATTATTTAGAAAATCCCTAATTGCCTGGAGTAGGACCAAAAGTACTATAATTTTTCAGCATTTCCACTTATATATTTAACGGTCCACAATTCAGACTAAAATAACTTACTGACACTACCGACATTTTTAAAAAAGCCGGATGACTTACTGGCATAAGCGACAATGTTCAAATACTGAGAAATTCCCTCATTGTCTGGAGTAGGATCAAAAGTACTATAAGTTTTCAGCATTTCCACTTATATGTTTAAGGGTTCACCATTAAGACTAAATTAAGTTATCGACACTACCGACATTTTCAAAAAATCCGAATAACTTATCGGCAACACCGACAATGTTCAAATACTGAGAAAATCCCTTATTCCCTGCAGTAGGACCAAAAGTACTAAAATTTTTCAGCATCTCCACATATATTTAACGGTTCATATTTCAGACTAAAATTACTTATCGACACTACCGACATTTTCAAAATAGCCGGATGACTTATCGGCAAAAGCGACAATGTTCCAATACTGATAAAATCCCATATTGCCTTGAGCAGGACCAAAAATACTATCATTTTTCAGCATTTCCACTTATATGTTTAACGGTTTACTATTAAGGCTAAATTAACTTATCGACACAACCGACATTTTCAAAAAAGCCGAAAAACTTATCGGCAAAAGCGACAATGTTCAAATACTGATAAAATTCCTTATTGCCTGGAGCAGGACCAAAAGTACTATGTTTTTCAGCATTTCCACTTATTTGTTTAACGGTTTACTATTCAGGCTAAATTAACTTATCAACACTACCGACATTTTCAAAAAAGCCGAAAAACTTATCGTCAACACTAACAATGTTCAAATACTGAGAAAATCCCTTATTGCCTGCACTAGGACCAAAAGTACTAAAATTTTTCATCATTTCCACATATATTTAACTGTTCACATTTCAGACTAAAATTACTTTTCGACACTACCGACATTTTCAAAAATGCCGGATGACTTATTGGCATAAGCGAAAATGTTCAAATACTGAGAAAATCCCTTATTGCCTGGAGTAGGACCAAAAGTACTTTAATTTTTAGCATTTCAATATGTGTATTTAATGGATCACATTTCAGACTAAAATAACTTATCGACACTACCGACATTTTCCAAATAGCCCGATGACTTATCGGCAAAAGCGACAATGTTCAAATACTGAGAAAATCCCTTATTGCCTGGAGTAGGACCAAAAGTACTATAATTTTTCAGCATTTCCATTTATATATTTAACGGTTCACAATTCAGACTAAATTAACTTATCGACACTACCGACATTTTCAAAATAGCCGAATAACTTATCAGCAACACCGACAATGTTCAAATACTGAGAAAATCCCTTATTGCCTGCACTAGGACTAAAAGTACTATATTTTTCAGCATCTCCACTTATATGTTTAACGGTTCACATTTCAGACTAAATTAACTTATGGACACTACCGACATTTTCAAAAAAGCCGGATGACTTATCGGCATAAGCGACAATGTTCAAATACTGAGAAAATCCCTCATTGTCTGGAGCAGGACCAAAAGTACTATCATTTTTCAGCATTTCCACTTATATGTTTAACGGTTTACTTTTAAGGCTAAATTAACTTATCGTTACTACCGATATTTTCAAAAAAGCCGAAAAACTTATCGGCAACACGGACAATGTTCAAATACTGAGAAAATCCCTTATTGCCTGGAGTAGGACCAAAAGTACTAAAATTTTTCATCATTTCCACATATATTTAACGGTTCACATTTCAGACCAAAATTACTTATCGACACTACCGACATTTTCAAAAAAGCCGGATGACTTATCGGCAAAAGCGAAAATGTTCAAATACTGAGAAAATCCCTTATTGCCTGGAGTAGGACCAAAAGTACTATAATTTTTCAGCATTTCCACTTATATATTTAACGGTTCACATTTCAGACTAAAATAACTTATCGACACTACCGACATTTTCAAAATAGCCGGATGACTTATCAGCAAAAGCGACAATGTTCAAATACTGATAAAATCCCTTATTGCCTGGAGCAGGACCAAAAGTACTGTAATTTTTCAGCATTTCCACTTATATATTTAACGGTTCACAATTCACACTAAAATTAACTTATCGGCACTACCGACATTTTCAAAATAGCCGAATAACTTATCAGCATAAGCGACAATGTTCAAATACTGAGAAAATCCCTTTTTGCCTGGATTAGGACCAAAAGTACTATAATTTTTCAGCATTTCCACATATATTTAACGGTTCATATTTCAGACTAAAATTACTTATCGACACTACCGACATTTTCAAAAAAGCCGGATGACTTATTATCAGCATAAGCGACAATGTTCAAATAGTGAGGAGATCCCTCATTGTCTGGAGTAGGACCAAAAGTACTATCATTTTTCAGCATTTCCACGTATATATTTAACGGTTCACATTTCAGACTAAAATTACTTATCGACACTACCGACATTTTCAAAATAGCCGGATGACTTATCGGCAAAAGCGACAATATTCAAATACTGAGAAAATCCCTTATTGCCTGCACTAGGACTAAAAGTACTATATTTTTCAGCATTTCCACTTATATATTTAACGGTTCACAATTCACACTAAATTAAATTATGGACACTACCGACATTTTTAAAAAAGCCTGATGACTTATCGGCATAGCGACAATGTTCAAATACTGAGAAACATCTTCCGGACATGAGAATCTGATACTGAATGCAACTCTTTTAAGCATTTGTACAATAAGTACATTAACTTGTACCATAAAGTAAGTTTAGGAAGATAACACTGTATGTTAGGATTATAACATTCTATGTTTAGGACCATAACTTAATTTAGCACTATAACAGTAATTAGCACTATAACGTAAATACAAGAGGATAATCATGTAAGTTTAGGACCATAACCTTTGTCCCACGCTCAGGCATGAGTTTTGACGTGAGACAACAGGCGGGAAATCAGCACGTTGTCTTGGCACGAAATGAAACATCAT
Organism: Sipunculus nudus; assembly: GCA_026874595.1. NCBI lineage: Eukaryota > Metazoa > Annelida > Sipuncula > Golfingiida > Sipunculidae > Sipunculus > Sipunculus nudus. Next base: position 55,542 of record CM049308.1, read on the forward strand.
AAAGATCACATTACTATATTTCCAAGGATTCTAAACTTCTTGTCGGCAAAAGCGATTAGCAGAACACCTGCGTGATTATTAAGCAGCCCTGCCTTAGCTATGACATGGTTCATTAACAAACGAGATTACAAAATATTTATCCTCTAAAGCTTAATATAAGTGCGCTGTCAAGCAGCCTTCTCCGCCAGGGAGAGCCAGTGAGAGTGCAGCAAAGTGTTCTTACCGCGTTAACTTTTAACTTCGTCTTGTTCTTATATAACTTCTCTAAGCTGAAACACCTGCTGTCCTGTCCAGATTCCGCGCACCTGTGCCAGTTCTGAACACAGGTCTACAGGCTGTAATATCACACCGCGCAAGGTAATGCGGTCCAGTTTACATGTATCTTGAGTTAAAACTCTCAAACTCACTCTCTGTATCAATGCGCGACCAGCCCGCTACTTTTCCTGTCAATCATGTGTCGGCAAATAGTCCCCGTTTACATAACATATAAAGCTATTAATCTTAATGTACTGAGTATTCTGAAATGCGACACACAATCAATATGAATTATAATGTTAACAGCTTTATTTATCTCGGGTGTATGATGAACCAGAACTTATAAAACATGCCCAATGAGATAACGAAAAGCAGGCAGCGGTGCACTGTAGCAGCCATGCAGGATAGTCCATTGCAAGACAGGGGTGGCGGCTCCAGTTAGCCTGCGCGATAATCGACAATAGAACACATAACTATTACATATAATACTGAAATTAATATATTAATAAGAATTATGACCTAGGGCATAAGCGAAAATGTCCAAATACTGAGAAAATCCCTTATTGCCTGGAGTAGGACCAAAAGTACTAGTATTTTTCAGCATTTCCACCGATATATTGAACGGTTCATGCACCTTAGTCAGATTCAAATAGCCTAAGTTGATCAAATTAGGATTCAACATAAGCTTAAGTTTATCAACCTACCCTAAGTTGTTCAACTTAAGGTCCAACATAAGCTTAAGTTGACATTCAACATAATAAGTTGACAAACTGAAGATTTCAATATAAGCTTAAGTTTATCAACTTAACTAACCCTAACCCTAACCTAAAGTACTTTAAATTTTCAGCATTTCTACTTATATATTTAACGGTCCACAATTCAGACTAAACTAACTTATTGACACTACCGACATTTTTAAAAAAGCCGGATGACTTATTGACATAAGCGACAATGTTCAAATACTGAGAAATTCCCTCATTGTCTGGAGTAGGATCAAAAGTACTATAAGTTTTCAGCATTTCCACTTATATGTTTAACGGTTCACCATTAAGACTAAGTTAAATTATCTACACTACCGACATTTTCAAAAAATCCAAATAACTTATCGGCAACACCGACAATGTTCAAATACTGAGAAAATCCCTTATTGCCTGCACTAGGACTAAAAGTACTATATTTTTCAGCATTTCCACTTATATATTTAACGGTTCACATTTCAGACTAAAATAACTTATCGACACTACCGACATTTTCAAAAAATCCAAATAACTTATCGGCAACACCGACAATGTTCAAATACTGAGAAAATCCCTTATTGCCTGCACTAGGACTAAAAGTACTATATTTTTCAGCATTTCCACTTATATATTTAACGGTTCACATTTCAGACTAAAATAACTTATCGACACTACTGACATTTTCAAAATAGCCCGATGACTTATCGGCAAAAGCGACAATGTTCAAATACTGATAAAATCCCTTATTGCCTGGAGCAGGACCAAAAGTACTATGTTTTCAACATTTCCACTTATATGTTTAATGTTTTACTATTAAGACTAAATTAAGTTATCGACACTACCGACATTTTCAAAAAATCCGAATAACTTATCGGCAACACCGACAATGTTCAAATACTGAGAAAATCCCTTATTGCCTGCACTAGACCAAAAGTACTAAAATTTTTCAGCATCTCGATATATATTAAACGGTTCATATTTCAGACTAAAATTACTTATCGACACTACCGACATTTTCAAAATAGCCGGATGACTTATCGGCATGAGCGAAAATGTTCAAATACTGAGAAAATCCCTTATTGCCTGGAGTAGGACTAAAAGTACTATCATTTTTCAGCATTTCCACCGATATATTGAACGGTTCACCTTAGTCAGATTCAAATAGCCTAAGTTGATCAAATTAGGATTCAACATAAGCTTAAGTTTATCAACCTACCCTAAGTTGTTCAACTTAAGATCCAACATAAGCTTAAGTTGACATTCAACATAATAAGTTGACAAACTGAAGATTTCAATATAGGCTTAAGTTTATCAACTTAACTAACCCTAACCCTAACCTAAAGTACTTTAAATTTTCAGCATTTCTACTTATATATTTAATGGTTCACAATTCAGACTAAATTAACTAATCGACATTTCCGACATTTTTAAAATAGCCGGATGACTTATTGGCATAAGGGACAATGTTCAAATACTGAGAAAATCCCTAATTGCCTGGAGTAGGACCAAAAGTACTATAATTTTTCAGCATTTCCCCTTATATATTTAACGGTCCACAATTCAGACTAAACTAACTTATTGACACTACCGACATTTTTAAAAAAGCCGGATGACTTATTGGCATAAGCGACAATCTTCAAATACTGAGAAAATCCCTTTTTCCCTGGAGTAGGACCAAAAGTACTATAATTTCTCAGCATTTCCACTTATATATTTAATGGTTCACAATTCAGACTAAATTAACTTATCGACACTTCCGACATTTTCAAAATAGCAGAATAACTTATCGGCAAAAGCGACAATGTTCAAATACTGAGAAAATCCCTTATTGCCTGGAGTAGGACGAAAAGTACTATGATATATCTCAGCATTTCCATATGTATATTTAATGGATCACATATCAGACTAAAATAACTTATCGACACTACCAACATTTTCAAAACAGCCGAATAACTTATCGGCAACAACGACAATGTTCAAATACTCATAAAATCCCTTATTGCCTGGAGTAGGACAAGAATGTACTTTAGTTTTTCAGCATGTCCACATATATACATAACGGTTCACATTTCAGACTAAAATGACTTATCAACACTGCCAACATTTTCAAAATAGCCGAATAACTACCAATATTTTCAAAATAGCCAGATGACTTATCGGCAAAAGCGACAATGTTCAAATACTGAGAAACTACGTTATTGCCTGGACTAGGACCAAAAGTTCTATAATTTTTCAGCATTTCCACTTATAACATCAGCTATGTTGAACAACATAAGTTTAAGTTGATAAACTTAAGACTTCAATATAAGCTATGTTGATAAACTTAAGCTTAAGCTGATCCTGTTAAAATAACTTATCGACACTACCAACATTTCTTCTTTCTTCTCACTTTCTTCTCACTTTCTTCTCAGTTTTATCACTTTTCTCACTTTGTTCTCACTTTTCTTCTTTTTTAAGGTTAGGGTTGTTCATAGTAACGAGGTTTGACATAATAACGAGGCTGTTCACAATAACAAGGTTCGACATAGCAACAAAGTTGTTTAAAATAACAAGTTTGTTCAAAATGACAAGGTTGTTCATAATAACGGGGTTGTTCATAGTAACGAGGTTGTTCATAATAACAAGGTTGGACCTAATAACGAGGTTGTTCAAAGGAACGAAGAGAGACATAATAACGAGGTTGGACAAAATAAAAATGTGGGACATAAAAACGAGGTTGTTCATAATAGCAAGGTTGGACATATAAACGAGGTTGTTCATAGTAACGAGGTGGGACATAATTACCAGGTTGTTCACAATAACAAGGTTAGACACAGCAACAAGGTTGTTTATAATATCAAGTTTGTTCATAATGACAAGGTTGTTCATGATAACGAGGTTGTTCATAATAACTACGCTGTTCACAATAACAAGGTTGGACATATAAACGAGGTTGTTGATATTAACGAAGTGGGACATAATAACGAGGATGTTAATAAAAACGAGGTTGTTCATAATAACGAGGTGGGACATAATAAACAGGTTAGGGTTATTCAAACGAGGTTGAACAAAATAATAACGGGGTTGTTCATAATAACGAGGTTCTTCACAATATAGAGGTTGTTCCTACTAACGAGGTTGTCCATAATAACGAGGTTCTTCATAATATAGAGGTTGTTCCTACTAACGAGGTGGTTCATAATAACGACGTTGTTCATAATAGCAAGGTTGGCCATAATAATGAGGTTGTTCATAATAACGAAGTTGCCCATAGTAACGAGGTTGTTTATGAAAACAAGGTTGTTCATAATAACGAGGTTGTCCATAGTAACGAGGTTGTTCATAATATAGAGGTTGCTCCTAATAACGACGTTGTTCATAATAACAAGGTTGTCCATAGTAACGAGGTTGTTCATAATATACAGGTTGTTCCTACTAACGAGGTGGTTCATAATTACGACGCTGTTCATAATACCAATGTTGGCCATAATCACGAGGTTGTTCATAGTAAGGAGGTGGGACATAATATACAAGTTGTTCATAAAACAAGGTTGCTCATAATAACGAGGTTGCCCATAGTAACGAGGATGTTTATGAAAACAAGGTTGTTCATAATAACGAGGTTGTCCATAGTAACGAGGTTGTTCATAATATAGAGGTTGTTCCTAATAACGAGGTTGCCCATAGTAACGAGGTTGTTTATGAAAGCAAGATTGTTCATAATAACGAGGTCGTCCATAGTAACGAGGTTGTTCATAAAATAGAGGTTGTACCTACTAACGAGGTGGTTCATAATAACGACGCTGTTCATAATATCAAGGTTGGCCATAATAACGAGGTTGTTCATAGTAAGGAGGTGGGACATAATATCCAAGTTGTTCATAAAAAACAAGGTTGTTCATAATAACGAGGTTGTCCATAATAACGGCGTTGTTCATAATAACGACATTGTTCATTATGACGAAGTTGGACATTTTATCCAGGTTGCTCATAATCACAAGGTTGGTCATACTAACGAAGTTGTTCATAATAACGAGGTTGCCCATAGTAACGAGGTTGGCCTTAATAACGGGGTTCTTCATAATAACGAACTTTTTAAATAGCCGAATGTTCAAATACTGAGAAAAGTTAAGTGATTTCATTGATTGGCCCATTTTATTCCATACATAATAACTTTAAGTTTAGGACCATAACACTATGTTTAGGACCATACTAGTGGCGTAAATTTGATAAAGAAGAGAATTGTTTCGGGGTTTTCCGCGGGACAAAGAAGGGCCAGGGTGCGGTTTCGACACTACTGGTGTATGCGAAATGGGTCTTTTGCCGCGGCTCAATCCTCTTTCTGAGCTTCGAGGGGAAATTGTGTGATTCCAGCCGACCTTAGTTTTTAAGATAATTTAATCATTTAATACACTGCAAATGACCTTCTAGTCTGATTAAGACCCCCGATATGACACAGAGGCCCTTGTGTTTGGAATTTATAGAAAGATCTCGACTAGACAAACCCGTAGCCAATAGCATTTGGCTCTACTCCTACAGCTTTAGAATCCAGCCTGCAATGAAATTCAAAATTTCCCCCCTACTGCTGAAATCTCATTCTCCTGCACATTGCTTTTTTCAAACTATTTCCAAACTATTTGTCACAGCGACCCCATTCTGGTGCCAAAAGTTCAGGTTTACACCACATATACACCAGGTACAGCCATTTTACCCTGCTCCCAAGAGAACAGATTTCTCAACCATCAAAGGTTGCAAAACAAAACAGTTTGTCATATGGACACCGAAAATGACCTCCCAGCCTGATTCAGACACCCCATATCACACATAGGCCCTTGTAATTGGTATTTTAGGAAGCTCTCGACGAGACAAACCTGCAGCTAAAAGCATTTGGCTCTACTACTATTACTTTAGAATCCAGCCTGCAAAGAAATTCAAAATTTCACCCCTTCTGCTGAAATGTCATACTCCTGCACACTGCTTTTTTCAAACCATTTCCAAACTATTCGTCACAGCGACCCCATTCTGGCGCCAAAAGGTTGGGTTTACACCCAATATACAGCAGGTGCATCCGTTTTACCCTGCTCCCAACAGAACTGATTTCTCAACCATCAAAGTTATCAAACCATAACACTATGTTTAGGACCATACTATTGACTAGGGGGCGCCACGTCCTAGAGTAGAGCATATATAGACACGTACAGAATGGTTAGGGTTAGATCATGTTATTTATTAAGCTCAGAGACCAGGGGAACTCTGAGATCCTGGCAAATTCAGCCGAGGTGCCACGTTTTGTCCATGTTCAGAAAACTTTGTCATTTTTTAAGTTTCAACCTTTAAACTTAGGATATTTGTAAAAGTCAGTAAAACTTCTTTTTTTGTAAAAGAAAAAAATCAACCTCAACTTTTTTTTGGGAGAAAATTGAGTTTAAAAATTTAGGACCGAAATTACAAAATTCAACTTAAGGCTAACCGTGACTGATTTGAAGCGTTAAAAGACACAGTAAAAACACAGAAAACATAATTTATTTGGTTAACTGTCGTCTGTTATCCGTTTTTGTCACCGTCTGGAACGCAAAAATAGAAATTCAATATTCAAATAAAAAAAATAAACATTTTGAATTTTTAATTTTTAACTTTGAAATTTGCTCATAAATTATGCGAAAGGCATATTTCGTTTGTTTTCTTTTCCAAATACAATAGGTTGTCGATTACAGAACTAACCCTTGGGAAAAAATAGATTTTTCCAAGTTTATTCGAAAAGTTGTTAGCATAATTTGAAATTTTAAGAAATTTTTATTTTTAGTGACTTTAAGTTCTAATCTTGACATGATATGAAAGTATTAACGTTTCTACTTGCTACAGTTCGGTAAAACAAACTCTATTGCAGGTATTTTGAGTGTTTTTATACTTTTATTATCGTTTCCCTATTTTTTTACCGACTTTAAAGAATTGATGCTCCTTTTTAAGTATAGCCGCGATAACCCTAGTTTGCTATAACCCTATAGGGTAACTTATGTTTAGGACCATAACACTAAGTTTAGAACCATAGTCAATAGATTATCATTTCAGACCTCAGATATAACGGTTTTGTTCATTATAACCATTTTTTCGTTATAACGAGGTTTTTCATAATAACGAGGTTCTTCATAATAACGAGGTAAATTTGTAAAATCTGAAAGCAAACCTGGATTCAGGAAAATCCATGCAATGCCATTAAAACTAGGGTACTCATTGTAACTAGTGTGGTCATTGTATAAGCGAAAATGTTCAAATACTGAGAAAATCCCTTATTGCCTGGAGTAGGACCAAAAGTACTTTAATTTTTAGCATTTCAATATGTGTATTTAATGGATCACATTTCAGACTAAAATAACTTATCGACACTACCGACATTTTCCAAATAGCCCGATGACTTATCGGCAAAAGCGACAATGTTCAAATACTGAGAAAATCCCTTATTGCCTGGAGTAGGACCAAAAGTACTATAATTTTTCAGCATTTCCATTTATATATTTAACGGTTCACAATTCAGACTAAATTAACTTATCGACACTACCGACATTTTCAAAATAGCCGAATAACTTATCAGCAACACCGACAATGTTCAAATACTGAGAAAATCCCTTATTGCCTGCACTAGGACTAAAAGTACTATATTTTTCAGCATCTCCACTTATATGTTTAACGGTTCACATTTCAGACTAAATTAACTTATGGACACTACCGACATTTTCAAAAAAGCCGGATGACTTATCGGCATAAGCGACAATGTTCAAATACTGAGAAAATCCCTCATTGTCTGGAGCAGGACCAAAAGTACTATCATTTTTCAGCATTTCCACATGTAAAGTTGTATATGTGTATGTCTGTACGTATGTATGTATGTATGTATGTATGTATGAACGGAACACAATTTTAAGTATAAAGTCTTTATTATTCATATTCAACTTAAATATTCAACATAACATTCAGATTCAACTTAAGTAATCAACGTAGCCTAAGTTGATCAACTTAGGATTCAACATAAGCTTAAGTTTATCAACTTAACCTAAGTTAATCAACTTAAGATTCAACATAAGCTTTAGTTGACAAACTTAAGATTCAACATAACCTTAAGTTTATCAACTTAACCTAAGTTGATAAACATAAGATTCAACATAAGCTTAAGTTGACAAACTTAAGATTCAACATAACCTTAAGTTTATCAACTTAACCTAAGTTGATAGACATAAGATTCAACATAAGCTTAAGTTGACATTCAACATATTAAGTTGATAAACATAAGATTCAACATAAGCTTAAGTTGACATTCGACATAAGAAGTTGACAAAATTAAGATTTCAACATAAGCTTAAGTTGATCAACATAGCCAAAGTTGACAAATTTAAGATTTCAACATAAGGTCAAGTTGACATTTAGATTCAACTCAAGGAGAACTCATTTTTTCTTGACCCGATGGAGTCTGACTGACCAACCGGACTCCAAAGGTCATTGCTCAGGTCTGAAATGGTAATTTTATTGATTATGGTCCTAAACTTAATGTTATGGTCCTAAACATAAGTTGACTAGGGTTACATACATACATACAAACATACATATTTAAAAGTGTCCACTGTATTCTGATTAGGATTAAGATTATGAACATAACAATGTAAGTTAGGGCAAGTACAAGTTCAGTTTTTTTTCAACATATTATATATGCGCTTTTATTTTTCTCCTACTTGTAAGGAAAGAGCACACTATTTAGACCCTTCGTAAGCTTGAAAAACTCCCATTTTCTTGACACAAACAGTTTTTCAACTTTAAGTTTCCGACCATAACATTCTAAGTTTAAGACCATATCCGACCATTACATTCAAAGTTTAAGACCATATCACATGAAAAGATACCGAAAAGTGGCAAGTACATGTTCAGTTTTTTCGGCATATTAAATATGCGCTTTTATTTTTCATTTACTCAGAAGGAAAGGGCCCACTATTTTGACAACTTGTAAGTTTGAAAAACTGTCTTTTTCTTGACATTTAACTGTTTTTCAAATTTAAGTTTCCGACCATAACATTCTAAGTTTAAGACCGTAACATATGTAAAGATACCAAAAATTGGCAAGTACACGCTAAGCTCCGAGGTGGCGCTACCTCCTAGAGTCCACTAAGCCAACATGGACACGAAAAAACAAGTGTTTGGAGTCAACATAAGCTTAAGTTGATAAACTTAAGGACACCTTAAGTTGAAATGAAAGGACCAATACAAGATTAAGTTGAACGTAATTTTCAACTTAAGATTTTTCTCTGTAAAGTTGAAAAATACACAAATTAAGTTGTATTTAGGACTGATAATACACGTTTTCAACTTATGTTAAGTCTAAGACCCTAGCCCTAACCCTAACCTAACCCTAACCCTAACCCTAACCCTAACCCTAACCCTAACCCTAACCTAACCCTAACCCTAACCCTAACCCTAACCCTAACCCTAACCCTAACCTAACCCTAACCCTAACCCTAACTAGGGTCCTCAAACTTAAAAATCCCATAAACATTAACCATTTCTTTATATTTCAGTCGTTTAGATCCGTTTTTTTGGCATTTTTTTATTTGCATGCTATTGTATATTATTCTAGTAAAAAATTGTCTAACCGCTTTTTTTTTTTTTTTAATTTTGAAAAAACGAAAATTATTGTAAGGGTTAGACATAACTGACCACTGGTCAGTGGTCACTTGACCATTGGTCAAAAGCACTTTTATTATGATGCAATCTAACAAATATCTAACAAAAATGGTTTCACGTTAAAGTAAAATGGTTAATTACTCACGTTTTTTGGTCTTAATTATTATTAACTGTTAATCAATAAGGTCTTCTTCTTCATCTAGCTTCCCACCCCCCTTGACCTTTGAATCAGTGGCAAATTGAGCTGAGATGGTACTTTCTTTTAATTTGCATGTAACTTTATTATTTTTTAAGCTTCGATCTTTAAACTCAGGATATTTTTCAAAATCAAGAAAATTTATATTTTGGAAAAGAAAAAAAAATTTTAACTTTAAAACTTTTAGAGAAAATGAATTTTAAAAATTAAGGACCAAAAGTACAAATTTCAACTTAAGGCTAACCCTGATTGAAACCAAGCGTTAAAAATCCCAGGAAAAATACAGAAAAACTTATATTTTTTGTTGACTGTCGTTTGCTATCGATTTATATCAGCGTCTGAGACCATGAAATAGAAAATTTAAATTAAAATTAAAAATAATAAAAATTTTTAATTTTAAGTTTTTCAAATTGAAATTTGTTCCCAAATTCTGCAAAATCGCATATTTCCTTTTTTTTCTTTTGAAAAGTCTAACTGGTTTGTAATTACTGAACAAACCCTTCCGAAAAATTGGCTTTTCCACATTTATTTGAAAAGTTATTAGCATAATTTTAAATTTGATAAAAAATATTTTTTTTATGAATTTAACTTTAAATTTCGACTTTATATAAATGTTTTAACGTTTCTTTTTGCCATTGTTCGTTAAAACAAAGTGAATTTCATTTATTTTGAGCGTTTGTACACTTTTAATATCTTTTCTCTAGCTTTTTAAGGACTTTCAAGAATTGGCGCTCTTTTTTAAACATAACCCTAGCTTTATATAACCCCAACGGTTACAACCCTAGTTGTAATTTTCAACTTAAGCTTAAGTTGAATGTGAACGTTATTGCCATTTTTGACCTCATATCTGATCTTTTAAATCGGGTTGGTCAGTCCATGTCCATAGGGTCAATATAAGAGATCAGTCCACCTTAAGTTGAATCTGAATATCCACTTAACCTTAAGTTGGAAAAAGGAATTTTTCAACTTAAGCTTAAGTTGAATGTGAATGTTATTGTCCTTGTCGACCCCAGATCTCACTTTTACCTTAAGTTGAATATGAATGTCAACTTAACCTTATGTTGAATAATTAAGATAAAAATCAGATTCAACTTAATTATTCAACATAAGCCTAAGTTGACATTCATGTCAACTTAGGCTTATGTTGAATAATTAAGTTGTCAACTTATTATGTTGAATAAATAAGTTGAATCTGATATTCAACTTTAGCTTATGTTGAATAATTAAAGAGAATTTGCATTTCAACTTAAGCATTCAACATAAGCTTATTTTGAAAATCAGATTCAACTTAATCATTCAACATAAGCCTAAGTAGACATGAATATCAACTTAAGCTTATGTTGAATACTTAAATTGTCAACTTCTTATGTTGCGTGTCAACTTAAGTTGTCAAATTATTCTGCACTCTCAACTTAAGCTTATGTTGAATACTAAAGTGGAATCTGAATATTATATTGTATAATTAAATAACCTTTTTTAATATTAAGATCTAATGAGTTCTCCTTAAGTTTAATCTGAAAATCAACTTAGCTAATGTTGAATACTTAAGTTGTCAACTTATTATGTTGAATAAATAAGTTGAATCTTATATTCAACTTTAGCTTATGTTGAATAATTTAAGAGAATTTGCATTTCAACTTAGGCATTCAACGTTAGCTTATGTTGAAAATCAGATTCAACTTAATCATTCAACATAAGCCTAAGTAGACATGAATATCAACTTAAGCTTATGTTGAATACTTAAATTGTCAACTTCTTATGTTGCGTGTCAACTTAAGTTGTCAAATTATTCTGTACTCTCAACTTAAGCTTATGTTGAATACTAAAGTTGAATCTGAATATTATCTTGAATAATTCAGTTACCTTTTTCAATGTTAAGATCAAAATGAGTTCACCTTAAGTTTAATCTGAATATCAACTTAGCTAATGTTGAATATTTAAGTTGTCAACTTATTATGTTGAATAAATAAGTTGAATCTGGTATTCAACTTTAGCTTATGCTGAATAATTAAAGAGAATCTGCATTTCAACTTAATCATTCAACGTAAGCTTATGTTGAAAATCAGATTCAACTTAATCATTCCACAAAAGGCTTAGTAGACATAAATATCAACTTAAGCTTATGTTGAATACTTAAATTGTCAACTTCTTATGTTGCGTGTCAACTTAAGTTGTCAAATTATTCTGTACTCTCAACTTAAGCTTATGTTGAATACTAAAGTTGAATCTGAATATTATATTGTATACTTAAATAACCTTTTTTAATATTAAGATCAAAATGAGTTCACCTTAAGTTTAATCTGAAAATCAACTTAGCTAATGTTGAATACTTAAGTTGTCAACTTATTATGTTGAATAAATAAGTTGAATCTGATATTCAACTTAAGCTTATGTTGAATAATTTAAGAGAATTTGCATTTCAACTTAAGCATTCGACGTAAGCTTATGTTGAAAATCAGATTCAACTTAATCATTCAACATAAGCCTAAGTAGACATGAATATCAACTTAGCCTAATGTGGAATACTTAAATTGTCAACTTATTATGTTGCATGTCAACTTAAGTTGTCAAATTATTCTGTACTCTCAACTTAAGCTTATGTTGAATACTAAAGTTGAATCTGAATATTATCTTGAATAATTCAGTTACCTTTTTCAATGTTAAGATCAAAATGAGTTCACCTTAAGTTTAATCTGAATATCAACTTAGCTAATGTTGAATACTTAAGTTGTCAATTTTTTATGTTGAATAAATAAGTTGAATCTGGGATTCAACTTTAGATTATGTTGAATAATTAAAGAGAATCTGCATTTCAACTAAAATATTCGACGTAAGCTTAAGTTGAAAATCAGATTCAACTTAATCATTCAACATAAGCCTAAGTAGACATGAATTTCAACTTAAGCTTATGTTGAATACTTAAATAGTTAACTTCTTATGTTGCGTGTCAACTTTAGTTGTCAAATTATTCTGTTGACTATCAACTTAAGCTTATGTTGAACACTAAAGTTGAATCTGAATATTATGTTGTATAATTAAATTACTTTGTTCATGTTAAGATAAAAATGAGTTCACCTTAAGTTTAATCTGAAAATCAACTTAGCTAATGTTGAATACTTAAGTTGTCAACTTATTATGTTGAATAAATAAGTTGAATCTGATATTCAACTTTAGCTTATGTTGAATATTTAAGTTGAAATGCATATTCTCTTTAATTATTCAACATAAGGTTAAGTTGATATTTAAATTCAACTTAATTAGATGAACTTTGCTATGTGGATACCTGTCCAAGAAAGCACATAAAATAATACATAAATGTAAAGATACCGCTCCTGTTAAAAATGTTATACATATATATTTATATATGTATATATATATGTATGTGTGTATATATACATATATATATATATATATTATAGGACCATAACACTGTAAGTTTAGGACCATAACGCTGTAAGATACAAAAAATCAGCTGGGCCAAATATAAGGAAAATATTTATAAAGAATAGTTAAACTGATTATTCAACATAAGCTTAAGTTGAAATTCAGATTCAACTTAATTATTCAACTTATGTTTAAGTTGAAACTGAGTTTCAAATTAATGAGATGAATTTAGCTATGTGCATAATGGTCCATGTTAGTTCAGATAACAAGTACATCAGGTAAATATATTGGTCCGGTTAAAAATGTAATACATGTATATGTTTATATATGTACATATATATATATATATTTACTGGTCCAAGCATGTTTATATCACTGCATATATATACATGTGAATATATATATATATAAATAAATTATTTCTCTATTTTAATAATGTAAGTAACGCCGATCAGTTATTTCAGAATTAGACTATAGTCAGTATTAACGATAAGTTTTTTTCAACATTTGAATATTGTCGTTATTACTGATAAGTTATTTCGGAATTTGATTAAGTCTGTATTAGCATTAAGATATTTCAGTATATGAATATTGTCGGTATTACCAAAATTTTTTTTTGGTCTCAAATGAGAGCCGTTTAATTTTTCTATGGCGACATAGTTTACTTTTACTCAAACTCCAGGTACAATGGCTGAAATCAAAGATGCACTTATCTATGGACCATAACACTAAGTTTAGGACCATAACACTGTAATGATACCAAAAATCGGGTCGGACAAATACAAGGAAAATCCCTTTAAATAATAGTTAATTTCATTATTTAACATAAGCTTAAGTTGAAATTCAGATTCAACTCTATTATTCAACTTAAGTTTAAGTTGAAATTGTGATTCAACTTAATTAGATGAACTTAACGTTATGCATAATGGTCCGTGTAAAAACATATAACAAATACTTATATGTAAAGATACCGGTCCCGTTAAAAATGTAATACATATATATATATAATATGTATATATGTGTGTATATATATAATATATATATATATTTATTGGTACAAGCATGTTTATATCTGTGCATATATATACATCTGAATATATATATATAAATAAGTTATTTCTCTATTTTAATAATAAGTATTGACGATCGGTTATTTCGGAAATCGATTATAGTAGGTATTATCTATAAGTTTTTTCAGCATTTGAATATGGTCGGTAGTACCGAAAAGTTATTTCGGAATTTGATTATAGTCGGTTTCAGCAATATCTTATTTCAGTGTTTGAATATTGTCGATATTACGGATACGTTATTTGGGAATTTGATTATAGTTTGTATTAAGAACAAGTTATTTCAGTTTTTGAATATTATTAGTATTATTGATAAGTTATTTTGGTCTCAAATGAGAACCGTTAAATTTTCCAATGGCGACATAGTATACTTTTACTTAAAGTCCAGGTACAATGGCTGATATCAAAGATGCACTTATCTATGGACCATAACACTGTAAATTTAGGACCATAACACTGTAATGATACCAAAAATCGGGTGGAACAAATATGAGGAAAATCCCAAAGAAGAGTTAATTTGATTATTCAACATAAGCTTAAGCTGAAATTGAGATTCAATTTAATTATTCAACTTAAGTTTAAGTTGAAATTAAGATTCTACTTAATTATTCAACTTAAAGTTAAGTTGACTTTCAAATTCAACTTAATTAGATGAACTTAGCTATGTGGATACTGGTCCAAGACAACACATAAAATAATACATAAATGAAAAGATACTGGTACCGTTAAAAAATGTAATACATATAAAGGCATATGTAAAAATATATTTATATATATATATAAATAATTTTACTGACACCAGTATGTTTATATCTGCGCATATATATATATATATATATATATATATATATATATATGTGTGTGTGTGTGTGTGTGTTTGTGTGTGTGTGTCAATATATAAACATAAATTATTTCTGTATTTGAATATATGAAGTATTACTGATCAGTTATTTTAGAACTTAATCTTTGTCGGTATTATCGATAAGTTTTTTTGTCCTTTGATTATTGTCGGTATTACAAATAAGTCATTTTGTTATTTGAATATTGATAGTATTACTGATAGGTTATTTTGGCAGTTGATTATTGTCCGTGATACGGGTAAGTTAATTCATTCTGAAATAGTAACTGTTAAATCTTCCATGCTGACATAATTTAAATGTAAAGATACCAGTATGAGCTGAAGTTGAAAATAAGATTTAACTTTATTGTTCAACATAAGATTAAGTTGATAAATTAGATTCAACTTAAGTTTTCAACTTATTATTAAGTTGAATTGAGATTCAACTCAATTATTCAACATAAGGTTATGTTGATATTCAAATTCAACTTAACTAGATGACCTTTGTGGATACTGGACAAAGAAAGCACATAAAATAATACATAAATGTAAAGATACCCCTCTTGTTAAAAATGTTATACATATATATGTATGTATGTATATATATGTATGTAAATATATATATATATTTATAGATATATATATATATATATATTATATAAATATATATATTATAGGACCATAACACTCTAAGTTTAGGACCATAACACTGTAAGATCTGGGCAAAATACAAGGAAAATCTTTATAAAGAATAGTTAATTTAATTATTCAACATAAGCTTAAGTTGAATATCAGATTCAACTTATTTATTCAACATAATAAGTTGACAACTTAAGTATTCAACTTTACTTATGTTTAAGTTGAAATTGAGATTCAAATTAATGAGATGAATTTAGCTATGTGCATAATGAATATTGAATCATCGGTATTACCGATAAGTGATTTGGTCTCAAATGTGAACCGTTAAATTTTCCCATGCAGACATAGTATACTTTTATTGAAAGTTCAAGTACAATTGCTGATATCAAAGATGTACTTATCTATGGACCATAACACTGTAAGTTTAAGACAATACCACTGTAAATATACCCAATTGGGCAGAGCCAAATATAAGGAAATTTCCTTAAAGAAAAGATTATTCAACATAAGCTTAAGTTGAAATTCAGATTCAACTTAATTATTCAACTCAAGTTTAAGTTGACATTTCAAATTCAACTAAATTAGATGAACTATATATCGATATATCCATCTCTGTTTCTCTTTATATCTGTCTCTCTTTCTCTATCTCTATATTTCTATCTCTATATATCTATATATCTATCTCTCTATATATCTCCTATTGGTTTACCAGAATCAGTCTTTTCAAACATACATATTTCGTGTATGAAGAAAGATTTGACATTTATTAATAATATATCATTAAACTCTACCGGTGTCACTATAATAAAAAAAATAATAATAATAAATAGCAATTATATAGTGCTGAACTCCGATATCAGTCGTAGTGTCAAAAATTTATTTTGGTCTTGAATGTGAACCGTTTAATTTTCCCATGCCGATATAATATAGTTTTACTCAAAATCAAGGTACAATTGCTGATATCAAAGATGTATTATCTATGTGCATTTCCTTAAGAATGATTACATGTGCTACATTTCAAATGTTATTAGCATGGGGAATGCAGGAGTTTCAGATCTGTGTCCATCTCTCACGTTTTTCATGTTGAAAACAGGCCTTCTTCATTCAAAATTATCTTTATTGGGCCAAATGTAAGCACAATGACAAAAAAGGATTAGTAATTTTTTTTCAAATTCCAGGCAATTAGTTATTTCTGAGTACTTGAACATTGTCGGTACTGCCGATAAGTTATTCAGGTATTTGAATAATGTGGGTAGTGTCGATAATTTATTTTGGTCTTAAATGTAAAAATGTTTAATTTTCGTATGCCGACACGGTATTATTTTACTCAAAACCCTGGTACAATTGCTGATATTAAAGATGCACATATCTATTTGCATTTACTTATGAATGATTACAGGTGATACATTTCAAATGATATATGCATGGGGAATGCAGCATTTCCAAATCAGTGTCCATCTCTCATGTTTTCTTCTTAAAAACAGGTCTTTTTCATTCAAGATAATGTTTATTGGGCCAAATATAAATAAAATGGCTTTGAAAGAATAGTTATTTTGGCTAAATTCCAGGCAATAAAGCATTTTGTAAGTACTTGACATTGTCGGTATTACCAACAAGTTATTTGGGTATTTGAAAAATGTCCGTAGTGTCAAAAATTTATATTGGTCTTGAAATATGAACCGTTAAATTTGTCCATGCTGACATAGTATACTTTTACTTAAAATCTAGGTGTCATTGCTGATATCAATGGGGAATGCAGCAGTTTCAAATCTATGTCCATCTCTCGGGTTTTTCATGTTAAAAACAGACCTTTTTCATTCAAGATTATGTTTATTGGGCCAAATATAAGTACAATGACTAAAAAAGATTAGTTATTTTGGTCAAATTCCTGGCAATAAGTTATTTTCTGAGTACTTGAACATTGTCGGTATTGTCAATAAGTTATTCAGGTATTTGAATAATGTCGTTGTGTCGAAAATTTATTTTGGTCTTGAACGTGAACCATTTAATTTTCCCATGCTGATATAATATAGTTTTACTCAAAATCAAGGTACAATTGCTGATATCAAAGATGCACTTATCTATGTGCATTTCCTTAAGAATGATTATGGGTGATACATTTCAAATGTTATTAGCATTGGGAATGCAGGAGTTTCAGATCTGTGTCCATCTCTCATTTTTTTCATGTTGAAAACAAACCTTTTTTTTATTCAAGATTATGTTTATTGGGCCAAATATAAGTACAATGACTAAAAAAGATTAGTACTTTTGTTCAAATTCCAGGCAATTAGTTATTTTCTGACGACTTGAACATTGTCGGTGTTGCCGATAAGTTATTCAGGTATTTGAAGAATGTCGGTAGTGTCGAAAATTTATTTTGGTCTTGAATGTGAACCGTTTAATTTCCCATGCCGACATAATATACTTTTACTCAAAATCAAGGTACAATTGCTGATATCAAAGATGCACTTATCTATGTGCCTTTCCTTTAGAATGATTATAGGTGATACATTTCAAATGTTATTAGCATGGGGAATGCAGGAGTTTCAGATCTGTGTCCATCTCTCATGTTTTTTCATGTTGAAAACAGGCCTTTTTAATTCAAGATTATGTTTATTGGGCTAAATATAAATAAAATCGCTTTGAAAGAATAGTTATTTCGGCTAAATTCTAGGCAATAAAGCATTTTGTAAGTACTTGACATTGTCGGTATTACCAACAAGTTATTTATGTATTTGAATAATGTCGGTAGTGTCGATAAGTTCTTTTGGTCTGAAATGTGAACCGTTAAATTTGTCCATGCCGACATAGTATACTTTTACTCAAAATCTAGGTATCATTGCTGATATCAATGGGGAATGTAGCAGTTTCAAATCTATGTCCATCTCTCAGGTTTTTCATGTTAAAAACAGACCTTTTCTTATTCAAGATTATGTTTATTGGGCCAAATATAAGTACAATGACTAAAAAAGATTAGTACTTTTGTTCAAATTCCTGGCAATAAGTTATTTTCTGAGTACTTGAACATTGTCGGTGTAGCCGATAAGTTATTCAGGTATCTGAATAATGTCGGTAGTGTCAAAAATTTATTTTGGTTTTGAATGTGAACCGGTAATTTCCAATGCCAACATAGTATACTTTTACTCAAAATCAAGGTACAATTGCTGATATCAAAGATGCACTTATATATGTGCATTTCCTTAAGAATGATTATATGTGATACATTTTAACTGTTATTAGCAGGGGGAATGCAGGAGTTTCAGATCTGTGTCCATCTCTCATGTTTTTCATGTTGAAAACAGGCCTTCTTCATTCAAAATTATTTTTATTTGCCAAATATAAGTACAATGACTAAAGAAGATTAGTAATTTTGTTTAAATTCCAGGCAATAAGTTATTTTCTCAGTACTTGAACATTGTCGATATTACCGACAAGTTATTTGGGTATTTGAATAATGTCGGTAGTGTCGATAAGTTCTTTTGGTCTTGAATGTGAACCGTTTAATTTCCCATGCCGACATAATATACTTTTACTCAAAATCTAGGTATCATTGCTGATGTCAATGGGGAATGATCCAGTTTCAAATCTATGTCCATCTTTCAGGTTTTTCATGTTGAAAACAGACCTTTTTTATTCAAGATTATGTTTATTGGGCCAAATATAAGTACAATGACTAAAAAAGATTAGTTATTTTGGTCAAATTCCTGGCAATAAGTTATTTTCTGAGAACTTGAACATTGGCTGTATTGCCGATAAGTTATTCAGGTATTTGAATAATGTCGTAGTGTTGATAATTTATTTTAGTCTTGAATGTGAACCATTTAATTTCCCATGCCAACATAGTAAACTTTAACTCAAAATCAAGGTACAATTGCTGATATCAAAGATGTATTATCTATGTGCATTTCCTAAAGAATTATTACATGTGCTACATTTCAAATGTTATTAGCATTGGGAATGCAGGAGTTTCAGATCTGTGTCCATCTCTCATTTTTTTCATGTTGAAAACAGACCTTTTTTTATTCAAGATTATGTTTATTGGGCCACATATAAGTACAATGACTAAAAAAGATTAGTTATTTTGGTCAAATTCCTGGCAATAGGTTATTTTCTGAGTACTTGAACATTGTCGGTATTGTCAATAAGTTATTCAGGTATTTGAATAATGTCGTTGTGTCGAAAATTTATTTTGGTCTTGAACGTGAACCATTTAATTTTCCCATGCCGACATAATATACTTTTACTCAAAATCAAGGTACAATTGCTGATATCAAAGATGCACTTATCTATGTGCCTTTCCTTTAGAATGATTATAGGTGATACATTTCAAATGTTATTAGCATGGGGAATGCAGGAGTTTCAGATCTGTGTCCATCTCTCATGTTTTTTCATGTTGAAAACAGGCCTTTTTAATTCAAGATTATGTTTATTGGGCTAAATATAAATAAAATCGCTTTGAAAGAATAGTTATTTCGGCTAAATTCTAGGCAATAAAGCATTTTGTAAGTACTTGACATTGTCGGTATTACCAACAAGTTATTTATGTATTTGAATAATGTCGGTAGTGTCGATAAGTTCTTTTGGTCTGAAATGTGAACCGTTAAATTTGTCCATGCCGACATAGTATACTTTTACTCAAAATCTAGGTATCATTGCTGATATCAATGGGGAATGTAGCAGTTTCAAATCTATGTCCATCTCTCAGGTTTTTCATGTTAAAAACAGACCTTTTCTTATTCAAGATTATGTTTATTGGGCCAAATATAAGTACAATGACTAAAAAAGATTAGTACTTTTGTTCAAATTCCTGGCAATAAGTTATTTTCTGAGTACTTGAACATTGTCGGTGTAGCCGATAAGTTATTCAGGTATCTGAATAATGTCGGTAGTGTCAAAAATTTATTTTGGTTTTGAATGTGAACCGGTAATTTCCAATGCCAACATAGTATACTTTTACTCAAAATCAAGGTACAATTGCTAATATCAAAAATGCACTTATATATGTGCATTTCCTTAAGAATGATTATATGTGATACATTTTAACTGTTATTAGCAGGGGGAATGCAGGAGTTTCAGATCTGTGTCCATCTCTCATGTTTTTCATGTTGAAAACAGGCCTTCTTCATTCAAAATTATTTTTATTTGCCAAATATAAGTACAATGACTAAAGAAGATTAGTAATTTTGTTTAAATTCCAGGCAATAAGTTATTTTCTCAGTACTTGAACATTGTCGATATTACCGACAAGTTATTTGGGTATTTGAATAATGTCGGTAGTGTCTATAAGTTCTTTTGGTCTTGAATGTGAACCGTTTAATTTCCCATGCCGACATAATATACTTTTACTCAAAATCTAGGTATCATTGCTGATGTCAATGGGGAATGATCCAGTTTCAAATCTATGTCCATCTTTCAGGTTTTTCATGTTGAAAACAGACCTTTTTTATTCAAGATTATGTTTATTGGGCCAAATATAAGTACAATGACTAAAAAAGATTAGTTATTTTGGTCAAATTCCTGGCAATAAGTTATTTTCTGAGAACTTGAACATTGGCTGTATTGCCGATAAGTTATTCAGGTATTTGAATAATGTCGTAGTGTTGATAATTTATTTTAGTCTTGAATGTGAACCATTTAATTTCCCATGCCAACATAGTAAACTTTAACTCAAAATCAAGGTACAATTGCTGATATCAAAGATGTATTATCTATGTGCATTTCCTTAAGAATTATTACATGTGCTACATTTCAAATGTTATTAGCATTGGGAATGCAGGAGTTTCAGATCTGTGTCCATCTCTCATTTTTTTCATGTTGAAAACAGACCTTTTTTTATTCAAGATTATGTTTATTGGGCCACATATAAGTACAATGACTAAAAAAGATTAGTACTTTTGTTCAAATTCCAGGCAATTAGTTATTTTCTGAGTACTTGAACATTGTCGGTATTACCGACAAGTTATTTGGGTATTTGAATAATGTCGGTAGTGTTGATAAGATCTTTTGGTCTGAAATGTGAGCCGTTAAATTTGTCCATGCTGACATAGTATACTTTTACTCAAAAACTAGGTATCATTGCAGATATCAATGGGGAATGCAGCAGTTTCAAATTTATGTCCATCTCTCAGGTTTTTCATGTTGAAAACATACCTTTTTCATTCAAGATTATGTTTATTGGGCCAAATATAAGTACAATGACTAAAAAAGATTAGTTATTTCGGTCAAATTCCTGGCAATAGGTTATTTTCTGAGTACTTGAACATTGTCGGTATTGTCAATAAGTTATTCAGGTATTTGAATAATGTCGTTGTGTCGAAAATTTATTTTGGTCTTGAACGTGAACCATTTAATTTTCCCATGCCGATATAATATAGTTTTACTCAAAATCAAGGTACAATTGCTGATATCAAAGATGCACTTATCTATGTGCATTTCCTTAAGAATGATTATAGGTGATACATTTCAAATGTTATTAGCATGGGGAATGCAGGAGTTTCAGATCTGTGTCCATCTCTCATTTTTTTCATGTTGAAAACAGGCCTTTTTCATTCAAGATTATGTTTATTGGGCCAAATATAAATAAAATGGCTTCGAAATAATAGTTATTTTGGCTAAATTCCAGGCAATAAAGCATTTTGTAAGTACTTGATTATGCCAGTATTACCGACAAGTTATTTGGGTATTTGAATAATGTCGGTAGTGTCGATAAGTTCTTTTGGTCTTGAATGTGAACCGTTTAATTTCCCATGCTGACATAATATACTTTTACTCAAAATCTAGGTATCATTGCTGATATCAATGGGGAATGATCCAGTTTCAAATCTATGTCCATCTTTCAGGTTTTTCATGTTGAAAACAGACCTTTTTTATTCAAGATTATGTTTATTGGGCCAAATATAAGAACAATGACTAAAAAAGAGTTATTTTGGTCAAATTCCTGGCAATAAGTTATTTTCTGAGTACTTGAACATTGGCTGTATTGCCGATAAGTTATTCAGGTATTTGAATAATGTCGTAGTGTCGATAATTTATTTTAGTCTTGAATGTGAATCGGTTAATTTCCCATGCCAACATAGTATACTTTTACTTAAAATCAAGGTACAATTGCTGATATTAAAGATGCACTTATCTATGTGCATTTCCTTAAGAATGATTATAGGTGATACATTTCAAATGTTATTAGCATGGGGAATGCAGGAGTTTCAGATCTGTGTGTTTATTGGGCCAAATATAAATAAAATGGCTTCGAAAGAATAGTTATTTTGGCTAAATTCCAATAAAGCATTTTGTAGGTACTTGACATTGTCTGTATTACCGACAAGTTATTTGGGTATTTGAATAATGTTGGTAGTGACGATAAGTTCTGTTGGTCTGAAATGTGAACCGTTAAATTTTGTCCATGCCGACATAGTATGACCATAACACTCTAATGATACCAAAAATCTTGTGGAACAAATATGAGGAAAATCACAAAGAAGAGTTAATTTGATTATTCAACATAAGCTTAAGCTGAAATTGAGATTCAATTTAATTATTCAACTTAAATTTAAGTTGAAATTAAGATCTACTTAATTATTCATCTTAAAGTTAAGTTGACCTTCAAATTCAACTTAATTAGATGAACTTAGCTATGTGGATACTGGTCCAAGACAGCACATAAAATAATACATTAATGTAAAGATACTGGTACCGTTAAAAAATGTAATACATATAAAGGCATATGTGAAAATATATTTATATATATATATAAATATTTTTACTGACACCAGTATGTTAATATCTGCGCATATATATATATATATATATATATATATATATATATGTGTGTGTGTGTGTTTGTGTGTGTCAATATATAAACATAAGTTATTTCTGTATTTGAATATATGAAGTATTACTGATCAGTTATTTTAGAACTTAATCTTTGTCTGTATTATCGATAAGTTTTTTTGTCCTTTGATTATTGTCGGTATTACAGATAAGTTATTTTGTTATTTGAATATTGATAGTATTACCGATAGGTTATTTTGGCAGTTGATTATTGTCCGTGATACGGGTAAGTTATTTCATTCTGAAATAGGAACTGTTAAATCTTCCATGCTGACATAAAATAAATGTAAAGATACCAGTATCAGCTGAAGTTGAAAATAAGATTTAACTTAATTGTTCAACATAATCTTCAGTTGATAAATTAGATTCAACTTAAGTTTTCAACTTAATATTAAGTTGAATTGAGATTCAACTCAATTATTCAACATAAGGTTAAGTTGATATTCAAATTCAAGTTAACTAGATGAACTATGTGGATACTGTTCAAAGAAAGCACATAAAATAATACATAAATGTAAAGATACCGCTCCTGTTAAAAATGTTATACATATATATGTATATATGTATATATATGTATGTGTATATATATATATATGTATATATATATAAATTATATAAATATATATTATAGGACCATAACACTCTAAGTTTAGGACCATAACACTGTAAGATGCAAAAAATCAGCTGGGCCAAATACAAGGAAAATCTTTATAAAGAATAGTTAATTTAATTATTCAACATAAGCTTAAGTTGAATATCAGATTCATCTTATTTATTCAACATAATAAGTTGACAACTTAAGTATTCAACTTTACTTATGTTTAAGTTGAAATTGAGATTCAAATTAATGAGATGAATTTAGCTATGTGCATAATGAATATTGAATATTATCGGTATCACCGATAAGTGATTTTGGTCTCAAATGTGAACCGTTAAATTTTCCCATGTCGACATAGTATACTTTTACTGAAAGTTCAGGTACAATTGCTGATATCAAAGATGTACTTATCTATGGAACATAACACTGTAAGTTTAAGACAATACCACTGTAAATATACCCAACTGGACAGAGCCAAATATAAGGAAATTTCCTTAAAAGAAGATTATTCAACATAAGCTTAAGTTGAAATTCAGATTCAACTTAATTATTCAACTCAAGTTTAAGTTGACATTTCAAATTCAACTTAATTAGATGAACTTAGCTATGTGCATACTGGTCCCAGTAATTACATATAACAAATACATAAATGAAAAGATACCGGTCCCGTTAAAATGTAATAAATATATATTTATATATTTATCTCTACATTTCTATATATGTATATATCTATATATCTCTATATCTCTATCTCTATATATCTACATATCTATATCTCTATATATCTATCTCTACATCTCTATATCTCTCTATATATATCTATATATATATATTTTTATATCTCTCTATATCTCTATCTGTCTTTAGATCTATATCTCTCTATCTCTCTCTATATATATATATCTATATCTTTATATCTCTATCCCTCTCCCTCTGTCTCTCAATATATATATATATATATATATATATATATATCATTATTTCCATATATCTATATATGGATCTATATATATATATACATATCTTTATATGGATATATATATGTATATATATATGTATATCTGTTTAGCTTATATCTATATATCTTTCTAGATATCTATATATCTATATGTCTGTGAACCTATATATCTATATCTATATATCTATATATCTATATATCTCTATATCTCTATATCTCTATATCTCTATATCTATATATCTATATATCTATATATCTATATATCTATATATCGATATAGCGATATATCGATATATCGATATACCGTTATATCGATATATCGATATATCAATATATCGAAATATCCATCTCTGTCTCTCTTTATATCTGTCTCTCTTTCTCTATCTCTATATTTCTATCTGTAAATATCTATATATCTATCTCTCTATATATCTCCTATTGGTTTACCAGAATCAGTCTGTTATAAACATACATATTTCGTGTATGAAGAAAGATTTGACATTTATTAATAATATATCATTAAACTCTACCGGTGTCACTATAATAAAAAAATAATAATAATTAATAGCAATAATATAGCGCTGAACTCCGATATCAGACTTACAGCTCTGATGCATATACACATACATAGAGAGCACAATCATCCTCACATGTCCATCCCAGTCACACTATATTTAGATATATAAGCACACACACATTTTCTCTGACTCTCTCTCTGTCACACATACACAGATTATATATTACTATGTATTACAAGATTATATATTACTTTACATACAAATACACACACACCAATATATATATATATATATGTAACACTGGTCGTATATTCAGTACTGGCATCAGCATGCAAAATGAATCGTTTGGAAAAGTCAGGAAAAGCTAATACAGGGGCAGAAGAACATCGTTCGAATATTTCGAAGGCTGTTTGATGTTGTTCTTCCCATATTATTTTCCAAGACTGCACCAATGGATTAACTATATCTTGGGCTAGAAACAATCCCAACTTCCGAACTGTTTTCCAGACCACGTACCGCCTCGTTTCATCAGAAAACTTTACACACTGTAACTTACAAGCTTTTTCCAATTTTACAAATGTGCTCAGACACCAAACTTTTAGCTGATCTTCTGTCTCTTAACAATAAATAATTTCAGTTTTTTAATATTATTGGTATTATCGATAAGTTATTTTGGTCTCAAATAAGAACCGTTAAATTTTTACATGTCGACATAGTACCGGTCGCGTTAATAATGTAAATCATATATATGTATATATATATGAATGGATATATATATATATAGAAATACATATATATAATATATATATATTTATATATTTACTGGTACGAGCATGTTTATATCTGTGCATATATATACATGTGGATATATATTTATATATATATAAGTTATTTCTCCTTTTTAATAGTTTTGCCCATCAGTTATTTCGTTATTTTTTATTATAGGTGGCAACAACGATAAGTTATTTAAGTGTTTGTATATTGACAGTATTACTGATAATTTATTTTGGAATTTGATTATAGTCGGTATTAACAATAAGTTATTTCAGTATTTGAATATTGTCGGTGTTACAGATAGGTGATTTTGGTCTCAAATGTGAACCGTTAAATTTACCAATGCCGATATTGTACACTTTTACTCAAAATCCAGGGATAATTGCTGGTATCATAGATGCACTTATTTATGTGCATTTGTTTAAGAATATAAGTACAAATATAAGTACAATGCCTTCGAAATAAAGTTATTTTGGTGAAATTCCAGGCAATAAGGCATTTTCTGAGTACGTAAACATTGTCCGTATTGCCAATGAGTTATTTGGGTATTTGAAAAATGTCGGTGAGTCTATAAGTTATTTTGATCTCAAATGTGAACCGTTAAATTTTCCCATGCGACATAGTATAATTTAACTCAAAGTCCAGGTGCAATTGTTGATATCAGAGATGCACTTCTCTATGGAACATAACACTGTAAGTTTAGGACCATAACACTGATAAGATACAAAAATTAGGAAGTACAGGTTCATCAGCCAGGGGGCGCCACGTCCTAGAGTGACATATATGTGTATATGTATATATGTATATGTGTATGTATGTGTATGTATGTGTATGTATGTGTATGTATGTGTATGTATGTATATATGTATATATGTATATATGTATATATGTATATATGTAAATATGTATATATGTATATATGTATATATGTATATATGTATATATGTATATATGTATATATGTATATGTGTATATGTATATATGTATATATGTAAATATGTATATATGTACGTATATATGTATATATGTATATATGTATATATGTACGTATATATGTATATATGTATATGCGCATATATGCATTATGTATATATGTATATATGTATATATGTATATATCTATATATGTATATATGTATATATGTATATATGTATATATGTATATATGTATAAATGTATATATGTATATATGTATATATGTATATATGTATATATCTTTTATAGGACAATTACATTGTAAGTTTAGGACCATAACACTGTAAATATACAAAAAATCGGCAAGTACACGTTCAACAGCCAGACATGTCTGGACAATAATACCATTCACTGTTCAATACACCTTTTCAACTTAAGACCGTATTGAACCTTAAGGGAAAATATACTGTTTAAATTTGTTTTTTAACACTTTATATATGCGCTTTTATTTTTTTTATATCCAGAAGGAAAGGCCGCAATACTCTGACCACATCGACGCTTGAAATGTTGCTATTTACCTCATATATAACCCAAAAAAGCTTAAGTTCATGACCATAACAATCTAAGTTTAGGACCATAACATTGTAAGTTTAGTACCATAACACTGTAAAGATACCAAAAATTACCAAGTATACGTTCAACAAGCAGGGGGCGCCACGTCCTACAGTGACATATATATGTATATATGTATATATATGTATATATATGTATATATATTTATGTAAATATATTTATATATCTTTTATAGGACCATAACACTTAAAAAAAAAACAAAAAAATTGGTAATCACACGTTCAACAGCCAGACATGTCTAGACAATATTACCATTTACCGTTCAATACAGCTTTCAACTTAAGATCGTATTCAACCTTTCAGGATAAGTTACTGTTTAAAATGTTTTTTTTTTCACATATGATATGCGCTTTTTTCTCATATTCAGAAGGAAAGGCCGCATTATTATGACCACTTGGACGCTTGAAATATTGCCAATAATTCCCATTTACCATTCAATACAACATTTTAAAGTTAGACCGTATTTAACCTTGTGTGAAAAGGTACTGTTTAAAATTGTTTTTTTCACCAATGATGTATGCGCTTTATTTATATCACATCCAGAAGGAAAGGCCGCATTACTATGACCACTTGGACGCTTGAAAGGTTGCCATTTACCTAATATATATACACAAAAAACTTAAGTTTAGGACCATAACGCTGTAAGTTTAGGACCCTAAAACCCTAAGTTTAGGACCATAACACTGTAAAGATACCAAAAATTACCAAGTACACGTTCAAGAGCCAGGGGGCACCACGTCCTAGAGTGCTCTCACAAGAACTGGACACATAAAACTTGACTTCTGAATCAACTTAGGCACAAGTTGAATAAACTTTAAAAGGTTAAGTTGACTCCTAAGTTGAAACTGAAGGACCAAATCTAAATTAAGTCGAATGTAATTTCAACCTAAAAAATGCTCGAAATTAAGTCGAAAATTACACTTGATAAGTTGAAAATAGGACCAAAATAACAAGTTTTCAACTTACCTTAAGTCTAAGACCATAGCCCTAACCCTAACCCTAACCCTAACCCTAACCCTAACCCTAACCCTAACCCTAACCCTAACCCTAACCCTAACCCTAACCCTAACCCTAACCCTAACCCTAACCCTAACCCTAACCCTAACCCTAACCCTAACCCTAAACCCTAACCCTAACCCTAACCCTAACCTAACCTAACCCTAACCTAACCCTAACCCTAACCCTAACCTAACCCTAACCCTAACCAAAACCTAACCCTAACCCTAACCCTAACTAGGGTCCTCAAACTTAAAAATCACATAAACATTAACCATTTCTTTATATTTCAGTCGTTTAGATCCGTTTTTTTTGGCATTTTTTTATTTGCATGCTATTGTATATTATTCTAGTAAAAACTTGTCTAACCGCTTTTTTTTTTTTTTTTAATTTTGAAAAAACGAAAATTATTGTAAGGGTTAGACATAACTGACCACTGGTCAGTGGTCACTTGACCATTGGTCAAAAGCACTTTTATAATGATGCAATCTAACAAATATCTAACAAAAATGGTTTCACGTTAAAGTAAAATGGTTAATTACTCACGTTTTTTGGTCTTAATTATTATTAACTGTTAATCAATAAGGTCTTCTTCTTCTTCAAGCTTCCCATCCCCCTTGACCTTTGAATCAGTGGCAAATTGAGCTGAGATGGTACTTTTTTTCAATTTGCATGTAACTTTATTATTTTTTAAGCTTCGATCTTTAAACTCAGGATATTTTTCAAAATCAAGAAAATTTATATTTTGGAAAAGAAAGAAAAATTTTAACTTTAAAACTTTTAGAGAAAATGAATTTTAAAAATTAAGGACCAAAAGTACAAATTTCAACTTAAGGCTAACCCTGAATGATACCAAGCGTTAAAAAACACAGTAAAAACACAGAAAAACTCATATTTTTTGTTGACTGTCGTTTGCTATCGATTTATATCAGCGTCTGAGACCATGAAATAGAAAATTTAAATTAGAATTAAAAATAATAAAAAATTTTAATTTTAAGTTTTTCAAATTGAAATTTGTTCCCAAATTCTGCAAAATCGCATATTTCCTTTTTTTTCTTTTGCAAAGTCTAACTGGTTTGTAATTTCTGAACAAACCCTTCCGAAAAATTGGCTTTTCGACATTTATTTGAAAAGTTATTAGCATAATTTTAAATTTGAAAAAAAATATTTTTTTTTATGAATTTAACTTTAAATTTCGACTTTATATAAATGTATTAACGTTTCTTCTTGCCACTGTTCGTTAAAACAAAGTGAGTTTCAATTATTTTGAGCGTTTGTACACTTTTAATATCGTTTCTCTAGCTTTTTAACGACTTTCAAGAATTGGCGCTCTTTTTTAAAAATAACCCTAGCTTTATATAACCCCAACGGTTACAACCCTAGTTGTAATTTTCAACTTAAGCTTAAGTTGAATGTGAACGTTATTGCCATAATGACCTCACATATGATCTTTTAAATCGGGTTGGTCAGTCCATGTCCGTCGGGTCAAGATAAGAGATCAGTCCACCTTAAGTTGAATCTGAATATCCACTTAACGTTAAGTTGGAAAAAGGAATTTTTCAACTTAAGCTTAAGTTGAATGTGAATGTTATTGTCTTTGTCGACCCCAGATCTCAGTTTTACCTTAAGTTGAATATGAATGTCAACTTAACCTTATGTTGAATAATTAAGATAAAAATCAGATTCAACTTAATTATTCAACATAAGCCTAAGTCGACATGAATATCAACTTAAGCTAATGTTGAATACTTAAGTTGTCAACTTATTATGTTGAATAAATAAGTTGAATCTGATATTCAGCTTTAGCTTATGTTGAATAATTAATGAGAATCTGCATTTCTACTAAAGAATTAGACGTAAGCTTAAGTTGAAAATCAGATTCAACTTAATCATTCAACATAAGCCTAAGTTGACATGAATATCAACTTAAGCTTATGTTGAATACTTAAGTTGTCAACTTATTATGTTGAATAAATAAGTTGAATCTGATATTCAACTTTAGCTTATGTTGAATAATTAATAAGAATCTGCATTAATACTAAAGTATTCGACGTAAGCTTAAGTTGAAAATCAGATTCAACTAAATCATTCAACATAAGCCTAAGTAGACATGAATATCAACTTAAGCTTATGTTGAATACTTAAATTGTCAACTTCTTATGTTCCGTGTCAACTTTAGTTGTTAAATTATTCTGTTGACTCTCAACTTAAGCTTATGTTGAACACTAAAGTTGAATCTGAATATTATGTTGTATAATTAAATTACTTTTTTTAATGTTAAGATGAAAATGAGTTCACCTTAAGTTTAATCTGAAAATCAACTTAGCTAATGTTGAATACTTAAGTTGTCAACTTATTATGTTGAATAAGTAAGTTGAATCTGATATTCAACTTTAGCTTATGTTGAATAATTAAAGAGAATTTGCATTTCAACTTAAGCATTCAACGTTAGCTTATGTTGAAAATCAGATTCAACTTAATCATTCAACATAAGCCTAAGTAGACATGAATATCAACTTAAGCTTATGTTTATTACTTAAATTGTCAACTTCTTATGTTCCATGTCAACTTTAGTTGTCAAATTATTCTGTTGACTCTCAACTTAAGCAAATGTTGAACACTAAAATTGAATCTGAATATTATGTTGTATAATTAAATTACTTTTTTCAATGTAAAGATAAAAATAAGTTCACCTTAAGTTTAATCTGAAAATCAACTTAGCTAATGTTGAATACTTAAGTTGTCAACTTATTATGTTGAAAAAATAAGTTGAATCTGGTATTCAACTTTAGCTTATGTTGAATAATTTAAGAGAATTTGCATTTCAACTTAAGCATTCAACGTAAGCTTATGTTGAAAATCAGATTAAACTTAATCATTCAACATAAGCCTAAGTAGACATGAATATCAACTTAAGCTTATGTTGAATACTTAAATTGTCAACTTATTATGTTGCAAATCAACTTAAGTTGTCAATTTATTCTGTTGACTCTCAACTTAAGCTTATGTTGAATACTAAAGTTGAATCTGAATTTTATCTTGAATAATTCAGTTACCTTTTTCAATGTTAAGATCAAAATGAGTTCACCTTAAGTTTAATCTGAATATCAACTTAGCTAATGTTGAATACTTAAGTTGTCAACTTATTATGTTGAATAAATAAGTTGAATCTGGTATTCAACTTTAGATTATGTTGAATAATTAAAGAGAATCTGCATTTCAACTAAAATATTCGACGTAAGCTTAAGTTGAAAATCAGATTCAACTTAATCATTCAACATAAGCCTAAGTAGACATTAATATCAGCTTAAGCTTATGTGGAATACTTAAATTGTCAACTTATTATGTTGCATGTCAACTTATGTTGTCAAATTATTCTGTACTCTCAACTTAAGCTTATGTTGAATACTAAAGTTGAATCTGAATATTATCTTGAATAATTAAGTTACCTTTTTCAATGTTAAGATCAAAATGAGTTCACCTTAAGTTTAATCTGAATATCAACTTAGCTAATGTTGAATACTTAAGTTGTCAACTTATTATGTTGAATAAATAAGTTGAATCTGGTATTCAACTTTAGATTAGGTTGAATAATTAAAGAGAATTTGCATTTCAACTTAAATATTCGACGTAAGCTTAAGTTGAAAATCAGATTCAACTTAATTATTCAACATTAGCCTAAATAGACATGAATATCAACTTAAGCTCATGTTGAATACTTAAATTGTCAACTTATTATGTTGCCTGTCAACTAAAGTTGTCAAATTAATCTGTTGACTCTCAACTTAAGCTTATGTATAATACTAAAGTTGAATCTGAAGATTATCTTGAATAATTAAGTTATCTTTTTAAATTTTAAGATCAAAATGAGTTAACCGTAAGTTTAATCTGAATATCAACTTAGCTAATGTGGCATCCTTAAGTTGTAAACTTATTATGTTGAATAAATAAGTTGAATCTGATATTCAACTTTAGCTTATGTTGAATATTTAAGTTGAAATGCAGATTCTCTTTAATTATTCAACATAAGGTTAAGTTGATATTTAAATTCAACTTAATTAGATGAACTTTGCTATGTGGATACCTGTCCAAGAAAGCACATAAAATAATACAAAAATGTAAAGATACCGCTCCTGTTAAAAATGTTATACATATATATGTATATATGTATATATATATATGTATGTGTATGTATATATATATATATATATATATATATATATATTATATGACCATAACACTGTAAGTTTAGGACCATAACGCTGTAACATACAAAAAATCAGCTGGGCCAAATATAAGGAAAATCTTTATAAAGAATAGTTAAATTGATTTTTCAACATAAGCTTAAGTTGAAATTCAGATTCAACTTAATTATTCAAATTATGTTTAAGTTGAAATTGAGATTCAAATTATTGAGATAAATTTAGCTATGTGCATAATGGTCCATGTAAGTTCAGATAACAAGTACATAAGTGTAAATATATTGGTCCAGTTAAAAATGTAATACATGTATATGTATATATGTATATATATGTAGATATATATATATATATATATATATATATATATATATATATATATATATATATATATATATATATATATACTGGTCCAAGCATGTTTATATCACTGCATATATATACATGTGAATATATATATACAAATAAATTATTTCTCTATTTTAATAATGTAAGTAACGCCGATCAGTTTATTTCAGAATTAGACTATAGTCGGTATTAACGATAAGTTTTTTTCAGCATTTGAATATTGTCGTTATTACTGATAAGTTGTTTCAGAATTTGATTTTATTCTGTATTAGCATTAAGATATTTCAGTATATGAATATTGTAGGTATTACCAAAAATTTATTTTGGTCTCAAATGTGAACCGTTAAATTTTTCTATGGCGACATAGTTTACTTTTACTCAAAGTCCAGGTACAATGGCTGATATCAAAGATGCACTTATCTATGGACCATAACACTAAGTTTAGGACCATAACACTGTAATGATACCAAAAATCGGGTCGGACAAATACAAGGAAAATCCCTTTAAATAATAGTTAATTTCATTATTTAACATAATCTTAAGTTGAAATTCAGATTCAACTTTATCATTCAACTTAAGTTTAAGTTGAAATTGTGATTCAACTTAATTAGATGAACTTAGCGTTATGCATAATGGTCCGTGTAAAAACATATAACAAATACTTACATGTAAAGATAACGGTCCCGTTAAAAATGTAATACATATATATATAATATGTATATATATGTGTGTATATATATAATATATATATATTTTTACTGTTACAAGCATGTTTATATCTGTGCATATATATACATCTGAATATATATATAAATAAGTTATATCTCTATTTTAATAATAATTATTGACGATCAGTTATTTCGGAAATCGATTATAGTAGGTATTATCTATAAGTTTTTTCAGCATTTGAATATGGTCGGTAGTACCGAAAAGTTATTTCGGAATTTGATTATAGTCGATTTCAGCAATAACTTATTTCAGTGTTTGAATATTGTCGATATTACGGATACGTTATTTGGGAATTTGATTATAGTTTGTATTAAGAACAAGTTATTTCAGTTTTTGAATATTATCAGTATTATTGATAAGTTATTTTGGTCTCAAATGAGAACCGTTAAATTTTCCAATGGCGACATAGTATACTTTTACTCAAAGTCCAGGTACAATGGCTGATATCAAAGATGCACTTATCTATGGACCATAACACTGTAAGTTTAGGACCATAACACTGTAATGATACCAAAAATCGGGTGGAACAAATATGAGGAAAATCCCAAAGAAGAGTTAATTTGATTATTCAACATAAGGGCAAGCTGAAATTGAGATTCAATTTAATTATTCAACTTAAGTTTAAGTTGAAATTAAGATTCTACTTAATTATTCAACTTAAAGTTAAGTTGACTTTCAAATTCAACTTAATTAGATGAACTTAGCTATGTGGTACTGGTCCAAGACAACACCTAAAATAATACATAAATGAAAAGATACTGGTACCGTTAAAAAATGTAATACATATAAAGGCCTATGTGAAAATATATTTATATATATATATAAATATTTTTACTGACACCAGTATGTTTATATCTGCGCATATATATATATATATATATATATATATATATATGTGTGTGTGTGTGTGTGTGTTTGTGTGTGTGTGTGTGTGTCAATATATAAACATAAATCATTTCCGTATTTGAATATATGAAGTATTACTGAGCAGTTATTTTAGAACTTAATCTTTGTCGGTATTATCGATAAGTTTTTTTGTCCTTTGATTATTGTCGGTATTACAGATAAGTCATTTTGTTATTTGAATATTGATAGTACTGCCGATAGGTTATTTTGGCAGTTGATTATTGTCCGTGATACGGGTAAGTTAATTCATTCTGAAATAGAAACTGTAAGATCTACCATGCTGACATAATATAAATGTAAAGATACCAGTATAAGCTGAAGTTGAAAATAAGATTTAATCTGATTGTTCAACATAAGATTAAGTTGATAAATTAGATTCAACTTAAGTTTTCAACTTAATATTAAGTTGAATTGAGATTCAACTCAATTATTCAAAATAAAGTTAAGTTGATATTCAAATTCAACTTAACTAGATGAACTTTGTGGATACTGGACAAAGAAAGCACATAAAATAATACATAAATGTAAAGATACCCCTCCTGTTGAAAATGTTATACATATATATGTATGTATGTATATATATGTATGTATATATATATATATATATATATATATATATATATATATAAATATATTATATATATATATATATATATTATAGGACCATAACACTCTAAGTTTAGGACCATAACACTGTAAGATCTGGGCAAAATACAAGGAAAATCTTCATAAAGAATAGTTAATTTAATTATTCAACATAAGCTTAAGTTGAATATCAGATTCAACTTATTTATTCAACATAATAAGTTGACAACTTAAGTATTCAACTTAACTTATGTTTAAGTTGAAATTGAGATTCAAATTAATGAGATGAATTTAGCTATGTGCATAATGAATATTGAATATTATCAGTATTACCGATAAGTGATTTGGTCTCAAATGTGAACCGTTAAATTTTCCCATGCAGACATAGTATATTTTTACTGAAAGTTCAGGTACAATTGCTGATATCAAAGATGTACTTATCTATGGACCATAACACTGTAAGTTTAAGACAATACCACTGTTAATATACCCAATTGGGCAGAGCCAAATATAAGGAAATTCCCTTAAAAGAATAGATTATTCAACATAAGCTTAAGTTGAAATTCAGATTCAACTTAATTATTCAACTCAAGTATAAGTTGTCATTTCAAATTCAACTAAATTAGATGAACTTAGCTATGTGCATACTGGTCCCAGTAATTAAATATAACAAATACATAAATGAAAAGATACCGGTCCCATTAAAATGTTATAAATATATATTTATATATTTATCTCTACATTTCTATATATCTATATATCTCTATATCTCTATCTCTATATATCTACATATCTATATCTCTATATATCTATCTCTACATCTCTATATCTATATATATATATATCTATATATATATATATTTTTATATATCTCTATATCTCTATCTGTCTATATATCTATATCTCTCTATCTCTCTCTCTATATATATATCTATATCTCTATATCTCTATCCCCCTCCCTCTGTCTCTCAATATATATATATATATATATATATATATATATATATATCATTATTTCCATATATCTATATATAGATCTATATATATATATATCTTTATATCGATATATATATATGTATATATATATGTATATCTGTTTAGCTTATATCTATATATCTTTCTAGATGTTTATATATCTATATGTCTGTGAACCTATATATCTATATATCTATATATCTATATATCTATATATCTATATATCTATATATCTATATATCTATATATCTCTATATCTCTATATCTCTATATCTCTATATCTCTATATCTATATATCTATATATCGATATATCGATATACCGATATACCGATATATCGATATACCGATATATCGATATATCAATATATCGATATATCGATATATCCATCTCTGTTTCTCTTTATATCTGTCTCTCTTTCTCTATCTCTATATTTCTATCTCTATATATCTATATATCTATCTCTCTATATATCTCCTATTGGTTTACCAGAATCAGTCTGTTCAAACATACATATTTCGTGTATGAAGAAAGATTTGACATTTATTAATAATATATCATTAAACTCTACCGGTGTCACTATAATAAAAAAAAATTATAATTAATAGCAATTATATAGCGCTGAACTCCGATATCAGTCGTAGTGTCAAAAACTTATTTTGGTCTTGAATGTGAACCGTTTAATTTTCCCATGCCGATATAATATAGTTTTACTCAAAATCAAGGTACAATTGCTGATATCAAAGATGTATTATCTATGTGCATTTCCTTAAGAATGATTACATGTGCTACATTTCAAATGTTATTAGCATGGGGAATGCAGGAGTTTCAGATCTGTGTCCATCTCTCACGTTTTTCATGTTGAACATTGTTGGTACTGCCGATAAGTTATTCAGGTATTTGAATAATGTCAGTAGTGTCGATAATTTATTTTGGTCTTGAATGTAAAAATGTTTTATTTTCGCATGCCGACACAGTATTATTTTACTCGAAATCCTGGTACAATTGCTGATATTAAAGATGCACATATCTATGTGCATTTACTTATGAATGATTACAGGTGATACATTTCAAATGATATATGCATGGGGAATGCAGCATTTCCAAATCAGTGTCCATCTCTCATGTTTTTCTTCTTAAAAACAAGTCTTTTTCATTCAAGATTATGTTTATTGGGCCAAATATAAATAAAATGCCTTTGAAAGAATAGTTATTTTGGCTAAATTCCAGGCAATAAAGCATTTTGTAAGTACTTGACATTGTCTGTATTACCGACAAGTTATTTGGGTATTTGAAAAATGTCGGTATTGTCAAAAATTTATTTTGGTCTTGAAATGTGAACCGTTAAATTTGTCCATGCTGACATAGTATACTTTTACTTAAAATCTAGGTGTCATTGCTGATATCAATGGGGAATGCAGCAGTTTCAAATCTATGTCCATCTCTCAGGTTTTTCATGTTGAAAACAGACCTTTTTCATTCAAGATTATGTTTATTGGGCCAAATATAAGTACAATGACTAAAAAAGATTAGTTATTTTGGTCAAATTCCTGGCAATAAGTTATTTTCTGAGTACTTGAACATTGTCGGTATTGTCAATAAGTTATTCAGGTATTTGAATAATGTTGTTGTGTCGAAAATTTATTTTGGTCTTGAACATGAACCATTTAATTTTCCCATGCAGACATAGTATATTTTTACTGAAAGTTCAGGTACAATTGCTGATATCAAAGATGTACTTATCTATGGACCATAACACTGTAAGTTTAAGACAATACCACTGTTAATATACCCAATTGGGCAGAGCCAAATATAAGGAAATTCCCTTAAAAGAATAGATTATTCAACATAAGCTTAAGTTGAAATTCAGATTCAACTTAATTATTCAACTCAAGTATAAGTTGTCATTTCAAATTCAACTAAATTAGATGAACTTAGCTATGTGCATACTGGTCCCAGTAATTAAATATAACAAATACATAAATGAAAAGATACCGGTCCCATTAAAATGTTATAAATATATATTTATATATTTATCTCTACATTTCTATATATCTATATATCTCTATATCTCTATCTCTATATATCTACATATCTATATCTCTATATATCTATCTCTACATCTCTATATCTATATATATATATATATATATATCTATATATATATATATTTTTATATATCTCTATATCTCTATCTGTCTATATATCTATATCTCTCTATCTCTCTCTCTATATATATATCTATATCTCTATATCTCTATCCCTCTCCCTCTGTCTCTCAATATATATATATATATATATATATATATATATATATCATTATTTCCATATATCTATATATAGATCTATATATATATATATCTTTATATCGATATATATATGTATATATATATGTATATCTGTTTAGCTTATATCTATATATCTTTCTAGATGTTTATATATCTATATGTCTGTGAACCTATATATCTATATATCTATATATCTATATATCTATATATCTATATATCTATATATCTATATATCTCTATATCTCTATATCTCTATATCTCTATATCTCTATATCTCTATATCTATATATCTATATATCAATATATCGATATACCGATATACCGATATATCGATATACCGATATATCGATATATCAATATATCGATATATCGATATATCCATCTCTGTTTCTCTTTATATCTGTCTCTCTTTCTCTATCTCTATATTTCTATCTCTATATATCTATATATCTATCTCTCTATATATCTCCTATTGGTTTACCAGAATCAGTCTGTTCAAACATACATATTTCGTGTATGAAGAAAGATTTGACATTTATTAATAATATATCATTAAACTCTACCGGTGTCACTATAATAAAAAAAAATTATAATTAATAGCAATTATATAGCGCTGAACTCCGATATCAGTCGTAGTGTCAAAAACTTATTTTGGTCTTGAATGTGAACCGTTTAATTTTCCCATGCCGATATAATATAGTTTTACTCAAAATCAAGGTACAATTGCTGATATCAAAGATGTATTATCTATGTGCATTTCCTTAAGAATGATTACATGTGCTACATTTCAAATGTTATTAGCATGGGGAATGCAGGAGTTTCAGATCTGTGTCCATCTCTCACGTTTTTCATGTTGAACATTGTTGGTACTGCCGATAAGTTATTCAGGTATTTGAATAATGTCAGTAGTGTCGATAATTTATTTTGGTCTTGAATGTAAAAATGTTTTATTTTCGCATGCCGACACAGTATTATTTTACTCGAAATCCTGGTACAATTGCTGATATTAAAGATGCACATATCTATGTGCATTTACTTATGAATGATTACAGGTGATACATTTCAAATGATATATGCATGGGGAATGCAGCATTTCCAAATCAGTGTCCATCTCTCATGTTTTTCTTCTTAAAAACAAGTCTTTTTCATTCAAGATTATGTTTATTGGGCCAAATATAAATAAAATGCCTTTGAAAGAATAGTTATTTTGGCTAAATTCCAGGCAATAAAGCATTTTGTAAGTACTTGACATTGTCTGTATTACCGACAAGTTATTTGGGTATTTGAAAAATGTCGGTATTGTCAAAAATTT
This sequence comes from Sipunculus nudus, assembly GCA_026874595.1. Lineage (NCBI taxonomy): Eukaryota > Metazoa > Annelida > Sipuncula > Golfingiida > Sipunculidae > Sipunculus > Sipunculus nudus. The sequence continues at coordinate 95,860 of CM049308.1, forward strand.
ATTTTGGTCTTGAAATGTGAACCGTTAAATTTGTCCATGCTGACATAGTATACTTTTACTTAAAATCTAGGTGTCATTGCTGATATCAATGGGGAATGCAGCAGTTTCAAATCTATGTCCATCTCTCAGGTTTTTCATGTTGAAAACAGACCTTTTTCATTCAAGATTATGTTTATTGGGCCAAATATAAGTACAATGACTAAAAAAGATTAGTTATTTTGGTCAAATTCCTGGCAATAAGTTATTTTCTGAGTACTTGAACATTGTCGGTATTGTCAATAAGTTATTCAGGTATTTGAATAATGTTGTTGTGTCGAAAATTTATTTTGGTCTTGAACATGAACCATTTAATTTTCCCATGCAGACATAGTATATTTTTACTGAAAGTTCAGGTACAATTGCTGATATCAAAGATGTACTTATCTATGGACCATAACACTGTAAGTTTAAGACAATACCACTGTTAATATACCCAATTGGGCAGAGCTAAATATAAGGAAATTCCCTTAAAAGAATAGATTATTCAACATAAGCTTAAGTTGAAATTCAGATTCAACTTAATTATTCAACTCAAGTATAAGTTGTCATTTCAAATTCAACTAAATTAGATGAACTTAGCTATGTGCATACTGGTCCCAGTAATTAAATATAACAAATACATAAATGAAAAGATACCGGTCCCATTAAAATGTTATAAATATATATTTATATATTTATCTCTACATTTCTATATATCTATATATCTCTATATCTCTATCTCTACATATCTACATATCTATATCTCTATATATCTATCTCTACATCTCTATATCTATATATATATATATATATATATCTATATATATATATATTTTTATATATCTCTATATCTCTATCTGTCTATATATCTATATCTCTCTATCTCTCTCTCTATATATATATCTATATCTCTATATCTCTATCCCTCTCCCTCTGTCTCTCAATATATATATATATATATATATATATATATATATATATCATTATTTCCATATATCTATATATAGATCTATATATATATATATCTTTATATCGATATATATATGTATATATATATGTATATCTGTTTAGCTTATATCTATATATCTTTCTAGATGTTTATATATCTATATGTCTGTGAACCTATATATCTATATATCTATATATCTATATATCTATATATCTATATATCTATATATCTATATATCTCTATATCTCTATATCTCTATATCTCTATATCTCTATATCTATATATCTATATATCAATATATCGATATACCGATATACCGATATATCGATATACCGATATATCGATATATCAATATATCGATATATCGATATATCCATCTCTGTTTCTCTTTATATCTGTCTCTCTTTCTCTATCTCTATATTTCTATCTCTATATATCTATATATCTATCTCTCTATATATCTCCTATTGGTTTACCAGAATCAGTCTGTTCAAACATACATATTTCGTGTATGAAGAAAGATTTGACATTTATTAATAATATATCATTAAACTCTACCGGTGTCACTATAATAAAAAAAAATTATAATTAATAGCAATTATATAGCGCTGAACTCCGATATCAGTCGTAGTGTCAAAAACTTATTTTGGTCTTGAATGTGAACCGTTTAATTTTCCCATGCCGATATAATATAGTTTTACTCAAAATCAAGGTACAATTGCTGATATCAAAGATGTATTATCTATGTGCATTTCCTTAAGAATGATTACATGTGCTACATTTCAAATGTTATTAGCATGGGGAATGCAGGAGTTTCAGATCTGTGTCCATCTCTCACGTTTTTCATGTTGAACATTGTTGGTACTGCCGATAAGTTATTCAGGTATTTGAATAATGTCAGTAGTGTCGATAATTTATTTTGGTCTTGAATGTAAAAATGTTTTATTTTCGCATGCCGACACAGTATTATTTTACTCGAAATCCTGGTACAATTGCTGATATTAAAGATGCACATATCTATGTGCATTTACTTATGAATGATTACAGGTGATACATTTCAAATGATATATGCATGGGGAATGCAGCATTTCCAAATCAGTGTCCATCTCTCATGTTTTTCTTCTTAAAAACAAGTCTTTTTCATTCAAGATTATGTTTATTGGGCCAAATATAAATAAAATGCCTTTGAAAGAATAGTTATTTTGGCTAAATTCCAGGCAATAAAGCATTTTGTAAGTACTTGACATTGTCTGTATTACCGACAAGTTATTTGGGTATTTGAAAAATGTCGGTATTGTCAAAAATTTATTTTGGTCTTGAAATGTGAACCGTTAAATTTGTCCATGCTGACATAGTATACTTTTACTTAAAATCTAGGTGTCATTGCTGATATCAATGGGGAATGCAGCAGTTTCAAATCTATGTCCATCTCTCAGGTTTTTCATGTTGAAAACAGACCTTTTTCATTCAAGATTATGTTTATTGGGCCAAATATAAGTACAATGACTAAAAAAGATTAGTTATTTTGGTCAAATTCCTGGCAATAAGTTATTTTCTGAGTACTTGAACATTGTTGGTATTGTCAATAAGTTATTCAGGTATTTGAATAATGTTGTTGTGTCGAAAATTTATTTTGGTCTTGAACATGAACCATTTAATTTTCCCATGCTGATATAATATACTTTTACTCAAAATCAAGGTACAAATGCTGATATCAAAGATGCACTTATCTATTTGCATTTCCTTAAGAATGATTATAGGTGATACATTTCAAATGTTATTAGCATGGGGAATGCAGGAGTTTCAGATCTGTGTCCATCTCTCATGTTTTTTCATGTTGAAAACAGGCCTTTGTAATTCAAGATTATATTTATTGGGCTAAATATAAATAAAATGGCTTTGAAAGAATAGTTATTTTGGCTAAATTCTAGGCAATAAAGCATTTTGTAAGTACTTGACATTGTCGGTATTGCCAACAAGTTATTTATGTATTTGAATAATGTCGGTAGTGTCGATAAGTTCTTTTGGTCTGAAATGTGAACCGTTAAATTTGTCCATGCCGACATAGGATACTTTTACTCAAAATCTAGGTATCATTGCTGATATCAATGGGGAATGTAGCAGTTTCAAATCTATGTCCATCTCTCAGGTTTTTCATGTTGAAAACAGACCTTTTTTTATTCAAGATTATGTTTATTGGGCCAAATATAAGTACAATGACTAAAAAAGATTAGTACTTTTGTTCAAATTCCTGGCAATAAGTTATTTTCTGAGTACTTGAACATTGTCGGTGTAGCCGATAAGTTATTCAGGTATCTGAATAATGTCGGTAGTGTCAAAAATTTATTTTGGTCTTGAATGTGAACCGGTTAATTTCCAATGCCGACATAGTATACTTTTACTCAAAATCAAGGAACAATTGCTGATATCAAAGATGCACTTATATATGTGCATTTCCTTAAGAATGATTATATGTGATACATTTCAAATGTTATTAGCAGGGGGAATGCAGGAGTTTCAGATCTGTGTCCATCTCTCATGTTTTTCATGTTGAAAACAGGCCTTCTTCATTCAAAATTATTTTTATTGGGCCAAATATAAGTACAAAGACTTAAAAAGATTTGTAATTTTGTTCAAATTCCAGGCAATAAGTTATTTTCTCAGTACTTGAACATTGTCGGTATTACCGACAAGTTATTTGGGTATTTGAATAATGTCGGTAGTGTCGATAAGATCTTTTGGTCTGAAATGTGAACCCTTAAATTTGTCAATGCTGACATAGTATACTTTTACTCAAAAACTAGGTATCATTGCAGATACCAATGGGGAATGCAGCAGTTTCAAATTTATGTCCATCTCTAAGGTTTTTCATGTTGAAAACAGACCTTTTTCATTCAAGATTATGTTTATTGGGCCAAATATAAGTACAATGACTAAAAAAGATTAGTTATTTTGGTCAAATTCCTGGCAATAAGTTATTTTCTGAGTACTTGAACATTGTCGGTATTGCCGATAAGTTATTCAGGTATTTGAATAATGTTGTAGTGTCAAACATTTATTTTGGTCTTGAATGTGAACCGTTTAATTTTCCCATGCCGATATAATATAGTTTTACTCAAAATCAAGGTACAATTGCTGATATCAAAGATGCACTTATCTATGTGCATTTTCTTAAGAATGATTATAGGTGATACATTTCAAATGTTATTAGCATGGAGCATGCAGGAGTTTCAGATCTGTGTCAATCTCTCATTTTTTTTTTCATGTTCAAAACAGGCCTTTTTCATTCAAGATTATGTTTACTGGGCCAAATATAAATAAAATGGCTTCGAAAGAATAGTTATTTTGGCTAAATTCCAGGCAATAAAGCATTTTGTAAGTACTTGACATTGCCGGTATTACCGACAAGTTATTTGGGTATTTGAATAATGTCGGTAGTGTCGATAAGTTCTTTTGGTCTTGAATGTGAACCGTTTAATTTCCCATGCCGACATAATATACTTTTACTCAAAATCTAGGTATTATTGCTGATATCAATGGAGAATGATCCAGTTTCAAATCTATGTCCATCTCTCAGGTTTTTCATGTTGAAAACAGACCTTTTTTATTCAAGATTATGTTTATTTGGCCAAATATAAGTACAATGACTAAAAAAGATTAGTTATTTTGGTCAAATTCCTGGCAATATGTTATTTTCTGAGTACTTGAACATTGGCTGTATTGCTGATAAGTTATTCAGGTATTTGAATAATGTCGTAGTGTCGATAATTTATTTTAGTCTTGAATGTGAACCGTTTAATTTCCCATGCCAACATAGTATACTTTTACTCAAAATCAAGGTACAATTGCTGATATTAAAGATGCACTTATCTATGTGCATTTCCTTAAGAATGATTATAGGTGATACATTTCAAATGTTATTAACATGGGGAATGCAGGAGTTTCAGATCTGTGTCCATCTCCCATGTTTTTTCATGTTGAAAACAGGCCTTTTTCATTCAAGATTATGTTTATTGGGCCAAATATAAATAAATGGCTTCGAAAGAATAGTTATTTTGGCTAAATTCCAGGCAATAAAGCATTTTGTAGGTACTTGACATTGTCCGTATTACCGACAAGTTATTTGGGTATTTGAATAATGTCGGTAGTGACGATAAGTTCTTTTAGTCTGAAATGTGAACCGTTAAATTTGTCCATGCCGACATAGTATGACCATAACACTGTAATGATACCAAAAATCGGGTGGAACAAATATGAGGAAAATCACAAAGAAGAGTTAACTTGATTATTCAACATAAGCTTAAGCTGAAATTGAGATTCAACTTAATTATTCAAATTAAAGTTAAGTTGACTTTCAAATTCAACTTAATTAGATGAACTTAGCTATGTGGATACTGGTCCAAAACAGCACATAAAATAATACATTAATGTAAAGATACTGGTACCGTTAAAAAATGTAATACATATAAAGACATATGTGAAAATATATTTATATATATATATAAATATTTTTACTGACACCAGTATGTTTATATCTGCGCATATATATATATATATATATATATATATATATATATATGTGTGTGTGTGTGTGTGTGTGTTTGTGTGTGTCAATAGTTATTTCTGTATTTGAATATATGAAGTATTACTGATCAGTTATTTTAGAACTTAATCTTTGTCTGTATTATCGATAAGTTTTTTTGTCCTTTGATTATTGTCGGTATTACAGAGAAGTCATTTTGTTATTTGAATATTGATAGTATTACCGATAGGTTATTTTGGCCGTTGATTATTGTCCGTGATACGGGTAAGTTATTTCATTCTGAAATAGGAACTGTTAAATCTTCCATGCTGACATAATATAAATGTAAAGATACCAGTATCAGCTGAAGTTGAAAATAAGATTTAACTTAATTGTTCAACATAATCTTCAGTTGATAAATTAGATTCAACTTAAGTTTTCAACTTAATATTAAGTTTAATTGAGATTCAACTCAATTATTCAACATAAGGTTAAGTTGATATTCAAATTCAACTTAACTAGATGAACTATGTGGATACTGTTCAAAGAAAGCACATAAAATAATACATAAATGTAAAGATACCGCTCCTGTTAAAAATGTTATACATATATATGTATGTATGTATATATATGTATGTGTATATATATATATATATATATATGTATATATATATATATTATATAAATATATATTATAGGACCATAACACATCTAAGTTTAGGACCATAACACTGTAAGATGCAAAAAATCAGCTGGGCCAAATACAAGGAAAATCTTTATAAAGAATAGTTAATTTAATTATTCAACATAAGCTTAAGTTGAATGTCAGATTCATCTTATTTATTCAACATCATAAGTTGACAACTTAAGTATTCAACTTTACTTATGTTTAAGTTGAAATTGAGATTCAAATTAATGAGATGAATTTAGCTATGTGCATAATGAATATTGAATATTATCGGTATTACCGATAAGTGATTTTGGTCTCAAATGTGAACCGTTAAATTTTCCCATGCCGACATAGTATACTTTTACTGAAAGTTCAGGTACAATTGCTGATATCAAAGATGTACTTATCTATTGAACATAACACTGTAAGTTTAAGACAATACCACTGTAAATATACCCAACTGGACAGAGCCAAATATAAGGAAATTTCCTTAAAAGAAGATTATTCAACATAAGCTTAAGTTGAAATTCAGATTCAACTTAATTATTCAACTCAAGTTTAAGTTGACATTTCAAATTCAACTTAATTAGATGAACTTAGCTATGTGCATACTGGTCCCAGTAATTACATATAACAAATACATAAATGAAAAGATACCGGTCCCGTTAAAATGTAATAAATATACATTTATATATTTATCTCTACATTTCTATATATGTATATATCTATATATCTCTATATCTCTATCTCTATATATCTACATATCTATATCTCTATATATCTATCTCTACATCTCTATATCTCTCTTTATATATATATCTATATATATATATTTTTATATCTCTCTATATCTCTATCTGTCTATATATCTATATCTCTCTATCTCTCTCTCTATATATATATATCTATATCTTTATATCTCTATCCCTCTCCCTCTGTCTCTCAATATATATATATATATATATATATATATATATATATATCATTATTTCCATATATCTATATATGGATCTATATATATATATATCTTTATATCGATATATATATGTATATATATATATATGTATATCTGTTTAGCTTATATCTATATATCTATATCTATATATCTATATATCTATATATCTATATATCTCTATATCTCTATATCTCTATATCTCTATATCTCTATATCTCTATATCTCTATATCTCTATATCAATATGTCTATATATCTATATATCTATATATCAATATAGCAATATATCGATATTTCGATATACCGTTATATCGATATATCGATATATCGATATATCAATATATCGAATTATCCATCTCTGTTTCTCTTTATATCTGTCTCTCTTTCTCTATCTCTATATTTCTATCTCTAAATATCTATATATCTATCTCTCTATATATCTCCTATTGGTTTACCAGAATCAGTCTGTTCAAACATACATATTTCGTGTATGAAGAAAGATTTGACATTTATTAATAATATATCATTAAACTCTACCGGTGTCACTATAATAAAAAAAATAATAATAATTAATAGCAATTATATAGCGCTGAACTCCGATATCAGACTTACAGCTCTGATGCATATACACATACATAGAGAGCACAGTCATCCTCACATGTCCATCCGAGTCACACTATATTTAGATATATAAGCACACACACACTTTCTCTGACTCTCTCTCTGTCACACACATACACAGATTATATATTACTATATATTACAAGATTATATATTACTTTACATACGAATACACACACACCAATATATATATATATATATGTAACACTGGTCGTATATTCAGTACTGGCATCAGCATGCAAAATGAATGGTTTGGAAAAGTCAGGAAAAGCTAATACAGGGGCAGAAGAACATCGTTCGAATATTTCGAAGCCTGTTTGATGTTGTTCTTCCCATATTATTTTCCAAGACTGCACCAATTGATTAACTATATCTTGGGCTAGAAACGATCGCAACTTCCGAACTGTTTTCCAGACCACGTACCGCCTCGTTTCATCAGAAAATTTGACACACTGTAACTTACGAGCTTTTTCCAATTTTACAAATGTGCTCAGACACCAAACTTTTAGCTGATCTTCTGTCTCTTAACAATAAATTATTTCAGTTTTTTAATATTATTGATATTATCGATAAGTTATTTTGGTCTCAAATAAGAACGGTTAAATTTTTACATGGCGACATAGTACCGGTCGCGTTAATAATGTAAATCATATATATGTATATATGTATGAATGGATATATATATATAGAAATACATATATATAATATATATATATATTTATATATTTACTGGTACGAGCATGTTTATATCTGTGCATATATATACATGTGGATATATATTTATATATATATAAGTTATTTCTCCTTTTTAATAGTATTGCCCATCAGTTATTTCGTTATAAGTACAAATATAAGTACAATGCCTTCGAAATAAAAGTTATTTTGGTGAAATTCCAGGCAATAAGGCATTTTCTGAGTACGTAAACATTGTCCGTATTGCCAATAAGTTATTTGGGTATTTGAAAAATGTCGGTGAGTCTATAAGTTATTTTGATCTCAAATGTGAACCGTTAAATTTTCCCATGCGACATAGTATAATTTAACTCAAAGTCCAGGTGCAATTGTTGATATCAGAGATGCACTTCTCTATGGAACATAACACTGTAAGTTTAGGACCATAACACTGTTAAGATACAACAATTAGGAAGTACAGGTTCATCAGCCAGGGGGCGCCACGTCCTAGAGTGACATATATGTGTATATGTATATATGTATATGTGTATGTATATGTATATATGTATATATGTATATATGTATATATGTATATATGTACATATGTATATATGTATATATGTATATATGTATATATATATATGTATATATGTATATATGTATATATGTATATATGTATATATGTATATGCGCATATATGCATATATGTATATATGTATATATGTATATATGTATATATGTATATCTGTATATATGTATATATGTATATATGTATATATGTATATATGTATAAATGTATAAATGTATATATGTATATATGTATATATATTTTATAGGACAATTACATTGTAAGTTTAGTACCATAACACTGTAAATATACAAAAAATCGGCAAGTACACGTTCAACAGCCAGACATGTCTGGACAATAATACCATTCACTGTTCAATACACCTTTTCAACTTAATACCGTTTTCAACCTTAAGGGAAAATATACTGTTTACTTTTGTTTTTTAACACTTTATATATGCGCTTTTATTTTTCTTATATCCAGAAGGAAAGGCCGCATTACTCTGACCACATCAACGCTTGAAAAATTGCCATTTATTTGCCATTTACCATTCAATACAACTTTTCAACTTAAGACTATTCAACCTTACGGGAAAAGATCCTGTTTGAAATCGTTTTTCACATATGATATATGCGCTTTTATGTTTTTCATATCCAGAAGGAAAGTCCTCATTACTATGACCACTCTGTACGCTTGAAATGTTGCCATTTACCTCATATATAACCCCAAAAAGCTTAAGTTCATGACCATAACAATCTAAGTTTAGGACCATAACATTGTAAGTTTAGTACCATAACACTGTAAAGATACCAAAAATTACCAAGTATACGTTCAACAGCCAGGGGGCGCCAAGTCCTACAGTGACATATATATGTATATATGTATATATATGTATATATATGTATATATATTTATGTAAATATATTTATATATCTTTTATAGGACCACAACACCTCAAAGAAACAAAAAAAATTGGTAAGTACACGTTCAACAGCCAGACATGTCTAGACAATATTACCATTTACCGTTCAATACAGCTTTCAACTTAAGATCGTATTCAACCTTTCAGGATAAGTTACTGTTTAAAATGTTTTTTTTTCACATATGATATGCGCTTTTATTTTTCTCATATTCAGAAGGAAAGGCCGCATTATTATGACCACTTGGACGCTTGAAATATTGCCAATAATTCCCATTTACCATTCAATACAACATTTTAAAGTAAGACCGTATTTCACCTTGTGTGAAAAGGTACTGTTTAAAATTGTTTTTTTCACCTATGATATATGCGCTTTAATTTATTTCACATCCAGAAGGAAAGGCCGCATTACTATGACCACTTGGACGCTTGAAAGGTTGCCATTTACCTAATATATATACAAAAAAAACTTAAGTTTAGGACCATAACGCTGTAAGTTTAGGACCCTAAAACCCTAAGTTTAGGACCATAACACTGTAAAGATACCAAAAATTACCAAGTACACGTTCAAGAGCCAGGGGGCACCACGTCCTAGAGTGCTCTCACAAGAACTGGACACATAAAACTTGACTTCTGAATCAACTTAGGCATAAGTTGAATAAACTTTAAAAGGTTAAGTTGACTCCTAAGTTGAAACTGAAGGACCAAATCTAAATTAAGTCGAATGTAATTTCAACCTAAAAAATGCTCGAAATTAAGTCGAAAATTACACTTGATAAGTTGAAAATAGGACCAAAATAACAAGTTTTCAACTTACCTTAAGTCTAAGACCATAGCCCTAACCCTAACCCTAACCCTAACCCTAACCCTAACCCTAACCCTAACCCTAACCCTAACCCTAACCCTAACCCTAAACCCTAACCCTAACCCTAACCCTAACCCTAACCCTAACCCTAACCCTAACCCTAACCCTAACCCTAACCCTAACCCTAACCAAAACCTAACCCTAACCCTAACCCTAACCCTAACCCTAACCCTAACCCTAACCCTAACCCTAACCCTAACCCTAACCCTAACCCTAACCCTAACCCTAACCCAAACCCTAACCCTAACCCTAACCCTAACCCTAACCCTAAACCCTAACCCTAAAACCTAACCTAACCCTAACCCTAACCCTAACCTAACCCTAACCCTAACCCTAACCCTAACCTAACCCTAACCCTAACCCTAATTACAGTCCATCAACATAAACAATGCATCAAAACTGACTAAGTCCAACCATTTATTGATAATTGCCGCGTTTAACCCTATTCTTTTTGTTATCTTTTTCATTACATTCCATTTTTTTTATAATATTAGTAAAAAATATCCTAATCCCATAATTTTCCCCCCAAAAAAATTTTACACCCAAAAAAAAAATCCTGTGGTTAGGCTAGAATTACCACTGGTTATGTTCCTAAACTTAGTGGTGACCACTGGTTAAAAGCACTTTTATGATGCTATAATCTAACAAAAAACTAACACAAATGCTTTCACGTTAAAATAAAATGGTTAGATAAACAGTGAAAAAAAAACAGGACCGAAAACGTACTGAGCAAATTAGGTCCTCTCCTTAATTAAGCTCACCACCCCCCAGACCTTTGAGTTAGTGGCAAATTCAGCCGAGGTGCCACTTTTTTTAATGTGCATATAACTTTGTCATGTTTTAAGTTTTGATCGTTAAACTCAGGATATTTGTGAAAGTCACAAAAAGTGATATTTTGGAAAAGAAAAAAAAAATTTAACTTTAAAACTTTTAGAGAAAATGAATTTTAACTTAAGCCTAACCCTTATTGATACCAAGCGTTAAAAAACACAGTAAAAACACAGAGAAACTCATATTATTTTATGACTGTCGTTTGCTATCGATTTATATCAGCGTCTGGAACGCTAAAATAGAAAATTTACATTTAAATACAAAATAATTAAAATTTTAAATTTTCAGTTTTTTAATTTTAAATCTGCTCATAAAATCTGTAAAACGCATGTTACGTTTTTTTTCTTTATCAAATCTTAACAGGTTTGCGATAACAGTCCTAACCCTTAAAAAAATTGATTTTTCGACATTTATTTAAAAAGTTATTAGGATAATTTGGAATTTTAAGAAATTTTAATTTTTAATGACTTTAACTTTTAACCCTGACCTGATAATGAATGTATTAACGTTTTTACTTGCTACAGGTCGCTAAAACAACCTCTTTTTCAGTTATTTTCAGAGTTTGTACACTTTTGATATCGTTTCAATGTTTATTTAACGACTTTAGGGAATTGACGCTCCTTTTTAAGGATAACCGGGATAACCCTAGCTTCATATAACCCTATAGGTTAACAACCCTAGTCTATTCAGTTGAGGATCATAACACTAAGTTTAGGACCATAATAAATCAATTATTGTTTCAGACCTGACAATTGACCCTTTGATTCCTGTTGGTCAGTCCGAGTACATGGGGTGAAGAAAAAATGAGTTCTCCTCAAGTTGACTCTGACGCTTATGTTAAAATCTTAAGTTTATCAACTTAAGCTATGTTTAAATCTTAAGTTTATCAACTTAAGCTATGTTCATCAACGTAAGCTGTGTTGAAATCTTAAGTTTATCAACTTAAGCTATGTTTATCAACGTAAACTATGTTGAAATCTTAAGTTTATCAACTTAAGCTACGTTAAAAACTTAAGTTTATCAACTTGAGCTATGTTTATCAACGTAAGCTATGTTGAAATGTTAAGTTTATCAACTTAAGCTATGTTGAAATCTTAAGTTTATCAACTTAATTTATGTTTATCAACTTAAGCTATGTTGAAATCTTAAGTTTATCAATATAAGTTTATGTTGATTACTTAAGCTATGTTGATATCTTAAGTTTATCAACTTAAGCTTATGTTGATTATTTAAGTTGAATTTGAATGTTATGTTGAATAGGGTTAGGGTTAGGTTTTAGGTTGAATCAGAATCTGACTGTGAACTTAAGATTTTGTCGAATAGTTCCCTTCATACATAAATTCATACATACATACATACATATATAGATATACACATATACACATATACACATATACATATATAATTACATACATACGTACTCACCTACATATATACAAACATACATACATACATACATACATACATGCATACATACATACATATAACAGTGTCAACAGTAGACATTGTTGTATGTAAGTTTGTGTATATATCTTACTCTAGGACTTGGCGCCCCCTGGCCGTTTAATATCACTGTTATGGTCCTAAACTTACAGTGTTATAGTCCTAAACTTTAGTTTAGAATACTGTTGGCACTCTTTTATAAATATGTACGTGTAAATGTGTGTACATGCATACATTCATACATTCATACATACATGTATGTATATACAGAGACATATATACACAACATATATACATATATACATGATGATATAGACATACATATATTACATACATATATATGTGTGTCAACAGTTTTCTATGCTTAAGTTTAGGACCATAAGACTGATAGTTAAGGACCATAACATTGTAAGTTTTCGGCCATAACACTATGTTTAGGACCATAACCCAGTAAGCTGTCAACTATGTTTATGACCAAGGAGTTTATGTTTCCCCCTTCATTTGTTATCAGCAAGGAGGGTTTTGTTTTCACCTGTGTTTATTATCAAGCTGGTTTATATTTTCACGTCTCTTTGTTATCAAGGAAATTGTTTTCCCCTGTTTATTATCAAGGAGGGTTATGTTTTCACACATGTTTATGATCAATTAAGTTATGTTTTCACTGGTGTTTATCATAATCAGGGAGGTTATGTTTTCCCCTGTATTGATGATCTTGGAAGTCATGTTTTTACCTGTGTTAATGATCAAGGTGGTCATGTTTTCACCTGTGTTTATTGTTCTTAACGAGTACGTTTAGGACTATAACTACCTAAGTTTAGGACCATAACGTAAGTGTAGGACCATAACAAGATAAGTTTAGAACCATAACAAATACGTTTAGGACCATAACAACGTAAGTTTAGGACCATAACTTAAATTTAGGACCATTGCTTGAGTTGCTAAACTTAAGATTGCAACATAGCTTAAGTTATGTTTAAATCTAAAGTTTATAAGCTTAAGCTATGTTGAAATCTTAAGTTTATCAACTTAATCTATGTTTATCAACTTAAGCTATGTTGAAATCTTAAGTTTATCAATATAAGTTTATGTTGATAACTTAAGCTATGTTGATATCTTAAGTTTATCAACTTAAGCTTATGTTGATTATTTAAGTTGAATTTGAATGTTATGTTGAATAGGGTTAGGGTTAGGTTTTAGGTTGAATCAGAATCTGTCTGTGAACTTAAGATTTTGTCGAATAGTTCCCTTCATACATAAATTCATACATACATACATATATAGATATACACATATACACATATACATATATAATTACATACATACGTACTTACCTACATATATACAAACATACATACATACATACATACATGCATACATACATACATATAACAGTGTCAACAGTAGACACTGTTGTATGTATGTCTGTGTATGTATATTACTCTAGGACTTGGCGCCCCCTGGCCGTTTAATATCACTGTTATGGTCCTAAACTTACAGTGTTATAGTCCTAAACTTTAGTTAAGAATACTGTTGGCACTCTTTTATAAATATGTACGTGTAAATGTGTGTACCTATATGTATACACACACACACACACACACATATATATATATACATATCTATATATATATATATACATATATATTTATATATATATATATTACACTGTTATGGTCCTAAACTTAAGCTTAGAATACTGTTGACTCTGTTATATGTATGCATGTATGTATGCAAATATGTGTACATGTATGTATGTATTACTCTACTACTGCTCCATGGCCGTTTAACATCACTGTGCTGGTCCTAAACATACAATGTTATAGAACTAAAATAACAAGCCTTCTTAGTCTCTTTTCTAAACTTAACTCTGTAAGCTGTAGGAGTCAGGTGATACCTAGATAGTATGGCATCTTTAACAATGTTAAAATCAAGTCTTTCATCAGGGCTTAAAGAATAGTATGCTTGCTGAGCCAATCCGGTTAAAAACGGCTCCAAAATAAATGCCCACTCAGTATCTGGTATTTCATGTCTGGTAGCCAGATTAACAAATGTTTTAAACCAATAATGGATATCATCAGATTCACATAGTTTAGTCATCTCAGGAATTTTGGATACAGTCACTTTAGATTTTGACACCAATTTTTCCATTGTGTTCAATTGTGTTCGCCTCACGGCGAGTGTCAGAGAAATGTTTAAGCAGTTCTTTAAACATTGAATCACTAGGGGAAGGGCTGCCCTTTACCCTCCAGATATCCCTCGCTTGGGAGTGGCGAGCACAAAATATATATAATTTAATGTCCACTAACAGCACTTAACAGCACAGTTAGTAATATACAGACGCAGAATCCCTCACAAGAGTAGCGAGTCCAGTAGTGTAAAGCGTTACACCACTCGAAGCCGGGACCGCAACATGCACAAGATGACTGGCGCCGAACGAAGAACCAGCACGTCAGGGAAAAGCTATTTGAAACAGTCCTACCTCAACCAGAAGAGCCCCCCGTTTGGCGTCATTTATAAGGGTTGTTTTCCTTCTCACCACATATATACAAGTTCACACCCCAAACTCTGGTTGTCTTTCCCAAGGTTTATTCACAGCCAACAGACTAGGTCCCGCCATGTGCCCAGGTCTCTAACTAAACCGGAAGAGGAAGTTACCTAACCTCCGCACAATGACTACAATATAGTGCATGCCTTACACTCTCCAAACAGAGATCACTACAATAAGATGAGCTCAAATGATGGGCAAATGGGCATTTAACATCTAAGCTCCGGAGCCACGATCGTCTGAAGAAGAAAATAAAGTAAGTGACAGAAATGAACTGTTACGTTAGCGCTAACATATTGATATAAGACTGATCAAACTTGAAGAAATTTGTGAAATAACATTGAAAGAAGAGAAGAAATATAAAGAAGTGAATTATATATAGATATCGCGAACTTTTATACGCTAAAGTGAAGTGATCAAAGAAGACAAAGAACCTCGTGAGAAGATAATGCTTTCAGTGACTTTTTATTGGACTTTGTGATTATTTAATTGTGCAATTCGGAATAACTGGTGTTATGGACATTATCCCCAGGTCAGTTCTATATATATATATATATATATATATATATATATATATATATATTAATTATACATTAATATATATATATATATATATATATTCTGAATTCTGGGATTGGCCATGGAAAAGCTGTACACAGTCAGAGTTAAAACTAGAATAGGGAAAGCGTCTGCCCTGGTGCAGGGGGTTATGCCGCTGGCCCTTTTTGGTTTCCTTTTTAATCAAAACAACATTTTCTTAGTTCGAACCCACGGCAGGGATGCTTTAATATTTTCTTTTTGTGTTGATATTTTACTCATTTAAAATAAATTCTTTTCTTGCTGTATTTATTTCTTTGAAGCATTGTCCTATCACAATCGTATATTTATTTTAAATAAAATAATTCAAGCGGTTAAGATGAATAGTTCTTATTTCTCCCGCCAGGTGCCGGCACTCAGTAGAAACCGCCCTGTTACAGGTATATCAGTGCTATTTATTAAATTGGGACCTTCACTTTGGGGTCAAAAGCACCATTTTACACTAAACATACACCAAAGCTTAGCTTTTTATCTGGGCTCCGAAAAACAGAACTGGTAGAGTGGAGATGTCCAGACAAAGGGCCTTTTCCTGTTCTTAAAGTGGAATATTACAATCACAAGTGGAATGTTACAGTTTTAATTTTTTTTTTAAACTTCAAAATTTTAAACTCAGCACCCTTCGACGGTTGATTTGCAATCATTTACATTGGTCGAACTTTTCCAATGGTCACTCGAACTTGAAATACACAGTGTTCTTGTCTTAAGTGGTATATTACAATCTTAAGTGAAAATGTTACAGTTTTAAATTTTTTTTAAATTTTAAAATTTTAAACTCAGCTCCCTTCGACGGTAGTTTCACAATCATAAACATAGGTCGAACTTCTCAAATGGTCACTCGCGCTTGAAATACATAGTTTTCTTCTCATAAGTCGAATAATACACATTTGGACAAAATTAAAAAAAACTCAAACCCTAAGGACGCATTTCAATGTTTTTAATTTTCTTTAACAAACAATCGTACCTGTCCATCTGAACTGGTAAGGTGAATACCAGTTATCGACTCCCACAAATCTCCAACCTTAAGTGGAAATCTTATGGGGAATAATGTAGTGGTCAGTACCGTAATTACTCTCGGCCTTGACCCCTAGGATGTCAACAAATGTTGACTAGGATGTTAATTATTTCGTTCAAAAATCTAAAAAAAAATATGCGCTTTTATTTTATTAAAGCATAAGGTAGTCCCGTCCATCTAACCCTGAAGGAAGGGGCGCTAACCCTGACCACTGGTCAGCGTTTTAGATAAAAAACATGTGGAGGTCCAGTTTTGTCCACTTAGTCCTTTGTACACCTCTGTACAACAAGGTGTATTGGGGGCGCCACCTCCTAGAAAATGAAATTCTGAAAAATTTCATAAAAAGTTCAAAAAATTTCAAAGTCCTTTACGAATTCAAACGACTTAATACCACTTAGAGTTAGGGTCGAAGTAGAGACCATAACGCTATGTGGGGACCATATGCATCTTTTTTTGTGATTTCCCCGTTGAGGCACTTAGTCTTAAGTCGTACTAAGTAGTGTAATATTCCACTAATTTTTAAATGGGAACTACGTGTAAGATTACAATTTTTATGTGGAATATTACATTTTTTGTCCATTAAATAAGTGGAGGACGATAGCCTAACCTAACCCTAACCTAACCCTAAACAACCTAACCCTAACCAAATCCTAACTAACCCTAACCCTAACCATACAAATTTAATTGTCTCTGTGCACTGTTTTAATTTTGTGTTGGAGTACTTTTGTCACCTGGCATGTCCTATAATGTTTACTTATCAATATAACGGATAACTTTTTTTTCAGGTTACAAGGTGAGTCAATCAATCTATAACCTTCTGTTTGAAGGCGACATTCATTTTATTGATCACAGAATCATTTAATTTCCGGTATCAGTGTGTATAACAAGGATACTTATTATTACAGGTTTCTTTTTTCATTCTTCACACGTGAATATATTTTCAGGAACACAGACTATAATGCCAGTCTGTCATTTAATCCACAAGGTGGGTTGACACAAGGTGGGTTTACCAGTCGGATATGTACTTATGTCACAGAGACTTAATATATTTTAATATTTTCGTGTACAGTAACCATCCGTGTTTTGTTATAGTGCAGTCTTTATTCTTCGGTTGTATTTTTTATTCTATGACTGTATTCTCCTGTTATATTTTAATTCCAATTGTCATTTGGGCTTGTCAACAACATAACCATGCCAAATATGGGAACCGTCCAAAACACCTCATCTGCAGAAGCAATCAGGACATATCTGGGTAGACCCGTATCTAGAGAACAGGGCGTATTGGCTTGTATTGCCAGATGAGGAATGCATATAACAAAAGAAAATATGGATATTTCAATATCATGTGTTTCATGTTGTTTTGCTTTTTTATTTTCTTAATTCCAAGGTTGTATTAATTTACTCCCTATCTATCACGGAAAACAAAGGCCTCGATGTAACGTGGCAGGCCAACCTTTTCAGACATACTGATTCACTAACTACCTGCATGCTTTTGGTCGTTTCCATGTCTTTAATCAGTTTTGTATGTTGTTATGCTTTTATTTTCATACTTATCATAAGTTCCCTGTGAACAATCATTTGTACTTACATGTTTATGTAAACATTTTCTCATTCCTTTTAAATTTTATATACTTCTTACTCTTTCCTTAAAATTACCCGGTATATTTTCAGGTACATACGTTTCGAGTATATTCACAGTTACATGCGTGTTTGGGTATATTTTCAGGTACATACGTTCCTAGTATATTTATTCACAGGTCCATGCGTGTTTAAGTATATTTTCAGGTACATAGTTCCAATTATACCTCTTTACAGTTACTTGAGTGTTTGAGTATATTTTCAGGTACATAATTTCAAATATACCTCTTTACAGTTACTTGAGTGTTTCAGTATATTTTCAGTATATTTTCAGGGACATAATTTCAAATATACCTTTTTAAAATTCACATGAGTGTTTGGGTATATTTTCAGGTACATATGTTTCGAGTATACCTCAGGTATATGGGGTTTGAGTATCTTCTAGTAAATTCCTGAGTATACTTTGGTACATACGTCTTTAAATATATTTTCAGGTACATGATTCATTCTATTATTTAAACGTTTAGCCCAATAATCACAAAAAACAGCCAAATACCTAGGCAACATTTCTTGCAATTGTTCAACATTTACAATGCATTCAGAGAAAAGTATTTTCATCCTAGCTTTGAGTATGCAAGAAGTTTTGTAAAGGAAGATTTTTTTAGGTAACATTATAAACCTGTATTACATATACAAAAGTCGTCCGATTGTTCACATGGTAATATACATTTTTCGTCAATGATATCAAACGTATGGAATAAAAATACCCTATAATTTTCAACAGGTATACAAAGATAGAGAAATTGAAGAAAATACCAAGAAACAGATTCAGCCAGGAGGGGTTGATAAACTCATCGGTAAATGCTTCACCATAATATCCTCAAAGTTGAAAATGCGACTGTCTATATCGACCTTCCTGGATGTTACAATTAGACAGCAAATCTTGTTCAGCAGCAATATATCCAGTAGGTCCAGGCGTTCTGCAACAAGCCAGTCATATGTATAAACTTGATGGTTGCTTATGATTGTCCAAGGAGTGGGGTCGAATTAAAGAACTTTCCTTAGAGGAACCTACAAAAGGCGTGTTGGTGATGGCAGTAGCTTTTCCAAAGGACATCAACTATGAATGAATGTCATTGATTATACTGTTGTTTAAGAAATGTAGGCGTTTCGATACTGGTGGTATTACAAAAAAAAAATAGTGTACTGTTTAAAACAAGATACCCGAATACTACCGTATATTGACTATTTAGAATATAAATATATTGTATTGTTGACATGCGTAATGGCCAATATTGTTTATATGAGCACTTCATCTTTAAGTTTGTTATTCATGCTTGTTTCAATCAACGTATTTGTCTTTAATATGTCTTGGCGGGTTTAGAACAATGTCCGGGCGTGTATGCGTACGTATGTCTGTAAATGACAAACTGCAGCATGACTTTTTATAGTAAATAAAAACCACCCAGAATTGTTTCATCCTCTGAGCTAGCAGTGGTGGTTATGTACTAATTTACATCGTACAGTGCACGGTTTACCGTAATTGGGTAGAAACCGCTTTAAAAGACAAAAGAGTGCCTGCTCTTGACCTTTCTATACGCAAGTCTATGACAGGACGTATTATGGTATACCCTTCGTCCGTCCGCCCGTTAATTTTTAGTGTCTCCGTGATAATTTACCTGGGTTTTGATGGATTTTCACGAAACCCACCATAACAACTCACCATTAGGTTATCTCGCCCGAAATCTGATGGATTTTCATATAACTCGTGATGAGTATTAACCGAGCAATACAGTTTCTCACATGAATTACATTCTCAGCATATTCACACCTAATTAATGAGGTCAGAGGTCACAACATATGCAACAGGTGTATTATGCACCATTTGCGGTGACCTTGTTACAATCATGTACTGGACAAAGTTATAAAATAAAATCCACATTTTGTTAATTTTGTACTCACTGTTATAATGAAATATCAATAGTAAAGAGAAAATGTGTTAAAATTAAATTGTGATGGATATTATTTTTATAGGATCTTAAACAGGTGGAACCCATTTTATATCTGACCTTAGTATTTTTCTATTGCAAATGATCAATGTGCTGAAATAACCATAAAGTAAGATCGGGTTGTGTGAAACCTGGACTCCGAACATTACTAATAAGAGTTCATACATTGTTAATACATCTCGAAATTTAACCCAAATCTTTTCCATCGTCAAAAATAGTACCAGACTCTAAACATCTGAGAATCCATCTCCAAAAAAACTGCATACAAATTAAAAATATAATTCTAATCTGGAATTCATTTTTATATTAATTCCAACCTACCTCAATAGTGTTCACAATAACCATTCTTTCTATACAATCCATGTTAGAAAATAAGTTTGCTCGACAGGATTCTTTGAATCATACATGTTCTGAGATAAAGCAAAACTTGTCACGGACTCAGTACCGACTCCCAACTGCACTAATTGTAAGTGCAAGAACCGGGGAAGCTGTAATAGGACAGGTTCGCGACCTATTTAGAGTTCTCGTCGGGCCCTGATAATTCTGTCTCCAACTCCTGAAATCCAGCCATTAATGTACCTACCTTTTCCAGAGAAGTTAATAAGCTGAGTATTTCCTGTTTAGAAAAGTTCCTAAAACGCCTCCGTGGTGGCTATATGAGCTTGTTTATCTACAAGCTGTTAACTTAAAGTGGTTAGTTCAATATGTAGGGAAGTTGAAAGGTCACCAATTGCAAAACGCCTATGCTAAACTCTTAACCGTCTCACTTGCTGCAGGTCCATGTCCTTGTTCAATGTATTTGGATTATATCGGCCCCTACTCTTACACGCTATAAACATTGTTACAGATGTCTGTTTTATTGGGCGCAGGGGTGTTCCGTGTGTTGTTGACATTTTGTTCGTGTGGCACGCATAGCTCGTTGCTGTAGCAACCTCGCCTGGCCGGGTGTTGCTGGCTCGATGTAATCCGCATTGGTTGAACTCTGACGTGAAGAAACACAGCGTTCTTTGTTCTAGAATATTCTTTGGGCGTGTTTATTATGTATTGTTGGGTTCTCTCGATTGTTTGTGAAGTAGTAGTTTCTAGAATTTTCGGATTTATAATTATAAATAGAGGCTGTGTTTTAGAGCCGGGGGAGAGGAGAGAAATATTCCAGCGGACACAGAAGAGTGTGTGTCAGTTTGTGGACCTTTTCCGATAATTGCGGTAGTTAAAGATCTTCTTCGAAATTTGTGAACTGGACTGTTATTCTCTGAGAAGTTTTATTTGAACTGTTTATTTGGATTATATGCTTCAAAGGACTTATTGTTATGTGACAGTGGTGGTATCAAAGAACTGTACACTTTATTTATAATACTGTGCATACTGTGCAATTGTACTGGTTTTCTTTTGTACTGTTGTTATACTGTGTAATTGTATTGATTTAGTGTATTGTAATGTTAGGGTTGTTTTAAGAATAAATTATATTTATTTGTTAACAAACAAGGCCTACAGGCCTAATGCGAACCTGTGCATTGGGAAATACACCAGATATAATGCTTCAATGGTGGACCATTACTTCTCATGTATATGAACAATGCAAGTTCTAAACCTTTTGAATAAGAAACAATTACACAAACATCACTTCTTGCATTCTTGCATGGGTGCACACAACACAAAAATAATTGTAGCTGGCACCACCAGTCTTGTATACAACAAAGCTATCAGAGATATATTCATATGCCCAATTTCAGACTGATATCTCAAACCCCTCCTGAAAATAAGCAGGGACACACACTGTCAAAAATTATTGTAGGTGGCACCACCAGTCTTGTATACGACAAAGCTATTCGATATGTATATATATGCCCAATTTCAGGCTGATATATCATATTCCCCTCTAGAAATAAGCAGGCACATACACTGTGCAAAAGTCATTGTAGGTGGTGACACCTGCCTTGTGAACAAGAAAGCCATCAAAGACACATAGACAGGTCAGAATATCAGGTCAATACATCAAACTTACCTTGAGTCTGATGCATGGGGCTGACCAGGCTTAGGTGAGAAAGGCAGTTGCCCCGAGTGAACTCTGACAAATTTGCTGGCTCAGGCTACTGCACTGAGTAAACTCATGACCTGCACCTGGCTAGACTGAGTAAACTTTTGACCTGTACCTGGCTGCACTGAGTGAACTCTTGACCTGTTGCATAATGTGACACAGTTGGCACTCTGCCAAAGCTATAAATAGATCCAGGCTGAACTTTGGTGCCAAATCTGATGCAGTATGCAGTCTGCCAATGCTATATATAGAATGCTGCTACTGCCCTGAGTGAACACCTGACCCATACCTGGCTGCACTGAGTGAACTCTTGACCTGTTGCCTAATCTGATACAGTTGGGAGTCTGCCAGAGCTATAAATAGATCCAGACTGACCTCTAGCCTGTTGCCAAATCTGAAATAGTAGCCACACCATTGCATAAGCTCTGAGGGGCATGACACCCGTGAAGTGATCACATGGTGCCCATGAGGTGTTCACATGTCACCCATGAGGTGATCACATGCCTTGTGCTTGGCTGCACTGATTGAACTGTATCTAGCTCCACTGAATGAACTCTTGATCTGTTACCAAATCTGAAACAGTTGGCAGTTTCTCAACCTATTTAAAGATACAGACACAATCTTAGTCTGTTGGTATATCTGTTTACACATACTGAAATACTTTGGCTAAAATGCTTTTATTTCAAGCTGATATATTCATAAACTTGTTATAAAAATATCTAGAATGATAAAAGATGCAGTCCTTTTATTGTTAAAGGTCCAATAATAATGCCAAAAAGCATTCAAATAAACTTGAACAAAGGTCACCTAGGAATAATTTTTGTGCAATGTTACAGAAGTTATAATTGAAACACTAATTTTGTAGAAGAACAGTTTTGCAGTCCTCAGTTTGAAATAGACATAATAATGGCCATAAGACAAACTTAAGCTTTTCTGATATGATTGAAAGAACCATTTCCTATGATAATTCTTTTGAAAAACTGAACGATTCAACTTGACAGTTTCATCATAAACATTTAAGGCTGAAAGAGGCTAAAATTGTGAGGTTTTGCCCATAAAAACAGGTCAATTTAGGTGGCACCACAAAATCTGCACAATACTTGGTAATGCTAGCTTCTGTCATTTCTGAGATTACTATGTCAGTAGGCTTACTTGGCCAAATGACTGTTCAAATTCGTGTAACTCCACTAAAATTCATCAAATGCAAACCATTGGAACAAACTTGAGAGGGCTTGCCTCTGGGATCATTTCTGTTTAATTTTGAACAATTTGGCTGGACCGTTTACAAGTAGAAGACTTTTAAAAGTTTTTCAGCTTTTTCCCTATAAAATCTATGTAAATGCAGATAGCAATAAAAAAATAATCTAAGTCCCACAACATTAGATATGTGACAGATTATTGCATAAATCTGGGGATGGTAGCTCCTGCTATTCCTGAAAAATTATGGGTTAATGTACAGATGACCAATGACCCGCGTACAAAAAAAGGTCAATGCAGGTGGCACCACCAATACCTATATTTCATATATGACTCATGTGACCAACACTGGCATAAAATTTGGTGATGAGAGCTCTGGCGATTTCTGAGACTGACATTTTATTGTGCATTTTTGGACAGATGACCAAGTTCAACTTCCTGTAACTCGGCCAAAATTCACCGAACTTAAACCATTGGAATAAACTTGAGAGAGATAGTATAAACGATTATTTCTATGAAATATTGAACAATTTGTTTTGACCGTTTAAGAGGAGAAGATTTTTAAAGGTTTTTTTTTGCTTTTTCTTTATAAAAACTAAGAAAATGCAGAGTTTTTCAGATGGCTAATTTTTTGCAATAAATTTCATGATGCTTGCTCCAGTTGTTTTCGAAATAGTATGGGTTAACGTACAGACGACGGACGACGCCGCACGATCGCATTAGCTCACAGGTTCGTTAAAAATTACTACAGATGCATATTGAATGCAAAATTATAATACAGATACATCTTATTGATTGCGAAATCTTGAATTAAGTTGAGTATGGAGATCAATTATTTATAATCCATGTACAGCCGTCTTTATATACCCACAGAGAGCTGTATACCTGTGATTGTAAACATTGCCTGGCATGAGGAATATCTAAAATCATAAATCTACATTTTTAAAAGCTTTTAAAAACATTCTTGTCAATATTAACCATAAATAACCTGAACTCTAAATGTCTATAGAGGCATGATGCAACAGATGCTGATAAGTTAAGCTTCCCATAACTCAGCCAAAAATCACTGAACCAAAACCATTTGAACTACCATGAATTATCAACATCTAAGGATAATTAATGTGTGAGCTTTAAGAATTTATCCAAGTAGTGTTTGAGAAGAAGATCTTTGTAGCCACTGAACTAAAAAGGGCTGTAACAGCAGATGACTAAATTCAGCTTCCCATAACTCAGCCAAAAGTCACTGAACTGAGACTATTTGAACAAACTTAAGAAAGCACTACCCTAGGATAATTTCTGTGTGATATTAAACAATTTGGCCATATGGTTTCAGAGAAGAAGTTTTTTGTAGCTGTCAGTATGATACAGGCACTGATGACCCCTCTACAATAAAGGCCGATGCAGGTGGCGCCACCTATATCTCAAATTCAGATATGACTCATGTGACCAACATTGGCATAAAATTTGGTGATGATAGCTCCAGCCGTTTCTGAGATTTTAATTTTAGCATGCTTTTTTGGACAATTGACTAAGTTCAACTTCCTGTAACTCAGCCAAAAATCACCGAACTTAAACCATTCGAATTAACTTGAGAAAGATTGTTCCAGGAATCATTTGATCATTTGTGTGAAATATTGGACAATTTGGCTGAACAATTTTGGAGAAAAAGATTTTTAAAGCTTTTTTTGCTTTTCCCCTATAAAATCTAAGAAAATGCAGTTAGCCATAAATAAGCAAAGTCCGATAGAGTTTTTAAGATGACTAATTTTTGCATAAAATTTCGTGATGCTAACTCTTGCCGTTTTCAAGAGAGTATGGGTTAACATACAGACGACGGACTACGCTACACCATCGCATAAGCTCACAGGTTCGCTAAAAAACTTTGAATTCTTTATTCATTCCCATTAGACATTTCACGCTGCCTAGTATTACAGAATCTGATTTTTATGATCTTCATAACAAAATGTTTGCTCATCACAACTACGTGATCTGTTGATATTAGGATCCGTAACAACATGTTGCAAAAAGAACAGCTTGTGTGTTAGGGGTTGGCGTTTTCTTGCTTATTAGAAAAGGTGTCAGGGATTAATTTTAGTTATTATATCTTCTATCCCAGTATGTGATCTGTGGCTTAACAGAGCAAGTCGAGCTTAGGTCTCCTAAGGTCTTCTCCGAAAAGAATATGAATACTTGTTACTCGACTGGAATACGACAGATTAAATTTATATAGTGGATACTAGTAATTCTTGGACTGTAAAGTTACTTGTTTATTACACGGAAGCTAAACCTGGTTTTCGGAGGCTAAAACAAACAGTGATGGCTGGCCTGTTTATCAATGACATTTGATACCAAACAGAACGGAATAGAACTTTATTCATGTAAATATGGCCACAGGGGCTACATTTCCCAACATATTTAACATTATTCAAAATCTTATTGAACAACTGTACGAAACTGATCTGAATACAGGTAGTCAGTTAACAAAATTAACTATGTCTGGCTAGTTTCTTATAAATACTTGGATTGATTGGATACTAATTTACAACAATGTAGAAAAAGAATAAACAGTAAATGCATATAAATTAAATAACAATGAAATTAACACAAACAAAGACATATGCATATATCTTCTTTAAACGTTAAAATTAGAACAAAATCCAATTGAATCCCTTGATGCTAATGTGGTCACAAACAAATGATGCCCAAAGTTAACTGTGGCCTTGAGAGCATGTGTCCCCAAATGACAAAGAAAAGAATCACAATAATATTTCAAAGTCTCTTGGTCCATCTCGAGCAAACAGCTTGCGCGTTAGTGAAGCTTTAGAAATCTATCATGTTGTGATCTCCTAGCCCTGCCTGGGCTTTAGTATTTGCGTTTACTAATCAGTGCCAGCTCTTATCACTAAGGCCCTGTAAAGTCCGTATGGCGAGTCCCTGATATTTGCATATTAAGGCGTCACAGGGCTCGTTGATGACCTGACAATTCCCCCGTATTTGCATATCAGGCCGTTACGTGGCATCGTTGCTATGAGAACGCCAACAGCGGTCCCACAGCTCGACCCGCTTGGTAACATTCGCACTGAAATCATGTATTCATGAAGTACACACATGGACTGCGTGACCTATATATCTCTGCTGAACGGATATTACGGCCTATGAGCCAAATATAAGTGCATATTGTTGACACTATGACAAACATTTTGTACCGACAGGTCAAGTAAATTTCCCTCTTCCGAGATGACATGAGCAGCGTGCAGCATTTGTCAGAACCCGTGTTTTAACTGTCCAATTGCGACTCGCGCATCGTGAACGTTTCAGTCAGCCGGTACATTTTGACTGCGCTCGTCGCGTTGACGTCTGAATATCTCGCGCTGATTGGCTGAGCCAGAGTTTGTTAGGCCTACTTTCAAGAGTGGTGGTCCGATACACGTTAACTCTGAGGCTGAGGGTTATACTGTTTTGAAGTCTCCCCGAACTCAACATAAGCGATGGCCTAAAATATTAAGACAAATTAAACGGGAATATTAGTGGCCAACTTGAAGCCCGGAATAGGCAATGACTGAATGAACCATGTTGGTTTTTAAAAATCTGGGAAAGACCACTGCTGACGTCACTGGAAAAAACCTTAGTTAAGCGAGGTGGTGATGTATTGTGCTGACCGTCCGGGAACGGCCAAGATTACCAGTCCATGAAATAAGAGGGTCAGATAGTGGAAAATTATTTATATGAGTTGCAGCAAGATGGCGGTACCGATACTAAGAGAGATACAACGCGGGAACGTTTGATTTCTCTGTCAGAAGTAAAAATTAAGCCGTAACTATTTCATGGACTGGGCCAGTCTAATAATCACCTTTTTTTGTAACACTATTAAAAATAAATTAGCAAATTCCTATACTTTTCTTTCCATTCCAATTCCTGTAACATTTTCATCATATTTTTCTTCATTATTCTTCATTATCTTCCATGTATTGCAGAAATGCTATCAACATAAGTTCTCTTTCTTTCTTTGTTTCGAACAACATCTCCCATGTAAATGTTGAATCACCTCTGTTCACACAAATCTTTTATATTTCATTTGTTTTGTTAAATTTTCATCCTGTAATAGTTTATTATTGAATTTCCAATAACCATTACCTCGTTTTTCATGATCTTTTTGTAAAAAATCTATTAAAATCCCCGAATGATCAGACATAAAAGCCGGTAATATTGAAATACTTGTCAATCTATCCTGCAATAATCCTGGATACGATAAACTCTATTTGCTCGTCTTCTCCAAGTAATCGATCTTTTAAGCTCAGCTGACCGTAAGTCATCTGAGCTATAGCGATCACTCTTTGTCAGTCGTCCGTCCGGCCGTCTGTCCGTTAACAAGGCGCAAATCGTAACCACTCGACCTGGAATCTTCTCACTTTACATCCAGAGAGGTAATTAAAAATTCTTCTTGGAAACCTGGAATTAGGTATCTGTTACCAATATATTCTTCAAGCTATGGGGCTCCGACGTACCCCAAGAATAATGAAAATTTTGAAACAAAAGCTCAAATATCTGAACAACTAATGCATTGATCACCATGGTTCTTTGCATGCATATTCATCATGGATTGTTTCATCAGTTCTTGCGGACTGGTGGCACCACCTAAATTAAAAAAAAATTAACATATTCATGAGA
Organism: Sipunculus nudus; assembly: GCA_026874595.1. Classification (NCBI taxonomy): domain Eukaryota; kingdom Metazoa; phylum Annelida; class Sipuncula; order Golfingiida; family Sipunculidae; genus Sipunculus; species Sipunculus nudus. The sequence continues at coordinate 124,536 of CM049308.1, forward strand.
CCTTCAAAGATGCGGGCATCCCTAAACAGGGCTCCAGTTGTAACCAATGGTCCTAGAATCTTCAAACTTGACATCCAGGGAGATCTGTGAAAAGCCTCCTTGGAAACGTGAATTAAGGTCGCTGTTACCCATATTTTATGGGGCTTATAAGCACCCTACAGAATAATTGAAAACTTGATACCGAAGTAGGATACATATCATAACCATGGGGCCCAGAATCTCCTTACTTGACATCCTGAGAGTTCCTCAAAAGATCTCCCAGAAACCTGAAATTGGGTCACAGTGACCTATATTCTCAGAGTTTTGGGGTATGTTTGAGCATCCCAGAAATAATGCAAAATACACACAAATTGTCAGATTCCTAATGAAAGGCTAGTGGGATTATCATAAAATTTGTTGTGTTTATGGGTCTTGATGATCTTAAGCTAATATGCATGAACAATGATGCCACCTATCTTAATTAGTTGTCTGTGCAAGGACAAATTATCAACATGTCAGTCGGCTGACCCATGGGTCACTTGTTTATTCATGTTTTAATTTGTAAAGGTCCTTTAAATGAAACTATGATACTGTAGTATTTATTTCTTTTATAGCATTAGTTTGCCTATTGAGCCCTTCATATCTGTTCATACCAAAAAGTGTCCAGTCTCCTCCTATAATAATACAATGTCAAACATTTAGATTAATTTTACAAGTTTCTTAAAAAAGACACCTGATTCTTATCATAATTCGGAGATTAAATGATGTATACATTAGATTTCTGTATCGCATCTTCAATCATTACCACTTTATCCACTCTACCCACTCTACCCTCATCGTCTATCACTGAATCATTACCACTCCCCCCTTATCGTCCATCACTGAATCATTATCACTCTATCCTCATCGTCTTTCACTGAATCATTACCACTCAACCCTCATCGTCCATCACTGAATCATTACCACTCCATCCTCATCGTCTATCACTGAATCATTGCCACTCCATCCTCATCGTCTATCACTGAATCATTACCACTCCACCCTCATCGTCTTTCACTGAATCATTGCCACTCCATCCTCATCGTCTATCACTTAATCATTACCACTCCATCCTCATCGTCTATCACTGAATCATTGCCACTCCATCCTCATCGTCTATCACTGAATCATTACCACTCCACCCTCATCGTCTATCACTGAATCATTGCCACTCCACCCTCATCGTCTATCACTGAATCATTACCACTCCACCCTCATCGTCTATCACTGAATCATTGCCACTCCACCCTCATCGTCCATCACTGAATCATTACCACTCAACCCTCATCGTCTATCACTGAATCATTACCACTCCACCCTCATCGTCTATCACTGAATCATTACCACTCCACCCTCATCGTCTATCACTGAATCATTACCACTCCACCCTCATCGTCCATCACTGAATTATTACCACTCCACCCTCATCGTCTATCACTGAATCATTACCACTCCACCCTCATCGTCTATCACTGAATCATTACCACTCCACCCTCATCGTCCATCACTGAATCATTACCACTCCACCCTCATCGTCTATCACTGAATCATTACCACCCCACCCTCATCGTCTATCACTGAATCATTACCACTCCACCCTCATCGTCTATCACTGAATCATTGCCATTCCACCCTCATTGTCCATCACTGAATCATTGCCACTCCATCCTCATCGTCTATCACTGAATCATTGCCACTCCACCCTCATCGTCCATCACTGAATCATTACCACTCCACCCTCATCGTCTATCACTGAATCATAGCCTCTCCATCCTCATCGTCTATAACTGAACTGGTAATATTACACCTTGCAGTGTTCGCCACTAAGGTTGTGACAAACAAAGATAATTTTTTAACCGTGACAAACAAAAAGCTGACCTCCCGATTCATGTCTCCACCAGTTCTCATCCAATAAATCGATTTATGTTTCTTGTAATACTGCAGTGTCAGTTTTATTATTTCTCATCCTCGTAAATATTGCACGGCGCTTTTTCTCTCTTATGCCTCTCACATAGATAATACTCTTAAGTAACGAGACAAAATGAATTATTATAGTAATTCCAGCATTATTCAGTATTATTTAAAGTACCTGTATCTTAGGAATGACAGTTTTTGATGTGACAACTTAAAAAGAATCCATTCATGCCCTGTCCCAGCACTAAGCTGGGTCTCTGGGTGGGGTGGGGTGGGGGGGGGGGGTCTGGTCACCAAAATTGGCTTATGTCGGCTGGTGTGGCAGTATTGCTTTGAGCTCTGTCTTACAAATACCGGTAATTGCTATCTCTAAACATATCTCTAAATATGTCTCTAGCACAAAAAAATGAAAAAAATAAGAAAAACATAAATAAGTTATACCCTAAGTTTGCCAAGGTATAGTCTCATATGTTGTTTAGACCAAACTTGTATGATACACTTGCGAACCGAAATGGGTGTAACCTGCATTAAGCCAGAAAGAAATGAAAAACTTATCAAATAAACATTCAAGATTTTACTTAATTTATTTGCCTAAACTTGCAGAAAACGACTTCTTATACTTCAACAATGAACACCTTGAATATCCGAGAATATCTTCTATTATGTACACATTAAGCTTGAACTGGGATCACATCCAGTTTCTAATATTTCAGTTTTCATTTCAGTTCACTGAACACGGTTCACGTGTCAGCTGATGCAAGAGGCAAATTGAGCGGCGCACTCCCGCTCTATCCATGAGATCACGTAAAGTATTTAATTTAAGTAATTATAGCTGAAGGGTGCTTCTGTACCTAGGATAACATAATCTACATCTCAATTATAAAAAAAAAAAAAATTGTAGATATGTACCACATTTTCTTTTCTTTTAAATAATATACATTTTGTACCCAGCTTTCTTTAACAAAATTTAAATAACATTGATCGAAACACTGTACGTAAACACTATCCACTGTCCATTAAGAATTTCAGCATTCCATTTATTTAAGCAGTTTCCATCAATGAGTCCTGTTCAATTGTCCGGGATAGGAACAATTTTCCCATTTATAATCAGCTGTCCTCTAAATAAACATGCCTTATCGCCGTCGATATACGCCTGTCTACTTTGGGGTTGAGCTTTTTCCTTCCAAAACAGATCCTCTTTGGTCAAGTCTGGAACCACATTATTTGACCTTCTCGCTCCCCTCCCTTTGGTTTGTGATTCATAACGACTGAAAAAGCTGACGATAATGTGACGCTTTTTGTTTTAATTTATGCACATTTTCTGTTTCTTTGCTTATTTCCTCTGGTCGCTCAGCTCAGAATGCTGCTAGATTTTAACTGCTAATAACTTGGTATTCTCAATTTTTTCATCCTCATAAAAAATCTTCCAAATTAATTTTTCTTCAGGCTTTTCCCTTTCTCACCAGATACATTTTCCATGTTATTTTTTCTACATAAACTCAATGAAAATTGAGAGTATCATTTCTAATGTCACGGATCTCGGCCATAGCACGTCTTCAGCCCGTGAACGCAGCTTTAGGAATACCCCCGCCCCCCCCCCCCAAAGGTTCCATTTTGACCATAAATATTTTATTTTCAAATTGAAAGGGAGGGTACTCATCTTCCAACACCCTCCCCGTACAATGTGGCCAGACTTACGAACTAAGATAACTGATTTATATACTGTTGTTGGCTTTACTATCGCGAGGCTAAATATTTGCGATTTTCACTTCTTTAGTGTTTCGCGAGGGATTCTTTTTTCGCGATTTACCATACAATAACTTAAACAATGTATATTACCAATACTTTATCAGTTATATATTTAACAACTGTACAAGGAGCTCAGGGAATATCGTACAGTTGGAAATTATTCACAAAGAAGTCGAATATATAATATAAATGATATTTAAATTAAGAATCTATGAATTACAGGTAACATAAAATATATACATGCTAATATCATGGGGTTAGAAATAAAATACTTTAATTCAAGAAAATATATCAATAAAGAAAGTAACGAGGATGCTGATAAATGAAGGAAAACATTCTAACGGACGGACGAGCACAATATACATGCGATTCTATTGACACTTTAGGATAAATTACTCTTCACTTGTACACATGTGGCGTCTTTTTCACGAAGGTTTTATATTTTTCGATAATTCCCTTGGCGAATATTGCGAATTTGAAACCCTCCCGAACAAAGTGCCAACCATAGTATGTCAGATTCCTTGTACTTAATGTTTTATTGGTCAGAGCTTGATGGAGCGGGAGTTATGAGTTACCTTGACCTTATATTTAACCACTCAGGAGAAAATCCAGACAAAATATCCGATCTATCATGATTGGTGGGGAGTGCTTTGTAATTCGGGATTTTTATTCTTCATTGCACATGATTTATGGCATGCACCATCTGTTGGTTAATCCTTTCGTTATTAATGGCATACACCATCTGTATAGGTTAATCCTTTCATTATTATCGGATGATAACCATCCAGATATAACTGCACTAGATAAACATACAGGTTCTCGGCACAGTCTCTGAAAATATTTCTCGGTGTTTTTTTAAGGATTGTTCTGAAATTTTGTACGCCCAAAGGTTTTGGATCGTACTTCAATGGTACAAGACTCGTGGCGCCATCTTAAATCTTTTACGGAAATTTGTTTATTCAGATTACAATCTCGGTTTTACGTTTATTTTTTACGTTACCACAGTCAGTTTTTATTAACAATATTGTGTATTATATACTCGGTTATATAGAACTTTAAACAACTTTAAGAATTTTCAGTTTAATCACCCTATACCTCAGTATTCGCGTAATTAGGGGAGGGGTGTCAAGCGTGTGTGCATGTGTCATATTATATATATATATATATATATATATATATATATATATATATATATATACATCATACCCACGGTATAAAGTAAGGAATATTGGTTAATGACGTCACGTGAAATATGAATGTTAATACAAACAATACCATCTGAGTAAAATAAATTTGATCTGCGTTTTCTAGTTGTCATCATCCGTGACAGTACTGAGACTCAGCATTCGTTGTTAGGAAGAACAGCCCACGGCCCGGATAGTTAATGGAGTGAAACCAAAAGACTGGCAGACCTTGTCACACTCAATACAGGAACCCTGAATGTAACCATGTCAATAAAATCAGCCGGACTATATATACAAACACAAACGGTATAAACAAGGGACCCATGGGTCACATGGCTCAGCTGAATTTGGGAAAATATTAGTAACTGCAAAATATTTTTATTTCTTTTGGCTTTTCATGTAAATTATCATTAGAAAAGCTATGAGAAAATGGCCCTGATAAAATGAAACTCTGTAAATTATAGAATAATGGACATGAGCTAAACCATTTAGTGATGCACCAAGGGAACAAATAGGCCTACGGTTAGTGTTATATAAACGTAACATTTCATAAACAAATAATGTGTGAAGGTAATTAAGTTTTCAAAAGTTAAATATATGGCCATATGAGTTAAAAATTAATCCCATAAAAGTTTGACCAATATTCCTAATTTTAATACTAAGTTAACAGTGTTAGGGTTACAAAGTATTTATAGCTACAAAGTATTTATAGCTTCTTAAATCTTGTCAGTTAGCACTTACTAGTATTTTATCACATTTGAATATTAGGATTAATTTCCTGAAATTTTTTTCTTAAAAAAATAAAAATTGTCCAAGTCTCATCAAAAAGAATTTAACATTAAAATTATAAAATTCATCATGTTTATTAGTCCTGTGTATTGAGGGGGTGGGTGGGGGGAGAGGTCTCCGTTGTTACTGCTCTTTGCTGATAAAAAATGTTAATTTTTAGATTCATCTAGTTTATAGTACAGGTCTGTCAATAGAATGGGGTAGGGGAGGGGGGGGGGGGCGGGGGGGGGGGGGGGGGTGCCAGAGAAAAAGGCTCCCTGTGGTATGGTATTAAGTGCAGACAGCCTGATCAAGCTCAACTCAGTGGAGAGAGGGCTTTTCCTAGTGATGGGATAGCATAACTTAATGCCAACAGCCTGGGGAGCATAGAGAGCTGCACTTAATGACCTACAGTGCTTCTGTATGAATTTATATTTAATGCAAACCAACTGTACTGAACTTTCATAAATGATGGTCATTATTTAAAGAAATCTTTGACCCAATCCTTTGAAAGATTACATTAATATACGTCCCACTGCATTAACTTTAACAGTTCTTCAGAGAATATGTTCAAAAGGAATTTAAAGATGGCTACCTGGTGGTCATATTGGATTTCTGACAGGTCTGAAATCCGACAACAAACATCCTCTAAAAGGTACCAAGCATTAAAAAAATCACAGGAACTGCACTGACAAAACGATTTATAAGGTGGCTACCTGGCAGACATAATGGATTTCTGACAAGTCTGACATTTGATATCACACATCCTCCAATAAGAGACCAAACTTGTTGCAATTGCTCCAAAGAATGTTACAGTAATGAATGTCCAAAACAATTCAAAAAGCATGATCAGGTTTGAGAGCTCTCATATAAGATTTATGGACATGCAAATGTTTAAAGTGTAAGTACAATATTTTTTTTACTTATCACCTTGCTTTTTAATGGGATCAGCAGGGTAGGTAAACTGCAAAACCTGAAAGAAAAGAAATACAGAAAGCATCACTATGAGTCTTGTAAATCAAATAAAGCCATCCAAATCCAGGTACAGACCGGCAAATTATCAGAACAAACACTTGCCGGTTTATCTGATGATTTGTATAAAAAAATATTTAGATATCTAGAAAACTAAGTTTATTGCTATGATTCCATAAAATAAACTGCAAAATGTTCCCATCATCTTATAAAGCAGTAGTTAAACCTTAATACAATACTGTTTTAGTCTTAATGCCTGGTCAAAGAATTAAGTAATACCTCGGGCAACAGTGTTTTTGTTATGAACTAATGACGTTCTTATCATTCAAAGGGCTGATACAAAGAGTCATATATCACAAATGTCACAATTACCGCCACACAGTGAGATGTACCAGTTGGAATGCAATGGTTTATACAAGAAAAATAGAGATGGTCTACAAAGTAAGTTTTTATTGTGAACTTCACTGACCTATGACCTTGGCCTTTTGCCCACATATCAACTGGAGTCTTTCTAGAGTGACGGGTAACTACCAACCACTTAAAACTGGAGTAATCAGTTGGCAACCATTGTGTGAATAACTTTGACCTGCAACTTTTAACCTCCTGACCTGCTGACCCCAAAATCAATAAGTTATTTCTTCAAGCAAAAAAGCTTGAAATATGTTCACAAGCATTTGGAACAACTAAGTACTGTGACCTTGACCTCTGACCTTTTATACTCAACATCAACAGAGTTCTTCCCCTATTGGTAGGTAAGCCATATATGACAGATGGAAGGTATAGGTTGAAAAGTTTGCCTTGAAATGACTCCAAGCAAGAAGTGGGTGCTGTGAACTTGACTTTTGACCTCAAAATCAACAGGCCTTTTCCCCTTTAGGCAGAGAAGCGATATGTCAATGCTGGAAGGTTTGGAATGAATAGTCTAGCTTGAAACGTGTCTACAACCTTTTTATAGAAGTTCTGTGACCTTGACCTTTGACCTTGTGATCTCAAAATCTATAGGATTCTTCTCCCACTTGGTAGGTGAGCCATATGTGAAAGATCAAAGGTTTTGGATGAAAGGTTTTGCTTAAAATGCATCCACAAGCATTTCAAAGAAGTGGGTCCTGTGACCTTGATCTTTAACCTGGTGACCTCAAAATAATTATGGTTCTTTCCCTGTTGGTAGGTGAGCCATATGTGAAAGATGGAAGGTTTGGGATTAAAATTTTGGCTAAAAGAATTAATTCTCTGGGGTCCAAACACACCCGTTACTTGAAGAATATAGGACCTAATTTCAGGTTTGCTAGGAGATCTTTTTAGAACCACTAAGTCTGCATAGGGTTCATGATCCTAGCCCTTACGGTTACGATTTGTGCCCTGCTAACGGACGGACGGACAGGAAAGGACGACAGACAAACACCCATCGCTATAGCACAGCATGACTGAAAGTCAGCTGAGCTAAAAAGGCTGGCTAGACTTGAGAACGAATGCGTTGACTTAGCGCATAACTTGCCAGGACAACTTGCGAGGATGTTCATATGCATATTGCACTTTTATATCATGTCTTCTTGTCGTATCGAGGACAAACTAATTAGCATATCGAGTACACTTAGATAACCATTTTTAACAAATTATCGAGGACCAGCTTACATCCCTTGCTTACACACACACTTTTCTAACCATCTCGCAAAACTCTCAATAGATGGCGCTGTCACACAACAAAAGAACAAATTTCAAGCGAAACGTTCCTTATGGGGATTGCATGAAACTGAGGCTAAGCTGACATCAGCCTGCATATATATTAAAGTTATGACATGATCGTCTATTGGTCCATTTCTATGACCCAGTCAGATAAGCGCTCGGTTGTTTCCGGGACCGGTGAGTTGATAGGTCGTGAGCATATGAGGGCGAGCCTGATAGGACAGGCATTTTACCCGAAATAAGTGGTCAACCTCACACAAATTGCAACAAAAGCAAACGCAACTGATTTTGATCCCTTAGTATGGCCTTAATGTAAGAAAAAAAGTCCTCAGCAATTGTGTGGGTGGAAAGTTTGAAAATCGTCAAATTTGACAAAGTAGAAAATACCTTTTATTTCACCATATATACATCAGCGTTCAAACGGTGTTGTATGAATAACAACTTGGTTATCGTCTTATAACCTCTTGCTTATTCTTGTTCAAGTAGTTTTGGAATAAAGTGTATTTCATGAACTATAAGACACTATGGTACAGATATAAAATCAGCAGTCTGTGAATTAAGGGACATCATGACATGAGCAACACTATCTGAAAATAGAAAAAATAACCAAAGATCTCCGGAAAACCTTATCAATCTCCAAAGTGTTGACATACATTACAATTTTTAGTTCAGCCGCTTATAAGTCATTTGAGCTATAGTTATGATCCATTGTCTGTCATCCATCCGTCCGTCTGTCTGTCCGTTTGACTGGCACGTTTTGGAACGATTAGACCGACAAATCCAAAATATGACATACAATTCGATGTCCATAAGTTCTCAAATGCGACTTCGGTCCTTCGAGAATTTAAGGAGAAACCTGTTGTTACACTTCATGACTGCCTAAAATCAAAACCCCTCTTCTGTGTTTGTTCATATTTATGACCATTTATAAATTTCCGCTATTTATTTCCTATGAACGGGCCAAAAATTAGGTCAATATTACATAATTTTAAAAATTATGGACCAAAGCATTAATAAGATACCTTATCAAAATATAAAGAAAAATATTTTTTTGTCCTAACATGGTAACTGCTATAGTTGGAGATTTTTTTCAAGTTAACAACTATTTAATCAAGATTTAATTGTATGAAAGAAATTAGATCAACTTTTTGTAAATTCTTAAAATTATTAGCACGAGTGTATAATTAGTAACTTAAATTTTGCCAAACTTTGACCATGGCACATTTTATTCTAGTAAGCACTGCTGATTTGATTTTCACAGCATATACACATATGGATTTAATCGGTTAAAATATGAAATTTGAAATCAAAGCTCACAAACAAGGCGAGGTAAAATTTGACTGGGGGGGGGGGGGGGCTCTATTGTATTCACTTGTATTGCCAAGATCCACTTGCATTGTCAATAATCCCCCCCCCCCCAGCTGTCGAAGGTGCACAGTTAATCTCAAATCACTCCCATTACCCCCACAGCAATATACATAAAGTGTAAGGGAATAATTGTTATTGCTTGAACTGTATTTCCAAAACTGAAACGCTGTTTTATCTCCAATGTAATCTATAAGATGCCATGTTGTGGTATTATGGCTCTTAATTCCTTTTGAATAATTTCGAAATAAGATTAAATCCATCAGTTTGCATAATGTGATGTTATATGAGCAAAATTAGCGATAAATGATGATATTTAGAATTTCGAATTGACTTATATATGTATATCCAAATATATATGATTTTTCAAATGTATGAAAATTATAAACTTAAAAAAAAAATGATAAAATAAAAAGTGAGGAACTAATGCAAACTTTTGTTCACCAATTTCCTGCCCAAGGAGAATGGGAAATAATGTGATCAGATCTGTTCGTCTACATGTCTGTCTGTTGATTTATAAATATTCAGTAATTATGCATCTACTGTTTTCCTTTACCAACTGTTGAATTAAGTTTCATATCCCATATGTAAATGCAGAGATGTTGAAACTCCCACTATTCAGCGCCTCAAAATCCCTCCCCCACCATAAGTCCTTGCACCTGTGGACTGGGGACGTTAATTATAAGGCAACTGTATAAAATGGTATGAAAAAAAATTTGGATTTAATTGAACAAACGTTCCAACTACTGAGCTGTCAACAACTTATCAACATGTCAACCACAGATCATGGAAATGGTATAGATCTCATGTTTACAAATTGCTCACATGCTCCAGTTTCACCATTAGAAAACACATGGTCAGATCACAAAGTATTATTTGCAACAATTTTCTTACTTATCAGTTCAGATCAATCATATCAAACAATACATAGCTTATACTACCTTTTCCGCTCAGACGTTATCTTTATTAGTCTTTATTAACTGCATTTGCAATGACAAATGGCCTACAATCTGCTGATGCTATTCGTTGTCACTGGTGTGGCACAAATAAAATCTTATCGGAGAAGAACTTGCCCAAACAACAGAGAGAGCTGAATGTTACGTGAATGTACAGATATTAAATTATTTTGGTCATTTAACATTGAACGAATATGTTAAGAGTAATATAGTTGCAGATATTAAGTGATTTTAATGTGTATTTAAATTCTCCATCTCTCCGCGAATTCTCCGCGTTTTAGACAGACCCTTACCAAAATGGAAAGTACTCACATATATGTGCCTTATATGTCCCTTATAAGGGCCTTATATGTCCCTAATAAGGGACATATATTTCCCATATAAATGCTATGTATGTGAGTTATATGTATATTGCAGCTATATATGTCGACCCCTGATCAGTAGACTGGTACCCCGCTCTATTATGGCACCGCTGCTCCAGGCCAATCATAGAGATGGGCGTACAACACCATCTTAAGTACTCCCGGCAGACTGGTTCCAACTACAGTAAGTATTATATATGACAAAAATAAGTATTTAGTTTGCTCAGAGAAGTTGCGAAAAGTTGGCTGTATATTTCGTGTGACATTTATGATTAGAAAAATAAATATTGATAATAAACCAATGCCACGTACAGTGGAATAACAAAGATTCAGCATATCGTATTATCTATACATCCATCATTCAAATTTTGTGCAACAACTCATTTTTCAACTTTAGAAAACAAGAAATAACTTATGAAAGGAATTTTATAAGAAATCATCACGAATCGGGTGAACGTCCTACGCCCTTCTCTATGCTAGGCTGAGGGCCATAATAGAGCAGAGTACCAGTCTTAGCTGATCAGTGGCCTTTATTCTCTCAGGGCACACCTGCGGTGTTTGCAGTAAAATATCCACACGACGAAAATCTGGGTGGATGGGAATCATGCAGGCAGAAGTCTTGAAATGACACAAAAAATATAAATCTTGTGGTGCTTCCCCAGGAACTGCATTATAAAATTCCTGTTAATAATGTTTCTAACGCAAATGTTGCGAAAGAGATAAAAATTCTCGGGGGGTACCCACTTTGTTCTGCGGGCTGGATCAACTCTATTTTGGAGGGAACCAAGTTGGCAGGTGGCAGGCAAGTCCCAGTGAACGCTGCGATTCCCTCTGTCATGTTGACTTAATTTTCGATGAAAATGCAGGTGGGGCGACATGATGCATTTGTAGATTATGACAATATTATCTTTGCAAGTGTTCCGGAAATAAAAACAAATATTTAGGAAGAAATAACGCAACAACCCGCAAAGGGAAGCCTTGGTGAATTAGTGAAAAAAATTTTATTCCACAATTCTTTTCGTTATTTCATGCTACGTTCTTGGGTTCTCAAATTCACTAACACAAACATACTATTATTAATACTATATTAAATTTAAAAATATATATCCCTCCCACCCTACTGATTTTTTTCCTCACTTGGTCAGCAGGAAACATTTTTTTTATAATGGCCTTGTAAGATCGTACACATGGCATGATGGTTACATCATCTGTATGTTACCCCTGCAGTTATAACTCGTAAGGGTTCAGCCGGTTCCTTGATAGTTTGAGAAAACCCCCAAAGAACATGTCATCTCAAAAGTCAATAGATCGTCGCGGATTGTCTGCTTATGAAATCTTATTTGTAAGCGCTGCTCAAAACTGTTGCACACGGACTGTTTCCCGCCAACAAATATTAGTAATGAAACTGAGCGCCAAGGCATGTATTATACTACGAGTCTCTAACTGGTTCTCTTTCTGGGGTGCTAGGCGAGGGATGTCATCTACCAATCGCGGGTCATGTAGCCTTATGCAGATAGGCTGTCAAGCAATTTCTCACAAAATGAGAAAGATATGAACAGCAGTGGTAACCCATGGATCATTTCCAAAGACCGCAGAAAAGACTTATAAAAATAATAAAACTTAAAAGTATTTCATATTGCCTTTCAGGTATGAGAAGGGAATATCGCTTGACGTTACCAAAGTTTTTACGGAAAGAAAGCTTCAAGCGCATGCATATAAAATACTCGAATCCCGTCGAAGTGCACGCAATCGTATCATAGATTTTTATTAGAAAGAGCTGATGTCAAAATTAGGAGTCTGACCTGCCACTCTTAATCTACAGATCATTATTATAAAGAGAGCTGGACATATTTAAATTTGATCTTTTAAGACGATGTAAGACATCTGATAATTGAGTGATTTAAAGACAAGGGAATGTAAAAAAATAAACATTGTTATGACAGAGAACAATGGCCCAGACGAACCAAGAAATTAAGCAAAAATAATCGATTTTTTTTTTGCGGAAGAAGTATTGCAGAAAAATCAGAATATATAACCTATTACACGAGTATTTCAAATAAAAAGTACTGTGTTGACTTCCAAATAATGTTGTCTGAAATAGCACTATGTTGTATTTTGGCATGCTGAAATAGCTTCAAACGCATAAAAATGAGAATCTGACATTCTCTGACATCTGAATTGTCATGCAAATATTTCACAAATGTTGCGTGAATGTTCTGTGAAAATTCGCACAACATTCGCGTGATGGGTATACAAACTCTAGCTGAATTACACATCGCAAGTACAATTCAGTGAGACTGCAAGAGAAAATTGTCGCTAAATCTTGTATTTTCTCGCAATTATTGTGTCTCTAACTATAGTGGCAGCCCAGTTAGATACAGCATCAACTCATATTCTAATGGCTTGACAGATTTATTACAATATCCTAATATCACAGTTTGTAAATCACTTCTTTTTATTCTTACTCTTTGTCTGCAGTTCAAATTTCATAATAGCTGTGAAATCTGGAACAAAATAAAACCTGTAAAACATCTGCTCATTTTTGAATGTCTCTCTGAATTCTGGGATATTCTGTATCAAATCCATGGCTTTAGACTTGTTTAGTGTGTTGAATTCTTCTCTCACCAGACGTACACTTGCCACTTCCTTCTGGTTTACCTGAAACAAAATTATTTGTATTTTTTTTGTGTCAGCAAAATAAATGACATAATAGGTAAGGGTTGTTGGGTTTTACACCTGAGCTTAATGGTTCATCAGGCTGGAGCTTATCCCAGTTTCAGTAGCGTGAAGTGACTTAGAAGTTAAACTCCTCCTGAATGGTATGCTAATCTATCACAGGTTACCTTCCCAGTATTAACTGGTACCCATATCTACTGCTGGGTGGACAGAACACTTGTGGTTTGGACCCTGTCTAAAGATCTTGGCACTGTGGGGCACTGACCAGGACTGGAACTCACGACCCCTCGATCATGAGCCCGGAACCTTAACCAATACACCACTGGCCCCACTTAATGATCACAATATTTTAATTAATTAAAAATAATGATTTTTAACCAAAATAATATCAATTTAAAAATTAAAAGATAATTAGTCTCAAATCAATGTAATTTCATTTATAATATTTAAGTGCATTATATTACATAAAGATTTAGTCTTTAAAATGCTAGGTAACAGTAAGTGTTTCATAATGTAAAGTTCAATCTTTTTTATGAGAGCCCCTGCAGCCAATTTTTTGTTATCCTGCAATCTTATCCATCAACCTCATTGGCCAAAGTACTTTCCAGTATTTATATAACTTTTTAATATTTTCACATTATTATTTGTTTTAATTTTTAATTTGGTTATTAAGAAAATACTATTGCATCATATTCATTGTTGAGGCACAGTGAAACCTCTAGCTTGTCCACCAGGTTTAAGGTTCTAAAGTCACAGCTATACTTACAACTATAAAATGTTAAAAATAATTTTTATACATTTATTTTCAATTTGTTGTGTGGTCTCATATCCCTTGCATCTATTAAAACACAATACAAATTAATTAAAACACAGAATAAGGCCTACAGGCATAATGCTAAACTGTGCAGTGGCATATACATCAGGTATAGTGTTGCAATGCTGTACCATAACTTTTCAAAGACGTGCAAAATTTACATGAACAATGCAAATTCTAAACATTTTGAAATAAAAACAATTACACAAACATCACTGCTGAAATAATGGCATGGGTGCACAAAACACAGAAATGATTGTAGGTGGTGCCACCAGACACAGCTATCTGATATGTATAAATATGCACAATTTCAGGCTGATATATCAAATCCCTCCTGAGTATAAGCAGGCACATACACTGTGCAAAAGTCATTGTAGGTGGTGACACCAGTCTTATGAATGAAAAAGCCATCAAAGGTGCATGGACAGGTCGTAATATCAGGCCAATACATCAAATTTCTCTTGAGGCAAGTGCACTGGGCTAGCCAGGCTTAGGGGAGAAAGGCAGTTGCCCCCAGTGAATTGGAACAAATTGCTGACTCAAGTGACTCAAATTGCTGCCCTGAGTGAACTCTTGACCTGCACCTGGCTGCACTGAGTGAACTTTTGACCTGTACCTGGGTGTATTGAGTGAACTTTTGACCTGCTGAATAATCTGAAACAATTGACAGTCTGCCAAAGCTATAAAGATTACCAGACTGACCTTTGGCTTGTTGCCAAATCTGAAATAGTTGGCAGTCTGCCAAGCTATTTAAAGGAACAGACACAATCACGACCTGTTGGTAAATCTTTTTACACATACTGAAAGACTTTGGCTACAATACTTTTTTTTACAAGCTGACATATTCATAAGATTTTTTTTATCAAAATGTTTAGAATAATGAATGATACAGTCCTTTCATTGTTATAGGTCCAATTATTCTGCCAAAAATTATTTCAGTAAACTTGAACAAAGGTTTGAGCTTAGTTTGAAATAGGATTATTAATGGCCACATGACCAACTTCAGCTATGTATGACTCTACCAAAAACCAATGAACACAATAGGATTATTAATGGCCACATGACCAACTTCAGCTATGTATGACTCTACCAAAAACCAATGAACACAATCTATTCTTAAACATTTGAAAGATCCCTACCACATATAATTATTGTGAAAACCCTTTTGATTCAGCTTGACAGTTTCATACAAAAAAAAAATTTAAGTTGAAAGAGGCTAAAATTATGAGGTTTTTGCCTGTAAAAAACAGGTCTATGTAGGTGGCACCACAAAAACTGTAATTACAAATATGAGACATGTTACCAACATTTGCACAAAACTGGTGATGCTAGTGCCTGTAGTTTCTGAAACTTGTATGTTAAGATGCTTACTTGGCCATATGACTTAAAGTTCACACTCCTTTAACTCGACACAAATTCATCAAACCAAAACCATTTGAACAAACTTGAGAGAACTTGTCTCTGTGATCATTCTGTGAACGTTAAACAATTTGACTGAATGATTTCATGGAAGAAGATTTTCAAAGGTTTCTTAGCTTTTCCCCTGTAATATATAAGTTAATGCAGGTGGCACCACAAAAAGCTCAATCCCACGAAATTTGATATGTGACAGTTTTGCATAAAATTTAGGAATGCTAGTTCCCGCCATTCCTAAGAAATTATTGGTTAATGAACTGATGATCGATAACCCTCGTATGAAAAAGGTTGATGCAGGTGGCACCACCAATTCCTCAATTTCAAATATGAGTCATGTGACCAAAATCTGCATAAAATTTGGTGATGATAGCTCCAGCCATTTCTAATACTGTAATTTTAGTAGATCCTTTTTGGCCAAATGACTAAGTCCAGCTTTTTGTTACTCGGCCAAAATTCACTCCAGTTTTGTTAAAAAGCAGAACTTAATTTAAACATATGATCATTATGAAATAACTGGATGAAGAGGCCCTTAGGCCACTGATAACAAACCTTTGCTACCAATGTGTGTTTGAATTCAGGGTCCACTTTGGGCCAGTCTTGAGCCAAAACATCTTGGTCCTACAGTAAAAAACACACGTAAGAAAATCCATTAAAGATCTGTGATGTTAAAAGTCAGTGAAAATTAACAGATTATATCTATAAAGGGTATATTCCTTTAGGCCTGTGCAAAAGGTCTTTTTGTGATTTTTCATTTGGATAACAAACTCAAACCAAAAAAAATACCAACCCCCCCAAAAATGAGTGATTGTATATTTTGTGAATAAATTATTAATATCAGCACATTAAAGATAATAAGCTAGGTATAACAATAATTTGCCAAAGCATTAACTTTAAGTGACTAGAATATACTTGAGCGAAAGAAATATAGATTGTGGTCTCACAAGGTATGGGTTGAGCATATATTCAAAGTATATGAGTTTTTTTTATCAAGGCTAACTTATTCTTTATATCCTTTTATACATATATACTTAAAATCATCCAGGGCAAACAGAAAAAAAACACTTCCAATGAAAAACATATTACAAATCACATTTGAAAATTATTCAGTCTTGGGTAGTAGTTTAAGGTAATTGCATTTACATGATGGGATCCATTTCTGGAAAAGTAATGAATACAATAGAGCGCCATTTTTCTGAAAGTGTCGGAGGACAAGTTTTTCTTTCAGGAAAACAAATTTTCGGAAATTCAGTCAGGGATCTAGGGCCAATTTCGTACGACAGTTATTGATTAAATTAATGCTATATTACGGAGGGAACACCTTGTTCTTGCCTCACGGCCTATGGCAACGTGTCAACAACAAACACACCATTCAGTGAACAAGTCTGATAGAGACCAGACAAAAGCTCTGCTTTCAAATACTTTGCATATGAGTACTGTTATATCGTTTCATATTTATTATTAACACCTTGTTTCTTATCGATCTATGTAATTTACGACCGGATTTATTGCAGAGTTTGATAGGTAAAACCCATTTTAACCCGTTTTTAGGATACTTTTGTGCCATTTTTTCCAACAAATTCACGGGAGGGAAAGGTAAAATGACATTGCCATTATTGCAGCTCGGTTAGTTTCTTTAACAGCCCGCAGGCGGCGCCAGTGGAGCACAAGCGTAATGCAGTCTGTTTTCTTTTCTTTGACTCCATATCTCTGGCAAGTGATAGCAAGACAATCATGTTCAATTGGAGTTCTTCATGACAGTATATGAACTGAATAATGGCAAGTATAAGTAAGTGACACAGTTGCTCTCTTGGAATGAACTGTATGGCTAGGCACGCATGCTATGGCCTCGCATCTAAACTTACTTGAGCACAAGCGATATCCAAAACTGCTAAGTTGTTTGGTCTGACATCCCAGTCAAGCCGATGAACTATGCTTGCTTGAGTACAAAAGAGATATGGTTGATAATACACTCAGTGCTCTTGGACAAACTGCTCGGCCACTTACTAGGGGTATACGGAGCCTGACGTTGCGCGACTAGCTGTAGTTATCACACCTTTGCCCTGACGACAGCATCGGCCCAGAACTAATTAAATAGGGTCACCACTCGGCTTAACCACCTGACTGCAGGCGCTTGTGACTCGTAATAACAAAAACTATTTTGAGGTGTTTACATGCTGGAAAAATATTTCGGAAATACTTATATATATTTAGTTCCTCATTTTAAATTTCAGAAAGAATTTTTTTGGAAATTTAGCATTCAGAAATACAGCACTCTACTGTATATAATCACATCAAACCACTTAAAATTATATATCAATAAGACTATTGAACCATCCTAAAGAATGAATATTTAATGTCCATATTGTGACTTCTGACCTTATAATATACAGTAGAGTGCTGTTTTTCTGAAAGCATCAGGAACAAGCTTTTTGTTCAGAATAACAAACTTTCGGGGAAAATGGTCAGGGGTCATGCGGCAAGTTAATGAGGATAACAGTTAATGATTACCTTTATGCCATTTTACCTGGGGAACACCGTGTTTCTTTTTGATCTATGTGACTGACAACTGGGACATTTAATAAATATTGGATTTATATCAGAGCTTGTTTGTCAAAGTCACTCTAACCTGTTTTATGGATATGTGTGCCTTTTTTTCAACAAATCATTGGGAGCAAAGGGAAAAATACATCCCAACTGCCATTTGAGCAGATCAGTTAGTTCCTTTACAGCCCAAAGGTGGTGATAGTCCAGCATACGTAAATGAAAGGATGTTTTTGAATGATCATAAGCATACATATTAAAATGGATAATGCATAATTTTCCTTTGAGTCAGGGTTATCTAGCAATTCAATTTTGTATTCAAAATTTTTCTCTCTGTTATTCTTTAAGTGGATAACTTTTCATCTTCCATTGTTAAAACATGCTGCAATGATGGCAGGCTTGTCACCACAGTCGAGCCACCCAAGAATTATTAGTTTGTCATCAAAGCATCACGCCTTTATGTTTTTTTTCTTTGATTCCAAAACTCTGCTAAATGATAACCAGGTGATCTGGTTTGAGTAGTGTTCTTCTTAACAGTAAAAATGAAACTGTGAATAAAGGCGAGTTTATGTTGATGACACAAATGCTCACGGTGTAAACTGCTATGTGTATGGCCAGGGTCACATACTTGACAGGAATAAACCTGCTCCAGCATAAATGATGCATGGATGCTACCTAACCACTGCACATGTGAGTGAACTGCTCACTTATTTGGCTTAACATGGAACAAACCAGATATGGCTGGTGTCACACTGGTGCTCTTGGATAAACTGTCAGCTGCTTTATCACAATCATGGTGTATACGGAGCCATGCGTTTTGCAGCTGGCTGTAGTTTTCACATCTTTGCTCTGGCAGCACCTTTTTAAGATACCACCAATATCTGAATTTCAAATATGACTCATGTGACCAACACTGGCATAAAATTTGGTGTTGATAGCTCCGGACCCCGCCACACCATGGCATTAGCTCACAGGTTCGCTAAAAATTACTACAGATGCATATTGAATGTAAAATTATAATACAGATACATCTCACTGATGGCAAAATCTTGAATTAAGTTGAGTATGGATACCTATTAATTATATTCCATGTACAGCCGTCTTTATATACCATTGCCTGGCATGAGGAATATCTAAAATCATAAATCTACATTTTTAAATGCTTTTAAACAAGGCCTACAGGCTTAATGCGAACCTGTGCAACAAGATTACACCAGGTATAATGCTTCAATGCTGGACAATTACTTTTCAAGAACATGTGTAGCATGTATATGAACAATGCAAGTACTAAACACTAAACGGACGCTGTGCAAAAATGGTGGCACCACCAATTTGTGTATGATTAAGAGCTATGTGAGATCTATACACATGCAAAACTTCAGGGGGATATGTCAAACCAGTCCTGAGATATAAGCCTGAATGTATGCAGCGTATACATAAAAGTATGTGGAGCCACCTGCCACAAAATCCAGAAAGCTATCCAAGATGTATAAACCTGCAAAATTTTAGGCAGATATGTCAAAACACTGCCAAGATATGAGTGATTTTATCCCACGGCAAACAAACAGACAGATGCTGTGCAAATATGATTGCAGGTGGCGCCACCAGTTTTGCGTATGATCAAGAGGTATGTGAGATCTATACACATGCAAATTTTCAGGAAGATACCTCAAACCAGTCCGAGATATAAGCATGGATGTCTGCAGTGTGAATGTGAATGTAGGTGGAGCCACCTGTCATAAAATCTAGAAAGCTATCCAGGATGTATAAGCATGCCAAATTTCAGGTGAATTAGTCAAACCACTGTGGAGATATGAGTGATTTTAACCCAAGGCAGATGAACAGATGGACACTGTGCAATCATGGTTGCAGGTGGCACCACCATTTTGTGTGTATATTATAAAGCTATCCAAGGGCTACATGTGTACAAATATTTTTTCCTGATTGGTCAAATGGTTCTCGAGATATGTGCGTTTATGTATGGAGACAGACGCATAAATGGATCCTGGGCAGAGAGAAAAGTCAACGCAAATTTGTTAAGCACCAGTTCACGTGACCAGATAATTGGTGTAAGTTTAGGAATAATTCATTCAGTAGTCTCAGAGGAGTTCTCCGGAAACAAACGCCGCGGCGGCAAAACCCGTTCAAAAACATAGTATCCCGAAAACTTCGTTTTGGCTTCGTTTTGTGGATACAGATATATTAACAGTGCTTACAGAAATAAAACGTGCCATGGCCAGAGTTGGGCAAAATTAAAGGCACTGATTTTATATTTATGCTAATAACTCATTAAATTTGCAAAATTCAGATCTAATTTTTTTGGTATACAATTGAATCTTGTTGAAATTAAATTATATCTCTAAAAAAAGTCTTTAGCTTCAACATTTCTCATGTTAAGTAAGTATATATATTTCCTGATTTTTTACAAAGTGCATTATGTATGGGCCCATAACTTCGAGAAATTACATAAACTGACCTATTTTCAGGTGTGTTCATAGGAAATATAAAGAGGATTATTCATGTTAAATATAATCAAAAACAGATAAGGGTTTTGATATAAGATTGAGGTTTTCACTTAATATCTTGAATGAGCAAGTGGTATTTATCCAATTTTCAGATAGGAGATTTTGGGGATATCTAACTGTATGTCGAATTTCAGATTGGTAGATCAATGGTTACAAAATGTGCCAGTTTAATAGACAGATGGACTGACAGACATACAAACAGACGGACAGACAGCTGATGGACAAAGGACCATCGCTATAGCTCAGTTGACTTATAGTGACTAGGCCCAAACATGACTATCTCATCAAACATGGGCTGTTCATTTTGTTTTCATCTATTTATATTTCATCTGTTTATAACAAAGAGAGGTAGCCACACAAATAATCCAACCATAATCAATAAGGACACTCTGGTGGCAAATCTGAAAAGCAAGAGTTTTGCCAAGAGTGTTTTGCAACAAGTGACCCACCTTCCATATCTGCAACATTGCTACATTTACTAACAGCTTGTGGGTAAACAAACAAACACATCCATGGAAATGTTATGATAACTTTTCTTTAACAGAAATTACCTAGAGTTAAGTAAATATAAGCAGGGCTAGCCAGAAAACACTTTGATTCTATATATATGGCAGCTGAATAGCTGGCTTTAAAGATATTATGGTGATTTTTAATCTCAGTGGCAAGAAATCTACAATTAATATTGAACATTAGCATGCAGTTGATGATTATCTGTAATAATGATTATCCCCCTGAGGAACAATTAAATTCATTAAAAGTTCATGACCACATGCCTTGATTTTGTGTAATTAACTTCCTGTGCAAATTTAATTCTTATTGTCAGGTTACAAATCTAACAGTAACAATGTGTACCTACAGCCCTTGTAAAACAAATATAACAAGTAAAAATTATAGGTCTTATTTAAGCCTAGTTACAACGGGGAAACTGTCTCCATAAGGAGATTGTTTTGGGCTACCCATGCAGTTGGCGTATTTCAACCATGATTTTTTCCAAGGCAGCAAGGACTCAGCAACACTTGTACCTGACTAGCTAACACATGCGCTTAAGTTGCTACGGCGGCAGCAAGCCAGCCAGCCACATAAATGTTGAAGGATGCCCGTACAAATTTATACATTGACTTACTCACCCAAGAGACATACAGTGTACCTGCAGATGTCGTACAGGGTCCTTGCCGCTTCTGCAAGGGTAGCTTGTGGCTTCCACAAGGTTAGCTAACTTTACCATGCAACTGCTGCAGGAATGAGGAAGACACCTTGCCATTCCAGCACATCAGATGCATAAGTATTCCTGTGGTTTTAAAAAACGAATGCTGCTCTATGGTGTGTGGTGACTCCAGCTGGTTGTGACTGAGGCTTAAGTACTCCTATGGACCCCAAAACTGTAGGGTACTCTACAGGGTGCTGTGGCCACAGCCAGTTATGACTGTGGCTTAAGCATTTCTATGGTCCCAAAAACCATATGGTATTCCACATGGTGCGGTGGCCACAGCGAGTTGTGGCTGTGGCTTTAGTATTCCTTTGGTCCCAAAAACCATACGGTACTATATGGTGTGCAGTGGCCCAGCAGGTTGTGACTGAGGTTTAAGATGCATGAGTGCAAATGTGGGAAATGACATTAAATGTATGCAGTGTGGCAATCAAGTAAAAGTCTTGTTTATTATCCAGCTCATCTCCACAAAGATGTTGCTACTTTTACATCTATGGACAGCTGTAAACACTTATCTTGGAAAGGTCATTAGAAAACATTAGCCGTCACTACTTATCAGTGTAAATATTGTTTCTTGCAAAGAACCATCACTGATTGGAGTGAACTGCCTACAGCAAAAACTGACAGTGAAAATGTGGACTCTCTCCCAAAAATGTCTGGACACCACCCGGGGCACAGACTGCATCCAGCACATTCTCTCATATAAGTTCATATTCTCCACCTTCCAACAGAATTCAAACCAGCTATTTACCAATCTATTCTGTGGAATTTGTGTGATTTCTGCCTTACCCTAAGTCTATATTAATGAGCTGTAGATTTTCAGATAATTTCTTATAACAAGTGATGGGTGTTTGAGCTGTTTTATCTACAAGATGTTAGTAAACATGGTAGGTTTACTTGTGCGAATTTTAACAAACATGAAAAACATCAGTAAACTAAGGTGGTTTGTAACATATGTGCAGAAACTGAAAGGTCATACATGCAATCTTTGAGTGACTCCTAGTTTCACAAGTAATATATAATATTTAAAATTTTCAAATAAATTTCAGTCAATATACATTTTCTATTAGCATATGAAAAGAGAATACACCATAAACAGGCACTAATTAATTCCTAATTGCCCTTGTTTCTTGACTGACATCATCTGTCAATAAGACAAACTTCATTATAATTAGACAGTCATCAATAACTAAAATATACTGCTGTAAACTGCAGAGATATTTTTTGTAAGATGATCAATTTCATTATCAGATTTCAACAATGCCAAAATGTATGAACTTCAGGTAGTCTTTGCTAATTAAACCTTTGTTAATGTTGATAATTAATTGCATTAAAACCACTGGCTCATTCAGTCATTAATTTAGTACTTAAATTTAAGTCATCAGCAGTGCATGCTCATTATTAAAATGGACCTGCTATTTGAATAGCAATTGTGGCAACAACAAGAAATGAAATTAATTTGAAACTACTACCCGGCTTCACACAATAAATAATCTAAACAACAATACCCATTTATATGTCGTCTTTTTGTTCGGAATTGACTGCAAGCCTTCCCAGAGTTCACAAGCGAACAATGGAGCAAAAGGAGCAATCATAATAACCAGGTCAGATAACCCCTGCTCAAACAGAGGGCTGCATCTCATGACTTCAGGGGAAACTTTCTGAAAGAGCAAATATACAAAAATCATCACCAAGGCTGTACAACTATACAGTATATCACCAAACAGGTGACCCATGGGTCATGACACTCAGCTGACTTGAACAGTCTGTAATGTTAAAATCTAATTAGAGTGCTAAAACACACAAAACATGCATACCTTGCAAAATATAGGTCATAGTGGTCTAATTGTTGGTATGAAGGGATGTTTAACAAGGATCTACCTGGATATAAAGCACACAGTTTCTAGATCAAATGGTTAGGATTTGTTACTTGCTCATGGATGGATGGTCAGACAGGCAACCAGACAGATGGTCGCTACAGCTGGATGGACAACCTATAAACGCGACTCTGGTTTCTTCCATCTATCAACTTGAGAAAATATTTATCACCAAATATGGGGGCCAATATGGTGAATCACTCTTAAGAAAAGGGGATTAATTTATACTATAACAAGGCCTACAGGCCTAATGCGAACCTGTGCAAAGTTTGGGAGTATGAATGGAGATCTATTTTTAAAATTTAATATTGATCCTCTTAAGTCCTGCATATCTACCTTAGTCATTATGATTTCAGCAAAATGGACATTTCGGACCTGCAAGTTTCAGACTAGGACATTTTAAAACTAGAATATAGGAAGTCGACAAGCAACTATGTGTATCCGCAGAAATCAGGGTGGGATGGGTGAAGTGAGGCATGGATTAAGTGGAAAGGGGAATAGAGTGAGGTGTGTTGCATATTAGCATTGATGTCTGCAGTGTAAATGTGAATATAGATGGTACCACCTGTCATAAAATCAAGAAAATTGTCCAGGATGTATAAACCTGCAAAATTTCAGGTGGATAAGTCAAACCACTGCTGAGATATGAGTGATTTTATCCCAAGGCAGATGAACAGATGGACCCTGTGCATAAGTGGTTGCAGGTGGCGCCACCAGTTTTGCCTATGATGAAGAGCTATGTGAGATCTATACACAAGCAAAATTTTTGCCCAATCGGTCAAATGGTTCCCAAGATATGAGCTTGGATGTCTGCAGAGTTAACGTGAATGTAGGTGGCGCCACCTGTCATAAAATCGAGAAAGCTGTCCAGGATGTATAAATCTGCAAAATTTCAGTAGGATAAGTCAAACCACTTCTGAGATACGAGTAATTTTATCCCAAGGCAGATAAACAGATGGACGTTGTGCATAAATGGTTGTAGGTGGCGCCACCAGTTTGGCCTATGATGAAGAGCTATGTGAGATCTATACACATGCAAAATTTTTGCCCAATCGGTTAAACAGTTTCCAAGATATGAGCTTGGATGTCTGCAGAGTAAACGTGAATGTAGGTGGCGCCACCTGTCATAAAATCGAGAAAGCTGTCCAGGATGCATAAACCTGCAAAATTTCAGGTGGATAAGTCAAACCACTGCTGAGATATGAGTGATTTTATCCCATAGCAAATGAACAGATGGATGCTGTGCATGAATGGTTGCAGGTGGCGCCACCAGTTTTGCCTATGATGAAGAGCTATATGAGATCTATACACATGCAAATTTTGGCCCAATCAGTCAAATGGTTCCCGAGATATGAGCTTGGATGTCTGCAGAGTAAACCTGAATGTAGGTGGCACCACCTGTCATAAAATCAAGAAAGCTGTCCAGGATGTATACACATGCAAAATTTCATGTGGATAAATCCAACCAATGCAGAGATATGAGTGTTTTTATGCCAAGGCAGATGAACAGACGGATGCTGTGCAATAATGGTGGCAGCTGGCACCACCATTTTTAGTGTATGTGATAAAGCTTTCCAAGGGCTAAATTTGTGCAAAATCTTTCGGCTTATCAGTCAAACGGTTCCCAAGGTATGTGGGTTTATGTGTGGAAACAGACACACAAATGGACGCTGGGCAGAGAGGAAAGGTCAGAGGTCAACCAAAAATGAGGGTGCAGCAGTTCACATGTAACTGATCATAATTCCGAATTTTAAAAAATTCTGCCCAGTGGTTATGGAGGAGTTCTCCGGAAACCTTTGCGGCGATGGCGGCAGCATCTGCATCCGACTGAAAACATAGTATCCGCAAAACTCTGTTTTTGGGGATACAATGATTGTAGCTGGCACCACCAGTCTTATATACAACGAAGAGATATATACATATGCCCAATGTCAGACTGATATGTCAAACCCCTCCTGTAAAATAAGCAGGGACATACACTGTGCAAAAATTATTGTAGGTGGCGCGACCAGTCTTGTACACTATAAAGCTACCCGATATGTATAAACATGCCCATTTTTAGGCTGATGTATCAAATTCCTCTGTAGAAATAAGCAGGCGCATACACAACAAAAGTCAATGTAGGTTGAACCATCTGTCTTGTAAATGACACATAGACAGGTCAAAATATCAGTCCAATACATCAAACTTCCCCAGAGTGTGATGCACTGGGCTGACAAGGCTTAGGTGAGTAAGGCAGTTGCCACCGAATGACCTGGGACAAATTGCTGCCTCAAGCTAATGCACTGAGTGAACTCTTGACCTGCACCTGGCTAGACTGAGTGAACTTTTGACCTGTACCTGGCTGCACTGAGTGAACTCTTGACCTGTTGCATAATCTGACACAGTTGGCAGTCTGCCAAGGCTATAAATAGATTCAGGCTGAACTTTGGTGCCAAATATGATGCAGTGAGCAGTCTGCCAAAGCTATATATAGAATGCAGCTACTGCACTGAGTGAACTCTTGACCTATACCTGGCTGCACTTTTTCCAATCCTGGCACTGTGCCAAAACTATTTATAGAGCTGACATCATCTTGGCTAATGGCCAACATCAAGGCACTGGCAATCTGCCAATGGTAAACAAAGTGCTGCCATCTGTACACAAAAGTGGTCCCTACTTGAAATAACTTTGAAATTTAATTTCCCAAAACAAAATGCTTTTCAGCTGACTTTTTTTTATAAAAAAAGAAATCAGGAATATATGTAAAATAATTACAGATGCATACTGAATGCAAAATTAAAATACAGATATATCTCATTGATGGCAAATTCTTGAATTAAGTTGAGTATGGATACCAATAATTTATAATCCACGTACAGTTGTCTTTATATAGAAACAGAGAGAAGAATATCCATGATTATAACATTGCCTGGTATGATGAATAACTTAAATCATAAATCTAAATTTTTTAAAAGCTTTTAAAAAACTTTCTTGTCAATATTAACCAAAGATAACCTGAAATCTAAATGTCTAGTGGCATGATGTAATAGATGCTGATAAACTGGTGCCAGGCTAGATGTAACAGCATCACACAGCTAACATATATGGTAAAATGACTCAATTCAGTCTCCATAATTCAGCCAAAAATCATTCATGTGGAACCATTAATGACAATTATTATAAGAATTATTGTAGGGATTAATCTTGTAAAATATTTAATAAATTGGCTTCAGTGGCATCAGTCGAAAAACGTTTTGCAGGTTTATAACTCATATAAGAAGATACAGCAAACTGGCTAAGTTCAGCTTCTCATAACTCAGCCAAAAAGCACTGAACCAAAACCATTTGAACAAACTTGAATTATCAACATTTGAGGATAATTAATGTGTGAGATTTAAGAATTTGGCCCAGTGGTTTTGAGAAGAAGATCTTTGTAGCCACTGAGCTAAAATGGGCTGTTATGGCATATGACTAAATTCAGCTTCCCATAACTTAGCCAAAAGTCACTGAAAAGAGACCATTTGACCAAACTTCAGAAAGCACTACCCTAGGATCATTTCTGTGCGATATTAAACCTTTTGGCCATATGGTTTCAGAGAAGAAGTTTCTTGTAGCCCTCAGTGTGATCCAGTCACTGGTGACCCCATACAAAAAAGGCCGATGCAGGTGGTACCACCAATACCTCAATTTCAGATATGACCTATGTGACCAAGATTGGCATAAAATTTGGTGATGGTAGCTCCAGCCGTTTCTGAGATTTAAATTTTAATATGCTTTTTTGCCCAGTTCAGCAACAACAAAGTTCAGCCTCCTGTAACTCAGCCAAAAATCTCCGAACTGGAACCATTCGAAAAAACTTGAGAAAGATTGTTCCAGGGATCATTTCTGTGAAATATTGGACAATTTGGCTGGACAATTTCGGAGAAGAAGATTTTTAAAGCTGATTATTGGCAAAAAACTTGGTGATGCTAGCTCCTGCAGTTTTTGAGATAGCTATGGTTAACGTTCAGACAACGCACCACGCACAACGTACGACGCATGACAC
Source organism: Sipunculus nudus (assembly GCA_026874595.1). Taxonomy (NCBI): domain Eukaryota; kingdom Metazoa; phylum Annelida; class Sipuncula; order Golfingiida; family Sipunculidae; genus Sipunculus; species Sipunculus nudus. The sequence continues at coordinate 152,590 of CM049308.1, forward strand.
ACGACGGCCGCTGCCACACCGTCACATAAGCTCACAGATTCGCTTAAAATGGTATGGCAGGTGATGCCACCTGTCTGGTTGACAAGAAAACACTCCAAGATGGATATACATGCCAAACTTGAGACCAACACATTGAACCACAAACGGTCCAAATGGCCGAAACCGCAAGTACAAGGGTTATGGGTCTTGAAGCAGTGTCATTCAAAGGATCGAGTTCGGCTCTCGAATGGCATGGCTTGGTCTCCGCTGCTGGGATCGGTGGAGGGAATGTGGGTTGCCTCTGGCTTTGTGGCTGTGGATGCTGTAGCTTTCTAAAAAGGACAATGGCTCGAGATGGACGGTGGCGCCCTCTACGGCTCCCTGCTTGGCTTGGCGTGGCACTGCGACTGTTGGCTCAGAGAACATGCTTAAGGAGCGCACAGGTCCGAGGTCTTGACCGCAGCAACCTGTGGCTGCTCGATGAGCGTATACTCCTTTTGGCTTTGACATTGAACCACTCCTCAGATATGAGCAATATTCACCTACAACAAATGTACGGTTGGACACCACACTTAAACAAGGGACCCATGGGTCACGGCGCTCAGCTGAAGTTAGAAAAATTTTTGCAAATGCAAAATATGCAAAATATTTTATTGTAATGTTTTTCATTTATATGAGCATATGAGAAGCTAAGAGGAAGGGGCCCTCCTACTTGGTTATAGTGAAGTTCTAAAATATATAATTGCAAACTAATACTCTGACAAGACTGTCATGAAGAAAAACAGTTACACTTTTGAGATACTGTGATGCATATGAAAAAAATTACAGATGGACAGGCAAGTGGACAGAATGGACTAATACCTTTATTTCACTTTCAAGAGAATAATGCATGTAAGTTTATATGTCAGTCTATTTTTTTAGCATATCAACTTTTTCCATTAATAGTTTTTATCTGATTCATTTTTTTTTATTTACAAGTTTTATAAATTTGTAATAAAAAACCTGAAAATATAAGTTAAAATATTAGAATTCTAAGTTGCAATCATTATATATCCAGAGTGTAGCTCATATTGGATCATATTATGCATACACGTATATTTTATTATTTTTAAATCAGAAATGTTTAAACTGAATTTAAAAGAAAATAATGCCACAACATGGCATCTACAAGATTATTCCTTGAATCACTATTAAAAAGTTTTGCACATTGGAGTTTTCAGTACATGCTTAATTTTATTCTCTGAATTGAAATAAAAGATTCAGTAAATTTGATAAAATAAAAACATCTATTCAAATAAAGTATACACACTGTTGGTTGAATGAGGACAAACAATATCATTGTGCTAATTACTCTCTCAGCTATAATTTATTACTTGAATTAATAGTCAATTTCACACCTGGTGAAGTTTTTACTTTTCTTAAGTAAGGAATTACTTATTTGATGAACATCCACACTTTCATACCAATACACCACTTTGTGGACACAATTCAATGTGCTCTTTAATCATTGTAACCCTGGTGGTACAATACAAAATCTAAAATGTAGCATAGCCAAGAATAAAATAAAATACAGAAAATTATAACATTCATCTAGTTGATGCACCATCTGAGGGGGGGGGGTGCAGGGCACAGAGGAAGCTTGCTAGTAGTGGCCAAGCTGAGCCAAGGCAAGCTGCCTGGGGTCAGTAGAGCCACGTTTTTTCCGTTTTAACGGAAAAACGGACGAAAAAACGGAATTAGGGTTCAAAAACGGAATTAGGGTTAAAAAACGGAATTATATCAAATACACGGAATACGACGGAAAGTCAGATTTAGAGCCGATTTAAACTGCAAATTAAAAAAAATTCTCACCCAATATCTTATTAAAAAAATCTTTCAAACTGCGCATTACTGCATGTCATAGCGTCTCAGAGGCGAAATAGCTTTGAATATAATATTACCATACTTGTTTCAAATGTTTGAAATGATAGACGGTAAAACGCAGACACTACAGAGCAGAGAACTTTCTTGCCGATTCAGTGAACACGCGCTGGATTACTTACGTGTGGGCCTGACAGAGAACCATTTATGCTGAGGACCAGGTATAATTTTAAATATACGTAAAGTAACTATGGCATCAATGTTAGCAGTAATTAAATTTAAAATATTTTAAACAGCTTATTGAACATGTAATCCATTTAATCATCTGGATTTAAAAGTTTTAACTCTTAAGAAGATGTAGCAATTTTATTACATAAAATATAAAGATAAAACGGAAAATTCCGGAATTTTGATTTTATTAAACGGAAAATAAATATTTATAAAACGGAAAAAACGGGGCTCTAGGTCAGTTACATTATGCTAGTGAAGGCTGTACTACCAGGTGGGGTAGATGTACACAACACTTGAATAAAAGTTACTCTTTTCAATCAATTCCTTTGAAATTTCAGATTTTAAAAGATTAAATCCTTATGTATATATTTTGTGAAAATTAAATCAACAGTACTTACAGGGAAAAAACGTGCCATTGCCAAAGTTGGATAAAATTTAAGGTATTGATTTTTTATTTATGCTAATAACTTGACAAAATTTGCAAAATTCAGATCTAATTTTGGGTAAACAATTGAATCTTGATTAAATAAAGTTATATTCCTGAAAAAAAGTCGCCAGCTTCAGCAATTCTCATGTTAGGTGAGTAAATATATTTCCTGATTTTTTAAAAATTGCATTATATTTGGGCCCATAACTTCAAAATAATACCCAATACTGACCTAATTTTTGGTATGTTCATAGAAAATGTATGGAAGACAATGAATACTAAATATGATCAAAAACAGATCAGTGGTTTTGATTTTAGGCAGCCTTGAAGTGTAACAATGGCTTTTTAATAGAAAACAGAGGTTTTTCCTTAATATCTCCAAGGAACGAAGTCCTAATGACCCAATTTTTGGTATGGTAGGAGATTTTGGGGACATCTAATGGTAAGCAAAGTTTTGGATTCGTAGGTCCAACGGTTTTAAAATGTGCCCTGTTAACGGCTGGAGGGCCGGCCGGACGGATGACGGACAAAGGAGCACGACTATAGCTCAGATGACTTATAGTCAGTTGAGCTAAAAATGGCAGACGGCGCCACCAGTCGGATGAGTACAAGATGGAGGAGGCCAAAATTTATGAACATGCACGGTTTCAGACCAATACGGCACACCACTCCTAAGAAAAGAGCATTAATTTATCCTACAGAAACGGGAAGGTAGGTGGCGCCACCTGTCTAGTTTACAAGAAAATTTTCCAAGATGGATAGACATTCCTGATCAAGACCAACACCTTGAACCACTCCGGAGATATGAGCAATTTTCACCCAAAGCACATGTACAGATGGACGCCAAGGCAAAATGATTGCAGATGGCGCCACCAGTCTTGAGTACATGATGGAGGAGTCCAAGATCTATGGATATCCACAATTTCAGGCCAATAGGGAAATTCACTCCTCGGACACAGGCATTAATTTTTTTCTACAAAAACAGGAAGGTAGGTGGTGCCACCTGTCTAGTTTATGAGAAAAACTTCCCAAGATGGATGGACATGCCAAATTTCAGACCAAAAACAATTGCAGATTGTGCCACCAGTCTTGAATGTAAGATGGAGGTATCCAAGCTCAATGGACATGCATAATTTCAGCCCAATCTGTCCATTAGTGTTTGTCCATTAGTACTGTCAAGTGGCAATGATGGGGTATTAAAAAGGACAAAAGGTGGCACCACCTGTCTTCCCTAGAAGTCAAAGCTATCCAAGCAGTGGCGTACCTAAGGGGGGGCGGCAGGGGCGGTCCACCCCGGGAGGCACATTTTGGGGGCGGCATTTAAGGAATTAGGGCCTAGTATAATGAGTGGCATAAGGATTTGCTCAAGAAGTACAAATTTGGCTTATTTTGTCCAATTTCAAGTATTTAAGGAATTATAAACTAGGGAGTGGAACCTACCAAATGATTAGCGAACAAGTTTGCACATATGGGGGGGGGGGGGGCCGCGGCATTTAGGAGAATTAGTATAATGAGTGGCATAAGGAATTCTCAAAAAATACAAATTTGGCTTTTTTGTCCAATTTCAAGTATTTTAGAGATTATAAACTGGGCAGTGGAACCTACAAATTGAGCAGCGAACGATTTGTACATTTTAGGGGGCGGCATCTCTGGGATTTAGTACATAATCAGTGGCATAAGGAGTTCCTAAAAAAAATACAAATTTGGCCTTTTTGTCCCTTTTCAAGTATTTTAGAGATTATAAACTGGGGAGTTGAACCTACAAAATGATCAGCGAACGATTTGTACATTTGGTGTGTGTGTATGTTGGGGGGGGGGGGGGGGGGCATTCCTGGGATTAAGTATAATCAGTGGCATAAGGAGTTCCTCAAAAAGTTCAAATTTGGCATTTTTATCCCATTTTCAAGTATTCCAGGAATTATAAACTGGGCAGTGGAATCTACAAAATTATTTGTTGAAGGTCTCTATAGAGGCAAGATATACGCAAAAAAGAACATATCTGTAGTTATTCTTTGTTAGATCTGTGGTCTTGCAATGTCAGAACGCCATTAATAAACTATGCAAAGGCCAGCATTTCAGGGCGGTCGTCATTTACAGAAATCCCTAGCAGCAGCTGGTAATCACCAGGGAAAAACCCTGCCAGATGACCAATGGCCCCCTGTGGTGGGGGTGGGGTTTTGTCGTCCACATTGTGCGAACAATATTTTGATGAATTTTGTTGCTCTTTCCTTGAAAAGTATAAAGAATTTCCATTCTTGAACCCTAGAATTTAAGAAATTCCTTGATATTTAAACAGTCTGAAACAACCTGAAGTGCCCTTTTTCAATGATTCTCCCTACCCGTACTCTCACACCAGTCTCGTTAAAATACAGACGTTTACACTATCATGTATATAATGAGTACTACCTAAATGCCTGTGTCTTTTGATAACCCAACATGACCTGCATGATCTTTTTGTAATGTGAATAAACACAATGAACACCCAGACCTATGTAGGAATTATTTTAACTTTAAGATATAATTCTATTATAACTGTCCGACGGGATGAATCCCCCTGGCCGCTTAGCCACATGTTCAATATACGTATCAAGAATCAGTTTTATTTTAGAGTTCAAAACTTAAATTAAAGATATATTGACCTGTACTGATAATTCTGTTATTAACAGTTTAATGATCCACTACCTACAGACAATTGTCGTATATTGTGACAAATTTTTAAAAATTAAAATATAATATGTATTTAAATGATATAATTAATTGAAATTTATTTAAATACTTTATTGAATAACAAATAGTCATAAGTTCATAAACAAGTGACACATGGGTCATGACGCTCAGCTGACTGGGAAGAGATTTGCAAAAGGAAATTTTATCATCTGAATGGTAGTATATACCCATTCAACTGAAGCATCAAACAGATTAAAGAATAAGCCAAGATTGTATCTGAATTTATATATCTCAAAATATGAGAAAAAATGCGTAAACTTTAAAAAAAATACAGGTGGTTCCACCAGTCTGCAGAAACTAATAAAAACACTTAATGGTCAATATCCATGCAAAGAATCATAGTGATTTCTGCATTAATTGTTCAGATACTTCAGCTTTTGAATCAAATTTTCCATTATTCTGAGGGATACTTCGGAGTCCTATAGCGTGAAGGATATGGGTAACAGAGACCTAATTTCAGATTTCCAAAGACACTCTCACGGGCCTCCTTGCATGACAAGAATGAAGATTCTAGGTCCAGTTGTTACAATTTGTGCCATGTTAACAGATGACAGCATCCTTAAAGGTCTCAAAAATAGAGAAAAAAATTCAAAAAAATTTAATAAAATATAGGTTGCACCATAAGTCTGAAGAAACTGATGAAACACTCCATAATCAATATGCATGTAAAGAATCATGGTGACCTCTGCATTAGTTGGTCAGATACTTCAGCTTTTGTATCAAATTGTCCATTATTCTGAGGGATACTTCGGAGTCCTATAGCTTGAAGGATATGGGAAACAGAGAACTAATTTAAGGTTTCCACAGACACTTTTCATGGGCCTCCTTGCATGACAAGAATGAAGATTCTAGGTCCAGTTGTTACAATTTGTACCCTGTTGACACATAACCACATCCTTAAAGGTCTTAAAAATAGAGAAAAAAAATTGTAAAAATGTGTAACAAGCCCCATAGCTTGAAGAATATAGGTAACAGAGACCTAATTCCAGGTTTCTAGGGAGTCTGCAGAAACTGATGAAACATCTCATGATCTCTTTGTATGAAATTTTTGACTATTCTGGGGGGTACTTTGGGGCCCTACAGCATGAAGGATATGGGTAACAGAGACCTAATTTCAGGTTTCCATGGAGACTTTACATGGGTCTCCCAGTGTGTCAAGAATGAAGATTCTAGGTCCAGTTGTTATGATTTGTGCCCTGTTAACAGATGTTCATATCTTTAAAGGTCTCAAAAATAGTGAAAAAAATTGGTAAAGAATCGAAAAATACAGGTGGCACCACCAGTCTGCAGAAACCTATGAAACACTCCATGATCAATATCCATGCAAAGAACCATGGTAATCAATGCATCAATTGTTTAGATATTTCAGTTTTTGTATCAAATTTTCAATATTCAGCGGGGGTACTTCAGAGCCCCATAGCTTGAAGAATCTGGGTAACAGAGACCTAATTCCAGGTTTCCAAGGAGACTTTTCATGGGCCTCCCCCAATGTCAAAAATGAAGATTCTAGGTCCAGTTGTTATGATTTGTGCCCTGTTAACAGATGACTGCATCTTTTAAGGTCTCAAAAATAGAGAAAAAAATTGTAAAAAATCGAAAAAATACAGATGGCGTCCGCAGTCTGCAGAAACTGATGAAACATCTCATGATTAATATGTATGCCAAAAATCATGACCATCAGTGATGTAGTTAATGAGATATTGAAGTTTTTGTATGAAATTTTTCACTATTCTGGGGGGTACTTTGGGGCCTCATAGCTCGAAGGATATGGGTAACAGAGACCTAATTTTTGGTTTCCATGGAGACTTTTCATAGGTCTCTCAGAATATAAAGAATAAAGCTTCTTGATCCAGTCTTAACGATTTGTGCCCTGTTAACAGATGTCCACATTTTTAAAGGTCTCAAAAATAGAGAAAAAAATTCGTAAAAAATCGAAAAATATAGGTTGCGCCACCAGTCTGCAGAAACTGATGAAACATCGCATGATTAATATGTATGCCAAAAATCATGACCATCAGTGATGCAGTTAATGAGATATTGAAGTTTTTGTATGAAATTTTTCACTATTCTTGGGAGTACTTTGGGGCCCCATAGCTTGAAGGATATGGGTAATAGAGACCTAATTTCTAGTTTCCATGGAGACTTTTCATAGGTCTCTCAGAATGTCAGGAATGAAGATTCTAGGTCGAGTCTTTACGATTTGTGCCCTGTTAACAGATGTCCACATTTTTAAAGGTTTCAAAAATAGAGAAAAAAATTCATAAAAAATCTAAAAATACAGGTGGTGCCACCAGTCTGCAGGAACTGATGAAACATCTCATGATTAATGTGTATGCCAAAAATCATGACCATCAGTGATGTAGTTAATGAGATATTGAAGATTTTGTATGAAATTTTTTACTATTCTTGGGGGTACTTTGGGGCCTCATAGCTTGAAGGATATGGGTAACAGAGACCTGATTTCTGGTTTCCAAGGAGATTTTTCATGGACCTCTCAGAATGTCAAGTAACAAGATTCTAGGTCCAGCGGTTACGATTTGTGCCAGGTTAACGGACAGACGGACAGACGGACGGACAGACGGGAGGCACGACGGACGGACGACGGACAAAGAGTGATCGCTATAGCTCAGATGACTTACAGTCAGCTGAGCTAAAAACTGATGAAACACTCCATGATCAATATCCATGCAAACAATTATGGTGATCTCTGCATTAGTTGTTCAGATACTTCAGCTTATGTATCAAATGTTCCATTATTCCGAGCTGTACTTTGGAGTGCCATAGCTCTAAGGATATGGGTAACAGAGACCTAATTTCAGGTGTCCATTGAGACTTTTCATGGGTCTCCCTGTGTGTCAAGAATAAAGATTCTAGGTCAAGTCATTACAATTTGTACTTTGTTGACAGATAACTACATCCTTAAAAGTCTCATAAATAGAGAAAAAAAAATTGTAAAAATTTGAAAAAATACAGGTGGCGCCACCAGTCTGCAGGAAATGATGGAACACCTCTTGATCAATATGTATGCCAAAAATCATGACCATCTGTGTTGTAGTTATTAAGATGTTGCAGTTTTTTTAAATCAAATTTTCTATTATTCTGGGGGGTAATTGGGAGCCCCACAGCTCAAATGATATGGGTAACGGAGACCTTATTTCAGGTTTCCATGGAGGCTTTTCATAGGTCTCTCACTGTGTCAAGAATGAAGATTCTAGGTCCAGTCTTAACGATTTGTGCCCTGTTAACAGATGTCCACATTTTTAAAGACCTCAAAAAACAGAGAAAACAATTTGTAAAGAATCGAAAAATACAGGTGGCGCCACCAGTCTGCAGAAACTGATGAAACATCTCATGATCAATATGTATGCCAAAAATCATGACCATCAGTGATGTAGTTAATGAGATATTGAAGTTTTTGTATGAAATTTTTCACTATTCTGGGGGGTACTTTGGGGCCCCATAGCTCAAAGGATTTGGGTAACAGAGACCTAATTTCTGGTTTATATGGAGACTTTTCATAGGTCTCTCACTGTGTCAAGAATGAAGATTCTAGGTCCAGTCTTTACGATTTGTGCCCTGTTAACAGTTGTTCACATTTTTAAAGGTCTCAAAAATAGAGAAAAAAATACGTAAAAAATCTAAAAATACAGGTGGTGCCACCAATCTGCAGGAACTGATGAAACATCTCATGATAAATATGTATGCCAAAAATCATGACCATCAGTGATGTAGTTAATGAGATATTGAAGTTTTTGTATGAAATTTTTCACTATTCTGGGGGGTACTTTGGGGCCCCATAGCTCAAAGGATTTGGGTAACAGAGACTTAATTTCTGGTTTATATGGAGACTTTTCATAGGTCTCTCACTGTGTCAAGAATGAAGATTCTAGGTCCAGTCTTTACGATTTGTGCCCTGTTAACAGTTGTTCACATTTTTAAAGGTCTCAAAAATAGAGAAAAAAATACGTAAAAAATCTAAAAATACAGGTGGTGCCACCAATCTGCAGGAACTGATGAAACATCTCATGATAAATATGTATGCCAAAAATCATGACCATCAGTGATGTAGTTAATGAGATATTAAAGTTTTTGTATGAAAATTTTGACTATTCTGGGGGGTACTTTGGGGCCCAATAGCTTGAAGGATATGGGTAACAGAGACTTAATTTCTGGTTTCCAAGGAGATTTTTCATTGACCTCTCAGAATGTAAAGTTACAAGATTCTAAGTCCAGCGGTTACGATTTGTGCCAGGTTAACGGACAGACGGACAGACAGACGGACGACGGACAAAGAGTGATCGCTATAGCTATGCATGACTGAAAGTCAGCTGAGCTAATAAAACCTCGAGTTAAAGTGTGCATAATCACTATAATTCTAAAATGATTTTGATGTAGCCTTGAATTAAGGTATGCTTTTAACTTTGAGGAAATTTAATTAAACCAAGTCAGTTTTTCCAAATATTTGATTTTTTATGTGAAAATATTAAACATGCCCTGCCTATATATATATATATAAGCCTAACTCATGAAATTACGCGTTTTTTTGTAAAGATTATAAAGTGCCTTGCAATCAGCAGTACCATGCATATCTCAATAGCTCTATTAGGTGTACCTGCTGTCATATGCGACAACAAGAGATGGAATTATAGATGTGACAAGGTATTTGTATGCGTTGAGAATGGAATAACACCAAATAAAGTTTTTTTCCCAAGTTGAGTATAAAGTAATCATGAATTGTGTTTACATGAATGATGAAAGATCACATTATATGTGTATCCTGCATACTGCAGTTTAATCTGTTTTGGTTACAATATATTCATTTTATTCCTTTTTGTTCACTTCATAATGAAATATACTTGTTTGAACTTCGAGCGATCTGTTGATTTACATTAGCAAAGATATGTTTGCTCTTTAATATGTGGAGGAAGAATTCCCTGCCAGTGAATCCATCCATATAATTGCGTTGCTGTCAAATACAAAACCTGTAACAAGGATATTTGACATGATATGTTTCAATATATTATCCAGTTTTGTATAATGTTTTGTTAGAGGGGTGGCAATTTCTAAGACCGTCCCGGGTGGCAATGAGTCCAGGTACGCCGCTGTATCCAAGATCTTTGGTAAATTTGATTTTGGACCAATCCATGCATCCCTGATTGAGATATTCATGATTTTGTGTGATTTTCACCATATATGGCAATAATCAAAGTCAAGGCCTCTCTCAAAGGAAAGGTCCTGACCCCAATTTTAATATACATATACATCATCCCATAACCCATGTCTATGTATATGCATAATATGAAAGAAATCTGTCCATTAGTTTTTGACTTATAATGCTCACAGTACAGTTAAATGGCAATGATGGGGTATTAAACGGCACAAAAACAAGAAAAGAAAAACAGGTGGTGCCACCTGAGTTTCCGGTACATGACAACACTATCCAAGACCTTCGGTCAAGTTGATTTTTGAATCAATCCATGCCAGATTTCATGAGATATTTATGAATTTGTGTGATTTTCCCCCAAAAAGGATTTATTCAAGGTCAAGGTCACTCTCCTAGTAAAGGTCATGACCCCATTTTAAATAGGCTTCATCCTCTTACACATATCTATGCAAATGTCAATTTTGGTAAAGATCCGTGAAATATTTTTTGAGGTATCGCGTCCAAACAAAATCTCTACTGCAACAGCAGCGGCGGAGCGACAGTGCTTAAACCATAGTATCCTGACTTTGTCTAGGGATACATTGAAGGACAAAAAGGAAAATTATTGGCAATGCCTTTTCATATCATACATGGGCTCCTCTGTCAAAGGTATTTGCGCAAGGTGACTGAAATAATTGGGGTACCGACGTCATGTATCTTGTTTTTTCATCTTTCAAATAAATACTGTTTTACATATCTTTAAATGAAAATTTTATATTTAATATTCTACCATCTTATTAGGCAGTGACTTTTATTAAAGAGTTCATTTATTACCATCCTTATTTTTCCTCTTCACCTGCAAAGGAAATCTCAAACTTCAATCATTCATCCATTTCTTGCACTTGAAAACAACACAATAAAATCGTCTGCATATCGGTTTCACTTGGATAAGCTATTATTTTTCAAGTTCACACAACCATAGCTAAAGATCGTTTGGTTTTCTGAATTGCCCTTAATGTGCTGTGAAGTCAAACACCTGTACACAAGCTGCATTGTTTAAGGATCGTAACACAGCCTGAAAGTTGGGGCGTTTAATAGGGTATAAAAAAATATTTGGAATAATTCAATTTGGATAGCGCCCATGGCCCTTATTACATCGATAACGGTAAGCCTTTGAAATAAGGTGTCTGTAATAGAAAGATGACTGTAATGAAGAAGTGCCTGTCATAGAAAGTTAACTGTAATATAGAGGTTTCCTTATATACAAGCTCACCTTGAGATCACTTGTCAGGGATTGTAGCCGGGATATTACAACATTCAGTAGGAACTTCTTCTCAAGGTAAAAGGTCACCTGAAAGAAAAGTTATTATCAGCTGCAGAAGATGTTTAAAAAGGTAGATTATTTAAACAGGAGATCTTCTGGTCATATAGGCAGCCAATCTGATTTACATGGACAATTCTTGCTGACACATATTAAACTAAAAAAGCACTAAGAGAGCTTAGACCTCTGCCAAGGTAGCTCATTACTCCCATTTGGAAATGTCAGAAAAGCAGCATTCCTCGATCCAGAATGTAATCCATAGCCAAATTTAATCAATTGTTCCTTCTATTACAGCCTAGCTTTCCTGAAGATTTCATCAAAATCTGTTGATAAATGTTTGAGTAGTGTTGCTAAAAGACAAACAAACAAGCAACACCCGCAAAAACATAATCCCTGCTGCCAGGCTGAGGTGATAAACAAGTAAAGTCAAATATTTTTGCAGACTAACGCGTTACTACTGAAAAACTGGCATAAATGAGCCCTTGAAGCCCAAGAGAAGCTGTAAGAAATTGAAAGAAATAGTGTTTTTGTTTTACTTTTGAACATCTGACAGTCCATGCTATGTCTGCACATGAAAAGGCTACTCATAAGTAGAGAAACTGTATGTGTACCATTTATTCATAAATTATGAAGAAGTCCATTTGTAATGAACCAGTAACAATAACCAAACAACTTTTGTACTATCAATGACTTACCTGCAAATATATATTTCATTGATTCTTGGAAATCAATATTAAAATTTTAAATGCATAAATTGATACCCCCTACAACCAGTTATCAGGACATTAAATAATGTGATCATGTCATGTTAAAACGGATGTAGTTTTACTAAAATTGTAAAATGTCCTTTGCTTCACTTTTTTATGTATGAGCTGTATTGTATATTTTATGCCTAGCTGTCTTAAATGTCAGTCACGCACATCCGGCAATTCGCCTTGCCGGCAGTCCAGCCCACAGGCTAAACTGCCAGCAAATGAATGTTTGCTCTAATTTCAGTGTGATACTCAATTATGCTTATTATTATTTTTACAATGAGCTGACAATATAGTGCTGATTTACCAAATTATATATTTTGCTGGTCTATAAGTAAGAATTACCATTTGTTGTGAATATTCCTTGCACCATCTCACAACACAATAGGCTCTACAGTTTTAATTGGGTGTGGTGTAAAACTGTTTAATAACCTTTGATCAAGTAAAAAGCTGATCCTTTGACCATTTATTTGGCATATCCTGAGTTGTTTGTTTCGACATTATAATTATTTGTTTGCCCATTAGTACAATAGTGTGTTAACAGCCATTATGCTTTACACTTGATTAATTTTAATTGAAGAATCTGCTTTTCCTTTGAAATGCATCCACACAATACCCATGACATTATATAAGCAGATGATATACCAGTAAACTTCAGAATTGCCGTAACACCAGTAACTAGATTCACAAATTACTGGTATTATAGGTCTTGTATAGATGTTGCTTTTACATTTATGTGGAATCAATATTGATGATATTCAACAGTCTTTTTGTTATAATTTGTAAGCAAACTATATTTGCAGTTTGTCCCTGCATACACTTCACATTTCTTGTGTATATGTTCCTTTTATTGTGATATGAAATAAATATTGATTAGTATATATACGGTGGTCTTTGTTGTTATAATCTGCAAGCTAACTATATTTGCAATTTGTCCCTACACACAATTTCACATTTCTGATATATTTTAATTACAAAATCTATAAAATACCCTGTAAATATCACAATTTTATCACAAAATCTATACAAGTGACCCATGGGTCATGACGCTCAGCTGACTGGGAAGAGATTCGCAAAAGGAAATTTTATCATCTGAAAGTTAGTGTATACCCATTCAATTGAAGCATCAAACAGTTTAACCAACAGGCCAAGATTGTGTCTGTATTTATATATCTCAAAAATAGAGAAAAATATGCGTAAACTTAAAAAAAATACAGGTGGCTCCACCAGTCTGCAGAAACTAATAAAAACACTTAATGGTCAATATCCATGCAAAGAATCATGGTGATCTCTGCATTAGTTGTTCAGATACTTCAGCTTTTGCATCAAATTTTCCATTATTCTGAGGGAATTTTACTTCGGAGTCCTATAGCTCAAAGGATATGGGTAACTGAGACCTAATTTCAGGTTTCCACAGACACTTTTCATGGGCCTCCTCGCATGACAAGAATGAAGATTCTGGGTCCAGTTGTTACGATTTGTACCCTGCTGACAGATAACCACATCTTTTAAAATTTGAAACAAGGCCTACAGGCCTAATGCCAACCTGTGCAAAGTTTAGGAGTATGAATGGAGGTTTATTTTAAAAATTTAATATTGATCCTCTTAAGTCCTGCATATCTAACTTAGTCATTATGATTTCAGCAAAATGGACGTTTCCGACCTGTAAGTTTCAGACTGGGACATTTTAAAACCAGAATATGGGTAGTGGTCAAGCGACTGTGTATCCGCAGAAATCAGAGTGGGACGGGTGAAGTGAGGCATGGATTAAGTGGCAAGGGGAATAGAGTGAGGTGTGTTGCATATTAGCATGGATGTCTGCAGCTTAAACATGAATGTAGGTGGTGCCACCTGTCATAAAATCGAGGAAATTGTCTAGGATGTATAAACCTGCCAAATTTCAGGTGAATAAGTCATACCACTGCTGAGATATGAGTGATTTTATCGCAAGGCAGATGAACAGATGGATGCTCTGCATAAATGGTTGCAGGATGCGCCACCAGTTTTGCCTACGGTGAAGAGCTATGTGAGATCTATACACATGCAAAATTTCGGCCCAATCGGTCAAATGGTTCCCCAGATATGAGCTTGGATGTCTGCAGAGTAAACCTGAATGTAGGTGGTGCCACCCATCATAAAATCAAGAGAGCTGCCCACGATGTATAAACCTGCAAAATTTCAGTTGGATAAGTCAAACCACTGCTGTGTTATGAGTGATTTTATCCCAAGGCAGATGAACAGATGGACGCTGTGCATAAATGGTTGCAGGTGGCGCCACCAGTTTTGCCTATGATGAAGAGCTATGTGAGATATATACACATGCAAAATTTCAGCCCAATTGGTCAAATGGTTCCTGGCATATGAGCTTGGATGTCTGCAGAGTAAACCTGAATTTAGGTGGTGCCACCTGTCATAAAATCAAGAAAGCTATCCAGGATGTATAAACCTGCAAAATTTCAGGTGAATAAGTCAAACTACTGCTGAGATATGAGTGATTTTATCCCAAGGCAGATGAACAGATGGACGCCGTGCATAAATGTTTGCAGGTGCTGCCCCCAGTTTTGCCTACGGTGAAGAGCTATGTGTGATCTATACACATGCAAAATTTTGGCCCAATCAGTCAAATGGTTCCCCAGATATGAGCTTGGACGTCTGCAGAGTAAACCTGAATGTAGGTGGCGCCACCGGTCATAAAATCAAGAGAGCTGCCCACGATGTATAAACCTGCAAAATTTCAGTTGGAAAAGTCAAACCACTGCTGTGTTATGAGTGATTTTATCCCAAGGCAGATGAACAGATGGACGCTGTGCATAAATGGTTGCAGGTGGCGCCACCAGTTTTGCCTAGGATGAAGAGCTATGTGTGATCTATACACATGCAAAATTTTGGCCCAATCAGTCAAACCGTTTCCGAGATATGAGCTAGGATGTCTGCAGAGTAAACGTGAATGTAGGTGGCGCCACCAGTCATAAAATCTAGAAAGCTGTCCAGGATGTATAAACCTGCAAAATTTCAGGTGGATAAGTCAAACCACTTCTGAGATATGAGGGATATTATTCCAAGGCAGATGAACAGATGGATGCTGTGCAAAAATGGTTGCAGATGGCACCACCATTTTTAGTGTATGTTATAAAGCTATCAAAGGGCTACATTTGTGTAAAATTTTTAGCCTAATCGGTCAAATGGTTCCCGAGATATGTGGGTTTATGTGTGGAAACAGACGCACAAATGGATGCTCGGCAGCAAGGAAAGGTCAGAGGTCAACAAAAAATGAGGGTGCAGCAGTTCACATGTGACCTGATGATAAACCCAATTTGCTTAAAATGCAAACCAAGTTTTTTCTAAAAGATATATTCCAATAATCTGGGAATTCTGCATCTATACATTGTGTCCAGACGTCTAGACACTTTGTCTAGACATCCACCAGAGCCAGGTCAGTTGCCATGGTGATGTCTGGACCCCACCTGTTTGTACTGAGTGACCCCTTGACTTGGCTGCTGAAACTCAGCATGGGGTCAAATTTGTTTTCAAACACAGAGAGCCTTTTTCAATTGGCTACAATGCTTTTTTAAAGCTGTATTTACCCAATATATTCTTATAAAACTGGCAGAACCCTACCATAGAATAATTCTTGTAAAGTTTAAACCAACTAGCTTAACAGTTTCATCATAAATTAGGGTATAAGCTGGAAAAGTTTAAAATTACATTTTCGCTAGTAAAAAACATCAATGTAGTCGGCACCACCAATACCTCAATTTCAGGTATGACATATGTGACAAACATTGGTATAAAATATATTGATGATAGCTCTAGCTGTTTCTGAGATTTTAATTTTAGTCTGCTTTTTTGACAGAAGACTAAGTTCAACCTCCTGTAAATCGGCCAAAAATCTCCAAACTGGAACCATTCAAACAAACTTGAGAGAGATTGTTTTTAAGGGATCATTTCTGTGAAATATTGGACAATTTGGCTGGACAATTTTGAAGAAGATTTTTAAAGCTTTTTTAGCTTTTTCCCTATAAAATCTTAGAAAATGCAGTTAGAAAAAAATAAACAAAATCCGATAGAGTTTTTCAGATGACTGATTATTTGCAAAAAATTTGGTGATGCTAGCTTCTGCCGTTTTTGAGATAGCTATGGTTAACGTACAGACGAGGCACGCCGCACAACACACAACACATGACGGACGACGCCGCACAATCGCATAAGCTCACAGGTTCGCTAACAACTTAGGATAATTAATGTGTGAGATTTAAGAATGATAGTATGACAGTATGATACAGGCACTGATGACCCCGTAAAAAAAAGGTCGGTGCAGGTGGCGCCACCAATACCTCAATCTCAGATATGACTCATGTGACCAACAATGGCGTAAAATTTGGTGATGATAGCTCCAGCCGTTTCTGAGATTGAAATGTTAGTATGCTTTTTCTGACAGATGACAAAGTTCAACTTCCAGTAACTCGGCCAAAAATCATCAAACTGGAACCATTTGAACAAACTTGAGAGAGATGGTATAAGAGATTATTTCTGTGAAACACTGAACGATTTGGCTGGACCGTTTTGGAGGAGAAGATTTTTAAAGGTTTTTTTAGCTTATATCTCTATAAAATCTAAGGAAATGCAATTAGCCAAAAAATAAGCAAAATCTGATTTAGTTTTTTAGATGGCTAATATTTTGCATAAAATTCTGTGAAGCTAGCGCCTGTCGTTTTCGAGATAGTATGGGTTAACGTACAGACAATGGACACCAGACGCCATACGACAGACATAGCCACACCATCACACCAGGCTTAGGTTAGAAAGGCAGTTGCCCTGAGTGAACTGTGACATATTGCTGGCTCAAGCTACTGCATTGAGTGAACTCTTGACCTGCACCTGGCTAGACTGAGCGAACTTTTGACCTGTACCTGGCTGCACTGAGTGAATTTTTGAACTGTTGCATAATCTGACAGTTGGCAGTCTGCCAAAGCAATAAATAGATCCAGACTGACCTTTAGCACCAAATCTGATGCAGTTGGCAGTGTGCCAAAGCTGTAAATAGAATACAGCTACTGCACTTAGTGAAACCTCAACTGTACCTGGCTGAACTCTTGACCTGTTGCAATTTCTGATACAGATGGCAATCTGACAAAGCTATAAATAGACCAAGGCTGACCTTTGGCCTGTTGCCAAATCTGAAATAGTTGGCAGTCTGACAAGCTATTTATAGATACAGAAACAATCTTGGCCTGTTGGTAAATCTCTTTACACATACTGATTGACTTTGGCTAAAATGCTTTTTTCAAGTTGACATATAAGACTTTAGTTAGTCCTTCTCTTTAGTCAGTTGCACTGACAGGCTAAGGTGAGAAAGGCAGTTGTCTCGAGTGAACCGGAACAAATTGCTACCTGAAACTACTGCACTGAGACTCTTGACCTTGCAGATAGCAAAAAAAAATAAGCAAAATCTGACAGAGTTTTAAGATGGCTGATATTTTGCATAAAATTTGGTGATGATAGCTCCTGTAGGTTTTGAGATGGGTTAAAGTACAGACAGTGGACACTGGACGATGCCACACGATTGCATTAGCTCACAGGTTCGCTAACCATCCAAAAAATCATTCAAGTGTGACCAAAATCTTATCAGCTCAGGAGACCCAATAGATGCATCTGCCATTACAATTTGAAGTAGATCCAAGTGAAACTTTTTGGGATTTTGCTTTGCAAACAATTGTTTATGGACGGACTGACAGGCAGATGCATGGAGCTGAACCCTATATCCCCCATGCTGCTTGGGGGGGGGGGGGAGAGAATAATTGGCACTCCCCATGACTGAGATGGTTGTTTGATAGTCTGAAGGGGTAGAGGAAAATGGGAGAAAACCACCAACCTTGGACAGGCAACTACAACCAACTCTCACAACCTGCTGGGGATTGAACTAGGGTTGCCAGTGGATACAGCTGAGGGTTTTACTTCTCGACTGTCCAGCCAAAAAATCCCTCCTGCCCTCAAATTAACTTCACAACATTTACCTCTTTCAGAAAATAGTTCCTCTGTTCAAACACAAATTCTTCCTCTTTGCTGAGTTCTTCTGGTGACAGCTGACAAGGTTGATCAGAAGCTGATCGCAGCTCCATGAGCTGGGTCACCAGACTCCAAATACGCCCCTGCCATCTTAACACTCCCTTGAACACTGAAATACCATTGCAATATTGAACATGAATGACTGATGAAATACTGTGCGATCAATATTCAAATGAATTAAAGAACCAGTGTAATTTGGTAATAATATGTTTCATAGACTGAAATAAAAATATATCAAATATTAAACGTGACATTAAATGTTTGATAGATAGTTTGATATCATATTGAAAAATATGATAACTTAATTTTCTATTGATAATTTTATTAGGATTTCAATCTTTAAAATACAAAGCTCTTCAAGTTTTCTATTAAAATTATAATTTAGTTAATGTTAATTGATAAACTTCTCTGATCATCATGAAATTCACTTTGCATTTTCTTCCAAATACCAAAACAACACCAGGCAGCCAGCATGGAAACCTTTCAAATGCATTATTTTCCAAACCATTCTAGCAATGGGAGTTTTTATGACTGTTCACTGTTGAAGCATGTATGCTATCAATTTTTTATTTTTCTTAAATCCAATATGGTAGTTCTTGACATGTAGGCATAGCAGGCCCCCTATTGTAAGGATGTATTCTATCAATTTTAATAGAAATGTTTTTCTTAAATCAAATATAGTAGTCCTTGGAATGTACCCATAACAGGCCCCCTATTGTAAGGGTATAATCTATATATTATTTTTTTTTCTTGAATCCATTCCTGGAATTTAGGCATAGCAGGCTCCTACTGCAAGGATGTATTGGATCAATTTTTAATTTTTATTAAATCTAATATGGTAGTTCCTCAACATTTAGGCATAGCAGGCTCCCTATTGTAAGGATGTATTCTATCATTTTTTAATGTTTTCCCTAAATCAAATATAGTAGTTCTTGGAATTTAGGCATAGCAGGCTCCTACTGCAAGGATTTATTGGATCAATTTTTTATTTTTGTTAAATCTAATATGGTAGTTCCTTGAAATTTAGGCATAGCAGGCTCCCTATTGTAAGGATGTATTCTACAAGTTTTTTTTATTTTTTTCTTAAATCCACTATCATATTTCTTGGAATTTAGGCTCAGCAGGCCCAAAATTAAGGAAAAGGATAATCATTTCTAGTATGAGTATATTTTTTTTTAATACTTGCCATCATGAGACCAGTTTCTCTTTGTCTTTGGTGCGACATTTGACAGAATACACAACCTGGTGGCATCAACACCAAACTCTTCTAACACCTCCTGTAAAAAGAGATATAAATATCAACAATTTTAGTTATCATTAATATCACTTGTTTGATTGAGTGTGCATGTGCAACCAGTAGGACATGTCTTCATGAGCTCCTGCATCAAAAGAGAACAAGTGACCCAGGGGTCATGACACTCAGCTGACGAGGAAGACCCTGACATAAGGAATTTAATCATATGAATGCAAAAATTTGTTGATGGTATCCCCAATCAAGTGAAGCAAAGCTCGGAAGATATTAGTGACAGGACCTAATTTCAGGTTTCAAAAGAGATTTGTTATGGAACTCCTAAGATATAAAGTTAGAAGATTCTAGGTCAAGTGCTTATGATTTGTGCCCTGTTAAGGAACAACTGCATCTTTAAAGGTCTCAAAAATAGATAAAAAATGAATAAATTAAACTAGATGTGTCGGAACGACATGAATGCCCCCGCCTGGGGCAAATTAGAAACATGTAAAATTTTGAAAAATTTTTTAAGTTCAGGAGGTGTCATATGGTCAAAAGTAGGTCAACAAGGGCAAAATGCAAACTCGATCTGTAACGGGTCATTATCAAGCAACACACCAAAAATCATGCCAGTATATGCAGGCATTGTGAAAAAAAGTCCATACATGTGCATTTTCCATAAAAATTTCTGTCTTTCATGAAATTTTCTATGTTTAGGAGCCGTAAAACAATCAAAAGTAGGTAAACCGGGATGAAACGCGAACTCGATCTGTAACTGTCATTATCTGCCCACACATAAAAAATCAGGGTGGTATCTGCAGGCACTGAGGAAAAAAATCAGTACATATGCATTTGTTATGAAATTTCTAATTTTTATGAAACTTTCTATGTTCAGGAGCAGTCAAATGGTCAAAAGTAGGTCAACTGGGACAAAACAAGAACTCGATCTGTAACTGGTCATTATCTGCCTACACACCAAAAATCAGGCCCGTATCTGCAGGCACTGCGAAAAAAGTCCATACATGTGCACTTTTTTTATGAAATTTCTATGTTAGAGCACCGTCAAATGGTCAAAAGTAGGTCAACTGGGACAAAACGTGAACTCGATCTGTAAGTGGTCATTATCTGCCCACACACCAAAAATTAGGCCAATATCTGCAGGTATTGCGAAGAAAAGTCTGTACAAGTGTATTTGTCATGAAAATTTATATTTTACATGAAATTTTCTATGTTCAGGAGCCGTAAAACAATCAAAAGTAGGTCAACTGGGATGAAACGCGAACTTGATCTGTATCTGGTCAATATCTGCCCACACACCAAAAATCAGGCCAATATCTGCAGGCATTGCGAAAAAAAGTCCGTACATGTGTATATGTCATGAAAATTTCTATTTTTCATGAAATTTTCTAAGTTTAGGAGCCGTAAAACAGTCAAAAGTAGGTCAACCGGGACAAAACGCGAACTTGATCTGTAACTGGTCTATATCTGCCCATACACCAAAAATCAGGCCAATATCTGCAGGCATTGCGAAAAAAAGTCCGTACATGTGTATCTGTCATGAATATTTCTATTTTTCATGAAATTTTCTATGTTCAGGAGCCGTATAACAGCCAAAAGTAGGTCAACCGGGACGAAACGCAAACTCGATCTGTAACTGGTCATTATCTGCCCACACACAAAAAATCAGGCCAATATCTGCAGGCATTGCGAAAAAAAGTCCGTACATGTGTATTTGTCATGAAAATTTCTATTTTTCATGAAATTTTCTAAGTTTAGGAGCCGTAAAACAGTCAAAAGTAGGTCAACTGGGACGAAACGCGAACTCGATCTGTAACTGGTCATTATCTGCCCACACACCAAAAATCAGGCCAATATCTGCAGGCATTGCGAAAAAAAGGCCGTACATGTGTATTTGTCATGAAATTTCTATTTTTCATGAAATTTTCTAAGTTTAGGAGCCGTAAAACGGTCAAAAGTAGGTCAACCGGGACGAAACGCGAACTCGATCTGTAACTGGTCTATATCTGCCCACACAACAAAAATCAGGCCAATATCTGCAGGCATTGCGAAAAAAAGTCTGTACAACTGTTTGATTTCGGAAGGACGGAATGAAGGACATGGGTAAAACTATATGCCCCGGCCACTTTGTGGCGGGGGCATAAAAAAAAACAAGGGACCCATGGGTCACTGTGCTCAGCTGAAAATCTTAAACAATATCAAATGGAGATAAAGTGTAAGAGGAAGAGGTAATAAAGACCATGGTTGGTTGATATGATTGGTTTGTATTGATGTGCAAGAACTTGTTGCAAATAATATTTTGTGAACTGACCAATGGTTTTCTTATGTTGAAACTGAAGCATGTGAGCAGTTTGTGAACAAATGGTCTGTAATATTACCATGATCATTAGTTGGCTTTTTGATTAACTGTTGACATTTCAGTAGTTTACACATTTGTTCAACTGAATCTATTTTTTTGTATAATATATATTATTAATTATATATGTATTTTTTATGAAATGTATCCAGTTGAAATATAACTAATTAACAACATAAAAAAAGGGCAAACAAAGCCTGATCTCAAATTCTGCTGAGGCAAGAAAATAATGGACAAATGTTTGTATTAAATCCTCATCTTTTTATCACATCAATTTTTTTAAATTTAAGTTTATATTTCTATACATTTCCAATATAACATATATATTCAAATATAAAAGTTGATTTGTTATTCTCAATTGCATCATCATAAATCTCAATCTTGTCAGATAACACCACATCATGCAAACAAATGTTTATTTATTTTTTACCACAAAAATATATCTTTTAAATCTGCAAACAATAAATATCTATAAATAATACTTGAATAAGATTTCACAATTATTAATTGTGTCTTTATTTATCCATAAAGTGCTTCATATTTTATAAATTTAAGCATACTGATGGGTTCAATTATATTTGTTAAAATCATTTAAAAGAAAATTGATTTCTTTAAAAATGCTACATTCCACAAAATTGCATCTCCTGGATTACACCTTGAATTATTTTTTCAAGGAAAGTTTTTGCATATTGGAGTGGAAACAGCATTACAATTAGGGAGAGTGAAAACAACAATTACTGCATAACACTTGGTGGGTGGGGTGTGGGGAGGGAAGGGGGGGGGGTTGATTTGGGTGGTGATATGAGAATAACTGTACACCTGTCACAGCAGGGGATCTCCCCCAGTGACTGTAACAAATCAGAAACCCTGGCATAGCTGACTTCCAGTGACCTGGAGTGGGACCCTGCGTAATCTGTAATCAAAGCAATAACTACAACAGAGCCTCAAGAAAAAAATCAATAACTAGCTTAATTTTCAAGCTTTTATTTTCAAATTTCAGATTTAAACAAATTAAAAATTTATGTTTACATGCTGTGAAAATTAAATCAATGGTACTTACAGGAAAAAAACGTGCCATGGTCAAAGTTGGGCAAAACTTAAGGTACTGATTTTATTTTTATGCTAATAACTTAAAAAAATTTACAAAATACAGTTCTAATCTTGGGTAAACAATTGAACCTTAACTAAACATAGTTATATACTTGGGAAAAAAGACTCTAGTTTCAAAATTTTTCATGTTAAGTGAGTAAATATTTTTCCTGATTTTTTACAAAGTCCATTATGTTCGGGCCCATAACTTAAAGAATTTATATTTAACTGACTTAATTTCTGGCATGTACATAGAAACTATATAGAGGAATATTTATGGTAATTATGAGGAAATACAGATGAGTAATTTTACTATTAGGCAGCCATGAAATGTGAAAACAGGTTTTTAATAAAAAATTGAGGTTTTTCCTTAATTTCTCAAAGGAGCGAAGTCGCAAAGACCCAGTTTTCGGCTTCATAGGAGATCTTGGGGACATCTAACATTATGCTGAATTTTGCATTCCTAGGTCTTACAGTTTCAAAACGTGCTACATCTATGGACGGACGGACAGATGGACGGACAGACAGATGGACGGACGACAGACAATGGACCACGACTATAGCTCAGATGACTTTTAGTCAGCTGAGCTAAAAACTAGTGACCAAGGGGTCATGACGCTCAGCTGACAAAGGGAATTTTATCTATGCCAAATTTTGTAGGTGGTATTCCCTCTTCAACTTAAGCACAGCTCGGAGGATATGGGTAACAGAGACCTAATTTCAGGTTTCTGAGGAGATCTTTCATGGACCTCCCTTAATGATAAGTGAGAAATTTCTAGGTCAAGTGGTTACGATTTGTGCCCTATTAACGGATGACAGCATCTTTGAAGGTCTAAAAAATTAGAGGAAAAAAGTATAAAATTTACAGAAGGCGCCATCAGTCTGCAGGAACTGTTGAAACACTCTATGATCAATATGCATGCAAAGAATCATGGTGATCCATGCATTAATTGTTCAGATACTTGTGCTTTTGTATAAATTTTTTTATTATTCTCAAAGAATGAAAGTCATCTTAGCTAAAAAGAAAGTAGGTGCCACCTCATATACTATAAAAATTAACAGGAATGGGTTAAACCAGGAAGAGCACATACAGTCAAAAAGGTTAAGATGAGTTCCTCTCCGGAAGACCTAAGGAAACTCAAACACAGAAGGAATAAGAAGACATAGGACAACAAGTCCAACAGACAGGGCGGCCAGTTAAGTACAGAGCACACAGATACACAGGACAAAAGAGACTGTCATCTCTGGACAATAACTTTAAAAATCTCCGAAAAAAATGTGTTTTCTGATTGAAGAATGCAGAGACATGCTACGGGAAGAAATGACAGGATTAGAAGTTAAAATTGAGACTGTTTTAATTATCAACAACACACAAACTAAGGGAGCACTTCGTGACAGTGTAGGTCCTTCAATAAGACCTTCTTCAACTATGTGCACAGATGCATGAAACAATTTTATGTGGCATCCCAAGTCTTATAAATAACAAAATTATCCTGTAAGAATCAACATGTATAAATTCAGGCTGATATGTCAAATCACTCCTGAGGAATAAGCATGAGCATGCACTGTGCAAAAGTCATTGAAGGTGGTGACACCAGTCTTGTGTACGAGAAAGCAGGGTTGGTTTCAGGATTTCAATTTTAGGGGGGCCGAATCCCCCCCATAAATTTATTTTGGGGAGGATTTCAATTTTTTGAGGGGGAACTGATTAGTAAAGATAATATTGATGGTAACCTCAAGGACTGAGCTCAAGAAAACATTCAAACATATAGATGGCCTGAAACATCAGAAAAAACAGGGACAAATGAATAGGCTTTATCATTTTATTTACTGTTTCACCGGAAACCAATATTTCAAACCAAACTGGTGTTATAATCTTAAAACTTATATGTGGATTGATAGCCCCCATGACCTTGACCTTGTGACCCCAAAATCCATAAGTTACTGCCACTTATAGCAGGTGAGCAACATCTCGAAGATAGTATGTTTGGGACAGAAAGTTTGGCTAAAAATACATCAACAATCTTTTTAAAGAAGTGGGTCCTGTGACTTTGACCTTTGGCCTTATGGTCCCAAAATCAAAAGGGTTCTTACATTATTGGTGGGTCATTTATAAGTCAAAATTGAAACCAATATATCAATCCGAACTGTAGTTAATATCCAGAAGCAAATATGTGGACAGATGAGCCCCTGTGACGATGACCTTTGACCTTGTGACCCCCAAATCAATCAGTTTCTTCCCCCATTGGCAGCTCAGCTAAATGTACAAGATGGAAGGTTTTGGATGAAAAGTTTGGCTTAAAAGGCATTCACATTCTTTCTAAATCAGTGGGTACTGTGACTTAACCTTGGACCTCATGACCCCAAAACTGAACAGAATCTTCCCCTATTGGCAGGTCAGCAATATTTTGAAGATGGAAGGTTTGGGATGAAAAATTTGGCTTCAAATGCATATGCATTCTTTTTAAAGAAATGAGTCCTGTGACCATGACCTTTGACCCCAAAATGCACACGGTTCTTACTTTAGTGGTGAGTCATATATAAGCTAAGTTTGAAACCAATATGTCAAACTAAACTGGAGTTATCATCTGGAAACTGATTTGTGAACAGATGGCCCCAGTGACCTTGACCTTTAACCTTGTGACCCCAAATTCATTTATGCTCTCCCCATACTGGCAAGTCAGCTAAATGTGCCAAATGAAAAGTTTTGGATGAAAAGCTTGGCTTAAGATGCAGCCATAATCATTTTAGAAAAGTGAGTCCTGTGACCTTGACCTTTGACCTCATGACCCTAAAATCATGTAGGTTTTTGCTTTAGTGGTGGGCCATATGTCAGTCAAGTTTGAAATCCATGTGTCAATACAACCTGGAGTTATCATCTGGAAACAAATTTGTGTGGATGGACGGATGGACAGACAGACAGCTAAACAGATAGACAGACAGGGTGATAACTATATGGCATCAACTTGTGATCAATAAACACATCAGGTTTTGGGACACTAGATGTAATTACAGCTGAGAAACTGCATGATTGTTGTGATTTTATAGTAAAAAAAAAAATTCGAACGCCCTGATGGACTACGGACAAAGCGCCATTCCTAAACCTCAGTTGACTTACAGTCAGCTGAGCTAAAAAATGATCAGGCGAACCAATATTTTTATTAATATTAAAACTACATAAAATTTTTTAAAAATATATATCCAATAACCAAGTTTGTGAATCCTTTGAGCAAAACATATTTAATAAAAAAAATACTTTTCCAATTTCACTGACACCTTAGGTGTCAATCATGCGGATATATAAAAATGTTCATCAAAAAGTGCTTTCAATCCACTAACGTAGACCTCTATAAATCATAGGGCATACTGATATTTAACGAAAATCAGGGACGTAATCTCGTGGTTTACAGTCATTTGCTTTTCTTTAATTTGATTCCAAACAGGGTATTTTGGGCTATGTCCAATGTCAAATTTAATCTGCGTCTTGCCGCCATTTTCTTTAGTTGCCAAGTTGCTTTCATCATGATAAAGTTTCCCACTAGGGTCTTCTCAGCTGAATTTGTATTAGTCTCTCCAACAGATGCCAGGTGTCGCCACCATTGCTTGAGCTGACTCAGAACACATGGTTTTGGCAGAGAAGTCCCAAGTGGCTTGCACTGTGAATCTACGATATATGTGGACTCATATATAAGACAAGGATTTCTGAGTGCCTGAAACCTTTCTCATTGGCCAGATGGCACTTGTGATTGATACTAGTATAATGTAAAAAGGGACCCTACTGCAGAATTTAAGAAGGGGAAATTTGCCGTGGGAACGCATTCTTTATAAATATGGGGGGGGGGGGGGGTAAGGGCCCACTATTTGTTTTCAAGGGGGATTTGTTTTGCTTTTAAGAGGGATTCCCGCAATACTGCACCCTGAAACCAACCCTGAGAAAGACATCATAGATGCATGGACATGTCAATATATCAGGCCAATACATCAAACTTCTCTTGAGTCAGCTGCACTGGGCTGACCAAGCTCAGCTCAGGCAGGCAGTTGTCCCGAGTGAACCAGAACAAATTGCTAGCTACAGCTACTGCACTAAGAACTATTGAACTGCATCTGGCTGCACTGAGTGAGCTCTTGACCTGTACCTGGCTGCATTAAGTGAACTCTTGACCTGTTGCCTAATGTGATACAGTTGGCAGTCTGCCAAAGCTATAAATAGATCCAGACTGACCTTTGGCCTGTTGCCAAAGCTGAAATATTTGGCAGTCTGCCAAGCTATTTCTTGATACAGACACAATCTTGGCTTGTTGATAAATCTCTTTACACATACTGAAAGACCTCGGCTAAAATGCTTTTTTTTAAGCTGATATATAAGACTTTTTTTTATCAAAATGTTAAGAATAATAAAAGATGAAGTCCTTAGATTGTTAAAGATTAATTATTTCTGCCAAAAATCATTCAAGCAAACTTTAACAAAAGCCACCGAAGAATCAATTTTGTGCAATGTTACCCAAATTATTATTGAAACAACATTTTTAGAAGAAGACTATTGCAGCCCTAAATTTGATAAAGACTTACAAATGGCTACAAGAGTAACTTCAGCTTTCTATGACTCAACCAAAAATCAATGAATCCAATATATATTCTTATAAAATTGAGAGAACTTATATAATTTTTATTAAAACTAAACCATTCAGTTTTATCATGAAACATTTTTAAGCTGAAAGAGGCTAAATTTACATTTTTTTGTCATTTAAAAATAAACAGGCTTATGAAGGTGGCAATATAAAACCTCAATTTCAAACAAGCCATTTTGCAACATTTGCATAAATCTCAGTGATGCTAGCTCCTGTTGTTTCTGAGATTCTTATGTAAGTTTGGCCAAATTTCAAATTCCAGTCACTCGGCCAAAATATGCCAAACTAGAACCAACTGAACAAACTTGAGAGGGATTGTTCTTGGAATCATTTCTGTGAAATATTGAACAATTTGGCTGAACAGTTTCGGAGAAGATTTTCAAAGGTTTTCAAGCTTTCTCCCCATAACATGTAAAATGATGCAGGTGGCAACAAAAAAGCTATATCCTCGAACATTTGATAGGTGACTGATTTTTGGGTCAATTTTGGGGATGCTAGCTCCTGCTGTCCCTGAGAATTTATGGGTTAATGTATTGATAACCAATGACCCCCATAAAAAATAGTCTATGCAGGTGGTGCCACCAATACCTAAATTTCAGATATGGCTCATGTGACAAACATTGGCATAAAATTTGGTGATGATAGCTCCAGCCATTTCTGAGACTGTAATTTTAGTATGCCTTTTGGACAGATGACTAAGTTAGACTCAACTTCCTGTAACTCGGCCAAAATCAAGGAACTTGAACCATTTGAACAAACTTTGGGGAGATTGTTGCAGGAATCATTTCTGTGAAATATTGGACTGTTTGGCTGAACAGTTTTGGAGAAGAAGATATTTAAAGGTTTTTTAGATTTTTCCCTTTAAAAACTAAGAAAATGTAGTTAGCCAAAAAAATAAGCAAAATCCGTTAGAGTTTTTTAGATGACTAATTTATTGCATAAAATTTGGTGATGCTATCTCCTGCCATATTTGAGATAGTATGGGTTAACATACAGACAACGGACGATGGCCAACAGACGACACTACACATTCCCATATGCTCATAGGTTTGCTAACAACTAACCTGTGTGTGGTGATATCCAACCTAATTTCAGGTTTCTGGGGAGACTTTTCATGGAACTCCCTTGAAGTCAGGTTAGAGGATTCTAGGTCCAATAGTTACAATTTGTGCCCTGTTAACAATTGACTGCATGCTTCTTTGGAGGTCTCAAAAATAAAGAAACAAGGGACCCATGGGTCACGGCGCTCAGCTGTTATATATGATAAAAAAAATATGATTTGGAAATGAGGCACATGCTGGTTTTGTGTGGTAATAAATATAACCTGTATTATGAGTTGTTGGTTTTTAGCTTATGTATGATTTTATAGAGTCTTTGGAGACAGGGAAGAGGATTGATTTCATTTGTTTATAAACAAATGGAGTGCCTTTTTCACACAGATTTTGCTTGGCCATATAACTTATAAGCAGCACATATAATATGAGAGTTTAACTATTTATTAACAAAAATTACAAATATTGTCCCAAATATAATTTTTATTAAAAATAATAAGAGAATCATATGATTTTTAGCTCAGCTGACTATAAGTCATCTGAGCTATAGTCGTGGTCCATTGTGCGTCGTCCGTCCGTCTGTCTGTCCGTCCGTCTGGACGTCCGTCTGAGACTGGCACGTTTCGACACCGTTGGACCTACGAATCTAAAATTGGGCATACATTTAGGTGTCCCTAAAATCTCCTACCATGCTGAAAATTGGGTCAATAGGACTTCGTTCCTTCGAGATATTAAGGAAAAACCTCAATTTTTTATTAGAAATCTATTTTCACACTTCAGGACTGCCTTATATCAAAACCACTCATCTGGTTTTCTTCATATTTACCATATATATTCCTCTATATAGTTTCTATGTACATGCCAGAGATAAAGTCAGTATTATATAATTTTAAAAAGTTATTGGCCCAAACATAATGGACTTTGTAAAAAAATCAGGAAGATATTTGGTCACTTAAGACCAAAATTGATAAAGGTAGGGACTTTTTTCCAGTAATACAACTTTAATTAATCGAAATTAAATTGTATACCCAAAAATTAGATCAAAATCTGGTAAATTTTTTTAAATATTGGCAAAAATATAAAATTGGTACCTTTAATTTTGCCTAACTTTGGCCACGGCAGGTTTTTTTCCTGTAAGTACTGTGGATTTAATTTTCACAGCATGTATACATAAGAATTTAATCTGTTAAAATCTGAAATTTGAAAATAAAAGCTGCAAAATTAGGCTAGTTACTGAATTTTTTTGGAGGCTCTTGTTGTATTCCCTTACATTGTCAAGCAGTCCACTTTGATGACTGTAGGTCATTCAGTGCACATCTCTATGCTCCCCAGGCTGTTGGCATAATTTTAGATGTTCCCAAAATCTCCTACCATACCAAAAATTTGGTCATTAGGACTTTGTTCCTTCGAGATATTAAGGAAAAAAATTCAGTTTTCCATAAAAAAAGCCATTGTTACACTTCAAGGCTGCCTAATATCAAAACCACTGATCTGTTTTTGATTGTATTTTGTATTCTCTTTCTTTCATACATTTTCTACGAACATACCAAAAATTAGGTCAGTATTGGGTATTATTTTGAAGTTATGGGGCAAAACATAATGCAATTTTTAAAAAAAAATCAGGAAATATATTTACTCACCTAACATGAGAATTGCTGAACCTAGAGACTTTTTTTCAGGAATATAACTTTATTTAATCAAGATTCAAGTGTTTACCCAAAATTAGATCTGAATTTTGCAAATTTTTCAAGTTATTAGCATAAATAAAAAATCAATACCTTAAATTTTTGTCCAACTTTGGCACTGTTGATTTAATTTTCACAGCATATATACATAAGAATTTAATCTTTTAAAATCTGAAATTTCAAAGAAATTGATTGGAAAGAATAGCTTTTATTCATGTTTTCATACACCACTTCAAGTGTTGTTTACATCTAGCCCACCTAGTAGTACAGCCTTCACTTGCATTATGTAACCCACCCCAGGCAGCTTGCCTTGGGTCAGCTTGGCCACTACCAGCAGGCTTCCCCTCTGCCCTGCACTCCCCCCCCCCCAGCAGGTGCATAAACTAGATGAATGTTATTATTTTCTGTATTTGATTCATTCTAATTCTAGACTATGCTACATTTTAGATTTTGTATTTTACCACCAGGGTTACAGTGATTAAAGTGTACATTTAATTGTGTCCACAAAGTGGTGTATTGCTATGAAAGTGTGG
Organism: Sipunculus nudus; assembly: GCA_026874595.1. NCBI lineage: Eukaryota > Metazoa > Annelida > Sipuncula > Golfingiida > Sipunculidae > Sipunculus > Sipunculus nudus. The sequence continues at coordinate 183,685 of CM049308.1, forward strand.
ATGTTCCTAAGATAAGTAATTCCTTACTTCAGAGGAGTAAAAACTTCACCAGGTGTGAAATTGAGTATTAATTCCAGTAATAAATTAAAACTGGGATAGTAATTAGCACAATGATATTGTTTGTCCCTCATTCAACCAACAGTGTCTTTATTTGAAAAGATGTTTTATTTTATCAAATTTACTGAATCTTTTATTTTATTTTGGTGAATAAAATTAAGCATGTACTGAAAACTCCAATGTGCAAAACTTCAAGGAAGATTCAAGGAAAATTCTTGTAGATGCCATGTTGTGGCATTATTTTCTTTTAAATTCAGTTTAAACATTTTTAATTTAAAAATAATAAAATATATGTGTATGCATAATATGACCCAATATGAGCTACACTCTGGATATATGATGATTGCATCTTTTGCAACAATTCTAATATTTTAACTTATAGTTTCAGTTTTTTACTCTTATATATAATGATTGCAACTTTTGCAACAATTCTAATATTTTAACTTATATTTTCAGGTTTTTTTATTAAAAATTTATAAAACCTGTAAATAAAAGAATGATTCAGATATAAACTTCTTAATGGAAAAAGTGGATATGCTTAAAAAAAATAGGATTATATATATAATTAACTTAAATGCATTATTCCCTTGAAAGCGAAATAAAGGTATTAGTCCATTCTGTCAACTTGCCTGTCCATCTGTAAATTTTCATATGCATCACAGTATCTCAAAACTTTTACTGTTTTTCTTCATGACAGTCTTGTCAGAGTATTAATTGCAATCATATATTTAGAACTTTACTGTAACCAAGTAGGAGGGCCCCTTTCCTCTTAGCTTTTCATATTCTTATATAAATGAAAAACATTACAATAGAATATTTCTACATCCACCTTCGTGCTGCCCTCACTTTTCCCTTCTCCGAACCCCATCCCAAAGTCAGCCTCAGTAAGCAAGAACAAGATGAATCAGATATATTCATACTTTAATATTTTGTATAACTATTCGTCCATAGGTACCTATGTACATGCCAGAAATTATGTCAGTATTGTGTAATATGTAGACATAGTGGGCATCACAATAATGTACCTTGTCAAGACTAAAGAGATATTGTGTCATACAGTCACAAATTCATGAATCACTTCATCAGCATAGTTAATCATAACATCATATCTGTCAAATTGAAAGCTTGCAGACTACCATACACTTTAGATCCTTCAACAAATAGCCTTATCATCATTCTACTACTGCTTATTACTGCTGTCATTGCATTCATATTTGCTCAAATATATCACAATTTTCAACCCCTCCTAAATAAATAAAAAATAAACCACTATATTTGACTCTATTAATCCATCAGTCAGGTAATTTCATTTATCATTTACTCACATATTACATTAAATTCCTTTATAATAGCCCAACATGTCCATGATATCCATAAGCTTTATCGACTTGATATAGTATCACAGTGGAGAAACATTTATAGTCCAATCATGATCAGCTGAGCGCCGTGACCCATGGGTCCCTTGTTTAAAATGAAATATAACTGAAATGATTATTAAAATAATATTAAAGAATATATTCATGAATGCATTCATGAATACATTTTGAAAGTATTTTCACGAGTATTCATACTTTCATTCTTTATGCAAGAAATTTTATAATGGAGTACATAATCATATTCGTATTTAAATACAATTTCAAAGTATTCGCACCATGTCTGGTATTTATTCAGTTTTCACCAAACAATGATGTTGAGAATCCAAAATATACAAAATTCACACATTTAAATAATGATCATAGTACCTGGTTTTATGGCTTTTATTAATATTAAAAAATAACTGTAAAAAATTCATTTTGGACTAATTTCACATCAATGTACACACTAGACACAGTAGGAATCTAGATTAATATTATCAACTGCATCTTTGTCTATCATTAATTTCCTTCATATGATCCCTAATGATTAGTAATGAATAATATGATTTACTTCTTTATCATTAAAATTGATCTGAAAAATGCCATAGGTGACTGCATGGTGTTATTTGGAATACGTGACAATTCTACCCATCCATACAAGATTCTTATATCATCAGTAACTGCAAGTTAATTTCCTGTTATTATAAACTAACAAATTCCTTTTCTATTTTTCTTTAATTTGTTATTAAAAACCAATAAAAATTTATTAATTTATTGTTTATTGTTATGTTGTTGGTTAAAACTACTAGATGAGTTGGGTTGGACACCTGGATCAACTGTGGCTGGCCATAAGCTGCCTGGATTCCATGTATGCCTCGCCTCAAGCATGCATAATACAGGTGACTCAAGAGGGGCTTGAGAGAGCCAAAGTCTGACAGGGTCTCATAAACAAGGGACCTATGGGTCACGACGCTCAGCTGTTATATATGATAAAAAAATATTATTTAGAAATGAGGCACATGCTGGTTTTGTGTGGTAATAAATATAAGCTGTATTATGAGTTGTTGTTGTTTAGCTTATGTATGATTTTGATAGTATCTTTGGAGACAGGGAAGAGGATTGATTTCATTTATTTTATTAACAATTGGAGTACTATTGTCACACAGATTTTGACTTGGCCATATAACTTATAAGCAGAACATATAATATAAGAGTTTAATTATTTATTAAAAAAAATTACAAATATTGTCCCAAATATAATTTTTATTAAAAATAATAAGAGAATCATATGATTGCTTAAAATGAAATATAACTGATATGATTATTAAAATAATATTAAAGAATATATTCATGAATGCATTCATGAATACATTTTGAAAGTATTTGCATGAGTATTCATTTACTTTCATTTTTACCTGAATTCCCATTCTTTATGCAAGAAATTTTATAATGGAGTACATAATCATATTCGTATTTAAATACAATTACAAAGTATTCGCACCATGTCTGGTATTTATTCAATTTTCACCAAACAATAATGTTGAGAATCCAGAATATACAAAATTCACACATTTAAATAATGATCATTAGTACCTGGTTTTATGGCTTTTATTTATATTAAAAAATAACTGTAAAAAATTCATTTTGGACAAATTTCACATCAATGTACACACCAGACACAGTAGGAATCTAGATTAATATTATCAACTGCATCTTTGTCTATCATTAATTTCCTTCATATGATCCCTAATGATTAGTAATGAATAATATGATTTACTTCTTTATCATTAAAATTGAACTGAAAAATGCCATAGGTGACTGCATGGTGTTATTTGGAATATGTGACATTCTACCCATCGATACAAGATTCCTATATCATCAGTAACTGCAAGTTAATTTCCTGTTATTATAAACTAACAAATTCCTTTTCTATTTTTCTTTAATTTGTTATTAAAAACCAATAAAAATTTATTAATTTGTTGTTTATTGTTATGTTGTTGGTTAAAACTACTAGATGAGTTGGGTTGGACACCTGGATCAACTGTGGCTGGCCATAAGCTGCCTGGATTCCTGTATGCCTCGCCTCAAGCGTGCATAATTTGATGAAAGGTCAACAAGGTCAACATACAGGTGACTCAAGAGGGGCTGGAGAGAGCCAAAGTCTGACAGGGTCTCATAAAAAACATTAATAAAAGCTACAATTTTTGGCCAATTTCTTTCAGCTTTCTAAACTAAAAAGCTGAAATCCTTATGTGTGCATGATATGAAAATTATATCAACAGTGCTCACGGGAAACAAACGTGCCATGGTCACAGTTGGGCAAAATTTAAGGTACTAATTTTATATTTATACTAATAACTTATAAAATTTGAAAAATTCAGAACTAATTTTGGGTATTCATTTGAATCTTGATTAAATAATGTTACATCCCTGACAAAAAAATCTCTAGCAATGCCCTTGTTAAGGGAGTAAATGTATTTCTTGATTTTTTACAAAGTGCATTATGTTTGGGCCCATAACTTAAAACAATTACGCAATACTGACATCATTCTGGGATGTGCATAGAGAATGAAAAATATGTATATTGTTTATGATTAAAGTTAGATCAGTGGTTTTGATATTAGGCAGTCTTGAAGTGTAACAATGGGTTTTTAATGGAAAAATGAAGTTTTTCATTAATATCTCAAAGGTATTAAGTCCTAGTGACCAAATTCTTGGCATGGTAGGGGATTTTGGAGACATCAAACTGTATGCTGAATTTAAGGAACTTAGAGCTGAAGCTGGGGAGCTGAGCTTTTGCAAACTGCATAACACTAGCTTGATGTAAACAAAGTGTTACAAGGTGCTTGAAAACTTGATTAAAATCTACAGTTTTTGATCAACTGGTTTCAAATTTTTGGTGTTAACAGTTGAAATGCTGACAAAAACATGCTGTGAAAATTAAATCCACAGTACTTACAGGAAAAAAACGTGCCATGGTCAAAGTTGGGCAAAATTTAAGGTACCAATTTTTTATTTTTATTAATATTTTTAAAAATTTAAAAGATTTTCATCTAATTTTGGGTATACAATTTAATTTTGATTAATTAAAGTTATATTACTGGAAAAAAGGTCCACAGCTTTAACATTTTTTGTGTTAAGTGATCAAATATCTTTCCTTATTTTTTTCAAAATGCATTATGTTTGGGCCCAGAACTTTTGTAAATTAAATAATACAGACATAATTTCTGGCATGTACATAGGAACTATATAGAGGAATATTTATGGTAAATATGAGGAAAAACAGATGAGTGGTTTTGATATTAGGCAGTCCTAAAGTGTGAAAATAGGTTTTTAATAAAAAATTAAGGTTTTTCCTTAATTACTCAAAGGAACGAAGTTGCAAAGACCCAGTTTTCGGCTTGATAGGAGATCTTGGGGACATCTAACATTATGCCGAATTTTGGATTCCTAGGTCTTACGGTTTCAAAACGTGCCACATCTACGGACGGACGGACGGACGGACGGACGGACGGACGGACGGACGGACAGACGGACGGACGACGGACAATGGACCACGACTATAGCTCAGATGACTTATAGTCAGCTGAGCTAAAAACATTAATAAAAGCTACAATTTTTTGCCAATTTCTTTCAGCTTTCTAAACTACAAAGATGAAATCCTTATGTGTGCATGATATGAAAATTATATCAACAGTGCTCCCGGGAAACAAACATGCCATGGTCACAGTTGGGCAAAATTTAAGGTACTAATTTTATATTTATACTAATAACTTATAAAATTTGAAAAATTCAGAACTAATTTTGGGTATTCAATTGAATCTTGATTAAACTAGATATTTCTTGGCACCACAGGTGCCATAGTATCCCCAGACAATCCTGCCCCCCCCCCCCCTTTAAGAATAGGCCCCCCATCTTCAGCAACAATTAATATCAGACCACACTCAAAGAAAAGGTCATTCTCATAGAAAAGGTCATGATCCAAATTTCAATATACATCATCCCCTAACCCATGTCTATGTATATGCAAGAAATCTGTCCATTAGTTTTTGACTTATAATGCTCACAATACTGTTAAGTGTCAATGATTGGGTATTAAACGGCACGAAAACAAGTAAAAGAATAACAGGTGGCACCACCTGTTTCCCGTACATGACAACACTATCCAAGATCTTCGTTCAAGCTGATTTTTGGACCAATCAATGCATCCCTTATTGAGAAATTAATGATTTTGTGTGATTTTCACCATATATGGCAATATTCAAGGTCAAGGCCACTCATTGGAAAGGTCATGACCCCTATTCAAATAAACATTATCCTATAACCCATATCCATGTATATGCATAATATGAAAGAAATTTGTCCATTAGTTTTTGACTTATAATGCTCACAGTGATAAATGGCAATGATGGGGTATTAAACGGCACAAAACAAGTAAAAGAATAACAGGTAGCGCCACCTGTTTCCGGTACATGACAATACTTTCCAAGATCTTCGAACATGTTGATTTTTGGACCAATGCATGCATCCCTTATTGAGATATTAATGATTTTGTGTAATTTTCACCATATATGGCAATATTCAAGGTCAAGGCCACTCTAATAGGAAAGGTCATGACCCCAATTTATATATACATCATCCCATAACCCATGTCTATGTATATGCATAATTTAAAAGAAATCTGTCCATTAGTTTTTGACTTATAATGCTTACAGGTTATAAATGTACTGTTAAGTGGCAATGATGGGGTATTAAACGGCATGAAAACAAGTAAAAGAATAACAGGTGGCGCCACCTGTTTCCGGTACATGACATTACTATCCTAGATCTTCGGTCAAGTTGATTTTTGGACCAATACATGCATCCCTTATTGAGAAATTAATGATTTTGTGTGATTTTCACCATATATGGCAATATTCAAGGTCAAGGCCACTCTCATAGGAAAGGTCATGACCCCAATTTAAATAAACATCATCCCATAACCCATATCCATGTATATGCATAATATGAAAGAAATTTGTCCATTAGTTTTTGACTTATAATGCTCACAGTACTGATGAATGGCAATGATGGGGTATTAAACAGCACAAAACAAGTAGAAGAATAACAGGTGGCGCCACCTGTTTCCGGTACATGACAATACTTTCCAAGATCTTCGAACATGTTGATTTTTGGACAAATGCATGCATCCCTTATTGAGATATTAATGATTTTGTATAATTTTCACCATATATGGCAATATTCAAGGTCAAGGCCACTCTAATAGGAAAGGTCATGACCTCAATTTATATATACATCATCCCATAATCCATGTCTATATATATGCATAATATAAAAGAAATCTGTCCATTAGTTATTGACTTATAATGCTCACAGGTTATAAATGTACTGTTAAGTGGCAATGATGGGGTATTAAACAGCACGAAAACAAGTAAAAGAATAACAGGTGGCGCCATCTGTTTCCGGTACATGACATTACTATCCAAGATCTTCGGTCAAGTTGATTTTTGGACCAATGCATGCATCCCTTATTGAGAAATTAATGATTTTGTGTGATTTTCACCATATATGGCAATATTCAAGGTCAAGGCCACTCTCATAGGAAAGGTCATGACCCCAATTAAAATAAACATCATCCCATAACCCATATCTATGTATTTGCATTATATGAAAGAAATCTGTCCATTAGTTTTTGACTTATAATGCTCACAGTACTGTCAAGTAGCAATTTTGAGGATATTAAACGGCATGAAAACAAGTAAAGAATAATAGGTGGCGCCACCAGTTTCTAGAACATGACAACCCTATCCATGATCTTCGATCAACTTGATTTTGGGATCAATCCATACAAGTTTTCTTGAGATATTTAAGAATTTGTGTGATTTTCCCCAAAATTGAACCTATTCAAGGTCAAGGTCACTCTCCTAGTTGAGGTCATGACCTCATTTTAAATAGGCGTCGTCCTCTCACCCATATCTATACATATACCAAGTTTGGTAAAGATCTGTGAAATATTTTTTAAGTTATTGTGTCTAAAAGAAATCTCTGCGGCGGCGGCGGCGGCGGTGCGACCGTGCCTAAACCATAGTATCTCCAGACTATGTCTGGCTATACAATAATGTTACATCCCTGACAAAAAAATCTCTAGCTTCAGCAATGCCCTTGTTAAGGGAGTAAATATATTTCTTGATTTTTTACAAAGTGCATTATGTTTGGGCCCATAACTTAAAACAATTACGCAATACTGACATCATTCTGGCATGTGCATAGAAATTGAAAAATATGTATATTATTTATGATTAAAGTCAGTGGTTTTGATATTTGACAGTCTTGAAGTGTAACAATGGGTTTTTAATGGAAAAATGAAGTTTTTCATTAATATCTCGAAGGTATTAAGTCCTAGTGACCAAATTCTTGGCATGGTAGGGGATTTTGGAGACATCTAACTGTATGCCAAATTTAAGGAACTTAGAGCTGAAGCTGGGGAGCTGAGCTCTTGCAAACTGCATAACACTAGCTTGATGTAAACAATATGTTACATGATGCTTGAAAACTTGAATAAAATCTACAGTTTTTGATCAACAGGTTTCATATTTTTGGTGTTAACAGTTGAAACGATAACAAAAACATGCTGAGAAAATTAAATCCACAGTACTTACAGGGAAAAAAGTGCAATGGTCAAATTTGGGCAAAATTTAAGGTACCAATTTTTTATTTTTATTAACATTTCAAAAAATTTAATAGATTTTCATCTAATTTTGGGTACACAATTTAATTTTGATTAATTAAAGTTATATTACTGGAAAAAAGGTCCATAGCTTTAACATTTTTTGTGTTAAGTGATCAAATATCTTTCCTGAATTTTTACAAAATGCATTATGTTTGGGCCCATACCTTTTTTAAATTAAATAATACAGACATAATTTCTGGCATGTACATAGGAACTATATAGAGGAATATTTATGGTAAATATGAGGAAAAACAGATGAGTGGTTTTGATATTAGGCAGTCCTGAAGTGTGAACATAGGTTTTTAATAAAAAATTGAGGTTTTTCCTTAATTTCTCAAAGTTGCATAGACCCAGTTTTCGGCTTGGTAGGAGATCTTGGGGACATCTAACATTATGCCAAATTTGGGATTCCTAGGTCTTACGGTTTCAAAACGTGCCACATCTACGGACGGACGGACGGACGGACAGACGGACGGAGAGACGACGGACAATGGACCACGACTATAGCTCAGATAACTTATAGTCAGCTGAGCTAAAAATAAGAAAATCATATGATTTTTTAAAATTAAAATATAACTGAAATGATTATTGAAATAAAATTATAGAATATATTCATAAATGCATTCATGAATACATTTTGAAAGTATCTGCACTGGTATTCAAATACTTTCATTTTTACCTGAATTCCCATTCTTATGCAATAAAATTTTTTTATGCAGTACATATTCATATTCGTATTCAAATACATTTGCAAAGCATTCGCACCATGTCTAGTATTTATTCAGTTTTACCCAAACAAAGATGTTGAGAATCGAGAATATACAAAATTCACACATTTAAATAATGATCATAAGTACCTGGTTTTATGGCTTTTATTTATATTAAAAAAAATAAATGTAATATATTCACTTTGGACTACTTTCACATCAATCTACACACTAGACACAGTAGGAATCTAGATTAATATTATCAACTGCATCTTTGTCATCATTAATTTTCTTCATATGATCCCTAATGATTAGTAATGAATAATATCATTTATTTTTTTTATCATTAAATTTTCACTGAAAAATACCATAAGTGACTGCATGGTGTTATTTGGAATAACATTGACATTGACATTCTATCCATCCATACAAGATTCTTACATCATCAGTAACTGCAAGTTAATTTTCTGTTACTCATCAACTAACAAATTCCTTTTCTATTAATTTTTCTTTAATTCGTTATAAAAAACCAATACAAAATTATTAATTTATTGTTTATTGTTATGTTGTTTTTCAAAACAACTACTAGAAGAGTTGGGTTGGACACCTGGATCAACTGTGGCTCGGCATTAGCTGCCTGGCTGCCCCAGTGTATGCTTCGCTCAAGCATGCATAATCTGATGAAAGGTCAACAAGGTCAATATACAGGTGACTGAAGAGGGGCTGGATTAAGCCTGGGTTTGACATGGTCTCATATAAACATTAATAAAAGCTACAATATTTGGCCAATTTCTTTCAGCTTTCTAAACTACAAAGATGAAATTCTTGTGTGTGCATGATATGAAAATTATATCAACAGTGCTCTCAGGAAACAAACATGCAATGGTCAAAGTTGGGCAAAATATAAGGTACTAGTTTTATATTTATACTAATAACTTATAAAATTTGAAAAATTCAGAACTAATTTTGGGTATTCAATTGAATCTTGATTAAATAATGTTACATCCCTGACAAAAAATCTATAGCTTCAGGAAGCCCCTTTTAAGGGAGTAAATATATTTCTTGATTTTTTACAAAGTGCATTATGTTTGGGCCCATAACTTAAAACAATTACGCAATACTGACATCATTTCTGGCATGTGCACAGAGAATGTATAGAAAAACATGTATATTATATATGATTAAAGTCAGATCAGTGGTTTTGATATTAGGCAGTATTGAAGTGTAACAATGGGTTTTTAATTGAAAAATGAAGTTTTTCATTAATATCTCAAAGGTATTAAGTCCTAGTGACCAAATTCTTGGCATGGTAGAGAATTTTGGAGACATCTAATTGTATGCCAAATTTTAGGAACTGAGAGCTTAAGCTGGGGAGCTGAGCTCTTGCAAACTGCATAACACTAGCCTGATGTAAACAATATGTTACATGGTGCTTGAAAACTTGAATAAAATCTACAGTTTTTGATCAACTGGTTTCAAATTTTTGGTGTTACCAGACAAAATGCTAACAAAAACATGCTGTGAAAATTAAATCCACAGTACTTACAGGAAAAAAACGTACCATGGTCAAAGTTAGGCAAAATTAAAGGTACCAATTTTTTATTTTTGTTAATATTTTAAAAAATTTAAAAGATTTTCATCTAATTTTGGGTATACAATTTAATTTTGATTAATTAAAGTTATATTACTTGAAAAAAAAGTCCATAGCTTTAACAAGTTTTGTGTTAAGTGATCAAATATCTTTCCTGATTTTTTACAAAATGCATTATGTTCTGGCCCATAACTTTCTTAAATTATATAATACAGACATAATTTCAGGCTTGTACATAGGAACTATATAGAGGAATATTTATGGTAAATATGAAGAAAACAGATGAGTGGTTTTGATATTAGGCAGCCCTGAAGTGTGAAAATAGGTTTTTAATAAAAAATTGAGGTTTTTCCTTAATTTCTCAAAGGAACAAAGTCGCAAAGACCCAGTTTTCGGCTTAGTAGGAGATCTTGGGGACATCTAACACTATGCCAAATTTTGGATTCCTACGTCTTACAGTTTCAAAACATGCCACATCTACGGACAGACGGACGGACGGACCGACCAACAGACGGACGGACGGACGGACAGACGGAAGGACAACGGACAATGGACCACGACTATAGCTCAGATGACTTATAGTCAGCTGAGCTAAAAAACTGAAAAATACCATAGGTGACTGCATGGTGTTATATGGAATACATGACATTCTATCCATCCATACAAGATTCTAACATCATCAGTAACTGCAAGTTAATTTCCTGTTACTAATCAACTAACAAATTCATTTTCTGTTAATTTTTCTTTAATTTGTTATTAAAAACCAATAAAAATTTATTAATTTATTGTTTATTGTTATGCTGTTGGTCAAAACAACTACTAGATGAGTTGGGTTGGACACCTGGATCAACTGTGGCTGGCCATAAGCTGCCTGGCTGCCACAGTGAATGCCTCGCCTCAAGTGTGCATAATTTGCTGAAAGGTCAACACGGTCAACATACAGGTGACTGAAAAGGGGCTGGGGAGAGCCTGGGTCTGACATGGTCTCATAAAAACATTACTAAAGGCTACAATTTTTGGCCAATTTCTTTTAACTTTCTAAACTGAAAAGCTGAAATCCTTATGTGTGCATGATACGAAAATTATATCAACAGTGCTCTCAGGAAACAAACGTGCAATGGTCAAAGTTGGGCATAATTTAAGGTACTAATTTGTTATTTTTACTAATAACTTAAACAAGGCCTATAGGCCTAATGCGAACCTGTGCACATGGATATACACCAGGTATAATGCTTCAATGCTGAACCACTTCTTTTCATATATATGAACAATGCAAGTACTAAACATCTGAACAAGAAACAATACACAAACATCACTGCTGAAATTCTCGCATGGGTGCACACAACACAAAAATTATTGTAGGTGGCACCACCAATCTTGTATACAACAAAGCTATTTGACATGTATAAATATGCCCAATTTCAGGCTGATATATCAAATTCCTCCGTAGAATTAAGGGGGAACAAGACACTTTAAACTACCAATGGAATTTCTTAGATAGTTTGCACATGATATCTACAAGACATACTTTGTAAAATTATGAAATGAAATTTGGGGGTCAATGTGCTTATTTTTGCAGTATATGAAGTTGAAAATTGACACTTGTGGTGGGTTTTTATATGATATTATAACTAAGGGGGAAACAAAAGTTACATATTTTAGAAAACTGACCAATGTATTTTTCATAATATTCTAAATAAACATGCAGAATTAAATATTCATTTTATTTATAGACAAAAATGTGTATGTCAATGGGTTAATTTTCAAAATATTAGGCCAAAATATGAAAATATTGGACATTATTAGTTTAGAAAAACCCCCAAAGGTGGCGCTGATGGTTGTGAGACAGAGAGCAAGTCCACACATAAATGGCTTCTGGCGTCAACAACATATGATCAGCTTTTAAGATGCCCATTTAAAAAAAAATATAAATATCAGCACTAAAAAACTATGGGTATATACTAATTATCCCTTCAGAATTACACCATCAGTGTCACTTTCAATCATATGGTGATATTTATGTCATCTACTTGCAACTGTCAAAACTGACAGTTGACAACATAGCCGTTGGTATATTCCTGCACTTGAGCCTCTTCTGGTGATATTCTGGTAACAATTTTTGTAAAAATTTGGTACTATTTTAAAAAAATAATAAAGCTGTCACACTGATCATTTCTACAATTATTGTTCATTGTAGTTACTTTTCTCAAATGATGCCCTGAAGCGATGACGTTGTTCATGACAACAAAAATCACAAACGGCAAAATAAGTAGCCTCTTGATAATATAATTAAACCAGATACTTTTAATTTGCAGTGTCATCAGTAGGGGGTGCCAGTAAAGTGTCATGTTCCCCCTTAAGCAGGCACATACACTTGGCAAAAGTAATTGCAGATGGCGACACCTGTCTTGTGAACGAGAAAGCCATTAAAGACACATAGACAGGTCAGAATAACAGGCCAATACATCAAACTTACCTTGAGTCTGATGCATGGGGCTGACCAGGCTTAGGTGAGAAAGGCTGTTGCCCCTAGTGTACTGTGACAAATTACTGGCTCAGGCTACTGCACTGAGTGAACTCTTGACCTGCACCTGGGAAGACTGAGTGAACTTCTGACCTGTACCTGGCTGCACTGAGTGAATTCTTGACCTGTTGCATAATCTGACACAGTTGGAAGTCTGCCAAAGCTATAAATAAATCCAGACTGACCTTTTGCCTGTTGCCAAATCTGAAATAGTAGCCACACAATTGCATAAGCTCACAGATTGGCTCCATATGCAGCCCTGAGGGGCATGACACCCATGTGGTGATCACATGATACTCATGATGTGATCACATGCTACCCATGAGATGATCACATGCTGCCCATGAGGTGCTCACATGACACCCATGAGGTGATCACATGCCTTGTGCTTGGATGCACGGATTGAATTGTTGACCTATATTTGGCTGCACTGAATGAACTCTTGATCTGTTGCCAAATCTGAAACAATTAGCAGTTTCTCAACCTATTCAAGAAACATACACAATCTTGGCCTGTTATGTAACTCTGCTAAAATTTATCAAACACAAACCATTTTAACTTACTTGAGAGGGCTCGCCTCTGGGATCATTTCTGTAAATTTCTAACCGTTTAGAAGAATAAGACTTTTAAAGTTTTTTTCAGCTTTTTCCCTGTAAAAATCTAAGTAAATACAGATAGCAAAAATAAGCTGAATCCATCAACATTAATTTTGTGACAGATAATTGCATAAAATTTGGGGATGGTAGCTCCTGCTATTCCTGAGAAATTAAGAGTTAGTGTACAGATGATATCTAATATCATAAATCTACATTTTAAAAAGCTTTTAAAAAACATTCTTGTTAATATTTTCCATAGATAACCTTAAATCTAAATGTCTAGAGGCATGATGTAATGGATGCTGATAAACTGGTGCTAGGCTAGATGTATCTGCTTCACACAGCTAACATGTATGGTAAAATGACTCAATTCAATCTTTATAAATCAGCCAAAATACATTCTTTGGAACCATAAAAGACAATTATTATAAGAATTATTCAGGAAATTATTCTTGCAAAATATTAAACAAACTGGCCTCAGTATCATCAGTCAAAAAACGTTTTGTAGTTTTATAACTCATATGGGAAAATACAGCAAAATGGCAAAGTTCAGCTTTCCATAATTCAGCCAAAAATCATTGAACCAAAACCATTTGAACAAACTTGAATTATCAACATCTAAGGATAACTAATTTGTGAGATTTAAGAATTTGGCCCAGTGGTTTTTGAGAAGAAGATTTTTGTAGCCACTTAGCTAACATGGGCTGTTATGGCATATGACTAAATTCAGCTTCCCGTAACTCAGCCAAAAGTCACTGAACTGAGACCATTTGAACAAATTTGAATTATCAACATCTAAGAATAATTAATGTGTGAGATTTAAAAATTTGGCCCAGTGGTTTTTGAGAAGAAGATTTTTGTAGCCACTTAGCTAAAATGGGCTGTTACGGCATATGACTAAATTCAGCTTCCCATAACTTAGCCAAAAGTCACTGAACTGAGACCATTTGAACAAACTTGAATTATCAACATCTAAGGATAATTAATGTGTGAGATTTAAGAATTTGGCCTAGTGGTTTTTGAGAAGAAAATTTTTTTAGCCACTTAGCTAAAATGGGCTGCTATGTCACATGACTAAATTCAGCTTCCCATAACTTAGCCAAAAGTCACTGAACTGAGACGATTTGAACAAACTTCAGAAAGCACTACCCTAGGATCATTTCTGTGCGATATTAAACAATTTGGCCATATCGTTTCAGAGAAGAAGTTATTTGTAGACTTCAGTTTGATACAGGCACTGATGACCCCCGTACAAAAAAGGCCGATGCAGGTGGCGCCACCAAAACCTCAATTTCAGATATGACTCAGGTGACCAAAATTGGCATAATATTTGGTGATGAAAGCTCAAGCCATTTCTGAGATTGTAATTTTAGTATGTTTTTTTGGACAGATGACTTAGTTTCTGTAACTTGGCCAAAAATCACCGAACTTAAACCATTCAAACAAACTTTAGAGAGATTGTTCCAGAAATCATTTCTGTAAAATATTGGACAATTTGGCTGAACAGATTCGGAGAAGAAGATTTTTTAAGCTTTTTTAGCTTTTTCCCTATAAAATCTAAGAAAATGCAGTTAGCCAAAAAATAAGCAAAATCCAATAGAGTTTTTTAGATGACTAATTTTATGCATAAAATTTGATGATGCTAATTCTTGCCGTTTTCAAGATAGTATAGGTTAACATACAGACGACGGCCGACGGCCAACGGCCGACCGGACGATGCCACACCATCGCATAAGCTCACAGGTTCGCAAAAAATTTGAAAAATTCAGAACTAATTTTGGGTATTCAATTGAATCTTGATTAAATAATGTTACATCCCTGACAAAAAAATCTCTAGCTTCAGCAATCCTCTTGTTAAGGGAGTAAATATATCTCTTGATTTTTTACAATGTGCATTATGTTTTGGCCCATAACTTAAAACAATTACGCAATACTGACAATTTGTGCCTGGTAAATGGACGGACAAACAGACAGACTGACAATGGACAAAGAGTGATCACTATAGCTCAGATGACTTTCAGTCAGCTGAGCTAAAAATGGTCTATAATTTTTTATACTTTTTGGCATTTAGGCCCTCATCTCCAATGCAATCTTGTTTCCAATATAATAGTGTAACCATTGAAAACGTTCAGTTCTTTTTGCATGAAAATTACGCATGCAGGGTGGCAGAATCAGGTATACAGTGAGCATGTGACTGAAGTGTGACTGAAGTGTGACTAAATGTTTGATATGAAAGTATGATGCATCTTTAGCTGAAAGGCAAATTTTGATCCTTGGTAAATGTATATCAGAGAATACTGTGACTTCCATCTTTAGTATGTTAATAGGATTAAAGTTCTTAACTTACTTTGTGGAATACTCTTACCTGTGGATCCACTCCATTATGTTTTGATTTACTCATTTTCTCCCACTTGACCTCCAGGGCAGCACCACTGTCTTTCTCCACTGGGTGTTTCCCTGTGTTCAGGAAAAACAAAATTGACCTTTCATGCTAACAGAGCTAAAAATAGCAAGTCTCTTAAATAATTTTACTATCTTAACCATGCCACTTACAGAAGTTTGTCTTTTATTCTAAGACTACCTTAAATTCACTGAAAAGAGACTGAAAATCTCTTCCACAGTGTTTTTTTTTTTGTCCAGATCACCCCTTAAATGTATTCCCTTTTTAACCTGTTTCAAATGGTTTTTGGATTCATAAAGAAAAACAAGTGACCCGTGGGTCATGACCCTCAGCCGACTGACATAATATGTCCTTGCACAGACAACTAATTAAGATAGGTGCCATCATTGTTGATGCATATTAGCTTAAGTTCATCAAGACCCATAGGCACAACAGATTTGATGACAATCCAACCAGCCTTTCATGAGGAATCTGTCAATTTGTGTGTATTTTGCATTATTTCTGGGGTGCTCAAACATACCCCTAAACTCTGAGAATATAGGTTAACTGTGACCCAATTTCAGGTTTCTGGGGAGAACTTTTGAGGAACTCTATGGATGTCAAGTTAGAAGATTCTGGGCCCCATGGTTATGATTTGTGCCCTACTTTGGTATCAAATTTTCAATTATTCTGAGGGGTGCTTATTAGCCCTGAAGCTCAGAAAATATGGGTAACAGAGACTGTAATTCATGTTACCAAGGAGACTTTTACAGATCTCTCTGGATGTCAAGTTTCAAGATTCTAGGACCAATGGTTACAATTTAAGCCCTGTTAAGGCACCTCGCAGTTTGAAGGTCTCATAAATAGAGACAAATTTTTTTTTTAATTTAAAAAAAATTTAGGTGGTGCCACCAGTCCGCAAGAACTGATGAAACAGTCCATGATGAATATTCATGCAAAAAATCAGAGTGATCATTGCAATAATTGTTTAGATACTGGAGCTTTTGTATCAAATTTTTAGTTATTCTGGGAGGTACTTCTAAACCCCATAGCTCGGAAGATATGGGTAACAGAGACCTAATTTCAGGTTTCAATGGAGTTTTTCATGGACCTCCCAGGATGTCGAGAAAGAATATTCCATGTGAAATAGTTATGATTTGTGCCCTGTTAACAGACGACCACATCTTTGAAGGTCTCAAAAAAAAGATAAAAAAGTGTAAAAATTCAAAGAAGTCCAGGTGGAACCACCAGTCTGCAGGAACTGATAAAACACTCCATGATGCATATGCATGCAAAGAATAATGCCTATCAATGCACTAGTTGTTCAGATTACAGAGCTTTTGTATCAAATTTTTAGTTATTCTGGGGGGGGGGGTTACTTCTGAGCCCCATAGCTCTAACAATATGGGTGACAGAGACCTAATTTCATGTTTCCATGGAGACTTTTCATGGGCCTCCCAGCATTTAAAGAAAGAAAATTCTAGGTCTAGTTGTTACGATTTGTGCCCTGTTAACAGATGAAGGCATCTTTTAAGGGCTAAAAAATAGAGAAAAGAAATTGTAAAAAATAAAAAAAAATACAGGATGAAACACTCCATGATCAATATCCACCCAAAGAATCAAGGTGATCAATGCATTAGCTGTTCAGATATTTGAGCTTTTGTTTCAAAGTTTCATTATCCTGGGGGGTCCTTCGGAGCCCCATAGCTTGAAGAATATGGGTAACAGAGACCTAATTCCAGGTTTCCAAGGAGATTTTTCATGGACCTCCCTGGATGTAAAGTTAGAAGATTCCAGGTCCAGTGGTTATGATTTGTGCCTTGTTAACGGACAGACGGACAAAGAGTGATCGCTATAGCTCAGATGACTTACAGTCAGCTTTCTGCTTTCTGGCTTCCTCTGTGTATATATTAATGATCTAAGAGTAATTCTGGTTATAAGACTTGTGAAGGATGCTTGTTTATCATCAAAATGTTTGTAAACACAGCAATGTTGACGAACAGGAAAAACATGTAACCTTAATTTACATACATGGGACATGAGGTCACTTTTTGCAAAACACCATTTAAAAATTTTCAATGCTCTGGCTTATCTGAAGTATTGCTAAATGCTCTTGTTGAATTTTTTTTTTATTATTTTATAATTTTATATTTTATAACCCACAAATTATAAACACATTGATACAAATACAACTAGACATTTATTGGCACCACAGGTGCCATAGTATCCCCAGACAATTAATCCCCCCCCCCCCTCAAGAATAGACCCCCATCTTCAGCAGCATATACTGACACTTGGCAAGCGACCATAGTTTCTTCCATCACATTGAACGACTCCTCAGATATGAACAATTTTCATCTTAAACAAATGTACAAATTGACATTGCAAAAAATTGCATATGGTGCCACCAGTCTTAAATATGCCATTAAGGAATCCAAGATCTATGGACATGCACAATATCAGGCCCATATGGCAAATCACTCCTGAGAAAAGGGCATTTATGCTCTGTCACACCAACATGCACACACCCGAACCTGCTCACAGTTATCCCATAATTAATCAGATACTTGATATATCATTCATACCCATCCAGTCACTTGCTCTGTTCTCGGAAGTGCTGAAAGAAGCGCACAAGACATGGAATTGAGGGAAAAAACTCGCTGAGGTTTATTAAAAATAACATTTAAATTTTCATATTCAACATATTCAACAATTACCCCTTCTTTCCCACTGACGAGAAGGTAGGGTACAACACGCCATATATATTGTATAAGTCATACTAAAAGTAAAAGTAGTAGTAGTAAAAGTAAACAGTTTACACCTTGAAAAATATACTGTTTAGAAACAATAAACTTTAAAATTTTAACATTAACAAGTAGAACACAGAGTGCTTGAGTTGGTGGCGAAGGGGGTGGTGGTCGGTTTCTCTTCCAGATAGTACGTTGCTGGTTGTCGTTTTTCCTGACAGATGAATTCACTGGTCATCGTTTCTCCTGGTACTAGGGGTAGATGGTTGCTGAGTCCTGGTTGAAGAGTGATCTTGTCCCAGCGCGGGCATGTCTTCTCAAACTGTTATTGGCCGGTACTTACTTCCCGTTTGCAGTGCATTATGGTCGCCCAAAATCTTTCTTAATATAATATTTAATGGAGTTTTTAGTCCAGTTAGAATACGGATGGGGATGTATGTAACATATATTTACTAATCGTGACCCTTCTTGTCAAAGTGAGGGCCTCTGTAATCATTATTCAAAATCCAGCGATCTTGAACTTCCGCCCTCTTGTAAGCAGTGCCGCCATATTGGATATTCACCCTCTCCTAGTTAATTCCGCGTCTTCATGAACTGGTCTTACTGCAGATAAAATTAAACTACTTGTTTTAAATGAATCTGCTTATTTAGCAAGGTCCTCACCCTGCCGGCTTTGGATTTCCATACGGTAAGAGTACCAGATTTCTCAGAACACAGTGTTACCTTAATTATTGCCCAGCGCCACCGTACTAATAATGATGTCCTCCCTCCAAGTATTCTCACTATTTATCAGGACAGTTTTTAACTCTGATTTTGGTTATCATTACCTTCTTTTCAACCAGGCAGGTCTTGGGCTTTAAATATTTGTGTATATACTAGTATTGTCCCCCCCCCCCCCCCCCCCCCCAGTATCATATCCTTTTATTGGCGCCCAACACACAAAACACTGATGATGTGGCGAGCATAAAATAATTATCTGCTAGGGGGCAGAGTAATTGTATTTATTTATACTATGAAAACGAGAAGGTCATTTGTAACACCTGTCTGGTCTATGAGAAAACTCTCCAATATGGATAAACTTCAAAATTTCAGACTAATACATTGAACAACTACTAAGATATGAGCAATTTTCACCTAAAGCAAACCTACAGATGAACACCACACATAAACAATGCTCACAGTATTGTCAAGTGGATATGATGGGGTATTAGAAGGTGTAAAAACAAGAAAAAGACAAGAAGTGGCACCACCTGTCTTCCACAGAAGACAAAGCTATCCAAGATCTTTTGTCAATTTGATTTTTGGATCAATCCATGCATCCTTTATTGAGATATTAATGATTTTGTGTGATTTTCACCATGTATGGCAATATTCAAGGTCAAGGCCACTCTCACAGGGAAGGTCATAACCCCAATTTAAATATTCATTATTCCATAACCCATGTCTATGTATATGCATAATATGAAAGAAATCTCTCCATAAGTTCTTTACTTGTAATGCTCACAGTAATGTCAAGTGGCAATGATGGGGGTATTAACGGCACAAAAAAACAAGAAAAGGATAAAAGGTGGCACCAACAGTTTCTGGTATATGACAACACTATCAAAGATATATTGTTCAACTTGATTTTTGGACCAATCAATGCCAGATTTCTTGAGATATTAAAGCATTTGTGTGATTTTCCCCGCAAATGGACTTATTCAAGGTCAAGGTCACTCTCCTAATAAAGGTCATGACCCCATTTTTAATAATAGGCTTCTTCTTCTCACCCATATATATGCACATGTCGAGTTTGCTAAAGATCTGTTGAAAAGTTTTTTGAGTTATCACATCTACAAGAAATCTCTGCGGTGCCAGCGTGACCATGCTTAAACCATAGTAAATTTGTCTGGGGGATACAACAAGGAGCTTGTTTGCGATGATATTCATGTTTTTCTAGCCTATTTTTATAAAAGCTCCAAGAGATTATCTTCACTTTCTGAAAGTCTGGTAGATGACTGGGCCACTTTAAATAATTTATTACAATTTTTAACCTAACTTTATTAAATCAGCAACAGCATTTTGATACCTGCTCTGTGGGATGATTTCAAACCTTTCAGGCACACACTGAGAAACTGTGGACAGGGCTCAAGTGAAGGTGGCAAGGGACTGTATATGATGTTCCATATACAACTTGTGTGCATTAGCAAGAATGTATTAATGACTGGAACATAATTGCAAATAGTAATTTTGAAATTTAAAACAAGTAATATTAAAGATAAATCTTCTTCACTCATAAACAAAACAAGGGACCCATGGGTCACGTCACTCAGCTGAATTTTGGAAAATATTAGTAGCTGCAAAATATTTTTATTTCTTATGGTTTTTCCATGTATATTACCATTTGAAAAGCTAAGAGAAAATGGCCCAGCTTAAATGAAACTCTGAAAATGGACATGAGCTAAAGCATATGGACTGTGTAATAAATGAAACCTTTGGCCTGAAACCATTTAGTAATGCACCAAGGGAAAAATGGGCCTACGGTAAGTGTCATATAAAAGTTCCATTTCATAAACAAATAATGTGTGTATGTAATTAAGTTTTCAAAAGTTTAATATATGGCCATATGAGTTAAAAATTAATCCCACACACTTTTACCAATATTCCAAATTTAAAAAACTAGGTGTAACAGTGTTATTCACACCTAGGCCCCGCCAACTTTAAGAGATATGAATGAAATGCTACCAAGTATTTATATCTTCTTAAATCTTGTCAGTTAGCACTTACATTAAGTCCTAATATTTTACTATATTTGAATATTAGGATTAAATTCCTGAACATTTTTTCTTTAAAAACAAGTGACCCATGGGTCATGACGCTCAGCTGCCAAGCATGACCTGTGACATCATGGACTGAGATTCACAACTTCCAGTCAAATTTTTAAGAACCAATTTGCCAATTTGTTGAAAATTTTCCATGACAACAGAAATATATATCACCTATGTCTGGTTAAAACACAGTGAATTGATGGTCTGAGGAAAATGCATGATTGTTAAGCTATCAGGAACTATTCCAACAGCTTGCTTGAAACCTGTCAGTCTCAAAAGGAACACCACAAAGGGCAAATATAAGATCAAAATACTCATATAGCAAAAATCAAGGAAATACATGCAAGAATTATTGAGAAACAGGTGCTTCTGTATGAATTTTTATTCAATACAAGCCAACTGCACTGCACTTTTATAAATGATGGTAATATCTATTCAGAAATATTTGACCCAATCCTTTACAAGATTACATAAATATACATCCAACTGCATTCACTTTAACTGTTCTTGAGATAATATGATCAAAAGGAATTAAAAGATGGTTGCCTGGTGGCCATATTGGACTTCTGACAAGTCTGAAATCAGACAACAAACATTTTACTAAATCGGACCAAACATTAAAGAAAAATTACTGAAACTGCACTGAAGAAAGAATTTCTAAGGTGGTTAACTGGCAGACATAATGGATTTCTGACAATTATGACATTTGATATCCCACATTCTCCAATAAGAGACCAAACTTGGGGCAAATTATCCAGTAATGAATGCCTAAAATAATTCAAAAGGCATGTCCAGGCCCTCATATCAGATTTATAGATATGCAATTGTAAAAAGTGTAAGTCCAATATTTTTTATTATCACTCTGCTTTTCAATGGGGTCAGCAGGGTAGGTAAACTGCCAAACCTGAAAGAAAAGAAATGCAGAAAGCATGACTAAGAGTCTTGAAATAAAACAAAAAGCCATCCTAAATCAAGGTATACATCCACATATTATGAGAACAAACACTTGCTTTTATATGTGGTGATATATATTAAAATATTCAGATATCTAGGAAACTAAGTTTATTGCTAGGATTCCATAAAATAAACTGCAAAATGTTCCCATCATCTTATAAATCAGTAGCTAAACCTTAATACTATACTCTCATAGTCTTAATGCCTGGCTGAAGCATTCTGACAACAGTGTTTTTGTTATGAAGTAACGAGGTACTTATCACTGAGCCTTATCACTTAATAGGCTGATACAAAAGGGAGTCATATGTCACCAGTGTCATTCGAAATTACAGCCACACAGGGAGATGTACCAGCTGGAGTGGGATGGTTATATATACAAGAAAAATAGAGATGGTCTATAAAATAAGTAATTGTGAACATCCCTGACCTATGACCTTGGCCTTTTGCCCAGATATCAACTGGATTCTTTCTAAATGATGGGTAACTACTAACCACTTAAATCTGGTGTAATTACTTGGCAACCAATGGGTGAATAACTGTGACCTGCAACCTTTAACCTGCTGACCAGCTGACCCCAAAATCAATAAGTTATTTATTCAAGCAAAAAGACCCATAAATATGAAGTTTGAGTCAAACTGAGTGATGCATAGATGTGGCATATGTGAAAGACTGAAGGTTTGGGTTGAACAGTTACACTTGAAATATGCTCACAAGCATTTAGAACAATTAAATATTGTGACCTTGACCTTTGACTTTTTGACCTCAACATCAATAGGCTTCTTCCCTTATTGGTAGGTAAGCCATATATGACAGATGGAAGGTACAGATTGAAAAGTTTGCCTGAAAATGACTCCACGCAAGAAGTGGGTGCTGTGAACTTGACCTTTGACCTCAAAATCAACAGGTCCTTTCCCCTGTTGGCAGAGAAGCGATATCGGTGCTGGAAGGTTTGGAATGAAAATTCTAGCTTGAAATGTGTCCACAATCTTTTCAAAGAAGTGGATCCTGTGACCCTGACCTTTGACCTTGTGACCTATAAATCTATAGGATTCTTCTCCAACTTAGTAGGTGAGCTATATGTGAAAGATCAAAGAATTGGGATGAAACGGTTGGCTTAAAATGCATGCACAGGCTTTTCAAAGAAGAGGCTCCTGTGACCTTGACCTTTGACCTTTTGACCTAAAAAAAATTATGGTTCTTCCCCTGTTGGTAGGTGAGCTGTATGTGAAAGATGGAAGGTTTTGGATGAAAATTTTGTCTCAAAGAGCTATTTCTGGGGGGTGCAAACACACCCCATAACTTCGAGAATATAGGTCGCAGTGACCTAATTTCAGGTTTGCAAGGAGATCTTTTTATAACCTCTAAGACTGCATAGGGTTCATGGCCCTAGCCCCTACGGTTATGATTTGTGCCCTGCTAACGGACTGACGACCAGCCGGCCGGCCGGCCGGACAGACGGAAGGACGACGGACAAAGACCCATCGCTATAGCCCAGCATGACTGAAAGTCAGCTGAGCTAAAAAATCAAAATTGTCCAAGTCTCAACAAAAAGAACTTTTTTAACATAAAAATTATAAGCTTTGTCTTGTATATTAGTCCTGTGTATCGAAGCGGTGGGTCAGGGATGGGTCTCTGTTGTTACTGTTCATCGCTGAAAAAATGTGAAATTCTAAGAATCATCTTGTTTAGAGTACAGCTCTGTCAACAGAATGGTGTGGGGGGGGGGGGGGGAGAGAAAGGCTCCCTGTGGTATTTATGCTGGCAGCCTGATCAAGCTCAACAAGAGAGTGATGGGATTACATAACAGCCTGGGGAGCATAGAGAGTTGCACTGAATGACCTACAGTGACCTCAGTGGACTGCTTGACAATGTAAGGGAATACAACAAGAGCCTCCAAACAAATTCAATAAATAGCCCAATTTTGTAGCTTTTAGTTTTCAAATTTCAGATTTTAACAGATTAAATCCTTATGTGTACATGCTGTGAAAATAACATCCACAGTACTTACAGGAAAACATCGTGCCGTGGCCAAAGTTGGGCAAAATTTCAGGTACTGATTTTATATTTATGCTAATCACTTAAAAAAATTGCAAATTTCAGATCTAATTTTCGGTATACAATTGAATCTTGATTAAATGATGAAATATTAATGAAAAAAAGTCTCAGCCCTTCTTATGTTAAGTGGGTAAATATATGTCCTGATTTTTTACAAGGTGCATTATGTTTGGGCCTATAACTTCAACAAATTACGAATGCTGACCTAAATTTTGGTATGTACATATGAAATGTATAGAAGAATATGAATATTTACAATTACATCTAACATTATGCCAATTTTTGATTACCAGGTAAACAAAAGTAGGGCCATGATGCTAGAAAATACAAATACATTAAGGCTTCTAAAAACTTCAATAGCTAGACTATTTTTTAAACTTATACTTTCAAATTCAAAATTCATCAGATTAAATCCATATGTAAACTGGCTGTGATAATTAAATCAAATGTACTTATAAGAAAAAAACGTGCCATGGTCAAGTTTAGGCAAAATTTAAGGTATCAATTTTTTATTTTTGCTAATATTTTAAAAAATTTAACAGATTTTGATCTAATTTTATGTATACAATTTAATTTTGATTAATTAAAGATATATTACTCGAAAAAAAGTCCATAGCTTTAAAATGTTTTGTGTTAAGTGATCAAATATCTTTCCTGATTTTTTACAAAATGCATTATGTTTGAGCGCATAACTTTTTTAAAATCATACAATACAGACCTAATTTCTGGCATGTACATGGGAACTATATAAAGGATATTTATGGTAAATATGAGGAAAAACAGGTGAGTGGTTTCGTAGTTAGGCTGTCCTGAAATGTGAAAATAGGTTTTTAATAAAAAATTGAGGTTTTTCCTTAATTTCTCAAAGGAACGAAGTCGCAAAGACCCCGTTTCAGCTTGGTAGGAGATCTTGGGGACATCAAACATTATGCCAACAACCTTGGGAGCATAGAGAGCTGCACTGAATGACCAACAGTGACCACAGTGGACTACTTGACAATATAAGGAAATACAACAAGAGCCTCCAAACAAGGGACCTATGGGTCACGGCGCTCAGCTATTATATATGATAAAAAAGTATGATTTAGAAATGAGGCACATGCTGGTTTTATGTGGTAACAAAAATAAGCTGTATTATGATTTGTTTAGCTTATGTATGATTTTGATAGTACTTTGGAGACAGGAAAGAGGATTAATTTAATTTATTTTATTAACAAATGGAGTGCAATTGTCACACAGATTTTGACTTGGCCATATAACTTATAAGCAGAACATATAATATAAGAGTTTAACTATTTATTAAAAAAAATTACAAATATTGTCACAAATATAAGAGAATATTATGATTTTTTCAAATAAAATATGACTGAAATGATTATTAAAATAATATTAAAGAATATATTCATGAATGCATTCATTAATACATTTTGAAAGTATTTGCACTGGTATTCATATACTTTCATTTTTCCCATTCTTATGAAAGAAATTTTATAATGGAGTACATATTCATATTCGTGTTTAAATACAATTGCAAAGTATTCGCACCATGTCTGGTATTTATTCAGTTTTCACCAAACAATGATGTTGAGAATCCAGAATATACAAAATTCACACAATTAAATAATGATCATAAGTACCTGGTTTTATGGCTTTTATTTATATTAAAAAAAAAATGTAATATATTCACTTTGGACTAATTTCACATCAATAAACTAAGTATAGACACAGTAGGAATCTAGATAATAATATTATCAACTGCATCATTGTCTATCATTAATTTCCTTCATATGATGCCTAATGATTAGTAATGAATAATATGATTTACTTTTTTATCATTAAAATTGAACTGAAAAATACCATAGGTGACTGCATGGTGTTATTTGGAATACGTGACATTCTATCCGTCGATACAAGATTCTTATATCATCAGTAACTGCAAGTTAATTTCCTGTTATTATCAACTAACAAATTCCTTTTCTATTTTTCTTTAATTTGTTATTAAAAACCAATAAAAATTTATTAATTTATTGTTTATTGTTATGTTGTTGGTTAAAACTACTAGATGAGTTGGGTTGGACACCTGTATCAACTGTGGCTGGCCATTATATAATAAGCTGCCTGGAGCCCCAGTTTATGACTCGCCTCAAGCATGCATAATTTGCTAAAAGTTCAACAAGGTCAACATACAGGTGACTCAAGAGGTGCTACAGAGAGCCAAGGTCTGACATGGTCTCATAAAAACATTAATAAAAGCTACAATTTTTGGCCAATTTCTTTCAGCTTTTTTAACTAAAAAGTTGAAATCTTTATGTGTGCATGATATGAAAATTATATCAACAGTGCTCACATGAAACAAACATGCCATGGTCAAAGTTGGGCAAAATTTAAGGTACTAATTTTATATTTATACTAATAACTTATAAAATTTGAAAAATTCAGAACTAATTTTGGGTATTCAATTGAATCTTGATTAAATAATGTTACATCTCTTGACAAAAAATCTCTAGCTTCAGCAATCCTCTTGTTAAGGGAGTAAATATTTTTCTTGATTTTTTACAAAGTGCATTATGTTTGGGCCCATAACTTAAAACAATTACGCAATACTGACATCATTTCTGGCATGTTCATAGAGAATGTATAGAAAAATATGTATATTATATATGATTAAAGTCAGATCAGTGGTTTTGATATTAGGCAGTCTTGAAGTGTAACAATGGGTTTATAATAGAAAAATTACGTTTTTCATTAATATCTCGAAGGTATTAAGTCCTAGTGACCAAATTCTTGGCATGGTAGGGGATTTTTGAGACATCTAATTGCATGCCAAATTTTAGGAACTGAGAGCTGAAGCTGGGGAGCTGAGCACTTGCAAACTGCATGACACTAGCTTGATGTAAACAATATGTTACATGGTGCTTGAAAACTTCTACAGTTTTTGATCAACTGGTTTAAAATTTTCGGTGTTTACAGACAAAATGCTAAAAAAAACATGCTTAGAAAATTAAATCCACAGTACTTACAGGAAAAAAACGTGCCATAGTCAAAGTTGGGCAAAATTTAAGGTACCAATTTTTTATTTTTGTTAATATTTTAAAAAATTTAAAAGATTTTGATCTAATTTTGGGTATACAATTTAATTTTGATTAATTAAAGTTATATTACTGGAAAAAAAGTTTATAGCTTTAACATATTTTGTGTAAAGTGATCAAATATCTTTCCTGATTTTTTACACAATGAATTATGTTTGGGCCCATAACTTTTTAAATTTACATAATACAGACATAATTTCTGGCATGTACATAGGAACTATATAGAGGCAGTCCTGAAGTGTGAAAATAGGTTTTTAATAAAAAATTGAGGTTTTTCCTTAATTTCTCAAAGGAACGAAGTCACAAAGACCCAGTTTTGGGCTTGGTAGGAGTTCTTGGGGACATCTAACATTATGCCGAATTTTGGATTCCTAGGTCTTACGGTTTCAAAACGTGCCACATCTACGGACAGACGGACGGACGACGGACAATGGACCACAACTATAGCTCAGATGACTTATAGTCAGCTGAGCTAACAAGGGACAGTTGAATTGATTATGAGAATATTTTTTAATCAGCTGGATTTGTCCGCAAGAATATGTTAATAGCTTTTTCAAAACAATCAAGATGCTTGATGACAATCACTGACCATAATTTGAATGAAATCAGACAATATTTAGGAAAGTTATCACAAGGAAACGAAAACCTGATGGACAGACAGACAGAACAAGGGACCCATGGGTCACGGCGCTCAGCTGAAGTTTGATATTTTGCAAATGCAAAATATTCTATTGTAATATTTTTCATATATATACAAGCATATGAGAAGCTAAGAGGAAAGGGGCCCTCCTACTTGGTTATAGTGAAGTTCTAAATATATGATTGCAAAACTAATACTCTGACAAAACTGTCATGAAGAAAAACATTAAAAGTTTTGAAATACTGTGATGCATATGAAAAATTTACAGATGGACAGGCAAGTGGACAAAATGGACTAATACCATTATTTCACTTTCAAGGGAACAATGCATATAAGTTTATATTTAAGCCTATTTTTTTTAGCATATCCACTTTTCCATTAATAGTTTTTATCAGATTCATTTTTTTATTTACAAGTTTTATAAATCTGTAATAAAAAATCTGAAAATATAAGTCAATATATCAAAATTCTAAGTTGCAATCATAATTTATCCAGACTGTAGCTCGTATTGGGTCATATTATGCATACACATATATTTTATAATTTTTTAATAAAAACTGTTTAAACTGAATTTAAAAGAAAATAATGCCACAACATGGCATCTTCAAGATCATTCCTTGAATCACTATTAAAAAATTTTGTACACTGGAGTTTTCAGTACATGCTAAATTTTATTCATCAAAATAAAAGATTCAGTAAATTTTATAAAATAAAACCATCTTTTCAAATAAAGTATACAAACTGTTAGTTGAATGAGGGACAAACAACATCATTGTGCTAATTACTATCCAAGCTATAATTTTTTACTGGAATTAATGGTCAATTTCACACCTGCATGGTGAAGTTTTACTCTTCTGAAGTAAAGAATTACTTATCTGATGAACATCCACACTTTCATATAGCAATAAACCACTTTGTGGACACAATTAAGTGTGCACTTTAATCATTATAACTCTGGTGGTACAATACAAAATCTAAAATGTAGCATAGCCTAGAATAAGAATGAATCAAATACAGAAAATTATAACATTCATCCAGTTTATGCACCAGCTGGGGGGGGGGGGGGAGTGCAGGGCAGAGGGGAAGCTACGCTCCCGAGGCAGCGGAAATCTTGCGCTTCTAAAGAAGCTACTGTTTTTCCCACTGCCTGCTTTGGCGGTTTATGATGCACTTAAACACCAGATGGCCTGTATGCTGAAACAAGGCCTACAGGCCTAATGCGAACCTGTGCAAGGAGATTACACCAGGTATAATGCTTCAATGCTGGACCATTACTTTTCAAGAACATGTATAACATATATATGAACAATGCAAGTACTAAACACTAAACGGATGCTGTGCAAAAATGGTGGCAGGTGGTACCACCAATTTTGTGTATGGTTAAGAGCTATGTGAGATCTATACACATACAAAATTTCAGGGGGTTATGTCAAACCAGTCCTGAGATATAAGCCTGAATGTCTGCAGCATATACATAAATGTAGGTGGTGGCACCTGCCAAAAAATCCAGAAAGCTATCCAAGATGTATAAACATGCAAAATTTTAGGCAGATATGTCAAACCACTGCCGAGATATGAGTGATTTTATCCCACAGCAAACAAACAGACGGATGCTGTGCAAAAATGATTGCAGGTTGCGCCACAAGTTTTGAGTATGATCAAGAGCTATGTGTTATCTATAAACATGCAAAACTTTTGCCATATCAGTCAAATGGTTCCCGAGATATGAGCTTCGATGTCTGCAGCATAAATTTGAATGAAGGTGGCGAGACCTGTCATAAAACAAGAAAGCTGTCAAGAATGTATAAACCTGCAAAATTTCAGGAGGATAAGTCAAACCCAGCTGAGATATGAGTGATTTTATCCCAAGGCAGATGGACAGATGGAGGCTGTGCAAAAATGGTTGCAGGTGGCGCCACCAGATTTGCATATGATAAAGGGCTATGGGAGATCTATACACATGCAAAATTTTGGCCCAACTGGTCAAACAGTTCCAGAGATATGAGCTTTGATGTCTGCAGCCAAGACGTGAATGTAGTTGGTGCCACCTGTCATAAAATCAAGAAAGCTGTCCATGATGTATACACATGCAAAATTTGAGGTGGATAAGTCTAATCAATGCAGAGATATGAGTGTTTTTATCCCAAGGCAGATGAACAGACGGACGCTGTGCAAAAATGGTGGCAGGTGGCACCACTAATTTTGTGTATGATTAAGAGATATGTGAGATCTATACACATAAAAAATTTCAGGGGGATATGTCAAATCAGTCCTGAGATATAAGCCTGGATGTCTGCAGCGTATACATTAATGTAGGTGGCCCCTCCTGCCACAAAATCCAGAAAGCTATCCAAGATGTATAAACCTGCAATATTTTAGGCAGATATGTCAAACCACTGCCGAGATATGAGTGATTTTATCCCACGGCAAACAAACAGATGGACACTGTGCAAAAATGTTTGCAGGTTGCGCCACCACTTTTGCGTATGATAGAAAGTTTTGTGAGATATATATACATGCAAAATTTATGCCCAATCTGTCAAATGGTTTGTGAATATGAGCTTGGATGTCTGCAGCATAAATTTGAATTAAGGTGGCACCACCTGTCATCAGATCAAGAAAGCTGTCAAGGATGTATAAACCTGCAAAATATCAGGTGGTTAAGTCAAACCACTGGCGAGAAATGAGTGATTTTATCCAAAGGCAGACAAACAGACAGACGCTGTGCAAAAATGGTGGCAGGTGGCACCACCAATTTTGTGTATGATGATGAGCTATGTGAGATCTATACACATGCAAAATTTCAGGGGGATATGTCAAACCAGTCCTGAGATACAAGCCTGGATGTCTGCAGCGTATACATAAATGTAGGTGGCCCCACCTGCCACTAAATCCAGAAAGCTATCCAAGATGTAGATATTTTAAGGCAGATGAACAGATGGACGCTGTGCATGAATGGTTGCAGGTGGCTCCACCAGTTTTGCGCAAAAAAAGAGCTATGGGAGATCTATACACATGCAAAATTTTGGCCCAAATGGTCAAACGGTTCCCGAGAAATGAGCTTGGATGTCTGCAGCTTAAACGTGAATGTAGGTGGCGCCACCTGTCATAAAATCAAGAAAGCTGTCCAGGATGTATACACAAGCAAAATTTCAGATGGATAAGTCCAACCAATAGTGAGATATGAGTGTTTTCATCCCAAGGCAGTTGAACAGATGGACGCTGTGCAAAAATGGTTGCAGGTGGCGCCACCATTTTTAGTGTATTTTATAAAGCTTTCCAAGGGCTACATTTGTGCAAAATATTTAGCCTTATCGATCAAACGGTTCCCGAGATATGTGGGTTTATGTGTGGAAACAGACACACAAATGGACGCTTCGCAGAGAGGAAAGGTCAGAGGTCAACCAAAAATGAGGGTGCAGCAGTTCACATGTGACCGATCATAATTCCGCATTTTAAACAAGGGACCTATGGGTCACGGCGCTCAGCTGTTATATATGATAAAAAAATATGATTTAGAAATGAGGCACATGCTTGTTTTGTGTGGAAATAAATATAAGCTTTATTATGAGTTGTGGGTGTTTAGCTTATGTATGATTTTGATAGTATCTTTGGAGACAGG
Source organism: Sipunculus nudus (assembly GCA_026874595.1). NCBI lineage: Eukaryota > Metazoa > Annelida > Sipuncula > Golfingiida > Sipunculidae > Sipunculus > Sipunculus nudus. Next base: position 215,539 of record CM049308.1, read on the forward strand.
GAAGAGGATTGATTTCATTTATTTTATTAACAAATGGAGTGCTATTGTCACACAGATTTTGACTTGGCCATATAACTTATAAGCAACACATATAAGAGTTTAACTATTTATTAAAAATAATTACTAATTGTTCCAAATATAATTTTTATTAAAAATAATAAGAGAATCATATGATTTTTTAAAATAAAACACAACTGAAATGATTATTAAAATAATATCAAAGAATATATTCATGAATGCATTCAGGAATACATTTTTAAAGTATTTGCGCTGGTATTCATATACTTTCATTTTTACCTGAATTCCCATTCTTATGCAAGAAATTTTATAATTAAGTACATTTTCATATTCGTATTCAAATACATTTGCAAGTATTCGCACCATGTCTGGTATTTATTCAGTTTTCACCAAACAGTGATGTTGAGAATCCAGAATATACAAAATTCACACATTTAAATAATAATCATAAGTACCTTGTTTTATGGCAATTATTCATATTAAAAAAAATAAATAAATGTAATATATTCATTTTGGACTAATTTCACATCAATGTACACACTAGACACAGCAGGAATCTAGATTAATATTATCAACTGCATCTTTGTCTATCATTAATTTCCTTCATATGATCCCTAATGATTAGTAATGAATAATATGATTTATTTTTTATCATTAAAACTGAATTGAAAAATACCATAGGTGACTGCATGGTGTTATTTGGAATACGTGACATGCTATCAATTGATACAAGATTCTTATATCATCAGTAATTGCAAGTTAATTTCCTGTTATTATCAACTAACAAATTCCTTTTCTATTTTACTTTAATTTGTTATTAAAAACCAATAAATATTTATTATATTTAATTTAATGTTTATTGTTAGTTAAAACTACTAGATGACTTGGGTTGGACACCTGGATCAACTGTGGCTGGCCATAAGCTGCCTGGCTGCCCCAGCAGCGTGCATAATTTGATGAAAGGTCAACAAGGTCAACATACAGGTGACTCAAGCCGGCTGGGGAGACCTAAGGTCTGACATGGTCTCATAAAAACATTAATAAAAGCTACAATTTTTGGCCAATTTCTTTCAGCTTTCTTAACTAAAAAGCTGAAATCCTTATGTGTGCATGATATGAAAATTATATCAACAGTGCTCACAGGAAACAATTGTGCCATGGTCCAAGTTTGGCAAAATTTAAGGTACTATTTTTATATTTATACTAATAACTTATAAAATTTGAAAAATTCAGAACTAATTTTGGGTATTCAATTGAATCTTGATAAAATAATGTTACATCCCTGACAAAAAATCTCTAGCTTCAGCAATCCTCTTGTTAAGGGAGTAAATATATTTCTTGATTTTTTACAAAGTGCATTATGTTTTGGCCCATAACTTAAAACAATTACGCAATACTGACATCATTTCTGGCATGTGCATAGAGAATGTATAGAACTAGATGTGTCGGTAAGTCACGAATGCCCCTGTCTGGGGCAAATTAGAAACATTTGTTAAATTTTGTAAAATATTTTTAGGTTCAGGAGGTGTTGTATGGTCAAAAGTAGGTCAAGAAGGGTAAAATGCAAACTCGATCTGTAACGGGTCATTATCAAGGAACACACCAAAAATCAGGGCAGTATGCAGGCATTGTGAAAAAAAGTCCATACATGTGCATTTTTCATAAAAATTTTTGTCTTTCATGAAATTTTCTATGTTCAGGATCTGTCATATGGTCAAAAATAGGTTAACTGGGACGAAACGCGAACTCGACCTGTAAGTGGTCATTATGCGCCCACAGACCAAACATTGGACCAGTATCTGTAAGCATTGCATTGTGAAACTAGAATATTAGCAAAAGCTGGTAATCAGTTATAAATTTAAATTGGAGAGGTATGTACCATGTTTTATAACAATCCACCAAATGCTTCCTGAGAAATATCCCCCCAAGTTTTTTTTCTATACTAAGCTCTGTGACCTTGGAAAGTAGGTCAAGACCACCCATCTTTGAACCTGACCAAGATTTTGTAAATATGATGCAAAAGCACTGAAGTAATGAAGTTCCTTAGTTGAATACCTTTGGAGATATCCTGCACAAAGGCCAAAATTGAAAAATCCGATAAAATTTCATTAAAAAATCAGAAATTGCAGGTGACGCCACCAAAATTGTGCAGCACGTACAGACCATCAGTCCCGATGATCATAGTAAGTTTTGTGAAAATCCACACAATGGTTCCTGAGATATAAGCTTCTGAGTGTTTTTCTATAATCAGCTCTAAAATGTAAAAAAAAGGGGCAAGGTCACCCATCTTCGAACTTGATCGAGATTTTATCGATATACATCTTCACTGATGAAATAAAATTCCAACAGTGAATCCTTGTAGAGATATCCCGCTCACAAGGTAAAAGTTAACAGACGCGGAACGGACGGACAGACGGACGGACACCCGACAGACAGATGGACGGATAGACGGACAGCTTGGGTGACGACAATAGCCCATCAGCCTATGAGCTGAGGGCTAAAAATGGCTGTACATGTACATTTGTCATGAAAATTTATATTTTTCATGAAATTTTCTATGTTTAGGAGCCGTAAAACAATCAAAAGTAGGTCAACCGGGAAGAAACGCGAACTCGATCTGTAACTGGTCATTATCTGCATACACACCAAAAATCAGGCCAATATCTGCAGGCACTGTGAAAAAAAGTACAACTGGAAGAACGGAAGGACGGACATGGGTAAAACTATATGCCCCAGCCACTTTGTGGCGGGGGCATAAAAATAGGTATATTATATATGATTAAAGTCAGATCAGTGGTTTTGATATTAGGCAGTCTTGAAGTGTAACAATGGGTTTTTAATGGAAAAATGAAGTTTTTCATTAATATCTCGAAGGTATTAAGTCCTAGTGACCAAATTCTTGGCTTTGTAGGGGATTTTGGAGACATCTAATTGTATGCCAAATTTTAGGAACTGAGAGCTGAAGCTGGGGAGCTGAGCTCTTGCAAACTGCATAACACTAGCTTGATGTAAGCAATATGTTACATGGTGTTTGTAAACTTGAAAAAATCTACAGTTTTTGATCAACTGGTTTAAAATTTTTGGTGTTAACAGACAAAATGTTAACAAAAACATGCTGTGAAAATTTAATCCACAGTACTTACAGGAAAAAAACGTGCCATGGTCAAAGTTGGGCAAAATTTAAGGTACCAATTTTTTATTTTTGTTAATATTTAAAAAAATTTAAAAGATTTTGATCTAATTTTGGGTATACAATTTAATTTTGATTAATTAAAGTTATATTACTGGAAAAAAGGTCCATAGCTTTAACATTTTTTTGTGTTAAGTGATCAAATATCATTCCTGAATTTTTACAAAATGCATTATGTTTGGGCCCATAACTTTTTTAAATTAAATAATACAGACATAATTTCTGGCATGTACATAGGAACTATATAGGGGAATATTTATGGTAAATATGAGGAAAAACAGGTGAGTAGTTTTGATATCAGGCAGCCCTAAAGTGTGAAAATAGGTTTTTAATAAAAAATTGAGGTTTTTCCTTAATTTCTCAAAGGAACGAAATCCCAAAGACCCAGTTTTCGTCTTGGTAGGAGATCTTGGGGACATCTAACATTATGCCGAATTTTGGATTCCTAGGTCTTACGGTTTCAAAACATGCCACATCTACGGACGGACGGACGGACAGACATACGGCAAGACAGACGGACGGACGACGGACCATGACTGTAGCTCAGATGACTTATAGTCAGCTGAGCTAAAAATTCTGCCCAGTGGTTATGGAGGAGTTCTCCAGAAACCTTTGCGGCAATGGCTGTAGTGTCGGCATCCGACTGAAAACATAGTTTCCGCAAAACTCTGTTTTGGCGGATACAATGATTGTAGTTCGTACCATCAGTCTTATATACAACAAGAGTTACATAAATATGCCCAATTACAGACTGATATGTCAAACCCCTCCTTAGAAATAGGCAGGCACATACACTGCAAAACTCAATGTAGGTGGCACCACCTGTCTTGTAAATAAGAATACCATCAAAGATGCATAGACAGGTCAAAAAATCAGTCCAATACATCAAACTTACTCATAGTTTGATGCACTGGGCTGACAAGGCTTAGGTGAGTAAGGCAGTTGCCCCTGAGTGACCTGTGACAAATTGCTGCCTCAAGCTACTGGACTGAGTGAACTTTTGACCTGTACCTGGCTGCACTGAGTGAACTCTTGATCTATTGCATAATCTGACACAGTTGGCAGTCTGTCAAAGCTATAAACAGATTCAGGCTGAACTTTGGTGCCAAATATGATGAAGTGAGCAGTCTTCCAAAGCTATAAATAGAATGCAGCTACTGCACTGAGTGAACTCTTGACCTATACCTGGCTGCACTTCTTCCAATCCTGGAACTGTGCCAAAACTATTTATAGAGCTGACATCATCAATTATTACGGATCCATACTGAATGCAAAATTAAAATACAGATATATCTCATTGATGGCAAAGTCCTGAAATAATTTGAGTAGGGATACCAATAATTTATAATCCACGTACAGTTGTCTTTATATAGCCACAGAGAGCTGAATATCCATGATTGTAACATTATCCGGTATTATGAATAACTTAAATCATAAATCTAAATTTTTTAAAAGCTTTGAAAAAAACTTTCTTGTCAATATTAACCAAAGATAACCTGAAATCTAAATGTCTAGTGGCATGTAACAGATATTGATAAACTGGTGCCAGGCTAGATGTAACAGCATAACACAGCTAACATATATGGTAAAATGACTCAATTCAATCTCCATAATTCAGCCAAAAATCATTCATGTGGAACCATTAATGACAATTATTATAAGAATTATTGTATGGATTATTCTTGTAAAATATTTAACAAGGCCTACAGGCCTAATGCGAACCTGTGCAATGAGATTACACCAGGTATAATGCTTCAATGCTGGACCATTACTTTTCAAGAACATGTGTAACATGTATATGAACAATGCAAGTACTAAACACTTAGAACAAGAAACAATGAAACAAGATGACCAGAGGTCACGCGCTTGCCGGAAATGGAAATGATACAGACAGATAGACAGAGAGTGCATGTAGAAACAGTCATATGAATGAGCAACATTGTGGGGGCAGCAGAAACGGATAATATGTTTATTTATGCATGCTGACCTTTAACAGCTGCATATCTTTCTAGTGTAAAAGGGACCAAGTTCAAAATTTTTTCATGAAATCCCGTTAATCTCGTTTGACAAGAAGCTGTGAGACGTTTTCAGGTTTGTCATGTCAAGCTGGGCAAATGATATGAAATGCCGAAAACTAGACCTGTCTAGCTATAAAAGCCGCTGAGTTGTAAGCATTTGCATGAAATCTCGTGTTTTCTGGTTTGACGGGAAATGGTGCGAGCTTTGGCAAGATTTCGAGTTTTGTCATGTCAGGTTTGTCAAATATTACAAAATGCCGGAAACTAGACCTGTCTAGCTGCAAAAGTCGCCGTGTTATCAGCATTTACGTGAAATCATGTTTTTTTCTCGCTTGACGAGATATAGTACGAGATTTGGCAAGACGAGCAGTTTTATTATGTCAAGAGGGCCAAACATTACGAAATGGCGAAAACTAGATCCGTCTAGCTGTAAAAGTCGCCGAGTTATAAGCATTTCTGTGTACCCTCGTGTTTTCTCGTTTGATGATATATGGTGCAGGATTTGGCCAGTCTTGTAGATTTGTCATATCAAACTCTCTAAATGTTATGAAATGGCGAAAACTACATCTGTCTAGCTGTAAAAGTCGCCGAGTTATTAGCATTTCTGTGAAATCTCCTTTTTATCGTTTGACGAGATATGGTGCGAGATTTGGCCAGTCTTGCAGGTTTGTCATGTCAAGCCGTCCAAATGTTAATGAATGCCTAAAACTAGACCTGTCTAGCCGTGAAAGTCGCCGACTTATATGCATTTCTGTGAAATCTCGTTTTTCCACATTTGACCAGATATAGTGCGAGATTTCGCCAAGTATCGCAGTTTTACTATGTCAAGTTGGCCTAATGTTACCAAATGCCAAAAACTAGACCTGAGTAGCTGTAAAAGTCGCCTAGTTATAAGCATTTCCATGATATCTTGTTTTTTTCTCGCTTGACGAGATATGGTGCGAGATTTGGCCTGATTTCTTTTCTGGCGTTTCAAGCTGGTCATATGTTATGAAATGCCGAAAACTAGACCTGTGTAGCTGTAAAAGTCTCCGAGTTATAAGCATTTCCGTGAAATCTCGTTTGACGATAAACCGAGCGAAATTTGACGAGACTTGCAATTGAATGACTTAGAACCAAGGGGAAGCAGCCTTATGCAAAAAACTAGACCCTTGAAACATAAATATTAACCGAGATAGAAACCAAAAACTGCATATTTTCAGATCGTCAAGTTTAACCCACAAATTTGGTAACCATGGTAACGGCAGCACAAAGCTACATGTGCGGAGGAATAAGCCAATGTTCCTAGTTTAAGATACAACGATAAAAATTGTGCCATGTTGAAAAATTATTTTAGATATTGCAGAAAAATGATATGTTACAGTGTTTCAGGTACCACGCCCCCTGGTGGCTATTTCCAAAAAATGAAAAACTGATTTCGAGATATTTATAAATAACACAAAATATATCAATTTCAAAGCCATTGTTAAAAAAATGCAACCTGTAGGTCATATTTAATGAAATCTCGAAGACTCTCATTTGATGAGAAATGGTGCGAGATTTGGCAAGACTTTCAGTTTTATCATGTCAAGCTGCCTATAAGGTACATAATGACCAAAACCAGACGTCTGTAGCTTAAAAATTGACAAAGTTACAAAAAATGGTCGTGTTATTTCCAATTTCCATGATTTTTGCCCAAAAATGTAACCATGGTAACGGCAAATTTAAGAAAGCTACATGTCAAAAGAAAGGCCAGGTGATGACGAAAAAAATGAGCTATTGCAGAAGTGGATAAGCCTATTTATGGCGAAGTTATAGTGCAAAAACAGTTAACCATACCTGTCGTGACCTTGACCCTTGACCTTGGAGCAATGTTGACCAAAAACAATAGGGCACCTAGAAATCGGTTTGTCAATCAAGCCTGTCAGTTTCAAGTTGATTGATGCAAAAGTGTGGCCTGGAGAGTCGTGACAAACAAACAAACAAGATGACCAGAGGTCACGCGCTTGCCGGAAATGGAAATGATACAGACAGATAGACAGAGAGTGCATGTAGAAACAGTCATATGAATGAGCAAAATTATGGGGGCAGCAGAAACGGATAATATGTTTATTTATGCATGCTGACCTTTAACAGCTGCATATCTTTCTAGTGTAAAAGGGACCATGTTCAAAATTTTTTCATGAAATTCCGTTAATCTCGTTTGACAAGAAGCAGTGAGACGTTTTCAGGTTTGTCATGTCAAGCTGGCCAAATGATATGAAATGCCGAAAACTAGACCTGTCTAGCTGTAAAACTCGCCGAGTTATAAGCATTTCCGTGAAATCTCGTGTTTTCTCGTTTGACGAGATAGGGTGCGAGATTTGGCCTGACTTGCACATCTATCGTGTCAAGCTGGTCATGTGGAAGGAAATGCCGGAAGCCAGACCTGTCTAGCTGTAAAACTGGCCGAGTTATAAGCATTTCCGTGAAATTTCGTGTTTTCTCGTTTGACGAGATACGGTGCAAGATTTTGCCAGACTTGCATATCTGTCGTGTCAAGCTGGTCTAGTGGAACTAAATGCCGAAAACCAGACGTGTCTAGCTGTAAAACTGGCCCAGTTATAAGCATTTCCGTGAAATCCTGTGTTTTCTCGTTTGACGAGATACGGTGCGAGATTTGGCCTGTCTTGCAGCTCTGTCGTGTCAAGATTGTTTGGTGGAACGAAATGCCGAAAACCAGACCTGTCTAGCTGTAAAAGTCGCCGAGTTATAAGCATTTCCGCGAAGTTTTGTTTTTTCTCGTTTGACGAGATATGGCGCGAGATTTGGCGTGACTTTCAGTTCTGTCGTGTCAAGCTTGTCATGTGGAACAAAATGCCGAAAACTAGATCTGCCTAGCTTAAAAACTGACAAAGTTACAAAAAAATGGTCGTGTTATTTCCAATTTCCATGATTTTTGCCCAAAAAATGTAACCATGGTAACGGCACTTGCATATCTGTCGTGTCAAGCTGGTCTAGTGGAACTAAATGCCGAAAACCAGACGTGTCTAGCTCACTGTAAAACTGGCCCAGTTATAAGCATTTCCGTGAAATCCCGTGTTTTCTCGTTTGACGAGATACGGTGCGAGATTTGGCCTGTCTTGCAGCTCTGTCGTGTCAAGCTTGATTGGTGGAACGAAATGCCGAAAACCAGACCTGTTCAGCTGTAAAAGTCGCCGAGTTATGAGCATTTCTGCGAAGTCTCGTTTTTTCTCGTTTGACGAGATATGGCGCGAGATTTGGCGTGACTTTCAGTTCTGTCGTGTCAAGCTGGTCATGTGGAACAAAATGCCGAAAACTAGATCTGCCTAGCTTAAAAACTGACAAAGTTACAAAAAATGGTCGTGTTATTTCCAATTTCCATGATTTTTGCCCAAAAAATGTAACCATGGTAACGGCAAATTTAAGTAAGCTACATGTCAAAAGAAAGGCCAGGTGATGACGAAAAAAAATGAGCTATTGCAGAAGTGGATACGCCTATTTATGGCGAAGTTATAGTGCAAAAACCGTTAACCATACCTGTCGTGACCTTGACCCTTGACCTTGGAGCAATGTTGACCAAAAACAATAGGGCACCTAGAAATCGGTTTGTCAATCAAGCCTGTAAGTTTCAAGTTGATTGATGCAAAAGTGTGGCCTGGAGAGTCGTGACAAACAAACAAACAAACAAACAAACAATCAAACAAACAAACAAACAAACAAACAAAGAGACAAACAGACATACGCAACTGACGAACATGCTTGCCGAAATCGAAGATTTCCGGCAAGCAACAAAGAGACAAAGAGACAGAGAGACATACGCAACTGACGAACATGCTTGCCGAAATCGAAGATTTCCGGCAAGCAACAAACATCACTGCTTCAATTCTGGCATGGGTGCACACAACACAAAAACTAGAATATGGGTAGTCTACAAGCGACTACGTGTATCCACCAAAATCAGAGTAGGAAAGGTGAAGTGGGGCATGGATTGAGTGGCAAGGGGAAATAGAGTGAGGTGTGTTGCATAATAGCCTGGATGTCTGAAGCCAATATGTGTATGTAGGTTGCGCCTTCTACCCCAAAATCCAGAAAGCTGTCCAAGATGTATAAAGATGCAAAATTTTAGGCAGATAAGTCAAACCACTACTGAGATATGAGTGATTTTAGCCCATGGCAGAAAAACAGACGGGTGCTATGCAAAAATGGTGGCAGGTGGCGCCACCAATTTTATGTATGATTAAGAGCTATGTGAGATCTATACACATGCAGAATTTCAGGGGGATATGTCAAACCAGTCCTGAGATATAAGCCTGAATGTCTGCAGCGTATACATAAATGTAGGTGGTGCCACCTGCCACAAAATCCAGAAAGCTATCCAAGATGTACAAACCTGCAAAATTTAAAACAGATATGTCAAACCACTGCCGAGATATGAGTGATTTTATGCCACGGCAAACAAATAGATGGATGCTGTGCAAAAATGATTGCAGGTGGCACCAGCAGTTTTGCGTATGATTAAGAGCTATGTGAAATCTATAAACATGCAAAATTTTTGCCAAATCGGTCAAATGGTTCCTGAGATATGAGCTTGAATGTCTGCAATGTAAATTTGAATGTAGGTGGCGCCACCTGTCATAAAACAAGAAAGCTGTCAAGGATGTATACACATGCAAAATTTGAGGTGGATAAGTCAAACCATTGCCGAGATATGAGTGATTTTATCCCAAGGCAGATGAACAGATGGACGCCGTGCAAAAATGGTGGCAGGTGGCGACACCAGTTTTGCATATGATAAAGAGCTATGTGAGATCTATACACATGCAAAATTTCAGGGGGATATGTCAAACCAGTCCTGAGATATAAGCCTTAATGTCTGCAGCATATACATAAATGAAGGTGGCGCCACCTGCCACAAAATCCAGAAAGCTATCCAAGATGTATAAACCTGCAAAATTTTAGACAGATATGTCAAACCACTGCCGAGATATGAGTGATTTTATGCCACAGCAAACAAATAGACCGATGCTGTGCAAAAATGATTGCAGGTGGCACCATCAGTTTTGCATATGATAAAGAGCTATGGGAGATCTATAAACATGCAAAATTTTGGCCCAACTGGACAAACAATTCCCGAGATATGAGCTTGGATGTCTGTAGCTAAAACATGAATGTAGGTGGCTCCACCTGTCATAAAATCAAGAAAGCTGTCCATGATGTATACACATGCAAAATTTCAGGTGGGCAAGTCCAACCAATGCAGAGATATATGTGTTTTTACCCTAAGGCAGATGAACAGTTGGACCCTGTGCAATGATTGTTGCAGGTGGCGCCACCATTTTTAGTGTATGTTATAAAGCTTTCCAAGGGCTAAATTTGTGCAAAATTTTTAGCCTTATCAGTCAAACGGTTCCCAAGATATGTGGGTTTATGTGTGGAAAAAGACGCAAAAATGGATGCTTCGCAGAGAGGAAAGGTCAGAGGTCAACCAAAAATGAGGGCGCAGCAGTTCACATGTGACCAATCATAATTCCAAATTTTAAAAATTCTACCCAGTGGTTATGGAGGAGTTCTCCGGAATCCTTTGTGGCGATGGCAGCAGCGTCGGTGTCCGACTGAAAACATAGTATCCGCAAAACTCTGTTTTAGCGGATACAATGATTGTAGCTGGCACCATCAGTCTTATATACAACGAAGAGATATATACATATGCCCAATGTCAGACTGATATGTCAAACCCCTCCTGTGAAATAAGCAGGTACATACACTGTGCAAAAGTCAATGTAGGTGGCACCACCTGTCTTGTAAATGAGAATACCATCAAAGACGCATAGACAGGTATCAGTCCAATACATCAAATTTCCCCAGAGTTTGATGCACTGGGCTGACAAGGCTTAGGTGAGTAAGGCAGTTGCCCCCAAGTGACCTGTGACATATTGCTGCCTCAAGCTACTGCACTGAGTGAACTCTTGACCTGCACCTGGCTAGACTGAGTGAACTTTTGACCTGTACCTGGCTGCACTGAGTGAACCCTTGACCTCTTGCATAATCTGACACAGTTGGCAGTCTGATAGATTCAGGCTGAACTTTGGTGCCAAATATGATGCAGTGAGCAGTCTGCCAAAGCTATAAATAGAATGCAGCTACTGCACTGAGTGAACTCTTGACCTATACCTGGCTGCACTTCTTCCAATCCTGGCACTGTGCCAAAACTATTTATAGAGCTGACATCATCTTGACCAATGGCTAACATCAAGGCACTGGCAATCTGCCAGTGGTAAACCAAGTGCTGCCATCTGTTCACAAAAGTGGTCCCTACTTGAAATAACTTTGAAATTTATTTTCCCAAAACAAAATGCTTTTCAGTTGACTTTTTATAAAAAAGAAATCAGGAACATATGTAAAATTATTATGGATGCATACTGAATGCAAAATTAAAATACAGATATATATCATTGATGGCAAATTCTTGAATTAAGTTGAGTAGGGATACCAATAATTTATAATTTACGTACAGTTGTCTTTATATAGCCACAGAGAGCTGAATATCCATGATTGTAACATTGCCTGGTATGATGAATAACTTAAATCATAAATCTAATTTTTTTAAAAGCTTTCAAAAATTTTTTTTATCAATATTAACCAAATATAACCTGAAATTTAAATGTCTAGTGGCATGATGTAATAGATGCTTATAAACTGGTGCCAGGCTAGATGTAACTGCATCACACAGCCAACATATATGGTAAAATGACTCAATTCAATCTCCATAATTCAGCCAAAAATCATTCATGTGGAACCATTAATGACAATTATTATAAGAATTTATGTAGGGATTATTCTTGTACAATATTTAACAAACTGGCATCAGTGGCATCAGTCGGAAAACGTTTCGCAAGTTTATAACTCATATAGGAAGATACAGCAAACTGGTTAAGTTCAGCTTCCTGTAACTCAGCCAAAAAGCACTGAATCAAAACCATTAATTAAATGGTTAAACATTTTGGCCATATGGTTTCAGAGAAGAAGTTTTTTGTAGCCCTCAGTGTGATACAGGCACTAATGACCCCGTAACAAAAAAGGCCGATGCAGGTGGCGCCACCAATACCTCAATTTCAGATATGACCTATGTGAACAACATTGGCATTAAATTTGGTGATGATAGCTTCAGCTGTTTCTGAGATTTAAATTTTAATATGCTTTTTTGCACAATTAACAAAGTTCAACCTCCTGTAACTCTGCCAAAAATCTCCAAACTGGAACCATTCGAACAAACTTGAGAAAGATTGTTCCAAGGATCATTTCTGTGAAACATTGGACAATTTGGCTGGACAGTTTCGGAGAAGAAGATTTTTAAAGCTTTTTTACCTTTTTCCCTATAAAATCTAAGAAAATGCAGTTAGAAAAAAAATAAACAAAATCCGATATAGTTTTTTGGATGACTGATTATTTGCAAAAATTTGGTGATGCTAGCTCCTGCCATTTTCGAGATAGCTTTGGTTAATGTACAGACGATGCATGACATACGACGCACAACGCACGACACACGAAGGACGCCGCAGCACCATCGCATAAGCTCACAGGTTCGCTAACAAAACTGTTGATGTTACTAGCAGCCAAGCAAATGCCAGTAAACAAACACTCGACAGGCATCAGGCTTCGCCCGGAAATCACGTGTAGGGCCATTCTCTCTGTGCCTGTGGCCTCTTCAAGCGGTTGCCGGGGCGATGAACTGTCACTCAAAACAAAATGAACAACATTAGAACCGTGTATTCCTTGCTTGGCTCGTAAACCGTTTTGTCTTCCAGCACAGGGTCTCATCTGATTGGACAAAAATACAGTGCTCCCCTCTGGTGTAGAGATTCAGGATACGAGGTCAAAACTAACAGCACTTACGATATAGGTAGTTGGCCTATAGGTAAAGCGCTGTGTAAAGAGCGTAAGGGGAAGCCTGCTGGTTGTTGCCAAGCTGAGCCAAGGCAAGCTGCCTGGAGGGGGGTTACATAATACAAGTGAAGGCTGTACTGCTAGGTGGGCCTGATGTAAACAACACTTGACATGGTGTATTAAAACATGAATAAAAACTTCTCTTTTCAATCAATTCCTTTGAAATTTTAGATTTTAAAAGATCAAATCCTTATGTATATATGCTCTGAAAATTTAATCAACAGTGCTTACAGGGAAAAAACATGCTGTAGCCAAAGTTGGACAAAATTTAAGGTATTGATTTTTTATTTTTATTCTAATAACTAAATAAATTTGCAAAATTCAGATCTAATTTTGGGTTAGCAATTGAATCTTGTTTTAATAAAGTTATATCCTTGAAAAAAAAGTCTCTAGCTTCAGGAAATCTCATGTTAAGTGAGTAAATATATTTCTTGATTTTAAAAAAATTGCATTATATTTTGGCCCATAACTTCAAAACAATAATCAATACTGACCTTATTTATGGTATGTTAATAGAAAATGTATGGATGAATATGAATACTAAATATGATCAAAAACAGATAAGTGGTTTTGATATTAGGCAGCCTTGAAGTGTAACAAGGGCTTTTTTTATAGAAAACGGAGGTTTTTGCTTAATATTTCAAAGGAACAGAGTCCTAGTGACCCAATTTTTGGTATGGTAGGAGATTTTGAGAATCTCTAACTGTATGCTAAATTTTGGATTCACAGGTCCAACGGTTTCCAAAAGTGCCCTCCTAATGGCGGGACGGACAGACGGACGGACAAAGGATGACTGCCGTAGCTCAGATGACTTATAGTCAGCTGAGCTAAAAACCCAAATCAATGTCCCCCGTTCTGAGGAAGTGGGGGACAATAATTAAATCACCTGAAAAGTCAACTTTCTCTGGTCCAAGGTATTTTCCAGTGTCCTTGACCTTGAAACTTTGACCCATTACCATGCCCTGGGTCAGGAGATTAATGAAGGGTTCCCTGTGTCCCAGCATTCCTTGGTCATTCAGGAAATGGTTGATGAACCGGGCATAGTACAGATGCATGATGGCTGGGAATATAAGAATACATATGAATAAATCAAAACAATAGATAATCGTTAAATTAATATCCAAAAGGGGTATTCAAAGTTCAAAGCTATGATTATTATTTACATTCAAATGGATGACAATAGAAAAAAGTTGTTAAATTTTTTTTTACTTAAAAAGTTCCTCATCAGATTTTAATCAAGGTAACAACTAGCAAGTACTTGGGTTCATATATGTATTCAAGGCCAGATTTTGCTACAAATTGCTGCCCTTGTTATCTGTAGAATATTGATAAGTAAATTCATATATCTGTGTTTAACTACCAATTAAACATTACAATGTCAATCATTTCTGCAGACCAGGAGACACTACAGTGAACATATAACCTTGAAACGGGCTTCAAGTCCAAACTAAACACAGCTACAGAACTTTGTGCATCTAAAATAGAAAACAAGGGACCCATCGGTCATGGCGCTCAGCTGTTATATATGATAAAAAATATGATTTGGGAATGAGGCACATGCTGGTTTTGTGTGGAAATAAATATAAGCTTAATTATGATTTGTTGGTGTTTAGCTTATGTATGATTTTGATAGTATCTTTGGAGACAGGAAAGAAGAATGATTTCATTTATTTTATTAACAAATGGAGTGCTTTTGTCACACAGATTTTGACTTGGCAATATACTTTTATGAAGCACATATAATAAAAGAGTTTAACTATTTATTAAAATTTAATAACAAACATTTTGCCAATATAATTATATTAAAAAAAAATAAGAAGAAAATCATATGATTTTTTAAAATAAAATATAACTGAAATGATTATTAAAATGATATTATAGAATATATTCATGTCATGAATACATTTTGAAAGTATCTGCACTGGTATTCAAATACTTTCATTTTTACCTGAATTCCCATTCTTACGCAATAAAATTTTTTAATGCAGTACATATTCATATTCGTATTCAAATACATTTGCAAAGCATTCGCACCATGTCTAGTATTTATTCAGTTTTAGCCAAACAGTGATGCTGAGAATCCAGAATATACAAAATTAAAAAATTTAAATAATGATCATAAGTACCTGGTTTTATGGCTTTTATTTATATTAAAAAATTAAATGTAATATATTCACTTTGGACTACTTTCACATCAATCTACACACTAGACACAGTAGGAATCTAGATAAATATTATCAACTGCATCTTTGTCTATCATTATTTCTTTCATATGATCCCTAATGATTAGTAATGAATAATATGATTTATTTTTTTAATCATTAAAATGAAAAAACTGAAAAATACCATAAATGACTGCATGGTGTTATTTGGAATAACACTGACATTGGCATTTTATCCATCCATACAAGATTCTTACATCATCAGTAACTGCAAGTTAATTTCCTGTAACTCATCAACTAACAAATTCCTTTTCTGTTAATTTTCTTTAATTTATTATTAAAAACCAATAAAAATTATTAATTTATTGTTTACTGTTATGTTGTTTTTCAAAACTACTAGATGAGTTGGGTTTGACACCTGGATCAACTGTGGCTCGGCATTAGCTGCCTGGCTGCCCCAGTGTATGCTTCGCTCAAGCATGCATAATCTAATGAAAGGTCAAAAAGATCAACATACAGGTGACTGAAGAGGGGCTGGATTAAGCCTGGGTCTGAAATGGTCTCATAAAAACATTAATAAAAGCTACAATATTTGGCCAATTTCTTTCAGCTTTCTAAACTACAAAGATGAAATCCTTATGTGTGCATTATATGAAAATTATATCAACAGTGCTCTCAGGAAACAAACGTGCCATGGTCAAAGTTGGGAAAAATTTAAGGTACTAATTTTATATTTATACTAATAACTTATAAAATTTGAAAAATTCAGAACTAATTTTTGGTATTCAATTGAATCTTGATTAAATAATGTTACATCCCTGACAAAAAATCTCTAGATTCAGCAATCCTCTTGTTAAGGGAGTAAATATATTTCTTGATTTTTTAAAAAGTGCATTATGTTTGGGCCCATAACTCAAAACAATTCAAATACTGACATCATTTCTGGCATGTGCATAGCGAATGTATAGAAAAATATGTATGTTATATATGATCAAAGTCAGATCAGTGGTTTTGATATTAGGCAGTCTTACTGTGGAACAATGGGTTTTTAATGGAAAAATGAAGTTTTTCATAAATATTTCGAAGGAATTAATTCCTAGTGATCAAATTCTTGGCATGGTAGGGGATTTTGGAGCCATCTAACTGTGTGCTAAATTCAAGGAACTTAGAGCTTAAGCTGGGGAGCTGAGCTATAGCAAACTGCATAACACTAGCTTGATGTAAAATTGATGTGACATGGTGCTTGAAAACTTGAATAAAATCTACAGTTTTTGATCAAGTGGTTTCAAATTTTTGTTGTTAACAGACAAAATGCTAACAAAAATATGCTGTGAAAATTAAATCCACAGTACTTACAGGTAAAAAACGTGCCATGGTCAAACTTGGGCAAAATTTAAGGTACCAATTTTATATTTTTTGCCAATATTTAAAAAAATTTAAAAGATTTTGATCTAATTTTTGGTATACAATTAAATTTTGATCAATTAAAGTTGTATTACTGAAAAAAAGTCCCTACCTTTAACACTTTTGGTCTTAAGTGACCAAATATCTTTCCTGATTTTTTTACAAGGTCCATTATGTTTGGGCCCATATCTTTTTTAAATTAAATAATACTGACTTAATTTCTGGCATGTACATAGGAACTATATGGAGGTATATTTATGGTAAATATGAAGAAAACCAGATGAGTGGTTTTGATATTAGGCAGTCCTGAAGTGTGAAAAAAGATTTCTAATAAGGGACCTATGGGTCACTATGCTCAGCTGAAGTTGACCTTGAAGGTAAAAATCTAAAATAATATCAAATGGAGATGCTGTGTAAGTGGAAAAGGTAATAAAGGCCATGATTGTTTTATATGATTGGTTTGTATTGATGAGCAAGAAATTGTTGCAAATAATATTTTGTGACCTAACCATGTGTTTCCTAATGTTGAAATTGAAGCATATGAGCAGTTTGTGAACAAATGATCTGTAATATTACCATGATCATTAGTTGGCTTTTTGATTAACTGTTGACATTTCAGTAGTTTACACATTTGTTCAACTGAATCTATTTTTTGTACAATATATATTATTAAATATAAATGTATTTTTTTAATGAAATTAATACAGTTGAAATATAACTAATTAACAACATAAAACAGGGCAAACAAAGCCTGATCTCAAATTCTGCTGAGGCAGGAAAATAATGAACAAATGTTCGTATTAAATCCTCATTTTTTTATTACATCCATTTTTTTTATTATAAGTTTATATTTCTATACATTTCCAATATAACATATATATCCGAATATAAAAGTTGATTCATAATTCTTAATTGCATCATCATAAATCTCAATCTTGTCAGATAACACCACATCATGCATACAAATGTTTATTTATTTTTTACCACAAAAATATATCTTTTAAATCTGCAAAACAATAAATATCTTAAAATAATACTTGATTTAGATTTCACAATTTTTAAATGTGTCTTTATTTATCCATAATGTGCTTCATATTTTATAAATTTAAGCATACTGATGGGTTCAATTATATTTGTTAAAATCATTTAAAAGAAAATTGATTTCTTTAAAAATGCCACATTACACAACATTGCATCTTCTTGATTACACCTTGAATTACCTTTTCAAGAAAAGTTTTTGCATATCGGAGTGGGAACAGCATTACAATGAAGGAGATACAGTGAAAACAATAACAATTATTACTGCATAACACTTGGTGGGTTGGGTTTGCGGGGGGGGGGGGGGGGGGGGGGGGAGGGGGGTGATTGGGATGGTGATATGAGAATAACTGTACACCTGTCACAGCAGGGGATCTCCCCCAGTGACTGTAACAAATCAGAAACCCTGGCATAGCTGACTTCCATTGACCTGGAGTGGGACCCTGCATCTGTAATCTGTAATCAAAGCAAATGACTACAACAGAGCCTCAAGAAAAAATCAATAACTAGCCTAATTTTCAAGCTTTTATTTTCAACTTTCAGATTTGAACAAATTAAATATTTATGTTTACATGCTGTGAAAATTGAATCAATGGTACTAACAGAAAAAAAACGTGCCATGGTCAAAGTTGGGCAAAATTTAAGGTACTGATTTTATTTTTATGCGAATAACTTAAAAAATTTACAAAATTCAGATCTAATTTTGGGTAAACAATTGAATCTTAATTAAACATAGTAATATACTTGGGAAAATAGACTCTAGTTTCAAAATTTTTCATGTTAAGTGAGTAAAAATTTTTTCCTGATTTTTTACAAAGTCCATTATGTTTGGGCCCATAACTTAAAGAATTTATACTTAACAGACTTAATTTCTGGCATGTACATAGAAACTATACAGAGGAATATTTATGGTAAATATGAGGAAAAACATATGAGTGGTTTTGATATTAGGCAGTCCTGAAGTGTGAAAATAGGTTTTTAATAAAAAATTGAGGTTTTTCCTTAATTTCTCAAAGGAACGAAGTCGCAAAGACCCAGTTTTCGGCTTGGTAGGAGATCTTGGGGACATCTAACATTATGCTGAATTTTGGATTCCTAGGTCTTACGGTTTCAAAACGTGCCACATCTACGGACGGACGGACGGACGGACGGACAGACGTACGGAAGACGGACAATGGACCACGACTATAGCTCAGATGACTTATAGTCAGCTGAGCTAATAAAAAATTGAGGTTTTTCCTTAATATCTCGAAGGAACAAAGTCCTTTTGACCCAATTTTCAGTATAGCAGGAGATTTTGGGGACATCTAACTGTATGGCAAATTTCAGATTCGTAGGTCCAATGGTTTCGAAACGTGCCAGTCTTACGGACGGACATCCGGACAGACGGACGGACAGACAGACGGACGGACGACAGACAATGGCCCACGACTATAGCTCAGATGACTTATAGTCAGCTGAGCTAAAAATTTAAAAGATTTTGATCTAATTTTGGGCATAAAATTTAATTTTGATTAATAAAAGTTATATTACTGGAAAAAAAAGTGCTTGGCTTTAACATGTCTTGTGTTAAGTGATCAAATTTCTTTCCTGATTATTTTACAAAATGCAATATGTTTGCGTCCATAACCTTTTAAAATTATATAATACGGACCTGATTTCTGGCATGTACATAGGAACTATATAGAGGAATATTTATGGTAAATATGAGGAAAAACAGATGAGTGGTTTTGATATTAGGCAGTGCTGAAGTGTGAAAAAAGGTTTTTAATAAAAAATTGAGGCTTTTCCTTAATTTCTCAAAGGAAGAGAGTCACAAAGACCCAGTTTGAGGCTTGGTAGGAGATCTTGGGGACATCCAAAATTATGCCAAATTTTGGATTCCTAGTTCTTACTGTTTAAAAACATGCCACATCTAGAGACAGATGGACGGACGGAAGACGGACAATGGACCACGGCTATAGCTCAGATGACTTAAAGTCAGCTGAGCTAAAAACTGGGTTTTTCTTATGAACAGAATGAATTGGTGAGATTATGTTACAGCAAAACAATAATTGCTTCTGTCTTCATTCTTGTTTCTGTTAGTTTGTGTGTTTCTTAAAAAAATAAGTTACATAAATTTGAATGGAATCTCATGAAATGTTCAGGGCATTCCAACTGACCAATGAAGAAACAATTAGATTTTGGTGACAGATCTGGCACATGAATGTCATCAAGGAATAGTCACAAATCTAGTCATTTATAAACCCTAAATTCCTGAGAACAAATAAGTGAATGGCAGAGGCTGGTTTTCATAAGAATGCAGATTCCTAGTTACAAATGTTTACAGTGAAAGAAATAATGTTCTTATCTTCAATTCAAACAAATGAGATTACAGTGACCTAATTTAATTCACATTTTAGTGTCATTTATAAATGTTGCCATAATGGTTTTACCAATGCAAAACGTAACAATTTAATTGGGAATTAACATAATGCATTTAACAGCAGTTGGATCTGTATACCTCAGTTAGCGGATATAAATTTGCGTGTGAATCTGCTGCATTTCCATCTGCTCTGTGTGTAACTCTTACCATGTTCCTTGCCACCGATGTACAGGTCCACTGGCATGAGTCGGTTTGCTAGTTCAGGTGAGAATGGTAGCTGAGTGTTACGAGGATCAACATAACGTAAGTAATACCAGGATGAATCTACAAAGGTATCCATGGTATCCGTCTCCCTCCGGCCGTATCCACCACAGTCACACCTAAGGTACTCAAAATATTTGAAAAAATAAATATCATATGTTGCAAGTCAATTTAGATAAACATAAAGCTACTCATTAAATGAAATAAAATCACATCTTAATGCTGGGACTAGAGACATCTACAAATGAACTATTAACTAGATGTGGTCGGACAATGGTCCTCAGAGCGTCCCGCATTTCTGGGAGTGATGGGCTAGTTTACATATGGATTAAAAGTTAAAGTTAAAAGTTTCAAAATATGACAAACAGAAAAAGGTTTTTTTATCAATATGCATGAGGGAAAAATGCTACTGGTTTAAACCATATTAAAGAGGATATGTCTGAAATAATGTCTGCAATATAAACTGTGGTCTGGCCGCCATATTGGATTTTTGGCGGTTTTGTAATTTAGTGGGGATGGAGCCCTCATATGTACCAATCATCCCTTTAAATTTGAGATATATCAAGCCTGTTGTTGTTCAGATACTGCACACAAAATAAAATCACTGTTTGTGCAGGGGTGGCCATATTGGAATTCCAACAGGTCTGTAATTCGATAAGTCTGGAGCCATTATAGGTCCCAAATATCCCTGTGAATTTGAGAAAGCTCAAACATGTTGTTGTTGAAATATTGCATGTGAAAGAAAATCACTGATTGCACTGTGGTGGGCATATTTGAATTCCGAAAGGTCTGTTATTTGACAGGTTTATGGCCCTTATAGATACTAATCATCCCTGTGAATTTGAGAAAGCTCAAGCATGATGTTGTTGAGATATCGCACATAAAAGAAAAGAGTCACTGATGGAAGGACGGAAGGACAGATTGACACTGTGATCACTACAGGGCACAGCTTGTCAAGCTGGGCCCTAATTACCTTGAGTTAATTACAATTTGGAAGTCACCACTGGCATAAGATCTTTACTGAGTAATGGGTGGGCACTTACCCTTGAATGAATCATGGCACCACTACAGGGTATTTGATTTGATAAAACACCGATTTGTTCATTACCTTTAGCCAAAGGCCTTGCATATATTTTGATTCAGTAACTTCCTTTGGTAACTAATCTTAAGTAATTTATAGTTAGGTGGTTAATCTATATGACCCTGAATATAATTTAGTTTGGCAGCAAATCTTTTATGTGACCTAGACTCAATTATATTTTGAAATTACCTTTAGCTTGTGACCTTGAAAAATTATTATTGGTAGTTACCCTTGACATAAGACTGAGCACATTTTGGTAGCCACCCTTGGCATATAACTTGAATTGATTATTTTGATTTTTAAAGAATATCCTTGAAACCAGACCTCCACTTACCCTTGACATTTGACCTTGAGCCACTCCTGGTCCTGAGCTAGAGGATTGTCACCTTTACCTGTGAGTTTGCTGACCTGGGGGAGCTTGACTGGCAGGTCTTCATAAGGCACTGGAACAGGCTGAGAAAGAGATAACACAACACAACAATTTTCTAGTTAAAAAATGTTTCTTTTCACAGAAATTTCTCTGTTGACAAGAAATCTGCCAGATAATTTTTCTTTATTTACAAGCAGCATGCTTAAAGTCAAGAAAACATATCCATATTTTCTAAGTCAGGGTCATCTCATGAGATAAATTTTCTTCATCAGGGTAAGAAGAGTTTTCTTGCATCTCTCCCACAAAAATATAATTATCTTGCCGGAAGATATTTCTTCTATTAGCAATTATCTATTCCCTGTGTGCAAACCATGCAGCAAAAATGTATATCAATAGATTTGTGTTTCCACTTTCTGTTGCAAACTATAGCTACAAACTACAACATATAACAAAGTAAAATCCATGTGTAAAACATTCAAAATTTCTCTGTAAAGATGAAATGATTCACTTACACCTTTCTTTGGACAATGGATAATTGGAATTGGTGTGCCCCAGTATCGCTGTCTAGAGATCAACCAATCCTTGAGCTTCTCACTTGTTATGTGACCACCAAGGCCATTTCTCTGTAAAATAATCCATGTTTCAAGAGTTGCATATAGTTGCATAACTACCGTAAAATCTCCACTTAAAACCGCGGTTAAATCAAGAAATTCAAAATCTTAAAATCAGGTTGATTTCCTGAAAGCACTGTGCGGTTTATACTAGAAGGGTTTCCTGAATATCTTCCTGAAAGACATCGTTTTTAGGCCGGCGAGTGGGCGATAATATTGCAACTTTCGAAGGCCGTTCTTAGCAGCAGTCTCGCATGCATGGGAGCCGTGTGTAAATGTATTATTTACGATTATTTGTTAGTTATAAATTAAATATTGCTGATTATTTTTCGTGTGGTATATAACTTGTTATAAAATCTTGGTAATTGTCACCAAATAATACATTTACAACAACCCTGCTGTAACAAACAGCGGCCCACTTCGTTGGGCATGGTCAAGCAAAATTGAAATAAAAGCCTACTTTAAACCCATTTGCGGCATTATTTAGCAATGATTATTTGTTTAAAACATAAAATGAATATAAAGCTGACATTGTAAAGAGTCACACAATGGCAGACGATCGTTTTAAAATCAAGTTTGAGTGCAGCCATGTGCTGAAACGCACCGGTATTCTGCTAAGAATATTTTGAACGGCTGTACGCGGTGGGTTGTAAACAGAACAGCCACCTATTTCGTCCCAGCCTGCCTTGCGCGAACACTGCCTTGACAAAATGGCACCCCACACGGAAACTTTCTTCAGGAAAAAAACTTGCTTACCCCGACTGGTCTCTTTAATTTTACCTTAAAATCACTCGTTTTCAAGCGTCATGTTTCCTATACGTGCGTATCTCGACAAGGTAACTTCAGTTACTTTGAAATTTTGTTAAGTTGACCAGCGATGATTTCAAACGCACCAGCAAATTGTGACATGGAGCGATGTCAGCGTACGATGTGACGATGATAATACCGAAGTAACCGGTACGAAAATGATTTGAATCTTCCGAGTAATTCCAGAAAATGGAATTTTCATCAAAAATTAAGATTTCAAAATATTACTTTTAGAATTAAAATATACAGTGACTTGAAATGGATCAGCAGAATATTTTTTCCAAAATATAATGACAAATCAGTAGCAAACAAGAATACGTCACGGAATATAAAATCTGTATAAACAGGCAAAGGTTCACCGGGCCTTACCTCTTCCCAAACTTCATGCTTGAGTGACACTTCCAAAAAAGTGTTCTGATGTGTGTAAATAAAATGCCCAAGGAATTTTAAAGTGGACAGGAATGGCCGAGTCGCAACCAACGCGTGTTCATTTCTATATGACAGCTTGATTGTGTCTTTTGTCAAATCATTCCGTAGCAAAAGTTGGTGCAGTTTTAAAGGGGGGTTCTTAGTATTTGAGCCCCTCGGGGTGTCTCACATTGAATTTCGGTGAAGTCTTGGTGCGGTTTTAATCGGAAGTGCGGTTTTAAGTGGAGATTTTACGGTAGATGAACACTGACAGTTCAGGAAGGGCCTTTCTGAAGGCCAATAGACTTCTGGTCTGGGCTGAGTGATGCTTGGAAAAATATAATAAAAGCCCTGATTACATGCAGAGACAGAGGAAATTGACCCAAAACAGTATTTAAACACTGAAGCAAGATGGAAAGACTGGCAAGAAGGGTTTGGCTTAAAAGGCATTCACACATTTTTAGAAATATGAGTCCTGAGATCTTGACCTCATGTTCCTTAAATCAATCGCGTTCTTGCTATTTTGGTGGGCCATGACTCCTGTGACCTTGACCTTTGACCCCAATAGGGAAAGAGATATTTGCCTATTGGCAGGTGAGCTGTATGTATAAGATAGAACCTCTGGTATAAAAGGTTTTGTTTGAAATGCATCCACAATATTTTTAAAGATGTGGGGACTGTGACCTAACCTCTGACCTCATGTTCCTAAATGAGGAAGGTTGTTTGTTTAGTGTTGGGCCATATAAAAGTCCAGTTTAAAATCCATATGTGAATCCAAACTGGAGTTATCATCTAGAAATGAATATGTGGACAGATGGCTCCTGTGACCTTGACCTTTGAACTTGTGACCAAAAGATTGATAGAGATGTTTCTCTGTTGGAAGGTGTCATATATGTGTCAGATGGAAAGACTGGCATGGAAAATTTGACTGAAAATACATCCATAAAATTTAAATAAATGTGAGTCCTGACACCTAGACCTTTGACCTCATGACCCCAAATTCAATAGGGTTCTTGCTTTAGTGGTGGGCCAATTATATATTGAGTTTGAAATCCATATGTGAATCCCAACTGGAGTTATCATCTGGAAATGAATATGTGGACAGATGGCTCCTATGACCTTGACCTTTGAACTTGTGACCAAAAGATTGATAGAAATGTTTCCCTGTTAGCAGGTGTCATATATGTGTAAGATGGAAAAACTGGCATGGAAAGTTTGGCTGAAAACGCATCCACAAAGTTTTTATAAATGTGAGTCCTGACACCTTGACCTTTGGCCTTATGACCCAAAAATTAATAGGGTTCTTGCTTTACTGGTGGGCCATTCATATATTAAGTTTGAAATCCATATGTGAATCAAAACCTGAGTTATCATCTGGAAATGAATTTGTGGACAGACAGATGGACATGGTGATATTAAAGGTCACCTGCTTCTATTAAACGCGGCACTAAAAAGCAGCTGTACCCATCAAGTGCTTGTTTTTTTTTCATCTTATTTAGTTCATATCCTCTAGTAAACCTAATATCTGAAATATTAATCATGACAATTCAACCTTAATCAAATTTTCATAACCTGGTGTGGCAACAGGATAAGTGGCTTTGGTTTAATACATTTTCATTTTCAATGGCTATTACTTTTTCTTCAAGTGGGTTTGTAAGAGCCATGACATAGCTGATCTCATGATGTTGCTGTGTGTAAACAACAGATTACTTGTATCCTATGTACAGACATACAACACCTGTGCATTATTTAGGCAGTCGAACACCTTGGTCCCTAAAAATTTGGGCAAAGAGATTATTTCTTAGATCTCAAGCTTTCCCTGAGAGCTTCATATATTAGTAAATCTTTACCAAACAAGATTCATCTTCTTTAAATATGCATAAGCATTTGATTGTTCTTGGAAGAGTGTTCTTGGAAAAGAGAAGGATAGAAATTAGTTCTCCTGTCATTCATTCAAACAAACTATTTCTCCCTCATTCAAATCAAAATCAATACTTCTTGTCCAGGAATTGTCCCCTACTACAATTGTTTTATGCATTTCTGGAACAAGATGTCCACTAACGCAACTTCTGTTTGGAGGAAAAGTTAAGTTTTTCTAAGCTGAATGACATTGTTCCAGGAATGCATGGTGCTTAGGGCACAGACTAATAAAGTAGTGCAGAACTATTGACTGGCTGGAGACTGAGCGGAAGAGCCCTGGACAACACAACCTGCAGCAACAGCTGGGATGGCAGATCATGCAAGTAAAATGTGGCAAACATATTGGAAGACTTCTATATACCCTGATCCATAAGGTCAGACAGAGAACCACCCGAAACAACCGTAAGAGAAGCTTAGCCAGAACATCATGAGCCTTGACGTTCAGATAAGCCAGTTGTGCAGGAGCAGCTTGACAATGAGCCTCAACATAACATCCTTAACCCATCCAGAAATGGTAATAGGGCTAATCTCTCAAGTTGAAGAATTGGACGTGAGCCGGGTCATTTGAATAAACAACTGGGACCCATGGTCTCACAGGTAAGTCGTCATGCGAAGATAGCGCCTAAGCGCTCAGACCGGACAATTAACAGCACCAAAATTGTGGCGGCCATTTGGGATCTTCCGGGGAGGGCTAGACTCTGATACCTGTTGGTTCTTTTTATAAAACCAGGGGCAAGATGGATCATAACAGATACACCATCAGAAGGAATCATGGTATGAGCCTTGTCAGCTATAAGGGTATTGAAGCTCACTGTGGCAACCCATTTAGGCTATAGAAAGCAAGAACGCAGTCTTGTGAGAAAGATAGATCAGGGAGGCCTATACCAGGGGCTTGTACGGCAGATGCTGCAGGTGATTAAAACAAGCCCTAAATGCCAAGACGGAGTGAACGATCATGCAAGCATAATGTTCAGGAATTGTCCCCTACTACAATTGGAGGATTTGGTAGTGGTAAAAAAAAAGTGTTATATGATCATGCAAGCAAAATAAAACCATGAAAATGGAGCTCTGAAGAGCCAGATGAGTAACAAGCAGTTTGAGAACGGACAACAGTGCCCTGTACCCCTTGAGAGAAGAAGGGTAAAGTTTCTTTGAGTGATACAAAAATATAAACAAGGCCCACAGGCCAAGTGCGAACCTGTGCATTAGGAAATACACCAGGTATAATGCTTCAATGCTGGACCTTTACTTCTCATGTACATGAAGAATGCAAGTACTAAACATTTTGAATAAGAAACAATTACACAAACATCACTGCTGAAATTCTGGCATGGGTGCACACAACACAAAAATGATTGTAGCTGGCACCACCAGTCTTGTATACAACAAAGTTATCAGAGATATATACATATGCCCAATTTCAGGCTGATATATCAAATTCCTCTGTAGAAATAAGCAGGCACATACACTGTGCAAAAGTCATTGTAAGTGGTGACACCTGTCTTGTGAACGAGAAAGCCATCAAAGACACATAGACTGGTCAAAATATCACGCCAATACATCAAACTTACCTTGAGTCTGATGCATGGGGCTGACCAGGCTAAGGTGAGAAAGGCAGTTGCCTCGAGTGAACTGTGACAAATTTGCTAGATGGCTCAGGCTACTGCACTAAGTGAACTCATGACCTGCACCTGGCTAGACTGAGTGAACTTTCGACCTGTACCTGGCTGCACTGAGTGAACTCTTGACCTGTTGCATAATCTGACACGGTAGTCCACATGCAGCCCTGAGGGGCATGACACCCATGAGGTGATCACATGGTGGCCATGAGGTGTTCACATGTCACCCATGAGGTGATCACATGCCTTGTGCTTGGCTGCACTGACTGAACTCTTGACCTATATCTAACTGCACTGAATGAACTCTTGATCTGTTGCCAAATCTGAAACAGTTAGCAGTTTCTCAACCTATTTAAAGATACAAACACAATCTTGGTCTGTTGGTCAATCTGTTTACACATACTGAAAGACTTTGGCTAAAATGCTTTTTTTTAAGCTGACATATTCATAAACGTATTATCAAAATATCTAAATAACAAAAGATGCAGTTCTTTCATTGTTAAAGGTCCAATAATTCTGCCAAAAATCATTCAAGTAAACTTGAACAAAGGCCACCTACGAATAATTTTTGTGCAATGTTACAGAAGTTATAATTGAAACAATAATTTTGTAGAAGAACAGTTTTGCAGTCCTCAGTTTTAAATAAGACATAATAATGGCCATAAGACCAACTTAAGCTTTTCTGATATGATTGAAAGAACCATGTCCTAGGATAATTCTTTTGAAAATTGAATGATTCAACTTGACAGTTTCATCATAAACATTTTACGCTGAAAGAGGCTACAATTATGAGGTTTTTGCTAATAAAAAACAGGTCAATGTAGATGGCACCACAAAATCTGCAACTTCAAATATGAGTCATGTGACCAACATTTGCACAGTACTTGTTAATGCTAGCTTCTGTCATTTCTGAGATTACTATGTCAGTATGCTTAATTGGCCAAATGACTGTTCAAATTTGTGTAACACCACTTAAATTCATCAAATGCAAACCATATGAACAAACTTGAAAGGGCTTGCCTCTGGGATCATTTTTGTAAAAAATTGAACAATTTGGCTGGACCGTTTACAAGAAGAAGACTTTTAAAGGTTTTTCAGCTTTTTCCCTATAAAATCTAAGTAAATGCAGATAGCAAAAAAATAAGCTGAATCCCACAACATTTGATATGTGACAGATCATTGCACTAAATCTAGGGATGGTAGCTCCTGCTATTCCTGAGAAATTATGGGTTAATGTACAGATACCAATGACCCCCGTACAAAAAAAGGTCAATGCAGGTGGCGCCAATAATACCCGAATTTCATATATGACTCATGTGACCAACACTGGCATAAAATTTGGTGTTGATAGCTCCAGCCATTTCTGAGATTGCCATTTTAGTATGCTTTTTTGGACATACAGTTAGCAAAGTTTAAATTCCTGTAACTCGGCCAAAATTCACCAAACTTGAACCATTCGAACAAACTTGAGAGAGTTGGTATAAAAGATTATTTCTGTGAAATATTGAACAATCTGGCTTGACTGTTTCGGAGGAGAAGATTTTTAAAGGTTTTTTAGCTTTTACTCTATAAAATCTAAGAAAATGCAGAGTTTTTCAGATGGCTAATTTTTTGCATTAAATTTCATGATACTAGCAATAGTTGTTTTCGAAATAGTATGGGTTAACAACGACGACAGATGATGCCAAACCGTCGCATTAGCTCACAGGTGCGCTAAAAATTACTACAGATACATATTGAGAGCAAAATTATAATTCAGATGCATCTCCCTGATGGCAAAATCTTGAATAAAGTTGAGTATAGATACCAATTATTAATAATCCATGTACAGCCATCTTTATACACCCACAGAGAGCTGTATACCTGTGACTGTAAACACAGCATTTATTTAGCATAAATCTACATTTTTTAAAAGCTTTTAAAAAACATTCTTGTCAATATTAACCATAGATAACCTGAAATCTAAGTGTCTAGAGGCATTATGGATGCTGATAAACTGGTGCCAGGCTAGATGTATCTGCTTCACACAGCTAACATATATGGTAAAATGACTCTATTCAATCTTCATAATTCAGCCAAAATTCATTCTTTGGAACCATAAAAGACAATTATTATAAGAATTATTCAGGGGATCATTCCTGTAAAATATTAAACAAATTGGCCTCAGTGGCGTCAGTCAAAAAAAGGTTTGCAGGTTTATAACTCGTACGGGAAAATACAGCATAATGGCTAAGTTAAGCTTCCCATAACTCAGCCAAAATTTACTGAACCAAAACCATTTGAACAAACTTGAATTATCAACATCTAAGGATAATTTATGTGTGAGATTTTAGAATTTGGCCCAGTGGTTTTTGAGAAGATGTTCTTTGTAGCCACTGAGCGAAAATGGGCTATTATGGCATATGACTAAATTCAGACTCCCATAACTCAGCCAAAAGTCACTGAACTGAGACCATTTTAACAAAATTCAGAAAGCTCTACCCTAGGATCATTTCTGGGCGACATTAAACAATTTGGCCATATGGTTTCAAAGAAGAAGTTTTTTGTAGCAGTCAGTATGATACCGGCACTGATGACCCCCGTACAAAAAAGGCCGATGCAGGTGGTGCCACCAATACCTGAATTTCTGATATGACTCATGTGACCAACATTGGCATAAAATTTGGTGATGATAGCTCCAGCCATTTCTGAGATTGTAATTTTAGTGTGCTTTTCTGGACAGATGACTAAGTTCAACTTCCTGTAACTTGGCCAAAAATCACCGAACTTAAACCATTCGAACAAAATTGAGAGAGATTGTTCTAGGAATCATTTCTGTGAAATATTGGACAATTTGGCTGAACAGTTTTGGAGAAGAAGATTTTTAAAGCTTTTTTAGCTTTTTCCCTATAAAATCTAAGAAAATGCAATTAGCCAAAAAATAAGCAAAATCCGATAGTTTTTTCAAAGACTAATTTTTTGCATAAAATTTCGTGATGCTAACTCTTGCCGTTTTCAAGATAGTATAGGTTAACGTACAGACGACGGCCGATGGACGCCGGACGACACCACACCATCGCATAAGCTCACAGGTTCGCTAACTAGCTTGAAATGTGTCCACAACCTTTACAAAGAAGGGGATCCTGTGACCCTGACCTTTGACCTTAACATCTATAGATTCTTCTCCCACTCAGTAGGTGAGCTATATGTGAAAGATCAAAGAATTGGGATGAAAGGTTTGGCTTAAAATGCATCCTCAGGCTTTTCAAAGAAGTTGGTTCTGTGACCTTGACCTTTGACCTTGTGACCTCAAAATAATTATGGTTCTTCCCCTGTTGGTAGGTGAGCTGTATGTGAAAGATGGTAGGTTTGGGATGAAAATTTTGGCTAAAAGAATTATTTCTGGGGGTGCAAACACACCCCATAACTTCGAGAATATAGGTCACAGTGACCTAATTTCAGGTTTGAAAGGAGATCTTTATAGAACCTCTAAGACTGCATAGGGTTACGATTTGTGCCCTGCTAACGGACAGATGGCCGGCCGGCCGGATGGACAGATGGAAGGACGACGGACAAAGACCCGTCACTTTAGCCCAGCATGACTGAAAGTCAGCTGAGATAAAATTCCATGAAGTCCTGAGCAGAAGGAGTGGTAACACTTTGATGGTCTGCCAGCGAAACAAAGGAATCCCAGCTGGAGTCATAGGCTCAGTTTTAAGACCCCAGACGCTGGGTTGAGACAAGAGCTGCTGCCTCCTTTGAAAATCCTGTCTTACATAGGTGACTGATAATAGTAGACATCCTAGAAGATGGGACTGGTTCTGGGAGAGCGCAAAGTGGTACACAAAGAATCAGGATCAACCAGACAGATCAGGACTGTTTCAGCAGGGGAGAACCCAGGGAATGAGTCTGCTTGGAAGGAACACATACAGATACTGATGATGCAAACATTTTTATGAGATCAAATGCATTGGAGGTGATTGCTTGAAATGAAGGGGTTAGAGATGCGAATCGAAGCAACTGATTGTTCTCCTCCAAAATGAATAAATCTATCTCGGGAACCTCTAAATTTGGAACAGCTCGAGGTGAGGATGTTACTGCCATTCCGTAGGGATCAGTGATGTCTGACAGAACAGAGATTCTGCTTGCATGTTGCAAACGGCAGCCATGTGGCTTGCATGTCGTGTAATTCCCTGATTGATACAAAGATGAAGGAGCATCATTGCCTCCACATGCAGGGAACAAGAACGGCTTATATACCAGACTGTTGTGGCATTGTCACAATGCACTAACACATTGCGCCCCCGTAAGTCTGTGCTCCAAAGCAATATGTCCAGACGGATGGCCCATGGTTCGGGAACCCGTGTGGATGGAAGCTGAGCTGTGACCAAGTTGACTACTCCTGCCTAACGGCAACGACTGGTGGGCTCTTGGATACATCCAGCAGGTAGGGTTCAAGAACCCCTCCAGAATTGGTGTAAGTAGAGCGCATCTGCGCAAAGAACCAACCTGAAGATTCATTTTCTTGAACCTGGTAGTTTGACTATGAACCCCCCGATGGCAGAGGCAGAAGGTTTTACTGGCCTGACGAGAATCCGTAGTTACTCACTGGGCCGGTGACAGTACTGGCACTATCATCTGGGACCATACCGAACATACTGTCTGTTTGATGAAGCTAACTAATGGGGGTCTGCTGATTGCTTGACCGCAGGAAGTGAAAGCTGCTGGGGACATTTCCGGGAGGAGGGCTGAGACATAACTGCTACTGGAGATAATTTTGGCATTGACTCTGGCAGAAAGACAATCTCAGATGCAAGAGCTAGCACTGGAGGACAAGCGGAAACCTTGCATGAAGGTAAAGTCTGAGCAGGCCGAGTGGACACTGGAGAAGACTCAGTGGATTTCACACTCTTCTGGTTTCTTATACTTTAGTAAGAGGTAATACTCCCCCCCCCCTCCTCCTCACCTGAAGGATGACAATTTCTCACCTTATTTAGAAGAGGACAAATTGGAAGAAGTTATTTTGTAGAATGCCTCATATCTTTCCAGGCTTTTTCTGTCCCAAGCTAAGCACAATGTGCATGGGTTAATAGTACCCCCCCCCCCCCTCCCCTGACTCAGTAAGATAGCAAGACATTGGGAATGTGTATCCCAACTAGCTAGTTGAAAAAAGCCAGCCATGCTTGGGTGATGCCATCACCTAACATGGAAATTGATCTTCCAAAGAGAAACACAGATAAGTTCTGCTAGGTAAATTAACCGTGCCTGGTACTTCCCGTTTATGAGGCCTGGCTTGTAACTGAAGTCAGACAGTTGGCCAGCACATCCACTCGGAAGGAGTGATATGTATAAAATGAATATGGTTGCTAAGCTCATACAGGAAGAAGCATCAGGGGTCACCCTGGCAATGATTTTTACCATGTAGGGGAAAAACCAGAGGTTGAAGGTTAAGCACCATACATTCCTGGAACAATGTTAGTCCATGTAGTGAAACTTTGCTGAAACATGTCCCCTTGCACCAAACTCTCTGCAGTATACTCTTGCTAGGGGGGCTGTCCTCCAAGTATTTTCATGTCGTATTCCATGCTTTTATTGAACCCTAACATGTTTATTTCTCCCGGTTTCTCATTACTGCTCATGGGGCCTGCCTTTTTGTGTACCCTGTAATACCTGGATGTCAGAGGTGGCCTGTTGAAATTATGGTTATCTGCTACAGATTTTTATGGCGACCGGAGATGTTGCAGCATAGTTTAGAATGGGGTAACACTTGATTTGGACGATGCCCAAAACCTCAAAATATAGTACAATTAAATAATAGAAAATTTCAGTAAAATTTATATGTGTAGCATGAAAATGAGCAGAAAGGTGTGTGTCAGTCGGTGTCTTACCTTGAGCCAAGACGATATTTCTTTAAATGCTTTTGTAGGTGTCAAACCTGAAAACTAAAAAGAGGTTTGACCGTTTATTTCAAAAGTTAATATGATGTAAAGAGAAGAAAATAAATTTTAAATTAAAATCAACAATTCAGCCATATTGAAAAAACAGTTACTTAGTTACTGGTTTGTATCTTTAGATCTGGTGGAGCAAATTCACTGAATTAGAAAAACACTGAATTTGTGCCAAGTAAAGGTATCATTAATATGAGATACAATAACTTTATCTTGTTATATCCAA
The DNA here is from genome assembly GCA_026874595.1 of Sipunculus nudus. Classification (NCBI taxonomy): domain Eukaryota; kingdom Metazoa; phylum Annelida; class Sipuncula; order Golfingiida; family Sipunculidae; genus Sipunculus; species Sipunculus nudus. Next base: position 248,890 of record CM049308.1, read on the forward strand.
CTTTGTCATTTAAATATATTTTAATCAGGTGTGTAAATTGATAAAGCAATTGCCAATCTTTTTAAAATAATTCCAATCACTCCTGATTTCCACTGAATTGAGCTCACACTGATTCAATTTTCAAAATAACTTTTAAACAAGGGACCTATGGGTCACGGCGCTCAGCTGTTATATATGATTAAAAAATATGATTTAGGAATGAGGCATATGCTGGTTTGGTGTGGTAATAAATATAAGCTTTATTATGAGTTGTTGGTGTTTAGCTTATGTATGATTATGATATTATCTTTGGAGACAGGTAAGATGATTGATTTCATTTATTTTATTAACAAATGGAGTACTATTGTCACACAGATTTTGACTTGGCCATATAACTTATAAGCAGAACATATGATATAAGAGTTTAACTATTTATTAAAAAAATTACAAATATTGTCCCAAATATAATTTTTTGTTAAAAATAACAAGAGAATCTTATGATTTTTTAAAATGAAATATAACTGAAATGATTATTAAAATAATATTAAAGAATATATTCATGAATGCATTCATGAATACATTTTGAAAGTTTTTGCACTGGTATTCATATACTTTCATTTTTACCTGAATTCCAATTCTTTATGCAAGACATTTTATAATGGAGTACATATTAATATTCGTATTTAAATACAATTGCAAAGTTTTCCCACCATTACTGGTGTTTATTCAGTTTTCACTAAACAATTATGTTGAGAATCCAGAATATACAAAATTCACACATTTAAATTATGATCAAAAGTACCTGGTTTTATGGCTTTTATTTATATTAAAAAAAAAATGTAATATATTCATTTTGGACTAATTTCACATCAATGTACACACTAGACACAGTAGGAATCTAGATTAATAATATCAACTGCATCTTTGTCTATCATTAATTTCCTTCATATGATCCCTAATGATTAGTAATGAATAATATGATTTACTTTTTTATCATTAAAATTGAACTGAAAAATACCATAGGTGACTGCATGGTGTTATTTGGAGTACATGACATTCTATCCATCGATACAAGATTCTTTTATCATCAGTAACTGCAAGTTGATTTCCTGTTATTATAAACTAACAAATTCTTTTTTATTTTTCTTTAATTTGTTATTAAAAAAACATTAAAATTTATTAATTTATTGTTAATTGTTATGTTGTTGGTTAAAACTACTAGATGAGTTGGGTTGGACACCTGGATCAACTGTGGCTGGCCATAAGCTGCCTACCTGCAACAGTGTATGGCTCGCCTCAAGCATGCATAATTTGCTGAAAGTTCAACAAGGTCAACATACAGGTGACTCAAGAGGGGCTGGAGAGAGTTAAGGTCTGACATGGTCTCATAAAAACATTAATAAAAGCTACAATTTTTGGCCAATTTCTTTCAGCTTTCTAAACTAAAAGCTGAAATCCTTGTGTGCATGATATGAAAATTATATCAACCGTGCTCACAGGAAACAAATGTGCCATGGTCAAAGTTGGGCAAAATTTAAGGTACTTATTTTATATTTATACTAATAACATATAAAATTTGAAAAATTCAGGACTAATTTGGGGTATTCAATTGAATCTTGATTAAATAATGTTACATCCCTGGCAAAAAAACTCTAGCTTCAGCAATCCCCTTGTTAAGAGAGTAAATATATTTCTTGATTTTTTACATAGTGCATTATGTTTGGGCCCATAACTTAAAACAATTACGCAATACTGACATCATTTCTGGCATATGCATAGAGAATGTATAGAAAAATATGTATATTATATATGATTAAAGTCACATCAGTGGTTTTGATATTAGGCAGTCTAGAAGTGTAACAATGGGTTTTTAATGGAAAAATGAAGTTTTTCATTAATATCTCAAAGGTATTAAGTCCTAGTGACCAAATTCTTGGCATGGTAGGGAATTTTGGAGACATCTAATTGTATGCCAAATTTTAGGAACTGAGAGCTGAAGCTGGGGAGCTGAGCTCTTGCAAACTGCATAACACTAGCTTGATGTAAACAATTTGTTACATGGTGCTTGAAAACTTGAATAAAATCTACAGTTTTTGATCAACTGGTTTCAAATTTTTGGTGTTAACAGACAAAATGCTAACAAAAACATGCTGAGAAAATTAAATCCACAGTACTTACAGTAAAAAAACGTGCCATGGTCAAAGTTGGGCAAAATTTAAGGTACCAATTTTTTATTTTTGTTAATATTTTAAAAAATTTAAAAGATTTTGATCTAATTTTGGGTATACAATTTAATTTTGATAAACTAAAGTTATATTACTGGAAAAAAAGTCCATAGCTTTAACAAGTTTTGTGTTAAGTGATCAAATATCTTTCCTGATTTTTTACAAAATGCATTATGTTTGGGGCCATAACTTTTTTAAATTATATAATACAGACATAATTTCTGGCATGTACATAGGAACTATATAGAAGAATATTTATGGTAAATATGAGGGAAAACAGATGAGTGGTTTGGATATAAGGCAGTCCTGAAGTGTGAAAATAGGTTTTTAATAAAAAATTGAGGTTTTTCCTTAATTTCTCAAAGGAACGAAGTCGCAAAGACCCAGTTTTCGGCTTGGTAGGAGATCTTGGGGACATCTAACATTATGCTGAATTTTGGATTCCTAGGTCTTACGGTTTCAAAACGTGCCACATCTACGGACGGACGGACGGACGGACAGACGGACGGACGGACGGACGGACGGACAGACGGACGGACGACGGACAATGGACCACGACTATAGCTCAGATGACTTATAGTCAGCTGAGCTAAAAATGTTAAATTGAGAGATGCAAAAAAACTGCTACAGCTGTCAGCTCCATAGCAGCACCCATTTTAAATATCAGACAATGGTTTGTTCAATTCAGTAACTGTTCCATCATCTTACCTGACCAGAATTAACTAATACAGGTTCACTGTCTGATCTTGTGTGTAGAACATCCTCTATATGGATGCCATGGTGCTCTGCAAACTCTTGGTCTTGATGGTTGAAGCTTGGAACACCTGTAAATACGAACAAGGCCTAAAGGCCTAATGCGAACCTGTGCAATGGGATTACACCAGGTATAATGCTTCAATGCTGGACCATTACTTTTCAAGAACATGTGTAACATGCATATGAACAATGCAAGTACTAAACACTTTGGACAAGAAACATTTACACAAACATCACTGCTGAAATTCTGGCATGGGTGCGCACAACACAAAAATGATTGTAACTGGCACCACCAGTCTTGTATACAACGAAGAGATATATACATATGCCCAATGTAAGACTGATATGTCAAACCCCTCCTGTGAATTAAGCAGGGACATACACTGTGCAAAAATTTTTGTAGGTGGCGCCACAAGTCTTGACACGATAAAGCTACCCAATATGTATAAACATGCCAAATTTCAGGCTGATGTACCAAATTCCTCTATAGAAATAAGCAGGTGCATACACTGTGCAAAAGTCAATGTAGGTGGTGACACCTGTCTTATGTATAGCCACTTAACTTGTTTGGTAAAAACAGACAAAGGATTAACTGATACCTTTTTATGTAGTAAGGGCACCAGACAAGGTTGTCTGCTAAGCCCTATATTATTTATATTATATCTTAACCAGTTCTTAGTAATGATTAAAGAAGCAACATTACCAGGAATTCAAATGTCACAAGAATCCCAAGATATAAATATTTTAGGTTTTGCAGATGATATATGTATTGTTTGCGACTCAGTTGGTCACTTACAAAATATATTGAACATTTTAGAAATTTTTTGTAACCATTGGGGTATACAAGTAAATGCAGAAACAATGGACCCATGGGTCACGGCGCTCAGCTTAATTTTGAAATTTTTGCAAATGCAAAATATTCTATTTTAATGTTTTTCATTTATATAAGCATATGAGAAGCTAAGAGGAAAGAGGCCCTCCTACCTGGTTATAGTAAAGTTCTAAATATATGATTGCAAACTAATACTCTGACAAGACTGTCATGAAGAAAAACAGTAAAAGTTTTGAGATACTGTGATGCATATGAAAAATTTACAGATGGACAGGCCAATGGACAGAATGGACTAATACCTTTATTTCACTTTCAAGGGAATATTGGATTTAAGTTTATATAAAAGCCTATTATTTAAGCATATCCACTTTTCCCATTAAAATAGTTTTTATCTGATTATTTTTTTTATTTACAATTTTATAAATTTGTATTAAAAAACACTGAAAATATAAGTTAAAATATTAGAATTCTAAGTTGCAATCATTATATATCCAGAGTGTAGCTCATTTTGGGTCATATTATGCATACACATTTATTTTTATTATTTTTAAATCACAAATGTTTTAACTGAATTTAAAAGAAAATAATGCCACAACATGGCATCTACAAGATTATTCCTTGAATCACTATTTAAAAGTTTTGCACATTGGAGTTTTCAGTACATGCTTAATCTTATTCACAGAAATAAAATAAAAGATTCAGTAAATTTGGTAAAATAAAAACATCTTATCAAATAATGTATACACACTGTTGGTTGAATGAGGGACAAACAATATCATTATGCTAATTACAATCTAAGTTATAATTTATAACTGGAATTAATAGTCAATTTCACACCTGGTGAAGTTTTTACTCTTCTCAAGTAAGGAATTACTTATCTGATGAACATCCACACTTTCATAGCAATACATCACTTTTGTGACACAATTAAATGTGCACTTTAATCATTGTAACCCTGGTGGTAAATGCAAATCTAAAATGTACCATTGCATAGCCAAGAATAAAATCAAATACAGAAAATTATAACATTCATCTAGTTAATGCATCATCGGGGGGGGGGGGGGGGGGGTGCAGGGCAGAGGGGAAGCCTGCTAGTAGTGGCCAAGCTGAGCCAAAGCAAGGTGCCTGGGGTGGGTTACATAATGTAAGTGAAGGCTGTACAACTAGGTGGGCTAGATGTAAACAACACTTGACATGGTGTATGAAAACTTGAATTAAAGCTACTCTTTTCAATCAATTCCTTTGAAATTTCAGATTTTAAAATATTAAATCCTTATGTATATATGCTGTGAAAATTAAATCAACAGTGCTTACAGGGAAAAAACGTGCCATTGCCAAAGTTGAACAAAATTTAAGGTATTGATTTTTTATTTATGCTAATAACTTGAAAAATTTGCAAAATTCAGATCTAATTTTGGGTAAACAATTGAACATTGATTAAATAAAGTTATATTCCTGAAAAAAAGTCTCCAGCTTCAGCAATTCTCATCTTAGGTGAGTAAATATATTTCTTGATTTTTTAAAAAGTGCATTATGTTTGGGCCCATAACTTAAAAAAAATACGCAATACTGACATCATTTCTGGCATGTGCATAGCGAATGTATAGAAAAATTTGTATCTTATATATGATCAAAGTCAGATCAGTGGTTTTAATATCAGGCAGTCTTAAAGTGTAACAATGGGTTTTTAATGGAAAAATGACGTTTTTCCTTAATATCTCGAAGGAATTAAGTCCTAGTGACCAAATTCTTGGCATGATGGGGGATTTAGGAGACATCTAACTGTATGTAAAATTTAAGAAACTTAGAGCAGAAGCTCGGGAGCTGAGCTCTGGCAAACTGCATAACACTAGCTTGATGTAAACAATATGTGACATGGTGTTTGAAAACTTGAATAAAATCTACAGTTTTTGATCAACTGCTTTCAAATTTTTGAGGTTAATAGTTGAAATGGTAACAAAAACATGCTTTGAAAATTAAATCCACAGCAATTACAGGAACAAAACGTGCCATGGTAAAACTTGAGCAAAATTTAAGGTACCAATTTTTTATTTTTGCTAATATTTTAAAAATTTAAAAGATTTTGATCTAATTTTGGGTAAACAATTTAATTTTGATTAGGGTTAGTTTTGTGTTAAGTGATCAAATTTCTTTCCTGATTATTTACAAAATGCATTATGTTTTGGCCCATAACTATTTTAAATTATATAATACAGACCTAAATTCTCGCATGTATATAGGAACTATATAGAGGATTATTTATGGTAAATATGAGGAAAAACAGATGAGTGGTTTTGATATTAGGCAATCCTGAAGTGTGAGTATAGGTTTTTAATAAAAAATTGAGCTTTTCCCTTAATTTCTCAAAGGAACGAATTCACAAAGACCCAGTTTTCGGCTTGGTAGGAGATCTTGGGAACATCTAACACTATGCCAAATTTTGGATTCCTAGGTCTTACGGTTTCAAAACGTGCCACATCTAAGGACGGACGACAGACAATGGACCACGACTATAGCTCAGATGACTTATAGTCAGCTGAGCTAAAAACAAAAGCTGTAGTATTTAAGAGGGCAGGTATAATTAAACAGAATGAAAAATGGTATTTCAAAGGAAAACAATTAACTAATGTGAACCAATAAAGATATCTGGGAATAATATTTTCTTCTACATTGTCATGGAATCCTTGTCTGAAATTATTAACACTTCAAGCACAGAAGGGTCTGAATATGGTTAAACAAGGGACCTATGGGTCACGACGCTCAGCTGTTATATATGATAAAAAAATATTATTTAGAAATGAGGCACATGCTGGTTTTGTGTGGTAATAAATATAAGCTGTATAAAATGAGTTGTTGTTGTTTAGCTTATGTATGATTTTGATAGTACCTTTGGAGACAGGGAAGAGGTGTGATTTCATTTATTTTATTAACAAATGGAGTACTATTGTCACACAGATTTTGACTTGGCCATATAACTTATAAGCAGAACATATAATATAAGAGTTTAACTATTTATTTTAAAAAATTACAAATATTGTCCCAAATATAATTTTTATTAAAAATAATAAGAGAATCATATGATTTTTCAAAATGAAATATAACTGATATGATTATTAAAATAATATTAACGAATATATTCATGAATGCATTCATGAATACATTTTGAAAGTATTTGCACGAGTATTCATATACTTTCATTTTTACCTGAATTCCCATTCTTTATGCAAGAAATTTTATAATGGAGTACATAATCATATTCGTATTTAAATACAATTACAAAGTATTCGCACCATGTCTGGTATTTATTCAGTTTTCACCAAACAATGATGTTGAGAATCCAGAATATACAAAATTCACACATTTAAATAATTATCATAAGTACCTGGTTTTATGGCTTTTATTTATATTAAAAAATAACTGTAAAAAATTCATTCTGGACTTATTTCACATCAATGTACACACTAGACACAGTAGGAATCTAGATTAATATTATCAACTGCATCTTTGTCTATCATTAATTTCCTTCATATAATCCCTAATGATTAGTAATGAATAATATGATTTACTTCTTTATCATTAAAATTGAACTGAAAATATGCCATAGGTGACTGCATGGTGTTATTTGGAATATGTGACATTCTACCCATCGATACAAGATTCTTATATCATCAGTAACTGCAAGTTAATTTCCTGTTATTATAAACTAACAAATTCCTTTTCTATTTTTCTTTAATTTGTTATTAAAAACCAATAAAAACTTATTAATTTATTGTTTATTGTTATGTTGTTGGTTAAAACTACTAGATGAGTTGGGTTGGACACCTGGATCAACTGTGGCTGGCCATAAGCTGCCTGGATTCTCGCCTCAAGCGTGCATAATTTGATGAAAGGTCAACAAGGTCAACATACAGGTGACTCAAGAGGGGCTGGAGAGAGCCAAAATCTGACAGGGTCTCATAAAAAACATTAATAAAAGCTACAATATTTGGCCAATTTCTTTAAGCTTTCTAAACTAAAAAGCTGAAATCCTTATGTGTGCATGATATAAAAAATTATATCAACAGTGCTCACAGGAAACAAACGTGCCATGGTCACAGTTGGGCAAAATTTAAGGTACTAATTTTATATTTATACTGATAACTTATAAAATATGAAAAATTCAGAACTAATTTTGGGTATTCAATTGAATCTTGATTAAATAATGTTACATCCCTGACAAAAAAAATCTCTAGCTTCAGCAATGCCCTTGTTAAGGGAGTAAATATATTTCTTGATTTTTTACAAAGTGCATTATGTTTGGGCCCATAACTTAAAACAATTATGCAATACTGACATCATTCTGGCATGTGCATAGCGAATGTATAGAAAAATATGTATATTATTTATGATTAAAGTCAGATCAGTGGTTTTGATATTAGGCAGTCTTAAAGTGTAACAATGGGTTTTTAATGGAAAAATGAAGTTTTTCATTGATATCTCGAAGGAATTAAGTCCTAGTGACCAAATTCTTGGCATGGTAGGGGATTTTGGAGAAATCTAACTGTATGCCAAATTTAAGGAACTTAGAGCTGAAGCTAGGGAGCTGAGCTCTAGCAAACTGCATAACACTAGCAATATGTGACATGGTGCTTGAAAACTTGAATAAAATCTACAGTTTTTGATCAACTGGTTTCAAATTTTTGGTGTTAACAGTTGAAATGCTAACAAAAACATGCTGTGAAAATTAAATCCACAGCAGTTACAGCAAAAAAACGTGCCATGGTCAAAGTTGGGCAAAATTTAAGGTACCAATTTTTTATTTTTGCTAATATTTTAAAAAATTTAAAAGATTTTGATAAAATTTTGGGTATACAATTTAATTTTGATTAATAAAAGTAATATTACTGGAAAAAAAGTGCTTAGCTTTAACAAGTTTTGTGTTAAGTGATAAAATTTCTTTCCTGATTATTTACAAAATGCATTATGTTTGGGCCCATAACTTTTTTAAATTATATAATACAGACCTAATTTCTGGCATGTACATAGGAATTATATAGAGGATTATTTATGGGAAATATGAGGAAAAACAGATGAGTGGTTTTGATATTAGGCAGTCCTGAAGTGTGAATATAGGTTTTTAATAAAAAATTGAGGTTTTTCCTTAATTTCTCAAAGGAATGAAGTCGCAAAGACCCAGTTTTCGGCTTGGTAGGAGATCTTGGGGACATCTAACATTATGCTGAATTTTGGATTCCTAGGTCTTACGGTTTCAAAACGTGCCACATCTACGGACGGACGGACGGACGGACGGACGGACGGACGGACGACGGACAATGGACCACGACTATAGCTCAGATGACTTATAGTCAGCTGAGCTAAAAATTCATTTTGGACTCATTTCACATCAATGTACACACTAGACACAGTAGGAATCTAGATTAATATTATCAACTGCATCTTTGTCTATAATTAAGTTCCTTCATATAATCCCTAATGATTAGTAATGAATAATATGATTTACTTCTTTATTATTAAAACTGAACTGAAAAATGCCATAGGTGACTGCATGGTGTTGTTTGGAATATGTGAAATTCTACCCATCGATACAAGATTCTTATATCATCAGTAACTGCAAGTTAATTTCCTGTTATTATAAACTAACAAATTTCTTTTCTATTTTTCTTTTAATTTGTTATTAAACACCAATAAAAATTTATTAATTTATTGTTTATTGTTATGTTGTTTGATAAAACTACTAGATGAGTTTGGTTGGACACCTGGATCAACTGTGGCTGGCCATAAGCTGCCTGGATTCTCGCCTCAAGCGTGCATAATTTGATGAAAGGTCAACAAGGTCAACATACAGGTGACTCAAGAGGGGTTGGAGAGAGCCAAAGTCTGACAGGGTCTCATAAAAAACATTAATAAAAGCTACAATTTTTGGCCAATTTCTTTCAGCTTTCTAAATTAAAAAGCTGAAATCCTTATGTGTGCATGATATGAAAATTATATCAACAGTGCTCACAGGAAACAAACGTGCCATGGTCAGTTTGGCAAAATTTAAGGTACTAATTTTATATTTATACTAATAACTTATAAAATTTGAAAAATTCAGAACTAATTTTGGGTATTCAATTGAATCTTGATTAAATTATGTTACATCCCTGACAAAAAAATCTCTAGCTTCAGCAATGCCCTTGTTAAGCGAGTAAATATATTTCTTGATTTTTTTTACAAAGTGCATTATGTTTGGGCCCATAACTTAAAACAATTATGCAATACTGACATCATTCTGGCATGTGCATAGAGAATGAAAAATATGTATATTATTTATGATTAAAGTCAGATCAGTGGTTTTGATATTAGGCAGTCTTGAAGTGTAACAATGGGTTTTTAATGGAAAAATGAAGTTTTTCATTAATATCTCGAAGGTATTAAATCCTAGTGACCAAATTCTTGGCATGGTAGGGGATTTTAGAGACATCTAACTGTATGCCGAATTTAAGGAACTTAGAGCTGAAGCTGGGGAGCTGAGCTCTTGCAAACAGCATAACACTAGCTTGATGTAAACAATATGTTACATGGTGCTTGAAAACTTGATTAAAATCTACAGTTTTTGATCAACTGGTTTCAAATTTTTGGTGTTAACAGTTATAATGCTAACAAAAACATGCTGTGAAAATTAAATCCACAGTACTTACAGGAAAAAAACGTGCCATGGTCAAAGTTGGGCAAAATTTAAGGTACCAATTTTTTATTTTTATTAATATTTTAAAAAATTTAAAAGATTTTACAAGTTTTATAAATTTGTATTAAAAAAACACTGAAAATATAAGTTAAAATATTAGAATTCTTAGTTGCAATCATTATACATCCAGAGTGTAGCTCATATTGGGTCATATTATGCATACACATATATTTTTATTATTTTTAAATCACAAAATTTTTAAACTGAATTTAAAAGAAAATAATGCCACAACATGGCATCTACAAGATTATTCCTTGAATCACTATTAAAAAGTTTTGCACATTGGAGTTTTCAGTACATGCTTAATCTTATTCACCAAAATAAAATAAGATTCTGTAAATTTGGTAATATAAAAACATCTTTTCAAATAAAGTATACACACTGTTGGTTGAATGAGGGACAAACAATATCATTATGCTAATTACAATCTAAGTTATAATTTATAACTGGAATTAATAGTCAATTTCACACCTGGTGAAGTATTTACTCTTCTCAAGTAAGGAATTACTTATCTGATGAACATCCACACTTTCATAGCAATACATCACTTTTGTGACACAATTAAATGTGCACTTTAATCATTGTAACCCTGGTGGTAAATACAAATCTAAAATGTACCATTGCATAGCCAAGAATAAAATCAAATACAGAAAATTATAACATTCATCTAGTTAATGCATCATCTGGGGGGGGGGGGTGCAGGGCAGAGGGGAAGCCTGCTAGTAGTGGCCAAGCTGAGCCAAAGCAAGGTGCCTGGGGTGGGTTACATAATGTAAGTGAAGGCTGTACAACTAGGTGGGCTAGATGTAAACAACACTTGACATGGTGTATGAAAACTTGAATTAAAGCTACTCTTTTCAATCAATTCCTTTGAAATTTCAGATTTTAAAATATTAAATCCTTATGTATACATGCTGTGAAAATTAAATCAACAGTGCTTACAGGGAAAAAACGTGCCATTGCCAAGTTGAACAAAATTTAAGGTATTGATTTTTTATTTATGCTAATAACTTGAAAAATTTGCAAAATTCAGATCTAATTTTGGGTAAACAATTAAACATTGATTAAATAAAGTTATATTCCTGAAAAAAAGTCTCCAGCTTCAGCAATTCTCATCTTAGGTGAGTAAATATATTTCTTGATTTTTTAAAAAGTGCATTATGTTTGGGCCCATAACTTAAAAAAAATACGCAATACTGACATCATTTCTGGCATGTGCATAGCGAATGTAAAGAAAAATTTGTATATTATATATGATCAAAGTCAGATCAGTGGTTTTGATATTAGGCAGTCTTAAAGTGTAACAATGGGTTTTTAATGGAAAAATGACGTTTTTCCTTAATATCTCGAAGGAATTAAGTCCTAGTGACCAAATTCTTGGCATGATGGGGGATTTTGGAGACATCTAACTGTATGTAAAATTTAAGAAACTTAGAGCAGAAGCTCGGGAGCTGAGCTCTGGCAAACTGCATAACACTAGCTTGATGTAAACAATATGTGACATGGTGTTTGAAAACTTGAATAAAATCTACAGTTTTTGATCAACTGCTTTCAAATTTTTGAGGTTAATAGTTGAAATGGTAACAAAAACATGCTTTGAAAATTAAATCCACAGCAATTTCAGGAACAAAACGTGCCATGGTAAAACTTGAGCAAAATTTAAGGTACCAATTTTTTATTTTTGCTAATATTTTAAAAAATTTAAAAGATTTTGATCTAATTTTGGGTAAACAATTTAATTTTGATTAGGGTTAGTTTTGTGTTAAGTGATCAAATTTCTTTCCTGATTATTTACAAAATGCATTATGTTTTGGCCCATAACTATTTTAAATTATATAATACAGACCTAAATTCTCGCATGTATATAGGAACTATATAGAGGATTATTTATGGTAAATATGAGGAAAAACAGATGAGTGGTTTTGATATTAGGCAATCCTGAAGTGTGAGTATAGGTTTTTAATAAAAAATTGAGCTTTTCCCTTAATTTCTCAAAGGAACGAATTCACAAAGACCCAGTTTTCGGCTTGGTAGGAGATCTTGGGGACATCTAACATTATGCCAAATTTTGGATTCCTAGGTCTTACGGTTTCAAAACGTGCCACATCTACGGACGGACGGACGGACGGACGGACGGACGGACGACGGACAATGGACCACGACTATAGCTCAGATGACTTATAGTCAGCTGAGCTAAAAACAAAAGCTGTAGTATTTAAGAGGGCAGGTATAATTTAACAGAATGAAAAATGGTATTTCAAAGGAAAACAATTAACTAATGTGAACCAATAAAGATATCTGGGAATAATATTTTCTTCTACATTGTCATGGAATCCTTGTCTGAAATTATTAACACTTCAAGCACAGAAGGGTCTGAATATGGTTAAACAAGGGACCTATGGGTCACGACGCTCAGCTGTTATATATGATAAAAAAATATTATTTAGAAATGAGGCACATGCTGGTTTTGTGTGGTAATAAATATAAGCTGTATTATGAGTTGTTGTTGTTTAGCTTATGTATGATTTTGATAGTACCTTTGGAGACAGGGAAGAGGTGTGATTTCATTTATTTTTTTAACAAATGGAGTACTATTGCCACACAGATTTTGACTTGGCCATATAACTTATAAGCAGAACATATAATATAAGAGTTTAACTATTTATTTAAAAAAACTACAAATATTGTCCCAAATATAATTTTTATTAAAAATAATAAGAGAATCATATGATTTTTCAAAATGAAATATAACTGATATGATTATTAAAATGATATTAAAGAATATATTCATGAATGCATTCATGAATACATTTTGAAAGTATTTGCACGAGTATTCATATACTTTCATTTTTACCTGAATTCCCATTCTTTATGCAAGAAATTTTATAATGGAGTACATAATCAAATTCGTATTTAAATACAATTACATGGTATTCGCACCATGTCTGGTATTTATTCAGTTTTCACCAAACAATGATGTTGAGAATCCAGAATATACAAAATTCACACATTTAAATAATTATCATAAGTACCTGGTTTTATGGCTTTTATTTATATTAAAAAATAACTGTAAAAAATTCATTTTGGACTCATTTCACATCAATGTACACACTAGACACAGTAGGAATCTAGATTAATATTATCAACTGCATCTTTGTCTATCATTAATTTCCTTCATATAATCCCTAATGATTAGTAATGAATAATATGATTTACTTCTTTATTATTAAAACTGAACTGAAAAATGCCATAGGTGACTGCATGGTGTTGTTTGGAATATGTGAAATTCTACCCATCGATACAAGATTCTTATATCATCAGTAACTGCAAGTTAATTTCCTGTTATTATAAACTAACAAATTCCTTTTCTATTTTTCTTTTAATTTGTTATTAAACACCAATAAAAATTTATTAATTTATTGTTTATTGTTATGTTGTTGGATAAAACTACTAGATGAGTTGGGTTGGACACCTGGATCAACTGTGGCTGGCCATAAGCTGCCTGGATTCTCGCCTCAAGCGTGCATAATTTGATGAAAGGTCAACAAGGTCAACATACAGGTGACTCAAGAGGGGCTGGAGAGAGCCAAAGTCTGACAGGGTCTCATAAAAAACATTAATAAAAGCTACACTTTTTGGCCAATTTCTTTCAGCTTTCTAAATTAAAAAGCTGAAATCCTTATGTGTGCATGATATGAAAATTATATCAACAGTGCTCACAGGAAACAAACGTGCCATGGTCACAGTTTGGCAAAATTTAAGGTACTAATTTTATATTTATACTAATAACTTATAAAATTTGAAAAATTCAGAACTAATTTTGGGTATTCAATTGAATCTTGATTAAATAATGTTACATCCCTGACAAAAAAATCTCTAGCTTCAGCAATGCCCTTGTTAAGCGAGTAAATATATTTCTTGATTTTTTACAAAGTGCATTATGTTTGGGCCCATAACTTAAAACAATTATGCAATACTGACATCATTCTGGCATGTGCATAGAGAATGAAAAATATGTATATTATTTATGATTAAAGTCAGATCAGTGGTTTTGATATTAGGCAGTCTTGAAGTGAAACAATGGGTTTTTAATGGAAAAATGAAGTTTTTCATTAATATCTCGAAGGTATTAAATCCTAGTGACCAAATTCTTGGCATGGTAGGGGATTTTGGAGACATCTAACTGTATGCCGAATTTAAGGAACTTAGAGCTGAAGCTGGGGAGCTGAGCTCTTGCAAACAGCATAACACTAGCTTGATGTAAACAATATGTTACATGGTGCTTGAAAACTTGATTAAAATCTACAGTTTTTGATCAACTGGTTTCAAATTTTTGGTGTTAACAGTTATAATGCTAACAAAAACATGCTGTGAAAATTAAATCCACAGTACTTACAGGAAAAAAACGTGCCATGGTCAAAGTTGGGCAAAATTTAAGGTACCAATTTTTTTATTTTTATTAATATTTTAAAAAATTTAAAAGATTTTACAAGTTTTATAAATTTGTATTAAAAAAACACTGAAAATATAAGTTAAAATATTAGAATTCTTAGTTGCAATCATTATACATCCAGAGTGTAGCTCATATTGGGTCATATTATGCATACACATATTTTTATTATTTTTAAATCACAAAATTTTTAAACTGAATTTAAAAGAAAATAATGCCACAACATGGCATCTACAAGATTATTCCTTGAATCACTATTAAAAAGTTTTGCACATTGGAGTTTTCAGTACATGCTTAATCTTATTCACCAAAATAAAATAAGATTCTGTAAATTTGGTAAAATAAAAACATCTTTTCAAATAAAGTATACACACTGTTGGTTGAATGAGGGACAAACAATATCATTATGCTAATTACAATCTAAGTTATAATTTATAACTGGAAATAATAGTCAATTTCACACCTGGTGAAGTTTTTACTCTTCTCAAGTAAGGAATTACTTATCTGATGAACATCCACACTTTCATAGCAATACATCACTTTTGTGACACAATTAAATGTGCACTTTAATCATTGTAACCCTGGTGGTAAATACAAATCTAAAATGTACCATTGCATAGCCAAGAATAAAATGAAATACAGAAAATTATAACATTCATCTAGTTAATGCATCATCTAGGGGGGGGGTGTGTGTGCAGGGCAGAGGGGAAGCCTGCTAGTAGTGGCCCAGCTGAGCCAAGACAAGCTGCCTGGGGTGGGTTACATAATGCAACTGAAGGCTGTACAACTAGGTGGGCTAGATGTAAACAACACTTGACATGGTGTATGAAAACTTGAATAAAAGCTACTCTTTTCAATCAATTCCTTTGAAATTTCAGATTTTAAAAGATTAAATCCTTATGTATATAGGCTGTGAAAATTAAATCAACAGTGCTTACAGAAAAAAAAGTGTCATTGCCAAAGTTGGACAAAATTTAGGGTACTGATTTTTTATTTAAGCTAATAACTTGAAAAATTTGCAAAATTCAGATCTAATTTTGGGTAAACAATCGAATCTTGATTAAATAAAGTTATATTCCTGAAAAAAAGTCTCCAGCTTCAGCAATTCTCATCTTAGGTGAGTAAATATATTTCTTGATTTTTAAAAAAGTGCATTATGTTTGGGCCCCATAACTTAAAAAAAAATACGCAATACTGACATCATTTCTGGCATGTGCATAGCGAATGTATAGAAAAATATGTATAATATATATGATCAAAGTCAGATCAGTGGTTTTGATATTAGGCAGTCTTAAAGTGTAACAATGGGTTTTTAATGGAAAAATAAAGTTTTTCATTAATATCTCAAAGGAATGAAGTCCTAGTGA
Organism: Sipunculus nudus; assembly: GCA_026874595.1. Lineage (NCBI taxonomy): Eukaryota > Metazoa > Annelida > Sipuncula > Golfingiida > Sipunculidae > Sipunculus > Sipunculus nudus. The sequence goes on from CM049308.1 coordinate 265,226, forward strand.
CCAAATTCAAACTGCATAACACTAGCAATATGTGACATGGTGCTTGAAAACTTGAATAAAATCTACAGTTTTTGATCAACTGGTTTCAAATTTTGGGTGCTAACAGTTGAAATGCTAACAAAAACATGCTTTGAAAATTAAATCCACAGCATTTACAGGAAAAAAACGTGCCATGGTCAAAGTTGGGCAAAATTTAAGGTACCAATTTTTTATTTTTGCTAATATTTTAAAAATTTTAAAAGACTTGATCTAATTTTGGGTATACAATTTAATTTTGATTAATAAAAGTAATATTACTGGAAAAAAAGTGCTTAGCTTTAACAAGTTTTGTGTTAAGTGATAAAATTTCTTTCCTAATTATTTACAAAATGCATTATGTTTGGGCCCATAACTTTTTTAAATTATATAATACAGACATAATTTCTGGCATGTACATAGGAATTATATAGAGGATTATTTATAGGAAATATGAGGAAAAACAGATGAGTGGTTTTGATATTAGGCAGTCCTGAAGTGTGAAAATAGGTTTTCAATAAAAAATTGAGGTTTTTCCTTAATTTCTCAAAGGAATGAAGACGCAAAGACCCAGTTTTCGGCTTGGTAGGAGATCTTGGGGACATCTAACATTATGCTGAATTTCGGATTCCTAGGTCTTACGGTTTCAAAACGTGCCACATCTACGGACAGACGGACGGACGGATGGACAGACGGACGGACGACGGACAATGGACCACGACTATAGCTCAGATGACTTATAGTCAGCTGAGCTAAAAATTTGAATCTAAATGTGGTAAAATGTCTCGTGATATCACAATGAATATATTTGATAAAGTTGTAGCACCAGCATTATTATAATTGGATCTGAAATTTGGGGATTCTTATCAAGACCAATTATAGATAATGTGCAATCAAGATTTTTTAAAGAAATTCTGGGTGTTAGCAGAAGCACAGTTAATACAGGAGTTCTGCTTGAATGTGGTAGATATCCTTTTTGCATTGTATGTACTTTAAAAGATGTCTAAAATATTGGTTACAAATACTGAATATGGGAAATTCTAGATATCCTTTATTTGTTATAATGCCTTAAAATGGTTAAATGAACTCAGTAAGCTGACATGGCCAGGCTATATTAAGCATTTATTGAATAGGTATGGATTTGGTCATGCATGGTTAGAACAGGGAGTTGGTGATGAAAACATGTTCATTGATATGTTTCTACAAAGAGTTAAGGATATCGGACAGCAAGAGATGTTATCTGAAATAAAGGAAAAATCCAAACTCAGTATATATAATGAAGTAAAACCAGGCATTGAACCAGAAGGATACTTAAACTAGATATTTCTTGGCACCGCAGGTGCCAGAGTATCCCAAGACATAGTACGCCCCCCCCCCCCCCCATCCCTTTAAGAATAGGCCCCCATTTTCCTTTGACCTTGTGACCTCAAAATTGATAGGGTTCTTCCTCTCTTGGCAGGTGAACTATATTTGTAAGATAAAAGATCTGAGATGAAATGTTTGGCTGAAAATGCATCCACATCTTTTTAAAGATGTGTCCTGTGACCTTGACTTTTGACCTGATAACCCCAAAATCAATTCGGGTCTTGCTTTTCCAATGGGACATATACAAGTCAAGTTTGAAATCCATGCATCAATAAAAGCAGGAATTATCATCCAGAAACTAATTGTTGGACAGATGGCTCCTGTGACCTTCAACTTTGACCTTGTGACCTCAAGATTGATAGGGGTCTTCCACTCTTGGCAGGTGAACTATATGTGCAAGATGAATGATCTGAGATCAGGGGCCTTAATATAGGGGGGGGGGATGGGGGTATATATACCCCCCACTTTTTGGCAAGGGGGGGATGGTCAATGTAATCATCCCCCCCCACTTTTCAGAGAATAATATTATAATATTGCAAATGAAATATATTAATAAATAGAATTAAAGACTTTTGATCCTTTACTAAAAAATTAAACAATGTTATATCGAAACCTTGCTTAGAATTCACAAAATTACTTATTTTCTAAAACATAATTATTTGAAATATGATTAAGTATATATATAATAAAAATTATATATATATATATTTATATATATATATATATATATATGTATATAGTTGAATATGTCAATATGAATATGTGTGTGTGTGTATATATATATATATATATATATATATATATATATATATATATATATATATATATATATATATATATACAAAGTCATCCCCCCACCCTGGAAGAAAAATTGATGCCACTGTCTGAGATTAATTGGTTGGCTTAAAAAGCATCCACAAATTTTTTAAAGATGTGTCCTGTGACCTTGACCTTTGACCTCATGACCCCAAAATCAATGGGAGTCTTGCTTTTTCAATGGGACATATATAAGTCAAGTTTGAAATCAATACATCAATAAAAGCAGGAATTACCATCCAGAAACTAATTTTTTGACAGATAGCTCCTGTGGCCTTGACCTTTGACCTTGTGACCCCAAAATTGATATGGATCATCCACTATTGGCAAGTGAGCTATATATTTAAGATGGAAGACCTGGGATGAAAGTTTGTCTTAAAATGCATCCACAGTATCTTTTAAGATGCGAGTCCAGTGACCTTGACCTTTGACCTCATGACCCTAGAACCTATAGGGTTCTTACTTTAGTGGTGGGCCATACATAATTCACTTTTGAAATCCATATGGCTATCAACACTGGAGATATCATGAGAGGTGTGTGATTTTCACCAAATATGGACACATTAAAGGTCAAGGCCACTCTCATGGTAAAGGTCATGACCCAAATGTAAATAGACCTCATCCCATAACCCATCTCTCTACATGTGCATAATATGAAAGAAATCTGTCCATTAGTTTTTGACTTATAATGTTTACAGTACTGTCAAATGGCAATTATGGGGGTATTTAAAGGTGTAAAAACAAGAAAAGGATAATAGGTGGCCCCATCAGTTTCCGGTATATCACAAGGCTATCCAAGATCTTCTGTCACCTTGATTTTTGGACCAGTCCATGCAAGCTACTTGATATTTAAGAATTTGTGTTATTTCAGCAAAAATGGACCTATTCAAGGTCAAGGTCACTCTCCTAGCATAGGTCATGACCCAATTTTAAATAGGCTTCGTCCCCTTACCTATATCTATACAACTGTAAAGTTTGAAAAAGATCAGTGAAATATTTTTTTAGTTATCCCGCTCAAAAGGTTTTTCTGTGGCAGCGGCGGGACCGTCGTGAAACCATAGTATCCCAACTTTGTCTGGGGATACAATAACATCCCATACATCTATAGACAGGTTTTAACAAAATTTCGACTAAGTGACCATGATTTTGAGATTGATGTAGGCAGAAGAAGTAATATTCCAGTAAATATGAGAATCACAGGATACAATATGATTAAGGTGTATATTTATTTCAGGTAAACAGAGTATGACAGGCAGGGGCATCAATATAGGGGGTGGGATTTTTTGGCAAGGGGGGGGATGGTCAATGTAATCTTCCCCCCCCCACTTTTCAGAATATAAAATTATAATATTGCAAATGAAATATATTAATAAATAGAATTAAAGACTTTTGATCCATTTACTAAACAATTAAACAGTGTTATAGCCTTGCTTAGAATTCACAAAATTACTTATTTTCTAAAACATGATTATTTGAAATATGATTAAGTATATATATAATAATAATAATTATATATAGTTGAATATGTCATTCAGCAACGCTGAAAAAGGTATATATATATGTGTGTGTGTATATATATATACATATATAATATATATATATATACATATATATATTTATATATATATATATATATATATATATATATATATATATATAACTCTGAAGAAAAACAACACTGTTAATTCAAAACAGTCTGTTTCACGGTATGCGACCTGATCATCAGGTGAATGTGGTTAGAATGAAGCTAACGGTGTGGTTTGAAAAGCCGAGACTTTATGAGATTATGAGATTATGCTTTGTGCGATTCGGGGGGGGGGGGGGGGGGGCATGTGAAAGACTGACACTGATCCTATTGTCCATGGGTGCACAATAGGATTGGTCGGGGTCGAGTGCGATACTGGAACATAACAGGGCGGGGCAAAAAGGTTATTTTTTGTTGTATATATATATATATATATATATATATATATATATATATATATATATATATATATATATATATATATATATATATACAAAGTCATCCCCCCACCCTGGAGAAAAATTGACGCCACTGAAGACAGGAAAACATTTTAGAAAATAATATTCCATAAAGTAGTACTTTAATTAATAAATTCACTGAATACACTAATTTTATGTATAACTGATAATTATAAATATATATATTTACATTTGTGTATATCAGTGCTATTCTTTTCTACGACATATATATCTTTTAACATGATTTAGCACATACTGGCAGAAAGTGATGGCAAACTTGTGTATATTTATATGTTACTTAAGTTATTTGTACTTTTGGCAATGAGGCCTTTCTACAATAAAACTTTGTTGTTGTTGTGTAAACGGCAAAGCCACCAAAGACGCATAGACAGGTCTTAATATCTGGCAAATACATTAAACTTCCCTTGAGTTTGATGCACTGGGCTGACCAGACTTAGGCAAGTAAGGCAGTTGCACCCAAGTGAACTGTGATATTTTGCTGACTCAAGCTACTGCACTGAGTGAACTCTTGACCTGGACCTGGCTAGACTGAGTGAACTTTTGACCTGTACCTGGCTGCACTGAGTGAACTCTTGACCTGTAGCATAATCTGACACAGTTGGCAGTCTAAAAAAGCTATAAATAGATCCAGGCTGAAATTTGGTGCCAAATCTGATGCAGTAAGCAGGCTGCTGAAGCTATAAATAGAATGCAGCTACTGCACTGAGTGAACTCTTGACCTATACCTTGCTGCATTTTTTCCAATCCTGGCACTGTGCCAAAACTATTCATAGAGCTGACATCATCTTGGCTAATGGCCAACATCAAGGCACTGGCAATCTGCAAATGGTAAACAAAGTGCTGCCATCTGTACACAAAAGTGGTCCCTACTTGAAATAACTTTGAAATTTATTTTCCCAAAACAAAATGCTTTTCAGCTGACTTTTTTAAAAAAGAAATAAGGAATATATGTAAAATTATTATGGATGCACACTGAATGCAAAATTTAAAACACAAATATATCTCACTGATGGCAAATTCTTGAATTAAGTTGAGTATGGATACCAATAATTTATAATCCACGTACAGTTGTCTTTATATAGCAACAGAGAGAAGAATATCCATGATTGTAACATTGCCTGGTATGAAGAATAACTAAAATCATAAATCTAAATTTTTAACTAGAATATCAGCAGAAGCTGACAAAAGCCCTCAGCCAAAAGAACAGTGTTTAGAGGTGGTAACAGTAACAAGTACTAAATATCTGTTCTCACATGGATGTATATCTGTACATGTCTCAGTTATAAATTTAAAATGGAGAGGTATGTACCATGATTCATAACAATCCACCAAATGCTTCCTGAAAAATAAACTTCTAAGTTTTATTCTATTATAAGCTCTGTGACCTTGAAAAGTAGGTCAAGGTCACCCATCTTCAAACATGAATGAGATTTTTGTTGATATACATCTTCACCAAAGAAATAAAATTCCTATTGTGAATCCCTTTAGAGATATCCTGTTTACAAGGCCAAAGTTGAAAAATCCAAGAAAAATTCAATATGAAATCAGAAATTGCAGGTGGCGCCCCCAAACTTGCGCAGCAGTTACAGACCATCAGTCCCTATGATCATAGTAAGTATTGTGAAAATCCATTCAATGGTTCCTGAGAAATAAGCTTCTAAACGTTTTTTCTATAATCAGCTCTAAAACGTAGAAAAATAGGTCAAGGTCACCCATCTTCGAACTTGATCGAGATTTTGTCAATATACATCATCACCGAAAAAATAAAATTCTTACGGTGAATCCTTTTCGAGATATCCCGCTCACAAGGCCAAAGTTGAAAAATCAGATAAAAATTCATAAAAAAATCAGAAATTGTAGGTGGCGCCACCAAACTTGTATAGCAGGTACAGACTATCAGTCCCAATAATCATAGTAAGTTTTGTGAAAATCCACCAAATGGTTCCTGAGTAATAAGCATCTAAGTGTTTTTCTATAATCAGCTCTAAAATGTAGAAGAATAGGTCAAGGTCACCCATCTTCCAACTTGACCGAGATTTTGTCGATATACATCTTTACCGAGGAAATAAAATTCTGACGGTGAATCCTTTTCAAGATATCCCGCTCACAAGGTAAAAGTTAACGGACGCGGACAGACGGACGGACGGATGGATGGACGGACGGACGGACAGCTTGGGTGACGACAATAGCCCATCAGCCTAAGGGCTGAGGGCTAAAAAGCTTTTTAAAAAAACTTTCTTGTCCATATTAATCAAAGATAACCTGAAATCTAAATGTCTAGTGGCATGATGTAATAGATGCTGATAAAATGGTGCCAGGCTAGATGTAACAGCATCACACAGCTAACATATATGGTAAAATGACTCAATTCAATCTCCATATTTCAGCCAAAAATCATTCATGTGGAACCATTAAAAACAATTATTATAAGAATTATTGTAGGGATTATTCTTGTAAAATATTTAACACACTGGCTTCAGTGGCATCAGTCGAAAAATGTTTCGCAGGTTTTTAACTCATATAGGAAGATACAGCAAACTGGCTAAGTTCAGCTTCCTGTAACTCAGCCAAAAAGCACTGAACCAAAACATTTTGAACAAACTTGAATTATCAACATTTGAGGATAATTAATGTGTGAGATTTAAGAATTTGGCCCAGTGGTTTTTGAGAAGAAGATCTTTGTAGCCACTGAGCTAAAATGGGCTGTTATGGCATATGACTAAATTCAGCTTCCCTAACTTAGCCAAAAGTCACTGAAAAGAGACCATTTGAACAAACTTCAGAAAGCACTACCCTAGGATCATTTCTGTGCGATATTAAACATTTTGGCCATTTGGTTTCAGAGAGGAAGTTTTTTGTAGCCCTCAGTGTGATACAGGCACTGATGACTCGGTACAAAAAAGGCCGATGCAGGTGGCGCCACCAAAACCTCAATTTCAGATATGACCTATAAGACCAACATTGGCATAAAATTTGGTGATGATAGCTCCAGCCGTTTCTGAGATTTAAATTTTAATATGCTTTTTTGCCCAGTTAACAAAGTTCAACCTCCTGTAACTGGACCAAAAATCTCCGAACTGGAACCATTCGAACAAACTTGAGAAAGATTGTTCCAGGAATCATTTCTGTGAAATATTGGACAATTTGGCTGGACAGTTTTGGAGAAGAAGATTTTTAAAGGTTTTTTAGCTTTTTCCCTATAAAATCTAGGAAAATACAGTTAGAAAAAAAATAAACAAAATCCGATATAGTTTTTTGGATGATTGATTATTTGCAAAAAATTTGGTGATGCTAGCTCCTGCTGTTTTTGAGATGGCTATGGTTAACGTACAGACGACGCACAACGCACGACGCACAACGCACGACGGACGACACCGCACCATCGCATAAGCTCACAGGTTCGCTAAAAAATATGATTTAGAAATGAGGCACATGCTTGTTTTTGTGTGGAAATAAATATAAGCTGTATTATGAGTTGACCGTGGGTGTTTAGCTTATGTATGATTTTGATGCTATCTTTGGAGACAGGGAAGAGGATTGATTTCATTTATTTTATTATCAAATGGAGTGCTATTGTCACACAGATTTTGACTTGGCCATATAACTTATAAGCAGAACATATAATATAAGAGTTTAACTATTTATTAAAAATAATTAGAAATTGTCCCAAATATAATTTTTATTAAATATAATAAGAGAATCGTATGATTTTTTTAAATAAAATACAACTTAAATCATTATTAAAATAATATCAAAGAATATATTCATGAATGCATTCATGAATACATTTTGAAAGTACTTGCACTGGTATTCATATACTTTCATTTTTACCTGAATTCCCATTCTTATGGAAGAAATTTTATTATGGAGTACATATTCATATTCGTATTCAAATACATTTGCAAAGTATTCGCACCATGTCTGGTATTTATTCAGTTTTCACCAAACAATGATGTTGAGAATCCAGAACATACAAAATTCACACATTTAAATAATTATCATAAGTACCTGGTTTTATGGCTTTTATTCATATTAAAAAAAATAAATGTGATATATTCATTTTGGACTAATTTCACATCAATGTACACACTAGACACAGCAGGAATCTAAATTAATATTAACAACTGCATCTTTGTCTATCATTAATTCTCTTCATATGATCCCTAATGATTAGTAATGAATAATATGATTTACTTTTTTATCATTAAAATTGAAATGAAAAATACCATAGGTGACTGCATGGTGTTGTTTGGAATACGTGACATTCTATCAATCGATACAAGATTCTTATATCATCAGTAACTGCAAGTTAATTTCCTGTTTTTATCAACTAACAAATTCCTTTTCCATTTTTCTTTAATTTGTTATTAAAAACCAATAAAAATTTATTAATTTTTTCTTTATTGTTATGTTGTTAGTTAAAACTACTAGATGAGATGGGTTGGACACCTGGATCAACTGTGGCTGGCCATAAGCTGCCTGGCTGCCCCAGTGTATGCCACGCATCAAGCGTGCATAATTTGATGAAAGGTCGACAAGGTCAACATTCAGGTGACTCAAGAGGGGCTGGGGAGAGCCAAGGTCTGACATGGTCTCATAAAAACATTAATAAAAGCTACAATTTTTGGCCAATTTCTTTCAGCTTTCTAAACTAAAAAGCTGAAATCCTTATGTGTGCATGATATGAAAATTATATCAAGTGCTCACAGGAAACAAACATGCCATGGTCAAAGTTTGGCAAAATTTAAGGTACTAATTTTATATTTATACTAATAACTTATAAAATTTAAAAAAATTCAGAACTAATTTTGGGTATTCAATTGAATCTTGATAAAATAATGTTACATCCCTGACAAAAAATCTCTACCTTCAGCAATCCTCTTGTTAAGGGAGTAAATATATTTCTTGATTTTTTACAAAGTGCATTATGTTTTGGCCCATAACTTAAAACAATTACGCAATACTGACATCATTTCTGGCATGCACATAGAGAATGTATAGAAAAATATGTATATTATATATGATTAAAGTCAGATGAGTGGTTTTGATATTAGGCAGTCTTGAATTGTAACAATGGGTTTTTAATGGAAAAATGAAGTTTTTCATTAATATCTCGAAGGTATTAAGTCCAAGTGACCAAATTCTTGGCATGGTAGGGGATTTAGGAGACATCTAATTGTATGCCAAATTTTAGGAACTGAGAGCTGAAGCTGGGGAGCTGAGCTGTTGCAAACTGCATAACACTAGCTTGATGTAAACAATATGTTACATGGTGCTTGAAAACCTGAATAAAATCTACAGTTTTTGATCAACTGGTTTCAAATTTTGGGTGTTAACAGACAAAAAGCCAACAAAAACATGCTGTGAAAATTAAATCCACAGTACTTACAGGAAAAAGACAAACCATGGTCAAAGTTGGGCAAAATTTAAGGTACCAATTTTTTATTTTTGTTAATATTTCAAAAAATTTAAAAGATTTTGATCTAATTTTGGGTAAACAATTTAATTTTGATTAATTAAAGTTATATTACTGGAAAAAAAGTCCACAGATTTAACATGTTTTGTGTTAAGTGATCAAATATCTTTCCTAATTTTTTACAAAATGCATTATGTTTGGGCCCATAACTTTTTTAAATTATATAATACAGACATAATTTCTAGCATGTGCATAGAAACTATATAGGGGAATATTTATGGTAAATATGAGCAAAAACAGATGTGTAATTTTGAGATTGGGCAGTCCTGAAGTGTGAAAATAGGTTTTTAATAAAAAATTGAGGTTTTCCCTTAATTTCTCAAAGGAACGAAGTCACAAAGACCCAATTTTCGGCTTGGTCGGAGATCTTGGGGACATCTAACATTTTGGATTCCTAGGTCTTACGGTTTCAAAAAGTGCCACATCTACGGACGGAGGGTCGGACAGACGGACGGACGACGGACGGACGATGGACAATGGACAACGAACATAGCTCAGATGACTTATAGTCAGCTGAGCTAAAAACTGAAAATATAAGTTAAAATATTAGAATTCTAAGTTGCAATCATTATATATCCAAAGTGTAGCTCATATTGGGTCATATTATGCATACACATATTTTATTATTTTTAAATCACAAATGTTTAACCTGAATTTGAAAAAAATAATGCCACAACATGGCATCTACAAGATTATTCCTTGAATCACTATTAAAATGTTTTGCACATTGAAGTTTTCAGTACATGCTTAATTTTATTCACTGAATTGAAATAAAAGATTCAGTAAATTTGATAAAATAAAAACATCTTTTCAAATAAAGTATACACACTGTTGGTTGAATGTGGGACAAACAATATCATTGTGCTAATTACTATCTCAGCTATAATTTATTGCTAGAATTAATAGTCAATTTCACACCTGGTGAAGTTTTTACTTTTTTAAAGTAAGAAATTACTTATTTGATGAACATCCACACTTTCATACCAATACACCACTTTGTGGACACAATTCAATGTGCTCTTTAATCATTGTAACCCTGGTGGTACAATACAAAATCTAAAATGTAGCATAGCCAAGAATAAAATAAAATACAGAAAATTATAACATTCATCTAGCTGATGCACCATCTGGGGGGGGGGGTGAGTGCAGGGCAGAGGGGAAGCTTGCTAGTAGTGGCCAAGCTGAGCCAAGGCAAGCTGCCTGGGGTCAGTTACATAATGCAAGTGAAGGCTGTACTACCAGGTGGGCTTGATGTAAACAACACTTGACATGGTGTATGGAAACATGAATAAATGTTACTCTTTTCAATCAATTCCTTTGAAATTTCAGATTTTACAAGATTAAATCCTTACGTATATATGTTGTGAAAATTAAATCAACAGTGCTTACAGGGAAAAAACATGCCATTGCCAAAGTTGGACAAAATTTAAGGTATTGATTTTTTATTTATGCTAATAACTTGACAAATTTGCAAAATTCAGATCTAATTTTGGGTAAACAATTGAATCTTGATTAAATAAAGTTATATTCATGAAAAAAAGTCCCCTGTTCAGCAATTCTCATGTTAGGTGAGTAAATATATTTCCTGATTTTTTAACAAGGGACCCATGGGTCACGGCGCTCAGCTAAAGTTTGAAATTTTTGCAAATGCAAAATATGCAAAATATTCCATTGTAATGTTTTTCATTAATATAAGCATATGAGAACCTAAGAGGAAAGGGGCCCTCCTACTTGGTTATAGTAAAGTTCTAAATATATGATTGCAAACTAATACTTTGACAAGACTGTCATGAAGAAAAACAGTAAAAGTGTTGAGATACTGTGATGCATATGAAAAATTTACGGATGGACAGGCAAGTGGACAGAATGGACAAATACCTTTATTTCACTTTCAAGGGAATAATGCATTTAAGTTTATATATAAGCTTATTTTTTTAAGCATATCCACTTTTTCCATTAATAGTTTTTATCTGATTCATTTCTTTTTTATTTACAAGTTTTATAAATTTGTAAAAAAAAAACTGAAAATATAAGTTAAAATATTAGAATTCTAAGTTGCAATCATTATATATCCAGAGTGTAGCTCATATTGAGTCATATTATGCATACACATATATTTTATTATTTTTAAATCACAAATGTTTAAACTGAAATTAAAAGAAAATAATGCCACAACATAGCATCTACAAGATTATTCCTTGAATCACTATTTAAAAGTTTTGCACATTGGAGTTTTCAGTACATGCTTAATTTTTTTCACCGAAATAAAATAAAAGATTCAGTAAATTTGATAAAATGAAAAAATTCTTTTCAAATAAAATATACACACTGTTGGTTGAATGAGGGACAAACAATATCATTGTGCTAATTACTATCTCGGCTATAATTTTTTACTGGAATTAATAGTCAATTTCACACCTGGTGAAGTTTTTACTCTTCTGAAGTAAGAATTTACTTATCTGATAAACATCCAAATTTTCATAGCAATACACTTCTTTGTGGTCACAATTCAATGTGCACTTTAATCATTGTAACCCTGGTGGTACATTTCAAAATCTAAAATGTAGCATAGCCAAGAATAAAAGAAAATATAGAAAATTATAACATTCATCTAGTTAATGCACCATCCGGGGGGGGGGGGGGGGGGAGTGCAGGGCAGAGAGGAAGCCTGCTAGTAGTGGCCAAGCTGGGCCAAGGCAACCTGCCTAGGGTGGGTTACATAATGCAAGTGAAGGCTGTGTTACTAGGTGGGTTAGATGTAAACAACACTTGACATGGTGTATGAAAACTTGAATAAAAGCTACTCTTTTCAATCAATTCCTTTGAAATTTCACATTTTAAAAGATTAAATCCTTCTGTATATATGCTGTGAAAATAAAATCAACAGTGCTTACAGGGAAAAAATGTGCCATTGCCAAAGTTAAACAAAATTTAAGGTATTGAATTTTTATTAATGCTAATAACTTGAAAAATTTGCAAAATTCAGATCTAATTTTGGGTTAACCATTGAATCTTGATTAAATAAAGTTATATTCCTGAAAAAAAGTCTCCAGCTTCAGCAATTCTCATGTTAGGTGAGTAAATATGTTTCCTGATTTTTTAAAATTTGCATTATATTTGGGCCCATAACTTCAAAATAATACCTAATACTGACCTAATTTGTGGTATGTTCATAGAAAATGTATGGAAGAATATGAATACTAAATATGATCAAAAACAGATAAGTGGTTTTGATATTAGGCAGCCTTGAAGTGTAACAATGGCTTTTTTATGGAAAACAGAGGTTTTTCCTTAAAATCTCGAAGGAACAAAGTCCTAATGACCCAATATTCAGTATGGTAGGAGATTTTGGGGACATCTAATGGTATGCAAAATTTTGGAATTGTAGGTCCAACGGTTTTAAAACGAACCCTGTTAACGGAGGGACGGACAGACGACGGACAAAGGACCACGACTATAGCTCAGATGACTAACAGTCAGCTGAGCTAAAAATTGCATTATATTTGGGCCCATAACTTCAAAATAATACCCAATACTGACCTAATTTTTGGTATGTTCATAGAAAATGTATGGAAGAAATTGAATACTAAATATGATCAAAAACAGATCAGTGGTTTTGATTTTTAGGCAGCCTTGAAAAGTAACAATGGCTTTTTAATGGAAAATGGAGGTTTTTCTTTGATATCTCGAAGGAACGAAGTCCTAATGACCCAATTTTTGGTATGGTAGGAGATTTTGGGGACATATAATGGTATGCAAAGTTTTGGATTCGTAGGTCCAACGGTTTTAAAACATGCCCGGTTAACGTCCGGATGGCCGGACGGACAACGGACAAAGGACCACGACTATAGCTCAGATGACTTATAGTCAGCTGAGCTAATAAAACTGTATAAGAAAAATTTCTATTTCAAAATAAATTTTAATTATTACATTATTAACACAATATTCTGTAAATATAAATAAATAGATTTTTTTGTGAACTATACATAACAATTCAGTGTTAAAATATTGAAGTCTGACTGAAAACATCTTTCATATGTCAATTACAATGCATAATATATTATGAAATTAGATAAGATCACTATTTTAATCTCACCTAGGCAGATTTTAAACTTGCCTAAGTGATATCAGGCAGATTTTAAACACGCCTGGATGATACCAGACAGATTTTAAACATGCCTAGGTGGGATTAAAATCCTGGCCTGCTCCATGATAGATTTTAATCTTGCCTGGGCAAGATTGCGATTGTGATCTTGTCTAGGCAAGTTTAAAATCTGTCAAGGCGAGATCATAATCACACCGATAGGCAAGAACACAATCGCAATCTCGCCTAGACTAGATCATAAAGGCAATCTTGTCTAGGCTAATTTGAAATCTACCTGAATTTCAGGAAAATTATATCAGATCACTATTTTAATCCCGCCTGGGCAGATTTTAAACTCACCTCAGTGATATCAGGCGGTTTTTTAACTCACCTGGATGATACAAGACAGAATTATTTTGCAGGATATATTTTGCTTCTTGGAAAATATATGCTTTTTGTAAGACTGAAGTAGCTTAGTCACTTCAGCCTTGATCAAGACAAGGTTAAGATATGACATTTTTTGAGGATTATGGGGAAACTTTTAAGTGCTTATTCAGGGGAAATTTCCTTTCACTAGCCAATATTCATGGGCTTGGGATACCCTGACTTATTTTCACGCCCTCAAAATCATCAAGCGAGGTAGGGAAAATAACTGTGACTACAATAGCTTTCAAGTTTTAGGTGAAAATTGCTCACTCCTTCTTACAGAGAGCCCTAAAAAATTCAGGGGGGGGGGGAGGGGCACTTATTACATGGATTACAGTACTTTAAAGGTAAGTTAGTATTACAAATGGAGGAAGTTACCTCCACCAAAAAAATTTTGTAAAAAAAATATATCTTCAATTTGTCCTTATAAGGCTGGTTAAGATCATACTTTAAATCCCTGAACTCCAAAGCCCATCATCTCCAATACCTACAATGTTCTCCCCTAAACAGAGGTGTCTTACCTAAATGTACTTGGTTATGTTCTCCTATATCTCTCTTTGTAACAAACACTGGCAGTTTCTGTTCATTGACAGGGTTTACAGCTCTCAGAGACAATAAGATATCTGAAATGTAACAAGTCAGATTCAAGAAGGTATATAATACATGTATAATGTTTGAATGATGATTCATGCTTGTAGTTAAAGGGGTGATTTTAAGAAGAAAGATAAAAATAGTAAGTTATTCAAATTTTAACTAGAACATCAGCAGAAGCTGACAAAAGCCCTCAGCCAAAAGAACAGTGTTTATAGGTGGTAACAGTAACAAGAAAGAAATATTTGTTCTCACATGGATGTATATCTGTACGTGTCTCAGTTATAAATTTAAACTGAACAGGTATATACCATGTTTCATATCAATCCACCGAATGCTTCCTGAGAAATAAGCTCCTAAATGTTTTTCGATTCAAAGCTCTGTGACCTTGAAAGTAGGTCAAGGTCACCAATCTTGAAACTTGCCCAAGATTTTGTAAATATGCATCAGCACTAACAAAATGAAGTTCCAATGTTGAATACCTTTGGAAATATCCCGCTTACAAGGCCAAAGTTGAAAAATCAGATAAAAATTCATTAAAAATCAGACATTGTAGGTGGTGCCCCCAAACCTGTGCAGCAGGTAGGAACCATCAGTCCCAATGATTATAGTAAGTTTTGTGAAAATCCACCCAAAGGTTCCTGAGAAATAAGCTTCTAACTGTTTTTCTATAATAAGCTCTAAAACGTTGAAAAATAGGTCAAGGTCACCCATCTTCAAACTTGACTGAGATTCTGTTGACATACATCTTCACAGAAGAAATAAAATTCCTACAGAGAATCCTTTAAGAGATATCTCATTCACAAGACCAAAATTAAAAAATCTTATAAAAATTCATTTAAAATCAGAAATTGTAGGTGGCGTTCCAAAACTTGTGCATCAGGTACAGACAATCAGTCCTAATGATCATAGTAAGTTTTGTGAAAATCCACCCAATGGTTCCAGAGAAATAAGAATCTACATGTTTTTCTATAATTAGCTCTAAAACATATGAAAATAGGTCAAGGTCACCCATCTTCAAACATGACCGAGATTTTGTTGATATACATCTTCATTGAAGAAATAAAATTTCTACAGTGAATCCTTTTGGAGATATCCCACCCAGTAAACAGACACCGGACGGACAGACAGCTAGACTGACGGCCAGCTTGGGTGATGACAACAGCCCATCAGCCTAAGGGCTGAGGGCTAAAAACTAAATTGAACAGACAAAGTATAAACATAAGTCATGTTTACAGTGATTAAATGTACCAAGCCCATTCGATCATAAACATTTTATATAAATTCTACCCATATAAGTATATAACCATTGACTATCAAATGTTATCCAATATATTGAAATGTGTTGTATCCTGAGAAATACAAAGCTATTTTTCGTGTCAGAAACAAATAAGACTTGCAACCTTCAGATAATTTTTTTTTGTTATAACTTGATGAATTTCATTTGACCTTAATGACAGATTATTGTTTATTACTAATTTAGTTTTTTTACAACAATGAATAATAATGAGCCTGACATAAGGAAACTAGACATATTTTGGCACCGCAGGTGCCACAGTATCCCCAGACAATCAATCCCCCCCCCCTCCTTCTTCAGCAACAATTAATATCAGACCACACTCATAGAATAGGTCACTCTCATAGAAAAGGTCATGACCCCAATTTCAATATACATCATCCCCTAACCCATGTCTATGTATATGCATAATGTGAAAGAAATCTGTCCATTAGTTTTTGACTTATAATGCTCACAGTACTGTTAAGTGGCAATGACGGGGTCTTAAACGGCACGAAAACAAGTAAAAGAATAACAGGTGGCACCACCTGTTTCTGGTACATGACAAGACTATCCAAGATCTTTGGTCAAGTTGATTTTTGGACCAATCCATGCATCCCTTATTGAGAAATTAATGATTTTGTGTCATTTTTACCATATATGGCAATATATAAAAATATATAGAAAAGGTCACTCTCATAGAAAAGGTCATGACCCCAATTTAAATGAATATCATCCTATAACCCAAATCTATGTATATGCATAATATAAAAGAAATATGTCCATTAGTTTTTGACTTATAATGCTCACAGTACTGTCAAGTAGCAATTTTGGGGATATTAAATGGCACAAAAACAAGTAAAGAATAATAGGTGGCGCCACCAGTTTCTGGAACATGACAACCCTATCCATGATCTTCCACCAACTTGATTTTGGGATCAATCCATGCAAGATTTCTTGAGATATTTAAGAATTTGTGTGATTTTCCCCAAAATTGGACCTATTCAAGGTCAAGGACACTCTCCTATTCAAGGTCATGACCTCATTTTAAATAGGCGTTGTCCTCTCACCCATATCTATACATATACCAAGTTTGGTAAAGATCTGTGAAATATTATTTGAGTTATCGCACCAACAAGATTTATATGCCGCGGCGGCGGCGGCAGGACCGGTATGAAAACATAGTATTGTTACAACGGGGAATTAGGGGAGTTCTTCCCTGGCCATAACACAGTCACACGGCACGTCAGGTGAATAACTGAGACAGTCCAAGTTGGATATTGTGCTGTTTTATTTCCAGTTTTCTTGGTTTACATGTTGATGATGGCGTGGGTCTGTCTGCCAGTTCCCAGCCCAACACAGGATTTTGTATCAGTATTACTACGTCACCAACCTTTACATCATCTTACACTTTTTCTATTGGATATTGGATATGTGTCATTATGACATACCTGAATGTTTAGATAACCATATATGGCTTCGGCTTTCGCCTACGCACAAACTTTTTCCTTGTTTTACCTAAAACTCATGTAATATCATTATATTCCTGATATTAATATATTCAGGGTACATATTTGTCTCCTGATCAATTCTGTGTGACCCAGCTACTTACTGACTCACTTTTGGTACAGTTTTCCTGTCCTAAATTACTGCCTCATGCGCAGGCCGGTATTCACCGTACCTTTGACTTTTATATCATTTTACACTGTCATCCAGATCTAAACCTGGCTTCTGCTGATGCCTATAATAACAGAATCTATTTTGGCTTACTTGATTAAGTTTACATTCACATGGCTATAACAATTATACCAGTCTATAGTAATCACTGGTTGTCTGCATTCAGAATTTATGTCCATTAAAATACTCATTTATCAGCTTCTTTTCTAAACCTATATGCTAACCGACATATGGAGATCGGAATCCAAACGCCTGTCTTACAATGGTAGACAATGCGTTGGTACACCAATTTAGGCTATTATCATTTCTCTCTGTCGCTCTATCTGTCTTTCCATCTGCTGAACTGGTAACTGATCTTATGTGTACCAAAATATTGCGTTAAAATCAGTAATTAATTATAATAGATATTAACACCTCTTACCACATAACATATCCCTGGGGCTCAAAATTTGAACTCCGGGTCAAATGCACAGTAAGATGAACAACACACCGGGGACAATGTGTACAACATTAGAACAATGTAAGCAAGAATAATAGGATAAATCGGTGAACATATGTATAATAACAATAATGACCATAATGATAGACATATATAAAATACAAGAAGTATCAATAGTATAACATGAAAAATCGCATCAAAGTACTGGCTGCAGCGGCAGTACAATCCATAAGCATCAATATAGTATCAGGAAACATGGAAAATACAATATACTAGTAGCTATTTCTAGTATGCTAGTTTGTTTGTGTTTTGTTTATTTATATTTTTTGTGTGTGTTGGAGTACATCTTATCGTAACACAGCAAGAAGGTAAAATAGTTGTCCCTTAATTGTATGATAATATTCAATAAGTTTCATGAAGGTACAATCACAGGGAAATACATTATAGATATATATATTTAAATATACATATGAAAAGACCAATATACATAATATGATAAGAATATAATGCAGGATAAATATACATCAATGAGATCTACACATGGTATATAGTGATGATTAACGACACATAAGATATAATGATAAGGGATAATAAGTATACAGATATATGCATGGCTTATTTGCAAAGAGGCAAAAATTATACATATTAGTAGGCAAACAGCCTTTTTCTTTAGGGATTTTAAAGCTTTTGTACATTTTTTTTCATTTTTTTTTTCAATATGCACGTATTAAGGAACAATAAGAATAAGTATATGTACAATCGTAACAACAAGATTAATGCTACCTATGTCATGTATTATCAAGAAATATCATAAAAGACAGTATCATATAACAAGGATATATATATATATACATATAGCGACAATTTTCTAAATAGACGCTACATAAGTAAATAACCTCAACGTGATATTGCACCATCTAATGATACATTATCAGATAGTGGATACAACGTAGCATGCGTTGTATTATCCGTCATGGACATCGTGGACAACGATGCCATGAACGGAGGTACAGCAGGAAACATTGCTGTTTTGAGTGCCTGACCCGGAACTTTTAATGGATTTGTAGCGACTTTATTGTCTACGTCCGTTTCAAAGGAAGTGGGGTCCTCCCGTGTAGGACACGAGTTAACCAAATACACTACGCCGTGATGTTTCATCGTAAGAATCGTAATAGGAAGTCCGTGACGCAACATGCGTTTTAATTTCCATGATTGCCAAAACGATATATAAACGTGCTGAGGTATGGGGACTGTGTCATTGTTAATCATACGAGTGGAAACAACAGGGTTGCCATGCCAGCTAATAATCAATTGATAGCACAGGTAAGTGCGGCGAACTGTCAAATCATACACTCTCAAATTAGTAGGTATAGTATAATAAGTCGGGCAGAATGGAAGTTGTAGTAATGAAATATGTTGAGTCTCGCGCCCAGTGGTTACCAAAAGAATCAGTCGGCCGTGACAGACACGACGGTAACATTTAGCCATAATAAGCATAATACACATGATAATGAATAAGACCCAGAAGGTAGAAATGGCTGTATTAATTTGGACAGTGGGGTGAATAAATGAATCAGTCGGGCGAGGTATTGGAGGCAAGGACCAAACAAGGTCAAGGGCTTCCGTAGGGGCTGGAAGACGCAACAGAGATATAGTAAACGTGAGTTGACGTACCTTGACTGACAACAAGACAGTAAATATCGAAAGAAGGACGAGTAAAGCCCAAAATACATATTGAAGAATTTTTGAAGTAAACTGCCACGGATCGTGAGAAGAAGGCGGCAGCCATTCACCTGCTAATAAAGGATCAGTAAGAGATGAATAAATAGGTCGATTATTTTTAGCGGCCTGTACGGCTTTCGTGAGACTTAACTGTGTCTGATAAGCATCGGCAATGATAGCAGAATAATTATGAGCATACAGGTTAAATGAAGGGATAGAATAATTAATGGATTGTTGAAATAGTTTACTAGGTGTAAAATGTTTTAATGCATCTGGGGCGAAGAAGGACTGAAGAACAGCTAAATTAACAGGGTGAAGCAATTTAAAACTAACGTTTTGAGATGAACAACCTTGAATACGAGGGGGGATATGATAATCATCCAAAAATAATGTACATTGACATTTAAGTTTTAATAAACAAAAGGAACATCCAGGAGAAGTATGGATATTACCACCATGACATGAACTAGAAATATGAGTAATATTAGAAAGGACAATGTGAGAGTTATCAATATGAGTAACCCGTGGAACAATAACGTCCGGCAGAAATTTAAATTGACATAAGGAATGTACAATTTGCATATCATTGCGATAGATAGCTAGTGCACACGACGGTTTATCGATTGGGCGGTGAGCGTCCAACATTGGACACCATAAATGCTCATCGCCGGTACACCGGGCAGCCTGTTGATGTGTGATTTCAATAAAGGATTTACCAGAATTTGATACGGCTAGTAACTCGGGTAAATCCGTGAGCTGAGTGGCATGTGATGAGGTATTATGTAACGGATTCGGAAATGAAAGTACTCGATAAACGGTTAGAATGTCAGGACGGACCTGAACAGGGACTTTAAGTGTAACAAAAATAGTATTATTATGACGAGCACTAATAACAGGCGTATTATAATAAACACGCGGGTGAAAAGTAGCAATAGTATACCCAGGGTAATTTTGGCTAAGTTGATACGAAACGTGATGTAACATTTGAATTAATACCTGTGGTTTTATAAGGGATGGAGATAGTTGATGACGAACGAGAGCATTTATACCAGAAAGAAAATCTGTAAATTGTGAACGAAGAATTTCGAAACGTGTTAAATGGAGAATGGTTTTAGCTTGTAAACCTCGAAATGAAATCATAGCTATTTTGAAGATTATGATGAGAGTTAACCATTGCAGTAATAGTATTATGATTTAATTCAATAGCTTTAAGAGCAGACTGAAGTTGATGAGTAGCGGCTGTCATAAAACTGGTCATTTCTTTATGTTGAGTTTGGAGAGTGTACGCCAATTTACCTGTAACATTAGTTAATTGTTTTATATGAGCTTGTAATACTTGAATTTCATGTTCAGTAGCAGTTCCAAAAAGTGCATGAGATATGTCACCTATGAATGAAAATATCGTCCGTTGTTGACGCGTTGACAGTTTAGGAACCTCTGGAATCAGAGTTCGTATTTCATCTGTAACATTTTGGATATACCTGGCTAATTGATTTCGGGCAACTTCTAATTCATGGACAATTGTAAGGATGGTATTACATGTGATAACAGTTCCGGGCGCCGATCGACAACGAGACAAAGTGAACGGCGTAACGACAGGATTATCTGGGATGTCGAAAGCAAATGTATGTGTCCATGTTTGTTCCGCATGATTAAGTATACCTCTACGTTGAAAAATAACACCATAGTTCAGTCGTTGTTGTAAGGGATCCCGTTGATCTGATGCTGCACAAACTGTTGTCCAAAGAAGGATTCCTAACAGTAAGTGGAATGTATTTCTTCCCGTGTGATGCCCATTTTCTGTAAGGGGACAAGGAATGGATGAATAAGTATGAGGAATGACATATGAGAATAGTAAATCTCTCCACAAATGTGTGTATTGATCTTAACCTTAAGGATTTAAGATGGTAATTTTATTGTGAGCTCTGTATGTATAAGATCCACACATCTGCAGAGTGATGATATAATATATGAAAATGAAACGGATGATATCCTCGTCATCTCACTATTAGGGTCTATATACGGGTGAGTACAGTCAGTGTATTTAACGTTTGTTTTTACGTTTGCGTACCTGACCGGTCATTGTTCGTTTAATGTGAAATTCACGGATAAGTGCGGGCGAAATATCGTCAGCATATTCCCAGGAAGATTTCCGTGATTTGTCTACCCATTTCACGAAATACACACGCTTTCCTTGGTGTTTTGAACACTTCATAAGCCTATTAACGGCAGCGTATGCATCATGGGAAGTTTGAGATCGACCTGGACTATCTGGATCCAAGATAGCACGATCCCTAGAGGATGTATCACGCTGGGATGAATCTACACGGGTCGAGGGTGGATCATTGGTGGGATGATCGGGGGGATCGCGACGATTTGTCGGACGATCCTGGGGATCAAAATATTTTTTTAACCTATTACTATGCACGAAAGCGGGTAAAGCTTTGTTAGTACGGCAATCAATAAGTTTATACGTATTATTAGAATTGGCTATTGCAATGTAGTATGGGCCTAAGTATTTGGGGAGTAATTTTGGCGTAAGACCTGGGGTTTTGGCCATACGTTTTAACAGAACACGATCACCGACCTGAAAGTCAGGTTGAGATGCTTTTATATCATGTCGCTGTTTAATTTTATCCTTGGTCTCAGAAGTAATATCAGCTACTATCTCCCTAATTTGTTTCAGGCGTGTAGTTAATAAATCAAGGTATGCCTGATCGGGAGTGGACAGTTTAGGTGCAGGTAACAACTGCACATCAATTGGAAGTGTTGGTTTCTTACCAAACAAAATTTGATATGGGCTAAAGCCATCAAGTTGTGCCTGAGGTCTGAAACGAAAAGCCATTAATAAACTTGGAATTAAATCAGCCCAATTAGATTGATCCGCTTCTATATATGTCCGAAGTGATTGGACTAAAGTGCGGTTATAAACTTCCACCTGACCATTCGAGGCTGGGTGGAAAGCACTTGTTTCTACTTTTGTAATTTGAAAAAGTTTACATAATTGTTTAATCAAATGGGACATAAAGTTAGCACCTCTATCCGAAACGAGGCTATGCGGGGGTCCAAACCTGGTAATAAAGGTATTATAAATAGCCTTGGCGATAGACTGTGCATTCTGTTCTCGTAATGGAACAGCCTCTACCCATTTTGAAAAACTGTCAACCATGACAAGAACATATTTATATCCTTTTGGAGTTGTTTTCAGGGGGCCACAGACGTCTACATGGACTCGAGAGAACACAGAGGAAAGTGGGTAATTAATAAGTGGTGCATCCCTTGCATGGAAATGTCGTTTTGCAACCTGACAAGCGTCACAAGATCGTATGTATTTTGTAATATCAGCATACATAGAATGCCAGTAGTACTTCTGTCGTAAGGCTTCGTAGGTAGAATTAATACCAAAATGACAACCAGCAGCCAAAGAATCATGATAAGATCTTAAAATATCATCACGCAAGATATGGGGAATGACTAACTGAATATATGGTGCATTTTTTTGTTTACTGCTGGAGCGAGGATAATAACGATGGTATAGAATATTATTATCCAGAAAATAATTTTGACTTTCTAAAATAACGTTTCTGGCTAAATGTTGATTATCAGGTAAGTCAGTTTTATTCCTAAGGTATTTTATGATAGGTATTAAATCCTCATCTTGACCCTGTAATTCCTGTATCGGGGTAATCTCAGGAAGAAGATGTTCCAATAACTGTTGTGGAGTCGCGTCCGTGTAATTTTGCGAGGCTTGAGCCAACTCTTGTAATTGATTAATTTCAGGAGTTATGATCTGAGAGCTATAAGTAAAGCGATGTTCAACTAAATCAGATGTCTGAACCGGAATAGTCTGCGTAGAAAGTAAACTAAGACTAGACACATCACGGGTGTCCTCCCGAGATATGGGTTGTAAACTAATATCATAATTTCTTCTTGAAAGAGCGTCCGCATTAACGTTTGATTTTCCAGACTTATATACTATGGTATATTTATATGGCTGTAATTTCATAGCCCAGCGAGCGAGCCTTGCTGATGAATTTTTACAGGAGTCCAAATAAGTCAGAGCCCTATGATCTGTCACGATTGTGAATGGCCGGTCGTTTGCAAGATACACATTGTAATGTTTAATACCTTCTATAATAGCTAAACACTCTTTATCTGTTATGCCCCATCTGGTTTCGTTATTTCTCAAATTTCGGCCACCATAGGCAATAACACGCTCCTTGCCATGGTCGTCTTTTTGACCCAAAATATAACCAATAGCATAATCGGATGCATCAGTATATAAAATGAATTCCTTGTCAAAATCAGGAAACACCAAAACAATAGGTTCCGTAGTCAGAGCCTGTTTCAGTTTAGTAAAAGCATTTTGGCACGCAGTATCCCAGTTGAATGGAATATCTTTATGCAATAATCTGGTCAATGGGTAAGCAATTTTTGAATAATCTTTAACAAATTTTCTGTAGTAATTACATAATCCTAAGAAACTGCGCATTTGTTTAGGGTTCTTAGGTTGGGGAAAGGTGGCAACAGCTTGTGTCTTCGCTGTGTCCATTTCAACACCACTAGTTGTGATATAGTGACCTAAAAAATTGACCTTAGGAGTGGCAAAATGACATTTGGATGGTTTCAGTTTTAAGTTAGCTTGTCGTAGTCTAGTAAAAACTTGAGACAAATGAGTGAGATGTTCAGATAAATTACGACTATAAACAAGTATATCATCAACATATACTACAGCATTTTTAAAGTTTAAACCCTTTAAAATAGTTCCAACTGTAAAAGAGAACGATGATGGTGCATTACGAAGACCGAAGGGCATAACATTCCAGGTATATGTACCTGAATGCGTGACAAATCCAGTTTTGTCAATAGAGTCAGGGTGCATTGGAATCTGCCAAAATCCAGAGGCCATATCTAGAACAGAGAATATGCGCGCTTTTGCTTGTCCAATACTATCAAAAACATCCTCAATTCGAGGTAAAGGATGACTTACTGGCTTAGTTATAGCATTTAATTTTCTATAATCCACAGCAAATCTATATTGTCCATTTTTCTTAGGAACTAATAAAACAGGAGCTTGCCATAAGGACGTAGATTCTTGGATGATGCCTGTATCGAGCATTTCCTGAACTTGCCTATCTATTTCAGCCTTTTTAGTGGGGCTTACTCTGTATGGGGCCAGTCGAATGGGAGTTTCATCACCAGTATCGATTGAATGAGAGAATACATTTGTACGTCCTAATTCAGTAATATTAGTAGCAAAAATGTCCCGATTTGAACCTAAAAATGCCAGTAATTTATATCTTTCCTGTTCATTTAATTCTGTTCCTTCTAAGTTGAAGTTTAAGGATTGGGCTATTTTATAATATTCCTTCTCGTTATCCTCATTGGTATTACTAGCACTAACCTGATTAATGTCCATACTGACTTGGCGATCGATAATGGTGAATGCGTCAGATGTGGGTGAAAGTAAACGGAATGAGGCAATTGGATAACCCTGTGAGAGTTTAATTGGTTTGGTATAAGGATTCATAACACGCATGACAGTTTTTGAATTGGTTAAGGTATTGATGCTATACGCCCCAGCTAATCGTTTCGACTTTCTTAATAAGCTAAGAGGAATGACCTGTCCAATGGTATCCGAGAAGTATGGATCTGGAGTGTAAACAGGTAATATTGTTTCTGTGAGCGGTTGACAGGTAGTATTAATCGCAACTCTGAGATACGAGTGATTAGAGGGCCGTCCCTTACTACACAGTGGAATGTGATATTTACCATTCATTAAGGAGAGAACATTATGAGAAAAATCAATTTGGGCTTGGTACTTCTGTAAATAATCCGTACCTAATATTATGGGTACACTACTAGATGTTAAGACCAGAAAGGAATGTGTGGTACCGAATTCCCCCAATTTAAGAGTTAAATCAACCTGACCCATAACTTTAACATGGATATTTCCGATCCCTTTTACATATGAAATGTTTACTGGATTAACCGGAATAGTACCCCTGTTGTTTAGATTTTGTATCGTATGCCAATCAATACAAGAGACTTGAGCTCCCGTGTCTAATAAACATTGGACTTCGAGGGAATTAACTGTAGCTGTAACCAAATTATTATATCTGTTATTTTGAAGATTGACTAAAATATGGGGACATTTGATATCGGGGTCTCTAAGGACCTGGTTCAGAGGACGGTTATGTCTACTGATTGATGGAGAATTTTGTGTTAAAGCGCTACGGTCCAGTTCAGGATCAGGCGTTATATCCTATTTAAACATTACTCTATCAAACCGGACAGTTTTAGGAGTAGTTTTAGCGTTGCGACATACACGGGCCAAATGGCCTATTTCACCACAAAAAATTACAGCTAACATTTTTAAATCTACATAAATAAGCCCAATGATTATAACCACACCATGGACACGGCGAAGGTGGCTGACTGTTACCTGGCAATGATCGTCTGGGTTGTCTGTAACCTTGAGTGGAGCGTTGTTGTTGTGGTCCCGGAGATCGCCAGCGGGGAGGGGGTGCAGGTGATGCGGAACGCATTCCTGTGCGCTCACGTGATGGTGTGCGAGGTCGTCTCAGCGGAGATTCGGTGGCGGTCGACGGGGCCCGCTGCCAAACAGCGTTGCTGATCTCTTCAAACAGCTCCGTTATATTAAGTTGTGGTGGAATCGGCGAGTTGGTAATGGGATGAAATTCAACAGCCTTACGAGCTAGTTCTGTCAAATCTTCAAGATTTTGTGGGTCTTTTAAGTCTATGTATTGTTGGATTCCTCTGGGAAACCCAATTTTAATGGCGTCCATGATATCCTGTTCAGATTTACCGAGCTGCGCTCCCATATTACGGAGGTGATCAATGTAATGATCAACAGTTTCGTTGGACTGAAAAACTCTTGTATTAAAAGTTCTTAAAATAGCGAGTCTCTGACCCTTACGCGCGAAACGTTGTGTAAAAGCTTCGGCTAGTTTTGTAAAGTCTTTACGCGTGTCTAAAGGTAGAGAACGATACCAAGACGCGGCAACACTACCTGGAGCTAGTTTTAAGGAGAATATTTCAGCTCTCTGATCGCTTCTAAGACCTTCTACGGACGGTTTCGTCCAGCCTAGTAGGACAGCCGTGGTGTTAAAACGGTCGAGCCAGTCAATTGCATCTGTGTCACCATCTCCATAAAACATGGGAATAACTGAACAGTCTATTTTACCTGACGGTGTAGAATCTGATGATGTCTTCTGTCCTGTTGGTGCCATATTGATTATGTCGTGACGAGGTAGATCGTTGTACCAAAACCGGATCTCCACCAATGTGTTACAACGGGGAATTAGGGGAGTTCTTCCCTGGCCATAACACAGTCACACGGCGCGTCAGGTGAATAACTGAGACAGTCCAAGTTGGATATTGTGCTGTTTTATTTCCAGTTGTCTTGGTTTACATGTTGATGATGGCGTGGGTCTGTCTGCCAGTTCCCAGCCCAACACAGGATTTTGTATCAGTATTACTACGTCACCAACCTTTACATCATCTTACACCTTTTCTATTGGATATTGGATATGTGTCATTATGACATACCTGAATGTTTAGATAACCATATATGGCTTCGGCTTTCGCCTACGCACAAACTTTTTCCTTGTTTTACCTAAAACTCATGTAATATCATTATATTCCTGATATTAATATATTCAGGGTACATATTTGTCTCCTGATCAATTCTGTGTGACCCAGCTACTTACTGACTCACTTTTGGTACAGTTTTCCTGTCCTAAATTACTGCCTCATGCGCAGGCCGGTATTCACCGTACCTTTGACTTTTATATCATTTTACACTGTCATCCAGATCTAAACCTGGCTTCTGCTGATGCCTATAATAACAGAATCTATTTTGGCTTACTTGATTAAGTTTACATTCACATGGCTATAACAATTATACCAGTCTATAGTAATCACTGGTTGTCTGCATTCAGAATTTATGTCCATTAAAATACTCATTTATCAGCTTCTTTTCTAAACCTATATGCTAACCGACATATGGAGATCGGAATCCAAACGCCTGTCTTTCAATGGTAGACAATGCGTTGGTACACCAATTTAGGCTATTATCATTTCTCTCTGTCGCTCTATCTGTCTTTCCATCTGCTGAACTGGTAACTGATCTTATGTGTACCAAAATATTGCGTTAAAATCAGTAATTAATTATAATAGATATTAACACCTCTTACCACATAACAGTATCCCCCGACTTTGTCTGGGGATACAATGAGTATATGAATCCTGAACCATTCAACTGTGCAACCCCATGACTCGACAAGGAAACCATTCATAACAAATGACCAAGTTTGTACTTAACAGTGTCACAATCACAACCACACACACATTTACAGAATAGATGCAGGAAATCCTAACTAATGTTACCTACCAAGTTTGTACTTAACAGTGTCACAATCAAAACCACACACACATTTACAGAATAGATACAGGAAATCCTAACTAATGTTACCTACCAAGTTTGTACTTAACAGTGTCACAATCAAAACCACACACACATTTACAGAATAGATACAGGAAATCCTAACTAATGTTACCTACCAAGTTTGTACTTAACAGTGTCACAATCAAAACCACACACACATTTACAGAATAGATACAGGAAATCCTAACTAATGTTACCTACCAATTAAGTTTGTACTTAATAGTGTCACAATCACAACCACACACACATTTACAGAATAGATGCAGGAAATCCTAACTAATGTTACCTACCAAGTTTGTACTTAACAGTGTCACAATCAAAACCACACACACATTTACAGAATAGATGCAGGAAATCCTAACTAATGTTACCTACCAAGTTTGTACTTAACAGTGTCACAATCAAAACCACACACACATTTACAGAATAGATACAGGAAATCCTAACTAATGTTACCTACCAAGTTTGTACTTAAAAGCGTCACAATCACAACCACACACACATTTACAGAATAGATGCAGGAAATCCTAACTAATGTTACCTACCAAGTTTGTACTTAACAGTGTCACAATCAAAACCACACACACATTTACAGAATAGATACAGGAAATCCTAACTAATGTTACCTACCAAGTTTGTACTTAACAGTGTCACAATCAAAACCACACACACATTTACAGAATAGATACAGGAAATCCTAACTAATGTTACCTACCAAGTTTGTACTTAACAGTGTCACAATCAAAACCACACACACATTTACAGAATAGATACAGGAAATCCTAACTAATGTTACCTACCAAGTTTGTACTTAACAGTGTCACAATCAAAACCACACACACATTTACAGAATAGATGCAGGAAATCCTAACTAATGTTACCTACCAAGTTTGTACTTAACAGTGTCACAATCAAAACCACACACACATTTACAGAATAGATACAGGAAATCCTAACTAATGTTACCTACCAAGTTTGTACTTAACAGTGTCACAATCAAAACCACACACACATTTACAGAATAGATACAGGAAATCCTAACTAATGTTACCTACCAAGTTTGTACTTAACAGTGTCACAATCAAAACCACACACACATTTACAGAATAGATACAGGAAATCCTAACTTATGTTACCTACCTCTGCTTGACGGATCTTGGTCTGGCTGTAAAGATCATAAATAATATAAAAAAGGCTTAAAAATATGTTAATTTTGATTGTATCATCACAATATTTATTTTGTCATGAACATTACGACACAACAAGCTGCCTCTTAATATTACTGGCTTTTTCTTCCGATAATTTATTAAACATTTTCCTATAATCTGTCAAAGATGTTTTTCTATCCTGGAAATAATATTATCAGTAGAACTTTTGCTTCACAGTAAACTGTACCACATACAGATGTTAGTGAAATTAAGTGTGCAAGTACATAATTATAGACAGCATTTTGATCAAAGATTGACAACTGAGCCATACAGGTGCAATATAAGATATATATTTTTGTCAAAAGCCTCATATGAAAGACACAAGATGTACCTTCTGCCCCTGACTATGCTGATGTCAAACTACAGCACCAAACTTGCAATCTGCTTTTCAAATAAATCCCCTCTACTCTAAATATTCTTCTCATATCCTTTATCAGTTAAAATTTAAAAAAACTTGTACATCATTTATGTGCCCTTTATATTTCTTTAAATATGGAATACAGTAAACTTTATTAAATAACAAAAGAAATGCATAAGGTGGGACACTGTTTAAACCCATCTACCATAAAATGTCTTATGAATTTCTTCAGGTTATTTTTCAAGATTCAGAAACTCAGAAAAATCTGAGCAATTCAAATATATTTTGCTTGAACTGACAGAAGTACATGATGACTGTGGATTCTCACCATGTAGTATTTCTGTATATTAAGCTGGTGGTCTTCTGAAATCAGAACATGTGATGCTCCAAACAGTCCTCCTGCATGCCTTGTAAATATGGACTCAACACAGTCAATACAGCTATCTGGTGACTATAAAAGAAAACAATAAATTCATATACAAAACTGTAGTCAGATTCAATTATTACCACTCACCCTAATTATTAATATTTTAAGTATATTAACCAGAAAACCTCTCGTTATGGACAACTCTTTATCACAGTCAACACTCTGTTAACAACAATTTGAAAATGACCAGAAAATGTAGATTGAGAGGTTTGCAAATGTAAGAAGTATCAACTGAATCTTATGAAAATATATTTAAGGAATAGAATCCTATCAATTAACAAGACTAACACAAACGTGCATAATACACCCTTTGTGTATCTGTTGACCTCTGATCTCATTACATATGTGTGAGTTTTGATGATAAGGTAATTCAGGTGAGAAACTCTATTTGTAAATATGTATAATGAGTTTCATGAAAATCCATAGGATTTTTGGCAAGTCACGGTGACCTCTGACAGGGGTAGAAATATTCTAAAATTTGAGCAGGACACTAGTTCTGAAAATCTGACAGACATCTGAAATTTGAACAGGACACTAATAATCAATACAAGACATTTACAATCAATAACCTAGAAACACACTTATATTGTTGAATATTAAAAAACAATGTCCCCCCATTGCCTTTATACTAAGGGGCACTTTAAACACAGGGAAAAATCTAACAAGGCCTACAGGCCTAATGCGAACCTGTGCAAAGTTTAGGGGTATGAATGGAGGTTTTAATTTTTAAAATTTAATATTGATCCTCTTAAGTCCTGCATATCTACCTTAGTCATTATGATTTCAGCAAAATGGACGTTTCGGACCTGCAAGTTTCAGACTTGGGCATTTTAAAACTAGAATATGGGTAGTCGACAAGCGACTGTGTATCCACAGAAATCAGAGTGGCACGGGTGAAGTGAGGCATGGATTAAGTGGCAAGGGGAATAGAGTGAGGTGTGTTGAATATAAGCATGGATGTCTGCAGCGTAAACGTGAATGCAGGTGGTGCCGGCTGTCATAAAATCGAGAAAATTGTCCAGGATGTATAAACCTGCAAAATTTTAGGTGAATAAGTCAAACCACTGCTGAGATATGAGTGATTTTATCCCAAGGCAGATGAACAGATGGAGGCTGTGCAAAAATGGTTGCAGGTGGTTGCAGGTGTTATAAAGCTTTCCAAGGGCTACATTTGTGCAAAATCTTTAGCCTTATCGGTCAAACGGTTGCCGAGATATGTGGGTTTATGCGTGGAAACAGACACACAAATGAACGCTGGGCAGAGAAGAGAGGTCAGAGGTCAACCAAAAATGAGGGCTACCCGATATGTATAAACATGCCCAATTTTAGTCTGACGTATCAAATTCCTCTGTAGAAATAAGCAGGCGCACACACTGCAAAAGTCAATATAGGTGGCACCACCTGTCTTGTAAATGAGAATACCATCAAAGATGCATAGGCAGGTCAAAATATCAGTCCAATACATCAAATTTCCCAAGAGTATGATGCACTGGGCTGACAAGGCTCCCCGAGTGACCTGTGACAAATTGCTGCCTCAAGCTACTGCACTGAGTGAACTCTTGACCTGCACCTGGCTAAACTGAGTGAACTTTTGACCTGTACCTGGCTGCACAGAGTGCACTCTTGACCTGTTGCATAATCTGACACAGCTGGCAGTCTGCCAAAGCTATTAATAGATTCAGGCTGAACTTTGGTGCCAAATATGATTCAGTGAGCAGTCTGCCAAAGCTATAAATAGAATGCAGCTACTGCACTGATTGAACTCTTGACCTATACCTTGCTGCACTTCTTCCAATCCTGGCACTGTGCCAAACCTATTTATAGAGCTGACATCATCTTGGCTAATGGCAACTCTTGACCTATACCTTGCTGCACTTCTTCCAATCCTGGCACTGTGCCAAAACTATTTATAGAGCTGACATCATCTTGGCTAATGGCCAACATCAAGGCACTGGCAATCTGCCAATGGTAAACCAAGTGCTGCCATCTGTACATTAAAGTGGTCCCTACTTGAAATAACTTTGAAATTTATTTTCCCAATACAAAATGCTTTTCAGCTGACTTTTTATAAAAAAGAAATCAGGAATATATGTAAAATTATTACGGATGCATACTGAATGCAAAATCAAAATACAGATATATCTCATTGATGGCAAATTCTTGAATTAAGTTGAGTGGGGATACCAATAATTTATAATCCACGTACAGTTGTCTTTATATAGCCACAGAGAGCTGAATATCCATGATTGTAACATTATCTGGTATTATGAATAACTTATATCATAAATCTAAATTTTTTAAAAGCTTTGAAAAAAACTTTCTTGTCAATATTACCCAAAGATAACCTGACATCTAAATGTCTAGTGCTATGATGTAATAGATGCTGATAAACTGGTGCCAGGCTAGATGTAACAGCATAACACAGCTGACATATATGGTAAAATGACTCAATTCAATCTACATAATTCAGCCAAATATCATTCATGTGGAACCATTAATGACAATTATTATAAGAATTATTGTAGGGATTATTCTTGTAAAATATTTAACAAACTGGCTTCAGTGGCATCAGTCAAAAAACATTTGACAGGTTTATAACTCGTATAGGAAGATACAGCAAACTGGCTAAGTTCAGCTTCCCGTAACTCAGCCAAAAAGCACTGAACCACAACCATTTAAACAAACTTGAATTATCAACATCTGAGGATAATTAATTTGTGAGATTTAAGAATTTGGCCCAGTGGTTTTTGAGAAGAAGATCTTTGTAGCCACTGAGCTAAAATGGGCTGTTATGGCATATGACTAATTTCAGCTTCCCATAACTTAGCCAAAAGTCACTGAAAAGAGACCATTAGAACAAACTTCAGAAAGCACTACCCTAGGATCATTTCTGTGCGATATTAAACATTCTGGCCATATGGTTTCAGAGAAGAAGTTTTTTTGTAGCCCTCAGTGGGATACAGGCACTGATGACCCAGTACAAAAAAGGCAGATGCAGGTGGCGCCACCAATACCTCAATTTCAGATATGACCTATGTGACCAACATTGGCATAAAATTTGGTGATGATAGCTCCAGCTGTTTCTGAGATCTTAATTTTAATTTGCTTTTTTGCACAGTTAAAAAAGTTCAACCTCCTGTAACTCAGCCAAAAATCTCCGAACTGGAACAATTTGATCAAACTTGAGAAAGATTGTTCCAGGGATCATTTCTGTGAAATATTGGACAATTTGGCTGGACAGTTTCGGAGAAGAAGATTTTTAAAGTTTTTTTAGCTTTTTCCCTATAAAATCTAAGAAAATGCAGTTAGAAAAAAAAATAAACAAAATCCGATATAGTTTTTTGGATGACTGAATATTTGCAAAAAATTTGGTGATGCTAGGTCCTGCCGTTTTTGAGAAAGCTATGGTTAACGTACAGACGACGCACGGCGTACGACGCACGACGCCGCACCATTGCATAAGCTCACAGGTTCGCTAAAAATATGATTTGGGAAAGAGGCACATGCTTTTTTTCTGTGGTAATAAATATAAGCTTTATTATGAGTTGTTGGTGTTTAGCTTATGTATGATTTTGATAGTATCTTTGGAGACAGGGAAGAGGATTGATTTCATTTATTTTATAGTGCTATTGTCACACAGATTTTGACTTGGCCATATAACTTTTAAGCAGCAAATATAATAAAAGAGTTTAACTATTTATTAAAATTTAATAACAAATATTGTGCCAATATAATTTTTATTAAAAAAAATAACAAGAAAATCATATGATTTTTTAAAATAAAATATAACTGAAATGATTATTGAAATAATATTATAGAATATATTCATGAATCCATTCATGAATAAATTTTGAAAGTATCTGCACTGGTATTCAAATACTTTCACTTTTACCTGAATTCCTATTCTTATGCAATAAAATTTTTTAATGCAGTACATATTCATATTCGTATTCAAATACATTTGAAAAGTATTCGCACCATGTCTAGTATTTATTCAGTTTTAGCCAAACAATGATGTTGAGAATCCAGAATATACAAAATTCACAAATTTAAATAATGATCATAAGTACCTGGTTTTATGGCTTTTATTTATATTAAAAAAAATAAATGTAATATATTCACTTTGGACTACTTTCACATCAATCTACACACTAGACACAGATTAATTTCCTTCATATGATCCCTAACGATTAGTAATGAATAATATGATTTATTTTTTTATCATTAAAATTTCACTGAAAAATACCATAGGTGACTGCATGGTGTTATTTGGAATAACATTGACATTTACATTCTATCCATCCATATAAGATTCTTACATCATCAGTAACTGCAAGTTAATTTTCTGTTACTCATCAACTAACAAATTCCTTTTCTATTAATTTTTCTTTAATTTGTTATAAAAAAATACAAAGTTATTAATTTATTGTTTATTGTTATATTGTTTTTCAAAACAACTTCTAGATGAGTTGGGTTGGACACCTGGATCAACTGTGGCTGGCTGCCCCAGTGTATGCTTTGCTCAAGCATGCATAATCTGATGAAAGGTCAACAAGGTCAACATACAGGTGACTGAAGAGGGGCTGGATTAAGCCTGGGTCTGACATGGTCTCATAAAAACATTAATAAAAGCTACAATATTTGGCCAATTTCTTTCAGCTTTCTAAACTACAAAGATGAAATCCTAATGTGTGCATGATATGAAAAACAGTGCTCTCAGGAAACAAACGTGCCATGGTCAAAGTTGGGCAAAATTTCAGGTACTAATTTTATATTTATACTAATAACTTATAAAATTTGAAAAATTCAGAACTAATTTTTGGTATTCAATTGAATCTTGATTAAATAATGTTACATCCCTGACAAAAAATCTCTAGCTTCAGCAATCCTCTTGTTAAGGGAGTAAATATATTTCTTGATTTTTAACAAGTGCATTATGTTTGGGCCCATAACTTTAAACAATTACGCAATACTGACATCATTTCTGGCATGTGCATAGCAAATGTATAGAAAAATATTTATATTATATATGATCAAAGTCAGATCAGTGGTTTTGATATTAGGCAGTCTTACAGTGTAACAATTGGTTTTTAATGGAAAAATGAAGTTTTTCATTAATATTTCAAAGGAATTAATTCCTAGTGATCAAATTCTTGGCATGGAAGGGGATTTTGGAGACATCTAACTGTATGCTAAATTTAAGGAACTTAGAGCTGAAGCTGGGGAGCTGAGCTCTAGCAAACTGCATAACACTAGCTTGATGTAAACTTGATGTGACATGGTGCTTGAAAACTTAAAAAAATCTACAGTTTTTGATCAACTGAATTCAAACTTTTGGTGTTAACAGACAAAATGCAAACAAAAACATGCTGTGCAAATTAAATCCACAGTACTTACAGGAAAAAAAACGTGCCATGGTCAACCTTGGGCAAAATTTAAGGTACCAATTTTATATTTTTGCCAATATTTAAAAAAATTTAACAGATTTTGATCTAATTTTTGGTATACAATTAAATTTTGATCAATTAAAGTTGTATTACTGAAAAAAAGTCCCAACCTTTAACACTTTTGGTCTTAAGTGACCAAATATCTTTCCTGATTTTTTTTACAAAGTCCATTATGTTTGGGCCAATAACTTTTTTAAATTAAATAATACTGACTTAATTTTTGGCATGTACATAGGAACTATATAGAGGAATATCTATGGTAAATATGAAGAAAACCAGATAAGTGGTTTTGATATTATGCAGTCCTGAAGTGTGAAAATAGATTTCTAATAAAAAATTGAGGTTTTTCCTTAATATCTCAAAGGAACGAAGTCCTATTGACCCAATTTTCGGCATGGTAGGAGATTTTTGGGACATCTAACTGTATGGCAAATTTCAGATTCGTAGGTCCAATGGTGTCGAAACGTGCCAGTCTTACGGACGGACATCCGGACAGACGATGGACAATGGACCACGACTATAGCTCAGATGACCTATAGTCAGCTGAGCTAAAAATCATAAAAAATTGAAAAAATACAGGTGGCGCCACCAGTCTGCAGAAACTGATGTAACACTCCATGATCAATGTCCATGCAAATAATCATGGTGATCAATGCAATAGTTGTTCAGATTTTTGAGCTTTTGTATCAAAATTTTCATTATTCTGAGGGGTACTTTGGAGCCCCATAGCTTGAAGAATATGAGAGACCTAATTCCATGTTTCCAAGGAGATTTTTCATTGACCTCTCTGGATGTAAAGTAAGAAGATTCTAGGTCCAGAGGTTACGATTCGTGCCTTGTTAACGTGCAGACGGCCGGATGGCTGGATGGCCAGACAGCCAACAGACAAAGAGTGATCGCTATAGCTCAGACGACTTACAGTCAGCTGAGCTTAAAACAAGGTGGCGCCACCAGTCTGCGGGAACTGATGAAACACTTCATCATTAATATGCATGCAAGAAATCAGGGTGATTATACATTCGTTGTTCAGATACTGGAGTTTTTGTATCAAATTTTTTAATATTTGGGGAGAACTTCTGAGCCCCAAAGTATATGGGTAACAGAGACCTACATTCAGGTCTCCAAGCAGACTTTTCATGGACCTCCCGGCATGTCAAGAAAGAAGATTCTAGGTTCAGTTCTTACGATTTGTGCCCTGGTAACAGATGATCGCATCTTTAAATGTCTCTAAAATTGAGAAAAAAATCCAAAAAAAATTTTGTTAAATACAGGTGGCGCCACCAGTCTGCAAAAACTGATGAAACACTCCATGATCAATATCCATGCAAATAATCATGGTGATTAATGCATTAGGTGTTCAGATACTTGAGCTTTTGTATCAAATTTTTCATTATTTATGGGGGGGGGGGGGGGTACTTCGGAGCCTTATAGCTTGAAGAATATGGGTGACAGAGACCTAATTTCAGGTTTCCAAGGAGATTTTTCATGGACCTCTTTGGATATAAAGAAAGAAGATTCCAGGTCCAGCAGTTATGATTTGTGCCTTGTTAACAGCCAGACGGCCGGACAAACGACAGACAAAGAGTGATCGCTATAGCTCAGATGACTTACAGTCAGCTGAGCTAATAAAACTTTACAGGTTTCTGCTTGATTAAAAGAATATCACTCTGTCTGCCAAGGCAAACTTTTGTATCACATCTGAAATGGGCCCAATAATTGTCTGTCAAGTCAAGTGTCATACGGCTGAAAATGCGTGGCACCATGGTTTATTAGAGTGTGCTGTGCGGCCAGGCATCTCCCATCTCCGTCTCGAAGTTTCTGTGGGGGTTACCTCACCCCTAGCCTTTGCCAAACAGGCTTTCCTCATAAGGCAGTGGGGGGTTGACTAGTGAGTGCCAGGTGTGTCCACATGCCAGGGGGCCTGCACACTGCACCTCTTGGCCTCAACCTGCTCTAAGATCCCTCACAGTTTAGCCTGTGTCCGCTGGGTACCCAGTTTCCTGGTGAGCCTCATGGAGGCTCTGTAAGTCTTGACTTAGCAGAAGCTATGATGTACCACCAGGAAGGACTTACACACTTGGCCTTCTTTTCAGCCAGGTTACCTAGATGGTAGCTGCGGCTGAAAGCGAGAAGACTAAACAACTACACTACACTACAGCTCTAGACACTATACTAAGCCCTGTGCATGCACTTCACCAGTGTCAAGTGACAGTTGAGAAATTTTCAGTTTTCTTCTCTTAGCCAACTTGTCATTAGGAATTCAGAGATTATTTGTTAATATATAAGTGAAGTATGACTAATAATTCATGTAACAGACAAATTTCATGACTTTTTCATGACTTTTCCAGGACCTGCGACAAAAAAATCATGACCTTTTTCTCATCACTTTGGAATGGAAATTGTTATACTTAGGAAACTCCCGATGGAGATCATCCTTGACCATTTAGATATGAAGAATATAGCTTAAAGAATACATATTAATTAAATATATTTAAGGGTCATTATTTCAAGAATGTTGATTTTTTTATTTTCCTCTCATTTGTTAAAATATATTTGAATAGGCTTCATATTTAGGATAATAAACCATTAAAATGAACTGAACACAAGGAATGATTAAGTAAAAACAATCTGGTCTAACAGTGTTTTTTTTAAGATTCATCAGGGTTTAAATGAATTTTTTTTTAATATTGAGAGTGAAATAAAACACTGTCAATTAAATTACTTTCAAACACAGTAGGTGCATCAACCCAGGAGCACAACCAGGGTGATATATGGTATCAGAAGACAAACACTGTGATATATGGTATCAGAAGACAAACACTGTGATATATGGTATCAGAAGACAAACACTGTGATATATGGTATCAGAAGACAAACACTGTGATATATGGTATCAGAAGACAAACACTGTGATATATGGTATCAGAAGACAAACACTGTGATATATGGTATCAGAAGACAAACACTGTGATATATGGTATCAGAAGACAAACACTGTGATATATGGTATCAGAAGACAAACACTGTGATATATGGTATCAGAAGACAAACACTGTGATATATGGTATCAGAAGACAAACACTGTGATATATGGTATCAGAAGACAAACACTGTTTTATTGGGGTTAGCAAGAACTGCACCATTTACATCAATGTTTCACTACTTACATCAATGTTACCATTACACACCCACGCTTGCCTATTAAACTATTTAATTTGAATATTACAAAAGTGTAAGAAATGAAAATTATTTTAATCGCTTAATTAATACTTATTTACTTATTATGTTCCCAATTTACACACACGTTTCTATTAAACTACTTCATCTGAATACTACATGCAGAAGTGTAAGAAATAGTTTTTGTCTAGTTATGAACTTTTGGGATTTGGCATTAAAACTTGGTAGACTTCCAGAAAATGGGAGCATTGGAATCTCTTACTGGAAAACAATGATGTCATCATAACAACTATAAAAGCAACATTCTGTTATTTATACCTTTCTGCATTTTCTACTTCTCTTTCATTTTGAATTTTATTTTTTAAACTGCAATTTTCAATATACGACAGTCTTTTATCACTGAAAAATATCTAAAAAGCATTTTTTTTTTTATGATTTAACATCTTAAACTCAAAGGATTAAGTGATTATTTTTGTTTATTGCAAACGACAGTGAAATACCTACCATTTTTGTTAGTCTCATATACATACCATTTTAAGCTTCTCCCCTGTGATGTCAACCTGCATTTGCGCAAAACTCGCCATTGCCGTGATTACTCACTACATAAAAGCTTAGAATTTGGTTCGCTTGGTATCCTAGCTACAAACAACACTCAATTCTTGAAATTTTGTATCTTGAAGGCATATTAAGTTGAATGAATACTGCCCGGGCATATTTTTACAATAGTATTCTTAAGAATGGCATAACAATTGGGGGTTGACTGCCCAGATAGAGAAGAGCAATGCCAACCTAAGTTGGGACAGCACTATATATGGAGAGAAATGCCGAGGTGTAGTCTGATTTTGGTGGTTTACATGTATCATGTACGTTCAATCTTTGGTAAATATAATAAAGTTGATAAAAAAAATATTTTGAGACAGTAAGAAAATGAAAAATCATTTTTTTCACAACTTTTGAGAATTTTCTAAAA
Organism: Sipunculus nudus; assembly: GCA_026874595.1. Classification (NCBI taxonomy): domain Eukaryota; kingdom Metazoa; phylum Annelida; class Sipuncula; order Golfingiida; family Sipunculidae; genus Sipunculus; species Sipunculus nudus. The sequence goes on from CM049308.1 coordinate 305,174, forward strand.
AAATCATGACTTTTTAATTACTGATTTTTAAAATCTAAAAAATGATGACTTTTTAAGTACTGATTTTTAAAATCCCAAACATCATGACTTTTAATGGATGTAGGAACCCTGTGTTAGTTGCTTTTGTTGATGGAACAATGAGAATATAAAAAAGAATTAACGGTTGCATCGGTAAACTAAACCGGCAGATTGCATGAGTGTATTTCAAACAACAAATCTCATTTAAATATGCTAATAAAAGAGTGGTGGATTAGCTGCAGAAAATGTCCAGAGGACTGTATGCCCTGCCTAACGGGAATGTGTGAAATGTGTAGTTAACTGTGTACATGCACACACACACCCTCACAGTCACAGAACTGACCGAAAACACTTAGTGCAGACTTAATCAGAGAACCTAATCTGCTGCCAATACGGAAAGTGACTTAATATAGAATGCACCTACTATCATATTAAGAAGTAGATCCGAATAAAACTTTTAGAGAAATTGTGACGCATGTGAAATGTAAAAATTTTGTATAAAACAATTCATAACTAAAGCACCGCAAACGTGCATAATATGCCTGTTGTGTATCTGGTGACCTCTGACCTCGTTAAATATGTGTGAATTTGATAAGAATGTAATTCAAGTGAGAAATATGTTAATTGAGTTTAATGAAAATCCATAAGATTTTTGGTAAGTCACCATTGTGCCACCAAAGTTAAGTGACCTCTGACCTTATTAAATATATGTGGATTTTGCTGAAATTCGAAATTAGGTGAGATATCATATTGATTAATATTTCAGCTGAGTTTGATCAAAATCCATCGTATTCCTCTTAACTTACTGCGGCGACACCACAAGGTAGCCTTGTGACCAATGACCTCATTAAATATGCAGGGATTTTGCTTATAATCAAACTCGGGTGAGATAATCTATTGTTAAGTAGTTATGGTGAGTTTCGTGAAAATCCATCACAGCCCTGGTAAGTTTTTGTGGCAACACTTAAAGTTATGGGAGGGATAGCCAGACGGATGGACAGAGGGACTTTGAGAATACCATAATACGTCCCTTCCTAGAGGGGCATATAAAACAAGTGACCCATGGGTCATGACGCTCAGCTGACTGGGAAGAGATTCACAAAAGGAAATTTTATCACCAGAATGGTAGATACCCATTCAACTGAAGCATCAAACAGATTAACCAACAGGCCAAGATTTAGTCTGTATTTATATATCTGAAAATAGAGAAAAAATGTGTAAACTTTAAAAACTAGAATACGGGTAGCCGACAAGTGACTACGTGTATCTGCCAAAATCAGAGTGAAGTGAGGCATGGATTGAGTGGCAAGGGGAAACAGAGTGAGGTATGTTGCATATTAGCAGCCTAAATGTGTATGTAGGTTGTGCAACCTACCACAAATCCAGAAAGCTGTCCAAGTTGTATACATATGCAAAATTTTAGGCAGAAAAGTCAAACCACTACATGGATATGAGTGATTTTAGCCCACGGCAGACAAACAGACAGACACTGTGCAAAAATGGTTGCAGTTTTGTGTATGATAAAGACCTATGTGAGATCTAAACACAAGCACAATTTTGGCCCAATCGGTCAAATGGTTCCTGAGATATTAGCTTGGATGTGTGCAGCATTAACTAGAATGTAGGTGGCGCCACCTGTCATAAAATCAAGAAAGCTATCCAGGATGTATAAACCTGCAAAATTTTAGGCAGTTATGTCAAACCACTACAGAGAAATGAGTGATTTTAGGCCACAGCAGACCAACAGACAGACGCTGTGCAAAATGTGCAAAAATGGTTGCAGGTGGCCCCTCCAGTTTTGTGTATGATAAAGAGCTATGTTAGATCTATACACATGCAAAATTTTGGCCCGATCGGTCAAACGGTTCCCGAGATATGAGCTTGGATGTCATCAGCGTGAACGTGAATGTAGGTGGTGCCACCTGTCATAAAATCAAGACAGCTATCCAGGATGTATAAAACTGCAAAATTTTAGGCAGATATGTCAAACCACTGCCAAGATATGAGTGACATTATTGCACAGCAGACAAACAGACAGACGCTGTGCAAAAATGGTTGCAGGTGGTGCCACCAGTTTTGTGTATGATAAAGAGCTATGTTAGATCTATACACATGCAAAATTTTGGCCCGATCGGTCAAACGGTTCCCGAGATATGAGCTTGGATGTCATCAGCGTGAACGTGAATGTAGGTGGTGCCACCTGTCATAAAATCAAGAAAGCTATCCAGTATGTAAAAACTGCAAAATTTTAGGCAGATATGTCAAACCACTGCCGAGATATGAGTGACATTATTGCACGGCAGACCAACAGACAGATGCTGTGCAAAAATTGTTGCAGGTGGCACCACCAGTTTATCGTATGATAAAGAGCTATGTTAGATCTATATACATGCAAAATTTTGGCCCGATCGGTCAAACGGTTCCCGAAATATGAGCTTGGATGTCATCAGCGTGAATGAGAATGTAGGTGGCGCCACCTGTCATAAAATCAAGAAAGCTATCCAGGATGTATACGCATGCCGAATTTCAGGTGAATTAGTCAATTCACTGCAGAGATATGAGTGATTTTAACCAAAGGCAGATGAACAGATGGACACTGTGCAAACATGGTTACAGGTGGCGCCACCAATTTTTGTGTATGTTATAGAGCTATCCAAGGGCTACATTAGTATAAATTTTATTTCCTGATCAGTCAAACGGTTCCCGAGATATGAGCTTGGAAAAGTGATAAAATCAAGTCCCACGGGAGCTCTCTGGAAACGAACGCGGCAACGGCGGAGGAACCCGGTCAAAAACATAGTATCTACAAAACTTCGTTTTGGCGGGTACAAAAATACAGGTGGCTCCACCAGTCTGCAGAAACTAATAAAAACACTTACAAACATCAATATCCATGCAAAGAATCATGGTGATCTCCCCATTAGTTGTTCAGATACTTCAGCTTTTGTATCAAATTGTCCATTATTCTGATGGATACTTCGCAGTCCTATAGCTTGAAGGATATGGGTAACAGAGACCTAATTTTAAGTTTTCACAGGCACTTTTCATGGGCCTTCTTGCATGACAAGAATGAAGATTCTAGGTCCAGTTGTTGCGATTTGTACCCTGTTGACAGATAACTACATCTTTAAAGGTCTCAAAAAAAGAGAAAAAAAATCGTAAAAATTTGAAAAAAATAGAGGTGGCGCACCCAGTCTGCAGAAACTGATGGAACAGGTCATGATCAATATGTATGCCGAAAATCATGACCATCAGTGTTGTAGTTATTGAGATACTGCAGTTTTTGTATCAAATTTTCCATTATTCTGGGGGGGTAATTTGGAGCCATACAGCTTAAAGAATATGGGTAACAGAGACCTAATTTCAGGTTTCCATGAAGACTTTTCATGGGTCTCCCTGTGTGTCAAGAATGAACATTCTAGGTCCAGTTTTAATGATTTGTGCTCTGTTAACAGATGTTCTTACTTTAAAGGTCTCAAAAATAGAGAAAAAATTCGTAAAAACACCCGAACAAATACAGGTGGTGCCACCAGTCTGCAGAAACTGATGAACGCTCCATGATCAATATCCATGAAAACAATTATGGTGATCTCTGCATTAGTTGTTCAGATACTTCAGTTTTTGTATCGAATTTTCCATTATTCTGAGCTGTACTTTGGAGTGCCATAGCTCAAAGGATATGGGTAACAGAGACCTAATTTCAGGTGTCCATGGAGACTTATCATGGGTCTCCCTGTGTGTCAACAATGAAGATTCTAGGTCCAGTCCTTACAATTTGTACCCTGTTGATAGATAACTACATCCTGAAAGGTTTGAAAATAGAGAAAAAAAAAATTGTGAAAATTTGAAAAAATACAGGTGGCACCACCAGTCTGCAGGTACTGATGAAACACCTCTTGATCAATATGTGTGCCAAAAATCATGACCATCAGTGTTGTAGTTATTGAGATGTTGCAGTTTGTTTTTATCAAATTTTCCATTATTCTGGGGGGTTATTGGGAGCCCCCCATAGCTCAAAGGATATGGGTAACAGAGACTTTATTTCAGGTTTCCATGCAGACTTTTTATGGACCTCTCAGTGTGTCAAGAATGAAGATTCTAGGTCCAGTCTTTATGATTTGTGCCCTGTTAACAGCTGTTCGCATTTTTAAATTCATAAAAAATGGAAAAATTCAGGTGGCGCCACCAGTCTGCAGGGAGTGATGGAACATCTCATGATCAATACGTATGCGAGAAATCATGACCATCAGTCAAGTAGTTAATGAGAAATTGAAGTTTTTGTATGAAATTTTTGACTTTTCTGAGGGGTACTTTGGGGCCCCATAGCTCGAAGGATATGGGTAACAGAGATGTAATTTATGGTTTCCACGGAGACTTTTAATAGGTTTCTCAGTGTGTCGAGAATGAAGATTCTAGGTCCAGCGGTTACGATTTGTGCCACGTTAACAGATGACAGCATCTTTAAACGTCTCAAAAATAGAGGAAAAAATTGTAAAACATGTGACCCATGGGTCATGACACTCAGCTGACTGGGAAGAGATTCACAAAAGGAAATTTTATCACCAGAATGGTAGTATATACCCATTCAACTGAAGCATCAAACAGATTAACCAACAGGCCAAGATTTAGTCTGTATTTATATATCTCAAAAATAGAGAAAAATGTGTAAACTTTTAAAACTAGAATACGGGTAACCGACAAGTGACTACATGTATCTGCCAAAATCGGATAGTGAGGCATGGATTGAGTGGCAAGGGGAAATAGAGTGAGGTATGTTGCATATTAGCATGGATGTCTGCAGCCTAAATGTGTATGTAGGTTGTGCCACCTACCACAAATCCAGAAATCTGTCCAAGTTGTATAGACCTGCAAAATTTTAGGCAGAAAAGTCAAACCACTACATGTATATGAGCGATTTTTGCCCATGGCAGACAAACAGACAAACACTGTGCAAAAATCTTTGCAGGTAACCCCTCCAGTTTTGTGTATGATAAAGACCTATGTGAGATCTAAACACATGCACAATTTTGGCCCAATCAGTCAAATGGTTCCTGAGATATGAGCTTGGATGTGTCCAGCGTTAACTAGAATGTAGGTGGCGCCAACTGTCATAAAATCAAGAAAGCTGTCCACGATGTATGAACCTGCAAAATTTTAGGCAGTTATGTCGAACCACTACAGAGAAACGAGTAATTTTAGGCCACGGCAGACTAACAGACAGACGCTGTGCAAACATTGTTACAGGTGGCGCCACCATTTTTTGTGTATGTTACAGAGCTATCAAAGGGCTACATTTGTATAAATTTTATTTCCTGATCAGTCAAACGGTTCCCGAGATATAAGCTTGGATGTCATCAGCGTAAACATGAACGTAGGTGGTGCCACCTGTCATAAAATCAAGAAAGCTATCCTGGATGTATACACATGACGAATTTCAGGTGAATTAGTCAATTCACTGCAGAGATATGAGTGATTTTAACCCAAGGCAGATGAACAGATGGACACTGTGCAAACATGGTTACAGGTGGCGCCACCATTTTTTGTGTATGTTATAAAGCAATCCAAGGGCTACATTTGTATCAATTTTATTTCCTGATCCGTCAAACGGTTCCCGAGATATGAGGGTTTATGAGTGGAAACAGACCCACAAATGGACACTGGATAGAGAGGAAAGGTCAGAGGTCAATGCAAATTGGTTAGGCACCAGTTCACATGTGACCCGATAATAGGTGTAAGTTTGGGAAAAATCGGTCCATTAGTCTCCGAGGAGCTCTCTGGAAACGAACGCCGCCACGGCGGAGTAACTCGGTCAAAAACATAGTATCCGCAAAACTTCATTTTGGCGGATACAAAAATACAGGTGGCTCCACCTGTCTGCAGAAACTAATAAAAACACTTAATGGTCAATATCCATGCAAAAAATCATGGTGATCTCTGCATTAGTTGTTCAGATACTTCAGTTTTTGTATCAAATTGTTCATTATTCTGAGGGATACTTCGGAGTCCTATAGCTTGAAGGATATGGGTAACAGAGACCTAATTTCAAGTTTCCACAGGCACCTTTCATGGGTCTCCTTGCATGACAAGAATGAAGATTCTAGGTCCAGTTGTTGCGATTTGTACCCTGTTGACAGATAACCACATCTTTAAAGGTCTCAAAAAAAAGAAAAAAATTCGTAAAAATTTGAAAAAAAAAAATAGAGGTGGCACACCCAGTCTGCAGAAACTGATGGAACAGCTCATGATCAATATGTATGCTGAAAATCATGACCATCAGTGTTGTAGTTATTGAAATACTGCAGTTTTTGTATCAAATTTTCCATTATTCATGGGGGGGGGGGGTTATTTTGGACCCATACAGCTTAAAGAATATGGGTAACAGAGACCTAATTTCAAGTTTCCATGGAGACTTTTCATGGGTCTCCCTGTGTGTCAAGAATGAAGATTCTTGGTCCAGTTTTTATGATTTCTGCCCTGTTAACAGATGTTCATATCTTTAAAGGTCTCAAAAATACAGAAAAATTTCGTAAAAAAAAACGAACAAATACAGGTGGTGCCACCAGTCTGCAGAAACTTATGAAACACTCCATGATCAATATCCATGCAAACAATTATGGTTATCTCTGCATTAGTTGTTCAGATACTTTAGCTTTTGTATCAAATTTTCCATTATTCTGAGCTGTACTTTGGAGTGCCATAGCTCAAAGGATATGGGTAACAGAGACCGAATTTCAGGTTTCCATGGAGACTTATCATGGGTCTCCCTGTGTGTCAAGAACGAAGATTCTAGGTCGAGTCGTTATGATTTGTACCCTGTTGACAGATAACTACATCCTTAAAGGTCTCAAAAATGGAGAAAACAATTCGTGAACATTGAAAAATACAGGTGGCGCCACCAGTCTGCACAAACTGATGAAACATCTCATGATCAATATGTATGTCGAAAATCATGACCATCAGTGATGTAGTTAATGAGATATTGAAGTTTTTGTATGAAATTTTTGACTATTCTGGGGGGTAATTTTGGGCCCCATAGCTCGAAGGATATGGGTAACAGAGACCTAATTTCTGGTTTCCTTGGAGACTTTGTATAGGTCTCTCAGTGTGTCGAAAATGAAGATTCTAGGTCCAGTCGTTACGATTTGTGCCACGCTAACAGATGACAGCATCCTCAAAGGTCTCAAAAATAGAGGAAAAAATCTTAAAAAATCAAACAGTACAGGTGGCACCACCAGTCTGCAGGAACTGTTCGAACATCTCATGATCAATATGTATGCCAAAAATGAAGACCATCAGTGATGTAGTTATTGAGATATTGAAGTTTTTGTATGAAATTTTTTACTATTCTGGGGGGTTCTTTGGGGCCCGATAGCTCAAAGGATATGGGTAACAGAGACCTAATTTCTGGTTTCCAAGGAGATTTTTGATGGACCTCTCAGTGTGTCAAGAATTAAGATTCTAAGTCCAGTCTTTATGATTTGTGCCTTGTTAACAGATGTTCACATTTTTAAAGGTCTCAAAAATAGAGAAAAAAATTTGTAAAAAATCGAAAAATACAGGTGGCGCCACCAGTCTGCAGGAAGTGATGTAACATCTCATGATCAATATGTATGCCAAAAATCATGACCATCAGTCAAGTAGTTAATGAGATATTGAAGTTTTTGTATGAAATTTTTTACTTTTCTGGGGGGTACTTTTGGGCCACATAGCTCAAAGGATATGGGTAACAGAGACCTAATTTCTGGTTTCCAAGGAGATTTTTTATGGACCTCTCAGAATCCCAAGTTACAAGGTTCTAGGTCCAGCGGTTACGATTTGTGCCTGGTTAACGGACGGACAGACGGACAGACAAAGAGTGATCGCTACAGCTCAGATGACTTTCAGTCAACTGAGCTAAAAATCCAAAAATCATTCATGTGTGACCAAAAACCTAATTACCTCTGAAGACCCTTACGATGCACCTGCCACTCTTATAAGAAGTAGATCCCAGTAAAACTTTTTGAGAAATAAAGTCACATATGAAATGTAAAAATTTTGTATAATAAAAATCATAAACAAGGGACCTGTCGGTCTGGCGCTCAGCTGAAATTGATTATGAGAATATTTTTATAACTAGGGACCCATAGGTCTCAACGCTCAGCTGAATTTGTCTATAAGGATATTTTTAAAGAAATTTTTCAGAAGGACAGTCCTGTGACCTTAACCAATGACCTTGTGACCAAAAAATTCCTGTAACTCAGCCAAAATTCATCAAACCCAAACCATTTCAACAAACTTGAGAGAGGTCATCTCTGGGAACAATTCTGTGAATTACTGAACAATTGGGCTGAATGATTTCAATCAAGAAGATTTTCAAAGGTTTTTTGTTTTTTTCCCCGTAAAAGATAAGTTAATGCAGGTGGTGCCATAAAAAGCTCATTCCCATAACATTTGATATGTGACAGTTTTTTGCTTAAAATTTGGGGATGCTAGCTCTCGCTATTTCTGAGAAATGATGGATTAATGTACTGATGACCAATCAGCCTCATACAAAAAAGGTTGATGCAGGTGGCGCCACCAATACCTCAATTTCATATACGTGTCATGTGACCAACATTTGCATTAAATTTGGTGATGATAGCTGCAGCCATTTCTGATATTGTAATTTTAGTATCCTTTTTTGCCCAAATGACTCAGCTCAGCTTACTGTAACTCGGCCAAAATTCACCAAACTGGAACCATTCAAACAAACTTGAGAGAGATTGTTTCAGAGATTATTTCTGTGAAATTATTGAACAATTTGGCTGGACAGTTTTGGAGAAGAAGCTTTTTAAAGGATTTTTAGCTTGCTAAAAAATAAGCGAAATCTGATAAAGTTTGACATGTGACTGATTCTTCCACAAAATTTGGCACTGCTAGCTCTAGGGATTTTTGAAACAGCATGGGTTAACGTACAGTGGACGGCGGATGCCCAATGGACGACGCTGTGCCATTGCATAGGCTCATAGGTTTGCTAAAAATATACGGGGTGCAGCCCTAGTGTGTATCCTGGTCATGCTTTCTAAAGAATAAATTTGGATTCGTTGTTATGCACTGGTAGCAGAGAAGTTGTTAAATACCATTACCGCCTTCAAATTGAATATATCAGCTTCTTGCATTCACTCCACATCTTAGGTTTAACTGCTGAAAGTACTCAATAAAGTACTCATGAGTACATTTGGAGTACTCGGTACTCATACTCAAGTACTATCATAACAAGCAAATTTGTGGAACTGATGTCCCCCACTTGTTTTTTTATTTTCCCCTGAAGGTGTCTCCACAGGTCATAGTAGCTATGTTTTAGTTTTCCATAGTCCTCAGAAGATGTCTCCACATGTCATAATTTTTTTTATGTGAATTGGGAAGAAAAGGGGAAACTTTTGTTTTGAAGCTGGTGATAATAAATTTTTAGACAAACACTCCAAAACCAATCCTAACCAAAGTATGCAAGAGAGCAATCACTGACCCAAATTTGAATGAAATTGGATAATATTTATGAAAATTATCACACACAAACGAAAACCTGACAGACAGAGGGACAGACAAACCAAAATCAATGTCCTCCGTTCCAGAAAGCCGGGAGACAAAAATAGCTGAAATACTCGTACTGGAGTAGTTTCATTGTACTTCTACCCAACTCTGTTTACAGTCCTATTAAATCTATCTTATCTTATCTTATCTTGTTGAATCAAATTGAATTGAATGAATTGAACTGAATCTGTCTTTGATAAAAAGCTTTCTCTGAGAGACCTCTGCTGCTTATAAATGTACATATTAATTTGAACTTGATACTGAAATTATCATGACAAATATACATGCAACTTTGGGAACTATATCCATGGTTACCTGGATCTTGAAATGTACTCTACATCCATTACACTTTCCTATCCAGTGTTTTTGAAGGAGAATGATATCTCTCCACATGCCAGGATCCACGTCACTCAGTCCGTCATACAGAGACTGTAAATAAACAGAAACATGTATTATAGGCCAAAAAAAAATAATAATATGTTTCTCAGGCTATTTTTTCGGAAAATGATGCAGGCAGCTGTTTTTTTATTTTTTAATTTTTTACTGTAAAATAGCATAAAATATAAATTTTTTTCTCAAGCACTGGCATAGAAATGACAAGTAATTATAACAAGGCGTACAGGCCTAATGCAAACCTGTGCATATGGATATACTGCAGGTATAACGCTTCAGTGCTGAACCACTACTTTTCATATATATGAACAATGCAAGTACTAAACATTTTGAACAAGAAACAATACACAAACATCACTGCTGAAATTCTGGCATGGGTGCACACAACACAAAAATTACTGTAGGTGGCACCACCAGTCTTGTATACAACAAAGTTATTTGACATGTACACATATGCCCAATTTCAGGCTGATATATCAAATTCTTCTGTAGAATTAAGCAGGCAAATACACTTTGCAAAAGTCATTGTAGATGGCGACACCTGTCTTGTGAACGATAAAGCCATAAAAACACATAGACAGGTCAGAATATCAGGCCAATACATCAAACTTACCTTGAGTCTGATGCACGGGGCTGACCAGGCTTAGGTGAGAAAGGCTGTTGCGCCGAGTGTACTGTGACAAATTACTGGCTCAGGCTTCTGCACTGAGTGAACTCTTGACCTGCATCTGGCTAGACTGAGTGAATTTTTTACCTGTACCTGGCTGCACTGAGTGAACTCTTGACCTGTTGCATAATCTGAAACAGTTGGCAGTCTGCCAAAGCTATAAATAAATCCAGGCTGACCTTTTGCCTATTGCCAAATCTGAAATAGTAGCCACACAATTGCATAAGCTCACAGATTGGCTCCATATGCAGCCCTGAGGGGCATGACACCCATGAGGTGATCACATGATACTCATAAGGTGATCACATGCTACCCATGAGTTGATCACATGCTGCCCATGAGGTGATCATATGCCTTGTGCTTGGCTGCACTGACTGAACTGTTGACCTATATTTGGCTGCACTGAATGAACTCTTGATCTGTTGCCAAATCTTAAACAGTTGGCAGTTTCTCAACCTATTCAAGAAACGTACACAATCTTGGCCTGTTATGTAACTCTGCTAAAATTAATCCAACACAAACCATTTGAACAAACTTGAGAGGACTCACCTTTGGGATCATTTCTGTAAAATTTGGACAATTTGGCTGGACTGTTTACAAGAAGAAGACTTTTACAAGTTTTTTTTCAGCTTTTTCCTTGTAAAATCTAAGTAAATGCAGATAGCAAAAATAAGATGAATCCATCAACATTTGATATGTGACAGATAATTGCATAACATTTGGGGATGGTAGCTCCTGCTATTCCTAAGAAATTATGAGTTAGTGTACAGATGATATGTAATATCATAAATCTACATTTTTTAAAAGCTTTTAAAAACATTCTTGTCAATATTTTCCATAGATAACCTGAAATCTAAATGTCTAGAGGCATGATGTAATGGATGCTGATAAACTGGTGCTAGGCTAGATGTATCTGCTTCACACAGCTAACAATTATTATAAGAATGATTCAGGGAATTATTCTTGCAAAATATTAAACAAACCAGCCTCAGTATCATCATCAGTCGAAAAACGTTTTGTAGGTTTATAACTCATATGGGAAAATACAACAAAATGGCAAAGTTCAGCTTTCCATAACTCAGCCAAAAATCATTGAATCAAAACCATTTGAACAAACTTGAATTATCAACATCTAAGGATAATTAATGTGTGAGATTTAAGAATTTGGCCCAGTGGTTTTTGAGAAGAAGATTTTTGTAGCCACTTAGCTAACATGGGCTGTTATGGCATATGACTAAATTCAGCTTCCCATAACTCAGCCAAAAGTCACTGAACTGAGACCATTTGAACAAACTTGAATTATCAACATCTCAGGGTAATTAATGTGTGAGATTTAAGAATTTGGCCCAGTGGTTGTTGAGGAGAAGATTTTTGTAGCCACTTAGCTAAAATTGGCTGTTATGGCATATGACTAAATTCAGCTCCCCATAACTCAGCCAAAAGTCACTGAACTAAGACCATTTGAACAAACTTGAATTATCAACATCTCAGGATAATTATTGTGTGAGATTTAAGAATTGGGCGCAGTGGTTGTTGAGAAGAAGATTTTTGTAGCCACTTAGCTAACATGGGCTGTTATGGCATATGACTAAATTCAGCTCCCCATAACTCAGCCAAAAGTCACTGAACTGAGACCATTTGAACAAACTTGAATTATCAACATCTCAGGGTAATTAATGTGTGAGATTTAAGAATTTGGCCCAGTGGTTTTTGAGAAGAAGATTTTTGTAGCCACTTAGCTAAAATGGGCTGTTATGGCATATGACTAAATTCAGCTTCCCATAACTTAGCCAAAAGTCACTGAACTGAGACCATTTGAACAAACTTCAGAAAGCACTACCCTAGGATCATTTCTGTGCGATATTAAACAATTTGGCCATTTCGTTTCAGAGAAGAAGTTATTTGTAGCTGTCAGTGTGATACGGGCACTGATGACCCTGTACAAAAAAGGCCGATGCAGGTGGCGCCACCAATACCTCAATTTCAGATATGACTCATGTGACCAAGATTGGCATAAAATTTGGTGATGATAGCTCCAGCCGTTTCTGAGATTTAAATTTTAATATGCTTTTTTGCACAGTTAACAAAGTTCAACCTCCTGTAACTCAGCCAAAAATCTCCGAACTAAAACCATTCGATCAAACTTGAGAAAGATTGTTCCAGGGATCATTTCTGTGAAATATTGGACAATTTGGCTGGACAGTTTCAGAGAAGAAGATTTTTAAAGTTTTTTTAGCTTTTTCCCTATAAAATCTAAGAAAATGCAGTTAAAAAAAATAAACAAAATCCGATATAGTTTTTTGGATGACTGAATATTTGCAAAAAATTTTGTGATGCTAGCTCCTGCCGTTTTTGAGACAGCTATGGTTAACGTACAGACAACGCACGACGCACTACACACGACGCATAACGGACGACGCCGCACCATCACATAAGCTCACAGGTTCGCTAAAAATATGAGATAAACTAGATGTGTCAGGAGGTGTCGTATGGTCAAAAGTAGGTCAACAAGGGCAAAATGCAAACTTGATCTGTAACCGGTCATTATCAAGCAACACACCAAAAATCATGCCAGTATATGCAGGCATTGTGAAAAAAAGTCCATACATGTGCATTTTCCATAAAAATTTCTGTCAAAGATTTCATGAAATTTTCTATGTTTAGGAGTCGTAACACAATCAAAAGTAGGTCAACCGGGACGAAACGCGAACTCGATCTGTAACTGTCATTATCTGCCAACACATAAAAAATCAGGGTGGTATCTGCAGGCATTGAGGAAAAAAAGTCAGTACATATGCATTTGTTATGAAAATTTCTATTTTTCATGAAACTTTCTATGTTGCAGTCAAATAGTCAAAAGTAGGTCAACTGGGACAAAACAAGAACTCGATCTGTAACTGGTCATTATCTGCCTACACACCAAAAATCAGGCCCGTATCTGCAGGCACTGTGAAAAAAAGTCCATACATGTGCACTTTTTTATGAAATTTTCTATGTTAGAGCACCGTCAAACGGTCAAAAGTAGGTCAACTGGGACAAAACGTGAACTCGATCTGTAACTGGTCATTATCTGCCCACACACCAAAAATCAGGCCAATATCTGCAGGTACTGCGAAAAAAAGTCCGTACATGTGTATCTGTCATGAAAATTTCTATTTTTCATGAAATTTTCTAAGTTAAGGAGGCGTAAAACGTTCAAAAGTAGGTCAACCGGGACAAAACGCGAACTCGATCTGTAACTGGTTATTATCTGCCTACACACCAAAAATCAGGCCAATATCTGCAGGCATTGCGAAAAAAAGTCCGTACAACTGTTTGATTTCGGAATGACGGAAGGACGGAATGACGGAAGGACGGAATGACGGACATGGGTAAAACTATATGCCCCGGCCACTTTGTGGCGGGGGCATAAAAACCATGTACAGGTCAAATTTTTGACCTGTCAAAAGTTTGAAAGGATCTTCAAAATATGGTGACATTTTCATTCTTTAATGTGTATTATTAACTTTAAAAAACAGATTATATAATAATATAAGTGTCAAAATCTCGCTGTGAAAGCTTGAAATGTAGCCCGCCAATGGGCATGACACTGGGGATTCCCCACTAAAATGCATTATGGTCATGCCTTGTTAAAACAAGGGACCTATGGGTCACGACGCTCAGCTGTTATATATGATAAAATAATATTATTTAGAAATGAGGCACATGCTGGTTTTGTGTGGTAATAAATATAAGCTGTAATATGAGTTGTTGTTGTTTAGCTTATGTATGATTTTGATAGTACCTTTGGAGACAGGGAAGAGGATTGATTTCATTTATTTTATTAACAAATGGAGTACTATTGTCACACAGATTTTGACTTGGCAATATAACTTATAAGCAGAATATATAATATAAGGGTTTAACTATTAATTAAAAAAAATTACAAATATTGTCCCAAATATAATTTTTATTAAAAATAATAAGAGAATCATATGATTTTTTAAAATGAAATATAACTGAAATGATTATTAAAATAATATTAAAGAATATATTCATGAATGCATTCATGAATACATTTTGAAAGTATTTGCACTGGTATTCATATACTTTCATTTTTACCTGAATTCCCATTCTTTATGCAAGAAATTTTATTATGGAGTACATAATCATATTAGTATTTAAATACAATTACAAAGTATTCGCACCATGTCTGGTATTTATTCAGTTTTCACCAAACAATGATGTTGAGAATCCAGAATATACAAAATTCACACATTTAAATAATGATCATAAGTACCTGGTTTTATGGCTTTTATTTATATCAAAAAATAACTGTAATAAATTCATTTTGGACTAATTTCACATCAATGTACACACTAGACACAGTAGGAATCTAGATTAATATTATCAACTGCATCTTTGTCTATCATTAATTTCCATCATATGACCCCTAATGATTAGTAATGAATGATATGATTTACTTCTTTATCATTAAAATTGAACTGAAAAATACCATAGGTGACTGCATGGTGTTATTTGGAATACGTGACATTCTATCCATCGATACAAGATTCTTATATCATCAGTAACTGCAAGTTAATTTCCTGTTATAATAAACTAACAAATTCCTTTTCTAATTTTTATTAATTTTTTATTAAAAACCAATAAAAATTTATTAATTTATTGTTTATTGTATGTAGTTGGTTAAAACTACTAGATGAGTTGGGTTGGACACCTGGATCAACTGTGGCTGGCCATAAGCTGCCTGGATTCCCTGTATGCCTCGCCTCAAGCATGCATAATTTGCTGAAAGTTCAACAAGGTCAACATACAGGTGACTCAAGAGGGGCTGGAGAGAGCCAAAGTCTGACAGGGTCTCATAAAAACATTAATAAAAGCTACAATTTTTGGGCAATTTCTTATATCAAAATATAAAAGATATGAAAATTATATCAACAGTGCTCACAGGAAACAAACGTGCCATGGTCAAAATTGGGCAAAATTTAAGTTACTAATTTTACATTTATACTAATAACTTATACAATTTGAAAAATTCATAACTAATTTTGGGTATTCAATTGAATCTTGATTAAATAATGTTACATCCCTGACAAAAAATCTCTAGCTTCAGCAATCCCCTTGTTAAGGGAGTAAATATATTTCTTGATTTTTTACAAAGTGCATTATGTTTGGGCCCATAACTTAAAACAATTACGCAATACTGACATCATTCTGGCATGTGCATAGAGAATGAAAAATATGTATATTATTTATGATTAAAGTCAGATCAGTGGTTTTGATATTAGGCAGTCTTGAAGTGTAACAATGGGTTTTTAATGGAAAAATGAGGTTTTTCATTAATATCTTGAAGGTATTAAGTCCTAGTGACCAAATTCTTGGCATGGTAGGGGATTTTGGAGACATCTAGCTGTATGCTGAATTTAAGGAACTAAGAGCTGAAGCTGGGGAGCTGAGCTCTTGCAAACTGCATAACACTAGCTTGATGTATACAATATGTTACATGGTGCTTGAAAACTTGAATAAAATCTACAGTTTTTGGTCAACTGGTTTCAAATTTTTGGTGTTAACAGTTGAAAAGGTAACAAAAACATGCTGTGAAAATTAAATCCACAATACTTACAGAAAAAAAACGTGCCATGGTCAAAGTTGGGCAAAATTTAAGGTAACAATTTTTTATTTTTATTAATATTTTAAAAAATTTAAAAGATTTTCATCTAATTTTGGGTATACAATTTAATTTTGATTAATTAAAGTTATATTACTGGAAAAAAGGTCCATAGCTTTAACATGTTTTGTGTTAAGTGATCAAATATCTTTCCTGATTTTTTACAAAATGCATTATGTTTGGGTCCATAACTTTTTTAAATTATATAATACAGACATATTTTCTTGAATGTACATAGGAACTATATAGAGGAATATTTATGGTAAATATGAGGAAAAACAGATGAGTGGTTTTGATATTAGGCAGTCCTGAAGTGTGAAAATAGGTTTTTAATAAAAAATTGAGGTTTTTCCTTAATTTCTCAAAGGAACGAAGTCGAAAAGACCCAGTTTTCGGCTTGGTAGGAGATCTTGGGGACATCTAACATTATGCCGGATTTTGGATTCCTAGGTCTTACGGTTTCAAAACGTGCCACATCTACGGACGGACGGACGGACGGACGGACGGACGGACGGACAGACGGACGGACGACGGACAATGGACCACGACTATAGCTCAGATGACTTATAGTCAGCTGAGCTAACAAGATCCAAAATTGTTTAATAAAGATATACAATTCAAATTTTTCTAAGTCTAATATAGCCTTTTTTTATATTTCTAATTAAAATTTTAATTGTAAAAGAAGTATAATGATAGTTTGTTTAAAACAAGGCCTACAGGCCTAATGCAAACCTGAACATTGGGAAATACACCAGGTATAATCATTGCTTCAACGCTGGACCATTACATCTCATGTATATGAACAATGCAGGTACTAAACATTATGAATAAGAAACAATTACACAAACATCACTGCTGAAATTCTGGCATGGGTGCACACAACACAACAAGGGACCCATGGGTCTCAATGCTCAGCTGAATAAGGATATTTTTAAAGAAATTTTTCAGAATGACAGTCCTGTGACCTTAACCAATGACCTTGTGACCAAAAAATCTTAGAACTTAATATCCTTGAACTTGCAGCATTAGGATTATTGTAACAATCTTTTAACAAGTGACCCAGGGGTCATGACGCTCAGCTGACCAGGAAGACATTGACAAAAGTAATTTTATCATCTGAATGTCAAATTTGAATGAAATACTTTTTCCAAACTTGACCTTTTGTATAAAATCATCCAATATTCATGGGGTACTATGGAGCTCTGTAGCATGAAGGATATGGGTAACAGACACCTATTTTCAAGGTTTACAAGATGACTTTTCAGGGGTCTCCCAGCATGTCAAAAAATAAAATTCAAGGTCCAGTTATTATGATTTGTGCCCTGTTAACAAATCCAAATGTTTATTCTGGGGGGTATTTCAAAGCAGCATAGGATGAAGGATATGGGTAACAGAGATGTAATTTCAGGTGCACAAGGAGACTTTTCAGGGGCCTCCCAGCATATCAAGAAAGGAGATTCTAGGTCAAGCCATTATAATTTGTGCTCTGTTAACAGATGACCAAATCTTTATTCTGGGGAGTACTTCGGAGCCCCAGAGCATGAAGGATATTGGTAACAGGGACCTTATTTCGGGTTTCCATGTAGACCTTTTATGGGCTTCCCTGGAGGTGAGGACAGAAGATTCTAGGGCCAGTCATTATGATTTGTGCCCTGTTAATATATGACCAAATCTTTATTCTGGGGGTACTTCAGAGCCCCATAGCTCACAGAATATGGGTAACAGGGACCTTATTTCGGGTTTCCATGTAGACCTTTTATGGGCTTCCCTGGAGGTGAGGACCAAAGATTCTAGGTCCAGTCATTATGATTTGTGCCCTGTTTACAGATGACCAAATGTTTAAAGATCACAAAAGTAGAGAAAAAAAATCGTAAAAAATAAAAAAAATATAGGTGGCACCACCAATCTCCAGAAACTGATGAAACACTCCATGATCAATATCCATGCAAAGAATCATGGTGATTAATGCATTAGTTATTCAGATACTTGAGCTTTTGTATTAAATTTTGCATTAGCTCGAAGAATATAGGTCACAGTGACCTAATTTCAGGTTTACATGGAGAATTTCCATAGACCTCCCAGGATTTCAAGTAAGAAGATTCCCGGTCAAGCGGTTACGATTTGTGCCCTGTTAACAGACAAACGCCTGGATGGCGGGACGGACAACGGACAAAAGGTGATCCCTACAGCTCAGATGACTTTCAGTCAGCTGAGCTAAAAATTGAACAAATACAGGTGGCGACACCAGAATGCAGAAACTGATGAAACATTTCATGATCAATATCCATGCAAAGAATCATGGTGATCACTGCAATAGTTGTTTAGATACTTGAGCTTTTGTATCAAATTGTCTATTATTCTGAGGGATACTTCAGATGACTTACAGTCAGCTGAGCTAAAAACACTTAATGGTCAATATCCATGCAAAGAATCATGATGATCTCCGTATTAGTTGTTCAGATACTTCAGCTTTTGTATCAAATTGTCCATTATTCTGAGGGATACTTCAGAGTCCTATAGCTTGAAGGATATGGGTAACAGAGACCTAATTTCAAGTTTCCACAGGCACTCTTCATGGGCCTCCTTGCATGACAAGAATGAAGTTTCTAGGTCCAGTTGTTGCAATTTGTACCCTCTTGATAGATAACATAGGTGGCGCCACCAGTCTGCAGGAACTGATGGAACATCTCATAATCAATATGTATGCCAAAAATCATGACCATCAGTGATGTAGTTATTGAGATATTGAAGTTTTTGTATGAAATTTTTGACTACTCTGAGGGGGTACTTTGGGGCCCCATAGCTCGAAGGATATGGGTAACAGAGACCTAATTTCTGGTTTCCATGGAGGCTTTTCCATAGGTCTTCTAGTGTGTTGAGAATAAAGATTCTAGGTCCAGTCGTTACTATTTGTGCCATGCTAACAGATGACAGCATCCTTAAAGGTCTCAAAAATAGAGGAAAAAGTCGTAAAAAATCGAACGATACAGGTGGCGCCACCAGTCTGCAGGAACAGATGACACATCTCATGATCAATAGTTATGCCACAAATCATGACCATCATTCAAGTAGTAAATGAGATATTGAAGTTTTTGTATGAAATTTTTTACTTTTCTTGGGGGTACTTTAGGGCTCCATAGCTCGAAGAATATGGGTAACAGAGACCTAATTTTGGTTTCCATGGAGACTTTTCATAGGTCTCTCAGTGTGTCGAGAATGAAGATTCTAGGTCCAGTCATTATGATTTGTGCCACATTAACAGATGACAGCATCCTTAAAGGTCTCAAAAATAGAGGAAAAAATCGTAAAAAATCAAACAATACAGGTGGCGCCACAAGTCTGCAGGAACTGATGGAACATTTCATAATCAATATGTATGCCAAAAATCATGACCATCAGTGATGTAGTTATTGAGATATTGAAGTTTTTGTATGAAATTTTTTACTACTCTGGGGGGGGGGGGTACTTTGGGGCCCCATAGCTCGAAGGATATGGTTAACAGAGACCTAATTTCTGGTTTCCACAGATATTTTTCATGGACCTCTCAGTGTCTCAAGAATGAAGATTCTAGGTCCAGTCGTTACGATTTGTGCCATGCTAACAGATGACAGCATCCTTAAAGGTCTCAAAAATAGAGGAAAAAATCGTAAAAAATCGAACAATAAAGGTGGCACCACCAGTCTGCAGGAAGTGATGACACATCTCATGATCAATAGTTATGCCAAAAATCATGACCATCAGTCAAGTAGTTAATGAGATATTGAAGTTTTTGTATGAAATTTTTTACTTTTCTTGGGGGTACTTTGGGGCTCCATAGCTCAAAGAATATGGGTAACAGAGACCTAATTTCTGGTTTCCATGGAGACTTTTCATAGGTCTCTCAGTGTGTCAAGAATGAAGATTCTAGGTCCAGTCTTTACGATTTGTGCCTTGTTAACAGATGTTTACATTTTGAAAGGTCTCAAAAATAGAGAAAAAAATTCGTAAAAAATTGAAGGATACAGGTGGCGCCACCAGTCTGCAGGAAGTGATGGAACATCTCATGATCAATATGTATGACAAAAATCATGACCATCAGTCAAGTATTTAATGAGATATTGAAGTTTTTGTTTGAAATTTTTTACTTTTCTGGGGGGTAGTTCGGGGCCCCATAGCTGGAAGGATATGGGTAACAGAGACCTAATTTCTGGTTTCCATGGGGACTTTTCATAGGTCTCTCAGTGTGTCGAGAATGAAGATTCTAAGTCCAGTCATTACGATTTGTGCCTTGTTAACAGATGTTCACATTTTTAGAGGTCTCAAAAATAAATAAAAAAATTCGTAAAAAATCGAAAAATACAGGTGGCGCCACCAGTCTTCAGGACTGATGGAACCTCTCATGATCAATATGTATGCCAAAAATTATGACCATCAGTCAAGTAGTTAATGAGATATTGAAGTTTTTGTATGAAATTTTGGACTTTTCTGGGGGGTACTTTGGGGCCCCATAGCTCGAAGGATATGGGTAACAGAGACCTAATTTCTGGTTTCCAAGGAGATTTTTCATGGACCTCCCAGGATGTCAAGTAAGAAGATTCCAGTTCTAGCGGTTACGATTTGTGCCTGGTTAACGGACAGACAGACGGACAGACGGGCAGACAGACAGACAGACAGACGGACGACGGACAAAGAGTGATCGCTATAGCTCAAATGACTTTCAGTCAGCTGAGCTAAAAAGTGAACTTGACCTCTGACCAGATAACCTCAAATTCTACAGGTTTCCTCACTTTGGGCAAGTAAGCCATGTGTGAACATTGGAAAGTTCAGGATGAAAAGTTTGATTTACAGTACATCCACAATCTTTTTAAAGATGTGGCTCCTGTAACCTTCAACTTAGATCGCTGGACCCTGGTAATCAAAATGAATTTACTTATGTGGTTGGTCATTATTAAATCAGGTTTGAAGCCAGTTTATTTTTAGTAATTAAATAGAAAAATATTTGTCAAGATAGAAACAAGGTACCCATGGGTCACGGCGCTCAGCTGATCATGATTGGACTATGAATGTTTCTCCACTGTGAAACTATATCGAGTCGATAAAGCTTATGAATATCATGGACATGTTGGGCCATTATAAAGGAATGTAATGCAATATGTGAGTAAATGATAAATGAAATTACCTGGCTGATGGATTAATAGTCAAATATTGTGGTTTATTTTTTATTTATTTAGGAGGGGTTGAAAATTGTGATATATTTGAGCAAATATGAATGCAATGACAGCAGTAATAAGCAGTAGTAGAATGATGATAAGGCTATTTGTTGAAGGATCTAAAGTGTATGGTAGTCTGCAAGCTTTCAATTTGACAAATATGATGTTATGATTAACTATGCTGATGAAGTGATTTATGAATTTGTGACTGTATGACACAATATCTCTTTAGTCTTGACAAGGTACATTATTGTGATGCCCATTATGTCTACATATTACACAATACTGACATAATTTCTGGCATGTACATAGGTACCTATGGACGAATAGTTATACAAAATATTAAAGTGTGAATATATCTGATTCATCTTGTTCTTGCTTACTGAGGCTGACTTTGGGATGGGGTTCGGAGAAGGGAAAAGTGAGGGCAGCATGAAGGTGGATGTAGAAATATTCTATTGTAATGTTTTTCATTTATATAAGAATATGAAAAGCTAAGAGGAAAGGGGCCCTCCTGCTTGGTTATAGTAAAGTTCTAAATATATGATTGCAAAATAATACTCTGACAAGACTGTCATGAAGAAAAACAGTAAAAGTTTTGAGATACTGTGATGCATATGAAAAATTTACAGATGGACAGTTTTCATCTGAATCATTTTTTTATTTACAGGTTTTATAAATTTTTAATAAAAAACCTGAAAATATAAGTTAAAATATTAGAATTGTTGCAAAAGGTGCAATCATTATATATACAGAGCAAAAAAATGAAACTAGAAGTTAAAATATTAGAATTGTTGCAAAAGGTGCAATCATCATATATCCAGAGTGTAGCTCATATTGGGTCATATTATGCATACACATATATTTTATTATTTTTAAATCATAAATGTTTAAACTGAAATTAAAAGAAAATAATGCCACAACATGGCATCTACAAGAATATTCCTTGAATCACTATTAAAAAGTTTTACACATTGGAGTTTTCAGTACATGCTTAATTTTATTCACCAAAATAAAATAAAAGATTCAGTAAATTTGATAAAATAAGACATTACAAATAAAGTATACACACTGTTGGTTGAATGAGGGACAAACAGTATTATTGTGCTAATTACTATCCCAGTTTCAATTTATTACTGAAATTAATAGTCAATTTCACACCTGGTGAAGTTTTTACTCCTTTGAAGTAAGGAATTACTTATCTCATGAACATCCACACTTTCATAGCAATACACCACTCTGAGGACACAATTAAATGTACACTTTAATCACTGTAACCCTGGTGGTACAATACAAAATCTAAAATGTAGCATAGCCTAGAATAAGAATGAATCAAATATAGAAAATAATAACATTCATCTAGTTAATGCACCATCTGGGGGGGGGAGTGCAGGGCAGAGGGGAAGCCTGCTGGTAGTGGCCAAGCTGACCAAAGGCAAGCTGCCTGGGGTGGGTTACATAATGCAAGTGAAGGCTGTACTACTAGGTGGGCTAGATGTAAACAACACTTGACATGGTGTATGAAAACATGAATAAAAGCTATTCTTTCCAATCAAATTCTTTGAAATTTCATATTTTAAAAGATTAAATCCTCACATATATATGCTGTGAAAATTAAATCAACAGTGCCAAAGTTGGAGAAAATTTAAGGTATTGATTTTTAATTTATGCTAATAACTTGAAAAATTTCCAAAATTCAGATCTAATTTTGGGTAAACAATTGAATCTTGATTAAATAAAGTTATATTCCTGAAAAAAGTCTCCAGCTTCAGCAATTCTCATGTTAGGTGAGCAAATATATTTCCTGATTTTTTTAAAAATTGCATTATATTTGGGCCCATAACTTCAAAATAATACCTAATACTGACCTAATTTTTGGTATGTTCATAGAAAATGTATGGAAGAATATGAATACTAAATACAATCAAAAACAGATCAGTGGTTTTGATATTAGGCAGCCTTGAAGTGTAACAATGGCTTTTTTATGGAAAACAGAGTTTTTTTTCCTTAGAATCTCGAAGGAACGAAGTCCTAATGACCAAATTTTTGGTATGGTAGGAGATTTTGGGGACATCTAAAATTATGCCAACAGCCTGGGGAGCATAGAGATGTGCACTGAATGACCTACAGTCATCAAAGAGGACTGCTTGACAATGCACGGGAATACAACAAGAGCCTCCAAAAATATTCAATAACTAGCCTAATTTTACAGCTTTTATTTTCAAATTTCAGATGTTAACAGATTAAATCCTTATGTATACATGCTGTGAAAATTAAACCCACAGTACCTACAGGAAAAAAACCATAGTTGGGCAAAATTTAAGATACCAATTTTATATTTTTGCCAATATTAAAAAAAATTTAACAGATTTTGATCTAATTTTTGGTATACAATTAAATTTTGATTAATTAAAGTTGTATTATTGGAAAGAAGTCCCTACCTTTAACACTTTTGGTCTTAAGTGACCAAATATCTTCCTGATTTTTTACAAAGTCCATAATGTTTGGGCCTATAACTTTTTCAAATTATATAATACTGACTTAATATCTGGCATGTACATAGAAACTATACAGAGGAATATTTATGGTAAATATGAAGAAAACCAGATGAGTGGTTTTGATATTAGGCAGTCCTGAAGTGTGAAAATAGATTTCTAATAAAAAATTGAGGTTTTTCCTTAATATCTCGAAGGAACGAAGTTGACCCAATTTTCGGCATGATAGGAGATTTTGGGAACATCTAACTGTATGCCGAATTTTTAGATTCGTAGGTCCAACGGTGTCGAAACGTGCCAGTCTTACGGACGGACATCCAGACGGACAGACGTACGGCATGACAGACGGACGGACGACGGACAATGGACCACGACTATAGCTCAGATGACTTATAATCAGCTGAGCTAAAAATACAGGTGGTGCCACCACATTTCAGGAACTGACAAAACTAGTCATGGTCAATATTCAAGGCAAGATTCATGACAAACCATGCATTAATTATCAAG
Organism: Sipunculus nudus; assembly: GCA_026874595.1. Lineage (NCBI taxonomy): Eukaryota > Metazoa > Annelida > Sipuncula > Golfingiida > Sipunculidae > Sipunculus > Sipunculus nudus. The sequence continues at coordinate 329,660 of CM049308.1, forward strand.
ATATTGGAGGTTTTGTATCAAATTTCTTACCATTCTGGGGGGTACTTTCAAGCCCGGTAGTTTAAAGGATATAGTTCGCAGTGACCTAATTTCAGGTTTCAAAGGAGATTTTTTATTGATCTCCCTGTATTATCACTTAGAAGTTTCTAGGACCAGCTGTTACGATTTGTGGCCTGCTAATGGACGGCCGGACATCCGTATGGACAACAGACAAAGCGCCATTCCTATACCTCAGTTGACTTACAGTCAGCTGAGCTAAAAATGATTGTAGCTGGCACCACCAGTCTTGTATACAGCAAAGCTATTCGATAGGTATAAATATGCCCAATTTCAGGATGATATATCAAATTCCTCTATAGAAATAAGCAGGCACAAAAGTCACACACTGTGCAAAAGTCATTGTAGGTGGTGACACCTGTCTTGTGAACGAGGAAACCCATCAAAGATGCAAAGACAGGTCAAAATATCAGGCCAATACATCAAATTTACCTTAGGTCTGATGCATGGGGCTGACCACGCTTAGGTGAGAAAGGCAGTTGCCCCGAGTGAACTGTGACAAATTTGCTGGCTCAGGCTACTGCACTGAGTGAACTCATGACCTGCACCTGGCTAGACTGCGTGAACTTTTGACCTGTACCTGGCTGCACTGAGTGAACTCTTGACCTGTTGCCTAATCTGATACAGTTGGCAGTCTGCCAAAGCTATAAATAGATTGGCTCCACATGCAGCCCTGAGAGGCTAGACACCCATGAGGTGATCACATGGTGCCCATGAGGTGTTCACATGTCACCCATGAGGGGATCACATGCCTTGTGCTTGGCTGCACTGACTGAACTCTTGACCTATATCTGGCTGCACTGAATGAACTCTTGATCTGTTGCCAAATCTGAAATAGTTGGCAGTTTTTTAACCTATTTAAATATACAGACAATCTTAGCCTGTTAGCAAATCTGTTTACACATACTGAAAGACTTTGGCTGAAATGCATCTTTTCAAGCTGACATATTCATAAACTTTTTATCAAAATATCTAGAATAATAAAAGATGCAGTTCCTTCATAAAAAAGCTGAATCCCACAACATTTGATATGTGACAGATTATTTCATAAAATCTGGGGATGGTAGTTCCTGCTATTCTGAGAAATTATGGGTTAATGTACAGATGACCAATGACCCCCGTACAAAAAAAGGTCAATGCAGGTTGGCCACCAATACCTGAATTTCATATATGGCTCATGTGACCAACACTGGCAGAAAATTTGGTGGTGATAGCTCCAGCCATTTCTGAGATTGTCATTTTAGTATGCTTTTTTGGACAGATGACCAGGTTCATATTCCTGTAATTCACCGAACTTGAACCATTTGAACAATCTTGAGAGAGATGGTATAAAAGATTATTTCTGTGAAATATTGAAGAAATTGGCTTGACTGTTTTGGAGGAGAAGATTTTTAAAAGTTTTTTAGCTTTTTATCTATAAAATCTGAAAATTAAATCAGATTTTTTCAGATGGCTAATTTTATGCATTAAATTTCATGATGCTAACTCCAGTTGTTTTCAAATAGTATGGGTTAACGTATACCTGTGATTGTAAACATTGCCTGGCATGAGGAATATCTAAAATCATAAATCTACATTTTTTAAAAGTTTATAAAAAACATTCTTGTCAATATTAAACAAAGATAACCTATATCTAAATGTCTGGAGGCATGAAGTAACGGATGCTGATAAACTGGTTCCAGGCTAGATGCATCTGCTTCACACAGCTAACATATATGGTAAAATGACTCAATTCAATCTTTACTATTCAGCCAAAATTCATTCTTCGGAACCATAAAAGACAATTATTTTAAGAATTATTCAGGAGATAGATTATTCTTGTAAAATATTAAACAAATTGGCCTCAGTAGGGTCAGTCAAAAAAAAATTTACAGGTTTATAACTCATATGGGAAAATACAGCAAAATGGCTAAGTTAAGCTTCTCATAACTCAGCCAAAAATCACTGAACCAAAACCATTTGAACAAACTTGAATTATCAACATCTAAGGATAACTAGAATACGGGTAGTCGACAAGCGACTACTTGTATCCGCCTAAATCAGAGTGGAACGGGTGAAGTGTTGCATATTAGCATGGATATTTTATCCCATGGCAGACAAACAGATGGGAGCTGTGCAAACATGGCTGCAGGTGGCGCCACCAGTTTTGCGTATGATAAAGAGCTATGTGAGATTTATACACATGCAAAATTTTGGCCCAATCAGTCAAACGGTTCCCTAGATATGAGCTTGGATGTCTGCAGCGTAAACTTGATTGTAGGTGGCGCCACCTGTCATAAAATCAGAAAAGCTATCCAGGATGTATAAGCATGCCGAATATCAGGTGAATTAGTCAAACCACTGCAGAAATATGAGTGATTTTAACCCAAGGCAGACAAACAGATGGACACTGTGCAAACATGGTTGCAGGTGGTGCCACCATTTTCGGTGTATGTTATAAAGCTCTCCAAGGGCTACATTTGTGCAAAAAAATTTTCCTGATCGTTCAAACGGTTCCTGAGATATGAGCTTGGATGTCTGCAGCGTAAACGTGAATGTACGTGGCGCCACCTGTCATAAAATCAGAAAAGCTATCCAGGATGTATACGCATGCCAAATTTCAGGTGAATTAGTCAAGTCACTGCAGAGATATGAGTGATTTTAACCCAAGGCAGACAAACAGATGGACACTGTGCAAACATGGTTGCAGGTAGTGCCACCATTTTTGGTGTATGTTATAAAGCTCTCCAAGGGCTACATTTGTGCAAAAGAATTTTCCTGATCGGTCAAACGGTTCCCGAGATATGACTTTTGATGTCTGCAGCGTAAACTTGAATGTAGGTGGCGCCACCTGTCATAAAATCAGAAAAGCTATCCAGGATGTATACGCATGCCCAATTTCAGGTGAATTAGTCAAGTCACTGCAGAGATATGAGTGATTTTAACCAAAGGCAGACGAACAGATGGACACTGTGCAAACATGGTTGCAGGTGGCGCCACCATTTTTGGTGTATGTTATAAAGCTCTCCAAGGGCTACATTTGTGCAAAAGAATTTTCCTGATCGGTCAAACGGTTCCCGAGATATGAGCTTGGATGTCTGCAGCGTAAACGTGAATGTAGGTGGCGCCACCTGTCATAAAATCAGAAAAGCTATCCAGGATGTATACGCATGCCCAATTTCAGGTGAATTAGTCAAGTCACTGCAGAGATATGAGTGATTTTAACCAAAGGCAGACGAACAGATGGACACTGTGCAAACATGGTTGCAGGTGGCGCCACCATTTTTGGTGTATGTTATAAAGCTCTCCGAGGGCTACATTTGTGCAAAAAAATTTTCCTGATCGGTCAAACGGTTCCCGAGATATGTGGGTTTATGTGTGGAAACAGACGCACAAACGGACGCAGAGCGCAAAGGAAAGGTCAGAGGTCAAAACAAAATCGGGGCACAGCAGTTCACATGTGACCCGAACATAATCCCGGGTTTCGGTAAATTCCGCCCAGCGGTTACGGAGGAGTTCTCCGGACACCTACGCGGCGGCGGCGGCGGCGGCGGCCAGCTGAAAACATAGTATCCGCAAAACTCTGTTTTGGCGGATACAATTAATGTGTGAGATTTAAGAATTTGGCCCAGTGGTTTTTGAGAAGAAGATCTTTGTAGCCACTGAGCTAAAATGGGCTGTTATGGCATATGACTAAATTCAGCTTCCCATAACTAAGCCAAAAGTCACGGAACTGAGACCATTTGAATAAAATTCAGAAAGCACTACCCTAGGATCATTTCTGTGCGATATTAAACAATTTTGCCGTATGGTTTCAGAGAAGAAGTTTTTGTAGCTGTCAGTATGATATGGGCACTGATGACCCCCGTACAAAAAAAGGCTGAACAGGTGGCACCACCAATACCACAATTTCAGATATGACTCATGTGACCAACATTGGCATAAAATTTGGTGATGATAGCTCCAGCCTTTTCTAAGATTGTAATTTTAGTATGCTTTTTCGGAAAGATGACTAAATTCAAATAGCTGTAACTCGGCCAAAAATCACCGAACTCAAACCATTCGAACAAACTTGAGAGAGATTGTTCCAGGGATCATTTCTGTGAAATATTGGACAATTTGGCTGAACAGTTTCGGAGTAGAAGATTTTCAAAGCTTTTTTAAGCTTTATCCCTATAAAATCTAAGAAAATGCAGTTTGCCAAAAAATAAGCAAAATCTGATAGATTTTTTTAGATGACTAATTTTTTGCATAAAATTTTGTGATGCTAACTCTTGCCATTTTAATAGTATAGGTTAATGTACAGGCGACGGACGACCGCCAACAGCCGACGCCACTCCATCACATAAGCTCACAGGTTCGCTAAAAATGATTTCTGCTGGTGGGCCGCAATAGCAGCCATGTTTAATCTCGCCAAACGGTCACGATCGAAGCATGAAAATAGGTAAAATATACAAACAGGTTCTCTTTTTGGGATTAAATTTTACATTTGAATTCTTTCACACTAAGAATAGACCTATTCCAAGTGTTTATGTAGATATGGGTCTGCGTTTTTACATAAAAAGAGTGTATTAACACATCGCCTTCTATGAAATCTGGCACCCATTAATAAAAATAGTCCACAAAAGGGGGATTATGAACTAATCATTAACATTGTCCAGGTCTAATTGGTCGAAAGTTTTAGAGGAATAATCATGTTTTGAAGTATACTGTTCAGTAAAAATGACCTAAGTATCATATGGAGGTATAATGATTGACGCGGTAGTCATAGATTTTTTAGCTCAACTGACTGAAAGTCATCTGAGCGTTAGTGATCAGTCTTTGTCTGTCGTCCGTCCATCTGTCCGTTAACCATGCACAAATCGTAAACACTAGACCTAGAATCTTGTAACATGACTTTCAGGGAGGACCATGAAAAATCTCCTTGGAAAGCTGAAATTAAGTCTCTGTTACCCATATCCTTCGAGCTATGGGACACTTAAATACCCCCCAGAAAAATTTAAAATTTGATAAAAAATTCCAGTATCTGAATAACTAATGCATTGATCACCATGATTCTTTGCATGCTTATTGATCATGATTTTTTTCTCTCTATTTTTGAGACCTTCAAAGATGTGGTCATCTGTTAACAGGACACAAATCATAACCATTGGATCTGGAAACTTCTAATTTGACATCCAGGGAGGTCTATGAAAAATCTCCATGGAAACTTGAAATTAGGTCTCTGTTAAACATGTCCTCCAATATATTTTTTTCCGTAAAAAACAGGTTGATGCAGATAGCGCCACAAAAACTGCAATTTCAAATACGAGTCAAGTGACCAACATTTACACAAATGTCAGTATGCTTAATTAGCCAAATGAGTAAGTATAAATTTACTCCACAAAAATTCATCAAACCCATACCATTTGAACAAACTTGAGAGAGCTCTGATATTGAGCCTGCACAATGTTCTCCATTAATGAAGCAAAACAAATGTCACATTGTTCCTCATTTGTAAACAAAGCCAGCCATCTGTTCTGACTGCTTACCTTGACAGAGTCTAACACAAGAACATTGTCTAGGTATCAATGTTAAAAGCCTAACCCTAACTGTTAAAAGCAAGGGGCATACTTTGTGTGCTCCTTACAATTGCTTTCAAAGTAAGAAAGGCTTACCATAGTGACTGTACTATAATTGACCCTATCCTGCCCAAAGGCTCACAACTAATACAGAATAACGATTTCCTGTCAAAAGTCTCACAACTCCTACAGAATAACAATTAATTTTCAATTAACTTAAAGCCTCTCTGCTTGATGTGCTGAAAATATGGTCAGATAAAACAAAATCAAGATATCGCCTGTAATGTTAGTATGTTAGAATTTGTCCAAAGTCTAAAATAAATATAAACAGGAAAGGTATTATAGGTTAAAACTTCAGTAAAAGTCTTACAGTATTTTCACCCAATTTTTTGGTCCCACATACATCCTTGTAAACAAAATGCCAGGATGCAAATAAATTCCAACTGCTAACACTGTATCTGATGCACATATCCAGCCCACACGAGTCCTAACACCAATTTGTATAGAAAACATACATACTGTTTGTAAAATAGAGCAGAGTGATGCCATGATAAGGTAAATATGGTTAACACTTGATTTACTTCATCGTTACTTATGCAAATTCTTACTAGTGTCTCAGTGTGATTTACCCAAAACAAAAAGACCTATTGTTAAAATAGTACAGTTTGGCCTCAAGGGGGCAGCACCTTTGAGGGCAATATCTGTTATGTAACTGTGCTTATTACAAAAGGTTAATAAGTGCAACAAACTTACTTTAGAGTAAGCTGTTGTACGGATGTACCATTGTTTGAGGTATTTCTTCTCAACTTTAGCTCCAGATCTCCACGAGCAGCCATGTTCATCAATCTGTTCATCAGCTAGGACAGTCTGGTCTTCTGGGTCCCAGTTCACCTGAGCCTACAGGTAATTAATAAAAGAAGATATATTCAGTGATCCACTTCATTCACCTGAATATAAAATCTTGTGTACAAAAGAAAGAGTGAACTGGGATGAAATATACATATACAGTGGAACCTGTCTAATGCAACCACCAAAGGGACTGGGCACAAGTGGTCGTAATAGACAGCAGGTCCCATTAGACAGGTTCTGAACATTTAGGAACTGCACAAACCTAGGTGACATGTATGACAGAAGTATACATTTTAGTAGGCCTGCCACATTTACACTTTTAACCACTCCTTTCGATTAATTTATGTTAACATTTACAGAACGACAGACCATTCACAGAAAATTCAATGATACACTGTCAGTCCGCTTTACTGTAAATCTGTAATACTTATATATCATAAAATATTATTTGGAGACGCGGAGACCAATCATGTATTCAGGTGGACTTCTGTTTGAAAATTTAAGGAGGGTTTTACTATTATAAGCAAGAATCTTAGAGTCTGGTTTATAATTATACAGGGTTTCTTTACTTAAGATCTACATTGGCATGCCATAGGGTATTGAATTTGACATCGCCCTTGTGAATATGCTCTCATTATTTACCGCTGTTGTAAAAAAAGTAACCCCACAAATGAATGATCGCCACTACGCTCCTTAAGCAGCGGTTACGCTATGCTCAACCATTCGCTACACTACCTGCTGCAATAAACCGCAGTTGCCAGTAAGGTTTGGCCACAAGGCGGTGCTGTCTCTGTGGAATTCCCCCTGTGTAATATTTAACCAATCACAATCAGATGTTCTTCGAGGTACCAGTCACTTTGCTCTGCGCTCGTCTGTGGTTGAAAGCACTTGGTAGCACAGACTTTTTCCACCCCCAGTTGGAATACACATGATGCAATTGTCAACTTTCAACACAGTCTCTATACTGACTTGCTGGTGTGGCCTGAGGTCAGTTATTCCCCACTGGCTGCACATATCCTTTCTTGCAGTGCTACACGAGCTTGCCACAGGTGCAGCAATGTTTGTTTACAAGCTAAGCCAATCAGATTTCTTCTACCAGTTCTGCAGATTTGTTTAAACGCAGAGTCAATCAGATTTTACTTTATCCAGCGCAAACTGACTGGGTGTTGGGCACCTTGCCAAACCAGAACAAGGCCTACAGGCCTAATGCGAACCTGTGCATTGGGAAATACACCAGGTATAATGCTTCAATGCTGGACCATTACTTTTCATGTATATGAACTATGCAAGTACTAAACATTTTGAATGAGAAACAATTACACAAACATCACTGCTAAAATTCTGGCATAGGTGCACACAACACTAAAAAGATTGTAGCTGGCACCACCAGTCTTGTATACAACGAAGCTATCAGAGATATATAAATAAGCCCAATTTCAGACTGATATATCAAACCCCTCCTGAGAAAAACATGTGCAAAAGTCATGGTAGGTGGCGAAACCTGTCTTGTGAGCGAGAAAGCCATCAAAGACAAATAGACAGGTCAAAATATTAGGCCAATACATCAAACGTACCTTGAGTCTGATGCATGGGGCTGACCAGGCTTAGGTGAGAAAGGCTGTTGCCCAGAGTGAACTGTGACAAATTGCTTGCTCAGACTACTGCACTGAGTGAACTCATGACCTGCACCTGGCTAGACTGAGTGAACTTTTGACCTGTACCTGGCTGCACTGAGTGAACTCTTGACCTGTTGCATAATCTGAAAGACTTGGCAGTCTGCCAAAGCTATAAATAGAATGAAGCTACTGCACTGAGTAAACTCCTGACCCATACCTGGCTGCACTGAGTGAACTCTTGACCTGTTGCCTAATCTGATACAGTTGGCAGTCTGCCAAAGCTATAAATAGATCCAGACTGACCTCTAGCCTGTTGCCAATTCTGAAATAGTAGCCACACCATTGCATAAGCTCATGCAGGGGTCCTGTCCTGAGGGGCTAGACACCCATGAAGTGATCACATGGTGCCCATGAGGTGTTCACATGTCACCCATGAGGTGATCACATGCCATGTGCTTGGCTGCACTGATTGAACTATTGACCTATATCTGGCTGCACTGAATGAACTCTTGATCTGTTCCCAAATCTGAAACAGTTGGCAGTTTCTCATCCTATTTAAAGATACAGATTCAATCTTGGCCTGTTGGTATATCTGTTTACACATACTGAAAGACATTGGTTAAAATTTCTTTTTTCAAGCCAACATATTCATAAACTTTTTATCAAAATATCTAGAATAATAAAAGATGCAGTACTTTCATTGTTAAAGGTCCAATATTTCTGCCAAAAATCATTCTAGTAAACTTGAACAAAGGCCACCTAAGAATATTTTTTGTGCAATGTTACAGAAGATATAATTGAAATAATAATTTTGTAGAAGAACACTATTGCAGTCCTCAGTTTGAAAAAGACATAATAATGGCCATAAGACCAACTTAAGCTTTTCACAACTCAACCAAAAATCAACAAACTCAGTATATTCTGATATGATTGAAAGAACCATGTCCTAGGATAATTCTTTTGAAAAATTGAACAATTCAACTTGACAGTTTCATCATTAAGCTGAAAGAGGCTAAAATTATGAGGGTTTTTGCCCATAAAAAACAGGTCAATGTAGGTGGCACCACTAAATTTACAACTTCAAATATGAGTCATGTGACCAACATTTGCACAATACCTGGTAATGCTAGCTTCTGTCATTTCTGAGAGTACTATGTCAGTGTGCTTACTTGGCCGAATGACTGTTCAAATTTGTGTAACTCCACTAAAATTCATCAAATGCAAACCATTCGAACAAACTTGAGAGGGCTTGCCTCTGGGATCATTTATGTAAAATATTTAACAATTTGGCTCGACCGTCTACAAGAAGACGACTTTTAAAATATTGTCAGCATTTTCCTTATAAAATCTAAGTAAATGCAGATAACAAAAAAATAAGCTGAATCCCACAAAATTTCTGGGAATGGTAGCTCCTGCTATTCCTGAGAAATTATGGATTAATGTACAGATGACCAATGACCCCCGTACAAAAAGTAGGTCAATTCAGGTGGTGCCACCAATACCTGAATTTCATTTATGACTCATGTGACCAACACTGGCAAAAAATTTGGTGATGATAGCTCTGGCTGTTTCTAAGACTGTCATTTTAGTATGCTTTTTTGGACAGATGACTAAGTTCAACTTCCTGAACAAAATTGAGGGAGATGGTATAAAAGATTATTTCTGTGAAATATTGAACAATTTGGCTTGAGTGTTTCGTCAGAGAAGATTTTTAAAGTTTTTTTTTGGCTTTTTCTCTATAACATTTAAGAAAATTTTCAGATGGCTAATTTTTTGCATTAAATTTCATGATGCTAGCTCCAATCATTTTCAAAATAGTATGGGTAAACGTACAGAAGACAAACGCCGCCACACCATCGCATTAGTTCACAGGTTCACTCAAAATTAATACAGATGCATATTGAATGCAAAATTGTAATACAGATACATCTCACTGATGGCAAAATCTTGAATTAATTTGACTATGGATACCAATTATTTATAATTTATGTACAGCCGTCTTTATATACCCACAGAGAGCTGTATAGCTGTGATTGTAAACATTGCCTGGCATGAGGAATATAAAAAAATCATAAATCTACATTTTTTAAAAGCTTTTAAAAAACATTCTTGTCAATATTAACCATAGATAACCTGAAATCTAAATGTCTAGAGGCATGATGTAATAAATGCTGATAAACTGGTGCCAGTCTAGATGTATCTAGATGTAACTGTGTATCTGCTTCACACAGCTATAATATATGGTAAAATGACTCAATTGAACCTTTATAATTCAGCCAAAATTCATTCTTTGGAACCATAAAAGACAAATATTATAAGAATTATTCAGGGGATTATTCTTCTAAAATATTAAACAAATTGGCCTCAGTAGGGTCAGTCAAAAAAAAATTTACAGGTTTATAACTCATATGGGAAAATACAGCAAAATGGCTAAGTTAAGCTTCCCATTACTCAGCCAAAAATCACTGAACCAAAACCATTTGAACAAACTTGAATTATCAACTTCTAAGGATAATTAATGTGTGAGATTTAAGAATTTGGCCCAGTGGTTTTTGAGAAGAAGATCTATGTAGCCACTGAGCTAAAATGGGCTGTTACAGCATATGACTAAATTCAGCTTCCCATAACTCAGCCAAATGTCACTGAACTTAGACCATTTGAACAAATTTCAGAAAGCACTACCCTAGGATCATTTCTGTGCGATATTAAACTATTTTGCTATATGGTTTCAGAGAAGAAGTTTTTTGTAGCCGTCAGTATGATACGGGCACTGATAACCCCCGTACAAAAAAGGTTGATGCAGGTGGTGCCACCAATACCTCAATTTCAGATATGTCTCATGTGAACAACATTGGCATAAAATTTGGTGATGATAGCTCCAGCCTTTTCTGAGATTATAATTTTAGTATGCTTTTATGGACAGATGACTAAGTTCAACTTCCTGTAACTCAGCCAAAAATCACCAAACTTAAACCATTCGAACAAATTTGAGAAAGATTATTCCAGGAATCATTTCTGTGAAATATTGGACAATTTGGCTGAACAGTTTTGGAGAAGAAGATTTTTAAAGCTTTTTTAGCTTTTTCCCTATAAAATCTAAGAAAATGCAGTTAGCCAAAAAATAAGCAAAATCCGATATAGTTTTTTAGATGACTAATTTTTTGCATAAAATTTCATGATGCTACCTCTTGCCGTTTTCAAGATAGTATGGGTTAACATACAGACGACGGCCGACAGATGACGGATGACGCCACACCATCGCATAAGCTCACAGGTTCGCTAAAAATCCTGCTATTTCTCACAGCGTGCGAGTGGAAGGTCACCAGGAGGTCACGCGCTGTGTTCAGAGCTTAAATCACCACATGTTGCCATCAAATTTGAGTTAAACCTTTAGTTAAATGACAACTTAACATTGACTTAATTGTAGATTTGATTCCTACTAGCACACGAGCGCTGGTTTAGGTGACAAAAGAAATAGGAGTACACATTTACCCGAACTGGTAACCACAGTTACAGTGATGACACATCATGTCATTGGTTCTTTTCAACCCATTTGCATAGCCCGAGATGGCACTTCTTCCGAATATTGCAGAATGGCTACCATGGATACCAGCGGGCCATTGATGAGGCCTTACGGAAATGCAAATTTTTTGGGGCGTAGGGCAATTTCTCTCAAATCAGTTCTTAGAATGCTTATGGTTGTCAGAAATTTCGGCAGAGACCAAGTTCATAGCCAGGAAGCAGCTGCTTATTTCTCAAGCTAAACATTTTAAATAACTAGAATACGGGTAGTCGACAAGCTACTATGTGCATCCGCCAAAACCAGAGTGGGACGGGTGAAGTGAGGCATGGATTAAGTAGCAAGGGGAAATAGAGAGAGGTGTGTTGCATATAAGCATGGATGTCTGCAGCTGAAATGTGTATGTAGGTGGCGCCACCTGCCATAAAATCCAGAAAGTTATGCAAGTTGTATACAATTGTAAAATTTTAGGCAGATAAGTCAAACCAGTCCTGAGATATAAGCCTGGATGTCTGCAGCCTGAACGTGAAAGTAGGTGGTGCCACCTGCCACAAAATCAAGAAAGCTATCCAAGATGTATATACATGCAAAATTTTAGGCAGATAAGTCAAACAACTGCCGAGATATGAGTGATTTTATCCTACGGCAGACAAACAGACAGACGCTGTGCAAAAATAAATGGTTGCAGGTGGCACCACCAGTTTTTCGTATGATAAAGAGCTTTGTGAAATCTATACACATGCAAAATTTTGGGAGGATACGTCAAACCAGTCCTAAGATATAGGCCTGCATGTCTGCAGCCTGAATGTGAATGTAGGTGGTGCCACCTGTCATAAAATCAGGAAAGCTATCAAAGATGTATATACATGCAAAATTTTAGGCAGATAAGTCACACCACTGCTGAGATATGAGTGATTTTATCCCATGGCAGACAAACAGATGGTCGCTGTGCAAAAATGGTTGCAGGTGGTGCCACCATTTTCTATGTATGTTATAAAGCTATCCAAGGGCTACATTTGTGCAAAAATTTTTTCCTGATTGGTCAAACGAGTCCGAAGATGTGTGGGTAAATGTGTCAAAACAGACGAACAGATGGACGCACTGGAGAGAGGAAAGGTCAGAGGTCAACGCAAAATATTTTGGCACCAGTGCACATGTGACCCAATAATCGTGCAAAGTTTTGGAAAAATCTGTCCAGTGGTCTCAGAGTTCTATTCCAGAAACGAATGTGGCGGAGGAGGAACCCGGTCAAAAACATAGTATCCGCAAAACTTTTTGGCGGATACAATTATGCGCTTTCTATAAAACTAATAATAACAAGGGACCAATGGGTCACGGCACTCAGCTGTTATATATGATATAAAAATATGATTTAGAAATGAGGCACATGCTTGTTTTGTGTGGAAATAAATATAAGCTGTATTATGAGTTGTGGGTGTCTAGCTTATGTATGATTTTGATAGTATCTTTGGAGACAGGGAAGAGGATTGATTTCATTTATTTTATTAACAAATGGAGTGCTGTTGTCACACAGATTTTGACTTGGCCAACTTATAAGCAGAACATATAATATAAGAGTTTAACTATTTATTAAAAATAATTACAAATTGTCCCAAATATAATTGTTATTAAAAATAATTAGAGAATCGTATGATTTTTAAAAATAAAATACAACTGAAATGATTATTAAAATAATATCAAAGAATATATTCATGAATGCATTCATGAATACAGTTTGAAAGTATTTGCACTGGTATTCAAAAACTTTCATTTTTACCTGAATTCCCATTCTTATGCAAGAAATTTTATAATGGAGTACATATTCATATTCGTATTCAAATACATTTGCAAAGTATTCGCACCATTCAAACAATGATGTTGAGAATCCAGAATATACAAAATTCACACATTTAAATAATGATCATAAGTACCTGGTTTTATGGCTTTTATTCATATTAAAAAAAAAAATAAATGTAATATATTCATTTTGGACTAATTTCACATCAATGTACACACTTGAAACAGCAGGAATCTAGATTAATATTATCAACTGCATCTTTGTCTATCATTCATTTCCTTCATATGATCCCTAATGATAAGTAATAAATAATATGATTTATTTTTTTATCATTAAAATTGAACTGAAAAATACCATAGGTGACTGCATAGTGTTATTTGGAATACATGACATTCTATCAATTGATAGAAACAAATTCCTTTTCCATTTTTCTTTAATTTGTTATTAAAAACCAATAACAAGGGACCCATGGGTCACGGCGCTCAGCTGATCGTGATTGGACTATAAATGTTTCTCCACTGTGACACTATATCGAGTCGATAAAGCTTATGAATATCATGGACATGTTGGGCTATTAAAAAGGAATGTAATGTAATATGTGAGTAAATGATGAATGAAATTACCTGACTGATGGATTAACAGAGTCAAATATAGTGGTTTATTTTTAATTTATTTAGGAGGGGTTGAAAATTGTGATATATTTGAGCAAATATGAATGCAATGACAGCAGTAATAAGCAGTAGTAGAATGATGATAAGGCTATTTGTTGAAGGATCTAAAGTGTATGGTAGTCTGCAAGCTTTCAATTTGACAGATATGATGTTATGATTAACTATGCTGATGAAGTGATTTATGAATTTGTGACTGTATGACACAATATCTCTTTAGTCTTGACAAGGTACATTATTGTGATGCCCCCTATGTCTACATATTACACAATATTGACACAATTTCTGGCATGTACATAGGTACCTATGGACAAATAGTTATACAAAATATTAAAGTATGAAATATCTTATTCATCTTGTTCTTGCTTACTGAGGCTGACTTTGGGATTGGGTTCGGAGAAGGGAAAAGTGAGGGCAGCATGAAGGTGGATGTAGAAATATTCTATTGTAATGTTTTTCATTTATATAAGAATATGAAAAGCTAAGAGGAAAGGGGCCCTCCTACTTGGTTATAGTAAAGTTCCAAATATATGATTGCAAACTAATACTCTGACAAGACTGTCATGAAGAAAAACAGTAAAAGTTATGAGATAATGTGATGCATATGAAAATTTACAGATGGACAGGCAAGTGGACAGAATGGACTAATACCTTTATTTCACTTTCAAGGGAATAATGCATTTAAGTTAATATATAATCCTATTTTTTTAAGCATATCCACTTTTTCCATTAAGAAGTTTTTATCTGAATCATTTTTTTATTTACAGGTTTTATAAATTTTTAATAAAAAAACCTGAAAATATAAGTTAAAATATTAGAATTGTTGCAAAAGTTGCAATCATTATATATACAGAGTAAAAAACTGAAACTATAAGTTAAATATTAGAATTGTTGCAAAAGTTGCAATCATCATATATCCAGAGTGTAGCTCATATTGGGTCAGATTATGCATACACATATATTTCATTATTTTTAAATCATAAATGTTTAAACTGAATTTAAAAGAAAATTATGCCACAACATGGCATCTACAAGAATATTCCTTGAATCACTATTAGAAAGTTTTGCACATTGGAGTTGTCAGTACATGCTTAATTTTATTCACCAAAATAAAATAAAAGATTCAGTAAATTTGATAAAATAAAACATCTTTTCAAATAAAGTATACACACTGTTGGTTGAATGAGGGACAACTAGATGTGTCGAAACGACACGAATGCCCCCGCCTGGGGCAAATTAGAAACATTTGTTAAATTTGGTAAAATTTTTTAAGTTCAGGAAGTGTTGTATGGTCAAAAGTAGGTCAACAAGGGCAAAATGCAAACTCGATCTGTAAAGGGTCATCATCAAGCAACACACCAAAAATCAGGCCAGTATCTGCAGGCATTGTGAAAAAAAGTCCATATATGTGCATTTTTCATGAAAATTTCTGTCTTTCATGAAATTTTCTATGTTCAGGATCTGTCATATGGTAAAAAATAGGTTAACTGGGACGAAACGCGAACTCGATCTGTAAGTGGTCATTATGCGCCCACAGACCAAACATTAGGCCAGTATTTGTTAGCATTGTATTGCGAAAATAGAATATTAGCAAAAGTTGATAATCATTTATAAATTTAAATTGGAGAGGTATATACCATGTTTCATAACAATCCACCAAATGCTTCCTGAGAAATAAGCTCCTAAGTTTTTTTCTATACTAAGCTCTGTGACCTTGAAAAGTAGGTCAAGATCACCCATCTTTGAACTTGACCAAGATTTTGTAAATATAATGCAACAGCACTGAAGAAATGAAGTTCCTGTGTTGAATACCTTTGGAGATATCCTGCACAAAAGGCAAAATTGAAAAAATCCGATAAAATTTCATTAAAAAATCAGAAATTGCAGGTGGCGCCACCAAAATTGTGCAGCACATACAGACCATCAGTCCCAATGATCACAGTAAGTTTTGTGAAAATCCACACAATGGTTCCTGAGATATAAACTTCTGAGTGTTTTTCTATAATCAGCTCTAAAATGTAGAAAAATGGGTCAAGGTCACCCATCTTCGAACTTGACCAAGATTTTATCGATATACATCTTCACTGATGAAATAAAATTCCAACAGTGAATCCTTTTAGAGATATCCCGCTCACAAGGTAAAAGTTAACAGACGCGGAACGGACGGACGGACAGACACCTGACAGACAGATGGACAGACGGACTGCTTGGGTGACGACAATAGCCCATCAGCCTATGAGCTGAGGGCTAAAAACGGCTGTACATGTGTATTTGTCATGAAAATTTCTATTTTTCATGAATTTTTCTAAGTTTAGATGCCGTAAAAAGGTCAAAAGTAGGTCAACTGGGACGAAACGCGAACTCAATCTGTAACTGGTCATTATCTGCCCACACACCAAAAATCAGGCCAATATCTGCAGGCATTGCGAAAAAAAGTCTGTACATGTGTATTTGTCATGAAAATTTTTATTTTTCATGAAATTTTCTAAGTTTAGGAGGCGTAAAACGGTCAAAAGTAGGTCAACCAGGACGAAACGCGAACTCGTCTGTAACTGGTCATTATCTGCCCACACACCAAAAATCAGGCCAATATCTGCAGGCATTGCGAAAAAAAGTCCGTACATGTGTATTTGTCATGAAAATTTCTATTTTTCATGAAATTCTCTAAGTTTAGGAGCCGTAAAACGGTAAAAAGTAGGTCAACCGGGATGAAACGCGAACTCGATCTGTAACTGGTCATTATCTGCCCACACACCAAAAATCAGGCCAATATCTGCAGGCATTGTGAAAAAAAATCCGTACATGTGTATTTGTCATGAAAATTTCTATTTTTCATGAAATTTTCTAAGTTTAGGAGCCGTAAAACGGTCAAAAGTAGGTCAACCGGGACAAAACTCGAACTCGATCTGTAACTGGTCATTATCTGCCCACACACCAAAAATCAGGCCAATATCTACAGGCATTGCGAAAAAAAGTCCGTACAACTGTTTGATTTCGGAATGACGGAATGACAGAATGACGGACATGGGTAAAACTATATGCCCCGGCCACTTTGTGGCGGGGGCATAAAAAATATCATTGTGTTAATTACTATCCCAGTTTTAATTTATTACTGGAATTAATAGTCAATTTCACACCTGGTGAAGTTTTTACTCTTCTGAAGTAAGGAATTACTTATCTCATGAACATCCACACTTTCATAGCAATACACCACTTTGTGGACACAATTAAATGTACACTTTAATCAATGTAACCCTGGTGGTACAACACAAAATCTAAAATGTAGCATAGCCTAGAATAAGAATGAATTAAATACAGAAAATAATAACATTCATCTAGTTTATGCACCATCTAGGGGGGGGGGGTGCAGGGCAGAGGGGAAGCCTGCTGGTAGTGGCCAAGCTGACCCAAGGCAAGCTGCCTGGGGTGGGTTACATAATGCAAGTGAAGGCTGTACTACTAGGTGGGCTAGATGTAAACAATACTTGACATGGTGTATGAAAACATGAATAAAAGCTATTCTTTCCAATCAATTTCTTTGAAATTTCAGATTTTAAAAGATTAAATCCTTACGTATATATACTGTGAAAATTAAATAAACAGTGCCAAAGTTGGACAAAATGTAAGGTATTGGTTTTTAATTTATGCTAATAACTTGAAAAATTTGCAAAATTCAGATCTAATTTTGGGTAAACAATTGAATCTTGATTAAATAAAGTTATATTCCTGAAAAAAAGTCTCTAGGTTCAGCAATTCTCATGTTAGGTGAGTAAATATATTTCCTGAATTTTTAAAAAATTGCATTATGTTTTGGGCCATAACTTCAAAATAATACCCAATACTGACCTAATTTTTGGTATGTTCATAGAAAATGTATGAAAGAATGTGAATACTAAATACATTTAAAAACAGATCAGTGGTTTTGATATTAGGCAGCCTTGAAGTGTAACAATGGCTTTTTTTTATGGAAAACAGAGTTTTTTTTCCTTAATATCTCAAAGGAACGAAGTCCTAATGACCAAATTTTCAGTATGGTAGGAGATTTTGGGGACATCTAAAATTATGCCAACAGCCTGGGGAGCATAGAGATGTGCACTGAATGACCTACAGTCATCAAAGTGGACTGCTTGACAATGTAAGGGAATACAACAAGAGCCTCCAAAAAAATTCAATAACTAGCCTAATTTTGCAGCTTTTATTTTCAAATTTCAGATTTTAACAGATTAAATCCTTATGTATACATGCTGTGAAAATTAAATCCACAGTACTTACAGAAAAAAACGTCCCGTGGCCAAAGTAGAGCAAAATTTAAGGTACCAATTTTATATTTTTGCCAATATTAAAAAAATTTCAGCAGATTTTGATCTAATATTTGGTATACAATTAAATTTTGATTAATTAAAGTAGTATTACTGAAAAAAAGTCCCAACCTTTAACACTTTTGGTCTTAAGTGACCAAATATCTTCCTGATTTTTTTACAAAGTCCATTATGTTCGGGCCCATAACTTTTTTAAATTATATAATACTGACTTAATATCTGGCATGTACATAGGAACTATATAGAGGAATATTAATGGTAAATATGAAGAAAACCAGATGAGTGGTTTTGATATTAGGCAGTCCTGAAGTGTGAAAATAAATTTCTAATAAAAAATTGAGGTTTTTCCTTAATATCTCGAAGAAACGAAGTCCTATTGACCCAATTTTCGGCATGGTAGGAGATTTTGGGGACATCTAACTGTATGCCGAATTTCAGATTCATAGGTCCAACGGTGTCGAAACGTGCCAATCTTACAGCCGGACATCCGGACGGACGGATGGACAGAAGGACGGACGACGGACAATGGACCACGACTATAGCTCAGATGACTTATAGTCAGCTGAGCTAAAAATTTATTAATTTATTGTTTATTGTTATGTTGTTAGTTAAAACTACTAGATGAGTTGGGTTGGACACCTGGATCAATTGTGGCTGGCCATAAGCTGCCTGGCTGCCCCAGTGTATGCCTCACGTCAAGCCTGCATAATTTGATGAAAGGTCAACAAGGTCAATATACAGGTGACTCAAGAGGGGCTGGGGAGAGCTAAGGTCTGACATGGTCTCATAAAAACATTAATAAAAGTTACAATTTTTGGCCAATTTCGTTCAGCTTTCTAAACTAAAAAGCTGAAATCCTTATGTGTGCATGATATGAAAATTATATCAACAGTGCTCACAGGAAACAAAAGTGCCATGGTCAAAGTTTGGCAAAATTTAAGGTACTAATTTTATATTTATACTAATAACTTATAAAATTTGAAAAATTCAGAACTAATTTTGGGTATTCAATTGAATCTTGATAAAATGATGTTACATCCCTGACAAAAAATCTCTAGCTTCAGCAATCCTCTTGTTAAGGGAGTAAATATATTTCTTGATTTTTTACAAAGTGCATTATGTTTGGGCCCATAACTTAAAACAATTACGCAATACTGACATCATTCCTGGCATGTGCATAGAGAATGTATAGAAAAATATGTATATTATATATGATTAAAGTGAGATCAGTGGTTTTGATATTAGGCAGTCTTGAAGTGTAACAATGGGTTTTTAATGGAAAAATGAAGTTTTTCATTAATATCTCGAAGGTATTAAGTCCTAGTGACCAAATTCTTGGCATGGTAGGGGATTTTGGAGACATCTAATTGTATGCCAAATTTTAGGAACTGAGAGCTAAAGCTTGGGAGCTGAGCTCTTGCAAACTGCATAACACTAGCTTGATGTTAACAATATGTTACATGGTGCTTGAAAACTTGAATAAAATCTACAGTTTTTTATCAACTGGTTTCAAATTTTTGGTGTTAACAAACAAAATGCTAACAAAAACATGCTGTGAAAATTAAATCCACAGTACTTTCAGGAAAAAAATGTGCCATGGTCAAAGTTGGGCAAAATTTAAGGTACCAATTTTTTATTTTTGTTAATATTTTAAAAAATTTAAAAGATTTTGATCTAATTTTGGGTATACAATTTTTGATTAATTAAAGTTATATTACTGGAAAAAAAGTCCATAGCTTTAACATATTTTGTGTTAAGTGATCAAATATCTTTCCTGATTTTTTACAAAATGCATTATGTTTGGGCCCTGACTTTTTTAAATTATATAATACAGACATAATTTCTGGCATGTACATAGGAACTTTATAGGGGAATATTTATGGTAAGTATGAGGAAAAACAGATAAGTAGTTTTGATATTAGGCAGTCCTGAAGTGTGAAAATAGGTTTTTAATAATAAATTGAGGGTTTTCCTTTATTTCTCAAAGGAACGAAGTTGCAAAGATCCAGTTTTCGGCTTGGTAGGAGATCTTGGGGACAACAGGTTTTTAATAATAAATTGAGGGTTTTCCTTAATTTCTCAAAGGAACGAAGTCGCAAAGATCCAGTTTTCAGCTTGGTAGGAGATCTTGGATTCCTAGGTCTTACGGTTTCAAAACGTGCCACATCTACGGACGGACGGACAGACAGACAGACAGACGGACGACGGACAATGGACCATGTCTATAGCTCAGATGACTTATAGTCAGCTGAGCTAAAATTGATATCACTTAACAAACTAGAGCTAGGAAAAATAAGAATTCCCATTCTTTCTGGGAAAATAAGAATTCTCATTTTTCCCGGGAAGAATGGGAATTCTCATTCCTTCAGGAAAGATTCTGGATCTTCCCAGATTCTCATTCTTCCCTCGACATACATATACATCAATAAACTGGTATATATACATACATATATCTATATATATATATATATATATATGTATATACCAATATATTAATTTATATATATATATATATATATATATATATATATATATATATAATCTATCAAATTTTGTTTAACTTCATGACATAAGGAATTACTGGCATCAACACTGTGTTGTCACTGGTAAGTTTTCAAACATTCAAACACTTAAACCAATAGAAAAACATTTGCGATAAAAATATATGATGATGGTCATTCTTAAGATTAAAACTATGGCCATAAGTGGTTGGCTTTTCCAGTATTATGCACATTAATTTTGACCGTCTCCACCCCTCCACCACCACCACTGTCTCAAAGCCCTGAGAAACCAAATTTTTTTTTTTGTATTTGTTTCCTTACCTCTTTCTGATATACCAGACCAGACTCAAACATTTTCAGAAAAATCCACTGGGTCCAGCAATAATATTCTGAGTCACAGGTGGCATACTCCTGTCAATATGATAATAATAAATAAAAATAAAACAAGAGTATTTGTTATAATCCACTGGGTCCAGCGATAATATTCTGAGTCACAGGTGGCATACTCCTGTCAATATGATAATAATAAATACAAATAAAACAAGAGTATTTGTTATAATCCACTGGGTCCAGTGATAATATTCTTGGTCACAGGTGGCATACTCCTGTCAATATGATAATAATAAATACAAATAAAACAAGAGTATTTGTTATAATCCACTGGGTCCAGCGATAATATTCTGAGTCACAGGTGGCATATTCCTGTCAATATGATAATAATAAATACAAATAAAACAAGAGTATTTGTTATAATCCACTGGGTCCAGTGATAATATTCTGGGTCACAGGTGGCATACTCCTGTCAATATGTTATATTAATATACAAATAAAACAAGAGTATTTGTTATAATCCACTGGGTCCAGCGATAATATTCTGAGTCACAGGTGGCATACTCCTGTCAATATGATAATAATAAATACAAATAAAACAAGTGTATTTGTTATAATTAAACAAGGAACATCACAGAGTCATTAAAGTCACTACATTTATGAAAACTAGAATATTCTTGGCACCGCAGGTCCATAGTATCCACAGATAATTAATCCCCCCCCCCCCCCCTTCAAGAACAGGCCCCCATCTTCAGCAGCATATACTGACACTTGGCAAGCAATTATGGTTTTTACCATCTATCAACTTGAGAAACAATATTTTTCACCAAATATGGGGCATATACAGTGAATCACTCTTGAGAAAAGGGGATTAATTTATACTATAACAAGGGACCTAGGGGTCACGGCGCTCAGCTGATCATGATTGGACTATATATGTATCACCATTGTGATAGTATACCGAGTCGATAAAGCTTATGAATATAATGGACATGTTGGGTAATTATAAAGGAATATAATGTAATATGTGAGTAAATGATATATGAAATAACCTAACTGATGGATAAATATGGAGTAAAATATAGAATTTTATTTTTTATATATTTGGGAGGGGTTGAAAAGAGCAATTTATTTGAGCAAATATGAATGCAATGACAATATACTGAGCAGTAATAGAATGATGATAAGGCTATTTGTTGAAGGATCTAAAGTGTATGAAAGTCTGCAAGATTTCAATTTGACAGATATAATGTTATGATTTACTATGCTGATGAGGGAATTTATGAATTTGTGACTGGATGACATGATATCTCTTCGGTCTTGACATACATTATTTTGATGCCCACCACATCTACATATTACACAATACTGACATAATTTCTGGCATGTACATAGGTACCTATGGACAAATAGTTATACAAAATATAAAAATATGAATATATCTGATTCATCTTGTTCTTGTTCACTGAAGCTGACATTGGGATTGGGTTCAAAGAAGGGAACAGTGAGGGCAGCAAAGGAGGACTGGATGTAGAGAGAAAAGGAGAGAGAGAGAGAGAGAGAGGGAAAACAGAGCATTCAACAGTACTAAACACCTGTAAGGTAAAAATCTTAAATATTATGAAATGTAGATAAAGTTTGAGAGGAAGAGGTAATCTAGGCCATGGTTGGTTGATATGATTGACGAAATTGTTACGAATTATATTTTGAGATCTGACCATGGGTTTCCATTGGTTACCTTTTTGATAAGCTGTTGACAGTTCAACAGTTTACACATTTGACTAATGAGATCCAATTTATTCAATAAACTTTTTTTTTTCAATTTAATGATATGTATACAGTTGCCATAAGGTCCCCACTCCACAGGTGGAATGACTTGATGGGGGGCGGGGGGGGGGGGGGTATGATGGGAGTTACAACCCCTCTGTCTCTCTGTAGATATTTTCTTTAATTATTAAATTTTATGCTATGGCAATATTACTATTGTTCACAGTGCAAAGGAGCAAGGACTCAGTAGAGTGAAGAAGGGGATGGTGGGAGTTACAACACCCTTGCATATAAAACACCCCAGGATATAAAATTTAATTCAACAATGCTTATAAGAAAAAAAGTTTATTCATAATCATTAAATGTTTAAAACAGGCAGAAAGATGGAGAAACAAAGCAATCATTTTATTCCCGTTCTACTGAGCCAGGAAAAAATTAACAATATTTACATTAATTCCGACAATGTGTTTCCATTGGTTACCTTTTTGATAAGCTGTTGACAGTTCAACAGTTTACACATCTGTCTAATGAGATCCAATTATTTTAATAAACCAATTTTTCTATTTTATCATATGTATTCAGTAGCCATAAAGTCCCCACTTAACAGGTGGGAGGATTGATGGGGGAGGGGGTTATGATGGGAGTTACAACGCCTCAGTCTCTCTGTATATATTATCTTTAATTATTAAATTTTATGGAATAGCAATAGAACTACTGTTTACAGTGCCAAAGAGCAAGGATTCTGTGGGGTGGGGGAAGGGGATGATGGGAGTTACAGCACCCTTGCATATTCATACAGGATATGAAATTTAATTCAAATGCTTACAGGGAAAAAAAGTTTATTCATAATTATTAAATATTTAAGCAGGCAGACAGGTGGAGAAACAAAGCAAATTATTTTAATTCCCATTCTACTGAGCCAGGATAAATTAACAATATTTGCCTTAATTCCTTGTTTTCAATACATCATTTTTTCCAGGTTTAACAAGGGACCTATGGGTCACGACGCTCAGCTGTTATATATGATAAAAAAATATTATTTAGAAATAAGGCACATGCTGGTTTTGTGTGGTAATAAATATAAGCTGTATTATGAGTTGTTGTTGTTTAGCTTATGTATGATTTTGATAGTACCTTTGGAACAGGGAAGAGGATTGATTTCATTTATTTTATTAACAAATGGAGTACTACTGTCACACAGATTTTCACTTGGCCATATAACTTATAAGCAGAACATATAATATAAGAGTTTAACTATTTATTAAAAAAATTACAAATATTGTCCCAAATATAATTTTTATTAAAAATAATAAGAGAATCATATGATTTTTAAAATGAAATATAACTGATATGATTATTAAAATAATATTTAAGAATATATTCATGAATGCATTCATGAATACATTTTGAAAGTATTTGCACGAGTATTCATATACTTTCATTTTTACCTGAATTCCCATTCTTTATGCAAGAAATTTTATAATGGAGTACATAATCATATTCATATTTAAATACAATTACAAAGTATTTGCACCATGTCTTGTATTTATTCAGTTTTCACCAAACAAAGATGTTGAGAATCCAGAATATACAAAATTCACACATTTAAATAATGATCATAAGTACCTGGTTTTATGGCCTTTATTTATATTAAAAAATAACTGTAAAAAATTCATTTTGGACTAATTTCACATCAATGTACACACTAGACACAGTAGGAATCTAGATTAATATTATCAACTGCATCTTTGTCTATCATTAATTTCCTTCATATAATCCCTAATGATTAGTAATGAATAATATGATTTACTTCTTTATCATTAAAATTGAACTGAAAAATGCCATAGGTGACTGCATGGTGTTATTTGGAATATGTGACATTCTACCCATCGATACAAGATTCTTATATCATCAGTAACTGCAAGTTAATTCCCTGTTATTATAAACTAACAAATTCCTTTTCTATTTTTCTTTAATTTGTTATTAAAAACCAATAAAAATTTATTAATTTATTGTTTATTGTTATGTTGTTGGTTAAAACTACTAGATGAGTTGGGTTGGACACCTGGATCAACTGTGGCTGGCCATAAGCTGCCTGGATTCTCGCCTCAAGCGTGCATAATTTGATGAAAGGTCAACAAGGTCAACAAAGTGGTGACTCAAGAGGGGCTGGAGAGAGCCAAAGTCTGACAGGGTCTCATAAAAAACATTAATAAAAGCTACAATATTTGGCCAATTTCTTTCAGCTTTCTAAACTAAAAAGCTGAAATCCTTATGTGTGCATGATACGAAAATTATATCAACAGTGCTCACGGGAAACAAAGTGCCATGGTCACAGTTGGGCAAAATTTAAGGTACTAATTTTATATTTATGCTAATAACTTATAAAATTTGAAAAATTCAGAACTAATTTTGGGTATTCAATTGAATCTTGATTAAATAATGTTACATCCCTGACAAAAAAAATCTCTAGCTTCAGCAATGCCCTTGTTAAGGGAGTAAATATATTTCTTGATTTTTTACAAAGTGCATTATGTTTGGGCCCATAACTTAAAACAATTACACAATACTGACATCATTCTGGCATGTGCATAGAGAATGAAAAATATGTATATTATTTATGATTAAAGTCAGATCAGTGGTTTTGATATTAGGCAGTCCTGAAGTGTAACAATTGGTTTTTAATGGAAAAATGAAGTTTTTCATTAATATCTCGAAGGTATTAAGTCCTAGTGACCAAATTCTTGGCATGGTAGGGGATTTAGGAGACATCTAACTGTATGCCGAATTTAAGGAACTTAGAGCTGAAGCTGGGGAGCTGAGCTCTTGCTAACTGCATAACACTAGCTTGATGTAAACAATATGTTACATGGTGCTTGAAAACTTGAATAAAATCTACAGTTTTTGATCAAGTGGTTTCAAATTTTTGGTGTTAACAGTTGAAATGCTAACAAAAACATGCTGTGAAAATTAAATCCACAGTACTTACAGCAAAAAAACGTGCCATGGTCAAAGTTAGGCAAAATTTAAGGTACCAATTTTATTTTTGCTAATATTTTAAAAAATTTAAAAGATTTTGATCTTATTTTGGGTAAACAATTTAATTTTGATTAATAAAAGTAATATTACTGGAAAAAAAGTGCTTAGCTTTAACAAGTTTTGTGTTAAGTGATAAAATTTCTTTCCTGATTATTTACAAAATGCATTATGTTTGGGCCCATAACTTTTTTAAATTATATAATACAGACCTAATTTCTGGCATGTACATAGGAATTATATAGAGGATTATTTATAGGAAATATGAGGAAAAACAGATGAGTGGTTTTGATATTAGGCAGTCCTGAAGTGTGAAAATAGGTTTTTAATAAAAAATTGAGGTTTTTCCTTAATTTCTCAAAGGAATGAAGTCGCAAAGACCCAGTTTTCGCCTTGGTAGGAGATCTTGGGGACATCTAACATTATGCTGAATTTTGGATTCCTAGGTCTTACGGTTTCAAAACGTGCCACATCTACGGACGGACGGACGGACGGACAGACGGACGGACGACGGACAATGGACCACGACTATAGCTCAGATGACTTATAGTCAGCTGAGCTAAAAATGTAACTACGGTAAAATCTGTGAAATTTCGTACAGAAAAAAATTATTAAATTTGTGGAAGTCCGAAATTTTACAGTCCATTTCAGCAGTTTTAAAATTATGGTCTTAACAGGTTAAGATGCCTCGTCGGCAGTGGGCGATAATAGGAGCCTCAAGTATTCACTCGCCGATTTTGCATTCATCTGTGTGAACCATGAAGTTTCATAAATAAAAAATGTTTTTCTATACTTGTGTTGTTTATTTTATATTAAATCACTTTGGAAAAGGAATCTGGAAAGTATATCAGAAGGATTTAATCCTGTCATGAAGCTTGACACCCGTACATGCTTGCGTGATATCCGGGGCTTTGCCTGGAGAGATCGTTTTTCAGGTGGCTTACGCATGGAAATCCCCACTGATGGTGCACAAAAAGCTAGAGGTCTTGAGATCACTTAAAGAGTTAATCGGTCCTGATTTTCCAATATCAAATATCCAACCTCCGTTAACCTTCATGAACTTCTGCCAGTGCTTTGATGTACCGTTTGATCTCGTGTGACTTGATTGTTGGGTGACACGGTACCCGGGTACTCGAAACTGAGTCGTTCTGGTGTGACATTCAAGATGTTTATTTTTAATGTTTTAATGGAAATTAGCATTAATTTTCAAACTGATTAACATTGGCATTACACACACCGGAGCACTGAGCTTGCTTGAAAGACCAAATTGAACCTGGCTTACACATGGAAATCCCCCTTTACGGTGCACGAAAAGCTAGTGGTCTTGAAATCATTTACGGAGTTAATCCTGATTATCCAATTTCCAACCTTCGTCAAACTTCATGGACGTCTGTCAGATGTCAGTTATTCACAGCGTGTCGCTCGCATCCCGGACAAATAAGCGACTCACAGTAGAGATATTTTAAGTTTTTTTCTATTGTCGCTGAAACAAAAATCTTAGTTTTCAGTCCAATTACATTCTATATGATGTAGATATAATTCATATTAATTATCAGTAGCATGGCATTCACATCGATCCGACCAGTAGGCTTGTTCAAAACCAGATAACAGGATGAGGTTACGTCCCTAAAGTCAAATATGGCGTAACAGACCATCGGCAGTTCAAAATTTAACATGTCATTTTAATAATTATGGTTACTGAAGAAAGACTGTGTACGAAATTCATCGAGGTACGAAATTTCACAGATTTTATGGTACACATTTACAGTATAACATATATATATGAATATTTCAGTTGATTCACATTTCTAACTTAATTGCTTCAACATTCATAGCTAATTAATCTGGTTTATAGTACCTGTCAACAGAATGGGGTGCAGGGAGGATGGGAGGCTTAGGGGTGAGCGAGAATGGAGGAGGGAGAGAGAATGAGAGAGAGAGAGCTAGACTGCCAGAGAGAGAGAGAGAGGCTCTCTGGTAAATACTGCCTGACCCAGCCTGACCCAGACAATCACAGAGGCAGTAGCTAGGTCAGAAGTTGAACCTGTTGTTATGTAACACTGCCTAGCACACATTTCACTGACTTGATGAAAACAATCAAGACATGGTGCTTGAAAACTTGAATGAAATCTACAGTTTTTGATCAATTGGTTTCAAATTTCAGAATTTAACAGATAAAATGCTTATGTGTACATGCTGTGAAAATTAAACCCTCAGCACTAACATTAGTAACAGGAAATAAATGTCCACTGTAAGTCATGTTAATTATCATGCATGCTTTTCACAAAGGAGTTAACTGTTATTCAATAATTACAGGTTGCCCATAGCCAAGAGTACCACTAGCACAAATGATATGAGAGTTAAACTATTCTTTAACAAGGGACCCATGGGTCACGGCGCTCAGCTGATCATGATTGGACTATAAATGTTTCTCCACTGTTATACTATATCAAGTCGATAAAGCTTATGAATATCATGTACATGTTGGGCTATTATAAAGGAATGTAATGTAATATGTGAGTAAATGATAAATGAAATTACCTGACTGATGGATTAATAGAGTCAAATAAAGTGGTTAATTTTTTATTTATTTAGGAGGGGTTGAAAATTGTGATATATTTGAGCAAATATGAATGCAATGACAGCAGTAATAAGCAGTAGTAGAATGATGATAAGGCTATTTGTTGAAGGATCTAAAGTGTATGGTAGTCTGCAAGCGTTCAATTAGACAGATATGATGTTATGATTAACTATGGTGATGAAGTGATTTATGAATATGTGACTGTATGACACAATATCTCTCTAGTCTTGACAAGGTACATTATTGTGATGCCCACTATGTCTACATATTACACAATATTGACATAATTTCTGGCATGTACCTAGGTACCTATGGACGAATAGTTATACAAAATATTAAAGTATGAATATATCTGATTCATCTTGTTCTTGCTTACTGAGGCTAACTTTGGGATGGGGTTCGGAGAAGGGAAAAGTGAGGGCAGCACGAAGGTGGATGTAGAAATATTCTATTGTAATGTTTTTCATTTATATAAGAATATGAAAAGCTAAGAGGAAAGGGGCCCTCCTACTTGGTTATATTAAAGTTCTAAATATATGATTGCAAACTAATACAAGACTGTCATGAAGAAAAACAGTAAAAGTTTTGAGATACTGTGTTGTATACGAAAATTTACAGATGGACAGGCAAGTGGACAGAATGGACTAATACCTTTATTTCACTTTCAAGAGAATAATGCATTTAAGTTTATATATAATCCTATTTTTTTAAGCAGATCCACTTTTTCCATTAAGAAGTTTTTATCTGAATCATTTTTTTATTTACAGGTTTATAAATTTTTAATTAAAAAAACCTGAAAATATAAGTTAAAATATTAGAATTGTTGCAAAAGTTGCAATCATTATATATACAGAGTAAAAAACATTGGGTCATATTATGCATACACATATATTTTATTATTTTTAAATCATAAATGTTTAAACTGATTTTTAAAAGAAAATAATGCCACAACATGGCATCTACAAGAATATTCCTTGAATCACTATTAAAAAGTTTTGCACATTGGAGTTTTCAGGACATGCTTAATTTTATTCACCAAAATAAAATAAAAGTAAATTTGATAAAATAAAACATCTTTTCAAATAAACTATACACACTGTTGGTTGAATGAGGGACAAACAATATCATTGTGCTTATTACTATCCCACTTTTAATTAATTACTGGAATTAATAGTCAATTTCACACCTGGTGAAGTTTTTACTCTTCTGAAGTAAGGAATTACTTACTTCATGAACATCCACACTTTCACAGCAATACGCCACTTTGTGGACACAATTAAATGTACACTTTAATCATTGTAACCCTGGTGGTTCAATACAAAATCTAAAATGTAGCATGTCCAAGAATAAAATAAAATACAGAAAAATTATAACATTCATCTAGTTTATGCACCAGCTGGGGGGATGAGTGCAGGGCAGAGGGGAAGCCTGCTAGTAGTGGCCAAGCTGGGCCAAGGTAAGCTGCCTGGGGTGGGTTACATAATGCAAGTGAAGGCTGTACTACTAGGTGGGCTAGATGTAAACAACACTTGACACGGTGTATGAAAACATGAATAAAAGCTATTCATTCCAATCAATTTCTTTTGAAAGTTCAGATTTTAAAAGAATAAATCCTTATGCATATATGCTGGGAAAATTAAATCAACAGTGTCAAAGTTGGACAAAATTTAAGGTATTGATTTTTTATTTATGCTAATAACTTGAAAAATTTGCAAAATTCAGATTCAATTTTGGGTAAACAATTGAATCTTGATTAAATAAAGTTATATTCCTGAAAAAAGTCTCTAGGTTCAGCAATTCTCATGTTAGGTGAGTAAATAAATTTCCTGATTTTTTAAAAAATTGCATTATGTTTTGGCCCATAACTTCAAAATAATACCCAATACTGACCTAATTTTTGGTATGTTCATAGAAAATGTATAAAAGAATGTGAATACTAAATACGATCAAAAACAGATCAGTGGTTTTGATATTAGGCAGCCTTGAAGTGTAACAATGGCTTTTTTTTATGGAAAACAGAGTTTTTTTTCCTTAATATCTCGAAGGAACAAAGTCCTAATGACCCAATTTTTGGTATGGTAGGAGATTTTGGGGACATCTAAAATTATGTCAACAGCCTGGGGAGCATAGAGATGTGCACTGAATGACCTACAGTCATCAAAGTGGACTGCTTGACAATGTAAGGGAATACAACAAGAGCCTCCAAAAAAATTCAATAACTAGCCTAATTTTGCAGCTTTTATTTTAAAATTTCAGATTTTAACAGATTAAATCCTTATGTATACATGGTGTGAAAATTAAAATCCACAGTACTTACAGGAAAAAAACGTGCCATGGCCAAAGTTGGGCAAAATTTAAGGTACCAATTTTATATTTTTGCCAATATTTAAAAAAATTTAACATATTTTGATCTAATTTTTGGTAAACAATTAAATTTTGAATATTTAAAGTAGTATTACTGGAAAAAAGTCCCTACCTTTAACACTTTTGGTCTTAAGTGACCAAATATCTTCCTGATTTTTTTACAAAGTCCATTATGTTTGGACCCATAACTTTTTGAAATTATATAATACTGACTTCATATCTGGCATGTACATAGGAACTATATAGAGGAATATTTATGGTAAAAATGAAGAAAACCAGATGAGTGGTTTTGATATTAGGCAGTCCTGAAGTGTGAAAATGGATTTCTAATAAAAAATTGAGGTTTTTCCTTAATATCTCAAAGGAACGAAGTCCTATTGACCCAATTTTTGGCATGGTAGGAGATTATGGGGACATCTAACTGTATGCCAAAATTCAGATTCGTAGGTCCAACGGTGTCGAAACGTGCCAGTCTTACGGACGGACATCCAGACGGACAGACAGACAGACGGACGGACGGACGGACGGACGGACGGACAGACAGACAGACGGACGGACGATGGACAATGGACCATGACTATAGCTCAGATGACTTATAGTCAGCTGAGCTAAAAATTAATTGCAATTATTGGGCAAAATATAATTTTAATTAAAAGAAATTAACAGTAACATCTGAAAAGATTTCTTTTAATAATATAATTGAAATAAATTATTATTAAAAATAATATTATAAAATATATTCATGAATGCATTAATGAATACATTTTGAAAGTATTTGCACTCCAATTCTTTCTTTTTACCTGTATTAGTATTTGTATAAATTTTGATGATCAAACTGTTGAATTTTTTAAAATCATATTTGAATACAATTATAAAGTATTCACTCAATAAATGTCTCATATTTATTCTGTTTCAGTCGAACAAAACTCTTGGGAATCCAGGATATACAAATTTCACAAATTTAAATAATGATTGTAACTACCTGGTTTTATGGCTTTAATTTATAAAAAAAAATATTATATTCACTTTTGAATACTTCACATCACTGTCAAGACACTTATGACAATTATTAACATTACAGACATCATAATGAGAACTTGTCTTTAAGATCTGATTTTTTATTGCATTTGAATATTTATATTTTTTTAAATATGTATCAGAAAAAAAGAAAATAATCTCAGCTACTAATACATGTGTTAAAAATAACCCAAGGATTAAAAAATTCAATATATTATACAAGGAGCATCCTGGAGTTGGGAATGTTTAATTTTATTAACTGAAATAAAGGAATTAGAAATTTAAATTTTGATTATTTACCCAGTATCATGTCACAGCTGATACAGCCATGAGTCTTAATGTTATTAGTTAAACATATTGACATCTTTAATAAGCACTTGTCCGAGTAATTTTTTTTGTTTTAATTTTTGACATATTTCATTTTTTTTTATTTAAAAAAAAAATAAACCAACAAATTAAACACCGGAAAAAGACCTGGAAATTTAGATTAATTTAATATGATCAACTGCATCCTTGTCTATCATTAACTTGCTTCACATAATCCCCGATAGTAAACAACAATTTTATTTAATTATTTATTTTCATAATTATGATTGAAATTAAAAAATTCCCAATGGTGACTGCATGGTGTCATTTGAAATATATTTTCAGCAATCCATGAAAGATCCATAAACATCAGTAATTGCAAGGTCCCTGTTACTCATTAACTATAAAATTCCTTTTCCATTTATTTTTCTTAAAGTTGTTATAATAAACCAATAATTTCATTTTTATTATTGTTTATTGTTATGTTTTTGGCCAAAACAATTACATGAGGAGGGGGGTTGAATAGTTATATCCAGCTGAAGCCACCCAAGAGCTTGCTGGCTGCAGTATATTCCTCACTTGCAATGAGCATGCAAGGTCAATATGGGGACATATAGAGGGGCTTCAGTACAGCCTTGGTGTGACATGGTCTCATAAAAACTGTAATAAAAGCTACAGTTCTTGGTCAATTCCTTTCAAGTTTCAGAATTTTGAAGCTGAAATCCTTTCGTGTGCATGATATGAAAATTAAACCAAAAGTGCTTACAGGGAAAAATCACCCCATGTCCAAAGTTGGGCAAAATTTAAGGTACTGATTTTATATTTATGCGAATAACTTATAAAATTTGAAAAATTCAGATCTTATTTTCAGTATACAATTGAATCTTGATTAAATGGAGATATATCCCTGAAAAAAAGTCTCTAGCTTCAGCCATTCTTATGTTAAGTGAGTAAATATATTTCCTGATTTTTTTTATGAGGTGCAGTATTTTCAGGCCCATAACTTCAAAAATTGCGCAATACTGACCTAATTTTTGGTATGTACATGGAAAATGTATGGAAGAATATGCATATTTACTATGATCAAATTCAGATCAATGGTTTTGATATTAGGCAGTCTTATAGTGTAACAATGTTTTTTTATGGAAAATGGAGGTTTTTCCTTAATATCTCAAAGGAATGAAGATCTAATCACCAAATTTTTGGTTTTGTAGGAGATTTTGGGGACATCTAACTGTATGCCAAATTTCAGATTCGTAGGTCTAACGGTTTCAAAACGTACCAGTTTAACGGACGGACGACAGACAAAAGACCACGACTATAGCTCAGATGACTTATAGTCAGCTGAGCTAAAAAAGGAAAAGTATTCTCAGCTATGAAACAAATACATGTGTTAAAAATAATCCAAGGATAAAAATACCCAAAATATTATACAAGGAGCAAACTGGAGTTGGGAATGTTTAATTTTATTAACTGAAATAAAGGAATCAGTAAAATAAAGTTTGATTATTTAGCCAGTATCATGTAACAGCTGATACAGCCATGAGTCTTAATGTCATTAGTCAAACATATTGACATCTTTAATGAGCACTTGCTGAGTAATATTTTAAACTTTTGACATATTTATTCTTTTTTTAATTTTGTAATAAATATAAGCCAACAAATTAAACACCTGGAAAATACCTGGAAATTTATACTAATTTAATATAATCAACTGCATCCTTGTCTATCATCAACTTACTTCATATAATCCCTAATAGTAAACAACAAATTTATTTAATTATTTATTTTTCATTTTTATGATTGAAATGAAAAATACCCAATGGTGACTGCATGGTGTCATTTGAAATACATTTTTGGCCATCCACTGAAGATCCATAAATCATCAGTAATTGCAAGGTAATTCCCTGTTACTCATTAACTATAAAATTCCTTTTCCATTTATTTTTTAGTTCTTGTTATAAACCAATAATTTTTTTTTAAATTATTGTTTATTGTTATGTTTTGGCCAAAACAAATACTAGAGGAGGGGGGTTGAACAGTTAGATCCAGCTGAAGCCACCCAAGAGCTGGCTGGCTGCAGAGTGCCTGGCTTCAAGCATGCAAAATTGGCTTGAAAGGTCAATGTGGGGACATATAGAGGGGCTTCAGTACAGCCTAGGTGTGACAAGGTCTCATAAAAACTTTAATAAAAGCTAAAGTTTTTTATCAATTCCTTTCAAATTTCAGAATTTAGAAGCTAAAATCCTTGAGTGTGCATGATATGAAAATTGAATCAACAGTGATTACAGGAAAAAAACGTGCCATGGCCAAATTTGGGCAAAATTTAAGGTATTGATTTTATATTTATGAAAAAAACTTATAAAATTTGGATAATTCGGATCTAAATTTTGGTATACAATTGAATCTTGATTAAATGAAATTATATCCCTGAAAAAAAAGTCTCCAGCTTCAGCAATTCTTATTTTAAAGTGAGTAAATATATTACCTGATTTTTTATAAGGTGTATTATGATCATTAAATCATATTCAGCTCAGTGGTTTTGATATTAGGCAGTCTTGAAGTGTAACAACAAGTTTTTAATAGAAAACAGAGGTTTTTCCCTAATATCTCGAAGGAACGAAGTCCTAGTGACCCAATTTTCGATATTGTAGGAGATTTTTGGGACATCTAACTGTATGCCAAATTTCAGATTTGTAGGTCCACTGGTTTTAAAACGTGCCAGTTTAACAGACGTACCGACAGCCCATGGACAAAGGACCTCAACTATATAGCTCAGATGACTTATAGTCAGCTGAGCTAAAAACACATCAATGTAGGTGGCGCCACCAATACCTCAAAATCAGATATGACATATGTGACAAACATTGGTATAAAATTTGGTGATTATAGCTCCAGTCATTTCTGAGATTTTTAATTTTAGTGTGCTTTTTTGGACAGATGACTAAGTTCAACCTCCTGAAACCCGGCCAAAAATCTCTGAACTGGAACCATTCGAACAAACTTGAGAGAGATTGTTCCTGGGATCATTTCTGTGAAATATTGGACAATTTGGCTGGTGACAGACGGACGACACTGGGCCATCGCATAAGCTCACAGGTTCGCTAAAAACTGTGAAGATATAGCCCCACTGATATGAAGGCAACCACAGTAACTTATTCAGATATACATGTGTGCATTTTTCCCTTAATACAACTGAAGTGTTCATCAATAAATGCATTTGTCAAAAACTGTGTATTTTAATTTAAAGACATTTTCAAATATATTAAAAATATAGTAAATACTTTAACTATAATAATAGCTGTCTTACCCTGTCCCAGTCGAAGCTACAGCACAGCAAGTCCAGCTGCTGCCTCATTTTGTCAATGTTACTGCAACAGTCAAGAAACACATGTACAAACAGTTATCACAGAAAATATTACATACTAAAAGGAATCGGAGGATGCCTGTAATGACTCGTAAACCTTAAAATTCAGTTATTCTGAACTGTTTTTCCTATATGTAAATTGTGATATGAATAAACACAGGGTGGTTAAACTAGTGAAACCTCACTACATTTCAAGTAAATATCACGTGAAAGTAATTAAATGGACATGTTTTAAATTAACAATTGTGTGTATATATACATATCTTTATCCAGTGTATTCAAAATGTGTTTGATATTTAATGTCCACTTTCTCATGCAATCGAATTCAAGAATACAATTAAGAGTAACAGTTACAAGTCTATACAAGTATCCACATTGAATGGGAGTTTTTTTTGTATGAAAATGCAGTTGTGAATAATGGCCAGGTCAAAAATATTGCAAAATGTATTTACGCATGTACTATTTATCCTAAAAATATTTGGCCAAGAAGGGGGGCCATCTTATACAAGAGTGCAGGTTTTTTCAGCGACCTCAGGGCCACCAAAGATAATTTACGGCAATCAGCATTATGACATTGGTCTAACAAGCTGCCATGATTATCAGTGATCATGTCTGTATGATGGTAATATACACTTAATAAAGAACATAACAATGCATTGTTTTTGTTTGAATTTATCGTTTATACATCAGTCAAACCACTGCCGAGATATGAGTGATTTTATCCCACGGCAGACAAACAGATGGACCCTGTGCAAAAAAGGTTGCAGGTGGCGCCACCAGTTTTGCGTATGATAAAGAGCTATGTAAGATCTATAACGTGCAAAATCCAAGGCCGATATGTCAAACCAGTCCTGAGATAATAGCATGGATGTCTGCAGCTTAAACATAAATGTAGGTGGCACCACCTGCCAGAAAATCCAGAAAGCTAACCAAGATGAATATCCAAGATGTATATACATGCAAAATTCAGTCAAACCACTGCCGAGATATAAGTGATTCATCCCACAGCAGACAAAGAAACAAACGCTGTGCAAAAAATTTTGCAGGTGGTGCTACCAGTTTTGCGTATGATAAAGAGCTATGTGAGATCTATACACATGCAAAATTTCAGGGGGATACGTCAAACCAGTCCTGAGATATAAGCCTGGATGCCTGCAGCCTGAACGTGAATGTAGGTGGTGCCACCTGTCATAAAATCAAGAAAGCTATCCAGGATGTATACACACGCAAAATTTCAGGTGGATAAGTCAAACCACTGCAGAGATATGAGTGGTTTTAACCCAAGGCAGATGAACAGATGGATGCTGTGCAAAAATGGTTGCAGTTGGTGTTTTGTTACTTCATGTCAATGTCACTTAGAACACAGGTACATCTCAGTCACCAGAAATATATAAATAAGACAAGACGGTCTGGCTTCACACAACTGTAATGTCGGTCAGGAAGTACAGAGTAAAAGTCAGAAGGCTTTGGCGTAGTTACAGACTGACTATTAAAAACTGTATAACGATGGTGGATTCATGGAGACATTTAGACATATTGTTACAGGTGGCGCCACCATTTTTAGTGTATGTAATAAATCTATCAAAGTGCTACATTCTTGGAAAAAAATTTAGCCTGATTGGTCAAACAAGTCCGAAGATATGTGGGTAAATGTGTCAAGACAGATGCACAGATGGACGTGATAACTGTCAGAACTCTTTATAGAGTAAAATGGCCATCTAGTGGGAAAAGGAAAAACAAACAGAAGTAGCTCTCATGAAGGAAGGAAAGAAGGGACAGTCAGGAGAAGCATATGGTGTCTTGAGGTGGGAAGATGTAACAAATGTTTGACGGAAGACGGAGGACGACTTAGACGACATTGGACTGATGCCACTACTAGGTAAGAAGTTACGAAAAACAGAAGGTGCTGGTATGTGAGTAGAATTGAATTTCTCATACTTTTCATAGTAGCAGAGTGTGTAAAAGTTACAACCACGAGAAGCTTGAAAATTTCAAAATGGCGGCGTCTGGGTACCGTAAAATCTCCACTTAAAACCGCGGTTTAATCAAGAAATTCACAATCTTGAAATCAGGTTGATTTCCTGAAAGCACTGTGCGGTTTATACTAGAAGGGTTTCCTGAATATCTTCCCAACAGACATCGTTTTGGGGCCGGCGAGTGGGCGATAATATTGCAACTTTCGAAGGCCGTTCTAAGTAGCAGTCCCGCATGCATGGGAGCCGTGTGTAAATGTATTATTTACGATTATTTGTTATTTATAAATTAAATATTGCTTAATAGTTTTCGTGTGATATATAACTTTTTATGAAATTTTGGTAATTGTCACCAAATAATACGTTTACAACAACCCTGTTGTTACACACAGCGGCCCACTTCGTTGGGCATGTTCAAGCAAAATTGAAATAAAAGCCTACTTTAAACCCATTTGTGGCATTATTTAGCAATGATTATTTGTTTAAAACGTAAAATGAATAAAAAGCTGACATCGTACGGAGTCACACAATGGCAAACGATCGTTTTAAAATCAAGTTTGAGTGCCGCCATGTGCTGAAACGCCCCGGTATTCTGCTAAGAATATTTTGAACGGCTGTACGCGGTGGGTGGTAAAGAGAACAGCCACCTATTTCATCCCAGCGTGCCTTGCGTGAACACTGCCTTGACAAAAATGGCTCTCCACACGGCAACTTTCTTCAGGAAAAAAAACTTGCTTACCCCGACTGGCCACTTTAATTTTACCTTAAAATCACTCGTTATCAAGCGTCATGTTTCCTATACGTGCGTATCTCGACAAGGTAACTTCAATTACTTTGATATTTAGTTAAGTTGACCAGCGATGTTTTCAAACGCGCCAGCAAATTGTGACATGGAGCGATGTCAACGTACGATGTGACGATGATAATACCGAAGTAACCGGTATGAAAATGATTTGAATCTTCCGAGTAATTCCAGAAAATGGAATTTTCATCAACAATTTTTAGAATTAAAATATACAGTGACTTGAAATGGATCAGCAGAATATTTTTTCCAAAATATAATGACAAATCAGTAGCAAACAAGAATACGGCACGGAATATAAAATCTGTATAAACAGGCAGAGGTTCACCGGCCCTTACGTCTTCCCAAACTTCATGCTTGAGTGACCCTGCAAAAAAGTGTTATGATGTGTTTAAATAAAATGCCCAAGGAATTTAAAAGTGGACAGGAATGGCCGAGTCGCAACCTACGCGTGTTCATTTCTAGATGATAGCTTGATTGTGTCTTTTGTCAAATCATTCCGTAGCGAAAGTTGGTGCGGTTTAAAAGGGGGGTTCTTAGTATTTGAGCCCCTCGCGATGTCTCACCTGGAATTTCGGCGAAGTGCGGTTTTAAGTGGAGATTTTACGGTACAACAAGGGACTCATGAGTCACGGCGCTCAGCTGAATGTGACAGCTATAATTGTATCACCATTGTTGTATGTAGGTCTGTAAGATTTCATTTTGACAGATGTAATATTTTGTATTAATTATGTAGTTGAGCGGAAAAGTTATATAGAAGTATCAGTATTTCAAATGTGTACATGAATGTGTGTCTAAAATATTGCATTGAGAATGACCAGATGTTGTTAATTGCAGAGGAAGGAAGTGGAGATTTGCAAGTATAAAAATACACATTTAATAAATCAAAATAATTATGGAAAAGCAGAAAACTGATATGTTTTGGGAAGCAGTTGTTGCTGAATGGGAGAGGAAAAAGAATGTCTCAAAAAGTATCTATAGAGAAGAAATGGTAGATTAAGCTATGAGAAGTTGCAATGTTTGATCTGAATTGAAGAATGGGGGATTGTTGCTAATAATATCTTATGATCTGACCATGTGTTTTCTAATGTTGAAACTGAAGCATTTAAACAGTTAGTAAAGACAAGATCTATGGTATTTTCATGGTCATTGGTTGGTTCTCTGAGTAGTTGTTGACATTTAAAGAGTTGATAATTGTGTCAATTTGGTGTTATATATTATATTAGAAATGTCAATATTGAAATCGCCCATGATCACTATAGGCGGGTTGAGGTCAACTTGAGAGACTAAAACTTAGTTCAGAGAAGAAGTTACTGATGGGACATGCGGGTGACCTATAGAGGAAAACAATCTGAAGTGACTGAGTCTGAGTGTGAATATAGAGAAGAGATGACTCAAAATTTGGTGTTGTGTGGTGGTGAAGGGTTACATGGGGACTCAGCTGTTCATGTATATAAATGGCTAAACCATGAGGTGGTCTTTTGTTTGTTGTTCCTCTGACGGCTATTTGATCATTTCTGATAAGTTTGTAATGAGGACAGAGAGATAGAAAAACAAAGCAAATCACTTTAACTCCCATTCTACTGAGGCAGAAAAATACTGAACGAATGTTTGCATTAGATCCTCATTTTTTTAATACATCAATTTTTTGTTAAGGGAAATTTTGCACAAAATACATAAATTTTACTATACATTTACACTATATATCAATTATATTTGAAAATTTAAGTTGATTAACAGTTCTAAATTGCATCAACATTTATAGTTAATCTGCTCTGGAAACATCACATTATATACACAGATGTGTTTATTTTTTCTTAAAATATATTTTTGAAATTTGCAAAATAATAAATATCTGAAAATAACACTTGATTCAGGATATAAGTTGTATACATTTTATCAGAAACAGCAATGCAATTAAAGAATGTAACTAATGCAACCTGTCTGGTTATGGGGGGGGGGGGGAGGGCAGGGTTGCCACATGTGATTTTACTTTTGTAAAAGCAGTGTTGCATCACTAATACGTTTACCAAAACAAGGCTGTAGGGACCAGACATGGAGGTTCAAAATGTAAATACATTAGAGCCTCAGAAAAACTTCAATAACTAAGATAGTTTTTAAGCTTTTACTATCAAATTTCAGAATTTAACAGATTAAATCTATAAATATACCAACTGTGAAAAGTAAATCAAATGTTCTTACAAGAAAAGAATGTGCCATGGTCAAACTTGGGCAAAATTTGAGGTACCAATTTTATGTTTTTGCTAATTTAAAAAAAAATAACAGATTTTGATCTAATTTTTGGTATACAATTAAATTTTGATTAATTAAAGTTGTATTTCTGAAAAAAGTCCCCAGCTTTAACACTTTTTCTCTTAAGTGACCAAATATTTTTCCCGATTTTTTATAAAGTCCATTATGTTTGGGCCCATAACTTTTTAGCGAACCTGTGAGCTTATGTGATGGTGTGGCCTCGTCCCTCGTCAGTACGTTAACCCATAAAATCTTGAAAACGGCAAGAGTTAGCATCACAAAATTTTATGCAAAAAATTAGTCATCTAAAAAACTAACGGATTTTGCTTATTTTTTGGCTAACTGCATTTTCTTAGATTAAATAGGGAAAAAGCTAAAAAAGCTTTAAAAATCTTCTTCTCTGAACCTGTTCAGCCAAATTGTCCAATATTTCACAGAAATGATCCCTGGAACAATCTCTCTCAAGTTTGTTTGAATGGTTTAAGTTTGGTGCTTTTTGGCCGAGTTTCAGCTAGTTGAACTTAGTCATCTGTCCAAAAAAGCATACTAAAATTACAATCTTAGAAATGGCTGGAGCTATCATCACCAAATTTTATGCCAATGTTGGTCACATGAGTCATATCTAAAATTGAGGTAGTGGTGGCCTTTTTTGTACAGGGCCATCAGTGCCCGTATCATACTGAAGGCTATAAAAATCTTCTTCTCTGAAACCATATGGCCAAATTGTTTAATATCGCACAGAAATGATCCTAGGGTAGTGCTTTCTGAAGTTTGTTCAAATGGTCTCAGTTCAGTGACTTTTTGCTGAGTTATGGGAAGCTGAATTTAGTCATATGTCATAAGAGCCTACAAAGATCTTCTTCTCAAAAACCACTGGGCCAAATTCTTAAATCTCACACATTAATTAATTGATGTTGATAATTCAAGTTTGTTCAAATGGTTTTGGTTCATTAAGTTATGGGAAGCTTAACTTAGCCTTTTTGCTTTATTTTCCAATACGAGTTATAAACCTGCAAAACGTTTTTTGACTGACGCCACTGAGGCCAATTTGTTTAATATTTAACAAGAATAATCCCCTGAATAATTCTGATAATAATTGTGTTTTATGGTTCCAAAGAATGAAATTTGGCTGTATTATAAAGATTGAATTGAGTCATTTTACCATATATGTTAGCTGTGTGAAGCAGATACATCTAGCCTGGAACCAGTTTATCAGCATCTGTTACATCATGCCTCCAGACATTTAGATTTCAGGTTATCTTTGGTTAATATTGACAAGAATTTTTTTTAAAAACTTTTAAAAAATGTAGATTTATGATTTTAGATATTCCTCATGCCAGGCAATGTTTACAATCACAGGTATACGTCAACCCATACTATTTCGAAAACGACTGGAGCTAGCATCATGAAATTTAATGCAAAAAATTAGCCATCTGAAAA
The DNA here is from genome assembly GCA_026874595.1 of Sipunculus nudus. Classification (NCBI taxonomy): domain Eukaryota; kingdom Metazoa; phylum Annelida; class Sipuncula; order Golfingiida; family Sipunculidae; genus Sipunculus; species Sipunculus nudus. The sequence continues at coordinate 371,764 of CM049308.1, forward strand.
AATCTGCATTTTCTCAAATTTTATAGAGAAAAAGCTAAAAAAACCTTTAAAAATCTTTTCCTCCGAAACGGTCAAGCCAATTTGTTCAATATTTCACAGAAATAATCTTTTATACCATCTCTCTCAAATGGTACAAATTTGGTGAATTTAGGCTGAATTACAGGAAGTTGAACCTAGTCATGTCCAAAAAAGCATATTAAAATAACAATCTCAGAAACAGCCAGAGCTATCATCATCAAATTTTATGCCAGTGTTGGTCACATGAGTCTTATATGAAATTCAGGTATTTGTGGCGCCACCTGCATTGACCTTTTTTTGTACGCGGGTCATCTGTATATTAACCCATAATTTCTCAGGAATAGCAGGAGCTACCATCCCCAGATTTTATGCAATAATCTGTCACATATCAAATGTTGTTGGATTCAGCTTATTTTTTTGCTATCTGCATTTATTTAGATTTTATAGGGGAAAAGCTGAAAAACCTTTAAAAGTCTTCTTGTAAACGGTCCAGCCAAATTATTCAATATTTTACAGAAATGATCCCAGAGGCAAGCCCTCTCAAGTTTGTTCAAATGGTTTGCATTTGATGAATTTGAGTGGAGTTAAATGAATTTGAACAGTCATTTGGCGAAGTAAGCATACTGACATAGTTATCTCAGAAATGACAGAAGCTAGCATTACCAAGTATTATGCGAATGTTGGTCACATGACTCATATTTGAATTTGCAAATTTTGTGGTGCCACCTACATTGACCTGTTTTTTATGGGCAAAAACCTCATAATTTAGCCTCTTTCAGGTTAAAATGTTTATGATGAAACTGTCAAGTTGAATTGTTCAGTTTTTCAAAAGAATTATCCTAGGAAATGGTTCTTTCAATCATATCAGAAAAGCTTAAGTTGGTCTTATGGCCATTATTATGTATAACTTAAACTGAGGACTGCAAAACAGTTCTTCTACAAAATTATTGTTTCAATTATAACTTCTGTAATTATTCTGAAGTGGCCCTTGTTCAAGTTTACTTGAATGATTTTTGGCAGAAGTATTGGACCTTTCACAATGAAAGAACTGCATCTTTTATTATTCAAGATATTTTGATAAAAAGTTTATGAATATTTCAGCTTGAAAAAAAGCATTTTAGCCAAAGTCTTTCAGTATGTGTAAACAGATTTGCCAACAGGCCAAGATTGTGTCTGTATATTTAAATAGGTTGAGAAACTGCCAACCGTTTCAGATATGGCAATAGATCAAGAGTTCATTCAGTGCAGCCAGATATAGGTCAAGAGTTCAATCAGTGCATCCAAGCACAAGGCATGTGATCCCCTCATGGGTGACATGCCCCTCAATGCTGCATGTGGAGCCAATCTATTTATAGCTTTGGCAGACTGCCAACTGTATCAGATTAGGCAACAGGTCAAGAGTTCACTCAGTGCAGCCAGGTACAGGTCAAAAGTTCACCCAGTCTACCCAGGTGCAGGTCATGAGTTCACTCAGTGCAGTAGCCTGAGTCAGCAAATTTGTCACAGTTCACTCGAGGCAACTGCCTTTCTCACCTAAGCCTGGTCAGCCCCATGCATCAGACTCAAGGTAGGTTTGATGTATTGGCCTGATATTGTGACCTGTCTATGTGTCTTTGATGGCTTTCTCGTTCACAAGACAGGTGTCGCCACCTACAATGACTTTTGCACAGTGTATGTGCCTGCTTATTTCTATAGAGGAATTTGATATATCATCCTGAAATTGGGCATATTTATACCTATAGAATAGCTTTGTCATATACAAGACTGGTGGTGCCACCTACAATAATTTTTGCATTGTGTGTGTCCCTGGTTATTTCTCAGGAGGGGTTTGATATATCAGTCTGAACTTGGGATATGTATATATCTCTGATAGCTTTGTTGTATACAAGACTAGTGGTGCCAGCTACAATCATTTTTAGCTCAGCTGACTGTAAGTCAACTGAGGTATAGGAATGGTGCCTGTCCGTCGCCGGTCCGGACGTCCTGGAGTCCAGCAGTCTGTCAGCAGGGCACAAATCATAATGGCTGGTCCTAGAAACTTCTAAGTGAACATCCAGGGAGGTTAATATCTCCTTGGAAACCTGAAATTAGGTCACTGCAACCTATATCCTTCAAGCTATGGGGCTTGAAAGTAACCCCCAGAATAGTAAAAAAATTGATACAAAACCTCCAATATCTTGATACTTAATGCATGGTTTGTCATGAATCTTGCCTTAAATATTGACCATGACTAGTTTTGTCAGTTCCTGAAACGTGGTGGTGCCACCTGTATTTTTTCCTATTTTTATGAATATTTTTCTATTATATACCGTATTTATTCTAATTTGGCGACCACTAAAAAATAATTAATTTTCCCAGAGGTCGAGATAATGGAGGATATTTGAAAATTATCAACCTGCAGAATTTGCGGTGGTCAAGATTTTAGAGGCATGCGACGGGATAACCTTCCCAGTAGACCCCGAGCTGCTCTGACACTCGAGCGATCATAATAATTGAGTGATAATATCAGTGTTTCTAAGTTTGTTAATTTCCTACAAACGGGCTTCCAACCGTCACAGGTACAATCACTTGACATAGACCGCAACTCATGTAACTACCAGTTGTTTCAAGTTTACCCACCAGGCGGCGATATCGGCGGGCCGAAAAGGGACAAGCAGCCGTACGGAAGTTGGAAGAAGACTTTATAAATAATAACTACCTATTATCAGAAAAATTTTATTTGTATAACACGTAATAATTATAGGAAAGTAAAGGTGCGTTAAATTACATACGACTGGAAATGGTCCTAGCTCCCTTGCCCTCGATTGGGCCCAGTTTTGTACGCGTGGTCACCCATCCAAAAACAAACCAGGGTCGTTTAAGCTTAACTGAGATGACAGTTCCAACTGTGTCCCAGTCGTTCCACCACGTGTGCCTTCCCGTATCTTGTAATTATTACTAAAAATCCCACATGAATTGCACACGAGGCACGTGCCTACCAGGAATGGTACACGAGTTTGCCTCGTCACGGACACCCATTTGGAACTTGAATGCTTTACCATGTGTATATATAATAATGAAAAACGCATCTTTGTATCTTCAAAACTTTTTTATTTCAAACAAGTTTGATGTGGATGCTCAGTGTAATAAGGATCTAGTCAGATACAAACTGCGGAGCCCGCGAGAGACGGAGGAATTTCACGTAAACATTGTCGACAGAAAACATCGTCAGCAATTTGAAATTGGAGTCATTTTAGAAATTATGCTTTCAAAATATTTTTTTGGGTCGAGAAATAAGAGGGATCGCCAAATAGGAATAAATACGGTACTATAAAATGACAACAATCATGTCAGTTTCTCAGCTGTGATTACATCTCGTGTCCCAAAACCTGGTGTGTTTATTGATCACAAGTGGATGCCCTATACAAATCACCCTGTCTGTCTGTCTGTTTGAATGTCTGTCTGTCTGTCAATCCGTCCATCCACACAAATTTGTTTCCAGTCATGAACTCCAGGTTGGATTGGCACATGGATTTCAAACTTGACTTAAACATGGCCCATCACTAAAGCAAGAACCTATATGATTTTGGGGTCATGAGGTTAATGTTCAAGGTCACAGGACTCAATTAAGAATATTATTGCTGCATTTTAGGCCAAGCTTTTCATCCCAAACTTTCCATCTTGCTCATTTAGCTAACTTGCCAGTATGGGGAAAACATAAATTAATTTGGGGTCACACGGTCAAAGGTCAAGGTCACAGGGGCCATCTTTTCACAAATTAGTTTCCAGATGATAACTCCAGTTTAGTTTGACATATTGGTTTCAAACTTAACTTAAAAATGGCCCACTACTAAAGTAAGAACCATGTCAAGAACAGTCAAAGGTCAAGGTCACAGGACCCATTTTTTTTAAATGAATGTGTATGCATTTGAAGCCAAACTTTTCATCGCAAACCTTCCATCTTCAAGATATTGCTAACCTGCCACTAGGGGAAGATTCTGTTTAATTTTTGCTTCATAGGTCAAAGGTCAAGGTCACAGGGCCCATCCATTTACAAATTAGTTTATGGATGATAATTCTGCTTTGGATAGACAGACTGGCTTCAAACTTTATTTTATAATGACCAACCACAAAGGTAAATTCATTTTGATTTTCAGGGTCCAGCGATCTAGGTTGAAGGTCACAGAAGCCACATCTTTAAAAAGATTGTGAATGCACTGTCAAACTTTTCATCCTGAACTTTCCAACATTCACACATGGTTTACTTGCCCAAAGTGAGGAAACCTGTAGAATTTGAGGTTATCTGGTCAGAGGTCAAGGTCACTTTTTAAAAGATTGTCACAATAATCCTAATGCTGCAAGTTCAAGGATATTAAGTTCTAAGATTTTTTGGTCACAAGGTCATTGGTTAAGGTCACAGGACTGTCATTCTTTAAAATTTCTTTTAAAAAATCCTTATAGACAAATTCAGCTGAGCGTTGAGACCCATGGGTCCCTATTTGTGTTGTGTGCACCCATGCCAGAATTTCAGCAGTGATGTTTGTGTAATTGTTTCTTATCCAAAATGTTTAGTACCTGCATTGTTCATATACATGAGAAGTAATGGTCCAGCATTGAAGCATTATACCTGGTGTATTTCCAAATGCACAAGTTCGCATTAGGCCTGTAGGCCTTGTTTAAATTATACAATACAGACTTAATTTCTGGCATGTACATAAGAATTATATAGAGGAATATTTTTGGTAAATATGAAGAAAACCAGATTAGGGGTTTTGATATCAGGCAGTCCTGAATGGTGAAAATAGATTTTAAACAAGGGACCCATGGGTCACGGCGCTCAGCTGATCCTGATTGGACTATAAATGTATCACCATTGTGATACTATATTGAGTAGATAAAGCTTAGAATATCATGGTCATGTTGGGTTTTATAAAGGAATATTATGTAATATGTGAGTAAATGATATATGAAATAACCTGACTGATGGATTAATATGGAGTAAAATATAGTGGTTTATTTTTTATTTATTTGGGAGGGGTCGAAAAAAGCAATTTATTTGAGCAAATATGAATGCAATGACAGTATGCTAAGCAGTGGTATAATGATGATAAGGCTATTTGTTGAAGGATCTATAGTGTATGGAAAACTGCAAGAGTTCAATTTGACAGATAAAAGGTTATGATTAACTATACTGATGAGGGGATTTATGAATTTGTGACTGTATGACATAATATCTTGACAAGATCGGTCTTGACAAGGTGCATTATTTTGATGCCCCTCACGTCTACATATTGCACAATATTGACATAATTTCTGGCATGTACATAGGTACCTATGGACAAATGGTCAACAGTACTGAACCACCTGGAAGGTTAAAATCTTAAAAATATGATGAAATGTAGATAATGTTTGAGAGGAAGAGGTAATCTGGGCCATGGTTGGTTTATATGATTGAAGAAAATGTTGCAAATAATATTTGAGACCTGACCATGCCTTTCCATTGGTTACCTTTTTGATAAGCTGTTGACAGTTAAACAGTTTACACATTTGTCTGATGAGATCCAATTTATTTGGTAAACCTTTTTTTATCAATTTTATGATATGTATACAGTTGCCATAACGTCCTCATTCCACAGGTGCAATGACTTGATAGGGGGGGGGGGGGAGGGGTGTTGTGTTATGATCAGAGTTACAATGCCTCTGTCTCTCTGTAGATATTTTCTTTAATTATTAAATTTTATGCTATAGCCATAGAACTATTGTTCACAGTGCCAAGGAGCAAAGCCTCAGTGGGATGAAGAAGGGGATGGTGAGAGTTACAACACCCTTGCATATACATACAGGATATGAAATTTAATTCAACAGTGCTTATAAAAAAAAAGTTTATTCATGAACATTAAATATTTAAAACAGAAAGAAAGATGGAGAAACAAAGCAAATAATTTTTTTCCCCATTCTACTGAGCCAAGAAAAAATTAACAATATTTGCATTTATTCCTTTTTTTCATTACATAATTTTAATCCAAGTTTCCGAATGTTACTATAAATTTACAGTATAACATACATGTGATTGTGAATATTTCAGTTGATTCACATTTCTAAATTGCATCAACATTTATAGCTAATGTATCTGGTTTATAGTACCTGTCAACAGAATGGGATGGAGGGAGCAAGGGTGGCAATTAGGGAGAGAGAGAGAGAGAGAAAGAGAAAGAGAGAAAGAAAGATGGAGAAAGAAAGAGAAAAAGCAGAGGAGAGAAAGAGAGAGAAAGAGAGAGAGAAAAAGAGAGAGCTGGACTGCCAGAGAGAGAGAGAAAGAGAGAGAGAGAAAGAGAGGCTCTCTGGTACCATGGTAATTTCTGCCTGACCCAGCCTGACCCAGACACTGACAGTGGCAGTAGGTCAGACCTGAAGGTGTTATGTAACTGCCCAGTACACTGCATTTATACTGATCTGATGCAAACAATGAAGACATGGTAGCTGGAAACTTGAATAAAATCTACAGTTTTTGATCAATTGGATTCAAATTTCAGATTTTAACAGATGATATGTTAATGTGTACATGCTGTGAAAATTATATCCACAGCACTAACAGGAAAAATTTGAATATTTATATTTTTTTAAATGGTATCAGGAAAAAAAGAAGAGTATTCTCAGCTATAAAACTAATACATGTGTTAAAATTAATCCAAGGATCAAAACACCCAATATATCATACCAGGAGCAAACTGGAGTTGGGAATGTTTAATTTTATGAACTGAAATAAAGGACCAGCAATATAAATTTTGATTATTTAGCCAGTCTCATGTAACAACTGATACAACCATGATACAAATTAAAATCTTTAATGAACACTTGTCTGAGTAATATTTTAAATTTTCGACATATTTATTTATTATTTTAATTTTGTAATAAATATAAACCAACAAGTTAAAGACCTGGAAAAGACCTGGAAATTTAGATTAATTTAAATTATCAACTGCATCCTTGTCTATCATTATCTTGCTTCATATAACCCCTTATAGTAAACAATTTTATTTAATTATTTATTTTTCATTTTTATGAAAATAAATCAACAGTGCTTACAGGGAAAAAACATGCCATGGCCAAAGTTGGGCAAAATTTAAGGTACTGATTTTATATTTATGCTAATAACTTAAAAAATTTGAAAAATTCAGAACTAATTTTGGGAATACAATTGAATCTTGATTAAATAATGTTATATCCCTGGCAAAAAATGTCTACCTTCAGCAATTTTCATGTTAAGAGAGTAAATATATTTCTTGATTTTTTACAAAGTGCATTATGGTTGGGCCTAGAACTCAAAACAATTACACGATACTGACATCATTTCTGGCATATGCATAGCGAATGTATAGAAAAATATGTATATTATATATGATTAAAGTCAGATCAGTGGTTTTGATATTAGGCAATCTTAAAGTGTAACAATGGGGTTTTAATGGAAAAATGAAGTTTTTTATTAATATCTCGAAGGAATGCAGTCCTAGTGACCAAACTTTTAGTATGGTAGAGGATTTGGGGGACATCTAACTGTATGCAAAATTTAAGGAACTTAGAGCTGAAGCTGGGGAGCTGAGCTCTAGTAAACTGCATAACACTAGCTTGGTGTAAACAATATATGACATGGTGCTTTAAAACTTGAATAAAATCTACAGTTTTTTATCAACTGGTTTCAAATTTTTTGTTTTAACAGTTGAAATGATAACAAAAACATGCTTTGAAAATTAAATCCACAGCAGTTACAGGAAAAAAACGTTCCATGGTCAAACTTTGGCAAAATTTAAGGTACCAATTTTATATTTTTGCCAATATTTAAAAATATTTAACAGATTTTGATCTAATTTTTGGTGTACAATTCAATTTTGGTTATTTAAAGTAGTATTACTGAAAAAAAATTCCTACCTTTAACACTTTTGGTCTTAAGTGACAAAATATCTTTCCTCATTTTTTTACAAAGTCCATTATATTTGGGCCAATAACTTTTTTAAATAAAATAATACTGACTTAATTTCTGGCATGTACATAGGAACCATATAGAGGAATATTTATGGTAAAAATGAAGAAAACCAGATGAGTGGTTTTGATATTAGGCAGTCCTGAAGTGTGAAAATAGATTTCTAATAAAAAATTGAGGTTTTTCCTTAATATCTCAAAGGAACGAAGTCATATTGACCCAATTTTTGGCATGGTAGGAGATTTTGGGGACATCTAACTGTATGCAGAATTTCAGATTCGTACGTTGGATGGTGTCGAAACGTGCCAGTCTTACGGACGGTCATCCAGACGGACGGACAGACGGACAGACGACGGACAATGGACCACGACTATAGCTCAGATGACTTATAGTCATCAGAGCTAAAAATCTGCCTGTGTTGGAAGTGAACAGACATTATGAAATGTGGAAAAGTGAAATTGAGATATGGAAATTAGTGACAGATTTAGACAAGAAAAAGCAAGCGCTAGCAGTGACACTTTGTTTAAAAGGACAAGCGAGAGCTAAAACCTTGGAGATAAAAGTGGAAGGACTTAACACAAATTCTGGACTGTCAGTACTCATGAGTCACTTGGATTCCGTGTTCGAGAAAGACGTTGTTGATATCGCTTACAGTGTGTATTCGGACTTTGATGGATATCATAGACATGAGGAAAATATGGCTGATTTTATTATTGAGTATGAGAGATGGTACAATTTGTGTAAGAAACATTCCATGAAATTACCAGAAGCAGTTCTAGCATTTAAATTGTTAGATAGTGCTGGTTTGATGCAGAAGGAAAAACAACTGGCCTTGACAGCAGCATCAGATTTGACATTTATGTCTATGAAGTCAGCTTTGAAAAGAATATTTAGGGAGAACAAGGGACGTAATACAGAAAGTGGATCAGGTTTTTATGTAAAACAAGAATCTGCCTTTTATGTTTAGAACAGTCGTAGGTCATATGTGCAAAATTAAGGTCGTTCACAAAAAGGAACCAATCCCTTAGACAAATATGGTGGAAGGTCTCGGTGTGCAGTTTGTGGTTCAGTTTTTCACTGGGAGAAAGACTGAACATAAAACTGAAAAACAGGAATCAGTTAATGTTGTCAGGGAAAATGACTGACAACGTAAAGGTACAGGTGAAGAATGTAATTTGACATTGTTTACAAAGGAAAACTTGGATCCTAATTTTGTTTTTGTGACTGAGTGTTATGGTTCTGCGGTGATAGATACAGCATGCACACAAACTGTTTGTGGCCAGAAATGGTTGGACCATTACATTGACTCTTTATAAGCTACAAAAAGAGCAGAGATTGTAGAAAACCAATCCAAAGAACTTTCAAGTTTGGTGATGGAGCTAAGGTAATCTCAAGTAAAAATGTAACCATTCCAGCTGTGATTGGAGACACAAAATGTAATATAAGTTCAGAGGTAGTTGATGTAGATATACCACTATTGCTCAGTAAAGAATCATTAAAACATGCTGGAGCTGTGTTGATGCTGGAGCTGTGTTGATGCTGGAGCTGTGTTGAATCTGGGTAAAGATGAGGCAGTCATGTTTGAAAAACAAGTTCTGCTACAGTTTACATCATCAGGACATTATTGCATTGATTTATGTCAGCAGAATTATGGAGATTCACTTCCTGAAGAGGAGTTGCTGATGACTGATGACGCTGTTTGTGAATTACAACAGAAAAAGGTAATGGTAAAGCTACATAAACAGTTTGGACATGCTTCAGCAGAGAAATTAATGAAATTATTAGTTTATGCTAGAATCAGAAGTAATGGCATGTTCAGTGACCTTGAGAAAATTGTGGAACAATGTGAAATATGTATAAAATTCTGGAAAGCAGGCTGAAAAAGGGTAAAGTTGAAGGTAATGATTCGGAAAATTTACAAGATCATAAAATCAAGAGAGAAGTGTGAATGAGCCAGGGGAGAAGAGCTGTCCAAAAGGGAAATCTATGGAGGTACCAGAGATAGATGAGGAAGAAGAGAATGAAAGTGGAAATACAAATAATGAAATTCAAGAAAATGACAGTATTGAAATTGACTCAAATGAACAGCCCACTGCAGTAGCAAAAATAAAACCAGGACAATCTGTTTCATTTAGACTTGAAACTAATGGGGATAGACATACTGCTGTAATACTTGGTAGGGCAGGTAAAGCTACCGGAAGAAACAGAAACTGGTATAATGTGGAATATCTCAATCCAGAAGTTGTAGAAAAGAAAAAGTCTATTGATCTGAGTACAGTGATAGACTAAGAAATAAATGTAATACAACAAGAAGATAAGGATGAAATCATGATGACTCATGATGTATCTTATGAAGATGGTAAGATAAAAGAGATTGAAAATTGGAAAAAACATGGAGTGTATGAAGTAGTTGATGACCATGGACAAAAGACTATTTCTACCAGGTGGATTTGTACTTTGAAGGAAGATAAAGATGGTTTTATCACTAAAGCTAGATTGGTTGCAAGAGGTTTGAAATGTTGGACAATGATGTTCAAAAGGATTCTCCTACATGTGCTAGTGAATCTTTGAGAATGATACTAACCATATTTTTTCAAAATCATTGGAAACCTAGGTCAATGGACATAAAATCTACCTTTCTTCAGGGACAAACAGTTGACAGAAAGATTTTCCAGTTGAGATGGATGTCATTGATAAAATTAGGTCTGACTTCATGATAGGTACAGAAGAAAGTGGGACATTCAAATATATTGGTATTGAGATAGCTACAGATAACAAGTGACCCATGGGTCATGACGCTCAGCTGACTGGGAAGAGATTCGCAAAAGGAAATTTTATCATCAGAATGGTAGTATATACCCATTCAACTGAAGCATCAAACAGATTAACCAACAGGCCAAGATTTAGTCTGTATTTATATATCTCAAAAATAGAGAAAAATGTGTAAACTTTTAAAACTAGAATACGGGTAACCGACAAGTGACTACATGTATCTGCCAAAATCGGATAGTGAGGCATGGATTGAGTGGCAAGGGGAAATAGAGTGAGGTATGTTGCATATTAGCATGGATGTCTGCAGCCTAAATGTGTATGTAGGTTGTGCCACCTACCACAAATCCAGAAAGCTGTCCAAGTTGTATACACCTGCAAAATTTTAGGCAGAAAAGTCAAACCACTACATGTATATGAGCGATTTTTGCCCATGGCAGACAAACAGACAAACACTGTGCAAAAATCTTTGCAGGTAACCCCTCCAGTTTTGTGTATGATAAAGACCTATGTGAGATCTAAACACATGCACAATTTTGGCCCAATCGGTCAAATGGTTCCTGAGATATGAGCTTGGATTTGTCCAGCGTTAACTAGAATGTAGGTGGCGCCACCTGTCATAAAATCAAGAAAGCTGTCCACGATGTATAAACCTGCAAAATTTTAGGCAGTTATGTCGAACCACTACAGAGAAATGAGTAATTTTAGGCCATGGCAGACTAACAGACAGACGCTGTGCAAACATTGTTACAGGTGGCGCCACCATTTTTTGTGTATGTTACAGAGCTATCAAAGGGCTACATTTGTATAAATTTTATTTCCTGATCGGTCAAACGGTTCCCGAGATATAAGCTTGGATGTCATCAGCGTGAACGTGAACGTAGGTGGCGCCACCTGTCATAAAATCAAGAAAGCTATCCTGGATGTATACACATGACGAATTTCAGGTGAATTAGTCAATTCACTGCAGAGATATGAGTGAATTTAACCCAAGGCAGATGAACAGATGGACACTGTGCAAACATGGTTACAGGTAGCGCCACCATTTTTTGTGTATGTTATAAAGTAATCCAAGGGCTACATTTGTATCAATTTTATTTCCTGATCGGTCAAACGGTTCCCGAGATATGAGGGTTTATGAGTGGAAACAGACCCACAAATGGACACTGGATAGAGAGGAAAGGTCAGAGGTCAATGCAAATTGGTTAGGCACCAGTTCACATGTGACCCGATAATAGGTGTAAGTTTGGGAAAAAATCGGTCCATTAGTCTCCGAGGAGCTCTCTGGAAACGAACGCCGCCGCGGTGGAGGAACTCGGTCAAAAACATAGTATCCGCAAAACTTCGTTTTGGCGGATACAAAAATACAGGTGGCTCCACCAGTCTGCAGAAACTAATAAAAACACTTAATGGTCAATATCCATGCGAAAAATTATGGTGATCTCTGCATTAGTTGTTCAGATACTTCAGTTTTTGTATCAAATTGTCCATTATTCTGAGGGATACTTCGGAGTCCTATTGCTTGAAGGATATGGGTAACAGAGACCTAATTTCAAGTTTCCACAGGCACCTTTCATGGGCCTCCTTGCATGACAAGAATGAAGATTCTAGGTCCAGTTGTTGCAATTTGTACCCTGTTGACAGATAACCACATCTTTAAAGGTCTCAAAAAAAAGAAAAAAATTCGTAAAAATTTGAAAAAAAAATAGAGGTGGCACACCCAGTCTGCAGAAACTGATGGAACAGCTCATGATCAATATGTATGCCAAAAATCATGACCATCAGTGTTGTAGTTATTAAAATACTGCAGTTTTTGTATCAAATTTTCCATTATTCTGGGGGGGGTGGGGGTATTTTGGACCCATACAGCTTAAAGAATATGGGTAACAGAGACCTAATTTCAAGTTTCCATGGAGACTTTTCATTGTTCTCCCTGTGTGTCAAGAATGAAGATTCTTGGTCCAGTTTTTATGATTTGTGCCCTGTTAACAGATGTTCATATCTTTAAAGGTCTCAAAAATACAGAAAAATTTCGTAAAAAAAACCGAACAAATACAGGTGGTGCCACCAGTCTGCAGAAACTTATGAAACACTCCATGATCAATATCCATGCAAACAATTATGGTTATCTCTGCATTAGTTGTTCAGATACTTTAGCTTTTGTATCAAATTTTCCATTATTCTGAGCTGTACTTTGGAGTGCCATAGCTCAAAGGATACGGGTAACAGAGACCAAATTTCAGGTTTCCATGGAGACTTATCATGGGTCTCCCTGTGTGTCAAGAACAAAGATTCTAGGTCCAGTCGTTACGATTTGTACCCTGTTGACAGATAACTTCATCCTTAAAGGTCTCAAAAATGGAGAAAACAATTCGTGAACATTGAAAAAAACAGGTGGCGCCACCAGTCTGCACAAACTGATGAAACATCTCATGATCAATATGTATGTCGAAAATCATGACCATCAGTGATGTAGTTAATGAGATATTGAAGTTTTTGTATGAAATTTTTGACTATTCTGGGGGGTAATTTTGGGCCCCATAGCTTGAAGGATATGGGTAACAGAGACCTAATTTCTGGTTTCCATGGAGACTTTTCATAGGTCTCTCAGTGTGTCGAAAATGAAGATTCTAGGTCCAGTCGTTACGATTTGTGCCAAGCTAACAGATGACAGCATCCTCAAAGGTCTCAAAAATAGAGGAAAAAATCGTAAAAAATCAAACAGTACAGGTGGCGCCACCAGTCTGCAGGAACTGATCGAACATCTTATGATCAATATGTATGCCAAAAATGAAGACCATCAGTGATGTAGTTATTGAGATATTGAAGTTTTTGTATGAAATTTTTTACTATTCTGGGGGGTACTTGGGGCCCCATAGCTCAAAGGATATGGGTAACAGAGACCTAATTTCTGGTTTCCAAGGAGATTTTTCATGGACCTCTCAGTGTGTCAAGAAATAAGATTCTAAGTCCAGTCTTTATGATTTGTGCCTTGTTAACAGATGTTCACATTTTTAAAGGTCTCAAAAATAGAGAAAAAAATTCGTAAAAAATCGAAAAATACAGGTGGCGCCACCAGTCTGCAGGAAGTGATGTAACATCTCATGATCAATATGTATGCCAAAAATCATGACCATCAGTCAAGTAGTTAATGAGATATTGAAGTTTTTGTATGAAATTTTTGACTTTTCTGGGGGGTACTTTGGGTCCACATAGCTCAAAGGATATGGGTAACAGAGACCTAATTTCTGGTTTCCAAGGAGATTTTTTATGGACCTCTAATAATCCCAAGTTACAAGGTTCTTGGTCCAGCGGTTACGATTTGTGCCTGGTTAATGGACGGACAGACGGACAGACGGACGACGGACAAAGAGTGATCGCAATAGCTCAGATGACTTTCAGTCAGCTGAGCTAAAAATGAGCTACTGGTTAATCAGGCCAAATATGCAGCAGCTCTGAATGCCATTGTATTTGAAAAGTCCAGGGCTTTGTGTAAGGATGAAGCTGTAACTTCAGGAGAAAATAAAGAGTTGCGTTCTAAAGTGGGACAGATTCTTTGGATTGCTAGACAAACCAGGCCTGATATCATTTTTGTTGCGTCATGTTTAGCTTCTTGTATCAATAGTGCCACTGTGGGGGAACTGCTGGCTGTTAATAAGGTAATTAGGAAAATACAAACAGAAAAAGTCACCCTTAAGTTTCAACCTTTAAGAGGAAAAACATCTCTAGTGATTTATAGTGATGCCTCACTTGGAAATCTACCTTCAGGTGGAACACAAGGAGGACAATTTATTTGTTTGATGGGAGAAGGCAGAAGAATTCCTCCTCTTGTTGGAATTCTAAGAAGATCAAAAGGGTTGTCAGGAGTACCCTTGCAGGGAAAACACTTGCCTTGGCAGATGGAGTTGATACCTGTGTGTTTTTGGCTACTCTGTTTTCTGAATTGACAGGTAGGGGAGCTGATCCTCAGCACTTGTCTGTAATTTGTAAGGTAAACTGTAAGTCTTTGTATGATGCATTGAAATCTCAGAAGATGTAACAGAAAAGAGAATGAGACTGGAAACAAGTGGAACTAGTGCCATTGTATCCCCAGACAATTAACCCCCACCCCCTCCCCCAGCCCTTGATGAGATGCATCTAACCTGTAAGTTTGGTGACTGTACCAACAATTTTTTTGAGTTATTGCCATTATTTCATCTAACATTATCGCTGCTGTGACCTTGAAAAAATGTATCAAGGTCAAATGTTCAAATTTGACCTAGCCGTTGATAAGATGCATCAAACTTGTGGGTTTGGTGCCTGTACCTCAAATTCTTACAAAGTTATTCCGTTTAAACATCATTTTAGCTAGAAAACATTATTAAAGTGGCGCCACCTGTCTTCTGCAGAAAACAATGCTATCAAATGCTTATGTCAATTTGATTTTTTGAACAATCCATGCATCCCTTACTGAGATATTCGAGTTAACATCATTTCAGCAATATCGCCTCTGTGACCTTGAAAAATGCATCAAGGTCATCCATATTCAAACTTGGCCTAGCCCTTGATAAGATGCATCTAAACTGTAGGTTTGGTGACTGTACCACAAATTCTTTTTGAGTTATTGCTCTAATATCATCTAAGCATAATCACTGCTGTGACCTTGAAACAAGGGACCTATGGGTCACGGGGCTCAGCTGTAATATATATTAAAAATAGTATGATTTAGAAATGAGGCACATGCTGGTTTTATTTGGTAATAAAAATAAGCTGTATTATGAGTTGTTGTTGTTAAGCTTATGTATGATTTTGATAGTACTTTGGAGACAGGAAAGAGGATTAATTTAATTTATTTTATTGACAAATGGAGTGCAACTGTCACACAGATTTTGACTTGGCCATATAACTTATAAGCAGAACATATAATATAAGAGTTTAACTATTTATTAAAAAATTACAAATATTGTCCCAAATATAAGAGAATAGTATGATTTTTTCAAATAAAATATAACTGAAATGATTATTAAAATAATATTAAAGAATATATTCATGAATGCATTCATTAATACATTTTGAAAGTATTTGCACTGGTATTCATATACTTTCATTTTTACCTGAATTCCCATTCTTATGAAAGAAATTTTATAATGGAGTACATATTCATATTCGTGTTTAAATACAATTGCAAAGTATTCGCACCATGTCTGGTATTTATTCAGTTTTCACCAAACAATGATGTTGAGAATCCAGAATATACAAAATTCACACATTTAAATAATGATCATAAGTACCTGGTTTTATGGCTTTTATTTATATTAAAAAAAAATGTAATATATTCACTTTGGACTAATGTCCCATCAATGTACTAACTATAGACATAGTAGGAATCTAGATAATAATATTATCAACTGCATCATTGTCTATCATTAATTTCCTTCATATGATCCCTAATGATTAGTAATGAATAATATGATTTACTTTTTTATCATTAAAACTGAACTGAAAAATACCATGGGTGACTGCATGGCGTTATTTGGAATACGTGACATTCTATCCATCGATACAAGATTCTTATATCATCAGTAACTGCAAGTTAATTTCCTGTTATTATCAACTAACAAATTCCTTTTCTATTTTTCTTTAATTTGTTATTAAAAACCAATAAAAATTTATTTATTTATTGTTTATTGTTATGTTGTTGGTTAAAACTACTAGATGAGTTGGGTTGGACACCTGGATCAACTGTGGCTGGCTGCCTGGAGCCCCAGTTTATGACTCGCCTCAAGCATGCATAATTTGCTGAAAGTTCAACAAGGTCAACATACAGGTGACTCAAGAGGTGCTACAGAGAGCCAAGGTCTGACATGGTCTCATAAAAACATTAATAAAAGCTACAATTTTTGGCCAATTTCTTTCAGCTTTTTAAACTAAAAAGTTGAAATCTTTATGTGTGCATGATATGAAAATTATCTCAACAGTGCTCACAGGAAACAAACATGCCATGGTCAAAGTTGGGCAAAATTTAAGGTACTAATTTTATATTTATACTAATAACTTATAAAATTTGAAAAATTCAGAACTAATTTTGGGTATTCAATTGAATCTTGATTAAATAATGTTACATCTCTGACAAAAAATCTCTAGCTTCAGCAATCCTCTTGTTAAGGGAGTAAATATTTTTCTTGATTTTTTACAAAGTGCATTATGTTTGGGCCCATAACTTAAAACAACTAGACATTTCTTGGCACCACTGGTGCCATAGTATCGCCAGACAAATGAGGTTTTGTGGTATTTTGTTGATATAATGTGATGTATTTGTATTTTAGCAATGAATGTGAGAAACATTTGTACAAAATATAGGAATATTTAAAGTGAAGGCAATTGTTATGTAAAAGGTTATGTATAAATAGAAGTATATATTTAATGATGTAACAAGAAAATAGAGTAGGGGGTGCCACCATGCAGTTCCCAGCAAATGACTCATCACATTACCCATATCTATCTATATGCATAATATGAAAGATATCTGCCAATTAGTTTCCAGCACATGACAACACTATCCAACAAATTGTGGAAAAACAAGAAAATAGAGTAGGGGGTGCCACCATGCAGTTCCCAGCAAATGACTCATCACATTACCCATATCTATCTATATGCATAATATGAAAGATATCTGCCAATTAGTTTCCAGCACATGACAACACTATCCAACAACTTTTTAAATTTTATTTTATAATGCTGACAATACTGTCAAGTCCCATATAGGCAACATTCATGAGCCATTTTAAATAGTCTTCGTCCAAAGGTCAAGACCACTCTCAAAGGAAAATGATCCAGTTGTGACTCTGTGGTACACCCAGTGCACTAATTCATTTATCACTGACCATCATATCTATTTATAGAATCTGACCATGGCACAGAACTGCTGATGTTTGGGCAAAACATGATGCAACACCATGTGCAGACCACTAGCTGAAGCAATCCCCCAGGTTCACTGGAGATTTTCATGATTGTTGGTGATTTTTACCATATATGGCAATATTTAAAGTCAAGTCCACTCTCATATGCAAGGTCAGGACCCAAATTTAAATATATCTCATCCCATAATCCAAATCTATGTATATGCATAATATAAAAGAAATCTGTCCATTAGTTTTTGACTTATAATGCTCACAGTGCTGTCAAGTGGCCCTTTTTAAGATATTCATGATTTTATGTTTTTCACCAAATATGGAAATATTCAAGGTCAAGGTCACTCTCATAGTCACGGTCATGACCCCAAATCAATAAACTGCATTCCAAAATATCCAACATTTGAAAAAAAAATTAAATTTAAAAAAAAATAATTTAAATTAAATAAAATTTTAAAACTAAATTTAAAATTAAATATACCTCATTCCATAAACCATATCTATATACATGCATAACATGAAAGAAATCTGTCCATTACTGTTTGACTTATAATGCTCACAGTATATACTGTCAAGTGGCAATGATGGGGTATTCAAAGGCGCAAAAAACAAGATAGGGCAACAGGTGGCCCCACCTATCTTCTGCAAAAGACAAAACTATCCAAGATCTTCCGTCAACTTGATTTTTGGACCAATCCATGCATCCCTTTTTAAGATATTCATGATTTTATGTGATTTTCACCATATATGGTAATATTCAAGGTCAAAGCCACTCTCAAAGGAAAGGTCATGACCCCAAATTTAATATATATCATCCCATAACCCATACCTATGTACATGCATAATATTAAAGAAATCTGTCAATCAGTTTTTGACTTGTAATGCTAAAAGTACTGTCAAGTGGCAATGATTGGGGTATTAAACAGCACAAAAACAAGAAAAGGATACTAGGTGGCACCACCAGTTTCCGGTACATGACATCACTATCCAAGATCTTTGTCCAACTTCATTTTTGGATAAATCCATGAAAGATTTCTTTCATGGCATGTTCATAGAGAATGTATAGAAAAATATGTATATTATATATGATTAAAGTCAGATCAGTGGTTTTGATATTAGGCAGTCTTGAAGTGTAACAATGGGTTTTTAATGGAAAAATTAAGTTTTTTATTAATATCTCGAAGGTATTCAGTCCTAGTGACCAAATTCTTGGCATAGTAGGGGATTTTTGAGACATCTAATTGCATGCCAAATTTTAGGAACTGAGAGCTGAAGCTGGGGAGCTGAGCACTTGCAAACTGCATGACACTAGCTTCATGTACACAATATGTTACATGGTGCTTGAAAACTTGAATAAAATCTACAGTTTTTGATCAACTGGTTTCAAATTTTCGGTGTTTACAGACAAAATGCTAAAAAAAACATGCTGTGAAAATTAAATCCACAGTACTTACAGGAAAAAAACGTGCCATGGTCAAAGTTGGGCAAAATTTAAGGTACCAATTTTTTATTTTTGTTAATATTTTAAAAAATTTAAAAGATTTTGATCTAATTTTGGGTATACAATTAAATTTTGATTAATTAAAGTTATATTACTGGAAAAAAAGTTTATAGCTTTAACATATTTTGTGTTAAGTGATCAAATATCTTTCCTGATTTTTTACACAATGCATTATGTTTGGGCCCATAACTTTTTAAATTTACATAATACAGACATAATTTCTGGCATGTACATAGGAACTATATAGAGGAATAATTATGGTAAATATGATGAAAAACAGATGAGTTGTTTTGATATTAGGCAGTGCTGAAGTGTAAAAATAGGTTTTTAATAAAAAATTGAGGTTTTTCCTTAATTTCTAAAAGGAACGAAGTCGCAAAAACCCAGTTTTCGGCTTGGTAGGAGATCTTTGGGACATCTAACATTATGACGAATTTTGGATTCCTAGGTCTTACGGTTTCAAAATGTGCCACATCTACGGACGGACGGACGGACGGACGGACGGACGACGGACAATGGACCACGACTATAGCTCAGATGACTTATAGTCAGCTGAGCTAAAAATGCATCAAGGTCATCTATGTCCGAACTTGACCTAGCCATTGATAAGATGCATCAAACCTGTGGGTTTGGTGACTGTACCTCAAATTCTCACAAAGTTACTGCGTTAACATCATTTTAACAAAAAATGACACAAGGTGGCGCCACCTGTCTTCTGCAAAAGATAAAGCTAACCAAGATCTTCAGTCCGTTTGATTTTTGGATCATTCCATGTATCCCTTACTGAGATATTAAAGATTTTGTGTGTATTTCACCAAATATAGGAATATTCAAGGTCAAGGCCACTCTCATAGGAAAGGTCATGACCCCAATTTAAATAAACATCATCCCATAACCCATATCTATGTATATGCATAATATAAAAGAAATCTGTCCATTAGTTTTTGACTTATAATGCTCACAGTACTGTAAAGTGGCAATGATAGGGTATAAAACGGCATGAAAACAACTAATAGAATAATAGGTGGCGCTACCAGTTTCCGGTACAAGACAACACTATCCAAGATCTTCGGTCAAGTTGATTTTTGGACCAATCCATGCATCCCTTATCGAGATATTATTGATTTTGTGTGATTTTCACCATATATGGCAATATTCAAGGTCAAGGCCACTCTTATAGGAAAGGTCATGACCCCAATTTAAAATAACATCATCCCATAACCCATATCTATGTATATGCATAATATAAAAGAAATCTGTCCATTAGTTTTTGACTTATAATGCTCAAAGTACTGTCAAGTGGCAAATTTGGGGGTATTAAAAGGCACAAAAATAAGTAAAGAATAACAGGTGGCGCCACCAATTTCTGGAACATGACAACCCTATCCATGATCTTCAATCAACTTGATTTTTGGATCAATCCATGCAAGATTTCTTGAGATATTTAAGAATTTGTGTGATTTTCCCTAAAATTGGACCTATTCAAGGTCAAGGACACTCTCCTAGTCAAGGTCATGACCTCATTTTAAATAGGCGTCGTCCTCTCACCCATATCTATACATATACCAAGTTTGATAAAGATCCGTGAAATATTTTTTGAGTTATCACACCAACAATATTTATATGCGGCAGCAGCGGTGGGGACCGGTATGAAAACATAGTATACCATGACTTTGTCTGGGGATACAATTAAAGAACAAATTGCAGAGAGACAAATTGAGAGGATAGAATGGATAAAATCAGACGATCAGTTGGCTGACTGTTTGACAAAACAAGAGCATCTTGTAGAAAGTTAATTTTGACTTTCGAGCAGGGCATGCTTCCAAACTAATGCACAATATTTTGTGTATATATATATAAAGTACTGACAATTGGTGATGGGGCTGTTAATATGTTTTTTGAGTTCTGCTGTATTTGTTGATAAAAAAAAAATATTTTGAACTGTTTTAAGAAGAGAGGAATTTGATAACTGTCAGAAGTCTTTATAAAGTAAATTGGCCATCTAGTGGGAAAAGGAAAAACTAACAGAAGTAGCTCTCATGAAGGGAGGAGAGAAGAGACGGTCAGGAGAAGCATATGGCATCCCGAGGTGGGAGGACGTAACAAAAGTTTGACGAACGACGGAGGATGACATTGGACTGACGCCACTACTAGGTAAGAAGTTACTTACAAACAAACAGAAGGTGCTGGTACATGAGTAGAATTGAATTTCTCAGACTTTTCAGGACGCACTTCAGAGAGGAACGGTCAGAGGTCAACGCAAAATATTTTGGCACCAGTTCCCATGTGACATGATAATGCTCTAAAATTTCTGAAAAATCTGTCCAGTGGTCTCAGAGTTCTATTCCGGAAACAAATGCTGCGGCGGTGAAACCCAGTCAAAACAATAGTATCCGCAAAACTTTGTTTTGGCGAATACAAAAATTAAGCAACCTTTCTTCAGGTGATGTGAAATGCCACAGTTGACAGGCTTGTAATACAGGACTACGTCATGAAATGAATGTATTATAAAAAGTCAACAAGTTCAACAAATGGACCGTGTTTCTGGGGAACATAAATATGACTGATTTCCTCATAATTTTTAAATGAAACCCCAGATTTTGTTCCTACACCCTCTTGGGAAATGATCTGTAAAATATTAACCAAACTAGAATACGGGTAGTCGACAAGCGACTATGTGTATCCGCCAAAATCTGAGTAGGACAGGTGAAGTGAGGCATGGATTGAGTGTCAAGGGGAAATAGAGTTAGATGTGTTACATATTAGCATGGATGTCTGCCACGTAAACATGATTGTAGATGATCATAGATGTATACACATGCAAATTTTAGGTGGAAAAGTCAAAACTCTGCCGAGATATGAGTGATTTTATCCCACAGCAGACAAATAGATGGACTCTGTGCAAAAATGGTTGCAGGTGGCGCCACCAGTTTCTTGTATGTTAAAGAGCTATGTGAGATTTAAACACATGCAAATTTTCAGGAACATATGTCAAACCAGTCCGGAGATATAAGCATGGTGTCTGCAGCGTGAACGTGAATGTAGGTGGCGCCACCTGTCATAAAATCAAGAAAGCTATTGAGGATGTATATGCATGCCGAATTTCAGGTGAATTAGTCAAACCACTGCAGAGATATGAGTAATTTTAACCCAGGGCAGATGAACAGATGGACGCACTGGAGAGAGGAAGGGTCAGAGGTCAACACCACATGGTTAGGCACCAGTTCACATGTGACCCGATAATTGGTGTAATTTTCAGAAAAAACGGTCCAGAAGTCTCAGAGGAGCCCAGTCAAAAACATAGTATATGCAAAATTTGTTTTGGTGGATACCATAATTGCGCTGGTTTCTATATGGTAGCATTGAAATCGCACACAGTTAAATTTTCATAAAATAACGTAGTTCATGATAGTTCTATTGGGACATTACCTTATTAAGTTTTTCCTTCCACATTGGCACAATGGAATTAATTTGAACCTAACTTGACATATTTTGTGAAAAAAATTTGTTACGGCTAAATTGTGGTGGACACAACAGAAAAAAATTTTTTTGATAGTTTAAGATTTACACTGGATAATGATTAAGGAAGCCTGGTTATGCAGAGCATCAAGGCAGCCTTGGTCTCGTGCGCTGTCACTTTTCTACCTTAAGCCACTTGTAGATGTGGACGCTGAAATACAATGGGTGTTTGGGTTGATCTCCCTCAAATTATGCAGAAGACTGACATTCTTTATAATAAATCCAATTTTTTTTAAGAGTAAGGTGTGAATGCCCTGTAATGAAGACTCTCCTGACATGCTAATTCTTAGTTAGTGCCACCTCCTGGGCATTTGCTGAAAATAATTTTTACCCAAATCTGGGTCCTATAATCAACCTTCGTCTTATACACAAAATCACCTTATACACACATAAATACGGTAACCATATCAAATGTTTAATAATAACATCAGAGACAGAAGGGGCATCTTCTTCATGCTACACATATTACTAATACTATTTTTTTCTACACTCACAAGTATTGTATGCAAAGTAATACAGCCTGACAATGCCTATGATTTTCTTGTAGCAATAATAATTTCATTATCTCATTACAGTAATAAAGAGATTTTTCTGGTCTCACAGCCATAAGACATTCAACAGAGCTGCAGATTTCTATGAAATGAATATGATATTACAATTATATCAAAATATGTTGAATATGCAGCTCACAATACTAATGAATTTGTGAACCCCTCTTACTTAGCAAAAGGTACTATATAATATTAGTAGCCTTATCCATGTTTCTTGAGTCACTCATCATTTATTTAAATTTGCATCTCCTGGGGTCTGTATACCATACCTGTATGTCTGTATACCATACCTGTATGTCCACTTGTCAGGTCTCTGTCCTCTTTCAATGGCAGCATTTTCTGCTGGTAAACCAAATGCATCCCAGCCCATAGGATGTATGACCTGAAAAAAATTGCAGCACATCAATATATATATCATATAATATATATATATCATTATATTTATTTATATATACAGGGCTCAAAATAATGCCTTTCCACCTGTCTCAGATGGAAAGGTATTTTTATTTTGTACTAATCCATTGGAAAGGTGAACACCTAGATGTTTTCCCCAATACCAGCAAATTAGTAGTAACATACATGACATAAACACAAAATATTTTCAAGCATTACAGTAACCTAGACATTCAGAACACCTCCGTCAAAATTCTTAGCCTAAAAGAGATCACTCGAAGATGAGGTGAGTGTAACTCAGTTAGGGTCTCTTTCTATACATGCGGGTCCCTGCGAAGGTTCAACACGGGTAAAATCCAACAAGTGTATTATCTTTGTCCCCATTCCATACGTGCATGGGCCCCCACTCCGATCCAGCAGTGTTGGATTTCTGTGGGGGCCTGCATGTGGATGCTGCCTGCGGTTTATAAGTTGCTGGTATTTGCCCTTGTCTTTGGAAAAGATAAAAGAACTGACAGTGCTTTAAGACTGAATAAAAGAACATATGACAAGTTTTCATCGAGATATGGCCCAAATGCTTACTCTAGCTAATTTGTGGCAGGAGACAGCCTCCATCTAAGCTTGGCTTTAGATTATGATTTTTGGTGCATGTGTGCATGCTATAAATTGGTCATCCGCATATAGGGACCCGCACATATATGGAAGGGGTCTCTCCGCATGCAGGGACCTGTGTGGACAAATACCCACATGTATGGAAAGGTGGCCTTAATGTGTAACTTGAAAATCCCCAGCTGCACTGGTATACCCTGGGCTATTATGGCTTCTCAGTGCTGATGCAATCTTAGAGCTCCACGATTAGCCATGAGTAGGGGCGGACTGATAGAGCTGTATCAGTGGGATTGATATGCAGATTGACATTAAATAAGTCTGTTGCAAACATTTAATTTATTGTATTCAGTATTCCTACTCATAATTTTTCTTTTATATTTTTATATTTTTTTCATTTAACATCTTTAAAATTATTAATATTTTTCAGGTCTTCCACCAACTCCCTATATTTCCTGTTTTTCATATAAAAATGGTTTATAACATCTTGTACTGCCCTAGAACTGAGGCCCTCATCTCATATATTTTCCTATGGTTTTTCACTGCACAATAATGTTTCAGATGTAACAGTGATAATTACAATTGAAAACATTCAGTTCTTTTTGCATGCACATCGGATGCATGTAGGATGGCAACAGTTTATGTTACACTGAGCTAAGTGTGACTGATAGGTTGATATGATGTTATGAGGCATCTTTAGCGGAAAGGAATTTTTTCTGTGGAAAGGCAAATCTGTATTAATGCCTTTCTGTTGTTGAATGTTGACAAACAGGAAAACCATGTAACCCAGGGTGGTAGGCTGCATATATGAGGAGGTAGTAAGGACACTTGCTGCAAAACAAATGATTTATGTGATTTCTGGCATTGTGTATATTTTAATGATCTAAGGGTAATTTTGGTTGTGAAAAGTATTTATTAGGACTCTGTGAAGGATGTATGAACTTGTTTATCAAAATCATATTTGTAAACACAGCAATGTAGACAAACAGAAAAACTATGTCACCTAGGTTAGTAGGTTGCATGTATGCAGAGGTAGAGAGGTCACTTGTTGCAAAATGCCATTTGCAAAGCTCTGGCTTATTTGACTTGCTGCTAGATGACTTTGATGAATTTGTTTTGATTATTTTGGTGGGGCCCCTCATATTATAAACATGTTAAAACAAACAAAACTAGCAGCCTGTGTGCCATGATATCAACATTTTCTGGCCTATTTTTTTTTATAAAAGCTCCAAGGGATTACCTTTAGTTTAGAAAGGTCAGATAGGTGATTAGATCCCTTCAATACATTAGGGCAAAGCAAATAATTTAGGTTCAGTTACAATCTGACCATTTTGCCTGGGAAGTATATTTGGGAGTTGCTCATCAACAGCAAATCATCAACTGATGATGGATTAATATTCATTTTTGGAAGTGCTGGGAATCAGTTGTAACTTATATACTGCCCTCCCCCTGGAGACTTCTGACAAAAACAGACCTGTACATCCTCTCAGTGGATAAACAAACAGACCTGTACATCCTCTCAGTGGGTGCTAATTTATGTAATAACTCTGAAGCCTACATGTATTTCAAGTAAACAAGGTGTGAATCTATTAGTAAACACAGATTGCTCTAAAATTTGTTTGCATAAATTGGATGAAAGTGTACCTTCCATCATCATTATAAAGCAAAACTTTTCAAAAACTCTGTAATGGATTATGGCAATGCCTGATCGATCATCAGATCATCTGCATAAGCAGACCAATCATCAATTATCATCGATCATCTGTCCCAACACCACTGGGGAGGTCTTGCAGTGCTGGAACCTGAGATTTCAGTTGGCCTACCCTAAAGGTACTGAATATGAATGTAGCAGTAATAATTATAAAGATGAAACCTACCTGTTTACCTGTGAGTCTGTGGTAACGAGCCATGGTGTCGCTGACTGTATACACACGAACATGTCCCATGTGAAGTTTACCACTGGGGTAGGGAAACATAGACAACACATAATACTTCTCCTGGTCCCCCTGCAAAACAGCAATATATTCATATGTAATTCTGTTAGGCTAAAAAAATTAATTATATGTTTCTCAGATACTTTTTGGGGGGAAAATATTGGGGGCTGGCGGCTTTTAATTTTTATTTTTTCCCCATGAAAATATCTTTATTTCTCATGCACTTGCACAGAAATGACAACCAATGGTTAAAATGTAAGAAAATATTTCCCAATCGAAATGCATGATGGTCACACCCATATAAAACAAGACCCAAATTGTTTTAAAAATAAAAACAATAGAAATTCATTTAAATATAAATCTTTGTTGATTTTTCTTATCTAAATTTAAATTACAAAATAGTTTTTTGGAAGTTCAACTAAACATGATCTCTACCAATGGGCCGTGATGGCAGCCATGGTTTTCCCACAGAACGATCACGAAACATGACAGTGAAAGCATGCAAATATATTCTCTTTATTGGACGAAATTTTACATTTGAATACCATTACACAGAATAAGTCCAATTCTTATTGATTATTTTAAGATTGGTATATAGTTTTTTACGGAAACTGAGAGTACTCACACATCGTTAGCTATGAACACTGGCACCGTGTTGCGCCAGCTAAAGAAAATAATTCACAAACTTGAAGACGGAATATGAGATATAATAATAATAATCAAAGGATTTTAAAATCAAACTGGTCAAAAGTTTTAGAGAAACTCCTGTGTTTTGAAGTTTTTCTATGGGTTAAAATGATTCAAGTATCATTAGGAGGGAAAATGACTGACAAGGATGTCACAGATTTTTTTTAGTATTGATCAAGGATGTTACCAGAGCACCATAGATCAGTTAGGCAATAAAAAAGTTTGAGGCAGGGGGTTTAAAGTGACTCTGGCAAGACCTGAGAAACATATAATTAACTTTTTTTGGCCTTAACAGAAGTTTAATTTTTTCTGCAAAGAACATTCATTTTTTTCTTCTTTTTTTATTTGTTAAACCTAGTTGTTTAAAGTAGTGCTTCTTCCATTAAAACAAACAATCCTACTATGGTGTTCTCTGTTCCAAAGGACTTTCCTTTATATCATGTACTGTGGAAGTGGTTTTGTTAGCAGGGTTTTTATTTTCATGCTTTTTGCGGGAGCATGATTTGTGCTAAATTATGAACACACGTTATTTCAAACATCCAAGACATGTCCATATAGTTTACTTTTTCACTGACACTTTTGTTAGATACAAGTAATAAGTAAAAGCGAATTGAATAGATGATCCTGTGTCATATGATCTTAATGTTTGATTGGGCACTCAGAAATTGAACAACACTGTTTTCATATACAAAATTTATTTTGTATGCACAAAGTCTAGTCTTTTCATCGTAATTTATAGTATTCACCCCGGTGGTGCTTGGCAGGTTGTGATGTTGTTAGCTGATCGATGCGATCGTTTGCTGCTTGGAACTGCAGAATTCTTGCCTGACACACAGTCACGTGAGTCTGGGAATCCCTCCATCGCTTAAAATGAGGCTTCTTCAACCAGGATGTTAAAGTAGTCATGTTGCCTGTTATAAGATTTCATAGCAAGTGATATCTCAGCCGTAAACCACTACGCCTAACAGTGATTTGTAGAACCAACTCTGAAACACATAGCCTTTGAAGCCCTTTAGAACCACCCGCTAAATGTCTTAAAAGTACGACTGAGAGCCAGTCGCGATTGTGGTCAGCTTTGTTTTTTATTCACACATAGCAGTCTGCTTCTAGTAAGTAATCAAAGTTTCATAGTTGCTGTTCTTGAGCAATTCTACAATTTACTCATATTCAAACAGCGTATCAGGGTGCATTACTATGACATCATCCAAACCTAATTAGTCCCGGTAATTACGAATTGTTTACCCCGTGCAATCACGGTACTCACTAGCCTGTAGCATGTACGCAGACACCAGAAGCTTGTTAGGTGGAAGGTAGGTTGTGTTTCAAACCTACTTTTTTTGTTGAATTAATTGAATTCCCCGTTCTGATTTGCGTGAAAATTCGAACTGCACTAATGCTGTAAAATGGAAAAAGCGTGAAAATTCAGACGTGCCAAATTAACCACTTCCACAGTATTTCGCTCAAAATTAAAACAACATTATACAGAAACACAGGAAACAACTATCTGCCAACATTTCTTATTTTAGTAATTTTTACATAATACCACAGAAAACAAATTTATTTCTATGAGCCCACTCAATAAGACTAATTGTTTTACAGTCACAATTTGGAAGGAATTCAATGCACAGGAGGGAAAATCCACCTGTGCTTAACCATTCAAAATTTGAAAAATTTCGAATGATACTTTTACCTGCCCCCCCCCCCAACATATTCTTGTTCTTGGAACATTAGTGACTCAAAATGAAGCGGTTATAAACAGAGATAAGAAAAGGTATCTTTCATGTCAGTTTTAAAATATTAAAATTTCTGTTGTTTTTTTTTCTGTTAGAGTAAATGCATGAGAAAATGTGGACAACATTGCAAAAAATATACATTAAAACCTACTCACAAGTTGTGATGGTGGTCTAGAGTTAGTTTTCATGACATGATCCCTCCAGTAATTCTCCAGATCTTTTCTAACTTTTGCATTAAATGTCTTTTCCTGAAATCAAAGTTTATGAATTACATGTACCTTGCCTGAAGTCACATTAACCTTTACCATAGAGATATCTTAACTATAAGTCAGGATTTGTTTCAAATATGCTGAAATCAATAAACAAACATTTGCAAATTTCTTACCCATTGATGTCAAATACAAATATCAAATATTATAAATATTGAACACAATAAAATACTTAGTGTCAAACAGAAGACATTACTAGTGAGCCTATTTAAAATCCAATTATTTTATTCAAATGAATATGAAGAGCTTCTCACATTGTGTACAAAATATGACTTACATGTAAAGTAACTTAAACAAATCTGAGAGGCTAAAGCAAGTCATTAAATTTATATGTGAACTGGCCAAAAAGGCATACAGGACACACAAAGAAATATCTGATAACATCTGAATCATATTTGACTAATTACCATAACACTGATTTCTAAAGATCTCAAATACTTATTTACCATTACACTGATTGGTACAAAGTGTTTGTTCAAATACCCATTTGCTGTATTTAAGTTTTATATGAACAAAGTGAATACATCCTAATTCTGCCCCCAACCAACAAACCAGAACATGAAAGTCAGGGACCTGGCCTTGAAAAAGTGACCCATGGGTTAGGAGGCTCAGCATCATTAGATCCATGTTAAAGCAATAGCTATGTCGTTTTGTAATAACAAGATACACATGTTATACATGAGCTATAAACACTTACCCAAATCCCTGTCTGATTGTAGAGAGTCCTGGACACAACTTGACACAGCCCTTCACAGTTGTGCCAATGGGTATGTAGTGCTTGATAATTTAGTATTCTCTGCATACTTACTCAAACTGGAAGAGATGATGTAAAAATAAATGCATTAATAATAGCCATTAAGCCTATTAAACATCAACTGTATCTTGGCAATGATGGAAGAAATATTTGTGTAATCCTTAATAATTTTGAAATGTTACAATTTTGTTTGTCATCATCATATATTCAATTGTATGAGGGCAACTCTCATGACCTTACATGTAATTAATTCAATATATCTGTTCAAAATTATGCCTTCATTTGCACCAGGACAATTAGATGTCACATAAATTGTTTCCTCACAAATATATATTATTGTCCTTTCCATCACATCATGTCCCCTATTCGAACCCCGCCGGTGCCTCAATGGCATAATGGTGAAATCTCGTTATAGAACCTCAGGGATCTGCTCTAATGTCTTAACAACATGTAACGACTTCTGGATTATTCCTAACCCTGTGTATATAAAACCTGAAATCCAGAAGGCTTAATAATAAACATATCATTCTTATCGTATGGATACCTTCATCCTCAATATAATTTAAACAGCGACAACAGGCCATGGGCCTGTCCTTAAACAAGGGACCTATGGGTCACGGCGCTCAGCTGTTATATATGATAAAAAAATATGATTTAGAAATGAGGCACATGCTGGTTTTGTGTGTTAATAAGTATAAGCTGTATTATGAGTTGTTGTTGTTTAGCTTATGTATAATTTTGATAGTACCTTTGGAGACACAGAAGAAAACTGATTTCATTTATTTCATTAACAAATGGAGTACTTTTGTCACACAGATTTTGATTTGGCCATATAACTTATAAGCAGAACATATAATATAAGAGTTTAACTATATATTAAAAAAAATTACAAATATTGTCCCAGATATAATTTTTATTAAAAATAATAAGACAATCGTATGATTTTTAAAATGAAATATAACTGAAATGATTATTAAAAAATATTAAAGAATATATTCATGAATGCATTCATGAATACATTTGGAAAGTATTTGCACTGGTATTCATATACTTTCATTTATAACTGAATTCCCATTCTTTATGCAAAAAAATTTTATAATGGAGTACATATTCATATTCGTATTTAAATACAATTGCAAAGTATTCCCACCATGTCTGGTATTTATTCAGTTTTCACCAAACAATGGTGTTGAGAATCCAGAATGTACAAAATTCACACATTTAAATAATGATCATAAGTACCTGGTTTTATGGCTTTTATTTATATTAAAAAAAAATAAATGTGATATATTCATTTTGGACTAATTTCACATCAAGGTACACACTAGACACAGTAGGAATCTAGATTAATATTATCAACTGCATCTTTGTCTATCATTAATTTCCTTCATATGATCCCTAATGATTAGTAATGAATAATATGATTTACTTTTTTATTATTAAAATTGAACTGAAAAATGCTATAGGTGACTGCATGGTGTTATTTGGAATACGTGACATTCTATCCATCGATACAAGATTCTTATATCATCAGTAACTGCAAGTTAATTCCCTATTATTATAAACTAACAAATTCCTTTTCTATTTTTCTTTAATTTGTTATTATAAACCAATAAAAATTGATTAATTTATTGTTTATTGTTATGTTGTTGGTTAAAACTACTAGATGAGTTGGGTTGGACACCTGGATCAACTGTGGCTGGCCATAAGCTGCCTGGCTGCCCCAGTATATGCCTCGCCTCATGCGTGCATAATTTGCTGAAAGTTCAACAAGGTCAACATACAGGTGACTCAAGAGTGGCTGGAGAGAGCCAAGGTCTGACATGGTCTCATAAAAACATTAATAAAAGCTACAATTATTGGCCAATTTCTTTCAGCTTTCTAAACTTAAAAGCTGAAATCCTTTTGTGTGCATGATATGAAAATTATATAAACAGAGCTCACATGAAACAAAAGTGAAATGGTCAAAGTTGGGCAAAATTTAAGGTCCTAATTTTATATTTATACTAATAACTTATAAAAATTTAAAAATTCAGAACTAATTTTGGGTATTCAATTGAAACTTGATTAAATAATGTTACATCCCTGACAAAAAATCTCTAGCTTCAGCAAGCCCCTTGTTAAGGTAGTAAATATATTTCGCAATACTGACATTTCTGGCATGTGCACAGAGAATGTATAGAAAAACATGTATATTATATATGATTAAAGTCAGATCAGTGGTTTTGATATAAGGCAGTATTGAAGTGTAACAATGGGTTTTTAATTGAAAAATGAAGTTTTTCATTAATATCTCAAAGGTATTAAGTCCTAGTGACCAATTTCTTGGCATGATAGGGGATTTTGGAGACATCTAATTGTATGCCAAATTTTACGAACTGAGAGCTTAAGCTGGGGAGCTGAGCTCTTGCAAACTGCATAACACTAGCCTGATGTAAATAATGTTACATGGTGCTTGAAAACTTGAATAAAATCTACAGTTTTTGATCAACTGGTTTCAAATTTTTGGTGTTAACAGACAAAATGCTAATAAAAACATGCTGAGAAAATTAAATCCACAGTACTTACAGGAAAAAAACGTGCTATGGTCAAAGTTAGGCAAAATTTAAGGTACCAATTTTTTATTTTTGTTAATATTTTAAAAAATTTAGAAGATTTTTATCTAATTTTGCGTATACAATTTAATTTTGATAAATTAAAGTTATATTACTTGAAAAAAAGTCCATAGCTTTAACAAGTTTTGTGTTAAGTGATCAAATATCTTTCCTGATTTTTTACAAAATGCATTATGTTCTGGCCCATAACTTTCTTAAATTATATAATACAGACATAATTTCAGGCATGTACATAGGAACTATATAGAGGAATATTTATGGTAAAAATTAGGAAAAACAGATGAGTGGTTTTGATATTAGGCAGCCCTGAAGTGTGAAAATAAGTTTTTAATAAACAAATGACCCATGGGTCATGACGCTCAGCTGACTGGGAAGAGATTCGCAAAAGGAAATTTTATCATCAGAATGGTAGTATATACCCATTCAACTGAAGCATCAAACAGATTAACCAACAGGCCAAGATTTAGTCTGTATTTATATATCTCAAAAATAGAGAAAAATGTGTAAACTTTTAAAACTAGAATACAGGTAACCGACAAGTGACTACATGTATCTGCAAAATCGGATAGTGAGGCATGGATTGAGTGGCAAGGGGAAATAGAGTGAGGTATGTTGCATATTAGCACGGATGTCTGCAGCCTAAATGTGTATGTAGGTTGTGCCACCTACCACAAATCCAGAAAGCTGTCCAAGTTGTATACACCTGCAAAATTTTAGGCAGAAAAGTCAAACCACTACATGTATATGAGCGATTTTTTGCCCATGGCAGACAAACAGACAAACACTGTGCAAAAATCTTTGCAGGTAACCCCTCCAGTTTTGTGTATGATAAAGACCTATGTGAGATCTAAACACATGCACAATTTTGGCCGGATCGGTCAAATGGTTCCTGAGATATGAGCTTGGAGGTGTCCAGCGTGAACTAGAATGTAGGTGGCGCCACCTGTCATAAAATCAAGAAAGCTGTCCACGATGTATAAACCTGCAAAATTTTAGGCAGTTATGTCGAACCACTACAGAGAAATGAGTGATTGTTGTTACAGGTGAACATTGTTACAGGTGGCGCCACCATTTTTTGTGTATGTTACAGAGCTATCAAAGGGCTACATTTGTATAAACTTTATTTCCTGATCGGTCAAACGGTTCCCGAGATATAAGCTTGGATGTCATCAGCGTGAACGTGAACTGTCATAAAATCAAGAAAGCTGTCCACCACTACAGAGAAATGAGTGATTGTTGTTACAGGTGAACATTGTTACAGGTGGCGCCACCATTTTTTGTGTATGTTACAGAGCTATCAAAGGGCTACATTTGTATAAACTTTATTTCCTGATCGGTCAAACGGTTCCCGTGATATAAGCTTGGATGTCATCAGCGTGAACGTGAACTGTCATAAAATCAAGAAAGCTGTCCACGATGTATAAACCTGCAGGGCTACATTTGTATAAACTTTATTTCCTGATCGGTCAAACGGTTCCCGAGATATAAGCTTGGATGTCATCAGCGTGAACGTGAACTTAGGTGGCGCCACCTGTCATAAAATCAAGAAAGCTATCCTGGATGTATACACATGACGAATTTCAGGTGAATTAGTCAATATGAGTGATTTTAACCCAAGGCAGATGAACAGATGGACACTGTGCAAACATGGTTACAGGTGGCGCCACCATTTTTTGTGTATGTTATAAGCAATCCAAGGGCTACATTTGTATCAATTTTATTTCCTGATCGGTCAAACGGTTCCCGAGATATGAGGGTTTATGAGTGGAAACAGACCCACAAATGGACACTGGATAGAGAGAAAAGGTCAGAGGTCAATGCAAATTGGTTAGGAACCAGTTCACATGTGACCCGATAATAGGTGTAAGTTTGGGAAAAATCGGTCCATTAGTCTCCGAGGAGCTCTCTGGAAACGAACGCCGCCGCGGCGGAGGAACTCTGTCAAAAACATAGTACCCGCAAAACTTCGTTTTGGCGGATACAAAAATACAGGTGGCTCCACCAGTCTGCAGAAACTAATAAAAACACTTTATGGTCAATATCCATGCAAAAAATCATGGTGATCTCTGCATTAGTTGTTCAGATACTTCAGTTTTTGTATCAAATTGTCCATTATTCTGAGGGATACTTCGGAGTCCTATAGCTTGAAGGATATGGGTAACAGAGACCTAATTTCAAGTTTCCACAGGCACCTTTCATGGGCCTCCTTGCATGACAAGAATGAAGATTCTAGGTCCAGTTGTTGCGATTTGTACCCTGTTGACAGATAACCACATCTTTAAAGGTCTCAAAAAAAAAAAAATTCGTAAAAATTTGAAAAAAAAATAGAGGTGGCACACCCAGTCTGCAGAAACTGATGGAACAGCTCATGATCAATATGTATGCCGAAAATCATGACCATCAGTGTTGTAGTTTTTAAAAAAATGCAGTTTTTGTATCAAATTTTCCATTATTCTGGGGGGGGGGGGGGTATTTTGGACCCATACAGCTTAAAGAATATGGGTAACAGAGACCTAATTTCAAGTTTCCATGGAGACTTTTCATGGGTCTCCCTGTGTGTCAAGAATGAAGATTCTTGGTCCAGTTTTTATGATTTGTGCCCTGTTAACAGATGTTCATATCTTTAAAGGTCTCAAAAATACAGAAAATTTCGTAAAAAAAAACGAACAAATACAGGTGGTGCCACCAGTCTGCAGAAACTTATGAAACACTCCATGATCAATATCCATGCAAACAATTATGGTTATCTCTGCATTAGTTGTTCAGATACTTTAGCTTTTGTATCAAATTTTCCATTATTCTGAGCTGTACTTTGGAGTGCCATAACTCAAAGGATATGGGTAACAGAGACCAAATTTCAGGTTTCCATGGAGACTTATCATGGGTCTCCCTGTGTGTCAAGAACGAAGATTCTAGGTCCAATCATTACGATTTGTACCCTGTTGACAGATAACTACATCCTTAAAGGTCTCAAAAATGGAGAAAACAATTCGTGAACATTGAAAAATACAGGTGGCGCCACCAGTCTGCACAAACTGATGAAACATCTCATGATCAATATGTATGTCAAAAATCATGACCATCAGTGATGTAGTTAATGAGATATTGAAGTTTTTGTATGAAATTTTTGACTATTCTGGGGGGTAATTTTGGGCCCCATAGCTCGAAGGATATGGGTAACAGAGACCTAATTTCTGGTTTCCATGGAGACTTTTCATAGGTCTCTCAGTGTGTCGAAAATGAAGATTCTAGGTCCAGTCGTTACGATTTGTGCCACGCTAACAGATGACAGCATCCTCAAAGGTCTCAAAAATAGAGGAAAAAATCGTAAAAAATCAAACAGTACAGGTGGCGCCACCAGTCTGCAGGAACTGATCGAACATCTCATGATCAATATGTATGCCAAAAATGAAGACCATCAGTGATGTAGTTATTGAGATATTGAAGTTTTTGTATGAAATTTTTTACTATTCTGGGGGGTACTTTGGGGCCCCATAGCTCAAAGGATATGGGTAACAGAGACCTAATTTCTGGTTTCCAAGGAGATTTTTCATGGACCTCTCAGTGTGTCAAGAATTAAGATTCTAAGTCCAGTCTTTATGATTTGTGCTTTGTTAACAGATGTTCACATTTTTAAAGGTCTCAAAAATAGAGAAAAAAATTCGTAAAAAATCGAAAAATACAGGTGGCGCCACCAGTCTGCAGGAAGTGATGTAACATCTCATGATCAATATGTATGCCAAATATCATGACCATCAGTCAAGTAGTTAATGAGATATTGAAGTTTTTGTATGAAATTTTTGACTTTTCTGGGGGGTACTTTGGGGCCACATAGCTCGAAGGATATCGGTAACAGAGACCTAATTTCTGGTTTCCAAGGAGATTTTTTATGGACCTCTCAGAATCCCAAGTTACAAGGTTCTAGGTCCAGCGGTTACGATTTGTGCCTGGTTAACGGACGGACAGACGGACAGACGGACAGACAGACAGACGGACAGACGGACGACGGACAAAGAGTGATCGCTATAGCTCAGATGACTTTCAGTCAGCTGAGCTAAAAATTGAGGTTTTTCCTTAATTTCTCAAAGGAACAAAGTCCCAAAGACCCAGTTTTCGGCTGGGTAGGAGATCTTGGGGACATCTAACACTATGCCGAATTTTGGATTCCTAGGTCTTACGGTTTCAAAATGTGCCACATCTACGGATGGACGGACGGACAGACGGACGGATGGACTGACGGACAGACGACGGACAATGGACCACGACTATAGCTCAGATGACTTATAGTCAGCTGAGCTAAAAAATTAAAAAGAGAAATCAGTTTACATTTTACAACATATCAGTCCCACTTATGGCATCATGGTCAATGGTCATAGCAAAAACAGCCTAAGCTGACAGCTGTTTTTGGATGGTCATTAAAACCATCTAAAATAAAGACTAGTGAAATCAAACAGGCTACACGCAGGGACACATCTGATCTGTCAGATGATTAGAAAATAGTCCCGAAAGTTGTGAAACATACACTACATATTTATATCAATTCCTGATTGCCATCTAAGGCATCCTGTGAACAAAACAAATTTTAATTCAATCATTTCTGAAAACCAGATGGACACACTTTGGTGGAACATTGTATAACTACCAGTAGTCCTTGTAGTGTCTCGGCATTTCTGTGATAAACACAGAGATGACATTACATCTTCATATGTTCAGGTCTGTGGCAGCCACCTATGCTTACCTAGACCTTGATTCTGGGAACTGTTCTTGCAACAATTTCATGAACTAGGTGTGTTGGAACGACACGAGTGCCCCCGCCTGGAGCAAATTAGAAATATTTGTTAAATTTTTTAAGTTCAGGAGCTGTCATATGGTCATAAGTAGATCAACCAGGACTAAATGCAAACTCAATCTGTAACGAGTCATTATCAAGCAACACACCAAAAATTAGGCCAGTATCTGCAGGCATTGTGAAAAAAGTCCATACATGTGTATTTTTCATAAAAATTTCTATTTTTCATGAATATTTCTATGTTCAGGATCTGTCATAGGGTCAAAAATAGGTCAACTGGGACAAAACGCGAACTTGATTTATAAGTGGTCATTATGCACCAACAGAACAACAAGGGACCCATGGGTCACGGCACTGGGCTAAAGTTTGAAATATTTGCAAATGCAAAATATTCTATTGTAATGTTCTTCATATATATAAGCATATGAGAAGCTAAGAGGAAAGGGGTCCTCCTACTTGGTTATAGTATTGTTCTAAATATATGACTGCAAAACTAACTCTGACAAGACTGTCATGAAGAAAAGTTTTGAGATACCGTGTGATGCAAATAAAAAATTTACAGATGGACAGAAAAGTGGACAGAATGGACTAATACATTTATTTCACTTTCAAGGGAATAATGCATTGAAGTTTATATTTAAGCCTATTATATTTAGCAAATCTACTTTTTCCATTAATAGTTTTTATCAGATTCATTTTTTTACAAGTTTTATAAATTTGAAATAAAAAAAGCAGCAAATATAATACGAGTTTAACTATTTATTAAAATTTTATAACAAATATTGTGCCAAATATAATTTTTATTATTAAAAATAATAAGAGAATCATGATTTTTTTAAAAATAAAATATAACTGAAATGATTATTTAAATAATATTATAGAATATATTCATGAATGCATTCATAAATACATTTTGAAGTATTTGCACTGGTATTCAAATACTTTCATTTTAACCTGAATTACTATTCTTATGCAAGAAATTTTATGATGGAGTACATATTCATATTCAAATACATTTGCAAAGTATTCACACGATGTCTGGTATTGATTCAGTTTTAGCCAAACAATGATGTTGAGAATCCAAAATATACAAAATTCACAAATTTAAATAATGATCATAAGTGCCTGGTTTTATGACTTTTATTTATATTAAAAAAAATAAATTCACTTTTGACAACTTTCACATCAATCTACACACTAGACACAGAAGGAATCTAGATTAATATTATCAACTGCATCTTTGTCTATCAATAATTTCCAGGATATTTAATCTTAAAACAATCCTAACATTACAATAC
The DNA here is from genome assembly GCA_026874595.1 of Sipunculus nudus. NCBI lineage: Eukaryota > Metazoa > Annelida > Sipuncula > Golfingiida > Sipunculidae > Sipunculus > Sipunculus nudus. Next base: position 410,047 of record CM049308.1, read on the forward strand.
ACTTAATCAATATAACAACAGTACAACAGAAATCAATACAAGTACATAAATAAAGTGTACAGTACCTGCCTACCACCACTGTCACAGCGACAAGAGGTCCTTTAAAGCATATAATTCAGATGAACAGTTCACATAAATCTTCTCACAGAATAACAGTCCAGTTCATTCACAAAATCAATCCTTTGTTATCCAAAGTGAAGTTCTTGTTATAATCTCGAAAGCAAACTGAAGACTATATAAGATCCATCACAAATTTAAAAGAAAAGCTATAACTGCCGCAACTGTAGGAAAAGGTCCACTCTACTGTGTCCGCTGGAATATTCTCTCACCTCTCTCTCGGCTCTAAAACACAGCCCCCTATTTATAACTTCTCACCCCAAGCTGAGAACTTTCCACATCCCTGAACAATCCAAAGAATCTAATAATTACACAGTACACACGCGTTACAGGAAACATCTAGAACAAGAACACTGTGTTTAAAATGTCAGGGTTCACACTTGTGCCGACCCGGCTTGGCCAGGCAAGAAAGCCCCAGACTAGCATGACCGCTGTGTACACATCAGACCCCACGCGTGGGCGGGCCTATGCCGTCAAAGCAACAGACAATGCTAGGCCTTAACTAACACACTGCTGCATACAATAAAAGAGACATCTATAACAATGTGTATGTGTATCTGTAGTCCTGTACCTGTATATATAGCTACATTTATGTATTTGTTTGATCATTCATTGATTGTATTTGGTGTCATGCTGGTGGCCCCATTGTTTCGTATGTTGATTGTGGAATTGTTTAGAAAATTAATGTACTTATTTGTAAAATCTTATAGATATTTTGTTCTTAGAAATATTATTATGTGTTCATGTGTATGTGCATATATAGATTGATGAACAGGGCTGGACGCATCTGCTTGTACAAGTGCATGACTGATTAAAACCCCTTGCAGGTTTGGTGCGACCGGGGCTTAAAATATTTAAATTAAGAGTATCGGTCTGTACTGAGGGCACGAATAAAATTATACCTCTCCCAGAGCCGATACAACAGTAACTTGTATGAGTATGCATATATATATGTACATATATAATTATATTTTATGTACTTATCAGGTATAAATATGTAGCTGATACGATCCTTACCTATGTGCTGCAGACTTGTATTAGTTCTTAGCGGTAATTTGTTGTTAATCATAAGTCCGGCGACTCTGTGTCACAAGTGTGCCAGTGATCTGGGAAATTTATTATGCATCAGATTAAATTTCATGCTTTATTCTCTGGGTGTTACCCCATCATTTATATTACCATGTTATATATGTTTGTTTATTTTACTATTACAAGCTATAGACAATGATAAGTATATACATATACTTTTTTTAATACATGTATAGACATGGATTTATTTTAATACATAGATGGGCTCATTCTAAAATTTCTCTACTGACACTGCTGGAAATAATATCAAAAACTAGGGATACTGTATGCAAATCAGGAGTTATTATTGATAATCATTTGAGTATGGAACCTCATTTTAACTCTGTGTGTAAATAAGCATAGTATTTTCTTAAGAATTAGTAAAATTCATCAGTATCCCAGTAATAATTCATCTAAACAGCTAGTACATGCACTTGCTCTCTGTGGAACAGTGAATTTCTAATAAGATCTACGTGTTGGTAACAATTGTGTCCATCAAACTGTTCCAAAATACTTGATGAACTTTAACTTTTAAACACATTTTAAAGACATATTCTTTAAACAAGCATTTGACTGATACTATGTATAGCAGGGGCGTGTTAAGAGGGGGCGCAACAGGCGTGCCCCCCCCCTAAAATCTGTTCAAAAAATTTTTAGGGGGCACCCAATTTTGTAAAATGTCAGAGCGTGCCCAAACCTTTTGCAAAATAAGCTCAAAAAGTTGTATTTGTAAGGCTCCGGCTCTAGTTAAGCTGTTTCAATTTAGTAACAGTATAGGATGACACCCTCTAGTAAGCTCTATTTTAGACCAAACAAATTCCTCATGGAAGCTGCTGCTTATGCATAGGTCCTGTCGTGTTATGCATGGGGCATGACAGACCTGGCGGTAAGCCAATAAATACCGGTTCTGTGACTCTTTCAGGTAATGTCAGTGTGTGGTGTACAAACCCCGCCATTTTCTTTTTTATCTAACTTAAAGAAGGCCCGATCAGCGGTAGGGTCAGGAGGTACACCTTAAAGGGAGCGCGACGGGCCTCAGGGGGCCCAGATCAATCAGGATTTTCTTATAGAGTAGAATAATATGGTTGAAAATGTTGAAGTCTCATTTAGTTTTTATTTTAGCTTTTCTTAATTTAAGTGAGGAGACCTTGCAAGGGTCCGGGTTGTTCAGGTGTGTCCTATATTGGTCTAAAGACATGCGCTGCCTGTTTGTCATTTGAGAAACATGTATACAGAGTATTTAATCCAAATTGAGTGGCCTTAATTAAGAGACCCGTACCGGCCATGAATTTCTTATAAGGCGCGCGCCCAATGAAATGTATGAAAATGTAGATGTCTCAGTTTATTTTAATTTAGCCAAGAAATTTCCAAAGAGGCACAAGAAAAAGCTCGAAAATGTAAAAGTCACGTGTTTTATGAAACGTTAATATCGAGTAAATAGTGAGTGATCCAAAGGAGCCCGGGCCCGCCAGGTATTTCCTATGCAAAGAACACCAGTATAAGTTTTGAAAATGAGAAAATTTCCTTTGGTTTTAAGTTAACTTGCATTTATATATCTGTCACCAGGACGACTCAAAGGGGCCAAGCTAATTGGTTGTTAATGAGACTTTTGGGGGGGGGGGGGGGGTTAGATTTTAGTTTTAATAGGAAGTGATCAGAAGGGCCTATGGGGACTTGGGGCCCATGGGTTTTCAGGGGCACAAGAACAGGCTTGACGACGAAGTCTCAAATTTAAGTCTCTCATTTTTAGCTCAGCTGACTGTAAGTCATCTGAGCTATAGCGATCACTCTTTGTCTTCGTCCGTCTGTCCATCTGTCCGTTAACCTTGCAAAAATTGTAACTGCTGGACCTAGAATCTTGTAACTTTACATTCTGAGAGGTCCATGAAAAATCTCCTTGGAAATCAGAAAATAGGTCTCTGTTACCCACATCCTTTGAGCTATAGGGCCCCAAAGTACCCCCCAGAATATTAAAAAATTTCATACAAAAACTTCAATATCTTATTAACTACATCACTGATGGTCATGATTTTTTGCATACATATTGATCATGAGAAGTTTCATCAGTTCCTGCAGACTGGTGGCGCCACCTGTATTTTTCGATTTTTTACAAATTTTTTTCTCTATTTTTGAGACCTTTAAAAATGTGAACGTCTGTTAACAGGGCACAAATCGTAAAAACTGGACCTAGAATCTTCATTCTTGACACACTAACAGACCTATGAAAAGTCTCCATTGAAACTAGAAATTAGGTCTCTGTTACCCATATCCTTTGAGCTAATTGGGGCTCCAAAGTACCCCCCAGAATAGTAAAAAATTTCATACAAAAACTTCAATATCTCATTCACTACATCACTGATGGTCATTATTTTTTGCATACATATTGATCATGAGATGTTTCATCAGTGTCTACAGACTTGTGGCCCCACCTGTATTTTTCAGTTTTTTACAATTTTTTTCTCTTCTTTTGAGACCTTTAAAAATGTGAACATCTGTCAACAGGGCACAAATTGTAAAGACTGGACCTAGAATCTTCATTCCTCACACAGTGAGAGACCTATGAAAAGTCTCCATGGAAACCTGAAATAAGGTCTCTGTTACCAATATCCTTTGAGCTATAGGACTCCGAAGTATCCCTCAGAATAATGGACAATTTGATACAAAAGCTGAAGTATCTGAACAACTAATGCAGAGATCACCATGATTCTTTGCATGGATATTGATTATGGAGTGTTTCATCAGTTTCTGCAGACTGGTTGCACCACCTGTATTTGTTCGGGTTTTTAACAAATTTTTTTCTCTATTTTTGAGACCATTAAGGATGCTGTCATCTGTTAACGTGGCACAAATTGTAACATTAGGACCTAGAATCTTCATTCTTGTCATGCAAGGAGGCCCATGAAAAGTGTCTGTGGAGACCTGAAATTAGGTCTCTGTTACCCATATCCTTTGAGCTATAGGACTCCGAAGTATCCCTCAGAACAATGGAAAATTTGATACAAAAGCTGAAATATCTGAACAACCAATGCAGAGATCAACATGATTCTTTGCATGGATATTGACCATTAAGTGTTTTTATTAGTTTCTGCAGACTGGTGGAACCACTTATTTTTTTTTAAAGTTTATGCATTTTTTCTCAATTTTTGAGATATATAAATACAGTCACAATCCTCGCCTGCTGGTTAATCTGTTTGATGCTTCAGTTGAATGGGCATATACTACCAATCAGATGATAAAACTTCCTTTGGCAAATGACTTCCCAGTCAGCTGAGCGTCATGACCCATGGGTCACTTGTTATGTAATAGCATGAGCTATTCTATATAGGTTTTAACCCGTTGCATACCAAGTGCCTGGATTGGCCAAGAGTTCTTGAGACCCATTAGAATGCAAGGAAATGTAGAGAGTCCTGAGTAATGGTTAGTTGTGGGAGTCGGTTCCTTTTTCATAATCGATCATCGGTTTGGGCAAACCGATCGATGATCGATTATTAATCGGTTCAGACAAATATAAAGAAATGTGCAATTATCTGTGAAACTGTACTCTCTTATTCTGACAAAAAGAAGTTTTGCCTTTTTTTATAATTTCCTTTTATCACTAAGATATGCTATTCAAAATTTCATTTTAATTAATTATAGTAATCAAGAATTAAACTACAGTGCAGGACATCTACTTGCTGGCCCTCATGAATACCCCCCGTATCATTTTAACTTCACCACCAGCATGGACTTTCATTTTATAACAATTACGATGACTGCCAACATGCATACTGGTTTCACAGGCCTGCCAGAAAAATTACAGGCCCATATAATTTGTGGCAAAAATTAAAAAAACAAGGGACCTATGGGTCACGGCGCTCAGCTGTTATATAAGATAAAAAAATATGATTTTGAAATGAGGCACATGCTGGTTTTGTGTGGAAATAAATATAAGCTGTATTATGAGTTGTTAGGGTTAAGCTTATGTATGATTTTGATAGTTTCTTTGGAGAAAGGGAAGAGATTGATTTCATTTATTTTATTAACAAATGGAGTGCCACTGTCATACAGATTTTGACTTGGCCATATAACTGATAAGCAGCACATATAAGATAAAGAGTTTAACTATTTATTAAAATTTAATAACAAATATTGTGCCAAATATAATTTTTATTAAAAATAATAAGAGAATCATATGATTTTTTTAATAAAATATAACTGAAATGATTATTAAAATAATATTATAGAATATATTCATGAATGCATTCATGAATACATTTTAAAAGTATTTGCACTGGTATTCAAATACTTTCATTTTTACCTGAATTCCCATTCTTATGCAAGAAATTTTATAATGGCATGTCTGGTATTTATTCAGTTTTAGCCAAACAATGATGTTGAGAATCCAGAATATAAACAAAGGACCCATGGGTCATGACAACCAGCTTAAGTTTGAAATTTTTGCAAATGCAAAATATGAAAAATATTCTATTGTAATGTTTTTTATTTATATAAGCATATGAGAAACTAAGAGGAAAGGGACCTCCTACTTGGTTATAGTAAAGTTCTCAATATATGATTGCAAACTAATACTCTGACAAGACTGTCATGAAGAAAAACAGTAAAAGTTTTGAGATACTGTGATGCATATGAAAAATTTGCAGATGGACAGGCAAGTGGACGGAATGGACTAATACCTTCATTTCACTTTCAAGGGAATAATGCATTTAAGTTTATATATAACAACATGGCATTTACAAAATTATTCCTTGAATCCCTATTAAAACGTTTTGCACATTGGAGTTTTCAGTACATGCTTAATTTTATTTACAGAAATAAAATAAAAGATTCAGTATATTTGATAAAATAAAAACATCTTTTCAAATAAAGTATACAATGAATTAATTATAATTAATATAATTATACTTATTACAATCTCAGCTATAATTAATTACTGGAATTAATAGTCAATTTCACACCTGGTGAAGTTTTACTCTTCTGAAGTAAAGCATTACTTATCTGATGAACATCCACACTTTCATAGCAATACATCACTTTGTGGACACAATTAAATGTGCACTTTAATCATTGTAACCCTGGTGGTACAATACAAAATCTAAAATGTAGCATGTCCAAGAATAAAATAAAATTCAGAAAATTATAACATTCATCTAGTTTATGCACCAGCTGGGGGGGGGGGGGGGGAGTGGAGGGCAGAGGGGAAGCCTGCTAGTAGTGGCCAAGCTGGGCCAAGGCAAGCTGCCTGGGGTGGGTTACATAATGCAAGTGAAGGCTGTACTACTAGGTGGGCCAGATGTAAACAACACTTGACATGGTGTATGAAAACTTGAATAAAAGCTACTCTTTTCAAACAATTTCTGTGAAATTTCAGATTTTAAAACATTAAATCCTTATGTATATATGCTGTGAAAATAAAATCAACAGTACTTACAGGGAAAAAACGTGCCACTGCCAAATTTGGACAAAATTTAAGGTATTGATTTTTTATTTATGCTAATAACTTGAACAATTTGCAAAATTCAGATCTAATTTTGGGTAAACAATTGAATCTTGATTAAATAAAGTTATATTCCCGAAAAAAAGTCTCCAGCTTCAGCAATTCTCATGTTAAGTGAGCAAATATATTTCCTGATTTTTTAAATATTGCATTATATTTGGGCCTATAACTTCAAAATAATACCCAATACTGACCTAATTTTTGGTATGTGCACAGAAAATGTATGGAAGAATATGAATACTAAATCTGATCAAAAACAGATCAGTGGTTTTGATATTAGGCAGCCTTGAAGTGTAACAATGGCTTTTTTATGGAAAACGGAGATTTTTCCTTAATATCTCGAAGAAACAAAGTTCTAATGACCCAATTTTTGGTATGGTAGGAGATTTTGGGGACATCTAATGGCATGCAGAATTTTGGATTCGTAGGTCCAACAGTTTTAAAACGTGCCCTGTTAACGGACAGACGGCCGGACGGCCAGCCGGACAACGGACAAAGGACCACGACTATAGCTCAGATGACTTATAGTCAGCTGAGCTAAAAAGTAATTGAAAGCTAAAAATATAATTACTCATGCAAGAGCGGCACCTGTTGAGGAGATTATTTCTAAGAGAATTTCGCAATATTGGATTGAACCTGGAGAATTATGGAGCATTTAAACGCCACACTGCCCATATTTTGCAATTAACATCTCTGCTTATTCTGCAGCTCCCTGTCTGTTCACAGAGGTGTAAGTCCTCCGTTCTCTCATCTACCGTGTCATACTCAGTTATATACAGAGGTTATTTGGGAACACAGACTCATTATATGAAGTGCAGAATGATGTAAAAAAGGGAAGAATAATTTTTGCCTATATTATAAAGACAATCTGGTAAAAACAATCATGAGTATGATGTAATCGACAGTTGCCTTTGGTAATCAAGCACTTGAAAGTGGCAGCAACCGAGTGACTTACGAAAAAACTCGATGATCAGCCCACCACTAGTAATAAATACCACTACGGTATACAACAGAATACTAAATCTTATTTAGAACAACAGATCCGTACATGGAAGAATTTAACCAAAAATGATTATTTATTTTCTTTCATTTTATGGTCCTGAGGGCCAAGGAGAGCGTACACTTTCATTCCGCAAGTACATGCTGTTTGTTTTTGATGTATTCTCTTACTCTGTTTGAAGTATAGATCAGGTATAAAATGTAGGTTAGTTGCTTTTGTTAATTGTTTGTGTATATAATTATTCAAGGTACTATATTGATTTATTGATTAATGATAAGTATAAAACGATTCAGTGGAGAAGCCCCTTTGATTTGAATTTTTTTTAAAATTTATCTGGGTGCTTTTCTTTTTGTGGGGGGGGGGGGGTGTCGCTTTCATTTTGTTCATAAATCCCAGGTTCGCTATACATATGCATGCATGCTACCGGTATATATATCTTGTTGATTATCAACTTATCAGGAACCAATATAGTTTCCTATTATTGTGACAGACCAGGAATTGATGCATTTTAGATAAAAATATTAAATATTCAAATTCATACGAGCATATACAGGTCTGGCCTTATTTATTATTAAACGTTTTTATCATACATGTCGCATATCCCCAGAAAGGAAACAAAAATTTGGTAGTTCCTTCAATCTGTTTGTTGGAACATGATGCATAGCTGATATATGTAAACCGTGACCTATTGTGTATCAAAAAGAATACGTTTTTCTTGGAATCACAGTAGTCATCGATACAGCTTCCACTGCTGATCTAATTAACACCAGTTAATTACCAGTCAAAGTATGTAACAATCTGACGCATCTGCACTCGCCTTAGCTCCGGCACTATGATAATTATTTAAACCCCTTATTATGTTCCTGTAAATATTTTTTTATTCTTTCAAGTTTCATTTCAATTGGCTTTTTCGTTATTGTGATAAAATTGATTTTGATAGTATACATATAGCATGAGAGGAACATTTTGTAGTGTGATTAACCTCTGGTAGGTCGCTTGCCTTGAGGTTATAGCTAGGAATGCCTGCATGTTAAGACCTTATATGATTTTTTTGTTCAGTTTTGCATGGTGGCTAAAGTATATATATGAGAATATAAGTAGCATTACATGGATAAAACTATGCATCCCTCTGTTACAGTCCATTCTTTGGCATATTGCTTCATTAAGTAGATAGCCTTGGATTTAAACCGAATAGAAAGTTTATTACATTCATAAAACTGAATGGCAATTATCAAGAAGAAAGTAAGGGTACCGGAAACCTTTTGTACCGCCTCGAAAAATTTCTTTTGGAGGACCTGCTTAAAGTCTCATTCAGAGCTATCATATTATATTCATATATATTTACTCCATATGATAAAATAATTTATTTTCTACTCAAACATCACTGATTTTGAATTAGTCTTAAGGCCTCTCCCAAAAAAGGTCTTTTCTCAGACACTTTTTTTTTCAGAAATCAGTGCGGGCGGGCAAATTTTTATAAAAAATTTTCTTTGTATCAAAATGTCATGTGATCTCTATGAATTGGCAAAAAACAGTAGAAATTGTGACTTTGCAGTTTGAAACAATTTAGCAACATTTGACCTGTGACTTTGGATAGGTTGCTTGTGGATTCAAAATTACAGACTTCTTCCACAATCTCAGAGAAGGTTTATAGGCAACAATGATACATTGTAGCAGGGGCGAATACCTGTTGCAACGGGGGTGGGGGGAGGCTTCCATTCAGCTTATCAAACATACACACTTTCTATATATAAACTAGACATTTCTTGGCACCGCAGGTGCCAGAGTATCCCCAGACATAGAAGCCCCCCCCCCCCCTTTTAAGAATAGGCCCCCATTTTTAGCAGCATATACTGACACTTGGCATATTTATTGTTTCTTCTATCTATCAATCCACAATCTTGTTGAAGATGTTAGTCCTGTGACCTTGATCTTCTTCAAGATGTGTCCTGTGACCTTGACCTTTGACCTCATGACCCCAAAATCAATTCCGGTCATGCTTTTCCAATGGAACTTATACAAGTCAAGTTTGAAATCTATACATCAATAAAGCAGGAATTATCATCCAGAATTAAATTTTTGGACAGATGGCTCCTGTGACCTTAATCTTTGACCTTGTGACCTCAAAATTGATAGGGTTCTTCCTCTCTTGGTAGGTGAACTATATGTGCAAGATGAAATATCTGAGATGAAATGTTTTGCTGAAAATGCATCCACATCTTTTTAAAGATGTGTCCTGTGACCTTGACCTTTGACCTCATGACCCCAAAATCAATTTAGGTCTTGCTTTTCCAATGGAACATATACAAGTCAAGTTTGAAATCCATACATCAATAAAAGCAGGAATTATCACCCAGAAACTAATTTTTGGACAGATGGCTCCTGTGACCTTCACCTTTGACCTTGTGACCTCAAAATTGATAGGAGTCTTACTCTATTGGCAGGTGAACTATATGTGCAAGATGAAAGGTCTGAGATGAATTGTTGGCTGAAAATGCATCCACAATCTTTTTAAAGATGTTTCCTGTGAACCTGACCTTTGACCTAATGACCCCAAAATCAATTGGAGTCTTGCTTTTTCAATGGGACATATATAAGTTAAGTTTGAAATCAATACATCAATAAAAGCAGGAATTATCATCCAGAAACTAATTTTTGGACAGATAGCTCCTGTGGCCTTGACCTTTGGCCTTGTGACCGAAAAATTGATATGGATCATCCACTATTGGCAAGTGAGCTATATATTGAAGATGGAAGACCTGGGATGAAAGTTTGGCTTAAAATGCATCCACAGTATCTTTTAAGATGCCAGTCCAGTGACCTTGACCTTTGACCTCATGACCCTAGAACCTATAGGGTTCTTACTTTAGTGGTGGGCCATACATAAGTCATGTTTGAAATCCATATGGCTATCAACACTGGAGATTTCATAAGAGGTGTGTGATTTTCACCATATATGGCAATATTCAAAGTCAAGGCCACTCTCATAGGAAAGGTCATGACCCCATTTTAAATAAACATCATCCCATAACCCATACCTATGTATATGCATAATATTAAAGAAATCTGTCCATTAGTTTTTGACTTATAATGCTCACAGTACTGTAAGGTGGCAATTTTGGGGGTATTAAACAGCACAAAAACAAGTAAAGAATAACAGGTGGCGCCACCAGTTTCTGGAACATAACAACCCTATCCATGATCTTCCATCAACTTGATTTTGGGATAAATCCATGCAAGATTTCTTGAGATATTAAAGAATTTGTGTGATTTTCCCCAAAATTGGACCTATTCAAGGTCAAGGACACTCTCCTAGAAAAGGTCATGACCTCATTTTAAATAGGCGTCGTCCTCTTACCCATATCTAAACATATACCAAGTTTGGTAAAGTTCCGTGAAATATTTTTTGGGTTATCGCGCCAAAAAGATATATATGCAGCGGCGGCAGGACCGGTATGAAAACATAGTATCCCCCGACTTTGTCTGGGGATACAATAATGTCATATGTGGTGTAGCCAGAATCCAAGGAGGGGGGGGGGGCTCGTATATAGATTATAGAGTGACTACGTTCGTAGGCCTAGAATGCTCAGACGTTTTGCGGTCGTGAGCCCCCCCATGCTAAAATCCTGCCCACGCCCTTGTATAGGATGATGTAAACCTATATAGTTTCTGTTGTTTCTGAGTATTTTAACTTTATTTTCTTTATCATCCATGTGGGATAAGGGTCCGAAGTGCTACTGGCCTATCCTGGCACCTGTCAGGATAGGCCAGTGCCAGGATAGGCCAGTCCTATAAATAGGTCAGTCAGGCCTCTACCAGCTACCCTGTTTGCCTAAGGGATTACAGGAGAGTATCTGCATTCACACAATTAATTAGATTAATTTGTCTTAGCCACCATTTTTACAAAGTTATTTTTTTTTTTGGCATTTATTCTGAACCATATAAAACACTTTCTTTACTCTTTGGACATTATATCTATATTATTTTTATATATATTCCACCATTTATAATCAAATAATTACCATTATTATTGCCAAATCTTTAGAATTTTTTAGAACTTAATCTGGTTAGAGTAGGTCTGATCACTAAACTAGCATCCACAGCCCACTCTCTCCCTATTTCTCATCGCCTGGGGAGATGGAGAGTGGGAGGGAGAGTTTGACGATCACCATGCATGCCTCCAGTGATGGGTCCTTCGTCACATGTGAGAACAAAGGCTAAAGTACTATGGCTTATCACACCTCTTGCTAATTACTTAATCTGATTAGAGGTTTGGTAACTGACTCTTGCATGCATGCACAGCTCTATCTCTCTCTCTCATTATATTTATATGTTTTAATACCAGTACATTCAATGTGAGGTTTATCAGTGATACAAGTGTGAATATATCCCTCATCTCCCTTAATTAATTTAAATTGGGGATTTTTCTGTGTATCCTTTCCTTAGCCATTTCCCCCTTAATTAATCTGTTTAACTTTGATACTTAAGCAATAATTCTAAAATTTTATTCAGCTGTTTTACTTATCGGTGTTTATTTTTCTCTGATCACTAACTGACATCACCAGCACCTAGGCAAAGGATGCTTGTTTGGCATGTCAACTCTCTCTTCTGTTTTTAAATGTTCCCATGTTTTCCCAACCTATCAATTTAGCAAGTTTCTTTTTGGAATCCATACCATTATTGTAACCATTATTAACCATATCTCCCTTTAGTGTCACCTTTCACTGTTATATGTCTTATCAACTAATTTACTAGAACAGCTGTCATTATCTGCAGTTTCCCTTTATTATTTGTTTATATTTAAATGATTCAAATAATCTAAAATGTGGATAACATAATAACGGAAATTAAATCCAGATTGTGTTAGGAAAAGAAAATTTTAGACATTAAATATGAAAAAATAATTATATGATAAATTGCCTTCCTATAAATATAATCAAATGAGGCCTAAAAAGTACATAAAACTTAATATTTAAAATGTAGTGTTACCATTAAAATAAGTTTAAAGAAAATACCATCAATATTAACATGAAAGGAGTTGTTAAATTTAATTTAATATGAAGCAAACAATATTCTTTGCCTTGTTACAAGTTACTGTATATGTATATTATATAATATAATATGTATATTTAACTGTAACCAGGGATCCATGGGTCACGGCGCTCAGCTGATCATGACTGGACTATAAATGTATCACCATTGTTATACTATATTGAGTAGAAAAAGCTTATGAATATCATGGTCATGTTGGGCTTTTATAAAGGAATATAATGTAATATGTGAGTAAATCATATATGAAATAATCTGACTGATGGATTAATATGGAGTAAAATATAGTGGTTTATTTTTTATTTATTTGGGAGGGGTCAAAAAACAATTTATTTGAGCAAATATGAATGCAATGACAGTATACTAAGCAGTGGTATAATGATGATAAGGCTATTTGTTGAAGGATCTATAGTGTATGGGAAAACTGCAAGATTTCAATTTGACAGATACAAGGTTATGATTAACTATGCTGATGAGGGGATTTATGAATTTGTGACTGTATGACATGATATCTTGACAAGATCGGTCTTGACAAGATACATTATTTTGATGACCCTCACGTCTACATATTACACAATATTGACATAATTTCTGGCATGTACATGCTATGGACAAATGGTCAACAGTACTGAACCACCTATAAGGTTAAAATATTAAAAATATGATGAAATGTAGATAAAGTTTGAGAGGTAATTTGGGCAATGGTTGGTTTATATGATTGAAGAAAATGTTGCAAATAATATTTGAGATCTGACCATGCCTTTCCATTGGTTACATTTTTGATAAGCTGTTGACAGTTCAACAGTTTACACATTTGTCTGATGAGATCCTATTTATTTGGTAAACCTTTTTTATCAATTTTATGATATGTATACAGTTGCCATAACCTTGCATATACATACAGGATATGAAATTTAATTCAACAACGCTTATAAAAAATAAAGTTTATTCATGAACATTAAATATTTAAAACAGGGAGAAAGATGGAGAAACAAAGCAAATCATTTTTTTCCCCATTCTACTGAGCCAATAAACAAGTGACCCATGGGTCATGACGCTCAGCTGACTTGGAAGAGATTCGCAAAAGGAAATTTTATCATCAGAATGGTAGTATATACCCATTCAACTGAAGCATCAAACAGATTAACAAACAGGCCAAGATTTAGTCTGTATTTATATATCTCAAAAATAGAGAAACAAGGGACCTATGGGTCACGGCGCTCAGCTGTTATATATGATTAAAAAATATGATTTAGGAATGAGGCATATGCTGGTTTGGTGTGGTAATAAATATAAGCTTTATTATGAGTTGTTGGTGTTTAGCTTATGTATGATTATGATATTATCTTTGGAGACAGGTAAGAGGATTGATTTCATTTATTTTATTAACAAATGGAGTACTATTGCCACACAGATTTTGACTTGGCCATATAACTTATAAGCAGAACATATGATATAAGAGTTTAACTATTTATTAAAAAAATTACAAATATTGTCCCAAATTTTTTGTTAAAAATAACAAGAGAATCTTATGATTTTTTAAAATGAAATATAACTGAAATGATTATTAAAATAATATTAAAGAATATATTCATGAATGCATTCATGAATACATTTTGAAAGTATTTGCACTGGTATTCATATAATTTCATTTTTACCTGAATTCCAATTCTTTATGCAAGACATTTTATAATGGAGTACATATTAATATTCGTATTTAAATACAATTGCAAAGTTTTCCCACCAATACTGGCATTTATTCAGTTTTCACTAAACAATTATGTTGAGAATCCAGAATATACAAAATTCACACATTTAAATTATGATCAAAAGTACCTGGTTTTATGGCTTTTATTTATATTAAAAAAAAAATGTAATATATTCATTTTGGACTAATTTCACATCAATGTACACACTAGACACAGTAGGAATCTAGATTAATAATATCAACTGCATCTTTGTCTATCATTAATTTCCTTCATATGATCCCTAATGATTAGTAATGAATAATATGATTTACTTTTTTATCATTAAAATTGAACTGAAAAATACCATAGGTGACTGCATGGTGTTATTTGGAGTACGTGACATTCTATCCATCGATACAAGATTCTTTTATCATCAGTAACTGCAAGTTGATTTCCTGTTATTATAAACTAACAAATTCTTTTTTATTTTTCTTTAATTTGTTATTAAAAAAACATTAAATATATTAATTTATTGTTAATTGTTATGTTGTTGGTTAAAACTACTAGATGAGTTGGGTTGGACACCTGGATCAACTGTGGCTGGCCATAAGCTGCCTACCTGCAACAGTGTATGGCTCGCCTCAAGCATGCATAATTTGCTGAAAGTTCAACAAGGTCAACATACAGGTGACTCAAGAGGGGCTGGAGAGAGTTAAGGTCTGACATGGTCTCATAAAAACATTAATAAAAGCTACAATTTTTGGCCAATTTCTTTCAGCTTTCTAAACTAAAAAGCTGAAATCCTTGTGTGCATGATATGAAAATTATATCAACCGTGCTCACAGGAAACAAATGTGCCATGGTCAAAGTTGGGCAAAATTTAAGGTACTTATTTTATATTTATACTAATAACATATAAAATTTGAAAAATTCAGGACTAATTTGGGGTATTCAATTGAATCTTGATTAAATAATGTTACATCCCTGGCAAAAAAACTCTAGCTTCAGCAATCCCCTTGTTAAGGGAGTAAATATATTTCTTGATTTTTTACATAGTGCATTATGTTTGGGCCCATAACTTAAAACAATTACGCAATACTGACATCATTTCTGGCATATGCATAGAGAATGTATAGAAAAATATGTATATTATATATGATTAAAGTCACATCAGTGGTTTTGATATAAGGCAGTCTTGAAGTGTAACAATGGGTTTTTAATGGAAAAATGAAGTTTTTCATTAATATCTCAAAGGTATTAAGTCCTAGTGACCAAATTCTTGGCATGGTAGGGAATTTTGGAGACATCTAATTGTATGCCAAATTTTAGGAACTTAGAGCTGAAGCTGGGGAGCTGAGCTCTTGCAAACTGCATAACACTAGCTTGATGTAAACAATTTGTTACATGGTGCTTGAAAACTTGAATAAAATCTACAGTTTTTGATCAACTGGTTTCAAATTTTTGGTGTTAACAGACAAAATGCTAACAAAAACATGCTGAGAAAATTAAATCCACAGTACTTACAGTAAAAAAACGTGCCATGGTCAAAGTTGGGCAAAATTTTTAGGTACCAATTTTTTATTTTTGTTAATATTTTAAAAAATTTAAAAGATTTTGATCTAATTTTGGGTATACAATTTAATTTTGATAAATTAAAGTTATATTACTGGAAAAAAAGTCCATAGCTTTAACAAGTTTTGTGTTAAGTGATCAAATATCTTTCCTGATTTTTTACAAAATGCATTATGTTTGGGGCCATAACTTTTTTAAATTATATAATACAGACATAATTTCTGGCATGTACATAGGAACTATATAGAAGAATATTTATGGTAAATATGAGGGAAAACAGATGAGTGGTTTGGATATTAGGCAGTCCTGAAGTGTGAAAATAGGTTTTTAATAAAAAATTGAGGTTTTTCCTTAATTTCTCAAAGGAACGAAGTCGCAAAGACCCAGTTTTCGGCTTGGTAGGAGATCTTGGGGACATCTAACATTATGCTGAATTTTGGATTCCTAGGTCTTACAGTTTCAAAACGTGCCACATCTACGGACAGACGGACGGACGGACGGACGGACAGACGGACAGACGACGGACAATGGACCACGACTATAGCTCAGATGACTTGTAGTCAGCTGAGCTAAAAAATGTGTAAACTTTTAAAACTAGAATACGGGTAACCGACAAGTGACTACATGTATCCGCCAAAATCAGAGGTGAACGGGTGAAGTGAGGCATTGATTGAGTGGCAAGGGGAAATAGAGTGAGGTATGTTGCATATTAGCATGGATGTCTGCAGCCTAAATGTGTATGTAGGTTGTGCCACCTACCACAAATCCAGAAAGCTGTCCAAGTTGTATACACCTGCAAAATTTTAGGCAGAAAAGTCAAACCACTACATGTATATGAGCAATTTTTGCCCATGGCAGACAAACAGACAAACACTGTGCAAAAATCTTTGCAGGTGACCCCTCCAGTTTTGTGTATGATAAAGACCTATGTGAGATCTAAACACATGCACAATCTTGGCCCAATCGGTCAAATGGTTCCTGAGATATGAGCTTGGATGTGTGCAGCATTAACAAGAATGTAGGTGGCACCAACTGTCATAAAATCAAGAAAGCTGTCCACGATGTATAAACCTGCAAAATTTAAGGCAGTTATGTCGAACCACTACAGAGAAATGAGTGATTTTAGGCCACAGCAGAATAACAGACAGACGCTGTGCAAAAATGGTTGCAGGTGGCGCCACCAGTTTTGCGTATGATAAAGAGCTATGTGAGATCTATACACATGCAAAATTTTTGTCCAATCAGTCAAACGGTTCCCGAGATATGAGTTTGGATGTCATCTGCGTGAATGTGAATGTAGGTGGCGCCCCCTGTCATAAAAACAAGAAAGCTATCCAGGATGTATATGCAAAACGAATTTCAGGTGAATTAGTCAATTCACTGCAGAGATATGAGTGATTTTAACCCAAGGCAGATGAACAGATGGACACTGTGCAAACATGGTTACAGGTGGCGCCACCATTTTTTGTGTATGTTATAAAGCAATCCAAGGGCTACATTTGTATCAATTTTATTTCCTGATCGGTCAAACGGTTCCCGAGATATGAGGGTTTATTATTGGAAACAGGCCCACAAATGGACACTGGATAGAGAGGAAAGGTCAGAGGTCAACGCAAATTGGTTAGGCACCAGTTCAAATGTGACCCGACAATTGGTGTAAGTTTCAGAAAAATCAGTCCATTAGTTTCCGAGGAGCTCTATGGAAACGGACGCCACAGCGGCGGCGGAACTCGGTCAAAAACATAGTATCCGCAAAACTTCGTTTTGTCTGTACAAAAATACAGGTGGCTCCACCAGTCTGCAGAAACTAATAAAAACACTTAATGGTCAATATCCATGCAAAGAATCATGGTGATCTCTGCATTAGTTGTTCAGATACTTCAGCTTTTGTATCAAATTGTCCATTATTCTGAGGGATACTTCGGAGTCCTATAGCTTGAAGGATATGGGTAACAGAGACCTAATTTCAAGTTTCCACAGGCACTTTTCATGGGCCTTCTTGCATGACAAGAATGAAGATTCTAGGTCCAGTTGTTGCGATTTGTACCCTGTTGACAGATAACCACATCTTTAAAGGTCTCAAAAAAAAGGAAAAAATTCGTAAAAATTTGAAAAAAAATAGAGGTGGCACACCCAGTCTGCAGAAACTGATGGAACAGCTCATGATCAATATGTATGCAGAAAATCATGACCATCAGTGTTGTAGTTATTGAGATACTGCAGTTTTTGGTATCAAATTTTCCATTATTCTGGGGGGGGGGGGGTATTTTGGAGCCATACAGCTTAAAGAATATGGGTAACAGAGACCTAATTTCAGGTTTCCATGGAGACTTTTCATGTGTCTCCCTGTGTGTCAAGAATGAAGATTCTTGGTCCAGTTTTTATGATTTGTGCCCTGTTAACAGATGTTCATATCTTTAAAGGTCTCAAAAATAGAGAAAAATTTCGTAAAAAACCCAAACAAATACAGGTGGTGCCACCAGTCTGCAGAAACTTATGAAACACTCCATGATCAATATCCATGCAAACAATTATGGTTATCTCTGCATTAGTTGTTCAGATTCTTTAGCTTTTGTATCAAATTTTCCATTATTCTGAGCTGTACTTTGGAGTGCCATAGCTCAAAGGATATGGGTAACAGAGACCAAATTTCAGGTTTCCATGGAGACTTATCATGGGTCTCCCTGTGTGTCAAGAATGAAGATTCTAGGTCCAGTCATTACCATTTGTACCCTGTTGACAGATAACTACATCCTTAAAGGTTTCAAAAATGGAGAAAACAATTCGTAAACATTGAAAAATACAGGTGGCGCCACCAGTCTGCAGAAACTGATGAAACATATCATGATCAATATGTATGCCGAAAATCATGACCATACGTGATGCAGTTAATGAGATATTGAAGTTTTTGTATGAAATTTTTGACTATTCTAGGGGGTAATTCGGGGCCCCATAGCTCAAAGGATATGGGTAACAGAGACCTAATTTCTGGTTTCCATAGAGACTTTTCATAGGTCTCTCAGTGTGTCGAAAATGAAGATTCTAGGTCCAGTCATTAAGATTTGTGCCACGCTAACAGATGACAGCATCCTCAAAGGTCTCAAAAATAGAGGAAAAAATTGTAAAAAATCAAACAATACAGGTGGCGCCACCAGTCTGCAGGAACTGATCGAACATCTCATGATCAATATGTATGCCAAAAATCATGACCATCAGTGATGTAGTTATTGAGATATTGAAGTTTTTGTATGACATTTTTGACTATTCTGGGGGGTACTTTGGGGCCCCATAACTCGAAGGATATGGGTAACAGAGACCTAATTTCTGGTTTCCAAGGAGATTTTTCATGGACCTCTCAGTGTGTCAAGAATTAAGATTCTAAGTCCAGTCTTTATGATTTGTGCCTTGTTAACAGATGTTCACATTTTTAAAGGTCTCAAAAATAGAGAAAAAAATTCGTAAAAAATCAAACAATACAGGTGGCACTACCAGGCTGCAGGAAGTGATGTTACATCTCATGATCAATATGTATGCCAAAAATCATGACAATCAGTCAAGTAGTTAATGAGATATTGAAGTTTTTGTATGAAATTTTTTACTTTTCTGGGGGGTACTTTGGGGCCACATAGCTCGAAGGATATGGGTAACAGAGACCTAATTTCTGGTTTCCAAGGAGATTTTTTATGGACCTCTCAGAATCCCAAGTTACAAGGTTCTAGGTCCAGCGGTTACGATTTGTTCCTGGTTAACGGACAGACAGACGGACAGACAGACCGACAAAGAGTGATCGCTATAGCTCAGATGACTTTCAGTCAGCTGAGCTAAAAATTAACAATATTTGCATTTATTCCTTTTTTTCATTACATAATTTTTATCCAGGTTTACGAATGTTACTACAAATTTACAGTATAACATACTTGTGATTGTGAATATTTCAGTTGATTCACATTTCTAAATTGCATCAACATTTATAGCTAATGTATCTAGTTTATAGTACCTGTCAACAGAATGGGATGGAGGGAGGAAGGGAGGCAATAAGGGTGAGAGAGAGAGAGAGAGAGAGAGAGAGAGAGAAAGAGAGAGAGAGAGAGAGAGAAAGATGGAGAGAGAAAGAGAAAAAGCAGAGGAGAGAGAGAGAGAGAAAGAGAGAGAGAAAAAGAGAGCTGGACTGCCAGAGAGAGAGAGAGAAAGAGAGAGAGAGAGAGGCTCTCTGGTACCATGGTAATTTCTGCCTGACCCAGCCTGACCCAGACACTCACAGTGGCAGTAGGTCAGACCTGAAGGTGTCATGTAACTGCCCAGTACACTGCATTTGTACTGACCAGATGTAAACAATGAAGACTTGGTACCTGGAAACTTGAATAAAATCTACAGTTTTTGATCAATTAGTTTCAAATTTCAGATTTTAAAAGATGAAATGCTAATGTGTACATGCTGAGAAAATTAAATCCACAGCACTAAAAGGAAAAATTTAAATATTTATATTTTTTAAATGGTATCAGGAAAAAAGAAAAGTATTCTCAACTATGAAACTAATACATGTGTTAAAATTAATCCAAGGATCAAAACACCCAATATATTATACCAGGAGCAAACTGGAGTTGGGAATGTTTAATTTTATGAACTGAAATAAAGGATCAGCAATATAAATTTGATTATTTAGCCAGTATCATGTAACAACTGATACAACCATGAGTTATAAGTCAAACAAATTAAAATCTTTAATGAGCACTCTGATGAACATCCACACTTTCATAGCAATACATCACTTTGTGGACACAATTAAATGTACCCTTTAATCATTGTAACCCTGGTGGTACAATACAAAATCTAAAATGTAACATAGCCAAAAATAAAATAAGATACAGAAAATTATAACATTCATCCAGTTTATGCACCAGCTGGGGGGGGAGTGCAGGGCAGAGGGGAAGCCTGCTAGTAGTGGCCAAGCTAAGCCAAGGCAAGCTGCCTGGGGTGGGTTACATAATGCAAGTGAAGACTGTATTACTAGGTGGGCCAGATGTAAACAACACTTGACATGGTGTATGAAAACTTGAATAAAAGCTACTCTTTTCAAACAATTCCTTTGAAATTTCAGATTTTAAAAGATTAAATCCTTATGTATATATGCTGTGAAAATTAAATCAACAGTGCTTACAGGGAAAAAAACGTGCCATTGCCAAAGTTAGACAAAATTTAAGGTATTGATTTTTTATTTATGCTGATAACTTGAAAAATTTGCAAAATTCAGATCTAATTTTGGGTTAACAATTGAATCTTGATTAAATATAGTTATATTCCTGAAAAAAAGTCTCCAGCTTCAGCAATTCTCATGTTAAGTGAGCAAATATATTTCCTGATTTTTAAGAAACTGCATTATATTTGGGCCCATAACTTCAAAATAATACCCAATACTAACTTATTTTTGATATGTGCACAGAAAATGTATCGAAAAATATGAATACTAAATATGATAAAAAACAGATCAGTGGTTTTGATGTTAGGCAGCTTTGAAGTGTAACAATGGCTTTTTTATGGAAAACAGAGATTTTTCCTTAATCTCTTGAAGGAACGAAGTCCTAATGACCCAATTTTCGGTATGGTAGGATATTTTCGGGACATCTATTGGTATGCAGAATTTTAGATTCATAGGTCCAATGGTTTTAAAACGTGCCCTGTTAACGGACGGACGGCCGGACGACGGACCACGACTATAGCTCAGATGACTTATGTCAGCTGAGCTAAAAACCAGAGTTGGTTAATTGTAATTACAATTACTTTTTCTAGTAATTGTAATTGTAATCAATTACATTTTCTAATCATAGAAAGTAATTGTAATTGTAATCAATTGCTTTTGAAAAGTAATTGTTTGAACAATTACTTTTCAATTACTTTTTTGGTATATTTGTCTCATATGAATAATTCCATCAAACGGTCACATTTGTTAAGCAAACCTGACTATTAACCAATTTCCCATGGTTGCTCCTCATGTCCTTCAAAGGCACACATGCATTTTAAATATTTGTTTATTATCTCAGGCTACTGGTTAATTTTGACTGAATAAAAAATTTTCCTATCAAAGCTATCCCAATGTTAAGACTTCAGGTTACCCCTGGTTATCTGAAATCACTTTCAAGTTATTCCCTGGGGTAGCCTGAACCTAATTTCAGGTTTACCCCACACTTTTTAGATTAATTACCGTCTTGTTGATTTATTTCAATGATAATGTTTAATGCTTTTCACCAATGATATATTATTTCAATAAACTCTGTGAAAGACACAAGATCTAAAAGGTTGAACCAGTCTCACATAAGTTGTCGCATATTGTTACTAATATTATAAAGTGTATTCTTACCAACTCGTACAATTCGCCAAAAGCTCATGACAAATTTTACCACACTTTCATTGAATTGGCCCGGTTTATATCCATTTAGTGGTAACCATAAGCCACATACACATGTGTATGTCTTTATAATAATGTTTTGTTTATTTGTTTTCTTTTTATTTTGACAACAAGCTTCATTAAGTACTATATACCACAATCTGGTTCCGTTTTGTCGGGACTATATATGAAATGTTTAATTTAAAATGACATTACCACTTTACAAACACTCTTTGTACATATCCTACTGCGATTAATTTAACAATATAGATTGTGAAGGTTTTCCCTATATTAAATTTGTTACAACTGTTAAAGAGCTAAAACCAATATCTAACCCAGTTGCTGTTCTTGCATGAGGAAAATGGTTACAAACACAAAAGTATTTGCAAAAATAATTGCGATTACTTTAAGAAGTAATTGTAATTGATTACTTTTCTGAAAACACAAAAGTAATTGTAATTGTAATCGCTTACTTTTAAAAGTAATTGTATTTGTAATCGATTACTTTAAAAGTATTTTGACCAAAGTCTGGTAAACACACAGCTCTCTCTCTCTCACTCTCTCATATATATGTACAGCTCTACCCCTTCTTAATCTCTCTCTCTCTCTCTCTCTTCTTTTCTCTCCATCTCTCTCTGTCAATATATATATATTTATCTGTATACAGACGGCTCTCTCTCTCTCTCTCTCTGATACCTTACAGCCCTGGCTACTGGTTTCAGTAGGTTTCACTTAACAAGGTTAGATCATATAATGTATTTCAAACTTGACTTGTAATTGCTCAAATAGCTTGAACAAACACTACACATGTAATTAGCAGTCAGTATCCATATGGAGCCCGGGTCACCTGGTGTGTAATTCTCAGCCTTGCACCAAGGCAATTAGCAAGCAAACCAATTAATGAAGGGTAACCAGTAATGGCCTCCAGTAATGGCCTATCCTTGAGCAAGCACACCATTTAGTGAGGTGTAACCTCTGGCTCCAGTACTGGCCTTTCCTGGCACTGACCTATCCTGGCCGCTGCCAAGATAGGCCAGTAGCACTTCGGGTACTGTTGCCATGTGGTGATGTTAAATTGATATTTGGCCGATCTTAATCATCTTATTAGTTGTATATGTGACCATCAACTTTAACTCATGCAAGGCAAGCCTTGATTAAACTTGTTTCTGTATTTTGTATCACATAAAACATGTACCAATCCATTCGAAAGTAATAATAGTTCTATTAATATTTATCATGAATCGTTGTAAAGCTAGAATGCTCATACTCTGTTTAAAACAATTACACCAAACACATACATATAGGACAATAAATACACAAACCTCGTGAGTGTATACGTACCTATGCCTGTTAAACTCGCACTCATGGCATTAGCGAGCGAAAATAGGAACAGCGCTATCACACGAAAACGGAAAAATATATCACCGAATGGAACATACACAGAGAGCTTAGACGACATCTAGGCTCTCTGGTTTTTCTACTCAAAACGAATCTCTTCTGTTTGGGCACTGTGGGAAGGACCGAACTACTTGACAAGTGTAGCCTGGTACCAAATTCTCTTAACACGAAATAAACGGACGGACGGACGATTAACCATAACTACAGCACATATATACCGGGTTACTTATCAGCTGATAGTTAGACGTCAGCTGAGCTAAAATTGTGGGTTCCCTTAACTTGCCGAAGCCCGAAGTTCAGCCCCGTATATATTATGCACCTATATAGTACGTCCCAGTACCCGTGTCAACATGTTTTTCTGGGATAATTTTTCATACGTGTAAAGCAGTGTAAACCTTTCTTGTCCAAAGGTTGCAGGAACTATTCCACCGACTACCTGCGTAAAAAAGTAATTCCTTACCTTGTTTTGATTTTGTATGAGACAATCTAAAATATGACAAAACAGATCACAGCGTTTACGAATTATTCCTTGTCTGAGAACTGATAATAAAAAAGCCAGTCAAACCACGGTATTTCAGCATAAATAAGGCAAAAG
Organism: Sipunculus nudus; assembly: GCA_026874595.1. Classification (NCBI taxonomy): domain Eukaryota; kingdom Metazoa; phylum Annelida; class Sipuncula; order Golfingiida; family Sipunculidae; genus Sipunculus; species Sipunculus nudus. The sequence continues at coordinate 434,410 of CM049308.1, forward strand.
AGTCGCAAAGTAAATTCGTTTTACATGACATAGAACTACTTTACACAAAATTCAATGCATTTTAACGGACTACATTGGCTCCTTTTCACCACTTGAGTATTTCCGCTGTCAGTGTACATGTTGATGCCGCGCGGTGCATTAGGCCTATTGGAGTCAGATTTTGACTCCAACAATCCCCAGACAGCAGTGTCGTACTCTTGAGAGTCCGAGTCTGCGCAGTGTGACTATCATTCGGAACATCTCGCCATATCTCGCGAGACAGTCGATATTAGGCTCGGGTGTATTTATCAGAATCCGAATTCGGCCGAGGAGTTCCGAGTGTCTGACTATAATTAAGTCATCTGAGCTATAGTCGTGGTCCATTGTCCGTCGTCCATCTAGCTGTCCGTCCGTAGATGTGGCACGTTTTGAAACCGTAAGATCTAGGGATCCAGAATTCGGCATAATGTTTGATGTCCCCAAGATCTCCTACCAAGCCGAAAACTGGGTCTTTGCGACTTCGTTCCTTTGAGAAATTAAGGAAAAACCTCAATTTTTTATTAAAAACCTATTTTCACACTTCAGGACTGCCTAATATCAAAACCACTCATTTGATTTTTCCTCATATTAACCATAAATATTCCTCTTTATAGTTCCAATGTACAAGCCAGAAATCAGGTCTGTATTAAATTATATAATTTAAAAAAGTTATGGGCTCAAACATAATCCTTTTTGCAAAAAATCAGGAAAGATATTTGATCACTTAACACAAAACATGTTAAAGCTAAGGACTTTTTTTCAGTAATATAACTTTAATTAATCAAAATTAAATTGCATACCCAAAATTAGATCAAAATCTTTTAAATTTTTAAAAATATTAGCAAAAATTAAAAAAAATGGTACCTTAAATTTTGCCCAACTTTGACCATGGCACTTTTTTTCTTGTAAGTACATTTGATTTAATTTTCACAGCCAGTTTACATATGGATTTAATTTGATGAATTTTGAAATTTGAAAGTATAAGCTTAAAAATAGCCTAGCTATTGAAGTTTTTTAGAGGCCTAGCTTAATGTATAGGTATTTTCTAGCATCATGACCCCACTTTTGTTTACTATAACTTTGCCTGGTAATCCAAAAATTGACATAATGTTAGATGTCCCTAAGATCTCTTTCCAAGCCAAAAACTGTGTCTCTGCCACCTTTTTCCTTTGAGAAATTAAGGAAACCTCAGTTTTTTATTAAAATCATTTTTACACTTCAGGAATGCCTATTATCAAAACCACTCACTTTTTTTCTTCATATTCCGTCTATATATAACTTATGTACACGCCCGAAATAAGGTCAGTACTATATAATTTTAAAAAGTTATGGTGCTTCCTTAAGTTTGTTCAAATGGTCTCTGTTCAATGCCGTTTGGCCGAGTTATGGGAAGATGATGCTAGAGACTTTTTTTCAGGGATATAACCTCATTCAATCAAGATTCAATTGTATACCGAAAATTGGATCTGAATTTTGCCTTTTTAGCGAACCTGTGAGGTTATGCGATGGTGTGGCGTCGTCCGTCGTCTGTACGTTAACCCATACTATCTTGAAAACGGCAAGAGTTAGCATCACGAAATTTTATGCAAAAAATTAGTCATCTAAAAAACTTTATCGGATTTTGCTTATTTTTTGGCTAACTGCATTTTCTTAGATTTTATAGGGGAAAAGCTAAAAAAGCTTTTAAAATCTTCTTCTCCGAAACTGTTCAGCCAAATTGTCCAATGTTTCACAGAAATGATCCCTGGAACAATCTCTCTCAAGTTTGTTCGAATGGTTTAAGATCGGTGATTTTTGGCCGAGTTACAGCTAGTTGAACTTAGTCATCTGTCCAAAAAAGCATACTAAAATTACAATCTTAGAAACGGCTGGAGCTATCATCATCAGATTTTATGCTAATGTTGGTCACATGAGTCATATCTGAAATGAGGTATTGGTGGCGCCACCTGCATCGGTCTTTTTTGTACGGAGGCAATCAGTGCCCGTATCATACTGACAGCTACAAAAAAACTTCTTCTCTGACACCATATGGCCAAATTGTTTAACATCGCACAGAAATGATCCTAGGGTAGTGCTTTCTGAAGTTTGTTAAAATGGTCTCAGTTCAGTAACGTTTTGCTGAGTTATGGGAAGCTGAATTTAGTCATATGCCATAACAGCCTATTTTAGCTCAGTGGCTATAAAGATCTTCTTCTCAAAAACCACTAGGCCAAATTCTTATATCTCACACATTAATTATCCTTAGATGTTGATAATTCAAGTTTGTTCAAATGGTTTTGGTTCATTGATTTTTGGATGAGTTATGGGAAGCTTAACTTAGCCATTTTGCTTTATTTTCACATATGACTTAAAAACCTGCGAAACGTTTTTTGACTGATGCCACTGAGGCCAATTTGTTTAATATTTTACAAGAATAATGCCCTGAATAATTCTTATAATAATTTTCTTTTAAGGTTCCAAAGAATGAATTTTGGCTGAATTATAAAGATTGAATTGAGTGATTTTACCATATATGTCAGCTGTGTGAAGCAGATACATCTAGCCTGGAACCAGTTTATCAGCATCCATTACATCATGCCTCAAGACATTTAGATTTCAGGTTATCTATGCATAGTATTGACAAGAATGTTTTTAAAAAAAACTTTTAAAAAATGTAGATTTATGATTTTAGATATTCCTCATGCCAGGCAATGTTTACACTCACAGGTATACGTTCACCTTATATTATTTTGAAAATGACTGGAGCTTGCATCATGAAATTTAATGCAAAAAATTAGCCATCTGAAAAAATCTTCATTTTTTTCAGATTTTATAGAGAAAAAGCTTAAAAACCTTTAAAAATCTTTTCCTCCAAAACTGTCAATCCAATTTGTTCTATATTTCACAGAAATAATCTTTTATACCATCTCTTTCAAGTTTGTTCAAATGGTTCAAGTTCGGTGAATTTTGGCCGAATTACAGGAAGTTGAACCTAGTCATCTGTTCAAAAAAAGCAAATTAAAATGACAATCTTAGAAACGGCCAGAGCTATCTTCACCAAATTTTATGCCAGGGTTGGTCACATGAGTCATATATGAATTTCAGGTATTGGTTGCGCCACCTGCATTGACCTTTCTTTGTACGGGGGTCATTGGTCATCTGTACATTAACCCATAATTTCTCAGGAATGGCAGTAGCTACCATCCCCAGATTTTATGCAATAATCTGTCACATATCAAATGTTGTGGGATTCAGCTTATTTTTTTGCTATCTGCTTCTTGTAAACGGTCCAGCCAAATTGTTCAATATTTTACAGAAATGATCCCAGAGGCAAGCCCTCTCAAGTTTGTTAAAATGGTTTGCTTTTGATGAATTTTAGTGGAGTTTCACGAATTTGAACAGTAATTTGGCCAAGTAAGCAACTGACATAGTTATCTCAGAAATGACAGAAGCTAGGATTACCAAGTATTGTGCAAATGTTGGTCATATGACTCATATTTGAAGTTGCAGATTTTGTGGTGCCACCTACATTGACCTGTTTTTATGGGCAAAAACCTTATAATTTTAGCCTTTTTCAGCTTAAAATGTTTATGATGAAAATGTCAAGTTGATTCTTTCAATTTTTCAAAAGAATTATCCTAGGACATGGTTCTTTCAATCATATCAGAAAAGCTTAAGTTGGTCTTATGGCCATTATTATGTCTAACTCAAACTGAGGACTGCAAAACTGTTCTTCTACAAAATTAATTATTGTTTCAATTATAACTTCTGTAACATGGCACAAAATTTATTCTTAGGTGGCCTTTGTTCAAGTTTACTTGAATGATTTTTGGCAGAATTATTGGACCTTAACAATGAAAGAACTGCATTTTTTATTAATCTAGATATTTTGATAAAACATTTATGAATATTTCAGCTTGAAAAAAAGCATTTTAGCCAAAGTCTTTCAGTATGTGTAAACAGATTTGGCAACAGGCCAAGATTGTGTCTGTATATTTAAATAGGTTGAGAAACTGCCAACCGTTTCAGATATGGCAATAGATCAAGAGTTCATTCAGTGCAGACAGATATAAGCAAGAGTTCAATCAGTGCATCCAAGCACAAGGCATGTGATCCCCTCATGTGTGACATGCCCCTCAATGTTGCATGTGGAGCCAATCTATTAGGCAACAGGTCAAGAGTTCACTCAGTGCAGCCAGGTACAGGTCAAAAGTTCACCCAGTCTACCCAGGTGCAGGTCATGAGTTCACTCAGTACAGTAGCCTGAGTCAGCAAATTTGTCACAGTTCACTCGGGGCAACTGCCTTTCTCACCTAAGCCTGGTCAGCCCCATGCATCAGACTCAAGGTAGGTTTGACGTATTGGCCTGATATTGTGACCTGTCTATGTGTCTTTGATGGCTTTCTCGTTCACAAGACAGGTGTCGCCACCTACAATGACTTTTGCACAGTGTATGTGCCTGCTTATTTCTATAGAGGAATTTGATATATCATCCTGAAATTGGGCATATTTATACCTATCGAATAGCTTTGTCGTATACAAGACTGGTGGTGCCACCTACAATAATTTTTGCATTGTGTGTGTCCCTGGTTATTTCTCAGGAGGGGTTTGATATATCAGTCTGAACTTGGGATATGTATATATCTCTGATAGCTTTGTTGTATACAAGACTAGTGGTGCCAGCTACAATCATTTTTAGCTCAGCTGACTGTAAGTCAACTGAGGTATAGGAATGGTGCCTGTCCGTCGTCTGTCCGGACGTCCTGGAGTCCAGCAGTCTGTCAGCAGGGCACAAATCGTAATGGCTGGTCCTAGAAACATCTGAGTGAAGATCCAGGGAGGTCAATAAAAAATCTAATCGGAAACCTGAAATTAGGTCACTGCGACCTACATCCTTTGAGCTATGGGGCTTGAATGTTCCCCCAGAATAGTGAAAAATATGATACAAAACCTCCAATATCTTGATAATTAATGCATGGTTTGTTGTGAATCTTGCCTTGAATATTGACCATGACTAGTTTTGTCAGTTCCTGAAACGTGGTGGCACCACCTGTATTTTTTCCTATTTTAACGAATATTTTTCTATTGATTTACTATAAAATGACAACTATCATGTCAGTTTCTCAGTTGTGATTACACACCTGGTGTGTTTATTGATCACAAGTGGATGCCCTATCACCCTGTCTGTCTGTCTGTCTGTATGTCTGTGTGTCTGTCAATACGTCCATATACACAAATTTGTTTCCAGATGATAACTCCAGTTTAGTTTGACATATTGGTTTTAAACTTAACTTATAAATGGCCCACCACTAAAGTGCTGAGCATCGAGACCCATGGGTTCCTACTTGTGTTGTGTGCACCCATGCCAGAATTTAAGCAGTGATGTTTGTGTAATTGTTTCTTATTCAAAATGTTTAGTACCTGCAGTGTTCATATACATGAGAAGTAATGGTCCAACATTGAAGCATTATACCTGGTGTATTTCCCAATGCACAGGTTCGCATTAGGCCTTGTTTAAAGTAATTAGCATTAATTTAAAATAAATATGGTCACTGTAGGTCATTCAGTGCAGCTTTCTATGCTCCCGCGGGCCACAGGCACTCGTTTCCAGCACTACAATGGCCTAGAATCTGAAAACACATTGAGTATGGGCGATATACCCATTATAAAAGTTCTTTTATAATGGGTATATCGCCCATACTCAATGTGTTTTCGGTTTCTAGGCCATTGTAGTGCTGGAAACGAGTGCCTGTGCCCTAGGCTGTTGTTATGTAATCCAATCACTCAGGCAAGCCCTCTCTCTTGTTGAGCTTGATTTGGCTGTCTGCAGTTAATACAATAGGGAGCCTGTCTCAGTAGAATAGAAATTAAAGTTATTTGCTTTGTTTTCCATTCTCTGCCTGTTTTTAAATATTTAAAAATAATTTCATATAAATTTAATTTTATCCTTTACGTATATATGCAGAGGTGCTGTTACTCCCATTGTAGGCACCATTGAATTTAATTCCGTATTCTGTATTTATATCCAAAGGTGTTGTAACTCTCCCCCTCCCCCAGTTATTGAACCCTAGTTCCTGAGCACTGAGGATAGTATTTTTATTGCAACTTAATAAAATCTATGGTGATACAGTTATAACTGTCACAATCAGCTGGGCGCCGTGACCCATGGGTCTCTTGTTTTCTACTCTATTTCACAAAAAAATAGGTTTTACCATAAAATTATTATTGATAATTATTGACCTTTCCGATTTTCAGTCTATCATAATTTTACCGAAGAGTGTATCGCGATTAATAATGATCCCAATTAAATATTATTTCGGGAATACTTGTAATTTTTAGCTCAGCTGACTGAAAGTTGTTACAGGTGCTCTTTTATTATGTGACACGGGCATAACTCCTGTTTATGAGATGTTTATGAAATGTTGTAAACAAGATGTTTATGTAATGTTGTAGATAAGATGATTTTTGAGATGTTTTTAGAAAATTTAGTGATTGTGATCGCAAAAAGAAAGTTTTCCGTGAAAACTTTCTTTTTTCTTACAGGAGGGGGAGTGTTACAGGTGCTCTTTTTATTATGTGACACGGGCGTAACTCCTGTTGTGGCACTCGTGTCTGGCCGCGTATTACATTCTATGTTTAATCCGTACTGGTTGAACTCTCGTTGTCATGTAAGCCTTGGGTTTTCACGCCTGGTCATGGGTCACGTGATGAGCCTAGTGTGTGGAGATACACAGCGCTGTTTTTCTAAAGAATTCCTGAAACGCGTGTTGTGCAAGACCTTATAGACTGTTCGAGAAGTGGAAAATTTGGCTTGAGGTGTGAAGGTAGATTTGGGCTTTGTTTTAGAACGAGCAGAGGGCAGAGAGCAGAGAAGATTCCAGCGGACGCAGAAGCGTGTGTTAGATTCTCAAAGACTTTCTCCTGGATTTTATGCATCTGGACTTCAGTTTACTTTCTGGGTTATTGCAAGAACTTTCCACTGGACTGTCATTCTCCGAGAGTTTACATTTAAAGGACTTATCGTTGTGATGGTGTTGGTATCCAGGTACTGTGCACATACATTATTTTCTCTGTGATTGTATTGACTTGTGGCTATACCGCTGTTTTACTGTATAATTGTATTGATTTAAAGTATTGTATTGTTAGAGTTGTTTTAAGAATAATTTATAGTTATTTGTTAACAAAAAAACACTGACTTCTTTATTCATTCCCCTAGACATTTCCCGCTGCCTAGTGTTACAGAATCTGATTTTTTTATCTCCGTTTCAGAATTTGTGTTCATCACGCATACGTGATCTGTTTATATTTGGTTCCGTTACAAAGTTAACTGAGGTATAGGAAAAGCGCTTTGTCCGTCCGGGCGTCCGTTAGCAGGGCACAAAGCGTCACTCCTGGTCCTAGAAATTTTTAAGTGAATATTCAGGGACGTCAATAAAAAATCTCCTTGGAAACCTGAAATAAGGTCACTGCGACCTATATTTTCCGAGCTATGGGGCTTGAAAATACCCCCACCCCCCGAATAATCAAATATTTGATACAAAACTTCCAATATCTTGGTAATTAATGCATGGATTGTCATGAATCTTGCCTTGAATATTGACCATGACAAGTTTTGTCAGGTCCCGAAAAAGTGGTGGCGCCACCTGTCTTTTAGTTATTTTAACGAATATTTTTCATTTTTTTTACTATAAAATGGCAACAATCATGTCAGTTTGTCAGCTGTGATTACATCTAGTGTCCCAAAACCTGGTGTGTTTATTGATCATAAGTGGATGCCCTAAAGTAATTACCCTGTCTGTCTGTCTGATTGTCTAGCTGTCTGTCTGTCCATCCGTCCATCCACACGGATTTGTTTCCAGATGATAACTCCAGGTTGGATTGACACATGGATTTCAAACTTGACTTAAATATGGCCCACAACCAAAGCAAGAACCTATATGATTTTTTGATCATGAGGTCAAAGGGCAAGGTCACAGGACTCACTTAATTAAAAAGATTATGGCTGCATTTTAAGCCAAGCTTTTCATCTCAAACTTTCCATCTTGCGCATTTAGCTGACTTGCCAGTATAAGGAGAGCTTAAATGAATTTGGGGTTACAAGGTCAAAGGTATAAATGAATTTGAGGTTACAAGGTCAAAGGTCAAGGTCACAGATGCCAAAAACTCCAGTTTAGTTTTGGTTTTAGTTTTAGTTTTGACATATTGGTTTCAAACTTCAATTATATATGACTCACTACTAAAGTAAGAACCGTGTCGAATTTGGGGTCCAACCATCAAAGGTCAAGGTAACAGGACCCATTTCTTTAAAAAGATTGTGTATGCATTTCAAGCCAAACTTTCATCACAAACCTTCCATCTTCAAGATATTGCTAACCTGCCAATGGGGGAAGATTCTATTCGATTTTGGGGTCATAGGGTCAAAGGTCAGGGTCATAGGGCCGATCGATTCACAAATTAGATTATGGATGATAATTCCGCTTTGGATAGACCGATTGGCTTTAAACTTGATTTATTTATGACCCACCACTTAAGCAAAATTCATTTTGATTTTGAGGGTCCAGAGATCAAAGTTGAAGTTCACAGGAGCCACATCTTTAAAAAAGATTGTGGATGCACTGAAAATCAAAATTTCATCCCAAACTTTCCATCTATCACACATGGCTTACTTGCCCAAAGTGAGGAAATCTGTAGATCTTGAGGTTAACTGGTCAGAGGTCAAGGTCACTATTTAAAAGTTCAAGGATAATAAGTTCGAAGATTTTTATGGTCACAAGGTCATTGGTTAAGGTCACAGGACTGTCATTCTTAAAATTTTCTTTAAGAATATCCTTATAGACAAATTCATCTGAGCGTCGAGACCCATGGGTCCCTAGTTTTACTATCCCAGACAGGCTGAGTGAACCTATAATTTAATATTATAACTTACTGCTATTGTTACATACCTTACGGTAAAATGACACAGAAAATCAGATAAGAAGAAGACTTCAGAAGAAGGAGAAATTATGTTAATTATCAAGACGCAGCCTGAATAGTGGTAATGGCTTTGACGAAACAAGAATATAACTGAAGAATGGACTGAAAAAAAAATTGTTGCACATAAAATATTCCGTTCTTTAATAATTTAACTTGCTTGTCGCCATAGATTATCCCGTAACTTCACAAATAAAAGCCCTTAGTGTAATAACAGAATAAAATCGGGATAATTTAAAGGCATAATTCTCTATAGTGGAAGAACTGGCCTTATACTAATATATAAAAAGACCACATTAAAAATGCACAATATTGACTTCCATTGACTACCACAGCAAATTTTTTTATGGAACTCTTTCGCTCCAGCAAGTCCTTACCTGCTTGATGATATTTTGTTTCCATTTCTGAAGTATATAGAATAGAAATACCTTGTACTGTAATCCTTGATCTTCCTTTTTTGAGTCAAATTCTGTAGAAACGTAGTTGTATATGAAAACTAAAGCGAAAATTGCCTTTTTTTATTTCTTGAAAAGAATGTATATATTTTATAATAAAACAGTGGTATCCAGAAGCCGATCCAGGGGTGGTCCAGGAGATCCGGACCCCCCCCCCTCCTTTTTTTTCATCTGAAGCAATCATTTTTAAGGGTTACAGACAACATTTTGCGGCCTGGACCCCCCCCCCCCCTTTTTCCGGACCTGCAGGGACCTTTTTTTTTGGTTTTCCATTAGTCCTCCTGGGTTGGAACCCCCCCCCCTTTTTCCTAAATCCAGGATCCGCCCCTGGGCGTCTCTGAGGCTAAAAATCTCTTACGGACTCTCGGTTCTGAATGAGTAAGTGTCCGATGGGACGCGGGATTTTCTGGATTTAGCACATTGTAGCAGTCAATGATCATTACCGCGGGTGCCTGAACCTGAACCGGTCGGTTGTGTAAACGCCGCCTTGATAACTGTGGCTTACAGCAAATATCCATATAATGACACGATTTCTAATCATATAATGATATGATAATTACATAAAATACGAAAAAGATTCAATGATACATAACCCTCCATACTTGGAAACATATCATCGCCGCATGGGACGCTCTAAACTCAGATGGGACTCCCCAAATTTTTTTCCTGAGCGTCCCGACTATTCAAATTTTCTTCCTAATGAAAGCCTTGTATCCAAAAGAGTATTTCATATTCAATTACGCCCTATGATACTCCAGAATAATCAAATATAAAGATGCTGCATTAACTTTTTGCGGTGTTCTCTGTCTCATTTAAGTCAATGATTATGTAATGTTCAGACCTGTAGATTATAGATCTGTATTGCATCTTACCCTTTCACTCTGACTGTATAGTGTGCAAATTTCTATAATGATCACTGTTGATTGAACCTGTATACTTTGTTTATATTGTGACAGGATATTTATCCAATATTTCTGTTTACATGTATTATGTTTATTCATATATTCCTTTTCTACAAATACTGATTGTAATCTTCAGTTTCTGGAGGAAATAAAGAATAATCAATCAACCATAAGAATTTATGCAGCCCGACCCGTCCCGTACTTCTCAGTCTTTAACCCGCACCCGCCCCGCCCCGCCCCGCAGTAAAAAAATTGGATCGACCATCCCGCCCCGCAAAATCATAAAAAATCAGGCCGGCGCAGGGCTCTAGTCCGTATGCCTTTGCGAGTTTATCATCGCCGAATGATGCATAACACATCAGGCTTGTGGAAAGGGACGGTGGTTCTGAACGGCATACACAGGGCGACACCCCTTATCACCTATTTTATATTGTTTTGTTCACAATAACAGTCAATTATTTAAATAAACTTATTAACTTATTAATAATTTTCACATATGAAAGCTTTGGCCCTTGTTATTTAAGTAACTATGAACTATGAACTTTTCCATTGTTGGTTTTAACGGAATCTATCCACATTAAACGCATGTGTAGAGACTGTCGCTCTCCCATATTTTATGACGAAAGGCTTTTTTTTATCTTTTGATGTAATTAATGCTGTAATAACAAAAACCTGAGTCCACTATCGCCTCATTCCCCGATTGGTAATTGAGAAGGGCTCCACTTAACAAAAATTGTGTCATGAACAATATTCGTCCGATGAGAGAGAGAGAGAGAGAGAGAGAGAGAGAGAGAGAGAGAGAATGATGAGATATTAGAGGGGTAATTGGTTTGTAATAGACGAGTTTTCAAATCCTATTTTTCATATTACACATTCTCCAATCAACGATTTTTTACCAGATTTATTTAATAGTTATAACACATCCTGACTGTTATTATAACAGGTACTACGAAAGGTTTCGACTATCGGTGCGGAACGCCAGGTATATTGTTAATAAAGTTATCCTTATTTAAGATATCTCTTTTCGATTGTGCAGAGAATAAATATGATACTTGAATTGGCCACTGATCTAAAAGTTTTCATCTGTCGTTTTCTCAATACTTTTATTAAAAGGTCTACGAATGCATAAAATTTTAAGTAGTACAGTTTAATTAAAAATAATGTTTAATAATTTTAACAAATAAATCTGCTTGCTGACCAGACTGTTTCCATTGTTTAGACTCGTACGATAAAAAGCTTGTAGAGTCAAATGATTCGATATCAAATGCCGACTTCATGTTCAACTTGTAAAAAAAAACATGTTATGACTGTTTCAACATGTTTTGTTATTGTTTTACAGGTATATCGCAGCAACATGGGATCCAGCGAGGCACCAGCCCCCGATGATGACGTGATTGTGCCTTAGCTCGCACAGATGTATCGTTCTCGCCTCGAAAACATGCCTGCTCTTCCCACAGCACGCTCGGACATCGATCTTCACGGTGAATAGGCTACTTCCAAGAACAGTGAACCTTTCCTTCTTCATCAGGACGAAGAAATGATACTGTTCGCAACAGAAGATAACCTGCGCAAGCTGTCGGAAGCTGACACGGTACTCATGTTTGGAACTTTTAAGGTGGCGCCTCCACTTTTCAAACAGCTCTACACACTTCACATCATCTATTGTGGTTTCTTCCTCCCTCTTGTGTATACACTGCTTCCAAATAAGAACTCTGATACATATTTCGATATGTTTTGCATCCTGAGAAGAAAGAAGGCGCGAATCGGTTTGGCTTTGCACCCAACCAAGATAATGTCCGACTTTGAATCTGCCATGGTACCTACAATTGTACTTGCTTTTCCGCAAGGGACACTCATGAAGGGTTGTAACTTTCATTTCACACAAGCCGTGTATCGTAAAGTGCAGGCTTTGGGGCTGGCGCCATCATATCACAGTGATAAAGATGTTCGAATGATTGTGCGATCACTGATGACTCTCGCTTACGTTCCACGGTATTTTGTGCGCCAAACCTTCAATATTACAATCTCCTGTATGTCTGCCGCAAGTCGTCCGGTCGTACAGGACCTGCTTCACTATTTCCGAAATACGTGGTTGGACGGTCCGTTCCCAATTTCCAGGTGGAATGTTTTCCGGGAAGAGATAAAGACGAAAAACATATAGAGGAATGGCACAATGCGTTCGCGTAGGCTGTAGGCATGTGTCATCCAAACATTTATGAATTCATAACACAGCTTAAGGAAGCAGGAAGCAATTGACCGCACCAGGAGAAACCCATCTAGAAGCAGAGCAACTGCCTTCGAGGAGGAAATATCGTGAGCGGGCAGCTATGATCGGGCAGTTGCAGCAAGAGTTACAGAATGGGTCGAGGAGTATCAATAAGTACATGGCAGCATTGCGTCGCCACGTAGGCTACAAGAGTTCCTGAATAAAACAATATCCATATGTTTGATATTGGGTAACCAATTTAGCTTAGACAATTTATTCAATCATATTGCATTTATTATCATGCAGATATTTATTAGATCATTATTGCTCACACAATCGTTTAATTGATTTACAAGCGTATATTGTATATATTCTGTGGAAATATGGACAGTCTTTTTCAGTTGCTGCATAAAAACACATTTTTAATTAATTACAAGCGTTTAATGTATATCCCGTGGAAATATGGACAAACAGTCTTTCAGTTGCTGCATAAAAACACATTTTTAATTATTTACAAGCGTTATCTTATATATTCTGTGGAAATATGAAGTCATGCAGTCTTTTTCAGTTGCTTCATGCATAGAAACACATTTTCAACTAGATGTGGTCGGACAATGGTCCTCAGAGGGCCCCGCATTTCTGCTAGTGCAGCTGGACTAGTTTACATATGGATGAAAAATTAAGTAAAATTTGAAAAATATGACAAACAGAAACAGGTTTTTATCAATATGCATGAGGGAAAAAATCCTACTGGATCATTTGATATTAAAGAAGATATATCTGAAATAATGTGTGCAATATAAAATCATCGAATGAAGTCTGTAAGCCATATTTGATTTTGAGCAAGTTTGTGATTCAAATGGTCTGGAGCCCTCATAGGCACCAATCATCCTTGTGAATTTGGGAAAGCTGCATCAGGTTGTTGAGTTATCACGCGCGAAAGAAAATCAGCAATCGGGCTGTGGCGTCCATATTTGAATCAACAGGTCTTTTATTCAATAGGTCTGGAGTCCTCATAGGTACCAATCATCCTTGTGAATTTGGGAAAGCTGCATCAGGTTGTTGTTGAGTTATTGCGCGCGAAAGAAAAATCAGCGATTGGGCTGTGGCGGCCATATTGGAATTCAGACAAGTCTGTAATTCAATAGGTATGGAGCCGTCATAGGTACCAAACATCCCTGTGAATTTGGGAAAGCTGCATTAGGTTGTTGTTAAGTTATCGCGCGCAAAAGAAAATCAGCGATCAGGCTTTGGCGGCCATATTTGAATTCAGACAGGTCTGTTATTCAATAAGTCTGGAGCCCTCATAGGTACCAATCATCCTTGTGAATTTGGGAAAGCTGCATCAGGTTGTTGTTGAGTTATTGCGCGCAAAAGAAAATCAGCGATCGGGCTGTGGGGGCCATATTGGAATTCAGACAAGTCTGTAATTCAATAGGTATGGAGCCGTCATAGGTACCAAACATCCCTGTGAATTTGGGAAATCTGCATTCGGTTGTTGTTGAGTTGTCGCGCGCGAAAGAAAATCAGCGATCGGGCTGTGGCGGCCATATTGGAATTCAGACATGTCTGTTATTTGATAGGTCTGGAGCCCTCATAGGTACCAATCATCCTTGTGAATTTGGGAAAGCTGCATTATGTTGTTGTTGAGTTATCGCGCGCGTAAGAAAAATTGTCGATTAGGCTGTGGTGGGCATATTGGAATTCTGACAAGTCTGGAATTCAATAGTCCTGGAGCCCTCATAGGTACCAATCATCCTTGTGAATTGGGGAAAGCTGCAGTATGTTGTTGTTGAGTAATTGCGCGCGAAAGAAATTGTCACTGACGGAAGGACGGATGGGCGGACTGACACGGTGATCACTATGGGGCACCGCTTGTCAAGCGGAGCCCTAATTATTTACAAGCGTTTACTGTATATATTGTGTAAATATAAAGTCATGTAGTCTTTTGCAGTTGCTTCATGCAAAGGAACACATTTTTATTCACATTTTTAATTATTTACAAGCGTTTACTGTATATGTTCTGTGTAAATATAAAGTCATGCAGTCTTTTTCAGTTGCTTCATGCATAGGAACACATTTTTATTTATTTATACAAGCGTTTACTGTATATATTCTGTGGAAATATGGACAGTCATGCAGTCTTTTTCAGTTGCTTCATGCATAGAAACACATTAAATATTTTGTATTTATATTTATACAAGCGTTTACTGAATATATTCTGTGGAAATATGGACAGTCATGCAGTCTTTTTCAGTTGCTTCATGCATAGAAACACATTTGTATTTATATTTATACAAGCGTTTACTGTATATATTCTGTGGAAAGATGAACAGTCATGCAGTCTTTTTCAGTTGTTCATGCATAGAAACATTTTTATTTATTAACAAGCGTTTACCATTTCTGTGGAAATATGGACAATCTGTCTTTGTTTTGAATAAAGAGCAATTTTACATGTATACAGGTTTTGTTTTCAATATTAATTTTTAAATTTACTGACATTTCATTTGAAGGGTTCTTGGCTTTGGGTACAGGATCCAGTACTATTACATTAAAACCAATGCATATACAAAAGTTCTAAAAAAATCTTATAATATATAAAAATATATATATATATAAATATTGATAAATATGGACACTATGGATTGTAGATCCATGAAATAAATGGATGATTGTTCATTTGATAAAAAATAAAAACAGTCACCGGGTAACTTGTTCAGAAGTCATTCGGTTATTCCGTAAGGCCCTTTGAAAATTATACATATAAAATACATTATCATTAAAATACATATGATCATATATATACTTATATACACATTGAAAGATTCATATTTTCAGTTGTGACATAATTTCGCGTAACACCCATTTTGTTTGCATATTAACTCATCAGGACTGACCTGTTACTATTAACATCAAATGGCACGGGATTTGTCCGAGCTTGTTCTCACTTATCAATCAGTTAATCCACAAACCATTTTGGTTGCTTCTCTATAAGGTGGAGTGACTATCATATGTGCACTTTGTGTACTCCTGTGTACCAATGTTGACGTAAACTCCTGTGTTGTTTGCATATTTATCACGGGATTTGTCCGAGCTTGTTCTCACTTATCAATCAGTTAATCCACAAACCATTTTGGTTGCTTCTCTATAAGGTGGAGTGACTATCAAATGTGCACTTTGTGTACCCCTGTGTACCAATGTTGACGTAAACTCCTGTGTTGTTTGCATATTTATTCATCAGGACTGACATGTTACGGATACATCGAATCAGTGATGGGAGAAGGTTTGTAAAGCATATTTAAATCAGACAGGCATCATGAAAATGTGTGAATGTTACACCACAGGGGACGTGACTTTCCAGGTCCTTTTAGCAGGTCGAGGACGACCGCAGATTGTAGTACGCTCGTATGAGGAACGTACTTAGTTTGAGGTACGCTTGTACTTCGATGGAAGAAGGGCGTGACTGACCGGTAAAATTTGTTTCAGTTCGTGTAAAACATCGAATAATTGGCACTGTAAGCTGATTACCCCCGCTCTCTCCTTTTTTCCAGTTCCTTACGTCACAAGCACCGCTGACCCCTCCACCAATCAGCAGTACAATCCGCTTGCTTCGCTGTTACAAACATCACAATTATAGACGGAGGAAATCGCACAAGTTTTTTCGAGTGTCAAAGGTCCCTGATATTTTTCGTAGAATCTAATACGCCCAGGGGCCCATTCATATTTTGCATAGTTATGAGATAATTTGCATATCTGAACAAATTAGCAGAAATTAATTAATAATAAAGTAATAAATTCAGAAATTGGCAGGAGAATGACAGAGTATTGTTTATTGGGAACACGAGGAAACATTTAAACACACAATAAATTATTGCATAATTTGCATAATTTATTCACTTTTTTCATCTAAAACCAATTTTGAATCAACTTTTGTTATATGTGATAACAGTTGAATGACTTATATTCAGCTGAGTTAAAAATGTTAAATTATAAGATTCATCTTGTGTATCGTATAAGTCTGTAAACAGAATTGGGGGGGGGGGGGGGGGAGAGAGAGAGAGAGAGAGAGATAAAAGGCTCTGTTGTAGTTACTGCAGTCAGCCTGACTCAAGTCAGCTCACCAAAACAGGAGCTGGCCAGGAGTGAAGCGATTACCTAAAAGTCTGCGAAGCTGAGAGCTAGTAGTACACTGCATACCACTAGTTTTATGTAAGCAATACTTGTCATGGTGCTTGAAAACTTTAATAAAATCTACATTTTTTTATCAATTGGTTTTAAATTTCAGATTTTAACATATGAAATGCTTATATGAACATGTTTTGAAAAATTAAAAAAAACTAGATGTGTCGGAACGACACGAATGCCTCTGCCTGGGGGAAATTAGAAACATTTGTTAAATTTTGTAAATCTTTTTAAGTTCAGGAGGTGTCGTATGGTCATAAGTACAAAATGCAACAAGGGCAAAATGCAAACTCGATCTGTAATGAGTCATTAGCAAGCAACACACCAAAAATCAGGCCAGTATCTGCAGGCATTGTGAAAAAAAGTCCATACATATGCATTTTTCATGAAAATTTCTGTCTTTCATGAAATTTTCTATGTTCAGGATCTGTCATATGGTCAAAAATAAGTCAACTGGGACGAAACGCAAACTCGATCTGTAAGTGGTCATTATGCGCCCACAGACCAAACATTTGGCCAATTTCTGTAAGCATTGCATTGCGAAACCAAAATATTAGCCAAAGCTGATAATCAGTCACAAATTTAAATTGGAGCGGTATGTACCATGTTTCATAACAATCCACCAAATGCTTCCTTAGAAATAAGCTCCTAAGTTTTTTTTTCTATACTAAGCTCTGTGACCTTGAAAAGTAGGTCATATCAGCCATCTTTGAACTTGACCAAGATTATGTAAATATCATGCAATAGCACTGAAGAAATGAAGTTCCTGTGTTGAATACCTTACGAGATATCCTGCACAAAAGGCCAAAATTGAAAAATCTGATAGAAATTCATTAAAAATTCAGAAATTGTAGGTGGTGCCACCAAAATTGTGACCATCACTCCAAATGATCATAGAAAGTTTTGTGAAAATCCACACAATGGTTCCAAAGATATAAGCTCCTGAGTGTTTTTGTATAATCAGCTCTAAAACAAAGAAAAATAGGTCAAGGTCACCCATCTTTGCACTTGACCAAGATTTTGTTGATATACATCTTCACTGATGAAATAAAATTCCAATGGTGAATCCTTTTAGAGATATCCTGCTCACAAGGCCAAAATTGAAAAACCCGATAAAAATTGATTAAAAAATCAGAAATTGCAGGTGGCACCACCAAAATTGTGCAGCATATACAGACCATCAGTCCCAATGAGCATAGTAAGTTTTGTGAAAGTCCACACAATGGTTCCTGAGATATAAGCTTCTGAGTGTTTTTCTATAATCAGCTCTAAAATGTAGAAAAATGGGTCAAGGTCACCCATCTTCAAACTTGACCGAGATTTTATCCATATACATCTTCACTGATAAAATGAAATTCTTACGGTGAATCTTTTAAGAGATATCCCGCTCACAAGGTAAAAGTTAACAAACGCGGGACGGACGGACGCCGGACGGACACCGGACGGACAGACAGACGGACAGACAGACAGACAGCTTGGGTGATGACAATAGCCCATCAGCCTATGAGCTGAGGGCTAAAAACGGCGGTACATGTACATTTGTCATGAAAATTTATATTTTTCAATTTTCTATTTTTTAATGAAATTTTCTATGGTGAGGGGCTGTAAAACAATTACAAGTAGGTCAGCCAGGACAAACGCGAACTTGATCTGTAACTGGTCATTATCTGCCCACACACCAAAAATCAGGGCAGTACCTGCAGGCATTGGGGGAAAAAAGTCTGTACATGTGTATTTGTCATGAAAATTTATGTTTTTTCATGAAATTTTCTATGTTCAGGAGCCGTAAAACCGTCAAAAGTAGGTCAACCGGGACAAAACGTGAACTCAATCTGTAACTGGTCAACATCTGCCCACACACCAAAAATCAGGCTAATAACTGCAGGCATTGCGAAATAAACTCCGTACATGTGTATTTGTCATGAAAATTTATATTTTTCAGGAAATTTTCTATGTTCAGGAGCCGTAAAACGGTCAAAAGTTGGTCAACCGGGACGAAACGCGAACTCGATCTGTAACTGGTCAATATCTGCCCACACAACAAACATCATGCCAATATCTGCAGGCATTGCGAAAAAAAGTCCGTACATGTGCAGTCGTCATGAAAATTTCTATTTTTCATGAAATTTTCTAAGTTAAGGAGCCGTTAAACCGTCAAAAATAGGTCAACCGGGACAAAACGCGAACTCGATCTGTAACTGGTCATTATCTGCCCACACACCAATCAGGCCAATATCTGCAGGCATTGCGAAAAAAAGTCCGTACAACTGTTTGATTTCGGAATGACGGAATGACGGAAGGACGGACATGGGTAAAACTATATGCCCCGGCCACTTTGTGGCGGGGGCAAAAAAAGCACCAACAGGAAAACAATGGACCAATGGGTCACGGCGCTCAGCTGAAGTTTGAAATTTTTGCAAATGCAAAATATTCTATTGTAATGTTTTTCATATATATATAAGCACGAGAAGCTAAGAGGAAAATGGCCCTCCTACTTGGCTATTCTATTGTAAAGTTCTAAATATATGATTGCAAAACTTATACTCTGACAAGACTGTCATGAAGAAAAACAAAAGTTTTGAGATACTGTGATGCACATGAAAATTTTACAGATGGACATGCAAGTTGACAGAATGGACTAATACCTTTCACTGTCAAGGGAATAATGCATTTAAGTTTATATTCAAGCCTATTTTTTTTAGCATATCCACTTTTTTCATTAATAGTTTTATCTAAATTCATTTTTATTTACAAGTTTAATAAGTTTGTAATAAAAAATCTGAAAATATAAGTTAAAATATCAGAATTCTAAGTTGCAATCATTATTTATCCAGATTGCAGCTCATATCTGGTCATATTATGCATACACATATATTTTGTTATTTTTAAATCAGAAATGTTTAAACTGAATTGAAAAGAAAATAATGCCACAACATGGCATCTTCAAGATTATTCCTTGAATCACTATTAAAAAGTTTTGTACATTGGAGTTTTCAGTACATGCCTAATTTATTCACCGAAATAAAAAGATTCAGTTAATATGATAAAATAAAAACATCTTTTCAAATAAAGTATACACACTGTAAGTTGATAACAACATAACTGTGCTAATTACTATGTCAGCTATAATTGTATCCGCCAAAACGAAGTACTATGTTTTTGACCAGGTTCATCCGCCGCCGCCGCGTTCTTTTCCAGAGTACTCCTCTGAGACTACTGGACGGATTTTTCCGAAACTTACACAAATTATCGGGTCACACGTGAACTGGTACCTAACCAAGTGGCCTTGACCTCTGACCTTTCCTCTCTGCCCAGCGTCCGTTTGTGCGTCTGTTTCAACACTAAACCAACATATCTCGGGAACCGTTTGACCGATCAGGAAAAAATTTTTACACAAATGTAGCCCTTGGATAGCTTTATAACATACACCAAAAAAAGGTGGCGCCACCTGCAGCCATTTTTGCACAGCGTCCATCTGCTTGCCTGCCTTGGGTTAAAATCACTCATATCTCTGCAGTGGTTTGACTAATTCACCTAAAATTCGGCATGCGTATACATCCTAGATAGCTTTCTTGATTTTATGACAGGTGGTGTCATCTACATTCACGTTAACGCTGCAGAC
This sequence comes from Sipunculus nudus, assembly GCA_026874595.1. Taxonomy (NCBI): domain Eukaryota; kingdom Metazoa; phylum Annelida; class Sipuncula; order Golfingiida; family Sipunculidae; genus Sipunculus; species Sipunculus nudus. Next base: position 454,744 of record CM049308.1, read on the forward strand.
ATCAAAGCTCCTATCTCGGGAACAGTTTGACCAATCAGGAAAAATTTTTTACACAAATGTAGCCCTTGGATAAATTTATAACATACACAAAAATGGTGGCGCCACCTGCAGCCATTTTTTGCACAGTGTACATCTGTTTGTCTGCCTTGGGTTAAAATCACTCATATCTCTGCAGTGATTTGACCAAATTACCTGAAATTTGGTATGTGTATACATCCCGCATAGCTTTCTTGATTTTATGACAGGTGGCGCCACCTACATTCACGTTCATGCTGTAGACATCCATGCTTATATCTCCAGACTTGTTCGACCAATCAAGAAAAAATTTTTACACAAATGTAGCGCTTGGATAGCTTTATAACATACACAAAAAAAGTGGTGCCACCTGCAGCCATTTTTGCACAGCGTCCATCTGTTTGTCTGCTGTGGGATAAAATGGCATAGTGCTCACAGGAAACAAAAGTGCCATGGTCAAAGTTTGGCAAAATTTAAGGTACTAATTTTATATTTATACTAATAACTTATAAAATTTGAAAAATTCAGAACTAATTTTGGGTATTCAATTGAATCTTGATTAAATAATGTTACATCCCTGACAAAAAAATCTCTAGCTTCAGCAATCCTCTTGTTAAGGGAGTAATTATATTTCTTGATTTTTTACAAAGTGCATTATGTTTGGGCCCATAACTTAAAACACTTATGCAATACTGACATCATTTCTGGCATGTGCATAGAGATGTATAGAAAAATCTGATATTATATATGATTAAAGTCAGATCAGTGGTTTTGATATTAGGCAGTCTTGAAGTGTAACAATGGGTTTTTCATGGAAAAATGAAGTTTTTCATTAATATCTCGAAGGTATTAAGTCCTAATGACCAAATTCTTGGCATGGTAGGGAATTTTGGAGACATCTAATTGTATGCCAAATTTTAGGAACTGAGAGCTGAAGCTGGGGAGCTGAGCTCTTGCAAACTGCATAACACTAGCTTGATGTAAATTATGTTACATGGTGCTTGAAAACTTGAATAAAATCTAAAGTTTTTGATCAACTGGTTTGAAATTTTTGATGTTAACTGACAAAATGCTAACAAAAACATGCTGTGAAAATTAAATCCACAGTACTTACAGGAAAAAAATGTGCCATGGTCAAAGTTGGGCAAAATTTAAGGTACCAATTTTTTATTTTTGTTAATATTTCACAAAATTTAAAAGATTTTGATATAATTTAGGGTATACAATTTAATTTTGATTAATTACAGTTATATTACTGGAAAAAAAGTCCATAGTTTTAACAAGTTTTGTGTTAAGTGATCAAATTTCTTTCCTGATTTTTAAATGCATTATGTTTGGACCCATAACTTTTTTAAATTATATAATACAGACATAATTTGGGGCATGTACATAGGAACTATATAGGGAAATATTTATGGTAAATATGAGGAAAAACAGATGAGTGGTTTTGATATTAGGCAGTCCTGAAGTGTGAAAATAGGTTTTTAATAAAAAATTGAGGTTTTTCCTTAATTTCTCAAAGGAACAAAGTCGCGAAGACCCAATTTTGGCTTGGTAGGAGATCTTTGGGACATCTAACATTATGCCGAATTTTGGATTCCTAGGTTTTACGGTTTCAAAACGTGCCACATCTACAGACGGAGGGACGGAACGACGGACGGACAGACGGACAGACATACGGACGACGGACAATGGACCACGACTATAGCTCAGATGACTTATAGTCAGCTGAGCTAAAAATAACACAAATGTAGCCCTTGGATAGCTTTATAACATACACAAAATGGTGGCGCCACCTGCAGCCATTTTTGCACAATCGGTATAGAATTGAATCTTTAATAAAGTTACATCCCTGAAAAAAAGTCTCTTGCTTCAACAATTCTAATGTTAAGTGAATAAATATATTTCTTAATATTTTACAGTGCATCATGTTCGGGCCCATGACTTCAAGAAATTACACAATACTTACCTAATTTCTAGTATGTACATAGGAAATAATGAATATAGAGGAATATGCATTATATATATGATCAAAAACAGAGCAGTGGTTTTGATATTAGGCAGTCTTGAAGTGTCACAATGGGTTTTTAATTGAAAATTAAGGTTTTCCTTAATATCTAAAAGAACAAAGACCTAGTGACCCGATTTTTGGTATGGTAGGAGGTTTTTTGGGAGATCTAACCGTATGCTGAATCTTGGAATGGTAGGTCCAACGGTTTCAAGGCATGCCCTGTTAACGGATGGACAACAAACAAAGGGCCATGACTTTAGCTCAGATAACAGAGCTGAAAACCCTGAACTTTCTCAAGAGAGGCTACAAGAATTTGTCTAATACTCAAGCTGACCAAAATAACTCAACCTACTGAATAGTTTTATCTTGTGTGGGAGATTGGTGTAATCTCTAAGAAGATTAAATCTGCAAACATACAACTTTATAAGAAATACCAACCCCTTTCCATCTGATATTGTGATAACAAACTTAGATTGCCACTGCTGTTAAAAAAATCTGGCCCCCCTTACTTATCCCTCACCTTGAAAAAGTAATTTTTCCCCCCATGACCTCAAGCAACTTTTTTTACTTTCTCTGAATGTGCCAAAAAAAAATATCAGCAAATAATTATAGTTTGAATAGTATAGATCAACTTTTGTGGTAGACATGTTATGAATATTGTAGCCATGGAAAAGATAATTCCCATTTCCAAATATCTGACAAGAGAGTTGCCATGGCGACAATTACGCTCCCGAGGCAGCGGAAATCTTGCGCTTCTAAAGAAGCAACTGATTTTCACGCTGCCAGCTTTGACCGTTTATGATATATTTAGACACCAGATGGCGGTTCGTTTTCCACTGAAATAAACGTGCGTATGATGTGACAAGCAGCCAATCAGATGCCAATAAACAAACACTCGACAGGCATCCTGGCTCCGCCCATTGCTGCGCTTCAAGCTTGAGTTTCCGGTCGAATTTAAATTGCTCCCTCTGCATTCTCGCATCATCGACCGATTCGATTATGACATTATTGTCTGCAGAACTGAAACCAGCAAGCGAGGTGTGCACGCAGCCTTTGTTGTTACGTTTCATTTGAATTACAGCTCACCGGCCGAGCATCCTATGTGCCCAAGGCCCTAAGCAAACTACGTCAGGGGCAATTCCCTCTGAGCCTGTGGCCTGTTCAGACGGTTACGCTGGGAAATGAGCTGTCACTCAAAAATAAATTAATATGATTGGCTCTGTGTATTGCTCGCTTGGCTTTGTCTTCCAGCACAAGGTCTCATCTGATTGGACAAAAATACAGTGCTCCCCTCTGGTGTTGCAATTCAGGATACGAGGTCATAACAAACAGCGCCTTACGATATAGGTTGTAGCCCTATAGGTAAAGCGCTGTGTAAAGAGCGTAGGCGACAATTTGCTATTATAATTTCAAGGCCCGTCTCTCTCCACATGGATAGGAAGCTTTCTCTTTAGTATACACACCTTTGTTGGGCTTGAGAATGGGAGCATTTAATATCAAGGTTTGAATTCTAGCTGGAACAAACAAATGACAATCACAGCACAAACTTTATACCAGATTTAATTGCAAGCACATATCACAAAACAATTCCAAATGTTGTGTACCCAGTTCTCAAATCATTTAAGTTTCATGTAATATCTTCCCTTATACTTTTAATGTTAAAAGTGTGCCAAGCCAATTACTAGATCCCCTATGATGCATATCATATCAAATGTGTACCATGACACAATTTATAGGGTTTACAACAACACAGTTCTCTTACACTGTGACAACTTTCCAACACATGATAAAGTCTTTTATTCTGCGGGCTTTGGCCAGGACATGTCCCATATGGACTTCAAGCAGACGACAAATGTCAATCCGGTTAGGATCATGGTTGCAGTGTAGCCAAATTTGTCAACTGCACCACGTTTCAGCCATACAACCTCTGGGCTCTTCTACAATAAAATAAAGAATAGTTATGCAAACAGTCTTCTAACAAATCACAATATAAAAATACAACTTTGCAACAAAAAAATAAATGATCAAACATCTGAGGCTTGGGTTACTGAAGATGAATACTACCACTGATTTCAAATCATGGACCGGCCACATAATGGCCACAAATTTTCTTCATGGCACAAGTTAACGTAAAAAAAAAACCATTTTGATGAAAATTTAATGAACTTAGACACTGGGATATATACATCTGAAGGAAAGCAGCTGATCCAAATATAATTATAAGATAGACATATTTGATTCCTATAGGAACTTAAAATTTTGTTAATTTTTAATTTAAAAAAAAATGTATCTGAATATATAATTTAACATCAGGGGCTCCAAATAAGGCTAATTTTAGACTGGTTCCTTGGAACTTTACTGCATATTCAAAAGATACATATAAATACTCAGCTATATTCAGCCCTGGAAATCGTACTATCTTCCCTATTTTTGTGCATCACTTTTGTGCGTCAACCTGTTTGCTATGTTTCCGTAAGTTACTGTGTATGCTGTACATAGCAATATTTCAGAGAACAAGGTCCCACCTCCCATTCCATTTGAAGTTTGCGCATGGCCTGGTATCCTTCATCTTTTGGTATAGTGCCACCTCCTTTAGCGGACAGTAAGGACTCTTTCATGGACACACTGCTCCTGGTACGAGCACTTGTAGAGACAGCCCTGCTCAAAATGCGGGTAGCCTGGAAAGAAAATAATATTATCCAATATAAATCAACATGAACAAACAATAATTATGACAATGCCTAATGGTCAGAAGATAAAATGAGATTCAACGTATAGAGAGGTAACCTAAAGGTAAAGCCCTGATTGTGTGTGAACTGTCTGCTAGATACAACTTATTTATTACAAGGAATTTTTATAACCCTACACAAATATACCTAACAGTGGCGTAGACAGGTCTTCAGACCTGGGGGGGATGGTCATCTATATATATATATATATATATATATATATATGTATATATATATGCGTGTTCGTACATATATATTTATATATATAGTGTGTGGGTGATTGTGTGCACAGAAAGTTCATTGCATAATATATAGAGATAAAAAAATAAAAAGTGTACACTGTAGAATGATTACCTCATGCATTTTTATAACTCTCAGTCTATCACTCTACTTTCAGCAATAAACTGTCCTGCACATTATTTCATGACTGATATTTTGTATTTTGTTTCTGATTAAGTTATAACCAAGAGAATCGGTAATCATAAGACCAGGTATCTAGATATCATCTTGATCATGACAATGTACACTGCTACATTATTTAGAATAGAACTAGTAACATGAATTCCTTTAAGTATTTAAGTCTAGAAGAAGTGATATTGTTAATGAACAAACAAATGAAGCCACAACTAAATTAATAAACCAATAAAAAGATAAATGATAAATCACTAGAAAAGAATCATAATATAAAGAACCATAATAAACTAGATGTGGTCGGACAATGGTCCTCAGAGGGCCCCGCGTTTCTGCTAGTGCTGGACTCGTTTACATATGGGTGAAAAATAAAGTTAAATTTGAAAAATATGACCAACAGAAACAGGTTTTTATCCATATGCATGAAAGAAAAAATCCTACTGGATCAAATTATATTAAGGAAGATATGTCTGAAATAATGTGTGCAATAGAAATTAAATCACCGATTGTAGTCTGTTAGCCATATTTGATTTTGAGCAAGTCTGTAATTCAATAGGTCTGGAGCCCTCATAGGCACCAATGATCCCTGTGAAATTGGGAAAGCTGTAGTAGGTTGTTGTTATTGAGTGATCACGTGTGAAAGAAAATCAGCGATCGGGCTGTGGTGGCCATATTGGAATTTCAACAGGTCTGTAATTCAATAGGTCTGGAGCCCTTGTATGTACCAATCATCCCTGTGAATTTGGGAAAGCTGCAGTATGTTGTTGTTGAGTTATTGCGTGCGTAAGAAAATCTGTGATTGGGCTGTGGCGGCCATATTGGAATTCCGGCATGTCTGTAATTTGATAGGTCTGGAGCCCTCATAGGTACCAATCATCCCTGTGGATTGGGAAAGCTGCAGTATGGTGTTGTTGAGTTATTGCGCGCGAAAGAAAGTGTCACTGACGGAAAGACGGATGGACAGACTTACATGGTGATCACTATAGGGCACCGCTTTTAAAGTGGGGCCCTTATAATTAAAGGGGTAAAATTAAAATAATCAAAATTATATTCTTCATCAACCTGCAGCTATGCAGAAAATAAAATGCTAAGCAAACTCTATATACAAAGCTTGATAAAATGGGTTTTATCAAGCACGGTAAATAATGAAATTAAACCCAATGGGTTGTAGGAAGTAAACTGTATAGATATTTTTTTTTTTTTTAATTTTTATCACCATTGAAGTAATTTCTTATTTTGAATGCTTTAAGTGCTAGATGTTGCAGAAGTTTCTTGTCATCTAGTCAAAGAAATGCCTGAATGTTTGGTGCCTCTTCTAGCTTTTGTTCGCGAAGTTGAAATGCAGTTAGTATATAACATGAGGCTGGAGTTTCAAGATTGCTTAAAATTTCCATCTTAAAGGTAAACTTTCAGAAGCATGCTTTACTTCTTATGCTGATTCTCTGCATTTAGATTCAGTAGTTTCCTACAGGGGGACAGAACTTGCCTAAAAGAAGTAGAAAATTGCAGGAGTAACTTTAGCCACAATGGCCAGGATTTATAAAGAAAACACTACATGGGTATTTTTATTGTCAAGTACATGCAGCAGTTTCATCCACTTTTTTTAAGCCAGGACACATATTTCTCAGCAATTTTCATAAATGTCAATGTCTGCACTTTAGGGTCACAGTATATGATAAAAATCATTCTGAGCCATGGCAAACAGTTGATAAAATAAAGTTTCATTCATTCTAATGTGCTCAACTTTTACTATATTACAGGGAAAATAATATTTTTGATTATACTAAGTTTTCTTCTTTAAAAAAAGGGTATCAAATTTGTAGGAATTTATTTTTTGTCATTCCATGTGAAATTCCACAAATACCTCCTAAAAGGCCATTTCTGATATGCCTAATACTTTATGATGATCCGCTGAATTTTTCCAATAGCAAATATGCAAAATTTTAAGCCGTGTATCTGCTAAAGACTAAAGTTTTGTAAATTTGGAGACTTTAACCTAACAAATGGGCATGGCCCTAATTTACTGCAAAAAAAGTTGCTAAAATGTTACAAGTTTTCTTAAGTTATTACTTTTCAACTATTCATTCAAAATGCATGAGCCTTTAAATGCAAGTAGGGGTTGTTCTACACTGTTATGTGTCTTCGACTTCTAAGAGAGATTGAAAATTGAAAATTTACAAAGTGATACCCTGGTTAAAATTATGTAAAATAATTTAAATTCCAGTCTCTGTGACCCACTGTTTCTGACCCAAACAAGTTATTTCAAATTGATAAATACATGTTACTTATGTTTAGACGTTTTCTAAGCAAATTGTTTGATTTATATGACATTACAACTGAGATTTACATAACTTGAATGCTTGTTTGCAATGATTCTGTTATGATGATTCTATATAAGATATAGTTATAAATGTGATAAAAAGAATTTTTAACTATTCTCGCAAGGGATTTTTCTGGGTTAATCTGTCCTTTTTAGAAATTTCTTATTATTTCCCTTTATACATATTATCTAAATATATACTTAGTAACTATGCCTGTTAGTTCAAGAGTTCTTTTGTATCCTATGTAAAGCAATACACAATTTATAGACTGTGTCTACACTGACCTCTTATATTGGAACGATTTTGAAGATATGATTTTCCTTCAGTGAAATTTAAACAAGTGACCCATGGGTCATGACGCTCAGCTGCCAAGCATGACCTGAGACATCATGGGCAGAATTTCACGAATTCTAGTCAAATTTGAAGAACTTATTTGCCAATTTGTGAAATTTTCTATTACAACAGAAATATATATCACCTATGTCTGGTTAAATTGTGAATTGATGGTCTGAGGAAAAATGTATGATTGTTAAGCTATCAGGAACTATTCCCACAGCTTGCTTGATACCTGTCAGTCAGGGTTGGCAAGTTTTAGGCAGGAAGGTTTTAACCATAGGTTATAACCTGGTTAAAACTGCCCCGCCTAAAACAGGTTTTAGGCAGGTTTTGGGCACCAAATGTGCCTAAAACCTGTATTTGTTTGAATTTTGACTTAAAGATCTATAAAACTATCAAACTGGAAATGGTGATGCAGTCACAAGGCTTTGTTTTGCTTCTGGAAGGTTTCAGGTATAAGGAATGCATAATTTCCAGTTGGATGGTATCATGCAGTCTTCAAAGAGCCTGTATAGGTTTCTTGAGCATAAAACCATATTTGTGTGGCACATGGTTTCATTGGCCAAGGTAGTGTCATTATCACGACCCTTTGGGTTTGCTGATGAGTGCCCTGCTACCAGGAATTATGTAACAGAGCCTCCAGTATCAGAAGGGGAGGCCATGCTTGATTAGACCAGTTAATTACTATTTATCTGGGTGATGGGGTCATAAGACCCAGTGGTCAGAAGTCCCACTGCAGTGTCCTAGTAGATGTTCATGTGAACTTTCATAAATGACTAGGATGATGTAATCAAAGCCCTTGCCCTGAAAACTGTTCTTGAGTCAAACGTTTTACTGGGTGATGCAGTCAGGGCCTCTGGCTTGTAGGTTTCTCAGACCTTTAGGTTGAACACAAGTAATTATGAATATTCTGTGGTTTGCAACATATTCACTGCAATATATTTTCACATTTTCAGTTTTATACTAATTTAGTGTTTCATGAGGGTTCCATTTTCACAAGGTAAACCTTTCACAATCTTATCATACAGTTAACAGGGCATATTGATCATTATATAGACAATAAGGATGTGCACAAAATCTTAAAATTTGACAAAGCATGATCTAGCTAAGGGAATAAAAAAACCTTGTTCATTATCATATAATGTAAAAGATATCATATTTTTAGTTGATAACTAGCATAAAAGATATATTCTGATATTATTTAAAACATCAATCTTTTGCTTTGTGCCATTTGAAGCTACAGGCATACAAAACATACATAATATATTAGTGAGACTACAGTATACAGGGCTATTCATCAGTGTGAATGGAACAACTTAATTTAGGAAACATTCTTTCGCATATATAACAATATTTAATCCCTTGTGATCATAAAGCCAATCAAACTATCTGGTTATAAGCTTACAGTATGAGCATTCTTTTATAAATTGGCAGAAATGGCAGTAATGAAGGTGGGAGACCTCAGACCATAATTCGGGTATACAAGCTAAAACTGTCAGAGAAAACCTGAAGTAGTGTTGTATTCATTAGATTTTTTTTTGTATCATAGTTTAATTTATTTAGTTTAAATAAAATGTTCCTCACTTTTAATTTGTTGAGCATATTTCTTTAATGCATTTAGTTGTGTAACAATAAAACATAGTTAAACTACAAGTCAAAAGTGAGGGTATGCAAGGTTTTAGGCAGTTAAAGGCAGTTAAAGGCAGGTTATAACCTATTTTAGGCAGTTAAAGGCAGGTTTTAGGCTCTGCCCTGCCGAAAACAGGTTTTGGGCAGCCTAAAACCCAACCCTGCTGTCAGTCTCAAATGGAACACCACCAGGGTTATCCACTAGCCAATATAGCCTGGCACACTGCCAGCCTTTCATTTCTCACCGCCAGCCTTTAATGTTACCTGCCACTCTTTCATCTGTCCCCGCCACCCTTTCCCTGTCCCTGCCAGACATACAGTGGTCAGGGGTAACAAGGACTGGCCTTACAGACTGACCCTGCAAGGGGTCTTGCTGTGTGATTTTTAGTCTGGAGTAATTAAGCTGGTGTCAGTGCTGGGATCTTATCATCACAGCCAGTGACATCAGGTTACTGGATGGGTATAAGACAGCCCACTGCTGTAAAGTAAGAGAAGCCACAACTCCCTGGTTCCCTAATTTCTTTTTAATTACACAATGCCTGTTGCATGGATATTGGTTAACGTTGATACATATTCTGGCTGTGGATTCTAGAAAGTATATTCACTCAGTGTGCAGTCATAACAGAAGTGTGGCTGATACAATAAATTTCTGTATTTTCATTTTATTGGTTGTTCTTATGACAGCTCATACAAACAAATTACACATGCCCTTCCTCTTGCTCTCAATGTTCTTACATGCATAAAAAAGCCATGCAGATTAAATTTTTAATCAGACTTTAAAAAATGCTTGATGCGCAACAGGTAAGCACCAGGCCTGGTTCGACAAAGCTTACCACCAGCCTATCAGAATTTCTAGTGGAGAACACTGACCACAAAGGGCAAATATAAGATCAAAATATATAGCAAAAATCAAGGAAATCCATGCAAGAATTATTGAGAAATGGGTGCTTCTGTATGAATTTTTATTCAATACAAGCCAACTGTACTGCACTTTTATAAATGATGGTAATATTTATTGAGAAATATTTGACCCAATCTTTACAAGATTACATAAATATACATCCAACTGCATTCACTTTAACAGTTCTTGAGATAATATGATCCAAATGAATTAAAAGATGGTTGCCTGGTGGCCATATTGGACTTCTGACAGGTTTGAAATCAGTCAAAAAACATTCTCTAAATCGGACCAAACACTGAAGAAAAATTACTGAAACTGCACTGAAAAAAGGATTTCTTAGGTGGCTAACTGGCAGACATAATGGATTTCTGACAAGTCTGACATTTGATATCACACATCCTCCAATAAGAGACCAAACTTGGGGCAAATTCTCCAAAGGATGTTACAGTAATGAATGTCCAAAACAATTCAAAAGGCATGTTCAGGCCATCATATCAGATTTATACATATGCAATTGTAAAAAGAGTAAGTCCAATATTTTTTTATTATCACTCTGCTTTTCAATGGGGTCAGCAGGGTAGGTAAACTGCCAAACCTGAAAGAAAAGAAATGCAGAAAGCAATAAACCTTAATACTATATTCTCATAGTCTTAATACCTGGCTGAAGCATTCCAACAACAGTGTTTTTGTTATGCAGTAATGAGGTACTTATCACTCGGCCTTATCACTTAATAGGCTGATACAAAAGGGAGTCATTTGTCACCAGTGTCACTCATAATTACAGCCAAACAGGGAGATGTACCAGCTGAGTGCAATGGTTATATATATACAAGAAAAATAGAGGTCTACAAAATAAGTAATTGTGAACATCCCTGACCTATTACCTTGGCCTTTTGCCCACATATCAACTGGATTCTTTCTAAATGATGAGTAACTACTAACCACTTAAATCTGGTGTAATTATTTGGCAACCAATGAGTGAATAACTTTGACCTGCAACCTTTAACCTCCTGACTAGCTGACCCCAAAATCAATAAGTTATTTATTCAAGCAAAAAGACCCATAAATATGAAGTTTGAGTCCAATTAAGTGATGAATAGATGTGGCATATGTGAAAGATTGAAGGTTTGGGTTGAACAGTTACACTTGAAATATGTTCGCAAGCATTTAGAACAATTTAAGATTGTGACTTTGACCTTTTGACCTCATAATCAATAGGTTTCTTCCCCTATTTGTAGGTAAGCCATATAAATGGAAGGTATAGATTGAAAAGTTTGCCTGAAAATGACTCCACGCAAGAAGTGTGTGCTGTGAACTTGACCTTTGACCTCAAAATCAACAGGTCTTTTCCCCTGTTGGCAGAGAAGTGATATCAGTGCTGAAAGGTTTGGAATGAAAGGTCTAGCTTGAAATGTGTCCACAACCTTTTCAAAAAAGTGGATCCTGTGACCCTGACCTTGACCTTGTGACCTCAACATCTATAGGATTCTTCTCCCACTTAGTAGGTGAGCTATATGTGAAAGATCAAAGAATTGGGATGAAAGGTTTGGCTTAAAATGCATCCACAGGCTTTTCAAAGAAGTTGGTTCTGCGACCTTGACCTTTGACCTTGTGATCTCAAAATAATTATGGTTCTTCCCCTGTTGGTAGGTGAGCTGTATGTGAAAGATGGAAGGTTTGGGATGAAATTTTTGGCTAAAAGAATTATTTCTGGGGGGTGCAAACACACCCCATAACTTCGAGAATATAGGTCGCAGTGACCTAATGTCAGGTTTGTAAGGAGATCATTTTAGAACCTCTAAGACTGCATAGGGTTCATGGCCCTAGCCCCTATGGTTACAATTTGTGCCCTGCTAACGGACGGCCGGCCGGACAGACAGAAGGACGACGGACAAAGACCCATCGCTATAGCCCAGCATGACTGAAATTCAGCTGAGCTAAAAACAAATTCAAGTGCAAACTAAAATTCTAAAACTAAATGTTAATCCAAGGTTCCGCTCACAAAGAGTGGCCTCACTCAAGCAGTATCTGTCGGACCTAATCCTGTCTCCTGTGCCTAAAGATCTCACTGACTTGTTTGAAGTGATTGTTAATCCATCAGGTTTGGTTGGCACAACATATACACATGCCTGGCAGGATGGCGATACCAAAACATGGTATGAAGGCGTGTTCAATGGACTTGTGAAAAAAATGATCAGTCACAATTTGAATTTGAATGTATGTATTTGAATGAAACTGACAAATGCTACGTGACAGTAGCAGGTCCTTGTTGCCATTGTGAATGGAGATTTAGATATTCATTGAGATTTCATTCTAGTTGTCAGGTGCACATTTTTTCTGTTCACATAATTATTTTACATATTTGGCATGTATATATGTACATATCATTATATATATTTTTTTATTCAGGGTGCTTTTAATGTGATGATTAAATCCAGTACAAGTTACACAGTTTGAAAACATAACATGTCAAGGATGTTTATATTATATGTAAAAAGTTTTTGAAGCATTTGTAATTTTTTCTTTTAGGGTTTGTAAATTAGGATTTTTAATGGATAATATTTCATAATTAAAACTTTGCATTTCAACTATGCTCTTTATATACAAAGTAAATTTGATAAATTTTTTTGGTGTTTACACCTATTTAACATTCCTTGAATGAGCAGTTTTAGTTGATTTTAAGTATAAAAGGCATTCCATGTACAGTCTGGTGCAATCATGTTAATAATAAAACATTTACTTTTATAAATAAATATTGTTTATATTTTATTGGATTAACTGCTCACAATTATATCATTAATTAAAATTCATTTAAATCCCTATTTCCATCCATATTACAAGGTGTGATCCAATTGGCCTCAAGTGGGCCAAATTGGTCATTATGGGGACTGCTGACAGAGATCAGGGCTAATTGCACTGGAGACATGCCCAGGCTGGCCAGCCCTGGCTAATTAGGCTGCTACAGTTTTGGTGCTGAAATCTGGGTACACATTCCCTGTTATTTTCTCTCATATGTTTCCCAATAACTTTGGTTCTAAAGAACATAAATGCCACAATCCCCCGATATGAATAGCCTTTAATGAACATAAATCAAAATCCAGGAGAAACTTGCAGGCTGTTTACGACATTTTGTACCTGACGTCATAAGCGGTGTTCCATTTTGCAGGAGATAGATCTCGCTGTTTGGCAATGTGAGGTTGTTTGGTGATGTGAGGTGGTCAAACAATAATAGCAGCTAGCACGTTAAGTACTTTTATTAATACATGCATGTAGCTCCTGTTATATCACAATTCATATGATTGTACATGAATGATGTAATGGCAACCCAGCTCTCTCCCTTCGATACGCTGTTTTAGTCATAGGAGATTTTTTTAAGTTTGAAAATACCTGATACATTTACATCAACAATAAAGTTACTACAAAGTACAATACCTCGGCTTAAATGGTGTCCGTATTCATCACAAAACAACCATGTATCACCAGAATGTGTTTATAACAGTGACACCATTCAAAAGTGTTATTTCCACCACCACCCATAATTTAAATATCGATGGAAGATTACTATCCTTATGACCTTATCAGTGATTACAAGCAGTGTTTAAATGGCAAAACTTGTGTACACGTGTGTGCCCTATAGATTTTCTCCAGGCACATCCCCACGCACCACCACCTTTTACAATGTATCCCTGGCGGCTCTCTGAGCAGAGGTCAAACAGTCCATTCAATCCAATATCAATTTCAAGCTCTGCAGGGTTTAAATTTTTTAATTTTAGTGATCTCTTGTTTTTTTTTCATAAACTATTCCTCAGTGACAGTCATTTGAATACATTACCTTTCCTGGCCAAGTTTACGTAAATGCCCCTGTCACAAGCACAATATTTGATTAGCCTTGCATTGATTTTTTTGTACAATTATCCACGGAAAAGGAAATTCTGGTGTTTCAAAAGGCCTACTCTTGACTTTATTGGTAATATCAGAAACATATATTCATTACCACTTCCATTGTTTAAATATGACGTGTGTATACAGTGATTATGCCCACATACCATTTAAATATTATTTCTGAAAACATGATTTTATTTCTGTCTTAATTTAGGCATAACCTACGGGCCAGAATAAACATAAGTAATGTCTTGAGTCATCCCAACCTTGAAATGGAATTGTCTATATCTATAAAGTGTGCAAAATGAAATTTAAATCAAAAACAAAATCTGCAGTGGCTTAACATTGAGCCTTTACTGCAGATTGGCTATTGCATGTATTTGATGAGATCTTTTTTTATACCTGGGTAGACAAGAGAGTTAATTTTAAGAATAAGTCTTACACATTTTGAGGATACAAATATATATGTTATATATCAGTATCCTGACCAATATGTATATATAAATATATATAAAAGATTCAAACAACATTGAACAGCACTAATGAAACTATGAAGTGGTAAAAATAAAGCCCAGCGTCCTCATCCATTTTGATCACTGGCTGGGGCCCTTTTCAGTTTCCTGACCAATATGTATATATAAATATATATAAAAGATTTAAACAACAAGATTCTAACAACATTCACCTGATGATCGGGTCACATCCCATGAAACAATCTGTAGTGAATTTACAGTGTTGTTTTTCTCCAGTGTTATATCGCTCTGGCCTAGTCAGTAGGCCATAGAGCACTTTACAACGGAGGGTAGGCCTTACTCAACCTTATATATATATACAGGTTTCACAGACTCATGAAATATGTGTATACGCATGGAATTTTTCGCAAAATTTTGTGTAAAGGTGAAAAGTAAAGTAGCATTTTCTTTAAAAATTTGAACAGATTCACACCCGCTTGTTACATCCGCAGCATATCTATATGCAGTTGAACAGCACTAATGAAACTATGAAGTGGTAAAAATAAAGCCGGGCGTCCTCATTCTGTATCTATGTGACTGAACGAAATGTGTTTACCATATCCTGTTCATCAAGCTTCACTCGGAGGAAAATTAGTAACATCACCATAAAACAATGGGTGAAGATGCGTCAACCCAATTTTAAACATGGGCATAATGACAGAAAAAATAATGGGGATGTGTAAATTAATGATCGAGCCTCAAATAGGACAATGTTTCAGCCTGGATAGAACAGTCCAATGTTTGAAAAAGGGGTTTTCAACACATCGATATATTATAAATGTACGAGTCCTTTTGAAATTTGTTGATAAACAAATGGGAGTATTTATGGTAAAATCACAATTTATTTCGAGACTTCAATACCATGCCTTAATCAGACGGCAGCTTTTCATTTTATTAATTTGCAATCCTTGCTTTGTAACCCACAGTTTGTGCTGCCATTAAGCCATGATGCCTGCATTGCCTCCCATGACAGCGTTCTGCCCATGTGTATTACAAGTTGACAAAATATATTAACTCATCTTAGAACAGGATTCCCAGCAGTGCAAAACACTTTGGTTTTAAGTGGATTTACCTCAGGCTCTGGTAATAATGATGAATAATGTTCTAAATACACATTATATGTGGATAAAAATGAGCAATATTAATTGTCACTTTTGGATAATTATGCCTTATAATTCGGGTGTATATTATAATTATTAAAGATAACATTTATTAGCCTTCAGTTTCCAGGAATTTGTCGTTGACTTGCAATTCATTACATAAAAAATAATTAAGTAAATAGACAGTTACATAATAATAATACATAAAAATATTAAGATAACGACAAGTTGGACCATAAGCTACATGTATGAAACCGCCTGCCTGGCCATGACAAGGGCTCTGTGTACTTTGTTAAAAGACGGGCAGTACGCATTGTAAGATATCAGAGGCCAGCTGGGTCTACTGAACATGGTGACACCTGCTGACCTCTTCATAAAGTGTATTCAGAAAATTACACGCGATTACAAACAACCGGTAGGGTGCCGGCAGTTTAGCCTACAAGCTAAACAGCCGGCAGAGGAAATTGACCTTGCCAGCAGTCTGGCACACAGGCTTAACACTGGCAAATGAATGTATTCTCTATCTCAGTGTGATACTCCATAATTTCTATTTTTATTGTGATAATGAGCTGACAATATAGAGCTGACTTACCAAATTAGATATTTTGCTGGTCTATATGTAAGAATTACCAGTTGATGTGGATATTTCTTGCATCACCTCACAAATCAGTAGGCTCAACTACTTTAATCGGGTGAGGTGTAATTATGCTTGATTACCTTTGATCAAGTAATAAGCTAATCCTTGGATCATTCAGTGTATTTGACATATCCTGAGTTGTTTGTTCTCATACACTAATTATTTGTTTACTGATAAGCATACTAGTGTATACACAGTCATTATGCTTCACACTTGATTAAATTTAATCAAACATATCCTTTGATATGACATCTCATGAGTTGTTTGTGCTTTCACACATTGTTTGTTTGTTTGCTCACATGCACACCAGTATATAAACAGCTGTTACGCTTCACAGTTAAGCTAAGTTAACTTAATACCTTAAATCAAAGAATCTGCATATATCCTTTGATATGACATCTAATGAGTTGTTCGTGCTTTCACACACTACAGATTGTCTGCTCATAAGCAAATATAAGCAGCTGATATATGCCAGTCAACTTCAGTTCAAATCCTACAGTAACAGTCAATGTGTCCCAGCAAACACTTCACATTTTTTGTGTATATATTTCTTTTATTGTGATATGGAATAAATATTTAGTATATATACAGTGGTCTTTGTTGTTATAATTTGTAAGCTAACTATATTTGCAATTTGCCCCCCCCCCCAACACCCTGTAAATATCACAATTTTTATCACAATATCTATTTAAAACTACCCTGTAAATATTACAATGTGGACTTTTAATACCTACTCAACATACTTATTAGAAATTCCTAATTATTACTTAATGACGAGCAAAATATCTAATTTTTAAAGTCAGCTCTATATTGTCAGCTCATTATTAAAATAAAAATAGAAATTATAGAGAATCATACTGAAATAGAAAATTCATTCATTTGTCAGTGTTTAGCCTGTGCGCTAGACTGCCGGCAAGGTCAATTTCCCCTGCCGGCTGTTTAGCCTGTGGGCTAAACCTCCGGCACCCTGCCAGCCGGCACTCTGCCGGTTGTTTAGCCACTTCCTTGTTTTTAATACATTATCATTGACTTCTTAATCTTATAAAATTAGGTTGTTTTCTAGGCATTCACCGTATCACTTAGAACACAGATTTTATATCCAGGTAGAAAAGAAAACTTGAAAAAAAAACAGTGTTTCACGGTTAGTGGAATGGACTATAAAATTTTATTTTTTTACAACTTTGAATTTTTTACTGATATACCCAATAATGAGAAGTATTGAGTATAAAATTGAAACAGAGCATAAATTTATTTGCCGGCAGTTTAGCCAGTATGCTAAACTGCCATCAAGGTCAATTTCACCTGCCGGTTGTGTAGCCTGTGGATTAAACTGCAGACACCCTGCCAGCTGTTTAGCCACTTCCTTAAAAATTAGTTCCAACCTTTTTTTGGAGGGTATCGGAGTGTACGGATACCGATACCATTAGTCCACTACAAGCAATGTCGGTTCAGCTTGTATGGTATACAAGTGTATGCCGCTATATTCAGGGAGGCCAGAAAGGTAACGGACGGTAAATAGTCGCATCGCATGGGTACTCCGAGTCTGTGTCAAGGTCACGACTCTACCTAACGATTAGGCGTCCTCTGGTCGGGGGGACCAACACAAATAATTAAACTTAAAGGCATGAATCAGTATGGCACATGGCCTAAAACGTAATAAAAGTCGTCAGCGGCTCATACCAAAATGCGACATACCTGAATGGCTCTCATGTTTGTAATCTTGACCACTCCCGCTCGCGATTAATAGTGTGAAATTATTCCTTGTGCTTTCCTAACAAGGCTGTCAATGTGAGAGCGGTCACGCATTCTAAGCGGAAGCGGAAAGGTACTTGATAAAAGCCGGGTGTCCCGGCCGGGAGCCGGTATATCCCGGCTGCCGGGAAAATCAGGGACCTTGGATTTCTATAGAAGCGAACCGTATCATATACATGCTCAATTTGCTGTACATAAATTAAACCCCATATACCTATGTTTTGGTCCTTTACAGATTCCGTTAATCCGATATATGCACAAAGGGTTATGTTTAATTGATGTTTGGAAAATGGGTAAGAGCCGGGTGTAATATACATTTTAACTCACAACCCTCTAGATATTTAATGTTTTGAATTATGTGTTTTACCTGCGGAATTATCTGTTTTATCATTTATACATGCTTATTTTTACATGCATAGTCAATACATTATGTGTTATTTTTATGTATTATTTTTATGTATATGTATATATATATATATATATATATATATATATATATATATATATATATATTTATTTATTTTTATGTAATGAATTGCAAGTCAACAAAAAAAATCCTGGAACTGAAGGCTGGTAAATGTTATCTCATCTTACCTCACGGCCGTTTGTCACGTAAAAAAATTGTTCTCAGGACTTGGTAAAAACCGGGACTCTATAGTAAAAAATCGCCGGACCCCGAAACAACAGATTCCAACTCGTACTCCGACAAATGAGTGAAGATGACAAGGGTGTAATGGAAATAATTACTTCTGAAAACATTTATTCTTTTTTTTCTTTTTTTTAATCCGGACTCGGACTCTATGGAAAAAATTGCAGTTTCTCTTTGTAATTAAAAAAAAAATTATTTAAAATTAATTTTAATTTACCAAAATGCTTTTGAGAATTCAACACTCATGTTGTTAATTCATTTTAACACAATAATGCAATTTTGTGAATTATGATTATTGAATCATAACGATACGTATATTTTTTTCTTCACACGTTGGAGCACCTAGAAATAACTAAAACAACATAACACATATGCTCAAGATCCAAGCTGAGTATGAATATGATGCATCTGGTACTTTCATGAAAGCCTTTTTTATATAAAAAAAACAGTACCTTACAGATGTTGAATAAAATATTACAAATGAATAACTCAACTAAATTAATCATTAAGGTAAGATTGATTGAAACTAAACACAGCACCCAGTATGATAAGAGGTGTTTTCGATAATATTTTATTATTTTTTTTTTTTAAATGTTCTTCCTTAAATATACAGATATACAGGTGTTCCAAATTTAATTTCAAAATGTGAAATATACATAATGCTGCTAATAAAATTTACATGTATAATTTAAACAGTAATACCATTCAATGATAATTAAGCATACATGATTGAAATTTATAAACAATAAAATACAAAATAATTTAAACAAATCTGTATACCTTGAATCTCAAATTTAAAAATGCAAAAAGTTCTAGAATGGTTAAATGAAACTACAACCATATTTTAATTATTTGAAAATGAAAATGAACTCACTACACTAGCCAACACATTAAAGAGAGAACCACTATTTGGAATTTTGCGGCTCAATGTTCATGCAAGTGTAAAAAAAACTTTCTATACTGGTCACATCTGATTATGTTGTACAGGCAGTCTGGCATTAAAGAAGTAAATTTCAATTTCCTTTCTATGTGAATGGATGGTACAAAGTAACAATAATGTTTCAATAAATTTGGAATATTAAAAGGATCCTTGATTTTTTTCTCTGTACAGTTTGTTTCAAAATATATAGCAATATATATATATATATATCAGTAATCCTCAGCTGTGAGACACAAGAATACTGATACATATATGATCATGGTTTAATAAAGACACCCATCAGGCCTACCACATGATCAGGGTAAGCAGGGTGAGCTTTTCGTACGTTCATAAATATAATCCGTGACATATATAGATCACCATATTTGTTTTGAGATTTTAAATATCAGGCATGTTAAGATAAAAAAAAGTTGAATCCCTCATCTGACTTTTTTTATGGATGTAATGAAACAATTTTATTTCTCTATTTATTTGCGACTTTTGACATACTTAGTTTCTTGTAAACGTAAAAGTTCAAACACTACAGTTCATAGATAAAGTTCCTCAGCAACAGTTCACAGTATTTTTCTCCGTTTTGTTTTGTATTTGTATAGAGCACATGCCAAGAATGACATATTCATTTCTATAAAATCCGTGTAGTCATTTCCATATTGATATCCAAACAAAACCTGTCTCCACTCGTGCCTACATCAAAATTTTATATCAAATATATCCAACAAAATATTATTAGCCTGTAACTATATGTAATGTTCAGTAATTTCCCCTAGCCGACATAGAAAACAAAGAGGTGAAATAATATATAATTTCTACTCAACACATTATTTGTTAGGATCAAATTATGTTTTAACCGGGAATTAAATTCAGATATTCAACTTATTTTTTAAGCTCCATTTTTTCTTACATAGGACCTTGAAATTAATCAAATCCAATAATTTTATATTGCTTTTTCCAATGTTTTACAGAAAAAGGTTGTTGAACATTTTGCTTTATCATACCATATGGAATAAAATAATTTACACTTAAGTTGTGGTAAATTATATTGTATTCACATAACCATGCAGTTTCTCTTATATTTAAAACGATTGTGAATTAATTCTGCAGAGACAAAATTTCCTGTTTCCGAAAAAAACTTTAACATATGCGGAGCCACTGTCAACCCAAAATTGTCAAAACATTTACACCCATTCAGAAACATCTTATTTAACCATATATCTTTAATTGATAAAGTAAATTTGTTTTTTTCATTAACAGTAAAACCTTGGGATATTATTCAACCAAATGACCTGTTTAACAGTAAAGTTATCATGCAATAAGGTATTTATATATAACATTGCATATCTATTTTATACAGTTTTTACCGATTTTGAACAATGGTGAAGATCGATGAATTAATTTTATTAAATATTCTGGGAATCCAGTTAGCTTTCAGTGACTGTACAAAAAATCCTAAATCAATATTCTTTCTATAAAAGATCCTTTATAAGTAAATTTACTTTTAATAATCTTCAGAGTGTGAAGAAAAAAAATTTGTATAATTATAATCCAATAATCATAACTCACAAAATTTATAAAGTAATTATTTCCATCACACCCACACCATGCCAAGCCAAAAGAAGTATACGCTCATCGGTGTCTGGACATTTATGTCCCATGCCATTTCGGTCCCGGGGCCGATTGAGGTTTGCCAATTACCGTTTCGGTCCCGCGTGGTTGCCGTTTCGGTCCTGCCCATATATCGCGTCTGCCAAATCGGTCCCGCTTCGTGAAGATAAAAAAAAATGTTACATGTACAAATTGCATATACATTATTCAAGTTTAATTGTGAATGTATATAGTCATTATGTTATTGAATATAGATTGTACTATGTAACAAATAAAATATTGATTCCCCCATTCTTCTTATTTTTTTCAGTTTTATTTAGGCCAATGTTATATCCATATATAGTGATATTTACAGTCGTCAGAGTTACTGTCAAGTTGATCTTGTAATTTTAATTATTTCCTTTCAGATAAAACCAGGGTTCCTTTGAATAAGGAAATATTCATCGTTTTTGTTTTAACTATCAATGGTTATTTAATTTCAAATAAAAACGTGAAGGCCTATGTGTATGCATATTATGTGTAAACTGACCTATACATATATGTATATGAGCCGTGAGCCTGTAATAAAGCGCATTATCATCATCATGAAAGTTATATTTACTTTATCATTACAACACATGCAAATACCATCACCGTCAAGACATTTAAAAAGTGTAACATGCACTCGTTCTTGTTAAGTTCGATCGCAGTACCTTTGATATAGTTTCCTGCTATCGCAAATTTATACTCTTCCGTATATAGCACATCAATTAACTTATAACTATATTATATGTACATATGAATATCGTTTGCTAATAAAAAAAGCACAATGTCAGCATGAATTGTTCTTACATGCAGAAATCGATGTATTTATCAATGGGTGTGGCAGTACAAGTAAATTTACCAAACAATGGTTAAAACATGTAGGCTTATGGAAAATTATGATACGACCAGTGCTTTGTGAAGAATGAAGGCCTATTTTATCCTATCTTTATAGTGAAGTATCAGACTGGGGAATTATATAGATAGGTTCATCATTTAAATCAATTTCATGTATTTTAATATATTTAATATATAATTATTATAATATATAATATTTACATATTTAGTTTCATATTTAGTTACTCTTAATATATAAATCAGTGATATTTAACTCAGACCATATCACTCTACAAGCTACTATACTCGGCTGTTTACATCTCCCTGATTAACTCGAATCGATTCATTTGTTGGATTAACTCGCTGCATGCATGGACCAAAGGCATGCCACCTACCATGCAGGATTCGCAAACGCAGGTTAAAGGGGTAAGTATTTTATTTTTTCAACCTCTGTATACGAGTGTTTCTTTAAGGGGGAATATTAATGTGAACAGTACCCATATTCTGTATTTACTTTAACTGGATGAAACTCTGCATGCTATAACTGATATAAACCTCAGTTTTTCATCAAAGTAAATATAAAGTATATGTTCTTATAGAGTCATTGTTCAAGTTTCTTCTTTAAGGGGAAACTTTTAATATGAGGTAAACAGCACCAATATTCTCTAAATTTATATACTTTGTTATAACTTTTTAAAATGATATAAAAATGAACTACACGCCATAAGGTAAAGTATATGTTCTTAAAGTCTTTCTTTAATTTTCTCTCCTTTAAGGACTATTTAATTTTACCGTTACAGACTTTAAACAGTGCCTTGAAAGTTTTATGAAAGATTGAATTGAATATTTTCTTTGGCAGTTTCATGGTTCATATATAAGGAATTTGGAAAAAAATAATACAGATACACCTGTACGATTAATTATATTATAAATATATATATATATATATATATATATATATATATATATTTAACCGGCAAAATGCATATTTTTAATTTTATGAGTAACGTTTATATCCTGAAACAAAATACCGCCGCAATGCATTGAAGGTATATCATGCAATATATATGGAAGGAAAATATAGCAATATATTATATACCTGGGTTAATAAAAAGGCGGGATAGAAAAGCATTTTCTAATATGTTTAAGTCCTTATTTTCTTGAACTATGCCCATTTTCAAAATGTAACTGTGTTGATGAAGGAACGGTGTTTATTTATAATATATGGAGCCATTGCCAAAGTTATATACTAAAAGGATGCAGACTACTTATAACATTTTTAAAATTTATATTATAACTTACATAGCACAGCGATTCCTATAAAACGGTGAAATTCTGAATATTAATGTTAGTTTGTAGAATTATAAGATGTTAAATAAATCCTGTCACCATTTTATTTAAACACCGTTCATTGATACTTACCACCGTTAAAAGAGAAAAGTATATAACGATGTTGTTATGTTATGGTGCTAAAAATGTGATATTTATTCAAAGAAAATCAATTACTCTTTCAACTTTACTAGTATACTCATAAAATGTTCTCGAGCCAGGCTAGCTTACTAAAAGGGTAATAATATTAATACCTATATATATTATTCCATGTAACTCTGAAATTATTCACAGATATGTGTCTATTTCATTTCATTAAATACTTATACTTTATATAATTTCTTATATATTATATTATTACTATAACCACAATTTTATATATAAATGATATACATTAATATAATCAAGTACACTTTGTTCAAATAAATAAAAAATAAATATTCCTTGGTATTTTGGGAATAAATGACTGTTACATTTTTTCATTATTATACAGATAAATTCAATCCTGTCCCACCCCTTTGATCCACTTCTAAACACTGTGATGGTACACATTTTATAATAATAAATCAAAAGCACTTTGATCAAATGAACGTGAACCAGTCTCAAAGTTGTTTATTCTCAAAGATATAATGTCACGATCCTAGAGAAAAAGATTTTCTGTCAAATGAATAAAAGTTTTCAATGAAATGAAATAATCAACGTCAACAGCTGTGAAAACGAATAATTCTCAAACCAAAACATTTAAAAGAGTAGTTATTATTTCAAGTGAATAATTAAACATTAAAATAATTAATCCCGTGAGCATGTTGATAAAAAAGAGAATTTCATAGGTATATTTGTGCTGGTCTGCATGGCTATAACTTGTGCATGTAACATCTCTTTCGTCTTCATGACGCGGGACCGATTTGGCAGATGCGATATATAGGCGGGACCGAAACGGCAATCACGCGGGACCGAAACGGTAATTGGCAAACCGCAATCGGCCCCGGGACCGAAATGGCATGGGACCGAAATGTCCTGTATTCATGTGCAGAAAATAAAACAAATACTCACCCAAACCCAAGGCCAAAACCTAGTAATATATGCAAAGAATAAAGGTTAAATGAACTATTAATTCGCAGCAGAATGGAATCAAATAATGATCTTAATGGACAGGGTCTCCTGCAGTTTTCTGCCAGTGGGGTTCGAATCGTTTGAAAGAATATACCCAATAACTTTAATCGATATATAAAAATTTCACGCACAAAAATAAAATATTTCTGTTCCATTGTGTCTTTGCATTGGTAGTTGTTTTATAAATGTAGATATTTATGTAAATGCATGCAACAGCAGGGGGCTTTTCCATTCTGAAGAAGTATTGGGGTGTGCGGACCTAGGTATAATGGTTAATTTTCAAAAATAAGAAAAAATTCAAGCTTGGAGGTGTCACTTAGAAAGAAACTTAATTAATGTTAAAATATACTTTATCACAAATACATTAAATATTACCAAATACATGAAATATAAACTGTAACAAAATGTATTGTAGTGAAAGATTATTTACCATGAGGTAACGTTAACCCTACGTTTCCAGCAACTAGGTTGTTTTGAGTTCTCTTAGCAATAAAGAGAATGGCTGAAATAGGGGCATATTGTGAGGGGGGGGGGGGGGGGGGAGGTAGGAAGGGGATTAACTTGATATGAAATCGATCTCTTATGACATTTATAGATGCAATACTAATTGATGGAAAGGGACGGAGGGGAAGGCAGCAAACAAAAAGATGGAAAGCTAAAGGGGGGGGGGGGGGGGTGCACCTGCCCCCTGTACCCCCTCTCGATCCGCCTTTGCCTGTGATGCCGGGGATAATGTGCACACTTTCCTTTTGGAACCATACTCATAAGACTTTTTACATGCCCAGATGTGCCTTCTTTCTGCGGAGCAGGTTTCTTTAGTAAGTTTTTCTCGGAGCATTATTTGTTTGTTTTTAGCTTTTAGAAGTACCTTATTTATAACTTGTAACAATTAGAATTATATCTGACCTGTTACAGCTCACATTCAGGTTAATTAGAAAAAAGTAACCAGACTCTTCTACCAATCCCCCCTCCTGTTTTACAAGGTACTTGGAATAGTTGGATAAATTACTATGCTATAAACATTTATGTATAAAGATCACCAACAAGGCTTTTAGAATCTTTGAATCTTCCATATAACCACATAAATTTGTTCTAAATATTTGTTTTAAAGTAATATGGTAGGACCTGGTACTTCTTATGAAAGAGTTAGCAATATAAAAACATGCAATCTACACCAAATGAAACTGACAAACGTTATAAATATATTTCGGCGCAACACCACGGAATTAGTCGTTTGATGTTAGTTTTAGTGGTGAAATGAAACATCTTTCAACTATCCGTAATTAAGAAACTTCCACTTGTTAAAGTCATTGTGCACATGTCACATTCCGTGTTTGTGTGGTCTTCCATCGTCGTTTTGTACATGTAATTCTGAGACACTGTCTAATGCATGCACATAGAAAATTTAATGAGACAGAGTTTTTTCTTAGCTTATCATATTTATACAGATTCCCCCCCCCCCCCCCCCCCCCCCGCTGGAAGGGGGCCGCATACCCTCACCCCGAGAGCGCTTGCCATATCTCCCGATTTTACATTTTAAAAGTTGAGTGGTATGTTCAAGCCATGTGGTCATACATATTTCTCCACATTTTTTAGTAGTTTATATTAATATGTATTTGATATAAAGTTATATCAATATAGGGTCATACAATGTTGAATTTATGCGTAGGTCTGTGTGTACTCATAAAGTTGCCGCACGGGTTGCGTGGGTTTTTTTTTTTAATGCCGCAGGGACTCCGCTATAATTATTAGACCACAGTGGATATTAGCACTATAGCGCATGTTGTTGAGGCAACCGCGCGTCGACGGTATCCTTACGTAGGATACCCCTGTATACGATGTTCACGCTTAACTGAGCACCCGAAAGACAAAAAAAAAAAAAATTACAAAAAAATATAAAGAACACGGATGCCATGCGGCAAATCGCCGAAAACAATCGCGATACTGCGAACTTATCACATGAGTGACCAGCGTCAGAATACCAGCGTCAGAGTGACCAGCGTCAGAATGACCAGTGTCGGAATACCAGCGTCAGAGTGACCAGCGTCAGAGTGACCAGCGTCAGAATACCAGCGTCAGAGTGACCAGCGTCAGAGTGACTAGTGTCGGAATACCAGCGTCAGAGTGACCAGCGTCAGAGTGACCAGTGTCGGAGTGCCTTTACATCTAGTATGGAGGGCCGGACTAAAAGGCTCGATGAGGATACAATATTTTCGTCACATTTGACGACGCCTCATGGCCTACAGGTACGCTGGCAGCCTGTCATTTTAAATAAACCAGACCAGTTGTTAGATATGTCCGTGGACTTTCCATCAACACCTACCATTTCGTTTTAACTCGGCATATTGGTAAATCCACAGCATCTTTAATGAACACAAGCATGAACACAAGAAAGTCTCGCACTAGTTACTGGACGATGTTTCCAGGTCTTCATGAAAGAACCTTCTCCCATAGTGGACCACATTGAGGGCCAATCCATATTCAAGATGTATGAGATGATATAGCACAACAGTTATAGGA
Source organism: Sipunculus nudus (assembly GCA_026874595.1). NCBI lineage: Eukaryota > Metazoa > Annelida > Sipuncula > Golfingiida > Sipunculidae > Sipunculus > Sipunculus nudus. The sequence goes on from CM049308.1 coordinate 481,991, forward strand.
GAAACATTTTTTTTTCTGAGCACATCTTTTCAGTAATAGATTCCAAATGTACATTGCAATAAACTGAGTTTTTAAACAATCACAAAATAAAGACGATCCACTGTGAATTGTGATGTGAACACTAAAGACGATCCACGGTGAATTGTGATGTGAACACTAGAGACGATCCATGGTGAATTGTGATGTGAACACTAGAGACGATCCACTGTGAATTGTGATGTGAACACTAAAGACGATCGACTTTGAATTGTGATGTGAACACTAGAGACGATCCACTGTGAATTGTGATGTGAACACTAGAGACGATCACTGTGAATTGTGATGTGAACACTAGAGACGATCACTGTGAATTGTGATGTGAACACTAGAGACGATCACTGTGAATTGTAATGTGAACACTAGAGACGATCCACTGTAAATTGTGATGTGAACACTAGAGACGACCCACTGTGAATTGTGATGTGAACACTAGAGACGACCCACTGTGAATTGTGATGTGAACACTAGAGACGATCGACTGTAAATTGTGATGTGAACACTAGAGACGACCCACTGTGAATTGTGATGTGAACACTAGAGACGACCCACTGTGAATTGTGATGTGAACACTCAATGGATGTTTTCCTTTTTAAAAGCACGTTCCTTATTGTTTCACAATTATTTATTTTGACACAACAAAATCTACAAATAGATTATCATTTTTTCGTTATCCAGCATTGGCTTTTGCCAAAGACTTCTGATTCCTTTTGTTAGGAAACAATACACTGCCTGAAATATACAGTTAACTCTAATATTTGCAAAAGCCAGTATTACTCAAGTCACCCAATAATAAAAAAGATCGAGTTAATGAGTATCCTTGCTCATTTAAAAAAATGTTACTCGAAGACCATAATTGTTATATTACAAAAAAATGTAAAAAACAAATGAGCACAGTTTAATATCTTGCTCTTGGGAAAGTTATTACATTCATGACAATTAATGAAGAAGGAAGAAGGAAGTACAAAAATTAAGTAATTAACTAATTTTCAGCCGGAGAACGTGAATCCAACACAGAAGTATACTGGGATCAGCAAACAATTTCCCTATTGCTTTTTCTTCCCTTATAGCTCGATCTATCACGACTGTGGTCAGCTGAATAAAATTAATCAATAAATCAAACCACAAAGCGGACATACAACAATACCGCATACATCGTATGATGTATCAAAATTTGGTTTCGCCTACATGGGTAGGTGGCAGCACCGTACCGCCACGCGTTAGATGCATGATATGACCATCTTTGCATGTTTCAATATGTAATATTTTTCAAAGTGAACTATCTAAATATGGATCTCAGGTATTTATTTTATTTCAACGACTGAGGTTATAACCAGCATGGGATAAAGAGTAAGGGTTTCAATGAGATGAGAATTGAGCATTATGTCAATAGGCATGCTTTGTTAGATTTTTTACACACACACAAAATAAAAACATCATCGGTTTCCGATAACCTAGAAGGACAAAGAAACAGCCGTTTAAGTGTCCATTTAAGGGCCTGACCAGAAACAAGGACCCTTCTGAAGTATTTACAGTTCTCTTTATTTTGGGGCACTCTCTGCTATTGTGAAAGTGGGTATATTCTGACAATCCAAATCTGTTAAACGTTGAGAGGGTCAAACAATGAAAATAAATAGTCACCTGAGAAAAAAACATCCAACACAATAGCCATGTACACTTGTTGTAACAAGTAACATGTTGGTGTGAGATTGATATGTAAATCTGTTTACGGTAGGGGCGAGTCCATTATCCCAGTTCATATGTTTGGGGTTTGTCAACCGCGTACCTTTCGATCTGAAGCGGGGGTGTCTAATTAATATCTGAAGAACACTTTTTTTTAGCTTTGTGACATCTGTGTGTTTTTTTTGTATGTAATTATTGATCTGGATGCCGAAGAACGATCTGGAGATGACCTAGTTCCCGATTCCTCTACCCTGATGATCAAAATGGTATATCCAGTGCTGTCAAACATACAGACAATCCCGTTATGACACCTGATCATTGTCAACTCGTTTCTCTCACCAGAAAGCAATAAAATGGAGTCGATGGAAAACCTGAGCGAATACAGAAGGGAACGGTCCCGGCGACCTTTAATCGTTGCCGCACTTCTGGCACTCGCTATAGGGTTGGCTGTTGGGGTGTGCATCGGGTACTTCGGGAAACCTCCCAGTGTCACAGAGCCGGGTACCTCGCAGTTAAACAAGCTAATCAGAGATGCCGATCCCACCGTCACAGCCAAGATTATCCAACAAGTCAGTGCCAGCAACATTGATGAACACCTCAGGTAGGTCCAGATATAGACCAACCCTAAAATACTGTCCTGTCGACGCTTAAATCGTTTATATAACTGTGGCGACAAAACCTTTCTCCTTAATCCCCTAGTCAAAAGGACGAAGGCAATAATACCATAATCCTGAAATTACATATACATACACACAAATGATCTCCAATGACGCAGGGACGCATTTTATACATATAAATATATATATATATATATATATATATATATACATGAAGTAAAACTAACTGTTTTTGATATATTATTATAATTTATGCTCTCCTGCATGGTAGAGCACTTTCACTGTGATGTATTGAACTTTTATGTGTATTATATATATAGTAAAACCTCGTAGTGTCGAATTTGAAGGGACTGGTGAATTTACTTCGACACAACCGGAGTTCGAGACAACCGATGTTTATTATATTCAACTTTCTTCAGCCTTGATTATTATCGATAAATACTGCACATGTGTAAGGCCAATATTATAGAGTTCTCACAAATGTTTGCGTGAAAGAACATCACAATTTTTATATATATTTTTTATTAATAATAAAAAAGAACATAAGTATCACCAAAAAAAGGATTAGGTACGCTCTTTACACAGCGCTTTACCTGTAGGCCTACTACATATATCGTATAAAATCATTACCTTTTTCAGAAGCGCAAGATTTCCGCTGCCTCGGGAGCGTAAGGATTAGGTAAATCAAGAAAACGTAATAAGAGCACACACATGTACATGTATAAAAGCACACAAATCATCAAATGATTGGCTCAGATTATTTTTAGATCAATACATCAGATCTTCTTAAAAAATGCAGTAACAGTTCTTTGCTTAACACGAGAATGCTCCTGATGAGCTACAAAGTTCTCAATTCCCGACAGTAATGTGAAGCAGTCATCCGCGCCCTCTGACGACTGTAGCATGAGTGAGAGCCTTGTCGGTATTAATTAATTATGACTGAACATCACGGCCCAATCATGACTGACGGGCCTCGCACAAAACATGACTTCGAGTTAAGCGATAGAAATACTAGCTGGGGACCAAGAAAACACCTCGACACATCAGGTTTTCCGACTTCGACACAAGCGGAGTTAAATTAGTAAGGTTTTAACTGTTTTTTGCAGGGACTCCACATTCGACTTCAACACATGCGGGAATTAGACTTAACGGAGTTCGACACAACGAGGTTTCACTGTATATATATAAAAATATATGCTCCTAGAAAACAAAGCCTAGGAGGTACAAATGAGCGGTCTATATTGAGATATTCTTAAATAAAATACACAAATAGTTCGAATGAGAACTTATAAACAACAATAACAACATTCTGCGATTTCCAATTTGGAGCTTACACAAAGAGACTTTTGGTGTAACCAACTCTTGAAAATCAACATAGAGCTGGCCATGACAAAAATATGGCTCCTCAAGGTACAGGCAGCCATTGCCAGGGTCTGTCCTTGAGACTCATTGACTCACATAGCAAAACGTCAAGTAATGTGGCTCATTTTTGGGGCATATTTAGTTTGTGTGCGGGATAGACTCTATAAGCACATGTAAGCATTTGTGAAAAATTACATACCTAAAGAAAATATCATGTATACTGTAGAAATGTCAAATATCATCAATTTTATAAAAAATTGGTGTTTTTTAATGGTACTAAAATGACGAATATGTAAAACTTTCTAAGAGGCATTGAGCGGTGCAGAAAAATGTCAGTCTATGGAATATATGGTATTCCGTTGTGACTTAAATAGTTAAATTCTGAAGCAGCCTTATTAAATTAACGTGTGCTATGTTTGTGTTAAACATGAGAACATTGGGATTAACTGCCTTTAATGTCCAGAATCACATACGACAATGCAGCATGGCACTGGTTCACAGAACAGCGGACGGAAACGAAAGTGGCCCCCAATCAGGGTGGCCGTCTAGACTGGTACATGCACTATTGTTAATACATAACATTCCTCCCTTTTTAGCTTGTGGCATATACCAAACTATTCACAGAGTCCCTGTAAAATGTTCCACGAAATATATCAAAGATGCACAATATATGAGGAGTCAATTTAACCATGTTCTATTAAAAGTTTCAAATAAACATGTTGTTGTGATTTCTATCAAGGTATGGACTTTTTCTGACATTTAATAAATAGTAATACTAAAGCAACATGTAACTATCCAGGGCAGCGATCCGCCTACACCACTGGATAGGAAGAAACAACTTATCTGAATTTTAGCTATCCAACACACATTAAACCTTATAGTTAGTCCAGGGCAGCGATCCGCCTTCACCACTGGATCTAACATCACAAATCCAAGCGTTGCGGTGTTTTGCGTAATCTTTCTGACCGAAGTGGTTCAGCGGTCAATTTCACACACTCTGCTGACTCGTCTTGATCTGTTTGGCGAGCTGAATCCTCTGCATGCTGCTGTTCACTCGACTGACCAGCAGTGGGTTGCGGTTCATGTCGAGGAGGTTCAGGTGCCATGACCGAGCCTTCACCTGGGGGTAAGACAGGTTCTTCCTCCCTGTACAGAGGAGGGCTGACTTGACGATGGAGAAGTTGATCAAAGTGTCGTCTCCAGCTACGACCATCGACGAGTCTGACTTAACATGAGACAGGTCCTGCACACTGTTCAATCACTCCTGGCAATCATTTAGTGTTACCAGAATAGTTACGAGCCAACACGGTGTTGCCAGTCTCAAATTCACGTGAACGTTCATCAGCTTTGATCATGCTTCTTGCCGAGCCAGTACGCGATCACTGACACAAGGCCGAAGAATATTCAATCTGCATCGCGGGCGTCTATTCATTAAGACTTCTGAAGGACATACTCCGGTAGTTGACTGTGGTGCCAACCTGTAATCCATAAGTAACCGATACAGTATAGATTCAAGATCACCTGACTGAGTTTTTCTAAGTCCATACTTAATCGTTTCCACTGCACGCTCCGCCAATCCATTGTTTGATGGAAGGGAGCTACCAATTTATGACGAATACCGTTCTCACGACAGAACTGTTGGAATTCCTCACTGACAAAACATGGGCCATTATATGAAACGATTATGTGTGGCAATCCATGTGTGGCGAACGTCTGTCTCAGTTTCCTTACAGTGATTTCTGTAGTCGAGCAAGAGGTCACATGAGCATCAATAAACTCAGTATATGCATCTACAATAACTAATATCATCTTTCCATCAACTGGTCTAGCATAATCAAGATGGAGACGGAACCAGGGTTTCCCTGGATACTCCCACGGGTGTACTGTAGCTTTAGGAGGATTTCTGGAATGTTCCTGACCCTCCTAAATCACATGGATAAACAAATATGGCCACTTGACCTGACGCAATCATTTTGTACAGCTCTTAATACACGGGTCAACACCGTCCCAGCGTCGCAAAATGAATATATTTATTTCATGCTTATTTAAACCATCATAAATCGCCACATTACTTTGTTTGACAAAAGGTAATTTGTAGTGACAAACAAAATAGATTTGAAAGAAATATTGCAAAATTAGGTGGGCAGCGGGGTTGGAACAGAGTATAGACATTTAATTTAAATTGTTACTGAAAACAATTGCTCACAAATAAATAGGCTCTACGACTACACCCTTTCTATCGCCGGAGTGCTTATACTGATCTGTTGTGGTTGTCTGTCATATTATTTCTGAGAAACCAATGGTCACCACTTCGTGAACAGGACCACATTCACGGTGTATTTGACTGGCAAGTGCACAGCAAGCGGGAAGGGTCACTCGTGGTGGGACACCTGCAGATACATTCACTACGGATCGGGCCGCCGGTAAGAAAGGCCTTTCTTCAAACTTAGCCGAACTGATTTCGAAAGCTGAACATATTTGAAAGCCAAATTCGACGTGAATGGCGGAGAAAGTTTATTTCGTTAGCAACGGCGAGGTACGTACCAAACAGACACAATGAGCTTGCCAGAAGACCATATGAGCGGGGATGGGCACGCTAAAAAGCCGGCGGACACACCAGTAGATTTTGCAGTCCAACGATGGGCTGTACAAAACAATCTAACACAAGAAACTATTGCTGTCTTGGCGAATCATAGATTTACATCTATGGAATTGTGCCTACTATTAGTTGAAAACGTCTTAACACCTATAAGTGTAAAGCCGTTGGCACACAAGCGCTCGCATGAAGCGGTCAGCCAGCACAACATACGGCATCAAAAATGGGGCGCCAAGCAGAGTGTTTGCCCGCCCACCTGCACTGCTCAAACAACACAAGAAGGCGGCGTCCAGCCATCAACTATGGACGAAATCTTGGGCACCCTTCGGGACGAGCTAGCTACAGACGCCCTGCCAACAACTCAAATATCCTCGAAGATAACAAGACGCTGAGGCCGGAGCACTTCACCACATGGCGCTAATTCAGGGACAGTAATGATAACTATGGTCAACAGCCAATACTTGGACACCAAACAACACATGGTAGGGGAACGTATACGCATACTTCTGCACCCAGTTCACCGCATAACGATCTAGGGCTGTATAACGAACGATCATAGTATCTGAAGCCTGTTGCGGATGTTCCTTTTTTAAATATTGTAGACTTTGCTACCCCTGTGATTGGTAGTTCACACAACGTTGACGAGGAGGGGCTAGTTTCCGAGGTAGCAAGAGGGGGCATCTATTTTTAATCTAACAAAATCAAGGAACCTAAATTAAAGTTCATCTTTAAAAACTGGACACCTTGATGAGATGCGCATGCGTGGTGATGGGTGCGCATGCATGGGTGACGACATGCGTGGGTCTTTGTGCAGAGCTTTTCGAAAATTGACAAAAGAACATTTTGACATTCACATTGAAATATCCATTAGGAGACAAAACCAGTTACAAACTTTGAAGACTTATTCTGTGAGTATATTGCTTTGTCATTATTACCAGTCTTGGAAGTTCATTCAACCTGTCACTTCCGGTCCAGCCGAAGGTAAACCATGCCGTTTCTGATGACAGTGACAGTGATCTTCTGGCTTTTGTTAGTCACTAGTAATGGGGAGAAAACACCAGGCAAAATGATAATGCTAGGATTTCACACTACATCTCAATCTTTCACTTTAGACCCTCTGAATATGGCGCAAAACCGATTTTAAAACACTGTAAAAATAATCACTTGCTCTATTTAAGTCTGCTTCTACTGAGAGCAGCCGACTGTGAGCCGAACCCAGGCCCTAATACACCAAATATCCTAACCAGATTTGTCACAAAGCTTACAAATGGGGTTAAAGCGCCATTGCATGTGACAATTGTAATGAATGGTACCATGTTAACTGTTTAGTAATGCTTAGTCAGATACACCAATACCATGACGTCAGCTGCATATGCTACTCTCGGGGACTACCAAATTTTTCCACATCTCTCTTTTGTTCCTTCATTAAGGACGCACCCAATGTCAACACAAAACTCAAGATGGATAGCACTGTAGACCCTGGTACGCCGCTACACACATCATCACCAAAAACAAAAAGTTAAAAAAATGAAACGACCGCAGCATGACTATCGCATGATCTCAGTTCACATGCAAAGTATACGTGCGAAAAAACACAATCTCATAAATATGAAAGATTCTGCAAATCCTCATATGGTTGAGAGTAGATGTTCACAACAGTGAATTCTTACCACCAGGCTACATTGTTAAAGAAAGAAGTGACCGTGGGGACGCATACGGAGGGGTTTTTATCATAACATAAGCAAACATTCCCTGTGATGAACAATACGTCTCCAAAAGTTCAGAATTAATCACAATATCAGTCCAGAGAAGGACAAACTCAACACTACTCATAGCTGTCCTTTACAGACCTCCCAACGGAAACCAAGAAGAAGCTGAACTTATCTTTGAGAGATCCACGATCTCATAGGGCAACTCCAAAGTCTCCATTTTGGTTGACTGAAAATTTCAACTAACCAACTAACTCACAGGACACCAATATGATGGTCTACAATAAATGGTGGATTCTCAACAAGAAACAATTTTTCACTCATCACAAACCACCAGTCTCTAATAAACCGACTGACAACTTCAGGTATAGGTAATCAGGAGGCGATATACATTGATAGTGACGTCCAGACCAAGCTGCACCCTCCCATCAGTCGCTAAATATACCTGTGAAAGAGGGCAAACCTTAAAGGGCTACGATACAAGTGTCTTCTTTCAGCAAATCATTCTTGACAGAATATGACACATCACACCCTGATGAGGACCTCTGGACTAAATTCGAAGAGGGCTGTTTTAGCACCCTAAATGTCCAAATACCATCACGAATGACATCACAACACTAACACTACAACCAGCCCTGGATTACACTGGACCTTAAACGACTTACCAGGAGAAAAGCACGTGCCAATAACAGATCAATGAAGACACAATCTACACACGTCCATGCAACCTACAAAAACCTAAAGAAAACGGTTAATGTACCATGTTAAACAAGTTACGAGGTATATACGAACAATATCATCATAGATGAAGAACACAAACCAAAACACTTTTGGAGCTTTATCGAAAGCAAACGAACAGCACCACTTAGGAGGCATGCGATAGTCTATAGTGAATCCAAGGTGAAAGCAGATATCCTAAACCAACAGTTCACATCAGTATTCATATAAGAAAATCCCACAGATCCGATGCCTACCATGGAACCTAGTTCACATCCAACAGTTCCCGACATATGTGTTAACAAGCATGGAGAAGAAAAAAATCTTCTCCAGAACCCTATAAAGCCACAGGCTCTGATGAAGTCAGAGATGAATTTTAAGATACCTAAGGAAACTGCACTACAAATAGCAATGGCACTGACACACCTTTTTCAAGCTTTCTTGAACCAAGGAAAAGTATCTGCCTAATGGAAATCCGCACACATCACACCACTCTTTAGGAAAGGAGACAGAAGTCAGTCAACTACCGGCTAGTGTTACTAACCTCTGTGCGCAGTAAGGTCATAGAACATGTCGTCTACAACCACATCATCAGTCACTTGGACAAGTATGGACTGCTGACAGATGCTCAGCATGGCTCCAGGATGGGTCGCTCAACTGAGACCCAACTACTCCTATCAGTAAATGATCTAGCGCAGAGAATGGGCACTGGGAATCAGATTTTTTTGCGGATGATTGTCTTATGTACAGAAGGATTAAGACGCCAGAAGACTAGACCACCTTACAAAGAGAGCTCGAAAAGTTGCAGCAATGGAAAGACAAGTGGCTCATGAAATTCAACCTGGACAAATCTGAAGTTCTATTAGCCACCAACAAGAAATCCCAACTGTTTGCTGACAACTCGATCCGTTGCCAAGTACTGAAAAAGTGGATTCTGCATAGTACCTCGGCTTTACCATCCACAAAAGCCTCAGCTAGGATAAACACACATATGCTATATATCACCAAAAAGGCTAACTTCACCTTGGCCTTTCTCTGGAGAAACATCAGCAAGTGCTCAAATAACATAAAGGCGGAGTGTAACTCCACACTTGTTGGGCCGACCATTGAATACGCGTCAACTGTGTGGAGCCCAGGAAAGAAAGAAGACATCGACAAAATTAAGGCTGTACAACGCAGGGCACCTAGATTCGCCATAGGAGACTACCTACGTTTCTTCGTACCATACACAAGAACAACAGTGTACAAGACCTCCTTCTTTCCTGAAACCATCAGGCAGTGTAACATCAATGCTACAGCAGCTCCAGTGGCAGTCTCTCTAGAGCCGGCGGGAAGCATCCAGGGTAGTTATGCTGTACCGGATAGTCAACATTATAGTGGACATAGCAGCAGATAACTACCTGCAGGAGTCTTCACTAAGAACATGAGGCCACTAACTACGTTTCATCGTACCATACACAGGAACTACAGGGTACAAGACCTCCCCCTTTCCTGAAACCATCAGGCAGTGTAACATCAATGCTACAGCAGCTCCAGTGGCAATCTCTCTAGAGCCGGCGGGAAGCATCCAGGGTAGTTATGCTGTACCGGATAGTCAACAACATAGTGGACATAGCAGCAGATAACTACCTGCAGAAGTCTTCACTAAGAACAAGAGGCCACTAACTACGTTTCTTCGTACCATACACAAGAACTACAGGGTACAAGACCTCCTTCTTTCCTGAAACCATCAGGCAGTGTAACATCAATGCTACAGCAGCTCCAGTGGCAGTCTCTCTAGAGCCGGCGGGAAGCATCCAGGGTAGTTATACTGTACCAAATAGTCAACAACATAATGGACATAGCAGCAGATAACTACCTGCAGAAGTCTTCACTAAGAACAAGAGGCCACTAACTACGTGTCTTCGTACCATATACAAGAACTACAGGGTACAAGACCTCCTTCTTTCCTGAAACCATCAGGCAGTGCAACATCAATGCTACAGCAGCTCCAGTGGCAGTCTCTCTAGAGCCGGCGGGAAGCATCCAGGGAAGTTATGCTGTACCATATAGTCAACAACATAGTGGACATACCAGCAGATAACTACCTGCAGAAGTCTTCACTAAGAACAAGAGGCCACTAACTACGTTTCTTCGTACCATACACAAGAACTACAGGGTACAAGACCTCCTTCTTTCCTGAAACCATCAGGCAGTGTCACATCAATGCTACAGCAGCTCCAGTGGCAGTCTCTCTAGAGCCGGCGGGAAGCATCCAGGGTAGTTATGCTGTACCAAATAGTCAACAACATAGTGGACATAGCAGCAGATAACTACCTGCAGAAGTCTTCACTAAGAACAAGAGGCCACTAACTACGTTTCATCGTACCATACACAGGAACTACAGGGGGCAAGACCTCCCCCTTTCCTGAAACCATCAGGCAGTGTCACATCAATGCTACAGCAGCTCCAGTGGCAGTCTCTCTAGAGCCGGCGGGAAGCATCCAGGGTAGTTATGCCGGACCGGATAGTCAACAACATAGTGGACATAGCAGCAGATAACTACCTGCAGAAGTCTTCACTAAGAACAAGAGGCCACTAACTACGTTTCTTCGTACCATACACAAGAACTACAGGGTACAAGACCTTCTTCTTTCCTGAAACCATCAGGCAGTGTAACATCAATGCTACAGCAGCTCCAGTGGCAGTCTCTCTAGAGCCGGCGGAAAGCATCCAGGGTAGTTATACTGTACCAAATAGTCAACAACATAGTGGACATAGCAGCAGATAACTACCTGCAGAAGTCTTCACTAAGAACAAGAGGCCACTAACTACGTTTCTTCGTACCATACACAAGAACTACAGGGTACAAGACCTCTTTCTTTCCTGAAACCATCAGGCAGTGTAACATCAATGCTACAGCAGCTCCAGTGGCAGTCTCTCTAGAGCCGGCGGGAAGCATCCAGGGTAGTTATGCTGTACCAAATAGTCAACAACATAGTGGACATAGCAGCAGATAACTACCTGCAGAAGTCTTCACTAAGAACAAGAGGCCACTAACTACGTTTCTTCGTACCATACACAAAAACTACAGGGTACAAGACCTCCTTCTTTCCTGAAACCATCAGGCAGTGTAACATCAATGCTACAGCAGCTCCAGTGGCAGTCTCTCTAGAGCCAGCGGGAAGCATCCAGGGTAGTTATGCTGTACCAAATAGTCAACAACATAGTGGACATACCAGCAGATAACTACCTGCAGAAGTCTTTACCAAGAACAAGAGGCCACTAACTACGTTTCTTCGTACCATACACAAGAACTACAGGGTACAAGACCTCCTTCTTTCCTGAAACCATCAGGCAGTGTAACATCAATGCTACAGCAGCTCCAGTGGCAGTCTCTCTAGAGCCGGCGGGAAGCATCCAGGGTAGTTATGCTGTACCAAATAGTCAACAACATAGTGGACATACCAGCAGATAACTACCTGCAGAAGTCTTTACTAAGAACAAGAGGCCACTAACTACGTTTCTTCGTACCATACACAAGAACTACAGGGTACAAGACCTCCTTCTTTCCTGAAACCATCAGGCAGTGTAACATCAATGCTACAGCAGCTCCAGTGGCAGTCTCTCTAGAGCCGGCGGGAAGCATCCTGGGTAGTTATGCTGTACCAAATAGTCAACAACATAGTGGACATAGCAGCAGATAACTACCTGCAGAAGTCTTTACTAAGAACAAGAGGCCACTAACTACGTTTCTTCGTACCATACACAAGAACTACAGGGTACAAGACCTCCTTCTTTCCTGAAACCATCAGGCAGTGTAACATCAATGCTACAGCAGCTCCAGTGGCAGTCTCTCTAGAGCCGGCGGGAAGCATCCTGGGTAGTTATGCTGTACCAAATAGTCAACAACATAGTGGACATAGCAGCAGATAACTACCTGCAGAAGTCTTCACTAAGAACAAGAGGCCACTAACTACGTTTCTTCGTACCATACACAAGAACTACAGGGTACAAGACCTCCTTCTTTCCTGAAACCATCAGGCAGTGTAACATCAATGCTACAGCAGCTCCAGTGGCAGTCACTCTAGAGCCGGCGGGAAGCATCCAGGGTAGTTATGCTGTACCGGAAAGTCAACAACATAGTGGACATACCAGCAGATAGCTACCTGCAGAAGTCTTCACTAAGAACAAGAGGCCACTAACTACGTTTCTTCGTACCATACACAGGAACTACAGGGTACAAGACCTCCTTCTTTCCTGAAACCATCAGGCAGTGCAACATCAATGCTACAGCAGCTCCAGTGGCAGTCTCTCTAGAGCCGGCGGGAAGCATCCAGGGAAGTTATGCTGTACCATATAGTCAACAACATAGTGGACATAGCAGCAGATATCTACCTGCAGAAGTCTTCACTAAGAACAAGAGGCCACTAACTACGTTTCTTCGTACCATACACAAGAACTACAGGGTACAAGACCTCCTTCTTTCCTGAAACCATCAGGCAGTGTAACATCAATGCTACAGCAGCTCCAGTGGCAGTCTCTCTAGAGCCGGCGGGAAGCATCCAGGGTAGTTATGCTGTACCAAATAGTCAACAACATAGTGGACATACCAGCAGATAACTACCTGCAGAAGTCTTTACTAAGAACAAGAGGCCACTAACTACGTTTCTTCGTACCATACACAAGAACTACAGGGTACAAGACCTCCTTCTTTCCTGAAACCATCAGGCAGTGTAACATCAATGCTACAGCAGCTCCAGTGGCAGTCTCTCTAGAGCCGGCGGGAAGCATCCTGGGTAGTTATGCTGTACCAAATAGTCAACAACATAGTGGACATAGCAGCAGATAACTACCTGCAGAAGTCTTCACTAAGAACAAGAGGCCACTAACTACGTTTCTTCGTACCATACACAAGAACTACAGGGTACAAGACCTCCTTCTTTCCTGAAACCATCAGGCAGTGTAACATCAATGCTACAGCAGCTCCAGTGGCAGTCACTCTAGAGCCGGCGGGAAGCATCCAGGGTAGTTATGCTGTACCGGAAAGTCAACAACATAGTGGACATACCAGCAGATAGCTACCTGCAGAAGTCTTCACTAAGAACAAGAGGCCACTAACTACGTTTCTTCGTACCATACACAGGAACTACAGGGTACAAGACCTCCTTCTTTCCTGAAACCATCAGGCAGTGCAACATCAATGCTACAGCAGCTCCAGTGGCAGTCTCTCTAGAGCCGGCGGGAAGCATCCAGGGAAGTTATGCTGTACCATATAGTCAACAACATAGTGGACATAGCAGCAGATATCTACCTGCAGAAGTCTTCACTAAGAACAAGAGGCCACTAACTACGTTTCTTCGTACCATACACAAGAACTACAGGGTACAAGACCTCCTTCTTTCCTGAAACCATCAGGCAGTGTAACATCAATGCTACAGCAGCTCCAGTGGCAGTCTCTCTAGAGCCGGCGGGAAGCATCCAGGGTAGTTATGCTGTACCAAATAGTCAACAACATAGTGGACATAGCAGCAGATAACTACCTGCAGAAGTCTTCACTAAGAACAAGAGGCCACTAACTACGTTTCATCGTACCATACACAGGAACTACAGGGGGCAAGACCTCCCCCTTTCCTGAAACCACCAGGCAGTGTCACATCAATGCTACAGCAGCTCCAGTGGCAGTCTCTCTAGAGCCGGCGGGAAGCATCCAGGGTAGTTATGCCGGACCGGATAGTCAACAACATAGTGGACATAGCAGCAGATAACTACCTGCAGAAGTCTTCACTAAGAACAAGAGGCCACTAACTACGTTTCTTCGCACCATACACAAGAACAACAGTGTACAAGACCTCCTTCTTTACCGACACCATCAGACTGTGGAACCAACTACCAGAGGCCTGGACAGATTCAAGACCTTACTGTTCAAGGCAACGCAACAGTAGACCATTCTATGTTTATTTTATCTTTTAATCGTTTCAAAACTTTTATATGTACTGTACACAGACGTCCGCCACCAAACGCAGAGTGCGATAATATTTAAGTGGTATGCACTACAAGGAAAAAGAAGAGACGAGGTAAGATTGGTCACACTGATATCCCAGACTATCTTGCTTACCTTATTCAGGTTACTGACTTAGCCCAACAGTATTGTTGGAAAGATGTAGTTATGTGTGATAATTTATACCGTAAAGAGCAAGCTAAATTGCAGCGCAGGTGGGGTTTGCATATCCCAACTTTAAGTATGGTTACAGCCTAAAGTAAATAACATGGGTTTTAAGAATCAGTCAGGAATTAGCAAACAAACAACACAAAGTAGATTCGGGTCAGTATAATAGACCATCTGATCAATCTGGGAAAGAGATTTGTATCTTCTACAGTAGGGAGTGTACATGAAGGTTTAATGCTTACTGTATACACGCCACCATATGCTCAGTAAAAGGGTGTTGAAAATCCATCCCAGGTCACTACACCAACAGGATTCCACATTTAAGTAATTCCCTCTTAAAATACTCCGAAGTATAGGCGACTGAACTAGAAGAGGATGGTGATAAGGAATTCTTGTTAAAGGGTATAAAATATAGGTTTCATAGATAATGTGGACTGTATGCATATTGCATCAACGCCCAACCACAAATCTGCTGAAATACATAAAGAGAAGGTAGAATCAGAATTGATTAAAGGCATGAGAGAGGGTTATTGCACGTTTTCCCAACCATCCAAAAATAATAAGCGCATAAGGTGCAGTCCAAAAACCAAACAGTAACACAATCAGGCACATCCATGATTGTAGTCACCCAATCGGGACATCTCTTAACGATTATTGAAATAACACGTATTCAGTAAAATATCAGACATTAGAAGAAGCCCTCCATTTAGCAGGAAAAAACGCACTATCTCGCCAAAGTAGATCTACTAAATGGCATTTAGATCCGTCCCATTACATCCCTGGTGTTGGTCTGCCTAATTCACTAGCAGAGGATTTTTTTCTCCGGTCTGTACTGTTAGGCATCAAAAAGGCAGGGGTTGTTCATAAGAAACTATCTGTTACATCTAACATTTTGCTGGAAATGAAACCTTATATTAATCTGTCAAAGATCGAAGATGGGTTTTTTGGGCGGCCTGTTTGTTGGGTTTTTTGGCTTACTCAGATAACGGGACATGTTAGTCAGCGCCCTGGCTAAAGCGCCACTTTAGGCGTTGCGGCTTTCTTATTACATCAGCAGGCATTTTGGTTACACTAAGAAAAACAAAAACAATACAGTTTAGCCAAAGACAGCTAAAGCTTCCCCTCCCTACCTCACGGCACATCCTCTGTGTCTTACGAGGGCTATAATAAATGCCTTTTCCTTGATACAGCCCCCTCTGATTCATAACCACCTTTCCTGACTTAACAACTAACCTGTAGAGTTCCTCGCTCCTGCAGACTCCAGTGAGCTCTCTCTTTAGACATGATACGTATCATGGGTGATTGGAAAAGCAATGCCTATAGCACTTACCTACATATTCCTCCCTCTCCAATCAACAGTACGCCTTACCTACATATTCCTCTCTCTCCAATCAACAGTACGCCTTACCTACATATTCCTCTCTCTCCAATCAACAGTACGCCTTACCCACATATTCCTCTCTCTCCAATCAACAGTACGCCTATATGATGGCATCCTCTATCCCCCTCTCTTAGGTTGGGGTCTTTATTTTTGACGGATGGTCGATGTGGTCAGTATTTTAATGGAGAGATATCAGGGCTTTCAACCCTGACAGTGTGGGTTTTTTTTCTGTAGCCGCATTTGTTGCCACAGGAGTCCACAAAATAATGTTCCCTCATTTACCAACAACTACATGGTTGTTATTTTACATTTGTTTTCTATACACGTGGGCTGT
Organism: Sipunculus nudus; assembly: GCA_026874595.1. Lineage (NCBI taxonomy): Eukaryota > Metazoa > Annelida > Sipuncula > Golfingiida > Sipunculidae > Sipunculus > Sipunculus nudus. The sequence goes on from CM049308.1 coordinate 498,574, forward strand.
TGAACTATGTTTAGACAGATTGATGACACTAAAGTGACCAGTCCACAAAATGACCGGTATTTTAGGGGTAGCAAATGGTGCAGCTCGGCTGTGGTCACATGCGGCCACAGCCAATCAGCGACAAGCCACCCCACTTGGGTGCCAAGTGCCACGGGGGTTTCAAATAACTAACAGTGGGTCAGTCGCCATAATAACACACAATTTCTTGCCCCACTCACCCAACCCTTTTTTCTTGAGGTTTTTGTCAGTATATGTCCATATATATATATATATATTATATATATATATATATATATATATATATTGTTGAAATGATTTTTGTTTAAACTGCCTGTGAGCACTATCGGTGATTAACATACAATATAAATGGACCACGTAAAACTTTATCAGCATGGATACATAAACAGCTGTTGGCATATCGTATCTAGTAACTTTTGGTGTCGATTGCAGGTAATTAACGGTAGGCAGTAGATAATGTCATAATTGTATCAGTAAAGAGACATGGTATTATTGTAAATGGATTCATACTTTGGTCTTATTGTATAATAATTTATCACATTTAAATGTACTACATATAATTTCATCGGCATAGATACAATATGTTTGCCATATAATGAATTATAAGACTTTATTACTGGTTGCCAGGGCGCAATATTAGTGGATACTTAACCCTTACAATTAATCATGCTTGGAGATATGCAGCACATTCTCATGAATGAGGGGAAGGAATCAAGCGGTCAATTGTCACGGAATGAATCAAACAGTCAATGGTGACGAAATAGTAAATTGTCGACATTTTTAATGGAGGGGTATCAGGGCCTTAACCCCTGATAGTGTGTTATTTTTTTCCGTGGCCGTATTTGTTGCCACAGTCGACCACAAAAAAGAGTTCCCCCATTTACCAACAACTACATGGTTGTCACTGTATCCGCCAAAACAAAGTTTTGCGGATACTATGTTTTTGACCGGGTTCCGCCGCCGCCGCTGCCGCGTTCGTTTCCGGAATAGAACTCTGAGACCACTGGACAGATTTTTCCGAAACCTTTCACGATAATCGGGTCACATGTGAACTGGTGCCAAAATACTTTGCGTTTACCTCTGACTTTTCCTTTCTCCAATGCGTCCATTTGTGCGTCTGTTTTGACACACTAACCTACATATCTTTGGACTCGTTCGACCAATCAGGCTTAACATTAGCAAAAATATAGCGCTTGGAAAACTTTATAACATACATAAAAATGGTGGCGCCACCTGCAACCATTTTTGCACAGCGTCCATCTGTTCATCTGCCTTGGGATAAAATCAATCATATCTCTATAGTGAATGGACTTATCCACCTGAAATTTCGCATGTGTATTTATTCAGGATAGCTTTCTTGATTTTATGACAGGTGGCGCTTCCTACATTCACGTTCAGGCTACAAACATCCAGACTTATATCTCAGGACTGGTTTGACGTATCCTCCTGAAATTTTGCATGTGTATAGATCTCACACAGCTCTTTATCATGCACAAAACTGGTGGCGCAACCTGCAATCATTTTTGCACAGCGTTCGTCTGTTTGTATGCCTTGGGATAAAATCACTCATATCTCGTGATTTGACTAATCTGCCTATAATTATGCATGTATATACATCTTGGATAGCTTTCTCGAACTTGTGGCAGGTGGCGCCACCTACCTTCACGTTCAGGCTGCAGCCATCCAAGCTGATATCTCAAGACTGGTTTGACGTATCCTCCTGAAAATTTGCATGTGTATAGATCTCACATAGCTCTTTATCATACGTAAAAGGGTGGCGCCAACTGCAAACATTTTTGCACGGCGTCTGTCTGTTTGTCTGCCGTGGGATAAAATCACTCATATCCCGACAGTGGTTTGACTTATCTGCCTAAAATCTTGCAATTGTATACAACCTGGATAACTTTCTGGATTTTGTGGCAGGTGGTGCCACCTACATACACATTTCGGCTGCAGACATCCATGCTAATATGCAACACACCTCTCCCCTTGCCACTCAATCCATGCCTCGCTTCACCAGTCCCACTCTGATTTCGGCGGATACGCGTAATCACTTGTCGACTACCCGTTTTTTGTTTCTTCTATGTTTTCAATTCACATGTATTTAGACAGTTGGGTTACAAAAATGTCAAAACTCAAACTGAAAACCGCACCGGACTGCGGTACCCCTGGATCAGTTATGAAATGTCTAAACTTCTCCAGCTAAAATACGCTTCTGGAGAACTTCTGTTCCTTAAGATCAAAGAGGACCAAACATATTTTTTTCACAAGGTATTGTATTGACTTTAAGTCATTTGAGCAATAGTCATGGTCCTTTGTCCTTTGTCCGTCTGGCCGTCCGGGGCACATTTTGATACCGTTGGACCTACGAATCCAAAATTTGGCATCCTGTTAGATGTCCCAAAAATCTTCTACCATACCGAAAATTGGGTCACTTGACTTCGTTCCCTTTGAGATCTTAAGGAAAAACCTCATTTTCCATTAAAACCCATTGTTTCACTTCAAGAATTCCTAATATCAAAACCACTGATCTGTCTTTGATTATATATAAAATACATATTCCTCCATACACTGCTATGTACATGCCAAAATTTAGGTCAGTATTGCGTAATTTGTTTATGTTATGGGCCCGAACATAATGCACTTTGAAAGAACAAGTAATATATTTACTCATTAAAATGAGAATTGCTAAAGCTAGAAAATGTTTCCCAGGAATATAACTTGATTTAATCAAGTTTCAATTGTATACCCAAAATTAGATCTGAATTACTCGGACAATTATTTCACATTTTCTTCAGCAGTAACCACACAGAATTCTCCCCCAACCACCTCTTCAATACACATCTTATAGTTTTAATGTTAAATTCATTTTTTTTAAAACTTGAACAATTTTGAATTTTTTAAACCAAAAATGTTTAGGATTTGAATCTCAATATTCAAATGCGATAAAATATTAGGATCTTATGTAATGTTAAGAGTTAATAAAATATAGATACTTTGTAGCATTACTTCATATCTCATAAAGTTGCCTGGGCGTTGATATGAATAACACTGTTTAACTTAGTTAATCAGGGATATTGGGTAAACTTTCGTAGTATTAATTTTAGCTCATATGGCCATGTATTCAATTTTTGGAAGGTTAATTAAATTCACACATTATTTGTTTGTGAAATGTATCCTTTCATATAACACTTAGGCCCATTTTTTTTCTTATTGCATCATTAAATGGTTCAGGACACAATTTTCCAAGCTTTATTACACTGTGCAAATGCAATTTATACCTAATTGGCTTGTTTTAACATGCTTATTAAATTTTGTTTATGCTCATTTGATTTTTTACAGCAATTTAATTCAGTTGATAAATTAATGTTTATTATTATACTCTGGCTTCTGTCCATTATTCTATAATAACAGGGTTTCATTTTAGCAGGGCCATTTCATCTTACCTAATATATATGTTTAAAAACAAAATAAAAAAGTAAATTTTGCATTTGCTTAAATTTAAAAAAAAACGCTGAGCTACGTGACCCATGGGTCCCTTATTTTTACATATGTTACACAACTTTATGGAATGATTAAACAGAGCCTGAGAACCCATTAGATCTTGATGTTAATTTTTTTTCTAATAATTTTTTTGTGGAGGTCACATTATTTATGCTGTCTTATCTAATTCTTAATCTAAGTATGTACATCAGATTAATTTTGTATCCTGGTGTCACACAGGCACAGTGTCTATCGCACCTGCGGGTTCTGGATGTGTAATCGTCCCCATTGCTGGGTCATAACACCGAGGAACCCCGCAAATACGCACTCGTTGAATAATACACGGCTGTGGGGGACGGTGCATGTCTGTGTTTACCATTACAAGACTGAACTTGATTTACGGACTGGCCATCAGATATGTTAATATTTCGCGCTGCCGATCGCACCCGATAGAAGTTTATTTCCTCTTGTGAACAGGAGGAGGCAAACGGTGAAAACTGCAAACAACAGATTGGCAGACACAAATGAGAAACAATGTATTTTATGTACATTTTATACACTTCATACATAAATTGATACCCTTAAACATTCATTTGTTGATACATAAATCACAGTCAAAATGTTGCCTGGATTGACAAATAATAAGCACCAGAGAAATTAAATAAATGAGCAAAACATGAAAAAAGGTGTTAGCCCTTACCAAAACCTGGGAATCTCGTAACACGTAAATAAATGAGCAAAACATGTAACCAGATGTCAAACCTAACCAAAACCTCGATATTTCGTAATACGCATAGATACTGCGTCTAATTGTATATCTAAACAACAGTCGGACTACAAACTTATCATGGGCGTGTTCATTGGAGGGAGGCACTTTTAAGGTGAAGAGCCCTTCATTTTCATCCACTTTAATTTTGAGCCGGAGTACATTCTCTTGTTCTGTTTCATGTCCCGCTGTCAAAAATCTCCTCAAATGATTAGATGTTAAACACGGGCCTACTTGAACACACAGCGGTATATGCATTTCTGTTTGAATTGAAAGGGTCTGTGGGGAATGCACGCTGGTCACAGATAATATTAAACACCATTACTATGTTATATGTTTACATAAAAAACGTCATGCAATTTCAATTTTGCATTTATGAAGAGAAGGTGCTGCACACTGCAACAAGAAAAGACTTGTATTTACATAGTGCTAAATGTATGAATATTGAGACCATATTTTCGTCCATGCTCAGGCTAATTGATATATAGCATTTAAACGGCGGTTTATATTAAGCGATAAGATACTAACCTTTTATTGTGTGTGACATATTTCAAATATATTACAACTAAGTATAAGGTTTAAAAAAATAATTAATATTTTTCTAGAATACTTTAATTCAAAACCAGGTTAGATATATAATATTCCATAGTAAACTCAGAAATGAGCCACAGTCTATAATTCTAATGACTAAATTTCAATTTTTTTTATTTTTTCATTTCATTTAAATTTCACTATTCTGTGAATAGCGAGGGGGTGGGGGTGATTACATTAACCATCCCCCTTAACTAAAAAAAGTAGGCAGGATATATACCCCCATCCCAAACCACCCTGTATTTACGCCCCAGTAACAGGATAACTGAAACAGTTTTAGTAGACCTATGTTTATACAAACCTACTTGTAATGCATGAATGATGTTGGAGAATGCCTTACATGTCAGATGATTGGAGGATGCCTTACAAATCAGATGATTGGAGGATGTATTTCAAGTCCGATGATTGGAGGATGGCTTACAATCAGATGATTGGAGGATGTATTTCATGTCAGATAATTGGAGGATGGCTTACAATCAGATGATTGGAGGATGTATTTCATGTCAGATAATTGGAGGATGCATGGCAAGTCAGATGATTGGAGAATGCGTTACAAGTCAGATGATTAGAGGATGCCTTACAAATCGGGTAACTGGAGGATGCCTTACAAATCAGATAGTTGGAGGATGCGCTACAAGTCAGGTGTTTGGATCATGTGTTACAAGTCAGATGATTGGAGGATGCCTTACAATCAGATGATTTGAGGATACGTGGCAAGTCCGATGATTGGAAGGTGCGTTACAAGTCAGATGATTGGAGGATGCCTTACAAACAGATGATAGGAGGATGTATTTCAAGACAGGTAATTTGAGGATGCCTTACAAGTCAGTTGATTGGAGGATGCCTTACTATCAGGTGACTGGAGGATGTGTTAAAAGTCAGATGATTGGAGGATGCCTTACAAATCAGGTGATTGGAGGATGAATTTCATGTCAGATAATTTGAGGATGCCTCACAAGTCAGGTGACTTGAGGATGCCTTAAAAGTCAGATGATTGGAAGGTGCGTTACAAGTCAGATGATTGGATGATGTGTTACAAGTCAGATGATTGGAGGATGCCTTACAAATCAGATGATTGGAGGATGTGTTACAAGTTAGATGATTGGAGGATGCGTTATTAGTCAGAAAAAATGGAGAATGCCTTTCAAATCAGATGATGGGAGGATGTATTTCAAGTCAGTTAATTGGAGGATGCCTTACAATTCAGTTGATTGGAGGCTGCCTTACAATTCAGATGATTTGAGGTTGTGTTACAAGTAAGATGATTGGAGGATGCGCTAAAAGTCAGATGACTGGAGGATGCATTACAAATCAGGTGACTGGAGTATGCGTTTCAAATCAGATGATTGAAGAATGCCTTACAAATTCTCTGCTTTAATACTTCTCATAATAATGGTCCATTCTGTTTGTTCCAAGTGTAAAGCAAAGAACGGTTTGTATAGTGTTACTTTGCCAAGTTTATGGAAAGCTGACTGTCCCTGAATATAGGGAAAGGAAATATTCCAGTCTGTGAATTCAGAAAAAAAGATACCACGATAAAATATAACAATTGAGAAGAAAACCTATATACCCGCTTTTGGTAAAATATATAAGCTTTTAAAAGAATGAAAATATTGCAGACTTTTAATAAAGAGAGGTGATAAAGATGACGGATAATTAGAGGATTCATGAACCGCATTTCCGTATTTACTAATAGTTTGTTTTAAACATATTTATTTCATGTGGATCGACCTAGTAACTTCATAAAGCTAGAAGACGGCTTCTTCAGTATATATCAAGAACATAATATTTATATACATGGATACATATATACAATCGATCAGAATGACCGAATTTGTCAGGTCATTTACAAACAAGTCTTTTGAGAAAATGCATATAAGTAAATACGAAACATAATTTAAATTATATGTAGGAAAGAACTATTTAAGAATTAATTGACTCCTAATTCGTTGTGGTAAAATAAAATGCATTAGGCAAGATGGAGTCTACATGTACGGCTGCCACCGCAAACTACAAAAATGTCTGGTTGACTTGATATATTCCTGCGTATACATGGCAATACGCGAGTGTTGATTTCATCGGAGAGAGTCGATGGTTCATGCAACAAATATATGATAAATAATGTGGCACATAACCACAAAGAGAATTTGACATTTGGGGAAAGAATAAAAGAGATATTACTAAAATAAAGTTTTGTTTGATAGGAATACAGAGAATAACAGAGCAGGTAATATTCGTTTGTTTCATTAAATGCCCCACAGTCACATTATGGGGAAGACAGCGCCCCAATTTTGAATAAATGTTCGTTTAATGCATTGAAACGAAGTCTTGCAAGTATGGTATTTCTGATTCTGTTACCATATCTATAATAAGGAGGAAATCGGTACTTACCTATTATAGTCCCTTTGAAAGTCTCGTTTGCTAGTTTCCATTTAGAAGGTAACGTCCGCTGGGCAAGCGAATCGTTAAAAAGGTTACAGTAAGGCTGAGAAAGGGCTGAAGCACATTCCGTTAAAATTCGGTAATTGACTCCATGAGGTCCGCATGCCATAACTACGAATTGTGCTGTAAGAACGTTATAAACTTTACCATTTGTGAACTAGAACAAGTCTAATTTATTTGAAGCGACGTTGTTTCTTGAATGATACAAATTTACTGCATTGTCTTGATTTTGACACTGACTTGCAAAATAGTAATTGAATAGTCCAGCCTTAGCTACCACATCAAGAACAGATTTGGCGTCACTTATCAATGTTGGTATTGCGATTTCACATTAAGAAACGAAAATAGCTTTAGTTCATTTGCCACAAACGTCACAATAATATAACATGTTATGATACAGACGCATGGCAGAGGTGCCGCACATGGCCGGGACGCCCGAGGACCGGGCTACTGCAGTCAGTCTCCGTGACCTGTGGAAGGAACAAGGACTACAGGTAACTAAACGTACTAGCACGTGGGTTTGTTGCATCCAGTACAGAGACTGGGGCCTGATATGATTGGCTGGTTTGAAATGTGACGTCACGGAACAAATATTAGAAATTATTTAAATCAAGTTATTTATGATGAAAGTGTCATAAGCTTTTGTTGAGATTTATAATTTTTAGTCTTTGGGGTTTTTCATGAGACTGACGTCACTGTAGAGTTGACAGTGCTCTTAGATTTGCTGAAACCTTTTTTTATAAATCACAAAATCCCATGATTTTTTTTGTGGAAAAATAAATAGAAAACATGCTTTCTTCCAGAAAATGGATTTGGTATTAATAAATGTTTGAAATGCAATTATGTTACATGATAATATGAGATTTAGAATACGTTTGCTTGACCTAGTCCGTCCACCTGGAGGAATACGACGTGCTTCTCTCATACCCAAACCGGTCAGACCCAAACAGAGTCTATCTCCTTGGCAACGACTCAACAGTCATACACCAGACAGCTTATATGGAGGAAGCTATCTCACCCAAACATAACCGGACAGATGTGGTTCTGCCGTTTCACTCTTATTCTGCACACGGCACAGTAGAGGTATTTTGACTGATGAATCTTCGTTATTCTTTCCTCAAATTTTTTAATCAAATTTGAACAAGTCTTACTATATGTTTCATTTTTCTGTTAATGGATTAATATTATTAGGATTTTATTAATGTTGTTCAAAGGCCGTTTCGCTGGTCAACATTGAAAACAGTGAAGGTAATTTTAATACATTCTTATACGACTTATTCTGATACACCTCTGAAGGTGATGGTACCAATAGACGATGTCTCATTTCAATTCTGAATCCGTTACAATACATATCCCACACAGCGGTAGACGGGGTTATCTAAAGAATACCGACGATGTAATCTGATTTAGTGCGCACATGAGAGGGGAATTTCATACCAGTGTAATATATCTGCTTTTAAGAACAAGCTCATTTTTAGCTCAGCTGACTGTAAGTCATCTGAGCTATAGGGATCACCTTTTGTCCGTCGTCCGTCCGGCCGTCCGGGCGTCTGTCCGTTAACAGGGCACAAATCGTAACCGCTAAAACTGGAATCTTCTTACTTGACATCCTGGGAGGTCTATGGAAATTCTCCTTGTAAACCTGAAATTAGGTCACTGTGACCTATATTCTTCGAGCTATGGGGTTCCGAAGTACCCCCCAGAATAATGGAAAATTTGATACCAAAGCTCAAGTATCTGAACAACTAATGCATTGATCATCATGATTTTTTGCATGGATATTGATCATGGAATGTTTCATCAGTTTCTGCAGACTGGTGGCGCCACCTGTATTTTTTCGATTTTTACCAATATTTTTCTCTATTTTTGAGACCTCTTAAGATGCGGCCATCTGTTAACAGGGCACAAATCGTAACGACTACACCTAGAATCTTCTCTCTTGACATGCAGGGAGGCCCATAAAAAGTCTCTTTGGAAACCTGAAATTAGGTCTCTGTTACCCATAACCTTTGAGCTATTGGGCCATGAAGTACCCCCCCAGAATAATGGAAAATTTGACACAAAAGCTCAAGTATCTAAACAACTATTGCAGTGATCACCATGATTCTTTGCATGGATATTGATCATGGAATGTGTCATCAGTTTCTGCAGTATGGTGGCGCCACCTGTATTTTTTTTTATTTTTACGAATTTTTTACTCTATTTTTGAGACCTCATAAGATGCGGTCATCTGTTAACATGGCACAAATCGTAACAACTGGACCTAGAATCTTCTCTCTTGACATGCTGAGAGGCCCATAAAAAGTCTCCTTAAAAACTTGAAATTAGGTCTCTGTTACCCATAACCTCTAAGCTATGGGGCTCCGAAGTACCCCCCAGAATAATGGAAAATTTGATACAAAAGCTCAGGTATCTGAACAATTATTATATTGATCACCATGATTCTTTGCATGGATATTGATCATGAAATGTTTCATCAGTTTCTGCATTTTGGTGGCGCCACCTGTATTTTTTCAATATTTAGCTCAGCTGACTGAAAGTCATCTGAGCTATAGGGATCACCTTTTGTCCGTCGTCCGTCCGGCCATCCAGGCGTCTGTCTGTTAACAGGGCACAAATCGTAACCGCTAGACCTGGAATCTTCTTACTTGACATCCTGGGAGGTCTATGGAAATTCTCCTGGTAAACCTGAAATTAGGTCACTGTGACCTATATTCTTCGAGCTATGGGGTTCTGAAGTACCCCCCAGAATAATGCAAAATTTAATACAAAAGCTCAAGTATCTGAACAACTAATGCATTAATCACCATGATTCTTTGCATGGATATTGATCATGGAGTGTTTCATCAATTTCTGGAGATTGGTGGCGCCACCTATATTTTTTTTTTATTTTTTTACGATTTTTTTTCTCTACTTTTGTGATCTTTAAACATTTGGCCATCTGTAAACAGGGCACAAATCATAATGACTGGACCTAGAATCTTCTGTCCCCACCTCCAGGGAAGCCCATAAAAGGTATACATGGAAACCCGAAATAAGGTCCCTGTTACCCATATTCTGTGAGCTATGGGGCTCTGAAGTACCCCCCCCCCCGAATTAAGATTTGGTCATATATTAACAGGGCACAAATCATAATGACTGGACCTAGAATCTTCTTTCTTGACATGCAGGGAGGCCTTTGGAAAGTCTCTTTGGAAATCTGAAATTAGGTCTCTGTTACCCATATCCTTCATCCTCTGGGGCTCCGAGGTACTCCCCAGAATAAAGATTTGGTCATCTGTTAACAGAGCACAAATTATAATGACTTGACCTAGAATCTCCTTTCTTGATATGCTGGGAGGCCCCTGAAAAGTCTTCTTGTGCACCTGAAATTACATCTCTGTTACCCATATCCTTAATCCTATGCGGCTTTGAAATACCCCCCAGAATAAACATTTGGTCATCTGTTAACAGGGCACAAATCATAATAACTGGACCTAGAATTTTATTTTTTGACATGCTGGGAGACCCCTGAAAAGTCATCTTGTAAACCTTGAAAATAGGTGTCTGTTACCCATATCCTTCATGCTACAGAGCTCCATAGTACCCCAATGAATATTGGATGATTTTATACAAAAGGTCAAGTTTGGAAAAAGTATTTCATTCAAATTTGACATTCACATGATAAAATTACTTTTGTCAATGTCTTCCTGGTCAGCTGAGCGTCATGACCCCTGGGTCACTTGTTAAAATCCTTAATCTATGAGACAGGGCCCCCTGATATACGTCAACTACGGTCGTATTGAAGATTTTCAGACTCTGCGAGATGTGTACAATCTCAGTCTGAACGGCACGATAGCTATAGCGAGATACGGAAAAATATTCCGCGGATCAAAGGTAGGTGACGAACATTGTAATAATTATATATCACTCATTTGACATCTAATTGCTTAGCAATCATTTCACCTATTACTGTTATCTCTTTCACAAGTACTTACACATATGCCTATTTTTTCGGAGGTTAACCCTATTGCTTACTTACTGTCAGTTCTATAGAACTACCTCATCTGGCTATTTGTTTGGAAGTAAACCCTATTGCCTACTTACTGTCATTTCTATAGAACAACCTCATCTGGCTATTTTTCGGAAGTAAACCCTATTGCTTACTTACTGTCAGTTCCATGGAACTATCTCATCTGTCTATTGGTTCGGATGTAAACCCTGTTGCTTACTTACTGTGGGTTCTATAGAACTATCTGATGTGGCTTTTTATTCGGGAGTAAACCCTATTGCTTACTTATTGCAAGTTCTAAAGAACTACCTCATCTGGCTATTTGTTCAGAAGTAAACCCATTGCTTACTTACTGTCAGTTCTACAGAACTACCTGATCTGGCTTTTTATTGGGCAGTTAACCCTATTGCTTACTCTCAGTTTTATAGATTGACATTAAACGAAAGCAAACTCTGTTGTCCCTGTTGACATTTTGGTAAAGGTAAAGTTTGAAAATGATTATGTAACGTAATATAAAAGGACTAACTGAACAAACCTGAACTGAAGTGTTCGAAAGAATAATCTGATGTCAGTATTTTAAAAGAAACTTTATCATTTGATGCACTTTTCTGTCATACTCGTGATGAGCTGTTCTGTAGGCAATAACCATTGTGTATGATATCCAGGTGAAGAACGCTCAGGATTACGGTTGTATAGGCGTGATTCTCTACTCTGATCCGGGAGAGGTCGCTCCAGAGGGGACTGATCCCGAGCACGTGTACCCGAAAACCAAGTACATGCCGTCTACGGGGATCCAGCGTGGCTCTGTCCTCGGGATCTCTGTTGTACCTGGCGATCCCCTCACTCCGGGTTACCCCGCAACCGGTCAGCTAGTTTAATCTAGTATACCAACAATATTCAACCACGCATTAATTCTATAACCATCATATTGTACACCCACCAGATTTTCAGCGACAATGGCAGTTACTTATTGAGGAAAGTTTTAAAAATACACGATGGTTATCACATCGAGATCCCACATCAGGATCCAGATCAAAACGTAATCATCTCCTTGCCGTATTGCGCATCTTTTCAAAGATGGACACGGGTTCATAAACAAATAATGAGACTGACAGAATGAAAAAAGACGTTACACATTTTCATTAACAAAGCCACGTGATCAATATTATAAAGGTCCCAGCATTGACTCGGTTCGCCGCCTTTTGTTTGTAGAGCAGGCCTATAGGATACCTGAGAACGAGTCTTATGTTTTGCCGACCATTCCCTCCCACCCCATCAGCTACGGGGATGCACGATTTTTTCTAAGGTACGGTATATTATAATTTTTACAAAAGAAAATAAGCGAATTAATAAGCATTCCCAATTAATCGTGTAAAGCTCAATATTCGACTATTTTTTATAGAATAATTCAGTAATTTTTTTTATGTCAACATGAAAAAGACCTCTTAAATTATACATTGCTAGTTCAGCGATTTAATCTTAAAAAATAGACGGACAATACATTTTTTTCTTGTACGCAAACCAACCAGTTCAAGACATGATAAGTGGATTTTTATAGTCAGTTTTCGTTAAATGGATACTTCGTTGATCTTGTAACCCGTGTTCTAACTGAAACACGACAGTGTTTGTCTTTTTTAACCAGAAAAAAAAATAAAAGTTTGTCTTTATGACAGCATGATTCCTTTCAGGGAAATCGGTGGACCAAAAGCCCCAGAGAATTGGCAAGGGAAGTTGGGTTTTGAATTCCACATTGGACCAGGTCTCCTTGATGCTACCAAGTACCAAGTTCTTTTTCAATTTATTGTTTCATTTTTTCATCATAATTATATAGGTTAATACAATAAACTAATCAGCTAAATTTAATCTGCTTTATCTCGGTACTTCGATCATTTACAATTAAAACTTATATCTTATCAATACAATACATCCATAATACTATGAATAAGAATGAGGCACGAGGTAGATGATGTGACGTACGAGGCAATGAAACAATAAAGCCAAATACAATATTATGTAACTTTATGTAACATTATGTAGCAAGTCTTTGCCTTATGGAGCAGAAATATATCCATCGCCCTTTTAATTTACAGAATCAGGCTTATTCAAGGTACTTTTTTTATAAATTCCGTACTTTCTTCCTCAAGGTCAGGAACCATAATAGCTGTAAGTCAAGCACAGTAAGGGCCAACAGTAATTGTTTTTAAAGTAAAAATAATTACAGTTCCTTTTTTCAACGAATTGTAAACTTAATCGATTATTTTTTTCTCATCCTGGAAGGTAACTGTAATTGTTATTAATTGCCTTGGAAAAAATAAAGTCGCCGTTGTCCGTTTGTTTAACTGTCATCAAGTTTACTCATAAATCTTTTTGACAGATTTTGAAAAGAAAATTTAAGGGGGTTAGGAAACACAAAAGAAACAAACCAGTAAAATTTGGAGGTAATCGGGATCACCATAATTAAGTTTTTGTGTGTAAAGATTTTTTTTCATTCTGGAGATATTGCAGTTGAGACGATTGTCAATGTACGGAACCTAATATCAACAGATCACGTAGTCGTGAGGAGCATCAATTTGGTTATGGAGATGAAACAAAATCAGATTCTGTAACACTAGGCAGCGTGAAATGTCTAGGGGAATGAATAAAAAAGTCAGTGGTTTTTTTGTTAACAAATAATTATAATTTATTCTTAAAACAATCCTAACATTACAATACACTAAATCAATACAATCACAAAGTATAACAACAGTACAACAGTAAATCAATACAAGTATATAAATAAAGTGTACAGTTCCTGGTTACCACCACTGTCACAGCGACAACAAGTCCTTTATAATGTATAATCCAGTTCACATAAATCTTCTCGGAGAATAACAGTCCAGTTATAACACATAATCAATGTGTTGTAATCCAAAAGTGAAGTTTGAGTAGTAATCCCAAAGGCAAACTGAAGACTTTATAAAATCCGTCAAAAATTCGAAGAAGATCTATAACTGCTGAAATTATTGGATAGGTCCACAAACTGGCTAACACTCTTTCGTGTACGCTGGAATATTTCTCTCTTCTCTCTAAAACACAGCCCCTTATTTATAACTTTTCACCTTTATCCAAGAACTTTCCATTTCCCGAACAATCCAAAGAACCCAACAATACACACGTTACAGGAAACATCTAGATCAAAGAACGCTGTTTTTTACTACATGTCAGGGTTCACAGGTGGGCCGGCCCGGCTCGCGTGTCGCCCATGGCAACGGACAATGCTAGCGCTGCACATACACATGTAAGACTGCTGCATACAATAAAAGAGACATCTGTAACATCATTCACTAGTATATAACGAGAAACTTAAGTGTCAGTTTCTGAACTAGGTGACACTGCCTGTGTTGTAACAGCTTTTGCCCAATTGGAGCCGCCTTTGCACAGCTGACCTTTGATGCATCCTTCAAGTGGGCTTTGTGACACACATTTTTCTCAGCTTGCAGTAAAATACCTAGTAGCGCTTACAAGGCAGTTTGATGGGGATCCTGTACGCTCTGAACACAGCGCGTGACCTCCCGGCCCAGTGAACTTCCACTCACACACTGTGAGAAATAGCAGGATTCTTCAGGTTTGGCAACACCCAGTCAGTTTGCGCTGGATAAAGTAAAATCTGATTGGCTCAGCGTTTAAAAAAATCTGCAGAACTGCTAGAAGAAATCTGATTGGCTTAGCGCGCGTGTAAACAAACATAGCTATGCGGGGCAAGCTTGTGCGGCACGCAATACAGGAAATATGCAGAGAGTGGGGGATAACTGACCTCAGGCAAGTCAGTATACAGACTGTGTTGAAAGCTGACGATTGCATCGTGTGTATTCCAATGGGGTGAAAAAAGTCTGTGCTGCCAAGCGCTTACCACCACAGTGTAAAGTGACCGGTATCTCGAAGAACATCCGTTTGTGCTGGTGATATCTGCAATGTGTTTGGTTAAATATAACACAAGGGGAATTCCACAGAGACAGCACCGTCTGGTTGCCAAACTTAACCGGCAACCGCGGTTTATTGCAGCGGTTAGTGTAGCGAATAGTTGAGCGTTGCGTAGCCGCTGTTTATGGAGCGCAGGGATCCTGGTTTTCACCGAATATGGTGATCATGAATGTTGACTGAAGTACATATGCAGTCCTTGGAAACCTTTCAGCTAAATTCATTTACAAGTTAAGATTTGATTCACTTATTTAACTGAATTTATTTAATTATCGACCGTCACATATTTTAGGAGCCCTAACCAAGCTCTGACCCAGTTTCTGTTATTATAATAATGTAAATTAGCTATCAGCAAAAAGGATATTGCAAAAGTTATTATAATTAATAAGAGGTAATTGTAATTGTAATCAATTACTTTTCTGTAAACACTAACTTCATTTTAATTGTAATCAGTCACTTTTAAAAGTAATTATATTTGTAATTGATTACTTCTAGAGCATGTAGACGTAATTCTGATTTACAGGACAGTCAGGTTGCACGTGGGTGCGAAGAACAAGAGAGAGAAAACATACAACACGATCGGCTACCTCCCCGGTGCCATAGAACAAGGTATTACAGCCTTATAATGTTCCATGTTACTTTAAAAAATAGTTGAGTATCATATTACTGGTTAAATCAAGCATACTAATGTAGGTTTTAATTTCTGTCTAATTATAGAATGGCATGTAACTTATCGTCTGATACCAAGCTGCTGACTTGTCTCTCGTTCTTAACACCGCACGGGACCTGATGACATGCAACCTTGCACGGGGAAATTGTGGATCTTCTTGCGTTCCTCTCTCTCTCTCTCTTGCCTCGCTCTCAGGTCCGTCTACAAGGACCAAGGTCTTTATGGCAACCAGGGGTTACAAGTTGCCCCAGACATCTTACACATAGTATATGCAAATCTCCAACACTCCCCCCTGTTTTCTAAAAGGAGACCCTGTCTCCAAAACTTAAAAATAAAGCACAACTGTAGTGGAAGCCTCACTGCTCAGCAGTGCCGACCTCTATTACTTAAAAGGGGATTTAGCACATGTCCAGTGAATATCCCACACAGGATTCACAAATATAAACGACGACACACCAAATAAAAGCATGACCATTAGAACAGCCCAGTCCCGGCTGCTCTGCGTGGAGCCCGTACCCAGCGCATGGTTCCTCCGACTCTGAACAAATCTTTTTTTTTCTCTCTCTTTTTTCTTTTGTGTATATATATATATATATATATATATATATATATATATATATATATATATATATATATATTTGTAAGTACTTCAATACTTCTCTGAATAGCACTTCTTAGAAATGCTCATAGAGACTGGTGGCATTACTGCTGGTGATTCGCACCCTGTCAACCACTGAGACTCCCCGCAGTCTCGCCAAGCGCTGCAACACCTGGAACAAGTCCAATGATGTATCAGTGAGATACGGGAATCTGATTCGAGTAGAAGTCTTTCGAGGGACAACTCCTTCAAAGCCTGGCAGGTGGAGTCATCCTCCATGGACTTTCTGGTAACACCAAAATAAGAATCCTGTAAAGTCTCTTGCCATTCGTTAGCCTTCTCTAATTTACCCACAAAACAGTGCCTGTGCACTCTCAACTGTGTCATGTTGGTGTCCTTCAGGAGGTTCAACATAACTGCTGCCGCTTTACCACTGCCCCTAACATGGATCACGAGGACACGGTTGCTGACTTGGTTGGTTCGGATAGCCTGCAACAAATACCTTAGGAAGCTATTCTGGTTGGCCTGTTCACTGGGGGGGTCCCTGAGTATTCCAGGCCTACCTCCCCAATGGCCGCGGCCTCGGAGCATTTGACCTTGTTAATGACCTCGATCGCCTTCCAGGCTGGAATTTTCTCCTTGCCAACCACCCTGGATGCAGCCCAATTGCCAGCTTGGTGGTTAGCCCGGGAACCTCCATTGGTGGCTCCTTGTTACTGTTTGGGAACACCCTGTTGTCCACCACACCAAACACAGGAAATATTTGGTGACCCATATGCTCACAGAAGACACTCCACGTCCTGTGAACAGTACCATAAAGCAACCTGTCTGCGTGCATATGGGCGTCTATAACAGCCGGCGCCATCATCTCTCTGTCCTCCCAAGTCTTGTAGTGGATCTCCTCCGGTACCCTCTCTATCAACCTCTACCAGATCGAATATTGGAGTATGGACGCCTCGGAGTTGGGTGTAGACGCCTGCAGCACATCGGGCTTGGTCAATCCACACACTGCTGCCACCTGACGAAGCAAGGCTGCATGCGGGTCTGTAAATCCCTCTTCCGACCGCATCCTCAGGTGATCGAAACAATCCATGTCTCAGCACATACTGCAGCAACTGTGCAATTGTTTGCAGTTTGAGAGCAGCACTTAGACAATACAGTAAACTGTATGCTCTCCTGACATACCGTCGTTTGTGACTCTCGGCTAACGCGTCCCAATCATGACTATGGCCCCTTTTCCGATCATATGCGTCACCAGTGGAGATACGGCAGGTATGGCAAGCCGTCTCTGGGACGACCCAGAAGGGTAAATGCCGACAGATCACATGCTGATGTACATGACGCGGCGAATATGGCTCATGACAGACAGGACATGGCCTACTGTCGTAGGCAGATGACTTCTTGGGGGCATATCCTGTGGCTTCTTGTTCTTGTCCCCCACACATTTCTGTTCTACCTCGTTTTCGAAGATCCGTAGACGTTGAGCCCTCGTCACTCTGTCCAGGTGTCTGGGACTCCACCACAACCCTCCTCTGTGACTCCGCTGAGCGGGACTTCACAGAGGGAAACGTCTCTCCGACATCCTGTTCCCCCTCGCTACTCTCTCCACTATATACCGGAACAAACTCGTGCTCCCTCGGCTCCATATCTGCAAATAGACTTTGGGGCACTTAAAACACTTATTCCTATACCTTAACTATGTTAGTACAGAAGAATCTTAACACCTAGTCATTCTCTCCTTCACCACTAGATATCACATAATCATGCAAATATATTGGTCTCCGCCTGTTCCTGTTAGACCTCCTCGACTGCTGTGCAGGCATATCCCCTGAAGGAGACCTTACTCTATCTTGGGACGAGGTCCTCGCAGGAACTCGGGATTCTGGATTGGAAATGTCCTCTAACACCTGTTCCCCCTGTTGACTATCCCCATTTAGCCCTTGTATGTGCACTGGCTCGTGAGGGGTTACCTATATCGGACCACCAGCCCCACTGCCTTCATCCTCGCCCACGCTATCGGGTGTCAACAGTTTATGTGTCGCCCGACGCAACCATAAAGGGTACGAGGTCTTGGTGCAGAGCTTAAGATTGTTAAAGTGCCAATACTTGTCTTTATTGCTCTGACGCGTCCTGATAAGGTAAACAGGGGGTTTGACTTTATGACCAAGTAAGGACCCTTCCACACAGGCTGCAATTTTGGGCTTAATCCCTTTTTACTGGTCCTATCCCGCACATATACCACATCCCCAGGGGCAAAATGGGTTTCGTTACACCTCAAGTTGTAGTCGGATTCTTGCGTTACCAGACTTAGCTTTAATGTATCTCGGACAACCTTGTTTATTTCCGCCTGCCTCTCGATCAGATCCTGCACCCACTGCTCTGGACCCTGCACCTTTAATGGTGCTGGAAGGCTTCCCAGGACAAGATCGACTGGCTGTATTACCTCACGCCCCAACATGACCTCATTTGGCGTGAAACCAGTGGTTCAATTCACAGTGGCATGCATCGCCTTTTTTACTAAAAGCAGATCCTCGTCCCACCTATAAGTGTTGCCCTCAATAGAACACCTTATCAGTTGCAGCAATGTCCTATTCTGCACCTCCACCTGACCATTGGACGAGGGGTGATAGGGTATTGCGCGCTATTCCCATTGACCTACAGAACGCTGCAAATAGATTAGATTGAAAGTTCTGCCCTTGGTCTGTATGGACCTCCAATGGACAGCCAAATGTCACGACAAAATGTTCCAGAAATTTCTGGGCCACTAAATCTGCCTGCTGGTCTAAGTGCACTCTTTCCATTGGAAATCCCGCATGGTACCTTCTAAGTCTGGCCATGGCATTCCGAGGAACTTTCTTTTCTTGATTGCAAACTTTACAATTCATTACGAACAGTTTGCACTCGTTTTCATGTTTGGCCAAAAGAAAACACGCTTTAACTTTGCATATGTTCTATCTCTCCCAAAGTGTCCTGCAAATTTCGCATAATGACATAGGCCTTTAAGGATATGTGGATATTTAAGGATTGTGGAACCACCAGTGCTGGTCTTTCTTCCAGTAAATCATGCCAAATGTAATACAACACCCCTTCCTTCACTTTTAAGTTCCGCCGTTTCAACAGAAGGGATTTTGTCACTGGGCCTGACAGGAATAACTCTGCCTGTGATGGCTCACTCTCTTTTGCAAGCCACTCCATGACAGGGCCGATGTCGCTGTCATCCTGCTGTCCTCTCCTAAGATTCTTTGCTGAGTAGGTCTGTGCCCAGTTGCTTTGTATCCAACTCTCTCCCATGGTTGCAGGATCCGGAGGCTGTTGTAGTGTTTCTGGTTCAACGGTAACCACCTCATCCTGCTGGCTCTCACTACCAGTATAATCCTCAAACATTCCCGTCAAAAACAAATCTTCCGCTTCAACTCCTTTACCGTCGTTCTCGGTGCTGTTTACTACACTGGATTCCTCTGAAGAGTTGGATGTGCAACCCTCATCCACAGATAGAACTTTGGCGTACTTGACCAAAAAGTGTTCTGACTCGATTTTGCCAAGCGCCGATAACGGTCCACAAGGCTCAGTTCTAAGAGAACTTGGAACCAATGGAACTACATCGTCAACCTCTTCTGAGAACTGGTTCCATTGTTTGTGAGCTCTCTCACAATAGGCACAACCCTCAATGTGCCTAAACCGAGTTAGCCATGCCAAGCTGTTATGATCAGTTCTTATCGTAAACTGCCTGCCGAGCAGGTAGTGTCTAAAATGGCGACAGAACTTTACGACAGCTAACAACTCCTTCCTTGTGGTACAATATTTTCTCTGCGCTGCTAACAGCACATGACTGGCAAAAGCAACAGTCCTTTCTTTGCCCTCCTGGATCTGCGATAGCTCAGCCCCGATTGTTCCATCTGACGCATCACAGTCAAGGATAAACATGCCCTCCCTTTGAGGGAAAGCCAAGCAGGGTTGAGAACTCAACGACTGTTTCAAAACTTCAAATGATGCCTGATGTTTCCGGCAACCCATTGAAATTGATCTTTTGCTTGGTCAGCTGGAACAATGGCTCCGATAAACCTGCATATCCTCGCATATGAGCACGGTGATAGTTTGCGTACCCTAAGAAGCTTTCCAACTCCTTCCTGTTGGTTGGAGGGGGCCATTTCTGCAAGACTTCTTCTTTCGCAGGACTTATGTTTACACCCTCTCTAGTAATCTTCCGTCCCAAGAATTCAATTTTCTGTCTAAACAGGCAGCACTTAGTAGGCTTTAACCTCAAATTGTACCGTCGGAGTCTGTCAAAAACCCTTGCTAGACTTGCCAGATGTGACTCAAAGCTCTTGCCCAGAACTATTACATCATCCAGGTAGACGAGGACTTCCATCTATATCAACCAGGTCAAAACCAGATTGATTGCACGCTGGAATGTCGATGGTGCGTTGCAGAGTCCCATACCTATTCTGGTGTGCTCGTACAACCCATACTTTGTGATGAAACCGTCTTTCTACTCGATTCCTCATCTAATTCTATCTGGTAATACCCAAATGCTAAGTCAAGGGTGCTAAAGAACTGGGCCCCCGCCAAGGTATCCAGACAATCCTCTATCAATGGCAGAGGGTACAAATCCTTGACAGTCCTATCGTTAAGGGACCTATAATAACGCACCAGCGTACAGACCCATCTTTCTTTCTTTTGCACCAACACCGGCGCAGACGCCCACTCCGAAACTGATGGCCTCATAACACCTGCAGTCAAAAGCTTGTCAAGATTTTTTTCCCTCGCCCTCAAAACCTAACGGAGTTCTTCTCATTCGTTCCCGTACATGCGGTGCACTTCCGGTGTCAATTCTATGCTGGATTCCCTTCATGCACCCCAAATCCAGATCATGAGATGCAAATACATCTTGGTAACTCATCAGGAGCTCCCCAAGACTCGTCAACTGAGACTCTGTCAGCTCCTTTTTTCTTGTGTTTTCAAACAAGGTAACTAGGTGTTGCGGCATTCCTGCCATAACCTCAGACAGTCTATCCTGTAGTTCACCTCCAGAACTGTCACAGACCGGTGAACTGACACTCCCTGTGTCAGCTCCTATACATGCTTCTCTAGAGCACGACTCCACTAAACCGCAACCTGATGGCTCTATGGGTAGATTTACATTGCCGCCCGCAAACGGGCCTGCAAAGTCTTCTTGGACAACAGATAGCCTCACTACAGGTGACACAACGGCTTGGTGGAATCCACGACATCCATCTCAGATGACGCTCGAGTCACTTCCCTGAGCAAAGGCACAGCATCCATCTCAGATGCTTCTCCTGAAGTGCCGTTAGGCAAGCTTATGACACCCATCTCAGATGCCACCTCAGTAACTCCCTTGGGTACAACCACAGCATCCAACTCAGATGCTGCCCCGAAGACTTCATTCTCCCTGAGAATAACAGCGTTTTCCTGACTGTTAATCACATTAACATACCCATTACTCAAAGTTACTGTAGCTGCCGCCAACAATCCCCTTCGACTTAACCATGGCTCTATCAAAAGGCCTGGTTTCCCCACCGTAGCATCTTGCACCGACACCGGAACGGCTGCCACCGAACTGGCCGAAATAACACTTCTTTTAGCCATCACCACTCTATAAATAGGATAGCTAACACCATCTAGTCCTCCCTTGAACGTTGCATTAATCGGTCTACCATACCATCTCACCAGTTTCAAAGTCTATGACACACTCTTGTCACATAGAAAACCGAGCCCTAGCAGAACAGGATCAGGTATTTCTGCCACATACACCGTCCAAGTATGTACCGAATTTCCTAACTTGGTGGAAATTCCTTCCCTTTTTACAGCTGAAACTTTTTCTTCCTGGTCCCCGATACCCTCAAGGATCACCTTTTTGCCTTCCTGCTTTTCAAAAGTTTCCCCCAAATACTCGTTGGCTTACCACTGTTACCTGAGCCGCACTGTCGACAATGGCTTCACTCTCCCGACCATTAACGACAATCGGTACCACTAGACTTAGTCCCATGCACCTCCTGATGTGTATTACGTCACTGTCCTCCTGAACCTGGGGCTCCTCGGAATTATAACTGCTTATCACTTGTTGATCTGTTGTCACAGCTCCTCCTGGAGCTATTTGTTCCTTGACATCTGGAATCACACAAGAAATTATTTGGCAATTGTCTACTACATGGTCACTTTCAATAATTCTTTGGTTTCTGTTTCTTGACTAGGCATACTGGAAAACCCCTAATCCGCTCGCATATCTGGTACACAGTTACTTGAAACAACATTGCAGCCACAATCATCAGAAACACATGGCCGACTTTCATTACTTACACTAACACTTTATACCGCTGATTCAACCTTTCCCTGTTGGCCTGTCGGTTCGGTCGAGCTATGGCCACCTGCCTCGACTCCTACAAGTTTAAAGGCTGTTGCTGACCTTCTGGTGGGCACTGTGCACCGCTAGAGGTTCCCACAGTAGCAGCTACTGTTTCAGCAGCCCTCGGCTGCCGAGTAGGACAATTCCGTGCGAAGTGACCATTCCTGCGACATTTAAAGCACAGAGTTTGATTGCGACCTCTACCTGCATTCTGTTGGAAATGCTGACCACTCTGTCGATACCTTTTCCCCAGTCTCTCAAACTGGAAAACGAATGTGTACCAGTCCTCCTCACCACTAAATGTTGGCATCCTGGCAGAGACTGGTGACCTACGTCTTCTACTGTGGCATCTTTGGTAATTTTGATATCCACGATTCCCAGAGCGCCGAAAACGGTTACCCACATGAGAATCGCTGTCATACTCTGACGACACACTAGGTTCCCTGCTGGTAATGCATGACGACTCATCAGAGCTGTCGTGCAATTCATGCCGCTGCTAATGCCTCCTTCCCCATCTCTCATAATTGTGTTCCCTGGTGGGCCGCCCAAAAGCCATGTTCCTCCTTGACATCCGCTGTGGCCAATGTCTGTCCTGATTGCCACTGGACCAATGAGTAGCAAGGGCACTGGCTCCTTGATGATCCTTTTAGTGCCATAAACTATCACTATCATCATGTGAGACTGGCCTCGGTTGGCCTGAACTGCCGTCTCTCGGATCCTTTGAGGATCGATCATGATGGTTTCTGGTACGCCGCTCAGCAACTGTTCCAGGGGGACTCTGTCTATATACACTTGGTTGCGGCTGCAGGTGACCTTTCTTGATGGCTGTCAATAGTGCTGCTACAGAATTAACCAATGGGGTAGCTTAAGTATGTGTCGGCTCTGGAAGGGCAGCTATTTGACAGGGCGGAGTGGATCTTATCTCTTGTACAAGTGGCGCCACCTGTGGTGGCAGTATCTGCTTGGTAGGCAGAGATTCCATGCGGGGTGCAGTACGGGTTGCATGATCTGATACAAGGTTGGCAGGGTGATGCCTATCATTGGAATTCCCCCTAAAATTTACTCCCATACATACTTCTGATTTTAGGACAGATATCTGTGGGCATACACTATCTGATGGGACTTGGTCTTGCTGGCACATAACATTATCAAGAACTGCTAACCTGTCATGTAGGTTTCTCAGGTAAAAGGTAAGAGGCATTATCAGGTAAAACAGACTTACCTGCCACTGTTCTCCCAGTATCTTTATGCACATTAGATGTGGAACCCACTCTAGTGACAAAATGCTGTGATGCCCCCCTTAGGACATTAGGTCATGATGATACAGCTGGAAAGTTGCTGAATGCCAGGGCGTTAGCACCAAAATTGGAACGTGCCAGTACTGGGCTACTCTGGGCCAGAACAGGATGAGATGCAGCACGGGAGTGAGAAATTACAAAAACACCCGCAGAGAATAATTCCTGCTAGGACTGGAAAGATCTACCCGAAATCCGGGCCAAATCTTCACAACTAAACCTAGGTTTTCACTACATAGGCCCACAATAGCTCGGGCAACAAATTCTGGGAGTAGAGTTGGATTTGCCTTCATCAAGTCAGCTGCAGTAGCTGTGCTTAGATCAATCACGTGAGACATAATTATATCTAATGATCAAGGTCAAGGTCAAAACATGCAAATGTTACACACAACTATGTTAGCAATAAGTAGTTCACTACTTCAGCATGCAATGCAGGCACATGCAGAACATAAATCAGATGTAATTAACAGTACAACTGTACTCATTAACATCAAAGTTCAGTAAATACTTAAATACACATCTTAAATATTCATCTCAATACCCATATCGGCATTATCTTAGTAAAAACAAATTAATTCTATTTATATGTACTTCTACTGTCAACAAATTAACCTAAATCCCCAGGTTTATTAAATACAATGTATTTGTCCCAAGAAAAACTAGAAATAATATATTACACACGGTATTAACTGTTCATACACGTGAAATGACTATTTCCCGAAGTCGCAGCGAGTTTACATGCATTCCATCTCAGGATTAGAACTGCGCGACCATGCTGCCATCTGGTGGTAAGCCCAGTTACGATTTCACGCCAGCTAGTCTGGCCGGTGACCTCTGACCTCTGGTGAACAGGACGCTGGAAATTTTCTTGAAACTTTCGAGAAATCACTACATCCCGGTTGTTAAATCGCTTTTACTTAACAAGCATCAAACTAACGTCCAGCTCATTACCTTTATGAACAAAAGGGAAATGTCAGGCACCGAAAGACCGAAATAATAAAACCTGTCACTGCTAATTAAAACGAGCAGGGATCGTGAAAACAATGCCTAAATTAGAATTTTCACATTAGGCAAGATGGCCGCTGGCTACTCGCCCGGGCGAACCGAGTTAAAAACAACGGAACTTTTATGTTGGGCGCCAGTTAATGTAGGTTTTAATCTCTGTCTAATTATAGAATGGCATGTAACTTATCGTCTGATACCTAGCTGCTGACTTGTCTCTCGTTCTTAACACCGCACGGGACCTGATGACATGCAACCTTGCATGGGGAACTTGTGGATCTTCTTGCATTCCTCTCTCTTTCGCATCGCTTTCAGGTCCGTCTCCAAGGACCATAGTCTCTATGGCAACCAGTGGTTACAAGTTGCCCCAGACATCTTACACATAGTATATGCAAATCTCCAACAATACTACGGGAATTTAATCATTTTATCGATAAATATACACACTATGAATACAGGAAGGGTTAATACAAAACCCAAGAAAATTATTCATTCGGTAACTTAACATTTGCTGAAAGTCTCATACAAAGCGTTGGACAATGATCAGTTCTCTTTTAGTGGATTGTACACAGAATATTAAAAAAAATTATATCATACTACTGAATATCAAGTTTTTACCACTTGTTCAAGGAAATGAACAAGTCACGTGATTTATGGATTTTCAGACCGTTACGTGATACTCGGTAACCATCGTGACGCGTGGGTTTTTGGAGGCGTGGATCCGACCAGTGGGACAGCGGCCATGGCGGAGCTGACGAGGGTGCTGGGTAAACTTTACAGGGAAGGTGTGTGATCTTAAAATATTAGAAAAAAAAACAATATTTTTTATAATTATCTTAAATTCTAAATTTATGATTGAATAAAATTAATTTGATTTTGCACCACAGGGTGGCGCCCCCGTCGGACTCTGGTGTTTTGTAGCTGGGGAGCCGAAGAATACGGCCTGCTGGGATCGACCGAGTGGGTTGAGGTATGTATTCGTCTACTGATGTTAGTTATCTGCTGGGATCGATCGAGTGGGCTGAGGTCTGTTTTCGCCTGGTTATCTTAGTTATCTGCTGGGAACTACCGAGTTGGCTGAGGTCTGTTTTCGCCTGGTTATCTTAGTTATCTGCTGGGAACTACCGAGTGGGCTGAGGTCTGTTTTCGCCTAGTTTTCTTAATTATCTGCTGGGAACTACCGAGTGGGCTGAGGTCTGTTTTCGCCTGGTTATCTTAGTTATCTGCTGCGATCGACCGAACTGGATGAGGTCTGTTTCCGCCTGGTTATCTTAGTTGTCTGCTGGAATCGACCGAGTGGGCTGAGGTCTGTTTTCGCCTGGTTATCTTAGTTATCTGCTGGGATCGACCGAGTGGGTTGAGGTTAGTTTTCGCCTGGTTATCTTAGTTGTCTGCTGGGGTCGACCGAGTGGGCTGGGGTCTGTTTTCGCCTAGATCTCTTAGATATCTGCTGGGATCGACCAAGTGGGCTGAGGTCTGTTTTCGCCTGGTTATTTTAGTTATCTGCTGGGATCGACCGAGTGGGCTGAGATCTGTTTTCGCTTGGTTATCTTAGTTATCTGCTGTGATCGACCGAGTCGGCTCAGGTGTGTTTTCGCCTGGTTATCTTAGTTATCTGCTGGGACCGACCGAGTTGGCTGAGGTCTGTTTTCGCCTGGTTATCTTTGTTAACTGCTGGGATCGACCGAGTGGGTTGAGGTTAGTTTTCCTTGGTTATCTTAGTTATCTGCTAAGATCGATCGAGTAGGCTAAGGTCTGTTTTCGCCTGGTTATCTTAGTTATTTGCTGGGATCGACCGAGTGGGCTGAGGTCTGTTTTTGCCTGGTAATCTTAGTTATCTGCTGGGATCGACCGAGTTGGCTGAGGTCTGTTTTCGCCTGGTTATCTTAGTTATCTGCTGGGACCGACCGAGTAGGCTGAGGTCTGTTTTCGCCTGGTCATCTTAGTTATCTGCCGGGATCCACTGAGTGGGTTGAGGTCTGTTTTCGCCTGGTTATCTTAGTTATCTGCTGGGATCGATCGAGTAGGCTAAGGTCTGATTTCGCCTGGTTATCTTAGTTATCTGTTAGGATCGACCAAGTTGACTGAGGTCTGTTTTCGCCTGGTTATCTTTGTTATCTGCTGGGTACGACCGAGTGGGCTGAGATCTATTTTCGCCTGGTAATCTTTGTTATCTGCTGGCATCGACCGAGTGGGTTGAGGTCTGTTTTTGCCTGGTTATGTTTCTTATCTGCTAAGATCGATCGAGTAGGCTAAGGTCTGATTTCGCCTGGTTATCTGAGTTATCTGCTGGAATCTACCGAGTGGGTTGAGGTCTGATTTCGCCTGGATATCTTAGTTATCTGCTGGGATCGACCAAGTTGACTGACGTCTGTTTTTGCCTGGTTATCTTAGTTATCTGCTGGGACCGACCGAGTAGGCTGAGGTCTGTTTTCACCTGGTCATCTTAGTTATCTGCTGGGATCCACCGAGTGGGTTGAGGTCTGTTTTCGCCTGGTTATCTTTGTTATCTGCTGGGACCGACCGAGTGGGCTGAGGTCTGTTTTCGCCTGGCAATCTTTGTTATCTGCTGGGATCGACCGAGTGGGTTGAGGTCTGTTTTCGCCTGGTGATCTTAGTTATCTGCTGGGATCGATCGAGTTGGCTGAGGTCTGTTTTCGCCTGGTTATCTTTGTTATCTGCTGGGTTCGACCGAGTGGGCCGAGGTCTGTTTTCGCCTGGTAATCTTTGTTATCTGCTGGCATCGACCGAGTGGGCTGAAGTCTGTTTTCGCCTGGTAATCTTTGTTATCTGCTGGCATCGACCGAGTTGACTGAGGTCGGTTTTCGCCTGGTTATCTTAGTTATCTGCTGGGACCGACCAAGTAGGCTGAGGTCTGTTTTCGCCTGGTTATCTTTGTTATCTGATGGGACCGACCGAGTGGGCTGAGGTCTGTTTTCGCCTGGTAATCTTAGTTATCTGCTGGGATCGACCGAGTAGGCTGAGGTGTGATTTCGCCTGGATATCTTAGTTTTCTGCTGGGATCGACCGAGTTGACTGAGGTCTGTTTTCGCCTGGTTATCTTAGTTATCTGCTAAGATCGATCGAGTAGGCTAAGGTCTGTTTTCGCCTGGTTATCTTAGTTATTTGCTTGGATCGACCGAGTGGGCTGAGGTCTATTTTGCCTGGTTATCTAAGTTATCTGCTGGGATCGACCGAGTTGGCTGAGGTCTGTTTTCCCCTGGTTATCTTTGTTATCTGCTGGGATCGACCGAGTAGGCTGAGGTCTGTTTTCGCCTGGTCATCTTAGTTATCTGCTGGGATCCACCGAGTTGGTTGAGGTCTGTTTTCGCCTGGTTATCTTAGTTAGCTGCTGGGATCGATCGAGTAGGCTAAGGTCTGATTTCGCCTGGTTATCTTAGTTATCTGTTAGGATCGACCAAGTTGACTGAGGTCTGTTTTCGCCTGGTAATCTTTGTTATCTGCTGGCATCGACCGAGTGGTTTGAGGTCTGTTTTTGCCTGGTTATGTTTCTTATCTGCTAAGATCGATCGAGTAGGCTAAGGTCTGATTTCGCCTGGTTATCTTAGTTATCTGCTGGGATCGACCAAGTTGACTGACGTCTGTTTTTGCCTGGTTATCTTAGTTCTCTGCTGGGATCGACCGAGTTGGCTGATGTCTGTTTTTGCCTGGTTATCTTTGTTATCTACTGGGATCGACCGTGTGGGCTGAGGTCTGTTTTCGCCTGGTAATCTTAGTTATTTGCTAAGATCGATCGAGTAGGCTGAGGTCTGTTTTCGCCTGGTAATCTTAGTTATTTGCTAAGATCGATCGAGTAGGCTGAGCTCTGTTTTCGCCTGGTTATCTTTGTTATCTGCTGGTATCGACCGAGTGGGCTGAGGTCTGTTTCCGCCTGGTTATCTTAGTTATCTGCTAAGATCGATCGAGTAGGCTAAGGTCTGTTTTCGGCTGGTTATCTTTGTTATCTGCTGGGAACGACCGAGTGGGTTGAGGTTAGTTTTCGCCTGGTTATCGTATTTATATGCTAAGATCGATCGAGTAGGCTAAGGTCTGTTTTCGCCTGGTTATCTTAGTTATTTGCTGGGATCGACCGAGTGGCCTGAGGTCTGTTTTTGCCTGGTTATCTTAGTTATCTGCTGGGATCGACCGAGTGGGTTGAGGTCTGTTTTCGCCTGGTAATCTTAGTTATTTGCTAAGATCGATCGCGTAGGCTGAGGTCTGTTTTCGCCTGGTAATCTTAGTTATTTGCTAAGATCGATCGAGTAGGCTGAGCTCTGTTTTCGCTTGGTTATCTTAGTTATCTGCTGTGATCGACCGAGTCGGCTCAGGTGTGTTTTCGCCTGGTTATCTTAGTTATCTGCTGGGACCGACCGAGTTGGCTGAGGTCTGTTTTCGCCTGGTTATCTTTGTTAACTGCTGGGATCGACCGAGTGGGTTGAGGTTAGTTTTCGCCTGGTTATCTTAGTTATCTGCTAAGATCGATCGAGTAGGCTAAGTTCTGTTTTCGCCTGGTTATCTTAGTTATTTGCTGGGATCGACCGAGTGGGCTGAGGTCTGTTTTTGCCTGGTTATCTTAGTTATCTGCTGGGATCGACCGAGTTGGCTGAGGTCTGTTTTCGCCTGGTTATCTTAGTTATCTGCTGGGACCGACCGAGTTGGCTGAGGTCTGTTTTCGCCTGGTTATCTTTGTTAACTGCTGGGATCGACCGAGTGGGTTGAGGTTAGTTTTTGCCTGGTTATCTTAGTTATCTGCTAAGATCGATCGAGTAGGCTAAGGTCTGTTTTCGCCTGGTTATCTTAGTTATTTGCTTGGATCGACCGAGTGGGCTGAGGTCTATTTTGCCTGGTTATCTAAGTTATCTGCTGGGATCTACCGAGTTGGCTGAGGTCTGTTTTCCCCTGGTTATCTTTGTTATCTGCTGGGATCGACCGAGTAGGCTGAGGTCTGTTTTCGCCTGGTCATCTTAGTTATCTGCTGGGATCCACCGAGTAGGCTGAGGTCTGTTTTCGCCTGGTCATCTTAGTTATCTGCTGGGATCCACCGAGTGGGTTGAGGTCTTTTTTCGTCTGGTTATCTTAGTTAGCTGCTGGGATCGATCGAGTAGGCTAAGGTCTTATTTCGCCTGGTTATCTTAGTTATCTGTTAGGATCGACCAATTTGACTGAGGTCTGTTTTCGCCTGGTTATCTTTGTTATCTGCTGGGTACGACCGAGTGGGCTGAGATCTATTTTCGCCTGGTAATCTTTGTTATCTGCTGGCATCGACCGAGTGGGTTGAGGTCTGTTTTTGCCTGGTTATGTTTGTTATCTGCTAAGATCGATCGAGTAGGCTAAGGTCTGATTTCGCCTGGTTATCTGAGTTATATGCTGGGATCTACCGAGTGGGTTGAGGTCTGATTTCGCCTGGATATCTTAGTTATCTGCTGGGATCGACCAAGTTGACTGACGTCTGTTTTTGCCTGGTTATCTTAGTTCTCTGCTGGGATCGACCGAGTTGGCTGATGTGAGTTTTTGCCTGGTTATCTTTGTTATCTACTGGGATCGACCGTGTGGGCTGAGGTCTGTTTTCGCCTGGTAATCTTAGTTTTTTGCTAAGATCGATCGAGTAGGCTGAGGTCTGTTTTCGCCTGGTAATCTTAGTTATTTGCTAAGATTGATCGAGTAGGCTGAGCTCTGTTTTCGCCTGGTTATCTTTGTTATCTGCTGGTATCGACCGAGTTGGCTGAGGTCTGTTTCCGCCTGGTTATCTTAGTTATCTGCTAAGATCGATCGAGTAGGCTTAGGTCTGTTTTCGCCTGGTTATCTTTGTTATCTGCTTGGAACGACCGAGTGGGTTGAGGTTAGTTTTCGCCTGGTTATCGTATTTATATGCTAAGATCGATCGAGTAGGCTAAGGTCTGTCTTCGCCTGGTTATCTTAGTTATTTGCTGGGATCGACCGAGTGGCCTGAGGTCTGTTTTTGCCTGGTTATCTTAGTTATCTGCTGGGATCGACCGAGTGGGTTGAGGTCTGTTTTCGCATGGTGATCTTTGTTATCTGCTGGGATCGATCGAGTTGGCTGAGGTCTGTTTTCGCCTGGTTATCTTTGTTATCTGCTGGGTCCGACCGAGTGGGCTGAGATCTGTTTTCACCTGGTAATCTTTGTTATCTGCTGGCATCGACCGAGTGGGTTGAGGTCTGTTTTCGCCTGGTTATCTTTGTTATCTGCTGGGACCGACCGAGTGGGCTGAGGTCTGTTTTCGCCTGGTGATCTTAGTTATCTGCTGGGATCGATCGAGTTGGCTGAGGTCTGTTTTTGCCTGGTTATCTTTGTTATCTGCTGGGTTCGACCGAGTGGGCCGAGGTCTGTTTTCGCCTGGTAATCTTTGTTATCTGCTGGCATCGACCGAGTGGGCTGAAGTCTGTTTTCGCCTGGTAATCTTTGTTATCTTCTGGCATCGACCGAGTTGACTGAGGTCGGTTTTCGCCTGGTTATCTTAGTTAACTGCTGGGAACGACCAAGTAGGCTGAGGTCTGTTTTCGCCTGGTTATCTTTGTTATCTGCTGGGACCGACCGAGTGGGCTGAGGTCTGTTTTCGCCTGGTAATCTTAGTTATCTGCTGGGATCGACCGAGTAGGCTGAGGTGTGATTTCGCCTGGATATCTTAGTTTTCTGCTGGGATCGACCGAGTTGACTGAGGTCTGTTTTCGCCTGGTTATCTTAGTTATCTGCTGGGATCGACCGAGTAGGCTAAGGTCTGTTTTCACCTGGTTATCTTAGTTATCTGCTGGGATCGACCGAGTTGACTGAGGTCTGTTTTTTCCTGGTTATCTTAGTTATATGCTAAGATCGATCGAGTAGGCTAAGGTCTGTTTTCGCCTGGTTATCTTAGTTATTTGCTTGGATCGACCGAGTGGGCTGAGGTCTATTTTGCCTGGTTATCTAAGTTATCTGCTTGGATCGACCGAGTTGGCTGAGGTCTGTTTTCCCCTGGTTATCTTTGTTATCTGCTGGGATCGACCGAGTAGGCTGAGGTCTGTTTTCGCCTGGTCATCTTAGTTATCTGCTGGGATCCACCGAGTGGGTTGAGGTCTGTTTTCGCCTGGTTATCTTAGTTAGCTGCTGGGATCGATCGAGTAGGCTAAGGTCTGATTTCGCCTGGTTATCTTAGTTTTCTGTTAGGATCGACCAAGTTGACTGAGGTCTGTTTTCGCCTGGTTATCTTTGTTATCTGCTGGGTACGACCGAGTGGGCTGAGATCTATTTTCCCCTGGAAATCTTTGTTATCTGCTGGGATCGACCGAGTGGGTTGAGGTCTGTTTTTGCCTGGTTATGTTTCTTATCTGCTAAGATCGATCGAGTAGGCTAAGGTCTGATTTCGCCTGGTTATCTGAGTTATCTGCTGGGATCTACCGAGTGGGTTGAGGTCTGATTTCGCCTGGATATCTTAGTTATCTGCTGGGATCGACCAAGTTGACTGACGTCTGTTTTTGCCTGGTTATCTTAGTTCTCTGCTGGGATCGACCGAGTTGGCTGATGTCTGTTTTTGCCTGGTTATCTTTGTTATCTACTGGGATCGACCGTGTGGGCTGAGGTCTGTTTTCGCCTGGTAATCTTAGTTATTTGCTAAGATCGATCGAGTAGGCTGAGGTCTGTTTTCGCCTGGTAATCTTAGTTATTTGCTAAGATCGATCGAGTAGGCTGAGCTCCGTTTTCGCCTGGTTATCTTTGTTATCTGATGGTATCGACCGAGTGGGCTGAGGTCTGTTTCCGCCTGGTTATCTTAGTTATCTGCTAAGATCGATCGAGTAGGCCAAGGTCTGTTTTCGCCTGGTTATCTTTGTTATCTGCTGGGAACGACCGATTTGGTTGAGGTTAGTTTTCGCCTGGTTATCGTATTTATATGCTAAGATCGATCGAGTAGGCTAAGGTCTGTTTTCGCCTGGTTATCTTAGTTATTTGCTGGGATCGACCGAGTGGCCTGAGGTCTGTTTTTGCCTGGTTATCTTAGTTATCTGCTGGGATCGACCGAGTGGGTTGAGGTCTGTTTTCGCATGGTGATCTTTGTTATCTGCTGGGATCGATCGAGTTGGCTGAGGTCTGTTTTCGCCTGGTTATCTTTGTTATCTGCTGGGTCCGACCGAGTGGGCTGAGATCTGTTTTCACCTGGTAATCTTTGTTATCTGCTGGCATCGACCGAGTGGGTTGAGGTCTGTTTTCGCCTGGTTATCTTTGTTATCTGCTGGGACCGACCGAGTGGGCTGAGGTCTGTTTTCGCCTGGTGATCTTAGTTATCTGCTGGGATCGATCGAGTTGGCTGAGGTCTGTTTTTGCCTGGTTATCTTTGTTATCTGCTGGGTTCGACCGAGTGGGCCGAGGTCTGTTTTCGCCTGGTAATCTTTGTTATCTGCTGGCATCGACCGAGTGGGCTGAAGTCTGTTTTCGCCTGGTAATCTTTGTTATCTTCTGGCATCGACCGAGTTGACTGAGGTCGGTTTTCGCCTGGTTATCTTAGTTAACTGCTGGGAACGACCAAGTAGGCTGAGGTCTGTTTTCGCCTGGTTATCTTTGTTATCTGCTGGGACCGACCGAGTGGGCTGAGGTCTGTTTTCGCCTGGTAATCTTAGTTATCTGCTGGGATCGACCGAGTAGGCTGAGGTGTGATTTCGCCTGGATATCTTAGTTTTCTGCTGGGATCGACCGAGTTGACTGAGGTCTGTTTTCGCCTGGTTATCTTAGTTATCTGCTGGGATCGACCGAGTAGGCTAAGGTCTGTTTTCACCTGGTTATCTTAGTTATCTGCTGGGATCGACCGAGTTGACTGAGGTCTGTTTTTTCCTGGTTATCTTAGTTATATGCTAAGATCGATCGAGTAGGCTAAGGTCTGTTTTCGCCTGGTTATCTTAGTTATTTGCTTGGATCGACCGAGTGGGCTGAGGTCTATTTTGCCTGGTTATCTAAGTTATCTGCTTGGATCGACCGAGTTGGCTGAGGTCTGTTTTCCCCTGGTTATCTTTGTTATCTGCTGGGATCGACCGAGTAGGCTGAGGTCTGTTTTCGCCTGGTCATCTTAGTTATCTGCTGGGATCCACCGAGTGGGTTGAGGTCTGTTTTCGCCTGGTTATCTTAGTTAGCTGCTGGGATCGATCGAGTAGGCTAAGGTCTGATTTCGCCTGGTTATCTTAGTTTTCTGTTAGGATCGACCAAGTTGACTGAGGTCTGTTTTCGCCTGGTTATCTTTGTTATCTGCTGGGTACGACCGAGTGGGCTGAGATCTATTTTCCCCTGGAAATCTTTGTTATCTGCTGGGATCGACCGAGTGGGTTGAGGTCTGTTTTTGCCTGGTTATGTTTCTTATCTGCTAAGATCGATCGAGTAGGCTAAGGTCTGATTTCGCCTGGTTATCTGAGTTATCTGCTGGGATCTACCGAGTGGGTTGAGGTCTGATTTCGCCTGGATATCTTAGTTATCTGCTGGGATCGACCAAGTTGACTGACGTCTGTTTTTGCCTGGTTATCTTAGTTCTCTGCTGGGATCGACCGAGTTGGCTGATGTCTGTTTTTGCCTGGTTATCTTTGTTATCTACTGGGATCGACCGTGTGGGCTGAGGTCTGTTTTCGCCTGGTAATCTTAGTTATTTGCTAAGATCGATCGAGTAGGCTGAGGTCTGTTTTCGCCTGGTAATCTTAGTTATTTGCTAAGATCGATCGAGTAGGCTGAGCTCCGTTTTCGCCTGGTTATCTTTGTTATCTGATGGTATCGACCGAGTGGGCTGAGGTCTGTTTCCGCCTGGTTATCTTAGTTATCTGCTAAGATCGATCGAGTAGGCCAAGGTCTGTTTTCGCCTGGTTATCTTTGTTATCTGCTGGGAACGACCGATTTGGTTGAGGTTAGTTTTCGCCTGGTTATCGTATTTATATGCTAAGATCGATCGAGTAGGCTAAGGTCTGTTTTCGCCTGGTTATCTTAGTTATTTGCTGGGATCGACCGAGTGGCCTGAGGTCTGTTTTTGCCTGGTTATCTTAGTTATCTGCTTTGATCGACCGAGTGGGTTGAGGTCTGTTTTCGCCTGGTAATCTTAGTTATTTGCTAGATAGATCGAGTAGGCTGAGGTCTGTTTTCGCCTGGTAATCTTAGTTATTTGTTAAGATCGATCGAGTAGGCTGAGGTCTGTTTTCGCCTGGTAATCTTAGTTATCTGCTGGGACCGACCGAGTAGGCTGAGGTCTGTTTTCGCCTGGTCATCTTAGTTATCTGCTGGGATCCACTGAGTGGGTTGAGGTCTGTTTTCGCCTGGTTATCTTAGTTATCTGCTGGGATCGATCGAGTAGGCTAAGGTCTGATTTCGCCTGGTTATCTTAGTTATCTGTTAGGATCGACCAAGTTGACTGAGGTCTGTTTTCGCCTGGTTATCTTTGTTATCTGCTGGGTACGACCGAGTGGGCTGAGATCTATTTTCGCCTGGTAATCTTTGTTATCTGCTGGCATCGACCGAGTAGGTTGAGGTCTGTTTTTGCCTGGTTATGTTTCTTATCTGCTAAGATCGATCGAGTAGGCTAAGGTCTGATTTCGCCTGGTTATCTGAGTTATCTGCTGGGATCTACCGAGTGGGTTGAGGTCTGATTTCGCCTGGATATCTTAGTTATCTGCTGGGATCGACCAAGTTGACTGACGTCTGTTTTTGCCTGGTTATCTTAGTTATCTGCTGGGACCGACCGAGTAGGCTGAGGTCTGTTTTCGCCTGGTCTTCTTAGTTATCTGCTGGGATCCACCGAGTGGGTTGAGGTCTGTTTTCGCCTTGTTATCTTTGTTATCTGCTGGGACCGACCGAGTGGGCTGAGGTCTGTTTTCGCCTGGCAATCTTTGTTATCTGCTGGGATCGACCGAGTGGGTTGAGGTCTGTTTTCGCCTGGTGATCTTAGTTATCTGCTGGGATCGATCGAGTTGGCTGAGGTCTGTTTTTGCCTGGTTATCTTTGTTATCTGCTGGGTTCGACCGAGTGGGCCGAGGTCTGTTTTCGCCTGGTAATCTTTGTTATCTGCTGGCATCGACCGAGTGGGCTGAAGTCTGTTTTCGCCTGGTAATCTTTGTTATCTGCTGGCATCGACCGAGTTGACTGAGGTCGGTTTTCGCCTGGTTATCTTAGTTATCTGCTGGGACCGACCAAGTAGGCTGAGGTCTGTTTTCGCCTGGTTATCTTTGTTATCTGCTGGGACCGACCGAGTGGGCTGAGGTCTGTTTTCGCCTGGTAATCTTAGTTATCTGCTGGGATCGACCGAGTAGGCTGAGGTGTGATTTCGCCTGGATATCTTAGTTTTCTGCTGGGATCGACCGAGTTGACTGAGGTCTGTTTTCGCCTGGTTATCTTAGTTATCTGCTGGGATCGACCGAGTAGGCTAAGGTCTGTTTTCACCTGGTTATCTTAGTTATCTGCTGGGATCGACCGAGTTGACTGAGGTCTGTTTTTTCCTGGTTATCTTAGTTATATGCTAAGATCGATCGAGTAGGCTAAGGTCTGTTTTCGCCTTGTTATCTTAGTTATTTGCTTGGATCGACCGAGTGGGCTGAGGTCTATTTTGCCTGGTTATCTAAGTTATCTGCTGGGATCGACCGAGTTGGCTGAGGTCTGTTTTCCCCTGGTTATCTTTGTTATCTGCTGGGATCGACCGAGTAGGCTGAGGTCTGTTTTCGCCTGGTCATCTTAGTTATCTGCTGGGATCCACCGAGTGGGTTGAGGTCTGTTTTCGCCTGGTTATCTTAGTTAGCTGCTGGGATCGATCGAGTAGGCTAAGGTCTGATTTCGCCTGGTTATATTAGTTATCTGTTAGGATCGACCAAGTTGACTGAGGTCTGTTTTCGCCTGGTTATCTTTGTTATCTGCTGGGTACGACCGAGTGGGTTGAGGTCTGTTTTTGCCTGGTTATGTTTCTTATCTGCTAAGATCGATCGAGTAGGCTAAGGTCTGATTTCGCCTGGTTATCTGAGTTATCTGCTGGGATCTACCAAGTTGACTGACGTCTGTTTTTGCCTGGTTATCTTAGTTCTCTGCTGGGATCGACCGAGTTGGCTGATGTCTGTTTTTGCCTGGTTATCTTTGTTATCTACTGGGATCGACCGTGTGGGCTGAGGTCTGTTTTCGCCTGGTAATCTTAGTTATTTGCTAAGATCGATCGAGTAGGCTGAGGTCTGTTTTCGCCTGGTAATCTTAGTTATTTGCTAAGATCGATCGAGTAGGCTGAGCTCTGTTTTCGCCTGGTTATCTTTGTTATCTGATGGTATCGACCGAGTTGGCTGATGTCTGTTTTTGCCTGGTTATCTTTGTTATCTACTGGGATCGACCGTGTGGGCTGAGGTCTGTTTTCGCCTGGTAATCTTAGTTATTTGCTAAGATCGATCGAGTAGGCTGAGGTCTGTTTTCGCCTGGTAATCTTAGTTATTTGCTAAGATCGATCGAGTAGGCTGAGCTCTGTTTTCGCCTGGTTATCTTTGTTATCTGATGGTATCGACCGAGTGGGCTGAGGTCTGTTTTCACCTGGTTATCTTAGTTATCTGCTGGGATCGACCGAGTTGACTGAGGTCTGTTTTTTCCTGGTTATCTTAGTTATATGCTAAGATCGATCGAGTAGGCTAAGGTCTGTTTTCGCCTGGTTATCTTAGTTATTTGCTTGGATCGACCGAGTGGGCTGAGGTCTATTTTGCCTGGTTATCTAAGTTATCTGCTTGGATCGACCGAGTTGGCTGAGGTCTGTTTTCCCCTGGTTATCTTTGTTATCTGCTGGGATCGACCGAGTAGGCTGAGGTCTGTTTTCGCCTGGTCATCTTAGTTATCTGCTGGGATCCACCGAGTGGGTTGAGGTCTGTTTTCGCCTGGTTATCTTAGTTAGCTGCTGGGATCGATCGAGTAGGCTAAGGTCTGATTTCGCCTGGTTATCTTAGTTATCTGTTAGGATCGACCAAGTTGACTGAGGTCTGTTTTCGCCTGGTTATCTTTGTTATCTGCTGGGTACGACCGAGTGGGCTGAGATCTATTTTCCCCTGGAAATCTTTGTTATCTGCTGGGATCGACCGAGTGGGTTGAGGTCTGTTTTTGCCTGGTTATGTTTCTTATCTGCTAAGATCGATCGAGTAGGCTAAGGTCTGATTTCGCCTGGTTATCTGAGTTATCTGCTGGGATCTACCGAGTGGGTTGAGGTCTGATTTCGCCTGGATATCTTAGTTATCTGCTGGGATCGACCAAGTTGACTGACGTCTGTTTTTGCCTGGTTATCTTAGTTCTCTGCTGGGATCGACCGAGTTGGCTGATGTCTGTTTTTGCCTGGTTATCTTTGTTATCTACTGGGATCGACCGTGTGGGCTGAGGTCTGTTTTCGCCTGGTAATCTTAGTTATTTGCTAAGATCGATCGAGTAGGCTGAGGTCTGTTTTCGCCTGGTAATCTTAGTTATTTGCTAAGATCGATCGAGTAGGCTGAGCTCCGTTTTCGCCTGGTTATCTTTGTTATCTGATGGTATCGACCGAGTGGGCTGAGGTCTGTTTCCGCCTGGTTATCTTAGTTATCTGCTAAGATCGATCGAGTAGGCCAAGGTCTGTTTTCGCCTGGTTATCTTTGTTATCTGCTGGGAACGACCGATTTGGTTGAGGTTAGTTTTCGCCTGGTTATCGTATTTATATGCTAAGATCGATCGAGTAGGCTAAGGTCTGTTTTCGCCTGGTTATCTTAGTTATTTGCTGGGATCGACCGAGTGGCCTGAGGTCTGTTTTTGCCTGGTTATCTTAGTTATCTGCTGGGATCGACCGAGTGGGTTGAGGTCTGTTTTCGCCTGGTAATCTTAGTTATTTGCTAGATAGATCGAGTAGGCTGAGGTCTGTTTTCGCCTGGTAATCTTAGTTATTTGTTAAGATCGATCGAGTAGGCTGAGGTTTGTTTTCGCCTGGTAATCTTAGTTATCTGCTGGGACCGACCGAGTAGGCTGAGGTCTGTTTTCGCCTGGTCATCTTAGTTATCTGCTGGGATCCACTGAGTGGGTTGAGGTCTGTTTTCGCCTGGTTATCTTAGTTATCTGCTGGGATCGATCGAGTAGGCTAAGGTCTGATTTCGCCTGGTTATCTTAGTTATCTGTTAGGATCGACCAAGTTGACTGAGGTCTGTTTTCGCCTGGTTATCTTTGTTATCTGCTGGGTACGACCGAGTGGGCTGAGATCTATTTTCGCCTGGTAATCTTTGTTATCTGCTGGCATCGACCGAGTGGGTTGAGGTCTGTTTTTGCCTGGTTATGTTTCTTATCTGCTAAGATCGATCGAGTAGGCTAAGGTCTGATTTCGCCTGGTTATCCGAGTTATCTGCTGGGATCTACCGAGTGGGTTGAGGTCTGATTTCGCCTGGATATCTTAGTTATCTGCTGGGATCGACCAAGTTGACTGACGTCTGTTTTTGCCTGGTTATCTTAGTTATCTGCTGGGACCGACCGAGTAGGCTGAGGTCTGTTTTCGCCTGGTCTTCTTAGTTATCTGCTGGGATCCACCGAGTGGGTTGAGGTCTGTTTTCGCCTTGTTATCTTTGTTATCTGCTGGGACCGACCGAGTGGGCTGAGGTCTGTTTTCGCCTGGCAATCTTTGTTATCTGCTGGGATCGACCGAGTGGGTTGAGGTCTGTTTTCGCCTGGTGATCTTAGTTATCTGCTGGGATCGATCGAGTTGGCTGAGGTCTGTTTTCGCCTGGTTATCTTTGTTATCTGCTGGGTTCGACCGAGTGGGCCGAGGTCTGTTTTCGCCTGGTAATCTTTGTTATCTGCTGGCATCGACCGAGTGGGCTGAAGTCTGTTTTCGCCTGGTAATCTTTGTTATCTGCTGGCACCGACCGAGTTGACTGAGGTCGGTTTTCGCCTGGTAATCTTAGTTATCTGCTGGGATCGACCGAGTAGGCTGAGGTGTGATTTCGCCTGGATATCTTAGTTTTCTGCTGGGATCGACCGAGTTGACTGAGGTCTGTTTTCGCCTGGTTATCTTAGTTATCTGCTGGGATCGACCGAGTAGGCTAAGGTCTGTTTTCCCCTGGTTATCTTAGTTATCTGCTGGGATCGACCGAGTTGACTGAGGTCTGTTTTTTCCTGGTTATCTTAGTTATCTGCTAAGATCGATCGAGTAGGCTAAGGTCTGTTTTCGCCTGGTTATCTTAGTTATTTGCTTGGATCGACCGAGTGGGCTGAGGTCTATTTTGCCTGGTTATCTAAGTTATCTGCTGGGATCGACCGAGTTGGCTGAGGTCTGTTTTCCCCTGGTTATCTTTGTTATCTGCTGGGATCGACCGAGTAGGCTGAGGTCTGTTTTCGCCTGGTCATCTTAG
This sequence comes from Sipunculus nudus, assembly GCA_026874595.1. Classification (NCBI taxonomy): domain Eukaryota; kingdom Metazoa; phylum Annelida; class Sipuncula; order Golfingiida; family Sipunculidae; genus Sipunculus; species Sipunculus nudus. The sequence continues at coordinate 539,072 of CM049308.1, forward strand.
TTATCTGCTGGGATCCACCGAGTGGGTTGAGGTCTGTTTTCGCCTGGTTATCTTAGTTAGCTGCTGGGATCGATCGAGTAGGCTAAGGTCTGATTTCGCCTGGTTATCTTAGTTATCTGTTAGGATCGACCAAGTTGACTGAGGTCTGTTTTCGCCTGGTAATCTTTGTTATCTGCTGGCATCGACAGAGTGGTTTGAGGTCTGTTTTTGCCTGGTTATGTTTCTTATCTGCTAAGATCGATCGAGTAGGCTAAGGTCTGATTTCGCCTGGTTATCTGAGTTATCTGCTGGGATCTACCGAGTGGGTTGAGGTCTGATTTCGCCTGGATATCTTAGTTATCTGCTGGGATCGACCAAGTTGACTGACGTCTGTTTTTGCCTGGTTATCTTAGTTCTCTGCTGGGATCGACCGAGTTGGCTGATGTCTGTTTTTGCCTGGTTATCTTTGTTATCTACTGGGATCGACCGTGTGGGCTGAGGTCTGTTTTCGCCTGGTAATCTTAGTTATTTGCTAAGATCGATCGAGTAGGCTGAGGTCTGTTTTCGCCTGGTAATCTTAGTTATTTGCTAAGATCGATCGAGTAGGCTGAGCTCTGTTTTCGCCTGGTTATCTTTGTTATCTGCTGGTATCGACCGAGTGGGCTGAGGTCTGTTTCCGCCTGGTTATCTTAGTTATCTGCTAAGATCGATCGAGTAGGCTAAGGTCTGTTTTCGCCTGGTTATCTTTGTTATCTGATGGGAACGACCGAGTGGGTTGAGGTTAGTTTTCGCCTGGTTATCGTATTTATATGCTAAGATCGATCGAGTAGGCTAAGGTCTGTTTTCGCCTGGTTATCTTAGTTATTTGCTGGGATCGACCGAGTGGCCTGAGGTCTGTTTTTGCCTGGTTATCTTAGTTATCTGCTGGGATCGACCGAGTGGGTTGAGGTCTGTTTTCGCCTGGTAATCTTAGTTATTTGCTAAGATCGATCGCGTAGGCTGAGGTCTGTTTTCGCCTGGTAATCTTAGTTATTTGCTAAGATCGATCGAGTAGGCTGAGCTCTGTTTTCGCTTGGTTATCTTAGTTATCTGCTGTGATCGACCGAGTCGGCTCAGGTGTGTTTTCGCCTGGTTATCTTAGTTATCTGCTGGGACCGACCGAGTTGGCTGAGGTCTGTTTTCGCCTGGTTATCTTTGTTAACTGCTGGGATCGACCGAGTGGGTTGAGGTTAGTTTTCGCCTGGTTATCTTAGTTATCTGCTAAGATCGATCGAGTAGGCTGAGGTCTGTTTTCGCCTGGTTATCTTAGTTATTTGCTGGGATCGACCGAGTGGGCTGAGGTCTGTTTTTGCCTGGTTATCTTAGTTATCTGCTGGGATCGACCGAGTTGGCTGAGGTCTGTTTTCGCCTGGTTATCTTAGTTATCTGCTGGGACCGACCGAGTTGGCTAAGGTCTGTTTTCGCCTGGTTATCTTTGTTAACTGCTGGGATCGACCGAGTGGGTTCAGGTTAGTTTTTGCCTGGTTATCTTAGTTATCTGCTAAGATCGATCGAGTAGGCTAAGGTCTGTTTTCGCCTGGTTATCTTAGTTATTTGCTTGGATCGACCGAGTGGGCTGAGGTCTATTTTGCCTGGTTATCTAAGTTATCTGCTGGGATCGACCGAGTTGGCTGAGGTCTGTTTTCGCCTGGTTTTCTTAGTTAGCTGCTGGGATCGATCGAGTAGGCTAAGGTCTGATTTCGCCTGGTTATCTTAGTTATCTGTTAGGATCGACCAAGTTGACTGAGGTCTGTTTTCGCCTGGTTATCTTTGTTATCTGCTGGTTACGACCGAGTGGGCTGAGATCTATTTTCGCCTGGTAATCTTTGTTATCTGCTGGCATCGACCGAGTGGGTTGAGGTCTGTTTTTGCCTGGTTATCTTTGTTATCTACTGGGATCGACCGTGTGGGCTGAGGTCTGTTTTCGCCTGGTAATCTTAGTTATTTGCTAAGATCGATCGAGTAGGCTGAGGTCTGTTTTCGCCTGGTAATCTTAGTTATTTGCTAAGATCGATCGAGTAGGCTGAGCTCTGTTTTCGCCTGGTTATCTTTGTTATCTGCTGGTATCGACCGAGTGGGCTGAGGTCTGTTTCCGCCTGGTTATCTTAGTTATCTGCTAAGATCGATCGAGTAGGCTTAGGTCTGTTTTCGCCTGGTTATCTTTGTTATCTGCTGGGAACGACCGAGTGGGTTGAGGTTAGTTTTCGCCTGGTTATCGTATTTATATGCTAAGATCGATCGAGTAGGCTAAGGTCTGTTTTCGCCTGGTTATCTTAGTTATTTGCTGGGATCGACCGAGTGGCCTGAGGTCTGTTTTTGCCTGGTTATCTTAGTTATCTGCTGGGATCGACCGAGTGGGTTGAGGTCTGTTTTCGCCTGGTGATCTTTGTTATCTGCTGGGATCGATCGAGTTGGCTGAGGTCTGTTTTCGCCTGGTTATCTTTGTTATCTGCTGGGTCCGACCGAGTGGGCTGAGATCTGTTTTCACCTGGTTATCTTTGTTATCTGCTGGGACCGACCGAGTGGGCTGAGGTCTGTTTTCGCCTGGCAATCTTTGTTATCTGCTGGGATCGACCGAGTGGGTTGAGGTCTGTTTTCGCCTGGTGATCTTAGTTATCTGCTGGGATCGATCGAGTTGGCTGAGGTCTGTTTTCGCCTGGTTATCTTTGTTATCTGCTGGGTTCGACCGAGTGGGCCGAGGTCTGTTTTCGCCTGGTAATCTTTGTTATCTGCTGGCATCGACCGAGTGGGCTGAAGTCTGTTTTCGCCTGGTAATCTTTGTTATCTGCTGGCATCGAACGAGTTGACTGAGGTCGGTTTTCGCCTGGTTATCTTAGTTATCTGCTGGGACCGACCAAGTAGGCTGAGGTCTGTTTTCGCCTGGTTATCTTTGTTATCTGCTGGGACCGACCGAGTGGGCTGAGGTCTGTTTTCGCCTGGTAATCTTAGTTATCTGCTGGGATCGACCGAGTAGGCTGAGGTGTGATTTCGCCTGGATATCTTAGTTTTCTGCTGGGATCGACCGAGTTGACTGAGGTCTGTTTTCGCCTGGTTATCTTAGTTATCTGCTGGGATCGACCGAGTAGGCTAAGGTCTGTTTTCACCTGGTTATCTTAGTTATCTGCTGGGATCGACCGAGTTGACTGAGGTCTGTTTTTTCCTGGTTATCTTAGTTATATGCTAAGATCGATCGAGTAGGCTAAGGTCTGTTTTCGCCTTGTTATCTTAGTTATTTGCTTGGATCGACCGAGTGGGCTGAGGTCTATTTTGCCTGGTTATCTAAGTTATCTGCTGGGATCGACCGAGTTGGCTGAGGTCTGTTTTCCCCTGGTTATCTTTGTTATCTGCTGGGATCGACCGAGTAGGCTGAGGTCTGTTTTCGCCTGGTCATCTTAGTTATCTGCTGGGATCCACCGAGTGGGTTGAGGTCTGTTTTCGCCTGGTTATCTTTGTTAACTGCTGGGATCGATCGAGTAGGCTAAGGTCTGATTTCGCCTGGTTATATTAGTTATCTGTTAGGATCGACCAAGTTGACTGAGGTCTGTTTTCGCCTGGTTATCTTTGTTATCTGCTGGGTACGACCGAGTGGGTTGAGGTCTGTTTTTGCCTGGTTATGTTTCTTATCTGCTAAGATCGATCGAGTAGGCTAAGGTCTGATTTCGCCTGGTTATCTGAGTTATCTGCTGGGATCTACCGAGTGGGTTGAGGTCTGATTTCGCCTGGATATCTTAGTTATCTGCTGGGATCGACCAAGTTGACTGACGTCTGTTTTTGCCTGGTTATCTTAGTTCTCTGCTGGGATCGACCGAGTTGGCTGATGTCTGTTTTTGCCTGGTTATCTTTGTTATCTACTGGGATCGACCGTGTGGGCTGAGGTCTGTTTTCGCCTGGTAATCTTAGTTATTTGCTAAGATCGATCGAGTAGGCTGAGGTCTGTTTTCGCCTGGTAATCTTAGTTATTTGCTAAGATCGATCGAGTAGGCTGAGCTCTGTTTTCGCCTGGTTATCTTTGTTATCTGATGGTATCGACCGAGTGGGCTGAGGTCTGTTTCCGCCTGGTTATCTTAGTTATCTGCTAAGATAGATCGAGTAGGCTAAGGTCTGTTTTCGCCTGGTTATCTTTGTTATCTGCTGGGATCGACCGAGTGGGTTGAGGTTAGTTTTCGCCTGGTTATCGTATTTATATGCTAAGATCGATCGAGTAGGCTAAGGTCTGTTTTCGCCTGGTTATCTTAGTTATTTGCTGGGATCGACCGAGTGGCCTGAGGTCTGTTTTTGCCTGGTTATCTTAGTTATCTGCTTGGATCGACCGAGTGGGTTGAGGTCAGTTTTCGCCTGGTAATCTTAGTTATTTGCTAAGATCGATCGAGTAGGCTGAGGTCTGTTTTCGCCTGGTAATCTTAGTTATTTGTTAAGATCGATCGAGTAGGCTGAGCTCTGTTTTCGCCATGTTATCTTTGTTATCTGCTGGTATCGACCGAGTGGGCTGAGGTCTGTTTCCGCCTGGTTATCTTAGTTATCTGCTAAGATCGATCGAGTAGGCTAAGGTCTGTTTTCGCCTGGTTATCTTTGTTAACTGCTGGGATCGACCGAGTGGGTTGAGGTTAGTTTTCGCCTGGTTATCTTAGTTATCTGCTAAGATCGATCGAGTAGGCTAAGATCTGTTTTCGCCTGGTTATCTTAGTTATTTGCTGGGATCGACCGAGTGGGCTGAGGTCTGTTTTTGCCTGGTTATCTTAGTTATCTGCTGGGATCGACCGAGTTGGCTGAGGTCTGTTTTCGCCTTGTTATCTTAGTTATCTGCTGGGACCGACCGAGTTGGCTGAGGTCTGTTTTCGCCTGGTTATCTTTGTTAACTGCTGGGATCGACCGAGTGGGTTGAGGTTAGTTTTTGCCTGGTTATCTTAGTTATCTGCTAAGATCGATCGAGTAGGCTAAGGTCTGTTTTCGCCTGGTTATGTTAGTTATTTGCTTGGATCGACCGAGTGGGCTGAGGTCTATTTTGCCTGGTTATCTAAGTTATCTGCTGGGATCGACCGAGTTGGCTGAGGTCTGTTTTCCCCTGGTTATCTTTGTTATCTGCTGGGATCGACCGAGTAGGCTGAGGTCTGTTTTCGCCTGGTCATCTTAGTTATCTGCTGGGATCCACCGAGTGGGTTGAGGTCTGTTTTTGCCTGGTTATCTTAGTTAGCTGCTGTGATCGATCGAGTAGGCTAAGGTCTGATTTCGCCTGGTTATCTTAGTTATCTGTTAGGATCGACCAAGTTGACTGAGGTCTGTTTTCGCCTGGTTATCATTGTTATCTGCTGGGTACGACCGAGTGGGCTGAGATCTATTTTCGCCTGGTAATCTTTGTTATCTGCTGGCATCGACCGAGTGGGTTGAGGTCTGTTTTTGCCTGGTTATGTTTGTTATCTGCTAAGATCGATCGAGTAGGTTAAGGTCTGATTTCGCCTGGTTATCTGAGTTATCTGCTGGGATCTACCGAGTGGGTTGAGGTCTGATTTCGCCTGGATATCTTAGTTATCTGCTGGGATCGACCAAGTTGACTGACGTCTGTTTTTGCCTGGTTATCTTAGTTCTCTGCTGGGATCGACCGAGTTGGCTGATGTCTGTTTTTGCCTGGTTATCTTTGTTATCTACTGGGATCGACCGAGTGGGTTGAGGTCTGTTTTTGCCTGGTAATCTTAGTTATTTGCTAAGATCGATCGAGTAGGCTGAGGTCTGTTTTCGCCTGGTAATCTTAGTTATTTGCTAAGATCGATCGAGTAGGCTGAGCTCTGTTTTCGCCTGGTTATCTTTGTTATCTGCTGGTATCGACCGAGTGGGCTGAGGTCTGTTTCTGCCTGGTTATCTTAGTTATCTGCTAAGATCGATCGAGTAGGCGAAGGTCTGTTTTCGCCTGGTTATCTTTGTTATCTGCTGGGATCGATCGAGTGGGCTGAGGTCTGGTTTCGCCTAGTTTACTTAATTATCTGCTGGGACCGACCGAGTGGGCTGAGTTCTATTTTGCCTGGTTATCTAAGTTATCTGCTGGGATCGACCGAGTTGGCTGAGGTCTGTTTTCCCCTGGTTATCTTTGTTATCTGCTGGGATCGACCGAGTTGGCTGAGGTCTGTTTTCGCCTGGTTATCTTTGTTATCTTCGGGGAACGACCGAGTGGGTTGAGGTAAGTTTTCGCCTGGTTATCTTAGTTATCCGCTGGGATCGACCGAGTGGGCTGAGTTCTATTTTGCCTGGTTATCTAAGTTATCTGCTGGGATCGACCGAGTTGGCTGAGGTCTGTTTTCCCCTGGTTATCTTTGTTATCTGCTGGGATCGACCGAGTAGGCTGAGGTCTGTTTTCGCCAGGTCATCTTAGTTATCTGCTGTGATCGACCGAGTGGGTTGAGGTCTGTTTTCGCCTGGTTATCTTAGTTAGCTGCTTGGATCGATCGAGTAGGCTAAGGTCTGATTTCGCCTGGTTATCTTAGTTATCTGTTGGGATCGACCAAGTTGACTGAGGTCTGTTTTCGCCTGGTTATCTTTGTTATCTGCTGGGTACGACCGAGTGGGCTGAGATCTGTTTTCGCCTGGTAATCTTTGTTATCTGCTGGCATCGACCGAGTGGGTTGAGGTCTGTTTTCGCCTGGTTATCTTAGTTATCTGCTGGGACCGACCGAGTGGGCTGAGGTCTGTTTTCCCCTGGTTATCTTAGTTAGCTGCTGGGATCGATCGAGCAGGCTAAGGTCTGATTTCGCCTGGTTATCTTAGTTATCTGTTGGGATCGACCAAGTTGACTGAGGTCTGTTTCGCCTGGTTATCTTTGTTATCTGCTGGGTACGACCGAGTGGGCTGAGATCTGTTTTCGCCTGGTAATCTTTGTTATCTGCTGGCATCGACCGAGTGGGTTGAGGTCTGTTTTTGCCTGGATATCTTTGTTATCTGCTAAGATCGATCGAGTAGGCTAAGGTCTGATTTCGCCTGGATATCTGAGTTATCTGCTGGGATCTACCGACTAGGCTGAGGTCTGATTTCGCCTGGATATCTTAGTGATCTGCTGGGATCGACCAAGTTGACTGACGTCTGTTTTTGCCTGGTTATCTTAGTTCTCTGCTGGGATCGACCGAATTGGCTGATGTCTGTTTTTGCCTGGTTATCTTTGTTATCTACTGGGATCGACCGTGTGGGCTGAGGTCTGTTTTCGCCTGGTAATCTTAGTTATTTGCTAAGATCGATCGAGTAGGCTGAGGTCTGTTTTCGCCTGGTAATCTTAGTTATTAGCTAAGATCGATCGAGTAGGCTGAGCTCTGTTTTCGCCTGGTTATCTTTGTTATCTGCTGGTATCGACCGAGTGGGCTGAGGTCTGTTTCCGCCTGGTTATCTTAGTTATCTGCTAAGATCGATCGAGTAGGCGAAGGTCTGTTTTCGCCTGGTTATCTTTGTTATCTGCTGGGATCGATCGAGTGGGCTGAGGTCTGTTTTCGCCTAGTTTACTTAATTATCTGCTGGGAACTACCGAGTGGGCTGAGGTCTGTTTTCACCTGGTTATCTTAGTTATCTGCTGGGACCGACCGAGTGGGTTAAGGTTAGTTTTCGCCTGTTCTCTTAGTTATCTGCTGGGATCGACCGAGTGGGCTTAGGTCTGTTTTCGCCTGGTTATCTTAGTTACCTGGTGGGATCGACCGAGTTGGCTGAGTGTGGCAATATGCAGGACTGATTGATATTAATGCTGAAAGTGAACACAAGGTGGCGTTAGTGACTTTGTGGCACAAGTTACATGCTTGGACTTAGCTCACACATAGTATGTAAGTTTTATGAACAATTAAACTATTGAAACATGGTGGCAGCGGTGTAACCAGAAGCCAAATGTGCCAGGAAACACCTAGAACAGGTGAATAGAGACTGTCAAGCTGTGAGTATGTGTTTTTCTTCCTGATGCGGTAGCTTCCTCTATTATCGCCCACCTCTGCGGCCCGCCATGAAAGATGATATGAAGTCATTTGAGATACAGAACCTGCCTGTATTCTACTCAGTGCTCCTGTTAGCTAGACACTGTTGACTTAACATCAGACTTGATCTTAAATACTTGGGGAAATTCCAGTTCCTGCCGGATTTGTCCAATGATCCTGAGTGACTGATTCAACTGTGTGCTCCGCATGTAAATTGACACTGCAGATACATTAACATGATGGCTAGTCAAGCATGTTATGCACCCCTGTCTGTGCAAACACCACATCCCTTGCAACTTGGTACCAATATGGTAGAGGACTGGAAAATGTTCAAACAGCTCTTCAAGAACTATCAGATCATATCTGAACTGGATATAAGGGATAAAGAATACCAATGTGCAGTGTTTCTAAATTGTGCTGGGACCGTGGGAATTAAGATATACAACAGTCTTGTGTTTGCACCCGCAGGACCAGATGGCAACCCTCTTGCTGAGGACAAACAAGATATTGCTACCATCATTAGAAAGTTTGATGAACACATAATAGGTGAAACAAATGAGACTTATGAAAGGTATAAATTTAATAAGAGGGAACAGAATGAAGATGAAAGTATAGAATCCTATGTATCAGCCCTCAGAGAACTGGCAAGTGTGTGTAACTTTTGTGACTGTTTGAGGGATTCACTGATTAGAGACCGGTTAGTCACTGGGATCCAGGACAATTCAACCCGCAAAATGCTGTTACAAACAAGAAAGTTGACTTTGAAGACTGCTATAGACATATGTAAAGGGGCTGAGGCCACTAAACAGAGGTTAGAGTCAATGAATGTTAGCCCAGCTACATCAGTTGCTAAAGTAGCAAAACAGCCCAAACAAGCTCAATACTCTCACAACAAAACCTTCCCAGTACTGAGGTGTAAGTTTTGTGGCAGGAGTCATCAAAGAAAAAAGGAAATGTGCCCTGCATGGGGAAAGTCTTGTAACAAGTGCAGAGAAAAAAACCACTTTGCAGTCTGCTGTCCAACTAATACTACCAGAAAGGTGCATAGAGTTGAAGATGAAGGTGATACTGACTCATCCGGTCCAGAATATACAATTGATGTAGTCACTGACATATCCAGAGTGGCTAAAGATAAAACCACAAGCTGTGATGGTCCCATATATGCAGACATGATTATTGTAAAGAACAATAAACATGTGAAATTTCAAGTTGACTGTGGTGCTGAAGTCAATATCATTCCCAGAAAGTATGTTTTAGATGAGGAACTGGAGGAAACAAATGTAACATTGCAGATGTGGAATAAGGGTACTTCAAAGCCCTTGGGTAAAAAGAGGCTCACAGTGAGAAATCCAAAAAACAAGAAAAAGTACAATGTCGAATTCCAAGTAGTACTCGAAGATCTGACTCCCCTTATAAGCAGAAAGGCAGCTGAAGCCATGAAGCTGATCACAGTGAACTATGATAACTTTCACTTGCTGCACAGTGTAACAGGACATGACATCATAACAGAATATATAATATATATAATATGATGATGTCATAACAGGCGACCCAAAAACACTAGGAACCCTTCCTGGTAAAGTGCACTTTACTCTAAATTCAGAGGCAACTCCCAGCTCAGTTTAGCCAAAACGTGTACCAATTGGCTTAGAAGCCAAATTAAAACAGAAACTTGATGACATGGTTGCCTCAGGGGTCATTTCACCCATTGACGAACCCACTGACTGGGTTTCCCAGATGACTATAAGTGTGAAAAGGAACAATGACCTCCGGATCTGCTTGGACCCGCAAGCATTGAACAAAGCTCTCAAAAGAGAAATTTACCCCTTACCTGTAATAGATGATGTGTTGCCACAACTTGCCAGGGCAAAAGTGTTCACAAAAGTAGATTTACAGAATGGTTACTGGCACTGTCTGTTGGATGATGAAAGTAGCCGGCTTACAACTTTTGTGACCCCCTTCGGTAGATTCAGGTGGCTCCGTCTACCCTTCGGACTGAACATTAGCTCCGAAATCTTTCAAAAAAGGCTAAATATGGCCCTGGAGGGTCTAAATGGAGTAATTTGTGTTGCAGATGACATCATCATCTTTGGAGCTGGAGATGATGTTGAACAAGCTAACAAGGATCATGACAAAAAACTGAGAGCCCTATTACAAAGATGCAAGGAGAAGGGTATACGTTTGAACAGACAGTAAATGCCAGTTTCGTACAGGTGAAATCTCCTTTCTTGGACACTGTATTTCAAGCGAAGGGCTTAAACCAGACAATGAGAAAATCAAAGCCATCCTCGAGATGCAAAACCCAACCAATGCACAAGAGGTGCAGAGGCTACAAGGAACAGTCAATTACTTGGCGCGATTCTTACCAAAACTGTCAGATAAAATGGAACCCTTGAGAGCGCTAGCAAGACAAGACAGCGTGTGGTGCTGGACAGAAATACAGGAACGGGCTATGCAAGAAATAAAAACACTTGTCACTCAGGCCCCAGTACTGGCTTATTATGATCCATCTAAAGAACTGACTATTTAGTGTGATGCAAGCTAGAGTGGTATAGGCTCAGTACTTATGCAGTGTGGCCGTCCCATCGCATATGCAAGTCGTGCTATGACGCCAACAGAGACAAGATACGCGCAAATCGAGAAAGAGATGTTAACCATTGTATACTCGCTAGAGAAATTCCATCAGTATGTATTTGCGCGTAAGACCATTGTGTACTCTGATCACAAACCATTAGAATCAATCACAAAGAAGCCCATGCATGCAGCGCCAAGGAGATTGCAAGGAATGCTCCTACGGATACATGGCTACAATGTTGAAATAAAGTACAGAAAGGGACAGAATATGTTTGTCTCTGATATGTTGTCACGTTCGTATTTGCCCCATGATGGTAAAAACAGTGAATTTGAGCAGATCAACATGGTTCAGTTCTTGCCAGTGAGACCTGAACGACTACAGAAAATTAAAGCACACACAGACAGTGATGATGATTTACAGAAACTAAAGTCAGTGATTCAAACAGGATGGCCCAAGAAGAAACATAACCTCCCACTGCAAGTGTTGCCATATCACAGTATGCGTGATGAACTGTCTGTCCATGACGGGATTATTCTTAGGGGTGAACGTGTGGTCATTCCCAGAAGTCTAAGAGATGAAATGAAAGATAGAGTACATCAGGCACACTTAGGTATAGAAAGTTGTCTGCGGAGAGCTAGAGAATGCCTGTACTGGCCAGGTATGAACAGTGACATAAAGAACTACATACAGAAATGTGAGGCCTGTAGGACATATGAGACAGGCAACCCCAGAGAACCATTAATGCCACATGAACTGCCAACAAGGCCCTGGGAGAAAATAGGGACTGATCTTTTTTCACTTGAAGGCAGAGATTATTTGGTGATCGTGGATTATTTTTCCAATTTTTGGGAGATTGATCGTCTTTATGATGTTAAGTCAAGTACAGTAATAACCAAAATGAAAGCTCACTTCGCAAGAAATGGAATTCCTAGCATTGTTGTCAGTGACAATGGTACACAATATACTTCTGATGAATTCCAGAAATTTGCTCGAGAATGGGACTTTGAGCATGTGGTCAGCTCACCCTATCACCAAAATGCCAACGGAAAAGCGGAAGCCGCAGTCAAGGCTGCCAAGCGCACCATGAGAAAATGTAGGAAAGAGTGACGTATACAAAGCCCTTCTTGAGATTAGAAATACACCAACACAAGCTATAGGCAGAAGGCCTGCACAGCGGTTACTAGGCAGAAGGACAAGGTCTACTCTACCTGCAACAGCCAACCTGCTACAGCCACGTGGTGCAGAGATACTCACTAAAGAGAGGGAAAGGATGAAGCTTAGCCAAAGTAAGCAAGCACAGCTTTACAATAAAACGGCCAGAGATCTACCAAAGTTGAATGAAGGAGATGTGGTAAGGCTGAAACCATTCCATCTTGGTGAGAAAAGATGGGATAAAGGTGTTATAAACATAAGACTAGATGAGCGCTCTTATGAAATAGAGACAGATAGTGGCATACTGAGGAGAAATCGTGTGCATCTCAGGAAAACAAATGAATCGCCACCACAGCAGAATAGCGCAATTGACGATATTCCAGATACTAGTGATGTTCCATCCAGTCCAGAACAAGGTGTGACTGATGATACACCCCAACAACAAAATATGAGGGATCCAGAAATACAAGACGGCAAGAAAACACGGTCAGGACGCGAGGTTAAACCACCAAGCCGTTTTAGAGACTTTGTGTAAATTAAAAAGTGATCATATTTCACAGTAAGTGACACAATAGTGATGAACATTCTATTTAAGCAAAAGTATTTTTTTTTATCATTATAAGTAATGCTGAAGAGTTTATTACAGCATAAGTATTTATTATTCAATCCCGATCATCTGAAAAGGGACAAAGGATGTGGCAATATGCAGGACTGATTGATATTAATGCTGAAAGTGAACACCAGGTGGCGTAAGTGACTTTGTGGCACAAGTTACATGCTTGGACTTAGCTCACACATAGCATGTAAGTTTTATGAACAATTAAACTATTGAAACACTGAGGTCTGTTTTCGCCTGGTTATCTTTGTTATCTGCTGGGACCGACCGAGTGGGCTGAGGTCTGTTTTCGCCTGGTTATCTTAGATATCTGCTGGGACCGACCGAGTGGGTTAAGGTTAGTTTTCGCCTGTTTTCTTAGATATCTGCTGGGATCGACCGAGTGGGCTGAGGTCTGTTTACGCCTGGTTATCTTAGTTATCTGGTGGGATCGACCGAGTTGGCTGAGGTCTGTTTTCGCCTGGTTATCTTTGTTATCTGCTGGGAACGACCGAGTGGGTTGAGGTTAGTTTTCGCCTGGTTATCTTAGTTATCCGCTGGGATCGACCGAGTGGGCTGAGGTCTATTTTGCCTGGTTATCTAAGTTATCTGCTGGGATCGACCGAGTTGGCTGAGGTCTGTTTTCCCCTGGTTATCTTTGTTATCTGCTGGGATCGACCGAGTAGGCTGAGGTCTGTTTTCGCCTGGTCATCTTAGTTATCTGCTGGGATCCACCGAGTGGGTTGAGGTCTGTTTTCGCCTGGTTATCTTAGTTAGCTGCTGGGATTGATCGGGTAGGCCAAGGTCTTATTTCGCCTGGTTATCTTAGTTATCTGTTGGGATCGACAAAGTTGACTGAGGTCTGTTTTCGCCTGGTTATCTTTGTTATCTGCTGGGTACGACCGAGTGGGCTGAGATCTGTTTTCGCCTGGTAATCTTTGTTATCTGCTGGCATCGACCGAGTGGGTTGAGGTCTGTTTTCGCCTGGTTATCTTAGTTATCTGCTGGGACCGACCGAGTGGGCTGAGGTCTGTTTTCGCCTGGTAATCTTAGTTATATGCTAAGATCGATCCAGTAGGCTAAGGTCTGTTTTCGCCTGGTTATTTTAGTTATCTGCTGGGATCGACCGAGTTGGCTGAGGTCTGTTTTCGCCTTGTTATCTTTGTTATCTGCTGAGATCGACCGAGTGGGCTGGATCTGTTTTCGCCTGGTCATCTTAGTTATCTGCTGGGTCCGACCGAGTGGGCCGAGGTCTGTTCTCGCCTGGTAATCTTTGTTATCTGCTGGCATCGACCTAGTGGGCTGAGATCTGTTTTCGCCTGGTAATCTTTGTTATCTGCTGGCATCGACCGAGTTGACTGAGGTCGGTTTTCGCCTGGTTATCTTAGTTATCTGCTGGGTACGACCGAGTAGGCTGAGGTCTGATTTCGCCTGGATATCTTAGTTATCTGCTGGGATCGACCGAATTGGGTGAGGTCTGTTTCCGCCTGGTTATCTTAGTTGTCTGCTGGGATCGACCGAGTGGGCTGAGGTCTGTTTTCGCCTGGTAAGCTTAGTTTTTTGCTAAGATCGATCGAGTAGGCTGAGGTCTGTTTTCGCCTGGTTATCTTAGTTATCTGTTGGTATCGACCAAGTGGGCTGAGGTCTGTTTCCGCTTGGTTATCTTAATTATCTGCTAAGATCGATCGAGTAGGCTAAGGTCTGTTTTCGCCTGGTTATCTTTGTTATCTGCTGGGATCGATCGAGTGGGCTGAGGTCTGTTTTCGCCTAGTTTACTTAATTATCTGCTTGGAACTATCGAGTGGGCTGAGGTCTGTTTTCGCCTGGTTATCTTAGTTATCTGCTGGGACCGACCGAGTGGGTTAAGGTTAGTTTTCGCCTGTTCTCTTAGTTATCTGCTGGGATCGACCGAGTGGGCTGAGGTCTGTTTTCGCCTGGTTATCTTAGTTACCTGGTGGGATCGACCGAGTTGGCTGAGGTCTGTTTTCGCCTGGTTATCTTTGTTATCTGCTGGGAACGACCGAGTGGGTTGAGGTTAGTTTTCGCCTGGTTATCTTATTTATATGCTAAGATCGATCGAGTAGGCTAAGGTCTGTTTTCGCCTGGTTATCTTAGTTATTTGCTGGGATCGACCGAGTGGCCTGAGGTCTGTTTTTCCCTGGTTATCTTAGTTATCTGCTGGGATCGACCGAGGTGGCTGAGGTCTGTTTTCGCCTGGTTATCTTAGTTATCTGCTGGGATCGACCTAGTGGGTTGAGGTCTGTTTTCGCCTGGTGATCTTTGTTATCTGCTGGGATCGATCGAGTTGAGTGAGGTCTGTTTTCGCCTGGTTATCTTTGTTATCTGCTGGGTCCGACCGAGTGGGCTGAGATCTGTTTTCACCTGGTAATCTTTGTTATCTGCTGGCATCGACCGAGTGGGTTGAGATCTGTTTTCGCCTGGTTATCTTTGTTATCTGCTGGGACCGACCGAGTGGGCTGAGGTCTGTTTTCGCCTGGCAATCTTTGTTATCTGCTGGGATCGACCGAGTGGGTTGAGGTCTGTTTTCGCCTGGTGATCTTAGTTATCTGCTAGGATCGATCGAATTGGCTGAGGTCTGTTTTCGCCTGGTTATCTTTGTTATCTGCTGGGTCCGACCGAGTAGGCTGAGGTCTGATTTCGCCTGGATATCTTAGTTATCTGCTGGGATCGACCGAATTGGGTGAGGTCTGTTTCCGCCTGGTTATCTTAGTTATCTGCTGGGACCGACCGAGTAGGCTGAGGTCTGATTTCGCCTGGATATCTTAGTTATCTGCTGGAATCGACCGAATTGGGTGAGGTCTGTTTCCGCCTGGTTATCTTAGTTGTCTGCTGGGATCGACCGAGTGGGCTGAGGTCTGTTTTCGCCTGGTAAGCTTAGTTATTTGCTAAGATCGATCGAGTAGGCTGAGGTCTGTTTTCGCCTGGTTATCTTAGTTATCTGTTGGTATCGACCGAGTGGGCTGAGGTCTGTTTCCGCTTGGTTATCTTAATTATCTGCTAAGATCGATCGAGTAGGCTAAGGTCTGTTTTCGCCTGGTTATCTTTGTTATCTGCTGGGATCGATCGAGTGGGCTGAGGTCTGTTTTCGCCTAGTTTACTTAATTATCTGCTTGGAACTACCGAGTGGGCTGAGGTCTGTTTTCGCCTGGTTATCTTAGTTATCTGCTGGGACCGACCGAGTGGGTTAAGGTTAGTTTTCGCCTGTTCTCTTAGTTATCTGCTGGGATCGAGTGAGTGGGCTGAGGTCTGTTTTCGCCTGGTTATCTTAGTTACCTGGTGGGATCGACCGAGTTGGCTGAGGTCTGTTTTCGCCTGGTTATCTTTGTTATCTGCTGGGAACGACCGAGTGGGTTGAGGTTAGTTTTCGCCTGGTTATCTTATTTATATGCTAAGATCGATCGAGTAGGCTAAGGTCTGTTTTCGCCTGGTTATCTTAGTTATTTGCTGGGATCGACCGAGTGGCCTGAGGTCTGTTTTTCCCTGGTTATCTTAGTTATCTGCTGGGATCGACCGAGGTGGCTGAGGTCTGTTTTCGCCTGGTTATCTTAGTTATCTGCTGGGACCGACGGAGTGGGCTGAGGTCTGTTTTCGCCTGGCAATCTTTGTTATCTGCTGGGATCGACCTAGTGGGTTGAGGTCTGTTTTCGCCTGGTGATCTTTGTTATCTGCTGAGATCGATCGAGTTGGCTGAGGTCTGTTTTCGCCTGGTTATCTTTGTTATCTGCTGGGTCCGACCGAGTGGGCTGAGATCTGTTTTCACCTTGTAATCTTTGTTATCTGCTGGCATCGACCGAGTCGGTTGAGATCTGTTTTTGCCTGGTTATCTTTGTTATCTGCTGGGACCGACCGAGTGGGCTGAGGTCTGTTTTCGCTTGGCAGTCTTTGTTATCTGCTGGGATCGACCGAGTGGGTTGAGGTCTGTTTTCGCCTGGTGATCTTAGTTATCTGCTGGGATCGATCGAATTGGCTGAGGTCTGTTTTCGGCTGGTTATCTTTGTTATCTGCTGGGTCCGACCGAGTGGGCCGAGGTCTGTTTTCGCCTGGTAATCTTTGTTATCTGCTGGCATCGACCGAGTAGGCTGAGGTGTGATTTCGCCTGGATATCTTAGTTTTCTGCTGGGATCGACCGAGTTGACTGAGGTCAGTTTTCGCCTGGTTATCTTAGTTATCTGCTGGGATCGACCGAGTAGGCTAAGGTCTGTTTTCGCCTGGTTATCTTAGTTATCTGCTGGGATCGACCGAGTGGACTGAGGTCTGTTTTTTCCTGGTTATCTTAGTTATCTGCTGGGACCGACCGAGTGGGCTGAGGTCTGTTTTCGCCTGGTTATCTTAGTTAGCTGCTGGGATCGACCGAGTAGGCTGAGGTGTGATTTCGCCTGGATATCTTAGTTTTCTGCTGGGATCGACCGAGTTGACTGATGTCTGTTTTCGCCTGGTTATCTTAGTTATCTGCTGGGATCGACCGAGTAGGCTGAGGTCTGTTTTCGCCTGGTCATCTTAGTTATCTGGTGGGATCGACCGAGTGGGTTGAGGTCTGTTTTCGCCTGGTTATCTTAGTTAGCTGCTGGGATCGATCGAGTAGGCTAAGGTCTGATTTCGCCTGGTTATCTTAGTTATCTGTTGGGATCGACCAAGTTGACTGAGGTCTGTTTTCGCCTGGTTATCTTTGTTATCTGCTGGGTACGACCGAGTGGGCTGAGATCTGTTTTCGCCTGGTAATCTTTGTTATCTGCTGGCATCGACCGAGTGGGTTGAGGTCTGTTTTCGCCTGGTTATCTTAGTTATCTGCTGGGTACGACCGAGTAGGCTGAGGTCTGATTTCGCCTGGATATCTTAGTTATCTGCTGGGATCGACCGAATTGGGTGAGGTCTGTTTCCGCCTGGTTATCTTAGTTGTCTGCTGGGATCGACCGAGTGGGCTGAGGTCTGTTTTCGCCTGGTAAGCTTAGTTATTTGCTAAGATCGATCGAGTAGGCTGAGGTCTGTTTTCGCCTGGTTATCTTAGTTATCTGTTGGTATCGACCGAGTGGGCTGAGGTCTGTTTCCGCTTGGTTATCTTAATTATCTGCTAAGATCGATCGAGTAGGCTAAGGTCTGTTTTCGCCTGGTTATCTTTGTTATCTGCTGGGATCGATCGAGTGGGCTGAGGTCTGTTCTCGCCTAGTTTACTTAATTATCTGCTTGGAACTACCGAGTGGGCTGAGGTCTGTTTTCGCCTGGTTATCTTAGTTATCTGCTGGGACCGACCGAGTGGGTTAAGGTTAGTTTTCGCCTGTTCTCTTAGTTATCTGCTGGGATCGACCGAGTGGGCTGAGGTCTGTTTTCGCCTGGTTATCTTAGATACCTGGTGGGATCGACCGAGTTGGCTGAGGTCTGTTTTCGCCTGGTTATCTTTGTTATCTGCTGGGAACGACCGAGTGGGTTGAGGTTAGTTTTCGCCTGGTTATCTTATTTATATGCTAAGATCGATCGAGTAGGCTAAGGTCTGTTTTCGCCTGGTTATCTTAGTTATTTGCTGGGATCGACCGAGTGGCCTGAGGTCTGTTTTTCCCTGGTTATCTTAGTTATCTGCTGGGATCGACCTAGTGGGTTGAGGTCTGTTTTCGCCTGGTGATCTTTGTTATCTTCTGGGATCGATCGAGTTGGCTGAGGTCTGTTTTCGCCTGGTTATCTTTGTTATCTGCTGGGTCCGACCGAGTGGGCTGAGATCTGTTTTCACCTGGTAATCTTTGTTATCTGCTGGCATCGACCGAGTGGGTTGAGATCTGTTTTCGCCTGGTTATCTTTGTTATCTGCTGGGACCGACCGAGTGGGCTGAGGTCTGTTTTCGCCTGGCAATCTTTGTTATCTGCTGGGATCGACCGAGTGGGTTGAGGTCTGTTTTCGCCTGGTGATCTTAGTTATCTGCTAGGATCGATCGAATTGGCTGAGGTCTGTTTTCGCCTGGTTATCTTTGTTATCTGCTGGGTCCGACCGAGTGGGCTGAAGTCTGTTTTCGCCTGGTTATCTTTGTTATCTGCTGGCATCGACCGAGTTGACTGAGGTCGGTTTTCGCCTGGTTATCTTAGTTATCTGCTGGGACCGACCAAGTAGGCTGAGGTCTGTTTTGCCTGGTTATCTTTGTTATCTGCTGGGACCGACCGAGTGGGCTGAGGTCTGTTTTCGCCTGGATATCTTAGTTTTCTGCTGGGATCGACCGAGTTGACTGAGGTCAGTTTTCGCCTGGTTATCTTAGTTTTCTGCTGGGATTGACCGAGTAGGCTAAGGTCTGTTTTCGCCTGGTTATCTTAGTTATCTGCTGGGATCGACCGAGTTGACTGAGGTCTGTTTTTTCCTGGTTATCTTAGTTATCTGCTGGGACCGACCGAGTGGGCTGAGGTCTGTTTTCGCCTGGTAATCTTAGTTATCTGCTGGGATCGACCGAGTAGGCTGAGGTGTGATTTCGCCTGGATATCTTAGTTTTCTGCTGGGATCGACCGAGTTGACTGAGGTCTGTTTTCGCCTGGTTATCTTAGTTATCTGCTGGGATCGACCGAGTAGGCTGAGGTCTGTTTTCGCCTGGTCATCTTAGTTATCTGCTGGGATCGACCGAGTGGGTTGAGGTCTGTTTTCGCCTGGTTATCTTAGTTAGCTGCTGGGATCGATCGAGTAGGCTAAGGTCTGATTTCGCCTGGTTATCTTAGTTATCTGTTGGGATCGACCAAGTTGACTGAGGTCTGTTTTCGCCTGGTTATCTTTGTTATCTGCTGGGTACGACCGAGTGGGCTGAGATCTGTTTTCGCCTGGTAATCTTTGTTATCTGCTGGCATCGACCGAGTGGGTTGAGGTCTGTTTTCGCCTGGTTATCTTAGTTATCTGCTGGGACCGACCGAGTGGGCTGAGGTCTGTTTTCGCCTGGTAATCTTAGTTATCCGCTAAGATCGATCCAGTAGGCTAAGGTCTGTTTTCGCCTGGTTATTTTAGTTATCTGCTGGGATCGACCGAGTTGGCTGAGGTCTGTTTTCGCCTTGTTATCTTTGTTATCTGCTGGCATCGACCTAGTGGGCTGAGGTTTGTTTTCGCCTTGTAATCTTTGTTATCTGCTGGCATCGACCGAGTTGACTGAGGTCGGTTTTCGCCTGGTTATCTTAGTTATCTGCTGGGACCGACCGAGTAGGCTGAGGTCTGATTTCGCCTGGATATCTTAGTTATCTGCTGGGATCGACCGAATTGGGTGAGGTCTGTTTCCGCCTGGTTATCTTAGTTGTCTGCTTGGATCGACCGAGTGGGCTGAGGTCTGTTTTCGCCTGGTAAGCTTAGTTATTTGCTAAGATCGATCGAGTAGGCTGAGGTCTGGTTTCGCCTGGTTATCTTAGTTATCTGTTGGTATCGACCGAGTGGGCTGAGGTCTGCTTCCGCTTGGTTATCTTAATTATCTGCTAAGATCGATCGAGTAGGCTAAGGTCTGTTTACGCCTGGTTATCTTTGTTATCTGCTGGGATCGATCGAGTGGGCTGAGGGCTGTTTTCGCCTAGTTTACTTAAGTATCTGCTGGGAACTACCGTGTGGGCTGAGTTCTGTTTTCGCCTGGTTATCTTAGTTATCTGCTGGGACCGACCGAGTGGGTTAAGGTTAGTTTTCGCCTGTTCTCTTAGTTATCTGCTGGGATCGACCGAGTGGGCTGAGGTCTGTTTTCGCCTGGTTATCTTAGTAACCTGGTGGGATCGACCGAGTTGGCTGAGGTCTGTTTTCGCCTGGTTATCTTTGTTATCTGCTGGGAACGACCGAGTGGGTTGAGGTTAGTTTTCGCCTGGTTATCTTATTTATATGCTAAGATCGATCGAGTAGGCTAAGGTCTGTTTTCGCCTGGTCATCTTTGTTATCTGCTGGGATCGATCGAGTGGGCTGAGGTCTGTTTTCGCCTAGTTTACTTAATTATCTGCTGGGAACTACCGAGTGGGCTGAGGTCTGTTTTCGCCTGGTTATCTTAGTTATCTGCTGGGACCGACCGAGTGGGTTAAGGTTAGTTTTCGCCTGGTGATCTTTGTTATCTGCTGGGATCAACCTAGTGGGTTGAGGTCTGTTTTCGCCTGGTGATCTTTGTTATCTGCTGGGATCGATCGAGTTGGCTGAGGTCTGTTTTCGCCTGGTTATCTTTGTTATCTGCTTTGTCCGACCGAGTAGGTGAGATCTGTTTTCACCTGGTAATCTTTGTTATCTGCTGGCATCGACCGAGTTGGTTGAGGTCTGTTTTCGCCTGGTTATCTTTGTTATCTGCTGGGACCGACCAAGTGGGCTGAGGTCTGTTTTCGCCTGGCAGTCTTTGTTATCTGCTGGGATCGACCGAGTGGGTTGAGGTCTGTTTTCGCCTGGTGATCTTAGTTATCTGCTTGGATCGATCGAATGGGCTGAGGTCTGTTTTCGCCTGGTTATCTTTGTTATCTGCTGGGTCCGACCGAGTGGGCCGAGGTCTGTTTTCGCCTGGTAACTTTGTTATCTGCTGGGATCGACCGAGTTGGCTGAAGTCTGTTTTCGCCTGGTAATCTTTGTTATCTGCTGGCATCGACTGAGTTGACTGAGGTCGGTTTTCGCCTGGTTATCTTAGTTATCTGATGGGACCGAGCAAGTAGGCTGAGGTCCCTTTGCCTGGTTATCTTTGTTATCTGCTGGGACCGACCGAGTGGGCTGAGGTCTGTTTTCGCCTGGTAATCTTAGTTATCTGCTGGGATCGACCGAGTAGGCTGAGGTGTGATTTCGCCTGGATATCTTAGTTTTCTGCTGGGATCGACCGAGTTGACTGAGGTCTGTTTTCGCCTGGTTATCTTAGTTATCTGCTGGGATCGACCGAGTAGGCTAAGGTCTGTTTTCGCCTTGTTATCTTAGTTATCTGCTGGGATCGACCGAGTTGACTGAGGTCTGTTTTTTCCTGGTTATCTTAGTTATTTGCTGGGACCGACCGAGTAGGCTGAGGTCTGTTTTCGCCTGGTAATCTTAGTTATCTGCTGGGATCGACCGAGTAGGCTGAGGTGTGATTTCGCCTGGATATCTTAGTTTTCTGCTGGGATCGACCGAGTTGACTGAGGTCTGTTTTCGCCTGGTTATCTTAGTTATCTGCTGGGATCGACCGAGTAGGCTAAGGTCTGTTTTCGCCTGGTTATCTTAGTTATCTGCTGGGATCGACCGAGTTGACTGAGGTATGTTTTTTCCTGGTTATCTTAGTTCTCTGCTGGGATCGACCGAGTTGACTAAGGTCTGTTTTTTCCTGGTTATCTTAGTTCTCTGCTGGGATCGACCGAGTTGGCTGAGGTCTGTTTTTGCCTGGTTATCTTTGTTATCTACTGGGATCGACCGAGTGGGCTGAGGTCTGTTTTCGCTTGGTAATCTTAGTTATCTGCTAAGATCGATCGAGTAGGCTGAGGTCTGTTTTCGCCTGGTTATCTTTGTTATCTGCTGATTCGACCGAGTGGGCTGAGGTCTGTTTTCGCCTGGTTATCTTTGTTATCTGCTGGGATCGACCGAGTTGGCTGAGGTCTGTTTTCGCCTGGTTATCTTAGTTATCTGCTGGGACCGACCGAGTGGGCTGAGGTCTGTTTTTGCCTGGTTATCTTTGTTATCTGCTAAGATCGATCGAGTAGGCAAAGGTCTGATTTCGCCTGGATATCTGAGTTATCTGCTGGGATCGACCGAGTAGGCTGAGGTCTGATTTCGCCTGGATATCTTAGTTATCTGCTGGGATCGACCAAGTTGAATGACGTCTGTTTCTGCCTGGTTATCTTAGTTCTCTGCTGGGATCGACCGAGTTGGCTGATGTCTGTTTTTGCCTGGTTATCTTTGTTATCTACTGGGATCGACCGTCTGGGCTGAGGTCTGTTTTCGCCTGGTAATCTTAGTTATTTGCTAAGATCGATCGAGTAGGCTGAGGTCTGTTTTCGCCTGGTAATCTTAGTTATTTGCTAAGATCGATCGAGTAGGCTGAGCTCTGTTTTCGCCTGGTTATCTTTGTTATCTGCTGGTATCGACCGAGTGGGCTGAGGTCTGTTTCCGCCTGGTCATCTTAGTTATCTGCTAAGATCGATCGAGTAGGCAGGGTCTGTTTTCGCCTGGTTATCTTTGTTATCTGCTGGGATCGATCGAGTGGGCTGAGGTCTGTTTTCGCCCGGTTATCTTTGTTATCTGCTGGGAACGACCGAGTGGGTTGAGGTTAGTTTTCGCCTGGTTATCTTAGTTATCCGCTGGGATCGACCGAGGGTCCTGAGGTCTGTTTTTGCCTGGTTATCTTAGTTATCTGCTGGGATCGACCGATTTGGCTGAGGTCTGTTTTCGCCTGGTTATCTTTGTTATCTGCTGGGAACGACCGAGTGGGTTGAGGTTAGTTTTCGCCTTGTTATCTTAGTTATCCGCTGGGATCGACCGAGTGTCCTGAGGTCTGTTTTTGCCTGGTTATCTTAGTTATCTGCTGGGATCGACCGATTTGGCTGAGGTCTGTTTTCGCCTGGTTATCTTTGTTATCTGCTGGGACCGACCGAGTGGGCTGAGGTGTGTTTTCGCCTGGCAATCTCTGTTTTCTGCTGGGATCTACCGAGTGGGTTGAGGTCTGTTTTCGCCTGGTTATCTTAGTTATCTGCTGGGACCGACCGAATGGGTTAAGGTTAGTTTTCGCCTGTTCTCTTAGTTATCTGCTGGGATCGACCGAGTGGGCTGAGGTCTGTTTTCGCCTGGTTATCTTAGTTATCTGATGGGATCGACCGAGTTGGCTGAGGTCTGTTTTCGCCTGGTTATCTTTGTTATCAGCTGGGAACGACCGAGTGGGTTGAGGTTAGTTTTCGCCTGGTTATCTTATTTATCTGCTAAGATCGATAGAGTAGTCTAAGGTCTGTTTTCGCCTGGTTATCTTAGTTATTTGCTGGGATCGACCGAGTGGCCTGAGGTCTGTTTTTCCCTGGTTATCTTAGTTATCTTTTGGGATCGACCGAGTTGGCTGAGGTCTGTTTTCGCCTGGTTATCTTAGTTATCTGCTGGGACCGACCCGGTGGGCTGAGGTCTGTTTTCGCCTGGTGATCTTTGTTATCTTCTGGGATCGATCGAGCTGGCTGAGGTCTGTTTTCGCCTGGTTATCTTTTGTTTTCTGCTGGGTCCGACCCAGTGGGCTGAGATCGTTTTTCGCCTTGTAATCTTTGTTATCTGCTGGCATCGACCGAGTGGGTTGAGGTCTGTTTTCGCCTGTTTATCTTAGTTATCTGCTGGGACCGACCGAATGGGCTGAGGTCTGTTTTCGCCTGGCAATCTTTGTTATCTGCTGGGATCGACCGAGTGGGTTGAGGTCTGTTTTCGCCTGGTGATCTTAGTTATCTGCTGGGATCGATCGAGTTGGCTGAGGTCTGTTTTCGCCTGGCAATCTTTGTTATCTGCTGGGATCGACCGAGTGGGCCGAGGTCTGTTTTCGCCTGGTAATCTTTGTTATCAGCTGGCACCGACCGAGTGGGCTGAGGTCTGTTTTCGCCTGGTAATCTTTGTTATCTGCTGGGTCCGACCGAGTGGGCTGAGATCTGTTTTCACCTGGTAATCTTTGTTATCTGCTGGCATCGACCGAGTGGGTTGAGGTCTGTTTTCGCCTGGTAATCTTAGTTATCTGCTGGGATCGACCGAGTAGGCTGAGGTGTGATTTCGCCTGGATATCTTAGTTTTCTGCTGGGATCGACCGAGTTGACTGAGGTCTGTTTTCGCCTGGTTATCTTAGTTATCTGCTGGGATCGACCGAGTAGGCTAAGGTCTGTTTTCGCCTGGTTATCTTAGTTATCTGCTTGGATCGACCGAGTTGACTGAGGTCTGTTTTTTCCTGGTTATCTTAGTTCTCTGCTGGGATCGACCGAGTTGACTGAGGTCTGTGTTTTTCTGGATATCTTAGTTATCTGCTGGGATCGACCGAGTTGACTGAGGTCTGTTTTCGCCTGGTTATCTTTGTTATCTGCTGGGACCGACCGAGTGGGCTGAGGTCTGTTTTCGCCTGGTAATCTTAGTTATCTGCTGGGATCGACCGAGTAGGCTGAGGTCTGATTTCGCCTGGATATCTTAGTTTTCTGCTGGGATCGACCGAGTTGACTGAGGTCTGTTTTCGCCTGGTCATCTTAGTTATCTGCTGGGATCGACCGATTAGGCTAAGGTCTGTTTCGCCTGGTTATCTTAGTTATCTGCTGGGATCGACCGAGTTGACTGAGGTCTGTTTTTTCCTGGTTATCTTAGTTCTCTGCTGGGATCGACCGAGTTGACTGAGGTCTGTTTTTTCCTGGTTATCTTAGTTCTCTGCTGGGATCGACCGAGTTGGATGAGGTCTGTTTTTGCCTGGTTATCTTTGTTATCTACTGGGATCGACCGAGTGGGCTGAGGTCTATTTTCGCCTGGTAATCTTAGTTATCTGCTAAGATCGATCGAGTAGGCTGAGGTCTGTTTTCGCCTGGTTATCTTTGTTATCTGCTGGAATCGACCGAGTGGGCTGAGGTCTGTTTTCGCCTGGTTATCATTGTTATCTGCTGGGATCGACCGAGTTGGCTGAGGTCTGTTTTCGCCTGGTTATCTTAGTTATCTGCTGGGACCGACCGAGTGGGCTGAGGTCTGTTTTTGCCTGGTTATCTTTGTTATCTGCTAAGATCGATCGAGTATGCTAAGGTCTGATTTCGCGTGGATATCTGAGTTATCTGCTGGGATCGACCGAGTAGGCTGAGGTCTGATTTCGCCTGGATTTCTTAGTTATCTGCTGGGATCGACCAAGTTGACTGACGTCTGTTTTTGCCTGGTTATCTTAGTTCTCTGCTGGGATCGACCGAGTTGGCTGATGTCTGTTTTTGCCTGGTTATCTTTGTTATCTACTGGGATCGACCGTGTGGGCTGAGGCCTGTTTTCGCCTGGTAATCTTAGTTATTTGCTAAGATCGATCGAGTAGGCTGAGGTCTGTTTTCGCCTGGTAATCTTAGTTATTTGCTAAGATCGATAGAGTAGGCTGAGCTCTGTTTTCGCCTGGTTATCTTTGTTATCTGCTGGTATCGACCGAGTGGGCTGAGGTCTGTTTCCGCCTGGTCATCTTAGTTATCTGTTAAGATCGATCGAGTAGGCTAAGGTCTGTTTTCGCCTGGTTATCTTTGTTATCTGCTGGTATCGATCGAGTGGGCTGAGGTCTGTTTTCGCCTAGTTTACTTAATTATCTGCTGTGATCGACCGAGTGGGCTGAGGTCTGTTTTCGCCTGGTTATCTTAGTTATCTGCTGGGACCGACCGAGTGTGTTAAGAATAGTTTTCGCCTGTTTTCTTAGTTATCTGCTGGGATCGACCGAGTGGGCTGAGGTCTGTTTACGCCTGGTTATCTTAGTTATCTGCTGGGACCGACCGAGTAGGCTGAGGTCTGATTTCGCCTGGATATCTTAGTTATCTGCTGGGATCGACCGAGTTGAATGAGGTCTGTTTTCGCCTGGCAATCTTTGTTATCTGTTGGGACCGACCGAGTGGGCTGAGGTCTGTTTTCGCCTGGTAATCTTAGTTATCTGCTGGGATCGACCGATTTGGCTGAGGGGGTTGAGGTCTGTTTTCGCCTGGCAATCTTTGTTATCTGCTGGGATCTACCGAGTGGGTTGAGGTCTGTTTTCGCCTGGTGATCTTAGTTATCTGCTGGGATCGATCGAGTTGGCTGAGGTCTGTTTTCGCCTGGTTATCTTTGTTATCTGCTGGGTCCGACCGAGTGGGCTGAGGTCTGTTTTCGCCTATTTTACTTAATTATCTGCTGGGAACTACCGAGTGGGCTGAGGTCTGTTTTCGCCTGGTTATCTTAGTTATCTCCTGGGACCGACCGTATGGGTTAAGGTTAGTTTTCGCCTGTTCTCTTAGTTATCTGCTGGGATCGACCGAGTGGGCTGAGGTCTGTTTTCGCCTAGTTATCTTAGTTATCTGGTGGGATCGACCGAGTTGGCTGAGGTCTGTTTTCGCCTGGTTATCTTTGTTATCTGCTGGGAACGACCGAGTGGGTTGAGGTTAGTTTTCGCCTGGTTATCTTATTTATCTGCTAAGATCGATAGAGTAGTCTAAGGTCTGTTTTCGCCTGGTTATCTTAGTTATTTGCTGGGATCGACCGAGTGGCCTGAGGTCTGTTTTTCCCTGGTTATCTTAGTTATCTGCTGGGATCGACCGAGTTGGCTGAGGTCTGTTTTCGCCTGGTTATCTTAGTTATCTGCTGGGACCGACCGGGTGGGCTGAGGTCTGTTTTTGCCTGGCAATCTTTGTTATCTGCTGGGATCGACCGAGTGGGTTGAGGTCTGTTTTCGCCTGGTGATCTTAGTTATCTGCTGGGATCGATCGAGTTGGCTGAGGTCTGTTTTCGCCTGGTTATCTTTGTTATCTGCTGGGTCCGACCGAGTGGGCCGAGGTCTGTTTTCGCCTGGTAATCTTTGTTATCTGCTGGCATCGACCGAGTGGGGTGAGGTCTGTTTTCGCCTGGTAATCTTTGTAATCTGCTGGCATCGACCGAGTTGACTGAGGTCGGTTTTCGCCTGGTTATCTTAGTTATCTGCTGGGACCGACCGAGTAGGCTGAGGTCTGATTTCGCCTGGATATCTTAGTTATCTGCTGGGATCGACCGAGTTGAATGAGGTCTGTTTTCGCCTGGCAATCTTTGTTATCTGCTGGGACCGACCGAGTGGGCTGAGGTCTGTTTTCGCCTGGTAATCTTAGTTATCTGCTAAGATCGATCGAGTAGGCTGAGGTCTGTTTTCGCCTGGTTATCTTAGTTCTCTGCTGGGATCGACAGAGTTGGCTGACGTCTGTTTTTGCCTGGTTATCTTTGTTATCTACTGGGATCGACCGAGTGGGCTGAGGTCTGTTTCCGCTTGGTTATCTTAATTATCTGCTAAGATCGATCGAGTAGGCTAAGGTCTGTTTTCGCCTGGTTATCTTTGTTATCTGCTGGGATCGATCGAGTGGGCTGAGGTCTGTTTTCGCCTAGTTTACTTAATTATCTGCTGGGAACTACCGAGTGGGCTGCGGTCTGTTTTCGCCTGGTTATCTTAGTTATCTGCTGGGACCGACCGAGTGGGTTAAGGTTAGTTTTCGCCTGTTTTCTTAGTTATCTGCTGGGATCGACCGAGTGGGCTGAGGTCTGTTTACGCCTGGTTATCTTAGTTATCTGGTGGGATCGACCGAGTTGGCTGAGGTCTGTTTTCGCCTGGTTATCTTTGTTATCTGCTGGGAACGACCGAGTGGGTTGAGGTTAGTTTTCGCCTGGTTATCTTAGTTATCCGCTGGGATCGACCGAGTGGCCTGAGGTCTGTTTTTGCCTGGTTATCTTAGTTATCTGCTGGGATCGACCGATTTGGCTGAGGACTGTTTTCGCCTGGTTATCTTAGTTATCTGCTGGGACCGACCGAGTGGGCTGAGGTCTTTTTTCGGCCTGGTAATCTTAGTTATCTGCTGGGATCGACCGAGTAGGCTGAGGTCTGATTTCGCCTGGATATCTTAGTTTTCTGCCGGGATCGACCGAGTTGACTGAGGTCTGTTTTCGCCTGGTTATCTTAGTTTTCTACTGGGATCGGCCGAGTTGACTAAAGTCTGTTTTCGCCTGGTTATCTTAGTTATCTGCTGGGATCGACCGAGTAGGCTAAGGTCTGTTTTCGCCTGGTTATCTTAGTTATCTGCTGGGATCGACCGAGTTGACTGAGGTCTGTTTTTTCCTGGTTATCTTAGTTCTCTGCTGGGATCGACCGAGTTGGATGAGGTCTGTTTTTGCCTGGTTATCTTTGTTATCTACTGGGATCGACCGAGTGGGCTGAGGTCTGTTTTCGCCTGGTAATCTTAGTTATCTGCTAAGATCGATCGAGTAGGCTGAGGTCTGTTTTCGCCTGGTTATCTTTGTTATCTGCTGGGATCGACCGAGTAGGCTGAGGTCTGTTTTCGCCTGGTTATCTTAGTTATCTGCTGGGATCGACCGAGTTGGCTGAGGTCTGTTTTCGCCTGGTTATCTTAGTTATCTGCTGGGACCGACCGAGTGGGCTGAGGTCTTTTTTCGGCCTGGTAATCTTAGTTATCTGCTGGGATCGACCGAGTAGGCTGAGGTCTGATTTCGCCTGGATATCTTAGTTTTCTGCCGGGATCGACCGAGTTGACTGAGGTCTGTTTTCGCCTGGTTATCTTTGTTATCTGCTGGGAACGACCGAGTGGGTTGAGGTTAGTTTTCGCCTGGTTATCTTAGTTATCCGCTGGGATCGACCGAGTGGCCTGAGGTCTGTTTTTGCCTGGTTATCTTAGTTATCTGCTGGGATCGACCGATTTGGCTGAGGTCTGTTTTCGCCTGGTTATCTTAGTTATCTGCTGGGACCGACCGAGTGGGCTGAGGTCTTTTTTCGGCCTGGTAATCTTAGTTATCTGCTGGGATCGACCGAGTAGGCTGAGGTCTGATTTCGCCTGGATATCTTAGTTTTCTGCCGGGATCGACCGAGTTGACTGAGGTCTGTTTTCGCCTGGTTATCTTAGTTTTCTACTGGGATCGGCCGAGTTGACTAAAGTCTGTTTTCGCCTGGTTTTCTTAGTTATCTGCTGGGATCGACCGAGTAGGCTAAGGTCTGTTTTCGCCTGGTTATCTTAGTTATCTGCTGGGATCGACCGAGTTGACTGAGGTCTGTTTTTTCCTAGTTATCTTAGTTCTCTGCTGGGATCGACCTAGTTGGCTGAGGTCTGTTTTTGCCTGGTTATCTTTGTTATCTACTGGGATCGAACGAGTGGGCTGAGGTCTGTTTTCGCCTGGTAATCTTAGTTATCTGCTAAGATCGATCGAGTAGGCTGAGGTCTGTTTTCGCCTGGTTATCTTTGTTATCTGCTGGGATCGACCGAGTAGGCTGAGGTCTGTTTTCGCCTGGTTATCTTAGTTATCTACTGGGATCGACCGAGTTGGCTGAGGTCTGTTTTCGCCTGGTTATCTTAGTTATCTGCTGGGACCGACCGAGTGGGTTGAGGTCTGTTTTTGCCTGGTTATCTTTGTTATCTGCTAAGATCGATCGAGTAGGCTAAGGTCTGATTTCGCCTGGATATCTGAGTTATCTGCTGGGATCGACCGAGTAGGCTGAGGTCTGATTTCGCCTGGATATCTTAGTTATCTGCTGGGATCGACCAAGTTGACTGACGTCTGTTTTCGCCTGGTTATCTTAGTTATCTGCTGGGACCGACCGAGTGGGCTGAGGTCTGTTTTTGCCTGGTTATCTTTGTTATCTGCTAAGATCGATCGAGTAGGCTGAGGTCTGTTTACGCCTGGTTATCTTAGTTATCTGGTGGGATCGACCGAGTTGACTGAGGTGTGTTTTCGCCTGGTTATCTTTGTTATCTGCTGGGAACGACCGAGTGGGTTGAGGTTCGTTTTCGCCTGGTTATCTTAGTTATCCGCTGGGATCGACCGAGTGGCCTGAGGTCTGTTTTCGCCTGGTTATCTTAGTTATCTGCTGGGATCGACCGATTTGGCTGAGGTCTGTTTTCGCCTGGTTATCTTAGTTATCTGCTGGGACCGACCGAGTGGGCTGAGGTCTTTTTTCGGCCTGGTAATCTTAGTTATCTGCTGGGATCGACCGAGTAGGCTGAGGTCTGATTTCGCCTGGATATCTCAGTTTTCTGCCGGGATCGACCGAGTTGACTGAGGTCTGTTTTCGCCTGGTTATCTTAGTTTTCTACTGGGATCGGCCGAGTTGACTAAAGTCTGTTTTCGCCTGGTTATCTTAGTTATCTGCTGGGATCGACCGAGTAGGCTAAGGTCTGTTTTCGCCTGGTTATCTTAGTTATCTGCTGGGATCGACCGAGTTGACTGAGGTCTGTTTTTTCCTGGTTATCTTAGTTCTCTGCTGGGATCGACCGAGTTGGCTGAGGTCTGTTTTTGCCTGGTTATCTTTGTTATCTACTGGGATCGACCGAGTGGGCTGAGGTCTGTTTTCGCCTGGTAATCTTAGTTATCTGCTAAGATCGATCGAGTAGGCTGAGGTCTGTTTTCGCCTGGTTATCTTTGTTATCTGCTGGGATCGACCGAGTAGGCTGAGGTCTGTTTTCGCCTGGTTATCTTAGTTATCTGCTGGGATCGACCGAGTTGGCTGAGGTCTGTTTTCGCCTGGTTATCTTAGTTATCTGCTGGGACCGACCGAGTGGGTTGAGGTCTGTTTTTGCCTGGTTATCTTTGTTATCTGCTAAGATCGATCGAGTAGGCTGAGGTCTGTTTTCGCCTGGTTATCTTAGTTATCTGCTGAGACCGACCGAGTGGGTTAAGGTTAGTTTTCGCCTGTTTTCTTAGTTATCTGCTGGGATCGACCGGGTGAGCTGAGGTCTGCTTACGCCTGGTTATCTTAGTTATCTGGTGGGATCGACCGAGTTGGCTGAGGTCTGTTTTCGGCCTGGTAATCTTAGTTATCTGCTGGGATCGACCGAGTAGGCTGAGATCTGATTTCGCCTGGATATCTTAGTTTTCTTCTGGGATCGACCGAGTTGACTGAGGTCTGTTTTCGCCTGGTTATCTTAGTTTTCTGCTAGGATCGACCGAGTTGACTGAGGTCTGTTTTCGCCTGGTTATCTTAGTTATCTGGTGGGATCGACGGAGTAGGCTAAGGTCTGTTTTCGCCTGGATATCTGAGTTATCTGCTGGGATCGACCGAGTAGGCTGAGGTCTGATTTCGCCTGGATATCTTAGTTATCTGCTGGGATCGACCAAGTTGACTGACGTCTGTTTTCGCCTGGTTATCTTAGTTATCTGCTGGGACCGACCGAGTGGGCTGAGGTCTGTTTTTGCCTGGTTATCTTTGTTATCTGCTAAGATCGATCAAGTAGGCTAAGGTCTGATTTCGCCTGGATATCCGAGTTATCTGCTGGGATCGACCGAGTAGGCTGAGGTCTGATTTCGCCTGGATATCTTAGTTATCTGCTGGGATCGACCAAGTTGACTGACGTCTGTTTTTGCCTGGTTATCTTAGTTCTCTGCTGGGATCGACCGAGTTGGCTGATGTCTGTTTTTGCCTGGTTATCTTTGTTATCTACTGGGATCGACCGTGTGGGCTGAGGTCTGTTTTCGCCTGGTAATCTTAGTTATTTGCTAAGATCGATCGAGTAGGCTGAGGTCTGTTTTCGCCTGGTAATCTTAGTTATTTGTTAAGATCGATCGCGTAGGCTGAGGTCTGTTTTCGCCTGGTTATCTTTGTTATCTGCTAAGATCGATCAAGTAGGCTAAGGTCTGATTTCGCCTGGATATCCGAGTTATCTGCTGGGATCGACCGAGTAGGCTGAGGTCTGATTTCGCCTGGATATCTTAGTTATCTGCTGGGATCGACCAAGTTGACTGACGTCTGTTTTTGCCTGGTTATCTTAGTTCTCTGCTGGGATCGACCGAGTTGGCTGATATCTGTTTTTGCCTGGTTATCTTTGTTATCTAATGGGATCGACCGTGTGGGCTGAGGTCTGTTTTCACCTGGTAATCTTAGTTATTTGCTAAGATCGATCGAGGAGGCTGAGGTCTGTTTTCGCCTGGTAATCTTAGTTATTTGCTAAGATCGATCGCGTAGGCTGAGGTCTGTTTTCGCCTGGTTATCTTTGTTATCTGCTGGTATTGACCGAGTGGGCTGAGGTCTGTTTCCGCCTGGTTATCTTAGTTATCTGCTAAGATCGATCGAGTAGGCTAAGGTCTGTTTTCGCCTAGTTATCTTTGTTATCTGCTGGGATCGATCGAGTGGGCTGAGGTCTGTTTTCGCCTAGTTTACTCAATTATCTGCTGGGAACTACCGAGTGGGCTGCGGTCTGTTTTCGCCTGGTTATCTTAGTTATCTGCTGGGACCGACCGAGTGGGTTAAGGTTAGTTTTCGCCTGTTTTCTTAGTTATCTGCTGGGATCGACCGAGTGGGCTGAGGTCTGTTTACGCCTGGTTATCTTAGTTATCTGGTTGGATCGACCGAGTTGGCTGAGGTCTGTTTTCGCCTGGTAATCTTAGTTATCTGCTGGGATCGACCGAGTAGGCTGAGGTCTGATTTCGCCTGGATATCTTAGTTTTCTGCTGGGATCGACCGAGTTGACTGAGGTCTGTTTTCGCCTGGTTATCTTAGTTTTCTGCTGGGATCGACCGAGTTGACTGAGGTCTGTTTTCGCCTGGTTATCTTAGTTATCTGCTGAGACCGACCGAGTGGGTTAAGGTTAGTTTTCGCCTGTTTTCTTAGTTATCTGCTGGGATCGACCGAGTGGGCTGAGGTCTGTTTACGCCTGGTTATCTTAGTTATCTGGTGGGATCGACCGAGTTGGCTGAGGTCTGTTTTCGGCCTGGTAATCTTAGTTATCTGCTGGGATCGACCGAGTAGGCTGAGATCTGATTTCGCCTGGATATCTTAGTTTTCTTCTGGGATCGACCGAGTTGACTGAGGTCTGTTTTCGCCTGGTTATCTTAGTTTTCTGCTAGGATCGACCGAGTTGACTGAGGTCTGTTTTCGCCTGGTTATCTAAGTTATCTGCTGGGATCGACGGAGTAGGCTGAGGTCTGTTTTCGCCTGGATATCTGAGTTATCTGCTGGGATCGACCGAGTAGGCTGAGGTCTGATTTCGCCTGGATATCTTAGTTATCTGCTGGGATCGACCAAGTTGACTGACGTCTGTTTTCGCCTGGTTATCTTAGTTATCTGCTGGGACCGACCGAGTGGGCTGAGGTCTGTTTTTGCCTGGTTATCTTTGTTATCTGCTAAGATCGATCAAGTAGGCTAAGGTCTGATTTCGCCTGGATATCCGAGTTATCTGCTGGGATCGACCGAGTATTCTGAGGTCTGATTTCGCCTGGATATCTTAGTTATCTGCTGGGATCGACCAAGTTGACTGACGTCTGTTTTTGCCTGGTTATCTTAGTTCTCTGCTGGGATCGACCGAGTTGGCTGATGTCTGTTTTTGCCTGGTTATCTTTGTTATCTACTGGGATCGACCGTGTGGGCTGAGGTCTGTTTTCGCCTGGTAATCTTAGTTATTTGCTAAGATCGATCGAGTAGGCTGAGGTCTGTTTTCGCCTGGTAATCTTAGTTATTTGTTAAGATCGATCGCGTAGGCTGAGGTCTGTTTTCGCCTGGTTATCTTTGTTATCTGCTAAGATCGATCAAGTAGGCTAAGGTCTGATTTCGCCTGGATATCCGAGTTATCTGCTTGGATCGACCGAGTAGGCTGAGGTCTGATTTCGCCTGGATATCTTAGTTATCTGCTGGGATCGACCAAGTTGACTGACGTCTGTTTTTGCCTGGTTATCTTAGTTCTCTGCTGGGATCGTCCGAGTTGGCTGATGTCTGTTTTTGCCTGGTTATCTTTGTTATCTACTGGGATCGACCGTGTGGGCTGAGGTCTGTTTTCGCCTGGTAATCTTAGTTATTTGCTAAGATCGATCGAGTAGGCTGAGGTCTCTTTTCGCCTGGTAATCTTAGTTATTTGCTAAGATCGATCGCGTAGACTGAGGTCTGTTTTCCCCTGGTTATCTTTGTTATCTGCTAAGATCGATCGAGTAGGCTAAGGTCTGTTTTCGCCTGGTTATCTTTGTTATCTGCTGGGATCGATCGAGTGGGCTGAGGTCTGTTTTCGCCTAGTTTACTTAATTATCTGCTGGGAACTACCGAGTGGGCTGCGGTCTGTTTTCGCCTGGTTATCTTAGTTATCTGCTGGGACCGACCGAGTGGGTTAAGGTTAGTTTTCGCCTGTTTTCTTAGTTATCAGCTGGGATCGACCGAGTGGGCTGAGGTCTGTTTACGCCTGGTTATCTTAGTTATCTGGTGGGATCGACCGAGTTGGCTGAGGTCTGTTTTCGCCTGGTTATCTTTGTTATCTGCTGGGAACGACCGAGTTGGCTGAGGTTAGTTTTCGCCTGGTTATCTTAGTTATCCGCTGGGATCGAC
Organism: Sipunculus nudus; assembly: GCA_026874595.1. Lineage (NCBI taxonomy): Eukaryota > Metazoa > Annelida > Sipuncula > Golfingiida > Sipunculidae > Sipunculus > Sipunculus nudus. The sequence continues at coordinate 573,241 of CM049308.1, forward strand.
CGAGTGGCCTGAGGTCTGTTTTTGCCTGGTTATCTAAGTTATCTGCTGGGATCGACCGATTTGGCTGAGGTCTGTTTTCGCCTGGTTATCTTAGTTATCTGCTGGGACCGACCGAGTGGGCTGAGGTCTGTTTTCGCCTTGCAATCTTTGTTATCTGTTGGGATCTACCGAGTGGGTTGAGGTCTGTTTTCGCCTGGTGATCTTAGTTATCTGCTGGGATCGATCGAGTTGGCTGAGGTCTGTTTTCGCCTGGTTATCTTTGTTATCTGCTGGGTCCGATCGAGTTGGCTGAGGTCTGTTTTCGCCTGGTTATCTTTGTTATCTGCTGGGTCCGACCAAGTGGGCTGAGGTCTGTTTTCGCCTGGTAATCTTTGTTATCTGCTGGCATCGACGGAGTGGGTTGAGGTCTGTTTTCGCCTGGTTATCTTAGTTATTTGATAAGATCGATCGAGTAGACTGAGGTCTGTTTTCGCCTGGTTATCTATGTTATCTGCTGGTATCGACCGAGTGGGCTGAGGTCTGTTTCCGCTTAGTTATCTTAGTTATCTGCTAAGATCGATCGAGTAGGCTAAGGTCTGTTTTCGCCTGGTTATCTTTGTTATCTGCTGGGATCGATCGAGTGGGCTGAGGTCTGTTTTCGCCTAGTTTACTTAATTATCTGCTAGGAACTACCCAGTGGGCTGAGGTCTGTTTTCGCCTGGTTATCTTAGTTATCTGCTGGAACCGACCGAGTGGGTTAAGGTTAGTTTTCGCCTGTTCTCTTAGTTATCTGCTGGGATCGACCGAGTGGGCTGAGGTCTGTTTTCGCCTGGTTATCTTAGTTATCTGGTGGGATCGACCGAGTAGGCTAAGGTCTGTTTTCGCCTGGTAATCTTTGTAATCTGCTGGCATCGACCGAGTTGACTGAGGTCGGTTTTTGCCTGGTTATCTTAGTTATCTGCTGGGACCGACCGAGTAGGCTGAGGTCTGATTTCGCCTGGATATCTTAGTTATCTGCTGGGATCGACCGAGTTGAATGAGGTCTGTTTTCGCCTGGCAATCTTTGTTATCTGCTGGGACCGACCGAGTGGGCTGAGGTCTGTTTTCGCCTGGTAATCTTAGTTATCTGCTGGGATCGACCGAGTAGGCTGAGGTCTGATTTCGCCTGGATATCTTAGTTTTCTGCCGGGATCGACCGAGTTGACTGAGGTCTGTTTTCGCCTGGTTATCTTAGTTATCTGCTGGTATCGACCGAGTGGGCTGAGGTCTGTTTCCGCCTGGGTATCTTAGTTATCTGCTAAGATCGATCGAGTAGGGTAAGGTCTGTTTTCGCCTGGTTATCTTTGTTATCTGCTGGGATCGATCGAGTGGGCTGAGGTCTGTTTTCGCCTAGTTTACTTAATTATCTGCTGGGAACTACCGAGTGGGCTGCGGTCTGTTTTCGCCTGGTTATCTTAGTTATCTGCTGGGACCGACCGAGTGGGTTAAGGTTAGTTTTCGCCTGTTTTCTTAGTTATCTGCTGGGATCGACCGAGTGGGCTGAGGTCTGTTTACGCCTGGTTATCTTAGTTATCTGGTGGGATCGACCGAGTTGGCTGAGGTCTGTTTTCGCCTGGTTATCTTTGTTATCTGCTGGGAACGACCGAGTGGGTTGAGGTTAGTTTTCGCCTGGTTATCTTAGTTATCCGCTGGGATCGACCGAGTGGCCTGAGGTCTGTTTTCGCCTGGTTATCTTAGTTATCTGCTGGGATCGACCGATTTGGCTGAGGTCTGTTTTCGCCTGGTAATCTTAGTTATTTGCTAAGATCGATCGCGTAGGCTGAGGTCTGTTTTCGCCTGGTTATCTTTGTTATCTACTAAGATCGATCAAGTAGGCTAAGGTCTGATTTCGCCTGGATATCCGAGTTATCTGCTGGGATCGACCGAGTAGGCTGAGGTCTGATTTCGCCTGGATATCTTAGTTATCTGCTGGGATCGACCAAGTTGACTGACGTCTGTTTTTGCCTGGTTATCTTAGTTCTCTGCTGGGATCGTCCGAGTTGGCTGATGTCTGTTTTTGCCTGGTTATCTTTGTTATCTACTGGGATCGACCGTGTGGGCTGAGGTCTGTTTTCGCCTGGTAATCTTAGTTATTTGCTAAGATCGATCGAGTAGGCTGAGGTCTCTTTTCGCCTGGTAATCTTAGTTATTTTCTAAGATCGATCGCGTAGGCTGAGGTCTGTTTTCCCCTGGTTATCTTTGTTATCTGCTAAGATCGATCGAGTAGGCTAAGGTCTGTTTTCGCCTGGTTATCTTTGTTATCTGCTGGGATCGATCGAGTGGGCTGAGGTCTGTTTTCGCCTAGTTTACTTAATTATCTGCTGGGAACTACCGAGTGGGCTGCGGTCTGTTTTCGCCTGGTTATCTTAGTTATCTGCTGGGACCGACCGAGTGGGTTAAGGTTAGTTTTCGCCTGTTTTCTTAGTTATCAGCTGGGATCGACCGAGTGGGCTGAGGTCTGTTTTCGCCTGGTAATCTTAGTTATTTGCTAAGATCGATCGCGTAGGCTGAGGTCTGTTTTCGCCTGGTTATCTTTGTTATCTACTAAGATCGATCAAGTAGGCTAAGGTCTGATTTCGCCTGGATATCCGAGTTATCTGCTGGGATCGACCGAGTAGGCTGAGGTCTGATTTCGCCTGGATATCTTAGTTATCTGCTGGGATCGACCAAGTTGACTGACGTCTGTTTTTGCCTGGTTATCTTAGTTCTCTGCTGGGATCGTCCGAGTTGGCTGATGTCTGTTTTTGCCTGGTTATCTTTGTTATCTACTGGGATCGACCGTGTGGGCTGAGGTCTGTTTTCGCCTGGTAATCTTAGTTATTTGCTAAGATCGATCGAGTAGGCTGAGGTGTCTTTTCGCCTGGTAATCTTAGTTATTTGCTAAGATCGATCGCGTAGGCTGAGGTCTGTTTTCCCCTGGTTATCTTTGTTATCTGCTAAGATCGATCGAGTAGGCTAAGGTCTTTTTTCGCCTGGTTATCTTTGTTATCTGCTGGGATCGATCGAGTGGGCTGAGGTCTGTTTTCGCCTAGTTTACTTAATTATCTGCTGGGAACTACCGAGTGGGCTGCGGTCTGTTTTCGCCTGGTTATCTTAGTTATCTGCTGGGACCGACCGAGTGGGTTAAGGTTAGTTTTCGCCTGTTTTCTTAGTTATCAGCTGGGATCGACCGAGTGGGCTGAGGTCTGTTTACGCCTGGTTATCTTAGTTATCTGGTGGGATCGACCGAGTTGGCTGAGGTCTGTTTTCGCCTGGTTATCTTTGTTATCTGCTGGGAACGACCGAGTTGGCTGAGGTTAGTTTTCGCCTGGTTATCTTAGTTATCCGCTGGGATCGACCGAGTGGCCTGAGGTCTGTTTTTGCCTGGTTATCTTAGTTATCTGCTGGGATCGACCGATTTGGCTGAGGTCTGTTTTCGCCTGGTTATCTTAGTTATCTGCTGGGACCGACCGAGTGGGCTGAGGTCTGTTTTCGCCTGGCAATCTTTGTTATCTGTTGGGATCTACCGAGTGGGTTGAGGTCTGTTTTCGCCTGGTGATCTTAGTTATCTGCTGGGATCGATCGAGTTGGCTGAGGTCTGTTTTCGCCTGGCAATCTTTGTTATCTGCTGGGACCGACCGAGTGGGCTGAGGTCTGTTTTCGCCTGGTAATCTTAGTTATCTGCTGGGATCGACCGAGTAGGCTGAGGTCTGATTTCGCCTGGATATCTTAGTTTTCTGCTGGGATCGACCGAGTTGACTGAGGTCTGTTTTCGCCTGGTTATCTTAGTTATCTGCTGGTATCGACCGAGTGGGCTGAGGTCTGTTTCCGCCTGGGTATCTTAGTTATCTGCTAAGATCGATCGAGTAGGCTAAGGTCTGTTTTCCCCTGGTTATCTTTGTTATCTGCTAAGATCGATCGAGTAGGCTAAGGTCTGTTTTCGCCTGGTTATCTTTGTTATCTGCTGGGATCGATCGAGTGGGCTGAGGTCTGTTTTCGCCTAGTTTACTTAATTATCTGCTGGGAACTACCGAGTGGGCTGCGGTCTGTTTTCGCCTGGTTATCTTAGTTATCTGCTGGGACCGACCGAGTGGGTTAAGGTTAGTTTTCGCCTGTTTTCTTAGTTATCAGCTGGGATCGACCGAGTGGGCTGAGGTCTGTTTACGCCTGGTTATCTTAGTTATCTGGTGGGATCGACCGAGTTGGCTGAGGTCTGTTTTCGCCTGGTTATCTTTGTTATCTGCTGGGAACGACCGAGTTGGCTGAGGTTAGTTTTCGCCTGGTTATCTTAGTTATCCGCTGGGATCGACCGAGTGGCCTGTGGTCTGTTTTTGCCTGGTTATCTTAGTTATCTGCTGGGATCGACCGATTTGGCTGAGGTCTGTTTTCGCCTGGTTATCTTAGTTATCTGCTGGGACCGACCGAGTGGGCTGAGGTCTGTTTTCGCCTGGCAATCTTTGTTATCTGTTGGGATCTACCGAGTGGGTTGAGGTCTGTTTTCGCCTGGTGATCTTAGTTATCTGCTGGGATCGATCGAGTTGGCTGAGGTCTGTTTTCGCCTGGTTATCTTTGTTATCTGGTGGGTCCGATCGAGTTGGCTGAGGTCTGTTTTCGCCTGGTTATCTTTGTTATCTGCTGGGTCCGACCAAGTGGGCTGAGGTCTGTTTTCGCCTGGTAATCTTTGTTATCTGCTGGCATCGACGGAGTGGGTTGAGGTCTGTTTTCGCCTGGTTATCTTAGTTATTTGATAAGATCGATCGAGTAGGCTGAAGTCTGTTTTCGCCTGGTTATCTATGTTATCTGCTGGTATCGACCGAGTGGGCTGAGGTCTGTTTCCGCTTAGTTATCTTAGTTATCTGCTAAGATCGATCGAGTAGGCTAAGGTCTGTTTTCGCCTGGTTATCTTTGTTATCTGCTGGGATCGATCGAGTGGGCTGAGGTCTGTTTTCGCCTAGTTTACTTAATTATCTGCTAGGAACTACCCAGTGGGCTGAGGTCTGTTTTCGCCTGGTTATCTTAGTTATCTGCTGGAACCGACCGAGTGGGTTAAGGTTAGTTTTCGCCTGTTCTCTTAGTTATCTGCTGGGATCGACCGAGTGGGCTGAGGTCTGTTTTCGCCTGGTTATCTTAGTTATCTGGTGGGATCGACCGAGTAGGCTAAGGTCTGTTTTCGCCTGGTAATCTTTGTAATCTGCTGGCATCGACCGAGTTGACTGAGGTCGGTTTTTGCCTGGTTATCTTAGTTATCTGCTGGGACCGACCGAGTAGGCTGAGGTCTGATTTCGCCTGGATATCTTAGTTATCTGCTGGGATCGACCGAGTTGAATTAGGTCTGTTTTCGCCTGGCAATCTTTGTTATCTGCTGGGACCGACCGAGTGGGCTGAGGTCTGTTTTCGCCTGGTAATCTTAGTTATCTGCTGGGATCGACCGAGTAGGCTGAGGTCTGATTTCGCCTGGATATCTTAGTTTTCTGCTGGGATCGACCGAGTTGACTGAGGTCTGTTTTCGCCTGGTTATCTTAGTTATCTGCTGGTATCGACCGAGTGGGCTGAGGTCTGTTTCCGCCTGGGTATCTTAGTTATCTGCTAAGATCGATCGAGTAGGCTAAGGTCTGTTTTCCCATTGGTTATCTTTGTTATCTGTTGGGATCGATCGAGTGGGCTGAGGTCTGTTTTCGCCTAGTTTACTTAATTATCTGCTGGGAACTACCGAGTGGGCTGCGGTCTGTTTTCGCCTGGTTATCTTAGTTATCTGCTGGGACCGACCGAGTGGGTTAAGGTTAGTTTTCGCCTGTTTTCTTAGTTATCTGCTGGGATCGACCGAGTGGGCTGAGGTCTGTTTACGCCTGGTTATCTTAGTTATCTGGTGGGATCGACCGAGTTGGCTGAGGTCTGTTTTCGCCTGGTTATCTTTGTTATCTGCTGGGAACGACCGAGTGGGTTGAGGTTAGTTTTCGCCTGGTTATCTTAGTTATCCGCTGGGATCGACCGAGTGGCCTGAGGTCTGTTTTCGCCTGGTTATCTTAGTTATCTGCTGGGATCGACCGATTTGGCTGAGGTCTGTTTTCGCCTGGTTATCTTTGTTATCTGCTAAGATCGATAGAGTAGGCTAAGGTCTGATTTCGCCTGGATATCTGAGTTATCTGCTGGGATCGACCGAGTAGGCTGAGGTCTGATATCGCCTGGATATCTTAGTTATCTGCTGGGATCGACCAAGTTGACTGACGTCTGTTTTCGCCTGGTTATCTTAGTTATCTGCTGGGACCGACCGAGTGGGCTGAGGTCTGTTTTCGCCTGGTTATCTTAGTTATCTGCTGGGATCGATCGAGTAGGCTAAGGTCTGATTTCGCCTGGATATCTGAGTTATCTGCTGGGATCGACCGAGTAGGCTGAGGTCTGATTTCGCCTGGATATCTTAGTTATCTGCTGGGATCGACCAAGTTGACTGACGTCTGTTTTTGCCTGGTTATCTTAGTTATCTGCTGGGATCGACCGAGTGGGCTGAGGTCTGTTTTTGCCTGGTTATCTTTGTTATCTGCTAAGATCGATCGAGTAGGCTAAGGTCTGATTTCGCCTGGATATCTTAGTTATCTGCTGGGATCGACCGAGTGGGCTGAGGTCTGATTTCGCCTGGATATCTTAGTTATCTGCTGGGATCGACCAAGTTGACTGACGTCTGTTTTCGCCTGGTTATCTTAGTTATCTGCTGGGACCGACCGAGTGGGCTGAGGTCTGTTTTCGCCTGGTTATCTTAGTTATCTGCTGGGATCGATCGAGTAGGCTAAGGTCTGATTTCGCCTGGATATCTGAGTTATCTGCTGGGATCGACCGAGTAGGCTGAGGTCTGATTTCGCCTGGATATCTTAGTTATCTGCTGGGATCGACCAAGTTGACTGACGTCTGTTTTTGCCTGGTTATCTTAGTTATCTGCTGGGATCGACCGAGTGGGCTGAGGTCTGTTTTTGCCTGGTTATCTTTGTTATCTGCTAAGATCGATCGAGTAGGCTAAGGTCTGATTTCGCCTGGATATCTGAGTTATTTGCTAAGATCGATCGAGTAGGCTGAGGTCTGTTTTCGCCTGGTAATCTTAGTTATTTGCTAAGATCGATCGCGTAGGCTGAGGTCTGTTTTCCCCTGGTTTTCTTTGTTATCTGCTAAGATCGATCGAGTAGGCTAAGGTCTGTTTTCGCCTGGTTATCTTTGTTATCTGCTGGGATCGATCGAGTGGGCTGAGGTCTGTTTTCGCCTAGTTTACTTAATTATCTGCTGGGAACTACCGAGTGGGCTGCGGTCTGTTTTCGCCTGGTTATCTTAGTTATCTGCTGGGACCGACCGAGTGGGTTAAGGTTAGTTTTCGCCTGTTTTCTTAGTTATCAGCTGGGATCGACCGAGTGGGCTGAGGTCTGTTTACGCCTGGTTATCTTAGTTATCTGGTGGGATCGACCGAGTTGGCTGAGGTCTGTTTTCGCCTGGTTATCTTTGTTATCTGCTGGGAACGACCGAATGGGCTGAGGTTAGTTTTCGCCTGGTTATCTTAGTTATCCGCTGGGATCGACCTAGTGGCCTGAGGTCTGTTTTTGCCTGGTTATCTTAGTTATCTGCTGGGATCGACCGATTTGGCTGAGGTCTGTTTTCGTATGGGTTATCTTAGTTATCTCCTGGGACCGACCGAGTGGGCTGAGGTCTGTTTTCGCCTGGCAATCTTTGTTATCTATTGGGATCTACCGAGTGGGCTGAGGTCTGTTTTCGCCTGGTGATCTTTGTTATCTGCTGGGTCCGACCAAGTGGGCTGAGGTCTGTTTTCGCCTGGTAATCTATGTTATCTGCTGGCATCGACAGAGTGGGTTGAGGTCTGTTTTCGCCTGGTTATCTTAGTTATTTGATAAGATCGATCGAGTAGGCTGAGGTCTGTTTTTGCCTGGTTATCTATGTTATCTGCTGGTATCGACCGAGTGGGCTGAGGTCTGTTTCCGCTTAGTTATCTTAGTTATCTGCTAAGATCGATCGAGTAGGCTAAGGTCTGTTTTCGCCTGGTTATCTTTGTTATCTGCTGGGATCGATCGAGTGGGCTGAGGTCTGTTTTCGCCTAGTTTACTTAATTATCTGCTGGGAACTACCCAGTGGGCTGAGGTCTGTTTTCGCCTGGTATTCTTAGTTATCTGCTGGAACCGACCGAGTGGGTTAAGGTTAGTTTTTGCCTGTTCTCTTAGTTATCTGCTGGGATCGACCGAGTGGGCTGAGGTCTGTTTTCGCCTGGTTATCTTAGTTATCTGGTGGGATCGACCGAGTAGGCTAAGGTCTGTTTTCGCCTGGTAATCTTTGTAATCTGCTGGCATCGACCGAGTTGACTGAGGTCGGTTTTTGCCTGGTTATCTTAGTTATCTGCTGGGACCGACCGAGTAGGCTGAGGTCTGATTTCGCCTGGATATCTTAGTTATCTGCTGGGATCGACCGAGTTGAATGAGGTCTGTTTTCGCCTGGCAATCTTTGTTATCTGCTGGGACCGACCGAGTGGGCTGAGGTCTGTTTTCGCCTGGTAATCTTAGTAATCTGCTAGGATCGACCGAGTAGGCTGAGGTCTGATTTCGCCTGGATATCTTAGTTTTCTGCTGGGATCGACCGAGTTGACTGAGGTCTGTTTTCGCCTGGTTATCTTAGTTATCTGCTGGTATCGACCGAGTGGGCTGAGGTCTGTTTTCGCCTGGTTATCTTAGTTATCTGCTAAGATCGATCGAGTAGGCTAAGGTCTGTTTTCGCCTGGTTATCTTTGTTATCTGCTGGGATCGATCGAGTGGGCTGAGGTCTGTTTTCGCCTAGTTTACTTAATTATCTGCTGGGAACTACCGAGTGGGCTGCGGTCTGTTTTCGCCTGGTTATCTTAGTTATCTGCTGGGACCGACCGAGTAGGCTGAGGTCTGATTTCGCCTGGATATCTTAGTTATCTGCTGGGATCGACCGAGTTGAATGAGGTCTGTTTTCGCCTGGCAATCTTTGTTATCTGCTGGGACCGACCGAGTGGGCTGAGGTCTGTTTTCGCCTGGTAATCTTAGTTATCTGCTGGGATCGACCGAGTAGGCTGAGGTCTGATTTCGCCTGGATATCTTAGTTTTCTGCTGGGATCGACCGAGTTGACTGAGGTCTGTTTTCGCCTGGTTATCTTAGTTATCTGCTGGTATCGACCGAGTGGGCTGAGGTCTGTTTTCGCCTGGTTATCTTAGTTATCTGCTAAGATCGATCGAGTAGGCTAAGGTCTGTTTTCCCCTGGTTATCTTTGTTATCTGCTGGGATCGATCGAGTGGGCTGAGGTCTGTTTTCGCCTAGTTTACTTAATTATCTGCTGGGAACTACCGAGTGGGCTGCGGTCTGTTTTCGCCTGGTTATCTTAGTTATCTGCTGGGACCGACCGAGTGGGTTAAGGTTAGTTTTCGCCTGTTTTCTTAGTTATCTGCTGGGATCGACCGAGTGGGATGAGGTCTGTTTACGCCTGGTTATCTTAGTTATCTGCTGGGATCGACCGAGTTGGCTAAGGTCTGTTTTCGCCTGGTTATCTTTGTTATCTGCTGGGAACGACCGAGTGGGTTGAGGTTAGTTTTCGCCTGGTTATCTTAGTTATCTGCTGGGACCGACCGAGTAGGCTGAGGTCTGATTTCGCCTGGATATCTTAGTTATCTGCTGGGATCGACCGAGTTGAATGAGGTCTGTTTTCGCCTGGCAATCTTTGTTATCTGCTGGGATCGACCGAGTAGGCTGAGGTCTGATATCGCCTGGATATCTTAGTTATCTGCTCGGATCGACCAAGTTGACTGACGTCTGTTTTCGCCTGGTTATCTTAGTTATCTGCTGGGACCGACCGAGTGGGCTGAGGTCTGTTTTCGCCTGGTTATCTTAGTTATCTGCTGGGATCGATCGAGTAGGCTAAGGTCTGATTTCGCCTGGATATCTGAGTTATCTGCTGGGATCGACCGAGTAGGCTGAGGTCTGATTTCGCCTGGATATCTTAGTTATCTGCTGGGATCGACCAAGTTGACTGACGTCTGTTTTTGCCTGGTTATCTTAGTTATCTGCTGGGATCGACCGAGTGGGCTGAGGTCTGTTTTTGCCTGGTTATCTTTGTTATCTGCTAAGATCGATCGAGTAGGCTAAGGTCTGATTTCGCCTGGATATCTGAGTTATCTGCTGGGATCGACCGAGTAGGCTGAGGTCTGATTTCGCCTGGATATCTTAGTTATCTGCTGGGATCGACCAAGTTGACTGCCGTCTGTTTTTGCCTGGTTATCTTAGTTCTCTGCTGGGATCGACCGAGTTGGCTGATGTCTGCTTTTGCCTGGTTATCTTTGTTATCTGCTGGGACCGACCGAGTAGGCTGAGGTCTGATTTCGCCTGGATATCTTAGTTATCTGCTGGGATCGACCGAGTTGAATGAGGTCTGTTTTCGCCTGGCAATCTTTGTTATCTGCTGGGATCGACCGAGTGGGCTGAGGTCTGTTTTCGCCTGGTAATCTTAGTTTTCTGCTGGGATCGACCGAGTAGGCTGAGGTCTGATTTCGCCTGGATATCTTAGTTTTCTGCTGGGATCGACCGAGTTGACTGAGGTCTGTTTTCGCCTGGTAATCTTAGTTATCTGCTGGGATCGACCGAGTAGGCTAAGGTATGTTTTCGCCTGGTTATCTTAGTTATCTGCTGGGATCGACCGAGTTGACTGAGGTCTGTTTTTTCCTGGTTATCTTTGTTATCTACTGGTATCGACCGAGTGGGCTGAGGTCTGTTTTCGCCTGGTAATCTTAGTTATCTGCTAAGATCGATCGAGTAGGCTGAGGTCTGTTTTCGCCTGGTTATCTTAGTTCTCTGCTGGGATCGACCGAGTTGGCTGAGGTCTGTTTTTGCCTGGTTATCTTTGTTATCTACTGGGATCGACCGAGTGGGCTGAGGTCTGTTTTCGCCTGGTAATCTTAGTTATCTGCTAAGATCGACCGAGTGGCCTGAGGTCTGTTTTTGCCTGGTTATCTTAGTTATCTGCTGGGATCGACCGATTTGGCTGAGGTCTGTTTTCTCCTGGTTATCTTTGTTATCTGCTAAGATCGATAGAGTAGGCTAAGGTCTGATTTCGCCTGGATATCTGAGTTATCTGCTGGGATCGACCGAGTAGGCTGAGGTCTGATATCGCCTGGATATCTTAGTTATCTGCTCGGATCGACCAAGTTGACTGACGTCTGTTTTCGCCTGGTTATCTTAGTTATCTGCTGGGACCGACCGAGTGGGCTGAGGTCTGTTTTCGCCTGGTTATCTTAGTTATCTGCTGGGATCGATCGAGTAGGCTAAGGTCTGATTTCGCCTGGATATCTGAGTTATCTGCTGGGATCGACCGAGTAGGCTGAGGTCTGATTTCGCCTGGATATCTTAGTTATCTGCTGGGATCGACCAAGTTGACTGACGTCTGTTTTTGCCTGGTTATCTTAGTTATCTGCTGGGATCGACCGAGTGGGCTGAGGTCTGTTTTTGCCTGGTTATCTTTGTTATCTGCTAAGATCGATCGAGTAGGCTAAGGTCTGATTTCGCCTGGATATCTGAGTTATCTGCTGGGATCGACCGAGTAGGCTGAGGTCTGATTTCGCCTGGATATCTTAGTTATCTGCTGGGATCGACCAAGTTGACTGACGTCTGTTTTTGCCTGGTTATCTTAGTTCTCTGCTGGGATCGACCGAGTTGGCTGATGTCTGCTTTTGCCTGGTTATCTTTGTTATCTGCTGGGACCGACCGAGTAGGCTGAGGTCTGATTTCGCCTGGATATCTTAGTTATCTGCTGGGATCGACCGAGTTGAATGAGGTCTGTTTTCGCCTGGCAATCTTTGTTATCTGCTGGGATCGACCGAGTGGGCTGAGGTCTGTTTTCGCCTGGTTATCTTAGTTTTCTGCTGGGATCGACCGAGTAGGCTGAGGTCTGATTTCGCCTGGATATCTTAGTTTTCTGCTGGGATCGACCGAGTTGACTGAGGTCTGTTTTCGCCTGGTAATCTTAGTTATCTGCTGGGATCGACCGAGTAGGCTAAGGTATGTTTTCGCCTGGTTATCTTAGTTATCTGCTGGGATCGACCGAGTTGACTGAGGTCTGTTTTTTCCTGGTTATCTTTGTTATCTACTGGTATCGACCGAGTGGGCTGAGGTCTGTTTTCGCCTGGTAATCTTAGTTATCTGCTAAGATCGATCGAGTTGGCTGAGGTCTGTTTTTGCCTGGTTATCTTTGTTATCTACTGGGATCGACCGAGTGGGCTGAGGTCTGTTTTCGCCTGGTAATCTTAGTTATCTGCTAAGATCGATCGAGTAGGCTGAGGTCTGTTTTCGCCTGGTTATCTTTGATATCTGCTGGGATCGACCGAGTAGGCTGAGGTCTGTTTTGCCTGGTTATCTTTGTTATCTGCTAAGATCGATAGAGTAGGCTAAGGTCTGATTTCGCCTGGATATCTGAGTTATCTGCTGGGATCGACCGAGTAGGCTGAGGTCTGATTTCGCCTGGATATCTTAGTTATCTGCTGGGATCGACCAAGTTGACTGACGTCTGTTTTCGCCTGGTTATCTTAGTTATCTGCTGGGACCGACCGAGTGGGCTGAGGTCTGTTTTTGCCTGGTTATCTTTGTTATCTGTTAAGATCGATCGAGTAGGCTAAGGTCTGATTTCGCCTGGATATCTGAGTTATCTGCTGGGATTGACCGAGTAGGCTGAGGTCTGATTTCGCCTGGATATCTTAGTTATCTGCTGGGATCGACCAAGTTGACTGACGTCTGTTTTTGCCTGGTTATCTTAGTTCTCTGCTGGGATCGACCGAGTTGGCTGATGTCTGTTTTTGCCTGGTTATCTTTGTTATCTACTCGGATCGACCGTGTGGGCTGAGGTCTGTTTTCGCCTGGTAATCTTAGTTATTTGCTAAGATCGATCGAGTAGGCTGAGGTCTGTTTTCGCCTGGTAATCTTAGTTATTTGCTAAGATCGGTCGCGTAGGCTGAGGTCTGTTTTCGCCTGGTTATCTTTGTTATCTGCTGGTATCCACCGAGTGGGCTGAGGTCTGTTTCCGCCTGGGTATCTTAGTTATATGCGAAGATCGATCGAGTAGGCTAAGGTCTGTTTTCGCCTGGTTATCTTTGTTATCTGCTGGGATCGATCGAGTGGGCTGAGGTCTGTTTTCCCCTAGTTTACTTAATTATCTGCTGGGAACTACCGAGTGGGCTGCGGTCTGTTTTCGCCTGGTTATCTTAGTTATCTGCCGGGACCGACCGAGTGGGTTAAGGTTAGTTTTCGCCTGTTTTCTTAGTAATCTGCTGGGATCGACCGAGTGGGCTGAGGTCTGTTTACGCCTGGTTATCTTAGTTATCTGGTGGGATCGACCGAGTTGGCTGAGGTCTGTTTTCGCCTGGTTATCTTTGTTATCTGCTGGGAACGACCGAGTGGGTTGAGGTTAGTTTTCGCCTGGTTATCTTAGTTATCCGCTTGGATCGACCGAGTGGCCTGAGGTCTGTTTTTTCCTGGTTATCTTAGTTATCTGCTGGGATCGACCGATTTGGCAGAGGTCTGTTTTCGCCTGGTTATCTTAGTTATCTGCTGGGACCGACCGAGTGGGCTGAGGTCTTTTTTCGGCCTGGTAATCTTAGTTATCTGCTGGGATCGACCGAGTAGGTTGAGGTCTGATTTCGCCTGGATATCTTAGTTTTCTGCTGGGATCGACCGAGTTGACTGAGGTCTGTTTTCGCCTGGTTATCTTAGTTTTCTGCTGGGATCGACCGAGTTGACTGAGGTCTGTTTTCGCCTGGTTATCTTAGTTTTCTGCTGGGATCGACCGAATTGACTGAGGTCTGTTTTCGCCTGGTTATCTTAGTTTTCTGCTGGGATCGACCGAGTTGACTGAGGTCTGTTTTCGCCTGGTTATCTTAGTTATCTGCTGGGATCGACCGGGTAGGGTGATGTCTTTTTGTGCCTGGTTATCTTAGTTCTCTGCTGGGATCGACCGAGTTGGCTGAGGTCTGTTTTTGCCTGGTTATCTTTGTTATCTACTGGGATCGACCGAGTGGGCTGAGGTCTGTTTTGGCCTGGTAATCTTAGTTATCTGCTAAGATCGATCGAGTAGGCTGAGGTCTGTTTTCGCCTGGTTATCTTTGTTATCTGCTGGGATCGACCGAGTAGGCTGAGGTCTGTTTTCGCCTGGTTATCTTAGTTATCTGCTGGGATCGACCGAGTTGGCTGAGGTCTGTTTTCGCCTGGTTATCTTAGTTATCTGCTGGGACCGACCGAGTGGGCTGAGGTCTGTTTTTGCCTGGTTATCTTTGTTATCTGCTAAGATCGATCGAGTAGGCTAAGGTCTGATTTCGCCTGGATATCTGAGTTATCTGCTGGGATCGACCGAGTAGGCTGAGGTCTGATTTCGCCTGGATATCTTAGTTATCTGCTGGGATCGACCAAGTTGACTGACGTCTGTTTTCTCCTGGTTATCTTAGTTATCTGCTGGGACCGACCGAGTGGGCTGAGGTCTGTTTTTGCCTGGTTATCTTTGTTATCTGCTAGGATCGATCAAGTAGGCTAAGGTCTGATTTCGCCTGGATATCCGAGTTATCTGCTGGGATCGACCGAGTAGGCTGAGGTCAGATTTCGCCTGGATATCTTAGTTATCTGCTGGGATCGACCAAGTTGACTGACGTCTGTTTTTGCCTGGTTATCTTAGTTCTCTGCTGGGATCGACCGAGTTGGCTGATGTCTGTTTTTGCCTGGTTATCTTTGTTATCTACTGGGATCGACCGTGTGGGCTGAGGTCTGTTTTCGCCTGGTAATCTTAGTTATTTGCTAAGATCGATCGCGTAGGCTGAGGTCTGTTTTCGCCTGGTTATCTTTGTTATCTGCTGGTATTAATCGAGTGGGCTGAGGTCTGTTTTCGCCTGGTAATCTTAGTTATTTGCTAAGATCGACCGAGTAGGCTGAGGTCAGATTTCGCCTGGATATCTTAGTTATCTGCTGGGATCGACCAAGTTGACTGACGTCTGTTTTTGCCTGGTTATCTTAGTTCTCTGCTGGGATCGACCGAGTTGGCTGAGGTCTGTTTTTGCCTGGTTATCTTTGTTATCTACTGGGATCGACCGTGTGGGCTGAGGTCTGTTTTCGCCTGGTAATCTTAGTTATTTGCTAAGATCGATCGAGTAGGCTGAGGTCTGTTTTCGCCTGGTAATCTTAGTTATTTGCTAAGATCGATCGAGTAGGCTGAGGTCTGTTTTCGCCTGGTTATCTTTGTTATCTGCTGGTATTAATCGAGTGGGCTGAGGTCTGTTTTCGCCTGGTAATCTTAGTTATTTGCTTAGATCGATCGAGTAGGCTGAGGTCTGTTTTCGCCTGGTAATCTTAGTTATTTGCTAAGATCGATCGCGTAGGCTGAGGTCTGTTTTCGCCTGGTTATCTTTGTTATCTGCTGGTATTGACCGAGTGGGCTGAGGTCTGTTTCCGCCTGGTTATCTTAGTTATCTGCTAAGATCGATCGAGTAGGCTAAGGTCTGTTTTCGCCTGGTTATCTTTGTTATCTGCTGGGATCGATCGAGTGGGCTGAGGTCTGTTTTCGCCTAGTTTACTTAATTATCTACTGGGAACTACCGAGTGGGCTGCGGTCTGTTTTCGCCTGGTTATCTTAGTTATCTGCTGGGACCGACCGAGTGGGTTAAGGTTAGTTTTCGCCTGTTATCTTAGTTATCTGCTGGGATCGACCGAGTGGGCGGAGGTCTGTTTACGCCTGGTTATCTTAGTTATCTGCTGGGAACGACCGAGTGGGTTGAGGTTAGTTTTCGCTTGGTTATCTTAGTTATCCGCTGGGATCGACCGAGTGGCCTGAGGTCTGTTTTTGCCTGGTTATCTTAGTTATCTGCTGGGATCGACCGATTTGGCTGAGGTCTGTTTTCGCCTGGTTATCTTAGTTATCTGCTGGGACCGACCGAGTGGGTTGAGGTCTGTTTTCGCCTGGTGATCTTAGTTATCTGCTGGGATCGATCGAGTTGGCTGAGGTCTGTTTTCGCCTGGTTATCTTTGTTATCTGCTGGGTCCGACCAAGTGGGTTGAGGTCTGTTTTCGCCTGGTTATCTTAGTTATTTGCTAAGATCGATCGAGTAGGCTGAGGTCTGTTTTCGCCTGGTTATCTTTGTTATCTGCTGGTATCGACCGAGTGGGCTGAGGTCTGTTTCCGCTTGGTTATCTTAGTTATCTGCTAAGATCGATCGAGTAGGCTAAGGTCTGTTTTCGCCTGGTTATCTTAGTTATCTGGTGATATAGACCGAGTTGGCTGAGGTCTGTTTTCGCCTGGTTATCTTTGTTATCTGCTGGAAACGACCGAGTGGGTTGAGGTTAGTTTTCGCCTGGTTATCTTTGTTATCTGCTAAGATCGATCGAGTAGGCTAAGGTCTGTTTTCGCCTGGTTATCTTAGTTATTTGCTCGGATCGACCAAGTGGCCTGAGGTCTGTTTTTCCCTGGTTATCTTAGTTATCTGCTGGGATCGACCGAGTTGGCTGAGGTCTGTTTTCGCCTGGTTATCTTAGTTATCTGCTGGGATCGACCGAGTGGGTTAAGGTTAGTTTTCGCCTGTTTTCTTAGTTATCTGCTGGGATCGACCGAGTTGGCTGAGGTCTGTTTTCGCCTGGTTATCTTAGTTATCTGGTGGGATCGACCGAGTTGGCTGAGGTGTGTTTTCGCCTGGTTATCTTTATTATCGGCTGGGAACGACCGAGTGGGTTGAGGTTAGTTTTCGCCTGATTATCTTAGTTATCCGCTGGGATCGACCGAGTGGCCTAAGGTCTGTTTTTGCCTGGTTATCTCAGTTATCTGCTCGGATCGGCCGAGTTGGCTGAGGTCTGTTTTCGCCTGGTTATCTTTGTTATCTGCTGGGAACGACCGAGTGGGTTGAGGTTAGTTTTCGCCTTGTTATCTTAGTTATCCGCTGGGATCGACCGAGTGGCCTGAGGTCTGTTTTTGCCTGGTTATCTTAGTTATCTGCTGGGATCGACCGATTTGGCAGAGGTCTGTTTTCGCCTGGTTATCTTAGTTATCTGCTGGGACCGACCGAGTGGGCTGAGGTCTTTTTTCGGCCTGGTAATCTTAGTTATCTGCTGGGATCGACCGAGTAGGTTGAGGTCTGATTTCGCCTGGATATCTTAGTTTTCTGCTGGGATCGACCGAGTTGACTGAGGTCTGTTTTCGCCTGGTTATCTTAGTTTTCTGCTGGGATCGACCGAGTTGACTGAGGTCTGTTTTCGCCTGGTTATCTTAGTTTTCTGCTGGGATCGACCGAATTGCTGAGGTCTGTTTTCGCCTGGTTATCTTAGTTTTCTGCTGGGATCGACCGAGTTGACTGAGGTCTGTTTTCGCCTGGTTATCTTAGTTATCTGCTGGGATCGACCGGGTAGGGTGATGTCTTTTTGTGCCTGGTTATCTTAGTTCTCTGCTGGGATCGACCGAGTTGGCTGAGGTCTGTTTTTGCCTGGTTATCTTTGTTATCTACTGGGATCGACCGAGTGGGCTGAGGTCTGTTTTGGCCTGGTAATCTTAGTTATCTGCTAAGATCGATCGAGTAGGCTGAGGTCTGTTTTCGCCTGGTTATCTTTGTTATCTGCTGGGATCGACCGAGTAGGCTGAGGTCTGTTTTCGCCTGGTTATCTTAGTTATCTGCTGGGATCGACCGAGTTTGCTGAGGTCTGTTTTCGCCTGGTTATCTTAGTTATCTGCTGGGACCGACCGAGTGGGCTGAGGTCTGTTTTTGCCTGGTTATCTTTGTTATCTGCTAAGATCGATCGAGTAGGCTAAGGTCTGATTTCGCCTGGATATCTGAGTTATCTGCTGGGATCGACCGAGTAGGCTGAGGTCTGATTTCGCCTGGATATCTTAGTTATCTGCTGGGATCGACCAAGTTGACTGACGTCTGTTTTCTCCTGGTTAACTTAGTTATCTGCTGGGACCGACCGAGTGGGCTGAGGTCTGTTTTTGCCTGGTTATCTTTGTTATCTGCTAGGATCGATCAAGTAGGCTAAGGTCTGATTTCGCCTGGATATCCGAGTTATCTGCTGGGATCGACCGAGTAGGCTGAGGTCAGATTTCGCCTGGATATCTTAGTTATCTGCTGGGATCGACCAAGTTGACTGACGTCTGTTTTTGCCTGGTTATCTTAGTTCTCTGCTGGGATCGACCGAGTTGGCTGATGTCTGTTTTTGCCTGGTTATCTTTGTTATCTACTGGGATCGACCGTGTGGGCTGAGGTCTGTTTTCGCCTGGTAATCTTAGTTATTTGCTAAGATCGATCGCGTAGGCTGAGGTCTGTTTTCGCCTGGTTATCTTTGTTATCTGCTGGTATTAATCGAGTGGGCTGAGGTCTGTTTTCGCCTGGTAATCTTAGTTATTTGCTAAGATCGACCGAGTAGGCTGAGGTCAGATTTCGCCTGGATATCTTAGTTATCTGCTGGGATCGACCAAGTTGACTGACGTCTGTTTTTGCCTGGTTATCTTAGTTCTCTGCTGGGATCGACCGAGTTGGCTGAGGTCTGTTTTTGCCTGGTTATCTTTGTTATCTACTGGGATCGACCGTGTGGGCTGAGGTCTGTTTTCGCCTGGTAATCTTAGTTATTTGCTAAGATCGATCGAGTAGGCTGAGGTCTGTTTCGCCTGGTAATCTTAGTTATTTGCTAAGATCGATCGCGTAGGCTGAGGTCTGTTTTCGCCTGGTTATCTTTGTTATCTGCTGGTATTAATCGAGTGGGCTGAGGTCTGTTTTCGCCTGGTAATCTTAGTTATTTGCTTAGATCGATCGAGTAGGCTGAGGTCTGTTTTCGCCTGGTAATCTTAGTTATTTGCTAAGATCGATCGCGTAGGCTGAGGTCTGTTTTCGCCTGGTTATCTTTGTTATCTGCTGGTATTGACCGAGTGGGCTGAGGTCTGTTTCCGCCTGGTTATCTTAGTTATCTGCTAAGATCGATCGAGTAGGCTAAGGTCTGTTTTCGCCTGGTTATCTTTGTTATCTGCTGGGATCGATCGAGTGGGCTGAGGTCTGTTTTCGCCTAGTTTACTTAATTATCTACTGGGAACTACCGAGTGGGCTGCGGTCTGTTTTCGCCTGGTTATCTTAGTTATCTGCTGGGACCGACCGAGTGGGTTAAGGTTAGTTTTCGCCTGTTATCTTAGTTACCTGCTGGGATCGACCGAGTGGGCGGAGGTCTGTTTACGCCTGTTTATCTTAGTTATCTGCTGGGAACGACCGAGTGGGTTGAGGTTAGTTTTCGCCTGGTTATCTTAGTTATCCGCTGGGATCGACCGAGTGGCCTGAGGTCTGTTTTTGCCTGGTTATCTTAGTTATCTGCTGGGATCGACCGATTTGGCTGAGGTCTGTTTTCGCCTGGTTATCTTAGTTATCTGCTGGGACCGACCGAGTGGGTTGAGGTCTGTTTTCGCCTGGTGATCTTAGTTATCTGCTGGGATCGATCGAGTTGGCTGAGGTCTGTTTTCGCCTGGTTATCTTTGTTATCTGCTGGGTCCGACCAAGTGGGTTGAGGTCTGTTTTCGCCTGGTTATCTTAGTTATTTGCTAAGATCGATCGAGTAGGCTGAGGTCTGTTTTCGCCTGGTTATCTTTGTTATCTGCTGGTATCGACGGAGTGGGCTGAGGTCTGTTTCCGCTTGGTTATCTTAGTTATCTGCTAAGATCGATCGAGTAGGCTAAGGTCTGTTTTCGCCTGGTTATCTTAGTTATCTGGTGGGATAGACCGAGTTGGCTGAGGTCTGTTTTCGCCTGGTTATCTTTGTTATCTGCTGGGAACGACCGATTGGGTTGAGGTTAGTTTCGCCTGGTTATCTTTGTTATCTGCTAAGATCGATCGAGTAGGCTAAGGTCTGTTTTCGCCTGGTTATCTTAGTTATTTGCTCGGATCGACCAAGTGGCCTGAGGTCTGTTTTTCCCTGGTTATCTTAGTTATCTGCTGGGATCGACCGAGTTGGCTGAGGTCTGTTTTCGCCTGGTTATCTTAGTTATCTGCTGGGATCGACCGAGTGGGTTAAGGTTAGTTTTCGCCTGTTTTCTTAGTTATCTGCTGGGATCGACCGAGTTGGCTGAGGTCTGTTTTCGCCTGGTTATCTTAGTTATCTGGTGGGATCGACCGAGTTGGCTGAGGTGTGTTTTCGCCTGGTTATCTTTATTATCGGCTGGGAACGACCGAGTGGGTTGAGGTTAGTTTTCGCCTGATTATCTTAGTTATCCGCTGGGATCGACCGAGTGGCTGAGGTCTGTTTTTGCCTGGTTATCTCAGTTATCTGCTGGGATCGGCCGAGCTGGCTGAGGTCTGTTTTCGCCTGGTTATCTTAGTTATCTGCTGGGACCGACCGAGTGGGCTGAGGTCTGTTTTCGCCTGGCAATCTTTGTTATCTACTGGGTCCGACCGAATGGGCTGAGGTCTGTTTTAGCCTGGTAATCTTTGTTATCTGCTATCATCGACCGAGTGGGCTGAGGTCTGTTTTCGCCTGGTAATCTTTGTTATCTGCTGGCATCGACCGAGTCGGTTGAGGTCTGTTTTCGCCTGGTTATCTTAGTTATCTGCTGGGATCGACCGAGTGGGCTGAGGTCTGTTTTCGCCTGGCAATCTTTGTTATCTGCTGGGATCGACCGAGTTGGCTGAGGTCTGTTTTCGCCTGGTTATCTTAGTTATCTGGTGGGATCGAACGAGTTGGCTGAGGTGTGTTTTCGCCTGGTTATCTTTGTTATCTGCTGGGAACGACCGAGTGGCCTGAGGTCTGTTTTTGCCTGGTTATCTTTGTTATCTGATGGGATCGGCCGAGCTGGCTGAGGTCTGTTTTCGCCTGGTTATCTTAGTTATCTGCTGGGACCGACCGAGTGGGCTGAGGTCTGTTTTCGCCTGGCAATCTTTGTTATCTACTGGGTCCGACCGAATGGGCTGAGGTCTGTTTTAGCCTGGTAATCTTTGTTATCTGCTATCATCGACCGAGTGGGCTGAGGTCTGTTTTCGCCTGGTAATCTTTGTTATCTGCTGGCATCGACCGAGTCGGTTGAGGTCTGTTTTCGCCTGGTTATCTTAGTTATCTGCTGGGATCGACCGAGTGGGTTAAGGTTAGTTTTCGCCTGTTTTCTTAGTTATCTGCTGGGATCGACCGAGTTGGCTGAGGTCTGTTTTCGCCTGGTTATCTTAGTTATCTGGTGGGATCGAACGAGTTGGCTGAGGTGTGTTTTCGCCTGGTTATCTTTGTTATCTGCTGGGAACGACCGAGTGGGTTGAGGTTAGTTTTCGCCTTGTTATCTTAGTTATCCGCTGGGATCGACCGAGTGGCCTGAGGTCTGTTTTTGCCTGGTTATCTTAGTTATCTGCTGGGATCGACCGAGTTGGCTGACGTCTGTTTTCGCCTGGTTATCTTAGTTATCTGCTGGGACCGACCGAGTGGGCTGAGGTCTGTTTTCGTCTGGCAATCTTTGTTATCTGCTGGGATCGACCGAGTGGGTTGAGGTCTGTTTTCGCCTGGTGATCTTAGCTATCTGCTGGGATCGATCGAGTTGGCTGAGGTCTGTTTCCGCCTGGTTATCTTTGTTATCTGCTGGCATCGACCGAGTCGGTTGAGGTCTGTTTTCGCCTGGTTATCTTAGTTATCTGCTAAGACCGACCGAGTAGGCTGAGGTCTGTTTTCGCCTGGTTATTTTAGTTATCTGCTGGGATCGACCGAGTTGGCTGAGGTCTGTTTTTGCCTGGTTATCTTTGTTATCTACTGGGATCGACCGAGTGGGCTGAGGTCTGTTATCGCCTGGTAATCTTAGTTATCAGCTAAGATCGATCGAGTAGGCTGAGGTCTGTTATCGCCTGGTTATCTTTGTTATCTGCGGGGATCGACCGAGTGGGCTGAGGTGTGTTTTCGCCTGGTTATCTTAGTTATCTGATGGGATCGACCGAGTAGGCTAAGGTCTGTTTTCGCCTGGTTATCTTAGTTATCTGCTGGGATCGACCGAGTTGACTGAGGTCTGTTTTTTCCTGGTTATCTTTCTTATCTACTGGGATCGACCGAGTGGGCTGAGGTCTGTTTTCGCCTGGTAATCTTAGTTATCTGCTAAGATCGATCGAGTAGGCTGAGGTCTGTTTTCGCCTGGTTATCTTAGTTCTCTGCTGGGATCGACCGAGTTAGCTGAGGTCTGTTTTTGCCTGGTTATCTTTGCTATCTGCTGGGATCGACCGAGTGGGCTGAGGTCTGTTTTCGCCTGGTAATCTTAGTTATCTGCTAAGATCGATCGAGTAGGCTGAGGTCTGTTTTCGCCTGGTTATCTTTGTTATCTGCTGGGATCGATCGAGTGGGCTGAGGTCTGTTTTCGCCTAGTTTACTTAATTATCTACTGGGAACTACCGAGTGGGCTGCGGTCTGTTTTCGCCTGGTTATCTTAGTTATCTGCTGGGACCGACCGAGTGGGTTAAGGTTAGTTTTCGCCTGTTATCTTAGTTACCTGCTGGGATCGACCGAGTGGGCGGAGGTCTGTTTACGCCTGGTTATCTTAGTTATCTGCTGGGAACGACCGAGTGGGTTGAGGTTAGTTTTCGCCTGGTTATCTTAGTTATCCGCTGGGATCGACCGAGTGGCCTGAGGTCTGTTTTTGCCTGGTTATCTTAGTTATCTGCTGGGATCGACCGATTTGGCTGATGTCTGTTTTCGCCTGGTTATCTTAGTTATCTGCTGGGACCGACCGAGTGGGTTGAGGTCTATTTTCGCCTGGTGATCTTAGTTATCTGCTGGGATCGATCGAGTTGGCTGAGGTCTGTTTTCGCCTGGTTATCTTTGTTATCTGCTGGGTCCGACCAAGTGGGTTGAGGTCTGTTTTCGCCTGGTTATCTTAGTTATTTGCTAAGATCGATCGAGTAGGCTGAGGTCTGTTTTCGCCTGGTTATCTTTGTTATCTGCTGGTATCGACCGAGTGGGCTGAGGTCTGTTTCCGCTTGGTTATCTTAGTTATCTGCTAAGATCGATCGAGTAGGCTAAGGTCTGTTTTCGCCTGGTTATCTTAGTTATCTGGTGGGATAGACCGAGTTGGCTGAGGTCTGTTTTCGCCTGGTTATCTTTGTTATCTGCTGGGAACGACCGATTGGGTTGAGGTTAGTTTCGCCTGGTTATCTTTGTTATCTGCTAAGATCGATCGAGTAGGCTAAGGTCTGTTTTCGCCTGGTTATCTTAGTTATTTGCTCGGATCGACCAAGTGGCCTGAGGTCTGTTTTTCCCTGGTTATCTTAGTTATCTGCTGGGATCGACCGAGTTGGCTGAGGTCTGTTTTCGCCTGGTTATCTTAGTTATCTGCTGGGATCGACCGAGTGGGTTAAGGTTAGTTTTCGCCTGTTTTCTTAGTTATCTGCTGGGATCGACCGAGTTGGCTGAGGTCTGTTTTCGCCTGGTTATCTTAGTTATCTGGTGGGATCGACCGAGTTGGCTGAGGTGTGTTTTCGCCTGGTTATCTTTATTATCGGCTGGGAACGACCGAGTGGGTTGAGGTTAGTTTTCGCCTGATTATCTTAGTTATCCGCTGGGATCGACCGAGTGGCCTAAGGTCTGTTTTTGCCTGGTTATCTCAGTTATCTGCTGGGATCGGCCGAGCTGGCTGAGGTCTGTTTTCGCCTGGTTATCTTAGTTATCTGCTGGGACCGACCGAGTGGGCTGAGGTCTGTTTTCGCCTGGCAATCTTTGTTATCTACTGGGTCCGACCGAATGGGCTGAGGTCTGTTTTAGCCTTGTAATCTTTGTTATCTGCTATCATCGACCGAGTGGGCTGAGGTCTGTTTTCGCCTGGTAATCTTTGTTATCTGCTGGCATCGACCGAGTCGGTTGAGGTCTGTTTTCGCCTGGTTATCTTAGTTATCTGCTGGGATCGACCGAGTGGGTTAAGGTTAGTTTTCGCCTGTTTTCTTAGTTATCTGCTGGGATCGACCGAGTTGGCTGAGGTCTGTTTTCGCCTGGTTATCTTAGTTATCTGGTGGGATCGAACGAGTTGGCTGAGGTGTGTTTTCGCCTGGTTATCTTTGTTATCTGCTGGGAACGACCGAGTGGCCTGAGGTCTGTTTTTGCCTGGTTATCTTTGTTATCTGCTGGGATCGGCCGGGCTGGCTGAGGTCTGTTTTCGCCTGGTTATCTTAGTTATCTGCTGGGACCGACCGAGTGGGCTGAGGTCTGTTTTCGCCTGGCAATCTTTGTTATCTACTGGGTCCGACCGAATGGGCTGAGGTCTGTTTTAGCCTGGTAATCTTTGTTATCTGCTATCATCGACCGAGTGGGCTGAGGTCTGTTTTCGCCTGGTAATCTTTGTTATCTGCTGGCATCGACCGAGTCGGTTGAGGTCTGTTTTCGCCTGGTTATCTTAGTTATCTGCTGGGATCGACCGAGTGGGTTAAGGTTAGTTTTCGCCTGTTTTCTTAGTTATCTGCTGGGATCGACCGAGTTGGCTGAGGTCTGTTTTCGCCTGGTTATCTTAGTTATCTGGTGGGATCGAACGAGTTGGCTGAGGTGTGTTTTCGCCTGGTTATCTTTGTTATCTGCTGGGAACGACCGAGTGGGTTGAGGTTAGTTTTCGCCTTGTTATCTTAGTTATCCGCTGGGATCGACCGAGTGGCCTGAGGTCTGTTTTTGCCTGGTTATCTTAGTTATCTGCTGGGATCGACCGAGTTGGCTGACGTCTGTTTTCGCCTGGTTATCTTAGTTATCTGCTGGGACCGACCGAGTGGGCTGAGGTCTGTTTTCGTCTGGCAATCTTTGTTATCTGCTGGGATCGACCGAGTGGGTTGAGGTCTGTTTTCGCCTGGTGATCTTAGCTATCTGCTGGGATCGATCGAGTTGGCTGAGGTCTGTTTCCGCCTGGTTATCTTTGTTATCTGCTGGCATCGACCGAGTCGGTTGAGGTCTGTTTTCGCCTGGTTATCTTAGTTTTCTGCTAAGACCGACCGAGTAGGCTGAGGTCTGTTTTCGCCTGGTTATTTTAGTTATCTGCTGGGATCGACCGAGTTGGCTGAGGTCTGTTTTTGCCTGGTTATCTTTGTTATCTACTGGGATCGACCGAGTGGGCTGAGGTCTGTTATCGCCTGGTAATCTTAGTTATCAGCTAAGATCGATCGAGTAGGCTGAGGTCTGTTATCGCCTGGTTATCTTTGTTATCTGCGGGGATCGACCGAGTGGGCTGAGGTGTGTTTTCGCCTGGTTATCTTAGTTATCTGATGGGATCGACCGAGTAGGCTAAGGTCTGTTTTCGCCTGGTTATCTTAGTTATCTGCTGGGATCGACCGAGTTAACTGAGGTCTGTTTTTTCCTGGTTATCTTTCTTATCTACTGGGATCGACCGAGTGGGCTGAGGTCTGTTTTCGCCTGGTAATCTTAGTTATCTGCTAAGATCGATCGAGTAGGCTGAGGTCTGTTTTCGCCTGGTTATCTTAGTTCTCTGCTGGGATCGACCGAGTTAGCTGAGGTCTGTTTTTGCCTGGTTATCTTTGCTATCTGCTGGGATCGACCGAGTGGGCTGAGGTCTGTTTTCGCCTGGTAATCTTAGTTATCTGCTAAGATCGATCGAGTAGGCTGAGGTCTGTTTTCGCCTGGTTATCTTTGTTATCTGCTCTGATCGACCGAGTAGGCTGAGGTCTGTTTTCGCCTGGTTATCTTAGTTATCTGCTGGGACCGACCGAGTTGGCTGACGTCTGTTTTCGCCTGGTTATCTTTGTTATCTGCTGGGACCGACCGAGTGGGCTGACATCTGTTTTTGCCTAGTTATCTCTGTTATCTGCTAAGATCGATCGAGTAGGCTAAGGTCTAATTTCGCCTGGATATCTGAGTTATCTGCTGGGATCGACCGAGTAGGCTGAGGTCTGATTTCGCCTGGATATCTTAGTTATCTGCTGGGCTCGACCAAGTTGACTGACGTCTGTTTTCGCCTGGTTATCTTAGTTATCTGCTGGGATCGACCGAGTAGGCTGAGGTCTGTTTTCGCACGGATATCTTAGTTTTCTGCTGAGATCGACCGAGTTGACTGAGGTCTGTTTTCGCCTGGTTATCTTAGTTTTCTGCTGGTATCGACCGAGTTGACTGAGGTCTGTTTTCGCCTGGTTATCTTAGTTATCTGCTCGGATCGACCGAGTAGGCTAAGATCTGTTTTCGCCTGGTTATCTTAGTTATCTGCTGGGATCGACCGAGTTGACTGAGGTCTGTTTTTTCCTGGTTATCTTAGTTCTCTGCTGGGATCGACCGAGTTGGCTGAGGTCTGTTTTTGCCTGGTTATCTTTGTTATCTGCTGGGATCGACCGAGTAGGCTGAGGTCTGTTTTCGCCTGGTTATCTTAGTTATCTGTTGGGATCGACCGAGTTGGCTGAGGACTGTTTTCGCCTGGTTATCTTAGTTATCTGCTGGGACCGACCGAGTGGGCTGAGGTCTGTTTTTGCCTGGTTATCTTTGTTATCTGCTAAGATCGATCGAGTAGGCTAAGGTCTGATTTCGCCTGGATATCTGAGTTATCTGCTGGGATCGACCGAGTAGGCTGAGGTCTGATTTCGCCTGGATATCTTAGTTATCTGCTGGGATCGACCAAGTTGACTGACGTCTGTTTTCGCCTGGTTATCTTAGTTATCTGCTGGGACCGACCGAGTGGGCTGAGGTCTGTTTTTGTCTGGTTATTTTTGTTATCTGCTAAGATCGATCAAGTAGGCTAAGGTCTGATTTCGCCTGGATATCCGAGTTATCTGCTGGGATCGACCGAGTAGGCTGAGGTCTGATTTCGCCTGGATATCTTAGTTATCTGCTGGGATCGACCAAGTTGACTGACGTCTGTTTTTGCCTGGTTATCTTAGTTCTCTGCTGAGATCGACCGTGTGGGCTGAGGTCTGTTTTTGCCTGGTAATCTTAGTTATTTGCTAAGATCGATCGCGTAGGCTGAGGTCTGTTTTCGCCTGGTAATCTTTGTTATCTGCTGGTATTGACCGAGTGGGCTGAGGTCTGTTTCCGCCTGGTTATCTTAGTTATCTGCTAAGATCGATCGAGTAGGCTAAGGTCTGTTTTCGCCTGGTAATCTTTGTTATCTGCTGGGATCGATCGAGTGGGCTGAGGTCTGTTTTCGCCTAGTTTACTTAATTATCTGCTGGGAACTAAAGAGTGAGCTGCGGTCTGTTTTCGCCTGGTTATCTTAGTTATCTGCTGGGACCGACCGAGTGGGTTAAGGTTAGTTTTCGCCTGTTTTCTTAGTTATCTGCTGGGATCGACCGAGTGGGCTGAGGTCTGTTTACGCCTGGTTATCTTAATTATCTGGTGGGATCGACCGAGTTGGCTGAGGTCTGTTTTCGCCTGGTTATCTTTGTTATCTGCTGGGAACGACCGAGTGGGTTGAGGTTAGTTTTCGCCTGGTTATCTTAGTTATCCGCTGGGATCGACTGAGTGGCCTGAGGTCTGTTTTTGCCTGGTTATCTTAGTTATCTGCTGGGATCGACCGATTTGGCTGAGGTCTGTTTTCGCCTGGTGATCTTAGTTATTTGCTAAGATCGATCGAGTAGGCTGAGGTCTGTTTTCGCCTGGTAATCTTAGTTATTTGCTAAGATCGATCGCGTAGGCTGAGGTCTGTTTTCGCCTGGTTATCTTTGTTATCTGCTGGTATTGACCGAGTGGGCTGAGGTCTGTTTCCGCCTGGTTATCTTAGTTATCTGCTAAGATCGATCGAGTAGGCTAAGGTGTGTTTTCGCCTGGTTATCTTTGTTATCTGCTGGGATCGATCGAGTGGGTTAAGGTTAGTTTTCGCCTGTTTTCTTAGTTATCTGCTGGGAACTACCGAGTGGGCTGCGGTCTGTTTTCGCCTGGTTATCTTAGTTATCTGGTGGGATCGACCGAGTTGGCTGAGGTGTGTTTTCGCCTGGTTATTTTTGTTATCTGCTGGGAACGACCGAGTGGGTTGAGGTTAGTTTTCGCCTTGTTATATTAGTTATCCGCTGGGAACGACCGAGTGGGTTGAGGTTAGTTTTCGCCTGGTTATCTTAGTTATCTGCTGGGATCGACCGAGTTGGCTGAGGTCTGTTTTCGCCTGGTTATCTTTGTTATCTGCTGGGAACGACCAAGTGGGTTGAGGTTAGTTTTCGCCTGGTTATCTTAGTTATCCGCTGGGATCGACCGAGTGGCCTGAGGTCTGTTTTTGCCTGGTTATCTTAGTTATCTGCTGGGATCGGCCGAGTTGGCTGAGGTCTGTTTTCGCCTGGTTATCTTAGTTATCTGCTGGGACCGACCGAGTGGGCTGAGGTCATGTTTTCGCCAGGCAATCTTTGTTATCTGCTGGGATCGACCGATTGGGTTGAGGTCTGTTTTCGCCTGGTGATCTTAGTTATCTGCTTGGATCGATCGAGTTGGCTGAGGTCTGTTTTCGCCTGGTTATCTTTGTTATCTGCTGGATCCGACCGAATGGGCTGAGGTCTGTTTTCGCCTGGTATTCTTTGTTATCTGCTATCATCGACCGAGTGGGCTGAGGTCTGTTTTAGCCTGGTAATCTTTGTTATCTGCTGGCATCGACCGAGTCGGTTGAGGTCTGTTTTCGCCTGGTTATCTTAGTTATCTGCTGGGATCGACCGAGTGGGTTAAGGTTAGTTTTCGCCTGTTTTCTTAGTTATCTGCTGGGATCGACCGAGTTGGCTGAGGTCTGTTTTCGCCTGGTTATCTTACTTATCTGGTGGGATCGACCGAGTTGGCTGAGGTGTGTTTTCGCCTGGTTATCTTTGTTATCTGCTGGGAACGACCGAGTTGGCTGAGGTCTGTTTTTGCCTGGTTATCTTTGTTATCTACTGGGATCGACCGAGTGGCCTGAGGTCTGTTTTTGCCTGGTTATCTTAGTTATCTGCTGGGATCGACCGAGTTGGCTGACGTCTGTTTTCGCCTGGTTATCTTAGTTATCTGCTGGGACCGACCGAGTGGGCTGAGGTCTGTTTTCGTCTGGCAATCTTTGTTATCTGCTGGGATCGACCGAGTGGGTTGAGGTCTGTTTTCGCCTGGTGATCTTAGCTATCTGCTGGATTCGATCGAGTGGGCTGAGGTCTGTTTTCGCCTGGTTATCTTAGTTATCTGCTGGGACCGACGGAGTGGGCTGAGGTCTGTTTTCGCCTGGTTATCTTAGTTATCTGCTGGGATCGACCGAGTTGACTGAGGTCTGTTTTCGCCTGGTTATTTTAGTTATCTGCTGGGATCGACCGAGTGGCTGAGGTCTGTTTTTGCCTGGTTATCTTTGTTATCTACTGGGATCGACCGAGTGGGCTGAGGTCTGTTTTCGCCTGGTAATCATAGTTATCAGCTAAGATCGATCGAGTAGGCTGAGGTCTGTTATTGCCTGGTTATCTTTGTTATCTGCGGGGATCGACCGAGTGGGCTGAGGTCTGTTTTCGCCTGATTATCTTTGTTATCTGCTGGGATCGACCGAGTTGGCTGAGGTCTGTTTTCGCCTGGTTATCTTAGTTATCTGCTGGGACCGACCGAGTGAGCTGAGGTCTGTTTTTGCCTGGTTATATTTGTTATATTTGTTATCTGCTAAGATCGATCGAGTAGGCTAAGGTCTGATTTCGCCTGGATATCTTTGTTATCTGCTGGGATCGACCGAGTAGGCTGAGGTCTGATTTCGCCTGGATATCTAAGTTATCTGCTGGGATCGACCGAGTAGGCTGAGGTCTGATTTCGCCTGGATATCTCAGTTATCTGCTGGGATCGACCGAGTGGGTTAAGGTTAGTTTTCGCCTGTTATCTTAGTTATCTGCTGGGACCGACCGAGTGGGCTGAGGTCTGTTTTCGCCTGGTTATCTTAGTTATCTGCTGGGATCGACCGAGTTGACTGAGTTCTGTTTTCGCCTGGTCATTTTAGTTATCTGCTGGGATCGACCGAGTTGGCTGAGGTCTGTTTTTGCCTGGTTATCTTTGTTATCTAATGGGATCGACCGAGTGGGCTGAGGTCTGTTTTCGCCTGGTAATCTTAGTTATCAGCTAAGATCGATCGAGTAGGCTGAGGTCTGTTATCGCCTCGTTATCTTTGTTATCTGCGGGGATCGACCGAGTTGGCTGAGGTCTGTTTTCGCGTGGTTATCTTTGTTATCTGCGGGGATCGACCGAGTTGGCTGAGGTCTGTTTTCGCCTGGTTATCTTAGTTATCTGCTGGGACCGACCGAGTGGGCTGAGGTCTGTTTTTGCCTGGTTATATTTGTTATCTGCTAAGATCGATCGAGTAGGCTAAGGTCTGATTTCGCCTGGATATCTTAGTTATCTGCTGGGATCGACCGAGTAGGCTGAGGTCTGATTTCGCCTGGATATCTTAGTTATTTGTTGGGATCGACCGAGTAGGCTGAGGTCTGATTTCGCCTGGATATCTCAGTTATCTGCTGGGATCGACCGAATGGGCTGAGGTCTGTTTTCGCCTGGTTATCTTCGTTATCTGCTGGGATCGACCGAGTTGACTGAGGTCTGTTTTTGCCTGGTTATCTTAGTTATCTGCTGGGATCGACCGAGTTGACTGAGGTCTGTTTTTGCCTGGTTATCTTTGTTATCTACTGGTATCGACCGTGTGGGCTGAGGTCTGTTTTCGCCTGGAAATCTTAGTTATCTGCTAAGATCGATCGAGTAGGCTGAGGTCTGTTTTCGCCTGGTTATCTTTGTTATCTGCAGAGATCGACCGAGTAGGCTGAGGTCTGTTTCGCCTGGTTATCTTAGCTATCTGCTGGGATCGACCGAGTCGGCTGAGGTCTGTTTCCGGCTGGTTATTTTAGTTATCTGCTGGGATCGACCGAGTTGACTGAGGTCTGTTTTTGCCTTGTTATCTTTGTTATCTACTGGGAACGACCGAGTGGGCTGAGGTCTGTTTTCTCCTGGTTATCTTTGTTATCTGCTGGGATCGACCGAGTGGGCTAAGGTCTGTTTCGTCTGGTTATCTTAGTTATCTGCTGGGATCGACCGAGTGGACTGAGGTCTGTTTTTGCCTGGTTATCTTTGTTATCTACTGGGATCGACCGTGTGGGCTGAGGTCTGTTTTTGCCTGGTAATCTTAGTTATCTGCTAAGATCGATCGAGTAGGCTGAGGTCTGTTTTCGCCTGGTTATCTTTGTTATCTGCAGGGATCGACCGAGTGGGCTGAGGTCTGTTTCCGCCTGGTTATTTTAGTTATCTGCTAAGATCGATCGAGTAGGCTGAGGTCTGTTTCGCCTGGTTATCTTAGTTATCTGCTGGGATCGACCGAGTTGACTGAGGTCTGTTTTTGCCTTGTTATCTTTGTTATCTACTGGAATCGACCGAGTGGGCTGAGGTCTGTTTCCGCCTGGTTATTTTAGTTATCTGCTACGATCGATCGAGTAGGCTGAGGTCTGTTTTCGCCTTGTTATCTTTGTTATCTACTGGAATCGACCGAGTGGGCTGAGGTCTGTTTCCGCCTGGTTATTTTAGTTATCTGCTAAGATCGACCGAGTTGGCTGAGGTCTGTTTTCGCCTGGTTATCTTAGTTATCTGCTGGGACCGACGGAGTGGGCTGAGGTCTGTTTTCGCCTGGTTATCTTCGTTATCTGCTGGGATCGACCGAGTTGACTGAGGTCTGTTTTTGCCTGGTTATCTTAGTTATCTGCTGGGATCGACCGAGTTGACTGAGGTCTGTTTTTGCCTGGTTATCTTTGTTATCTACTGGTATCGACCGTGTGGGCTGAGGTCTGTTTTCGCCTGGAAATCTTAGTTATCTGCTAAGATCGATCGAGTAGGCTGAGGTCTGTTTTCGCCTGGTTATCTTTGTTATCTGCAGAGATCGACCGAGTAGGCTGAGGTCTGTTTCGCCTGGTTATCTTAGCTATCTGCTGGGATCGACCGAGTCGGCTGAGGTCTGTTTCCGGCTGGTTATTTTAGTTATCTGCTGGGATCGACCGAGTTGACTGAGGTCTGTTTTTGCCTTGTTATCTTTGTTATCTACTGGAATCGACCGAGTTGGCTGAGGTCTGTTTCCGCCTGGTTATTTTAGTTATCTGCTAAGATCGATCGAGTAGGCTGAGGTCTGTTTTTGCCTGGTTATTTTTGTTATCTGCTGGGATCGACCGAGTGGGCTGAGGTCTGTTTCCGCCTGGTTATTTTAGTTATCTGCTAAGATCGATCGAGTAGGCTGAGGTCTGTTTTCGCCTGGTTATCTTTGTTATCTGCTGGGATCGACCGAGTGGGCTGAGGTCTGTTTCCGCCTGGTTATTTTAGTTATCTGCTAAGATCGTTCGAGTAGGCTGAGGTCTGTTTTCGCCTAGTTATCTTTGTTATCTGCTGGGATCGACCGAGTGGGCTGAGGTCTGTTTCGCCTGGTTATCTTAGTTATCTGCTAGGATCGACCGAGTTGACTGAGGTCTGTTTTTGCCTGGTTATCTTTGTTATCTACTGGCATCGATCGTGTAGGCTTAGGTCTGTTTTCGCCTAGTTATCTTTGTTATCTGCTGGGATCGACCGAGTGGGCTGAGGTCTGTTTCCGCCTGGTTATTTTAGTTATCTGCTAAGATCGATCGAGTAGGCTGAGGTCTGTTTTCACCTGGTTATCTTAGTTATCTGCTGGGATCGACCGATTCGGCTGAGGTCTGTTTTCGCCTGGTTATCTTAGTTAACTGCTCGGATCGACCGAGGTGGGTTGAGGTCTGTTTCGCTTGTCACCTTAGTTATCTGCTGGGATCCATCGGGTTGGCGGAGGTCTGTTTTCGCCTGGTTATTTTAGTTATCTGCAGGGATCCACTGAGTTGGCTGAGGTCTGTTTTCGCCTAGTAACTTAATTTTCGTGCACAGTATAGTTGTATCGACAAGAAACGCTTATTCTTTATACAGACCTAAATCAGACATATTCTGTAGGTCTTTTACACCAGTGTCTCGGATATCTCACCTTACACTTTATACCTCACGTAACAGCATCGTTATGTACATTTTGGAGTTTTTGTTACACCTATTAATACGATGGTTTTTACGTTTACTTACCTTGGCTCTGTATCGGCACATACTCGGACAAAATCAATAGAAATAGCGTGGCTTTCACATGGCGATGGCGTAATTGTTTTTTGTACCGGTTATTTAGGTCAGCCACACACAAAATATAATTGTTCCACGGACTCTGAGAACAAAAATTTGATGTGAGCGGACGATGTTTTAGCTCAGCTGACTATAAGTCATCTGGGCTATAGTTATGATTCATTGTCGTCCGTCCGTCCGTTTGTCCGTTGGACTGGCACGTTTTGAATCCGTTAGACCTGCGAATCCCAAATTCGGCATACCGAATCTCCTACCAAACCGAAAACCTTATCACTGCGACTTAATTCCTTCGAGAAATTAAGAAAAACCTGATTTTTCCATAGAAAACCTATTAACACACTTCAGGATTGCCTCATAGAAAAGCACATATGTTTTTCTTCATATTCACCATAATATTCACATATATGGTTCCAATGTACGTGCTAGAAATTATGTCAGTACAACGTAATTTATAAAAGTTATGGGCCCAAACATAATGCACTTTGTAGAAAATTAGGAAAAATATTTATTCACCATGATAATTGTTGAAGCTAGAGACTTTTTCAGGGATATAACTTTATTCAATCAAGATTAAATTGATCACCCAAAATAAGATCTGAATGTTGTAACGTTTTTTCCTGTAAGTACTGTTCCCTTATTTTTCACAGCATGTACACGTAAAAATTTAATTTGTTAAATAAGAAATTTGAAAATAAAAGGTAAGAAATAAGGCTAGTTATTGAAACTTTTCGAGGCTCATATTGGTCACTGGTCTCTAGTCACTGGAGGTGATATAGTACAGCTTTGCCTGCTTACTGATTTGTAATGCATCACTTGGAGAGCACCCCTGCTGTAACATGTGTACAGTACCCCTACTACCCCCCCCCCCCCCCCCCAACACGTGTATTACATTCATTGTGGTTGTTTGAACTGTATTTCCTTAATTGTAAAGCTGAATCCGTAGAATAATATTTTATTTGTATGGCCTTACAGTTTATTTTTTTGTATGCGCAGCACTATGACGCTGTTCTAGGTGAGCGGACCGTGGCGTACCTGAATGTCGACTCGGCCTCCAGCGGCCTGTACTCTCTGTACGCGTCAGGCAGCCCCGTCATGTTCGACGCCCTCTACGAAGCCGCAAAACAGGTCTCGTACACCATAATGTAATCTTATGACTTAAAATGACTTAAATGAAACAACAATGATTTTTTTTTCAAAATAAAATTGAGTGTTTTGACATGTGACTTTATTGCCATATGGTTCCTCCATCATGCGTGTAAATTCATTTAATTTTTTATTTGTAAACAGCATGAATTGTGGTCTATTTTGATTACAATCAAACAAGTTTGAAACTGGCCATTGGGAGTTAAATAATTGCACGTGTTCTTTTTCATGTGCATCTATTTTATAGAGAGAGATATTAGCAGCCGAAGACTGAGGATATGATATGTCACGTGACTGATCACCTGAATTGTGATGTGTTGACAGGTCCCAAACCCAAATGGAAACGAGGTTCGAGAGGGACGACGGACAGTGTATGACACCTGGTTGTACAGACGTCCCGGACCTAACAACCAGCCACGGTATGTTCCGGAATGTCGGGATCCGATATTGCACTGTCCTGTACATGAGTTACACCACTCTGGCGGGGTTGGGGGGGGGGGGGGGATGGTATTCCTCATGCTTCGGAACTTTTTTTTATTATGGCATTTTCGTTTATACTTTTAAATTGAAAATATGAATAGGAACGTAGCCCTTGCCTCTCTGAATAAGGCAATGCTTTCTCATGTTATGTTTGTTTTCCATTTCTTAACAGACGGAAGTTAAGATCATTTTAGAGAAGGGATTCACCTCTAGTATTCTCACAAATCGTACTGTAATTTGATTATTTGGACGTGGTGCAAATAAGCGTTATTCCGCCCTAAACTTTGCTGATACACATCCCCTTGCCACCAAACTCTCCCAGCAGATGGCCTGAACCAGTACTCTTGCATCCCAGCGCCCTTATCGAGCCCTGATCTGTTTATTTCTCCCATTTCTCTTTTCTCGAATCCTCATGGCGGCTTTGCATTTCGAAATGTTGGGTATACTGCTGGTATGTAGAAACAAAATAACACTATATACGTCATCTAGGGTACTGACCTTCATCATATTAGGTCTGTAACTATAAACGTCATCTGGGGTACTGACCTTCATCAAATTAAGTCTGTCACACTATATATGTCATCTAGAGTACTGACCTTCATCACATTAATTCTGCCACACTATATACGTCATCTAGGGTACTGACCTTCATCACATTAAGTCTGCCACACTATATACGTCATCTAGGATACTGACCTTCATCACATTAAGTCTGCCACACTATATACGTCATCTAGAGTACTGACCTTCATCACATTAAGTCTGCCACACTATATACGTCATCTAGGGTACTGACCTTCATCACATTAAGTCTGCCACACTATATACGTCATCTAGGGTACTTACCTTCATCACATTAAGTCTGCCACACTATATACGTCATCTAGAGTACTGACCTTCATCACATTAAGTCTGCCACACTATATACGTCTTTAGGGTACTGACCTTCATCACATTAAGTCTGCCACACTATATACGTCATCTAGGGTACTGACCTTCATCACATTAAGTCTGTCACACTATATATGTCATCTAGAGTACTGACCTTCATCACATTAATTCTGCCACACTATATACGTCATCTAGGGTACTGACCTTCATCACATTAAGTCTGCCACACTATATACGTCATCTAGGGTACTGACCTTCATCACATTAATTCTGCCACACTATATACGTCATCTAGGGTACTGACCTTCATCACATTAAGTCTGCCACACTATATACGTCATCTAGGGTACTGACCTTCATCACATTAAGTCTGCCACACTATATACGTCATCTAGGATACTGACCTTCATCACATTAAGTCTGCCACACTATATACGTCATCTAGGGTACTGACCTTCATCACATTAAATCTGCCATAATATATACGTCATCTAGGATACTGACCTTCATCACATTAAGTCTGCCACACTATATACGTCATCTAGGATACTGACCTTCATCACATTAAGTCTGTCACACTATATATGTCATCTAGAGTACTGACCTTCATCAAATTAAGTCTGTCACACTATATATGTCATCTAGAGTACTGACCTTCATCACATTAATTCTGCCACACTATATACGTCATCTAGGGTACTGACCTTCATCACATTAAGTCTGCCACACTATATACGTCATCTAGGGTACTGACCTTCATCACATTAAGTCTGCCACACTATATACGTCATCTAGGGTACTTACCTTCATCACATTAAGTCTGCCACACTATATACGTCATCTAGAGTACTGACCTTCATCACATTAAGTCTGCCACACTATATACGTCTTTAGGGTACTGACCTTCATCACATTAAGTCTGCCACACTATATACGTCATCTAGGGTACTGACCTTCATCACATTAAATCTGCCATAATATATACGTCATCTAGGATACTGACCTTCATCACATTAAGTCTGCCACACTATATACGTCATCTAGAGTACTGATCTTCATCAAATTAAGTCTGCCACACTATGTACGTCATCTAGAGTACTGATCTTCATCACATTAATTCTGCCACACTATATACGTCATCTAGGATACTGACCTTCATCACATTAAGTCTGCCACACTATATACGTCATCTAGGATACTGACCTTCATCACATTAAGTATGCCACACTATGTACGTCATCTAGAGTACTGATCTTCATCACATTAATTCTGCCACACTATATACGTCATCTAGGGTACTGACCTTCATCACATTAAATCTGCCACACTATATACGTCATCTAGGATACTGACCTTCATCACATTAAGTCTGCCACACTATATACGTCATCTAGGGTACTGACTTTTATCACATTAAGTCTGTAACTGTCAACCAGGGATGGGTTCATGTTCAGACGGGGCATGAATCCCCCCTTCACCTGCAAAATAAATAGATCAACAGTGTGTATACTGAATATAATATATCAAAATTAATGGTATTCCTGAATCCGAATTGCTCAAAACAGTAGGCTAGCCTGTGTTTACCGCACTGATGTCAGCGGGATTTGCGGAGGAGCAGATGAGTGTGTGCGGGTGGGTGGGTGTGTGGGTGAGGTGTGTGTGTGTAAATTGATAAGACGGTCAAGGTTGAAATCTTACAAGAAAATTTAAGATTCACAAAGGAAATGATCGCCCTAGAATTTCAATATTCGTGTAACATTTTCTGATCATCAAATCAAAAGGCCCAGTTGCCATAGCATGAATAAAAAATAGGAATGAGTGAAAATGTGTCCATTATTACAATCAGATTATTAATCATTAGTTATCTCCACATTCTTATTGATCTCATGACAGATTCAGAAATAACGTCCCCTTGATAGATCTCTTGATACCTATTGTTGTAGATGAGAGTGTAGAGTTACGAAACATGACTGATGTTTTCATGGAACCATAACATTCCTAGCGTCTGGTTAATGTATAAAATGATTACATGCAAAGCCTGGTGGGGTATGGGAGGCGTCTGGAATACCAGCTTCACTCCTTGATGCTATAGTGACATTGCAGTGAATTACACCATTCTGCTGACTGTTCTAGTGTAGTGCTGCAGTAAAACAAAATAATGTTGCAAATTTATCTAACAGAGGCGGATCCGGGGGGGGGGGGGGGTCAAGGGGGTCCGCCCCCCCCCCTTTTCACCCGAAGCAACCTTTTTTAAGGGGTTTCAGACGAAATTTTGCCGCCTGAACCCCCCTTTTCCGGACCTGATGACCTTTTTGTTTTTAGGATTTTCATTGGTCCTCCTGGGTTGGACCCCCTTTTCCTAAATCATGGATCCGCCCCTGTCTAAGGAGACTGGGTTAACATAAGATCCGCATTTTCTTTTTTCTTTGTGCCAAAGATTTAAAGATTCTGCCACAGCTGTGATTTGAAGACATGTTAACAATATTAAGTTAATGATCTTGAGGGTGTTAACTTTGGGAAATAAACTCTGTTCAGCCTCGGATCCGGGGAAGGGGAGTTGTTCAAACTCGGATCGGGGGGGGGGGGGTTCAGACTCGGATCCGGGGGAGGGGAGTTGTTCAAACTCGGATGGGGGGGGTCAGACTCGGATCCGGGGGGAAAGGGTTGATGAGACTCAGATCCGGGGGTTTTGGGGTTGGGGACATGACCTAGACTCTGATTGGGGGGGGGGGGTTGTTCAGACTCGGATCCGGGGGGAGGAGGGTTGTTCAATTCGATCTGGGAGGGGGTGTTCAGACTCGGATCTGGGGGGAGGGGGTTGTTCTTACTCGTATCGGGGGGTTGGGGGTTGATGACATGATCTAGACTCGGATCCGGGGTTAGGGCAATAATTACCTCTTGCTTTAGACCACTAAACTTCAATCCGGGGTGGGGGGTTTGTTCAGACTCGGATCCTGAAGGTGGGTGGGGGGGGGTTTCAGATTCGGATCCTGAAGGGGGGGTTTGTACAGACTCAGATCCAGGGGAGGTTGTTGTTCAGACTCGAATCTGGGGAGGGATGTTGTTCATACTCTGAGGAGGGGGAAGGGGGTAGTTCAGACTCTGGGCGGGGGAGGGGGTTGTTCAGACTCGGATCCGGGGGGATGTTTAAACTTGGAATCGGGGGAGATCGGGTTGTCCAGACTGGGATCCGGAGGTTAGGATTGTTCAGACTCGGATCGGGGCGGTTGGTCATACTCGGATCCGGGGGTGGGGGGTTGTTTAGACTCGGATCCGGGGAGAGGGGGTTGATCAGACTCGGATCCGGGTGGAGATGGTTGTTTAGACTCGTTTACGGGGTGGGGGGATTGTTCAGACTCGGTTCCGAAGGAAGGAGGTTGTTCAGACTCGGGCTTCGGGGTTGTTCAGACTTGGATCCTGGGGAGGGGGGGGGTTGTTCAGACTCGGATCGCAGGGGGGTGTTCAGACTCAGATCATGGGGTTTTGGGGTTGGGGACATAACTTAGACTCGGATGGGGGGGGGGGTTGTTCAGGCTCGGATTCGGGGGGAGGAGGGTTGTTCAATTTCGTATCGGGGGGGGGGGGGGGGGTTCAGACTCGGACCCGGGATAGGGGGTTGATCAGACTCGGATCCTTGGGGAGGGGGTTGGGGGCATGACCTCTTGCTTTAAACCACTAAACTTCATGTTACATACTTCTCATTTATAAAAACAAATTGCTCACAATAATTAAAATAATTGACAACAAATAGATTTTTATCGGAAATAATAGTTGACCAGGGATAGGGGCAAAGCCGCTTGGAAGTTGCCTTCCACGTTGCATTCCTATGTATGCTTCTAACAATACTATTATGTTACGAGACGAGTCAGAAATGAAACATGGTATATGTTTTCACTGGAACACAGAGGTTTAAAAAAAGCCAAGCGTGCACATTCCCATTGTTTATACCTTACTACTAATTATATAATATCACAATCTGTACGGATAGTCTGGTCTCACCAATATATTCTTGATCCAACCAACTTCTGAACCGCCCCATGTAAAGACTTCTTAACTCTAACCCTCATTCCATCTGAAGCATGAGCCGATTGAGGACATTAGAATAAGGGGCCTCAACACTCTGGCCGAGGGAAACACGTGTACCGGGTATACTTTATTTAATACATATATAATTCAGAAATAACGTCCCCTTGATAGATCTCTAGGTACCTATTGTTGTAGATGAAAGTGTAAAGTTACGAAACATGACTGATATTTTCATGGTACCTGGAAGTTGGTTGGATCAAGAATATATTGGTAGGATCCGACTATACGTACAGATTGTAATATAATATAATTTGTAAAATTCGGAATTATGATCGGGTCACATGTGAACTGCTGCGCCCTCATATTTGGTTGACCTCTGACCTTTCCTCTCTGCCCAGCGTCCATTTGTGTTTCTGTTTCCACACATAAACCCACATATCTCGGGAACCGCTAGACCAATCAGGAAAAAAATTGCACAAATGTAGCCCTTGGATAGCTTTATAACATACATTTAAAATGGTGGCGCCAACTGCAACCATTTTTGCACAGCGTCCATCTGTTCCTCTGCCTTGGGATAAAATCACTCATATTTGTGCAGTGAATGGACTTATCCTACGGAAATTTTGCATGTTTATTCATCCTGGATTGCTTTCTTAATTTTTTGACAGGTGGCGCCACCTACATTCACGTTCAGGCTGCAGACATCCAGGCTTATATCTCAGGACTGGTTTGACGCATCCTCCTGAAATTTTGCATGTGTATAGATCTAACATAGCTTTTTATCATACGCAAAACTGGTGGCACCGCCTGCAACCATTTTTGCACAACGTCCGTCTGTTTGTATGCCGTGAGACAAAATTACTCATATCTCGGCAGTGGTTTGACTTATCTGCCTAAAATTTTGCATGTATATACATCTTGAAAAGCTTTCTCGATTTTGTGGCAGGTGGCGCCACCTTCTTTCACATTCAGGCGACAGACATCCAGGCTTATATCTCAGGACTGGTTTGACGTTTCATCCTGAAATTTTGCATGTGTATAGATATCAACATAGCTCTTTATCATAGGCAAACTGGTGGCGCCACTTGTAACCTATTTCCACAGTTTCCGTCTGTTTGTCTGCCGTGGGATAAATTCACTCATATCTCGGCAGTGGTTTGACTTATCTGCATAAAATTTTGCAGTTGTATACAAGTTGGATAAATTTCTGGATTTTGTGGCAGGGGGCGCCACCTACATACACAATTTGGCTGCAGACTTCCATGTAAATATGCCTCACTTTACCAGTCCCATTCTGGTTTCGGCGGAGACACGTAGTGGCTTGTTGACCACCCGTATTCTAGTTATATTATAATATGAACACGTGTGCCGAGAATACTTTATGCATAACTATCGCAGAAGTATGGATTAAAATGGGCTTTTTTCGGTGTGAAGTGTGAATATTTTCTACTATTCGCATTGTTAAGGCGCCCACTGGGCCCCCTAAATCCGCCCCTTTCAATATGTGTTTACGAAAACAAGAATTACATGGCAACGTATATATTGCCGATTTCGACCCACCCACACCCGGGAGTCAACATACAACACCAGTGTTTGTTTTAGAATTAAGATGATTTCAGGAAGTACGTCAGACCAGGTAGCTTTTCATTTTCAGAAAATGTTTTGATAATCATCAATACAGAGATTTTTATACGTTTGCTTGAACAGATATTTCATTTAAGTATTTATAGTGCATGTAAATTCATTTATAGAGATTGCAAAAACTAGTGCATTGTACCTTTTCATACTGAAAATTTGCTTGAATGACTGAACAATCAAGTTATTTAATACCCGTGAAATTCTTTATAGAAAAGGGCTAACAGAGGGATTCATATATATTTGTGCATTCCCCCTGTCTGCATACGCATTTGTAAAAAATACTTTGCACATTTTGTCAGAGAATACCGTCAGGGAATAGGTAAGATTAGATCTATGGTTTTTGTTTTTTTTTAATTAAATTTTTCTTT
Source organism: Sipunculus nudus (assembly GCA_026874595.1). Taxonomy (NCBI): domain Eukaryota; kingdom Metazoa; phylum Annelida; class Sipuncula; order Golfingiida; family Sipunculidae; genus Sipunculus; species Sipunculus nudus. The sequence continues at coordinate 614,811 of CM049308.1, forward strand.
GCAGAATCGGTCAGATCGGGTCAGGGAGTGATCACGCGGAATTTTTGCTTCGCGCAGGTATTCCTGTGATGAGCACAGGATACAGCGGAGGCAACCCCATGTATCATTCCGCCTACTCAACTTACGAATACGTCAAGGAATTTTTGGACCCAGACTTTAAGGTGAATAAATCAAATAAATTCTGTCATGATCATAATGAGGCATTACAATACTTATACTTACACCTCGTCCTTGGCAGAACTTATCCTTAAATCTCGCACCTGACAGTATACTTGGTACGAGGTCATGTGCTCTTATTAGACACAGACAGCAATACCATTATACTAACTTTACTATACAATCATACCCAAAAATGTTTCAAACGGGTTTTTTAGAATACTTGCCAAGCCTTTGGATGGCTCTTCCTGTTGACTGAAGATGAAGGGAAGCATATGAATAATGTGTGACTACTAAGGTCTCGATTAATGTTTCCATTTCATGTTGGAGGTCCTGGTGGGAAGAACCCAAAAACCTTTCACTTCCAAGTTTAATGCCTTAGCAAGAAGTCTTCGTCTTGAAACGAAATGCAGAATATTAAGATCATCGTCAATTGCTTTGTTTTATTCCAAGATAACAAGACTGCTTGCCAGAGACGTGTATGCTAAATTTGAAGATGCTAGTTTATCTGATACCTGTAGCTTTATGTGGATAATCGCATGTCACCTACAGGCTCACACAGCCGTGGCACAGTTCTGGGGGGAGCTGGCTCGGCGGTTCGCGGACTCCCTGATCCTGCCGTTCAACGTGACCCGATACTCTGTAGAGCTCAGGCGGTACACGGAAGACCTGGTCCAGAAGTACGGCACGCTCCTCGATACGAACCAAGTCTCTCTAGGTAACGTATCATATATACCTAATTGAATTCTATGGTAAAATATGTGGTGGCCATATATATTACAACTGGTTGTAACTAAAACAATAAAACGCTTATTAGATTAAGAAATCGGACATAGTTTTAACGTCAATCTTTTTCGTTCCTATAGACAGGAAATGAATAAAGAAGAAAGAATAATTTTTAGTTATGAATTGATATCCTAAATCAGTGGGTATTTTTTGTGTACTCGTTATCTTAGTTCTTAATAGTCTGAGTTTTTGTGCAACTTCATTTATTTTTACTTTTATGAATTCGGTCGGTACCAGAGAGATATTAACATCCCAACATGCCAGTAGTTTGACTGAAAAACTAAAATGCAACGCCATTTTCATTCGTCATAACTACACGTTCTGATATTGCTATGACAATCTCTCTGTCTGTCTGTCTCTCTGTCTGTCTGTCTGTCTGTCTCTCTCTCTCTCTCTCTCTCTCTCTCTCTCCTAATTGTAAAAGATGTGGTCTCTCCATGTTGGGCCCTGCTGTTTTGAATGCATGCTTTCCAGATGGCCTGAACATGGCTGTGAGCGACTTTGCGGCAGAGACTGAAAGTTTTGAACGACGACTTCACGATGTGAACAGAAAGGAGTGAGTGATAACAAAGTGTATGGGAATAATAAAATCGCAAAATTGCGTGTTCCTCAATCTGACTTAAAATATGGGTCTGTTTAATGTTATTGTTTGACAGGAAAGGGCTGCCATTGTGTCATGTATACTACAGAAGACACGTTCAGTTGTTTACATTGGGGCAGTGTTGATAGAATAACAAAACAAAATCAACTTTGATTGAGCTGTTTTGTTGGAGGAGAGTTCCACTATACATTATCAATTGGTTTATGTTAAAGAAGTCTTCATATTAAACGTCATTGCCGAATAATCTAACCGTGTCCGGTCAACCACAGTTTCCATACACATGTCAATCTCCTTGCAGTCCTCTAGAAATTCGTTCTATTAACGACCAGATGATGAAACTGGAGAGAGCGTTCACGGACCAAGCGGGGATACCAGGGCGCCCCTTACAGAAGTACGTCACTTCCTGTTTCTTTTGGCTTTCAACAACAGTAACATCTTTTGCAGAATTCGTATGTGTTAAATATTTTAAGTATATCATACAAGCAGAAGCGGATCGGGGGGGGGGGGGGTCCTGAAACAGCCGCCACAACCTTTTCAGGGGGTTCAGGACAATTTGTGCGGTTTGGAACACCCCCCCCCCTCTCTATTTTCCACACCTGGAGATTTTTATTAGGTTTTGTGATCAGTCCTCCTGGGTTGGACCCCTCATTTTCCTTAATCCTGGATCCGCCCCTGTACCAACCTTGTCAATTCCAAAGTACTGTCTAAGTTGAAGAAGGAAAATATGGCGCTCTAGTGGAGAGAGTTAGGACCCCCCCCCCCCCAAAGAGCGAACCTTCAGATTGAAAAAAAAGGTGAAAGCTCAGGGAATGTTTATTATAATGAGGCCTACAAATAAGGAGAAAATGTAGAGAAGACAAAGATGAGTAGGTAAAACTATTGCCACGCTGTTGCCAGGTCAAGTACAGCGCACTTCATTGATAGCTGTACCGATGTTAGTGTGATGGCCTTCCATTTCATTGATAGCTGTACCGATATTAGTGTGATTGCCTTCCATTTCAAGGATCACTCGCATAGCACATCAGTTGATATCCTGTCAGACTGTCATATTTCATGGCTGTTTTCACCTGATGCCGGTTGGGAAGTTTTTTTTAGCTCAGCTGACTGAAAGTAATCTGAGCTATAGCGATCACCCTTTGTCCGGCGTCAGTCCGGCCGTCCGTCTGACCGTCCGTCTGGCCGTCCGGCCGTCCGTTAACACGGCACAAATCGTTACAGCTGGACCTGGAATTTTCTCACTTGACATCCAGGGAGGTCCATGAAAAATCTCCTTAGAAACCTGGAATTAGGTCTCTGTTACCCATATCCTCTGAGCTATGGGGCTCGTAACTACCCCCGAAATAATTAAAAATGTGATACAAAAACTGTGTTCGTTTCTGGAGAACTCCTCTGAGACCCTTGGACCGATCTTTCCGTAACACGGCATAGTTGTTCCCTCATCTATGTACTTGTGCATAACAAAGACAGATGGCACCACCTGCAATCCTTTCTGTACAGTCTGGGTGTCTTTTAGATAACAGCCGATATCTCAGGAGTGGCTCAATGTATTGAGCTGAAAGTTTGCATATTCATAGATCTTGGATCTCTCCATCTTGTAATCACAACCGATGGCGCCACCTATAATACTTTTTGCGTAGCATCCATCTGTGCATTTGCCATCTGTTCTTCTTAGTGGTTATTCCATGTATTGGGTTGAAATTGTGCATGTTCATAGATCCTCGATAATTTTCACATGGCGTCCATCCGTATATTTGCTTTTGGTAAAAATTGCTCATATCTCAGGACTGGTCAAGGTATAGGTCTGAAATTTGGCATGTCCATCCATCTTGGAAAGTTTTTTCGTAAACCAGACAGGCGGCGCCGCCTACCTTCCCGTTTTTGTAGAATAAATTAATGCCCTTTTCTAAGGAGTGATTTGCCATTTTGGCCTGAAATTGTGCATATCCATAGATCATGGACTCCTCCATCTTGTACTCAAGACTGGTGGTGCCATCTGCAATCATTTTCCGGTGGTGTCCATCCGTACGTGTGCTTTTTTTTTAACTTGCTCATCTCCCCGAAGTGATTCTAGGTATTGGTCTGAAATTTGGCATGTCCATCCATCTTGGAAAATTTTCTCGTAAACCAGATAGGTGGCGCCTCTTAACATCCTGTTTCCGTAGAATAAATTACTGCTCTTTTCTCAGGAGTGATTGGTCGTATTGGCCTGAAATGGTGCATACATATAGATCTTGGACTCCTCCATCTTGTACTCAAGACTGGTGGTGCCATCTGTTATGATTTTCCTGTGGTGTCTATCCGTACGTGTGCTTTTGATGGAAATTGCTCATATCTCCGAAGTGGTTTAAGGTATTGGTCTGAAATTTGGCATTTCCAACCATCTTGGAAAGTTCTTGTAAACTAAAAAGGTGGCGCCACTTACCTTCCCATTTCCGTAGAATAAATTACTGCTCTTTTCTTAGGAGTGCTGTGCCATATTGGCCTGAAATTGTGCATGTCCATATATCTTGGACTCCTCCATGTTGTACTAAAGACTGGAGGCGACATCTGCAATTGTTTTCCTGTGGTGTCCATCTGTACATTTGCTTTGGGTGAAATTTGCTCATATCTTAGGAATGGTTCAAGGTATTGGTCTGAAATTTGGCATGTCAATCCGTCTTGGAGAGTTTTCTCATAAACCAAACAGGTGGTGCAAGGTGTTTTTGTTGATTAAATTAATGCCCTTTTCTCAGAGTTTAAGTGGACTATATTCAGGAGTGGTGTGACATACCACTTAATCCATCCCTCACTCCCCCTGTACCACTTTGACTTCGGCGGATACACATTGTCGCCTGGCAAATGTTTTCTAGTTAAAAATGTGATACACAAACTCCAGTATCTGAATAACTAATGCACTGATGACCATGATACTTAGCATGCATATTGATCATGGAGTGTTTCCTCAGTTCCTGTACTCTGGTGGTGCCACCTGTATTTCTTTTAATTTTTTAGGCATTTTTTCTCTATTTATGAGACCTTCAAATGAAGTGGTCTGCTAACATGGCACAACCCGTAACTGCTGAACCTAGAATCTTCTTACTTGAAATCCAGGGAGACTAATGAAAAATCTCCTGGGAAACCTGAAATTAGGTCTCTGTTACCCATATTCTCCGAGCTATGGGCCTTGTTAATACCCCCAAGAATAATTAAAAATTTGATACAAACAAAAGCTCCAGTATCTGAATAACTAATGCCTTGATAGTCATGATTCTTTTGATATATATTGATCATGGAGTGTTTCATCAGTTCCTGCAGACTGGTGGCACTACCTGTATTTTTTTTCAAATTTTTACGCATTTTTTTCTATTGATGAGACCATCAAATGAAGTTGTCATCTGTCCAAAATCCCACTGAAACCCATTTCTAAGGACTCTTTACAAATTTTTTTGTTTGCACTCTGGCAGTCATTTTGTTCATTGTTCAACATTCCTTGAATTCAGCTGAGCGTCATGGCCCATGGGACACTAGTTTATACTTAATTTAATAGATAGACCAGTCGGATCGCGGTCACTCTTGTAACACAGGATCCCCGGCCATACAAAAGCATAGATAAATTTAAATCTGCAAAGTCAGGTGCCACCCTTAAGACCTGTACTGAATATGTCTTCAGAAAATTCCACTTAAAACCCCAGTAAAAAAATTAATTTTGAATAACTAGCCACTTTTGTAAAAAAAAAAAGTACACCAGTCTTGGCAGTTATTTCAGAACAGTTCATAAGTGAGTGAGAAAAATTGTGCTGAGACGGATATAAGAATAAGAAGTACTTCGATATCACCTACAAATTAACTTCACATTAACATTACCCTTTGTTTTCTCCATGGAGTGTTTACAAAACTGACTCACATGTAATAATTAAGCTAGCGTTCCATATATGTGTGTACATATGCGGTACGTAAGCGCATGCACCTGAAAAACGGATCCCCCTGAATCCCTTAATACTATGCGTATGCCGTACAAATGCAACAAAGAGGGATAAAGTAAAGCGCTACGTGAGTAGAGAAGTCATCTGTCAGAGGAATTGCCTTTAAATGGCGTCAGAGTGTTGAATTTCCCCATCTATTACCATGGGTGTTTTCAATCAATAGAAACGTCCTGCATATATGGAATTTATGGAACGACACCTTTACAAATATAATTGACAGGCGGTGGAATGTTAAATACTGACAGAGTATATATGTGAATAGATTCGGTATCGTATATCTATACAGACGTCACTGAAACTGCGCGTGCAATACCTTTTTTCACCAAAAAAAATTAAAGGTAACGGAACTTTATGCAACGAAACTGCTTTTAAAAAAAAAAACACGTAAAATACGTTTACTGGCATACCGCTCTGTTTACTTGACGCTCGGTATGCGATATTCGGCTTGCGGGAGCAGAGCGCGATATGCGGAATGTGGTAAAAAAACGGTTGGGACATTAACTGGACGGACTTTATAGTAAATCCGCTGGGTTGATGTATTTAGCAGTGTTTTACCGCCCGCCCGATAAATGCCCCACGCGAATCTATACCGCATTCCGCATACCGCGTTCCGCTGCGGCAATCCGCATACCGAACCCCGGTAAAGGCCGCTTAACGCTTCTAAAATCGACATATATGTTACGACCACAGTTGGTTGCACCAGCCGCAATCCAACCGCACACATTTATACAACTATTAAAATAACCCCTCCTCTTCCTAGTTCATATCTGATCTTTTCCTGGAATGAATAGAAGGATCACTACTGATGTGAATGATTAATTTGTACATTCCCAAATGAATATCATATCCATAAAGGATTAGATAACGCAGGCATATCTAACATTGGGTGCTTTTTTCAGACACTTGATATTCGCTCCCAGCAGTCACAATGTATACGCTGGCTCCACCTACCCGGGAATGGTGGATTTACTTTTTGAGATTGACCGAGATCTGGATCAAACTGGACGATGGGAAAAGGTCAGACAGCACCTGTCAGTCATTATATACGTCATTAAGTCGGCCACCAGTACGCTCCGCCCACCTACAAACTTCGGAACTCCTCTTTCATGAAACTAATTAAGGTGAATTATAAACCTTCCGGACACCCCTTCGTGGTACACATTCAATATATTTAGGAGTCGGAATATGCAATAAAATCAGCTAAAAATGAACCTATTCTGTTGTTTTAATATCGTATAACCATGTCATGGAGGAAATTTTTCAGCTTCCCTTACGGGTCATTGCAATATAATTGATATTTGTTTATTTATAAATGAGCCCATATCAGGCACATTACCTGGTGTCCACTGAGATAAGTAAACATGACGACACGTGCATCTTCAAGAAGACTGAGTGTTCTTGAGAAACACACAGATGGACTTTTCGAGAAATATTGAGTTTCCAAAATCACCAGCTGTCCTTTATAGAATATTTCAACTTATCATCCTATGAAAATACAACAATAAAGATAATTGATTATGCAATAGAGATAAAGCATATTGAGTGTTTGTTCTTATTTTGTGTATTTTCATTCCCATGTCAATATCTGAATGAGGCGATTAAGGATGCGTTTAGTTCAGATTGGAGAGATGAAGTACTAACAGGTCATTTGTGTACCTAGATCGACACATATTCGTTCATTTGCCTGAATGGGTTTCGTTAACGAAGAAAAGTTCTTCAGTGTTAAGGTTTTTTGGCAAACTCTTCTAGGTTGCAAATTACTTTGTACAACTACAAAAAATGTGTGTTATACCTCTCAAGAAACGAGTAAATCCGTGCGATATCCAGACCATAAGCACTGTAAGAAACGAGTTAATCCGTGCGATATCCAAACCAAAAGCACTGCATGAGTACTAGAAATGTGTATGCGTATATGCGTGAAAGACGCCACAGAAGCGATTTTCACGCATAGGGTCTGCGTGAACTCAAGGATTCGGGGTAAAATGACGTCAATTCACCATTTTTTTAATGGAAGGCAAGCTCGATCCACTGTGCAAATGTATTATGTTTGATAATAGTCTGCAAGTTCACACCGATATGCGCACATGGAAACACACCTTTGTTTTCACGCATATACTTACATACGCATATACGCGCACATGGAATGACTATAAACGTAGGTTATTTATAGGTGTAAAGAATGCTTTAATGATAAATGTGTATATAACTGCAGATCATCATCATTCCGTCAACTAATTAAAAACAAAATTTCAGCAATTAACGAACCAACTCACTGTTATCGCTGGAATGACAAGTAATGTCCTCACATGAGTTATTCATTCTGGACGCCAGTTTTATGTCACACGTCAGTGTTGGGTGTTGAGCTGGGCCTGGGTGCATCATATACGACTGGTCCTGCTGACAGAGAGCATCCATTAGAGCTTATTATTGATATCTGGGGTTTGTGTATGTATGGTGTTCGTGAATGAACAATGCCCCCCCCCCCCGGGTCGCGTTTCCCTGACTCTGTGCAGATAAATAATGCAGACACGAGAATGATTATACACCGGGAAGGCCGAGCACGCTTGGTTTCACATGGTTAGCGCTCCTGTTCGACTCCTGACGGAGACACACGACACTTCCCAGCTGAAACAGACGTGACGATCTTCCCGTGAAGCCATGGGTCTGATGGGGATTTTTTTTAGAAGGCTTGGACGGTCACTTAAAGGGCCGGTGGCTCGGTGTCTCTGTACCAGACAGAACCTGAATGCTGTCATATTGTGGGCTGTGCTGCAGCTACTGACGCTAACGTACATGGGTGAGTTCCGCTTCGCTGAATAAGGTCATTCTTCACTGAACACGAGAGAATTTTCATGTACTCCACCATACGTGGTTAGATGTTGATTTATATTGTAGCTTGTGTTATTTGTCTCCACAGGAGGGGACTAGTTTCACTATGACGTTTAACCGTAAGCCAAGTTTAAAACATTTAAATCCAGATCATAAATTCTACCCCTGCGTATTGATCAAAATACCCCTACTGAGGATATTTAGGGCATAAAAGTTATTTTCCAAGCCTTCTTCGCGTGAATTTTAATACCATTTATAACCCCACCCCTTTTCTCGTTGACGGAAGAGGTGAAAATATTTCTTACCCCACAGACACACCCAATGCCAGTTAAGAGCAGAGTAGACCTTGTGTCCTGTGTCAACAGACACTGCCCCGTCAGCAGTCCCTTTGACAAGACCATCAATCATTTGAAGATGTTGGAGAAATATTTAACCAAACGATGGAAACCATAATATTTTCAAGCTGCAACTTGTAAAATTTATTTTAATTAAAGCATTTTTAAAATATGAATCTCATTTTTGACAGATATGTACTTTAAAATAAAGATAAAACAGAAGGACTATATTTTTACTACGAGTGGTCACATTTAACTTGCGGTGATGTGTGTAAGGCGAGACAGGTCATTATGCACCTCCTGGGGGTTAACAAACCTGTAACCAGGGCCTTATCACTGGAGTGATATCATCCCGCCAAGTAAGACTGAATTGGTAAGAGAATTAGAATGAAAGTTTATACAGCAAAATAAGCTGATGCGACAGAGTGATTGAGGTTTGTTGCTATGGTTTCTAGATTTATATTGCATATTTTCTTTAATGCAAACTTTTAAACAGTATTAGCATCAAAGATACGCAGTATTCCTTAAAAATGTTTATATATATATAAATATGTATGATTATGTATTTAACATATGTATTCATAATTTTTTAAAATGTCCATCATTTTGCTCTTTGTAAATTCATTATCCTTCGTATTGTTGAGCTTGTACATAGGGAAATGTTACATTCGCACAGTGCTGCACAGCTGAAGACCCTACTGAGACAGTCACCCTAGTGACCCATGACACTGCTAGTAGTCTCCGAATCAGGGACAACTGATGAGCTGCTCTCCAGACGGAGTGATAAGAGACTGGAGTACATTGTTATGGGTTCATAACTGAAATCAGATTTCATTGTTATGCGTTCATAACTGAAATCAGATTTCATTCTAATGGGTTCATAACTGAAATCAGATTTCGTTCTAATGGGTTCATAACTGAAATCAGATTTCATTGTTATGGGTTCATAACTGAAATCAGATTTTACGGTTTACAGAAAAGCGTAGCAAGGGTATATTAGGATATTTGCAAAATAAACAGAGAAAATGAAGGCAAAATAAGCAAATTTCTTACCCGAAAAAAATGACTAATAAACTAATCTGGAGGAAAAATAAATAATGTAGGAGTACTCTTATTAGGAAATTGCTAAGATTTCAACTCCTGTTGATTTTCTGGAGCCTGCCATGCTGTCATGTTTATCTTTTGTCACATGACCCTGTCCTTGACCTTATTCATATGAGAAAAGTTGTCCTATGATTATCGTCCCAAATAAATTATAGTGAATATTGTTTGGATAACTTCCATTGGCAAATATGTTAAAAACTTAAAAGATTTAGCAAAAAAAACTATAAAGGACTTATTGTAGCCATATATTTCCATTAACTCTTATGCATTATTCACTAAGATGTTTTTGAATAGATTTATAAGCCATAAATTTCTCTGGTACACCAGAGGTCACAGGTCAGGTCATGGGTGACCAGAGTTTATGCCCCAGAAACATGGCTGTGTCAGTGACGGTCTTCTGCTCTTCTCTTCATGATAAAATGTTGTTATATCATATATAACATAACCAGGACACTCCACGTGTATATCCACTGAGAGATAAAGGATATATAGGTAGAGTTAACATAGTTTAAGCTGCATCTTATTCTTAATGACTCCTTTATTCGTTTCAACTGATATATCAGAAAGACCGCTACAATATTTCATAAGAACATATTCAAGGCTGAGTATGGCCCGGGTCCCCCGGTGTGTAATTCTCAGCCTTACACCAAGGCAATTGGGTACAGGGAGGGTGCGCTCAAAAAGAGCACTCAGCTGGGTTTGTACCGTGGGGGATACTGCCATATACATGCCGTCTCTTGTGGACGGGAGAGGTGAAAATATTACTGCCAAATACAGCCCGTCTCTCGTTGACGGAAGAGGTAAAAATATCACTGCCATATGCACGCCGTCTCTCGTTGAAGGAAGAGGTGAAAATAATACTACCATATACACGCCGTCTCTCGTTGAAGGAAGAGGTGAAAATATTAATACCATATACACGCCGTCTCTCGTTGAAGGAAGAGGTGAAAATATTACTACCATATACACGCCGTCTCTCGTTGAAGGAAGAGGTGAAAATATTACTACCATATACACGCCGTCTCTCGTTGAAGGAAGAGGTGAAAATATTACTACCATATACACGCCGTCTCTCGTTGAAGGAAGAGGTGAAAATATTTCTACCATATACACGCCGTCTCTCGTTGAAGGAAGAGGTAAAAATATTACTACCATATACACGCCGTCTCTCGTTAAAGGAAGAGGTGAAAATATTACTACCATAAACACGCCGTCTCTCGTTGAAGGAAGAGGTGAAAATATTACTATTATCACTTGTAAAATTTATTTTAATTAAAGCATTTTTAAAATATGAATCTCATTTTTGACAGATATGTACTTTAAAATAAAGGTAAAACAGAAGGACTATATTTTTACTACGAGTGGTCACATTTAACTTGCGGTGATGTGTGTAAGGCGAGACAGGTCATTATGCACGTCCTGGGGGTTAACAAACCTGTAACCAGGGCCTTATCACTGGAGTGATATCATCCCGCCAAGTAAGACTGAATTGGTAAGAGAATTAGAATGAAAGTTTATACAGCAAAATAAGCTGATGCGACAGAGTGATTGAGGTTTGTTGCTATGGTTTCTAGATTTATATTGCATATTTTCTTTAATGCAAACTTTAAAACAGTATTAGCATCAAAGATACGCAGTATTCATTAAAAATGTATATATATATATATATATATATATATATATATATATATATATAAATATGTATGATTATGTATTTAACATATGTATTCATAATTTTTTAAAATGTCCATCATTTTGCTCTTTGTAAATTCATTATCCTTCGAATTGTTGAGCTTGTACATAGGCAATTGTTACATTCGCACAGTGCTGCACAGCTGAAGACCCTACTGAGACAGTCACCCCAGTGACCCATGACACTGCTAGTAGTCTCCGAATCAGGGACAACTGATGAGCTGCTCTCCAGACGGAGTGATAAGAGACTGGGGTACATTGTTATGGGTTCATAACTGAAATCAGATTTCATTGTTATGGGTTCATAACTGAAATCAGATTTCATTGTTATGGGTTCATAACTGAAATCAGTTTTCATTCTAATGGGTTCATAACTGAAATCAGATTTCATTGTTATGGGTTCATAACTGAAATCAAATTTCATTCTAATGGGTTCATAACTGAAATCTGATTTCATTGTTATGGGTTCATAACTGAAATCAGATTTAATTGTTATGGGTTCATAACTGAAATCAGATTTTTATTGTAATGGGTTCATAACTGAAATCAGATTTCATTCTAATGGGTTCATAACTGAAATCAGATTTTTATTGTAATGGGTTCATAACTGAAATCAGATTTCATTCTAATGGGTTCATAACTGAAATCAGATTTTTATTGTAATGGGTTCATAACTGAAATCAGATTTTACGGTTTACAGAAAAGCGTAGCAAGGGTATATTAGGATATTTGCAAAATAAACAGAGAAAATGAAGGCAAAATAAGCAAATTTCTTACCCGAAAAAAATGACTAATAAACTAATCTGGAGGAAAAATAAATAATGTAGGAGTACTCTTATTAGGAAATTGCTAAGATTTCAACTCCTGTTGATTTTCTGGAGCCTGCCATGCTGTCATGTTTATCTTTTGTCACATGACCCTGTCCTTGACCTTATTCATATGAGAAAAGTTGTCCTATGATTATCGTCCCAAATAAATTATAGTGAATATTGTTTGGATAACTTCCATTGGCAAATATGTTAAAAACTTAAAAGATTTAGCAAAAAAAACTATAAAGGACTTATTGTAGCCATATATTTCCATTAACTCTTATGCATTATTCACTAAGATGTTTTTGAATAGATTTATAAGCCATAAATTTCTCTGGTACACCAGAGGTCACAGGTCAGGTCATGGGTGACCAGAGTTTATGCCCCAGAAACATGGCTGTGTCAGTGACGGTCTTCTGCTCTTCTCTTCATGATAAAATGTTGTTATATCATATATAACATAACCAGGACACTCCACGTGTATATCCACTGAGAGATAAAGGATATATAGGTCGAGTTAACATAGTTTAAGCTGCATCTTATTCTTAATGACTCCTTTATTCGTTTCAACTGATATATCAGAAGGACCGCTACAATATTTCATAAGAACATATTCAAGGCTGAGTATGGCCCGGGTCCCCCGGTGTGTAATTCTTAGCCTTACACCAAGGCAATTGGATACAGGGAGGGTGCGCTCAAAAAGAGCACTCAGCTGGGTTTGTACCGTGGGGGATACTGCCGTGGGGGATACAAAAACAGCCCGTCTCTCGTTGACGGAAGAGGTAAAAATATCACTGCCATATACACGACGTCTCTCGTTGGCGGAAGAGGTGAAATATTACTGCCATATACACGCCGTCTCTCGTTGAAGGAAAAGGTGAAAATATTACTACCATATACACGCCGTCTCTCGTTGAAGGGAGAGGTGAAAATATTACTACCATATACACGCCGTCTCTCGTTGAAGGGAGAGGTGAATATATTACTACCATATACACGCCGTCTCTCGTTGAAGGAAGAGGTGAAAATATTAATACCATATATACGCCGTCTCTCGTTGAAGGAAGAGGTGAAAATATTACAGCCATATACACGCCGACTCTCTTGGACGAAAGAGGTGAAAATATTACTGCCATATATACGCCGTCTCTCGTTGACGAAAGAGGTGAAAATATTACGACCATAAACACCCAATCTCTCATTGACGAAAGAGGTGAAAATATTACAGCCATAAACACCCAATCTCTCGTTGACGAAAGAGGTGAAAATATTACAGACATATACACGCCGTCTCTCGCTGAAGGAAGAGGTGAAAATGTTACTGCCATATACACCCCGTATATCGTTGACGAAAATGGTGAAAATATTACAGCCATATACACGCCGTTTCTCGTGGACGAAAGAGGTGAAAATATTACAGCCATATATACGCCGTCTCTCGTGGACGAAAGAGGTGAAAATGTTACTGCCATATACATTCCGTCTCTCGTGGACGAAAGAGGTAAAAATGTTACTGCCATATACACGCCGTCTCTCATGGACAGATGAGGTGAAAATATTACAGCCATATACAAGCCATCTCTTGTTGACAGAAGAGGTGAAAAAATTACAGCCATATACACGCCGTCTCTCGTGGACGAAGGAGTTGAAAATGTTACTGCCATATACACACCGTCTCTCATGGACAGATGAGGTGAAAATATTACAGCCATATACAAGCCATCTGTTGTTGACAGAAGAGGTGAAAAAATTACAGCCATATACACGCCGTCTCTCGTGGACGAAGGAGTTGAAAATGTTACTGCCATATACACGCCGTCTCTCATGGACAGATGAGGTGAAAATATTACAGCCATGTATACGCCATCTCTTGTTGACAGAAGAGGTGAAAATATTACAGCCATATACACGCCGTCTCTCGTGGACGAAAGAGGATAAAATATTACTGCAATATACACGCCGTCTCTTATTGACAAAAGAGGTTAAAGTATTACACCCATATATATGCCATCTCTCGTTGAAAGAAGAGATGAAAATATTACTGCCATACACAACCCGTCTCTCGTTGACGAAAGAGGTAATATTACAGCCATATACACGTCGTTTCTCTTTGACGAAAGAGGTGAAAATATTGCAGCCATATACACGCCGTCTCTGGTGGACGAAAGAGGTGAATATATTACTGCCATATATACGCCGTCTCTCGTTGACGAAAGAGGTGAAAATATTACAGCCATAAACACCCAATCTCTCATTGACGAAAGAGGTGAAAATATTACAGCCATAAACACCCAATCTCTCGTTGACGAAAGAGGTAAAAATATTACAGCCATATACACGTCGTTTCCCTTTGACGAAAGAGGTGAAAATATTACAGCCATATACACGCCGTCTCTCGTGGACGAAAGAGGTAAAAATATTACAGCCATATACACGCCGTCTCTTGTTGACAGAAGAGGTGAAAATATTACAGCCATATACACGCCGTCTCTCGTGGACGAAAAAGGATAAAATATTACTGCCATATACACGCCGTCTCTTATTGACAAAAGAGGTTAAAGTATTACACCCATATATATGCCATCTCTCGTTGAAAGAAGAGATGAAAATATTACTGCCATACACAACCCGTCTCTCGTTGACGAAAGAGGTAATATTACAGCCATATACACGTCGTTTCTCTTTGACGAAAGAGGTGAAAATATTGCAGCCATATAAACGCCGTCTCTCGTGGACGAAAGAGGTGAATATATTACTGCCATATATACGCCGTCTCTCGTTGACGAAAGAGGTGAAAATATTACAGCCATAAACACCCAATCTCTCATTGACGAAAGAGGTGAAAATATTACAGCCATAAACACCCAATCTCTCGTTGACGAAAGAGGTAAAAATATTACAGCCATATACACGTCGTTTCCCTTTGACGAAAGAGGTGAAAATATTACAGCCATATACACGCCGTCTCTCGTGGACGAAAGAGGTAAAAATATTACAGCCATATACACGTCGTTTCCCTTTGACGAAAGAGGTGAAAATATAACAGCCATATACACGCCGTCTCTCGTGGACGAAAGAGATGAAAATATTACTGTCATATACACGCCGTCTTTCGTTGACGAAAGAGGTGAAAATATTACAGTCATATACACGCCGTCTCTCGCTGAAGGAAGAGATGAAAATATTGCCCCCATATACACCCCGTATCTTGCGGACGAAAGAGTTGCAAATATTACTTCCATATACACGCCGTCTCTCGTTGACAAAAGAGGTGAAAATATTACAGCCATATACACGCCGTCTCTCGTTGACGAAAGAGGTGAAAATATTGCTGCCATATACACGCCGTCTCTCGTTGACGAAAGAGGTAAAATATTACAGACATATACACGCCGTCTCGCTTAGATGAAAGAGGTGAAAATATTGCTGCCATATACACGCCGTCTCTCGTTGACGAAAGAGGTGAAAATATTGCTGCCATATACACGCCGTCTCTCGTTGACGAAAGAGGTGAAAATATTACTGCTATATATACGATGACGAAAGAGGTGAAAATATTACAGCCATATACACGCCGTCTCTCGTTGACGAAAGAGGTGAAAATATTGCTGCCATATACACGCCGTCTCTCGTTGACGAAAGAGGTGAAAATATTACAGCCATATTCTCGCCGTCTCTCGTTGACGAAAGAGGTAAAATGTTACAGACATATACACGCCGTCTCGCGTTGATGAAAGAGGTGAAAATATTACTGCTATATATACGATGACGAAAGAGGTGAAAATATTACAGCCATATACACGTCGTCTCTCGTGGATGAAAGAGGTGAAAATATTACTGCCATATATACGCCGTCTCTCGTTGACAAAAGAGGTGAAATATTACAGCCATATACGCCCAATCTCTCGTTGACGAAAGAGGTGAAAATATTACAGCCATATACACGCCATCTCTCGTTGACGAAAGAGGTGAAAATATAACAGCCGTATACACGCCGTCTCTCGTGGACGAAAGAGGTGAAAATATTACAGCCATATACACGCCGTCTCTTATTGACGAAAGAGGTGAAAGTATTACAGCCATATACACGCCATCTCTCGTTGAAAGAAGAGATCAAAATATTACCGCCAGAAATTTAGAAATTGGGAAAAGCGCAAAGAACAGACCTACGTAGAGTTTGCTAGGACAAAAGAGCAGTTGTTTAATCGCTAGTTTAGTTCCAAAAATGTAATGAAAGATTATGACAATTTGCGCCAGTTGATTTTGCTTGTAGAATTTAAGCGCTGCATTAACGCAGATGTTAAAACTTTTCTTGATGAGAAAAGTCCTGAAACACTTGACATTGCTGCTAAATTAGCTGATGATTATTCATTAATACACAAAATGTCCTTTACTAGCAAATCAAACCAGTCATTCACAAACAACAATGTAAATCAGTATGGTCAAAAGAAGTTTAAGGCGCAGTCACCCAGTACTAGTAGTCCTGATAGTTCAACAGAGTCCATTGCTACACCTCAGTCCACGTCCACTGTGTCTGAACCCAACCAAGGCCAGTCCTTTCAAAGAAAATCTGTATTTATTGCAAAAAAGAAGGTCATCTAATATCTGACTGCTGGTAACTTGCAAATAAACCAAAGGATAAACCTTCCGGTTTTGTTTCAAAATCTATGTATAGCATAGTACAAGAGCCAAGCTCTTTTCATGTAAATAAGGGGTACAACTCCTTTGTTGACTCTAATAAAGAGTTCGATGCTACGGAGGCCAACGTGCCGTCTGACTCCAAAGAAGAATCCGTAGCTTGCGGGGAAAAAAAACTCATTTGATTCCTGCAAAGAATTTAAAAAGGCTAGGTCCTTTCAAGACTCCTGCGAGGAGTATCCACTAAATAAGGCTAAGTCCTTTTATGAGTCTTGCGAGAGTATTTTCAAAAGAGGCCAGGTTCTCTTAAGACAAACAGGAGTTTGTTTCTGCCGAGGAATATTCCTCTCTTGACTCCCATGGGGAGATTGATTGTAATAAGGATGTAGATTCCTTTAATGACTCAGGAAAAGAGTTTATGACTGACACTAACAGTGTTATTTGAGCCATTCATACATAATGGTTTTGTATCACTTTCAAGTAATTTTTCAGATTATACCCCTATTAGAATTTTTAGGGACACTGGTTCAGGCCAAATTCTCATGTTAGCAAACAATTTGCCATTTTCTAATAGGTCTTTTACTGATGCACATGCACTTGTTAATGGTGTGTTTTAAGAAAAGCACACTTCAGTTCCGATTCACAGTATACATTTAAAATCAGATTATATTTCTGGGAATATTACTGTGGGTATAAGAACTACTTTACCCTTAAAGGGAATTCAGTTGCTGCTAGGCAATGATGTACAAAGTACGGCCTGTACCAATATTGACAGAAAAGCCGTCACTTGATCAGGACACTGATTCTGAAAGTCAAGAAATTCCTGGTTTGTATCCTTCATGTGCTGTAACTAGAGGATAATGGTCCAGATAATAACACTCTGGGAGTCACTAGTGACTCGTCTAACGACTCACCCGTACAGGATGTAGCATTTTTAAGGTCAGAACTTATCGCGGAACAGTATAAGGACTCTGATATTTCATGTTTGTTTCCCAGGGCAGTTTCTAAATATGAACTGTCACAGAACCAAGTTTGTTTCTATGTTAAAAATGGTGTGTTTATGCGTAAATGGCGACAACCCGATGTATGTGCTGATGATGAGTGGGCCATCAAACATCAAATAGTAATCCCAAAAGTAAATTAAATTCTAAGCATGGCACATGAGGCTTCTTTGTCTAGACATTTAGGTATAAATAAAACTTATCTTATTTCTATTAGCCTTACCTCAGGACAGATGTTGTAAAATATTGTAAATCATGCCATACAAGCAAGATGTTAGGAAAGCCCAATCAGAATCCTCATAAAGCCCCACATAGGCCTATTCCAGCTTTCGAGAAATCATTTAGTTGGATTACTGTTGATTGTGTTGGACCACTGCCAAAAACAAAGACATGAATACTTGCTGACAATTATATGCGCATCTACCAGGTTTCCTGAGGCAATACTATTACACAAAATTAATGCCAAAAGTATTGTCATGGCTCTGACCAAGTTTTTTTTACATCTTTTGGATTACAAAAATCCGTCCAGTCTGGCTTATTCCAATAAGTTATGCTTGAGCTAGGTATAAAACAGTACAGCTCTTCGCCATACCATCCTGAAAGTCAGGGCGTCCTCGAGCGTTTTCACCAGACATTAAAAACCATGATTAGGACCTATTGCTATGACACACAGAAAGACTGGATGAAGGAATCCACCTATTGCTGTTTGCTGTCATAGAATCATTTCAAGAGTCCTTGGGTTTCAGTCCCTTTGAACTGGTTTTTAGACACTCAGTTCGCGGTCCATTAAAACTGCTTAAAGAAAACCTCTTGCGTGAAAATCCTGATTCTCTTAGTTTATTGCAGTATGTCTCAGACTTTCGCAATAAACCACACAATGCTTGTGAGATTGCAAAGTCAAATCTAAAATCTGTACAAAGTAAAATGAAAACAAAGTATGACAAGCACATTTTAAGTAGGACGTTTGAGCCTCCAAAAATATTAGTTCTTGCATTGTAGTATGTTACAAATGTCTCTTTTATTGTGTGAAGCAGTCTTGCATGTGTCTGTGTATCGCTAGCATAGTCCGTTGCCATGGGAGACGCCCGAGCCGGACCGGCCCACGTGTGGGGTCTGACGTGTAGAAACGCAGCTTTGTTCTGGTCTTTCTTTTGGCGTGTGTATTATGTATTGTTGGGTTCTTTTGGCTTTATCGGGAAATGGAAAGTTCTCGGCGTGAGGTGAAAAGTTATAAATAAGGGGCTGTGTTTAGAACCAAGTGGAGATGAGAGAGAAATTTTCCAGCGTACACGGAAGAGTGTGAATCAGTTTGTGGGCCTTTCCGATAATTGCAGCAGTTATAGATCTTTTTTCGAATTTGTCACGGATTTTAATTAGTCTTCAGTTTGCTTTTGGGTGGTATCCAGGTACTGTACACATCATTTATTAAACTGTAAAATTGTATTGATTTAGTGAATTGTATTGTTAGGGTTGTTTTAAGAATAAATTATAATTATTTGTTAACAAAACACCACTGACTTTAATTCATTCCCCTGGACATTTCACGCTGCCTAGTGTTACAGAATCTGATTTTTTTTCATCTCCATAACCAAATTGATGCTCGTCAAAACTACGTGATCTGTTGATATTAGGTTCCGTAACAAGAATGAAATCAATGTAACTTTTATATTTTCAGCATCACAGTCAGAAACGTCACCTGCCTGGCGAATGAATACTCTCTCTCACCATGACAACGTGGGCAAGACACGCGTAAGATTTTGCTTATTGCACCAGTTATCTCTTACTGTTGAGATAATGTCTTCTCCGCATTCTGTTCTGTTCAGAGAAACAAAGGTTATAAGTGTACATTGAAAGTCTCCTCGATAGAGCGTATACCCCCGCCTAGCCGATCCTGTTGGGCCCGCCCGTTTATCCGAATCCGAGCAAATATACACTGGGATATACTTTGGTCCATATCCCATCCCTAAAAAATTTCTTGGAAATAGTTCCTGCTTAAATAAAACATGAGTAAGAACGATACCTCTTTGGCGAAGGTAACCAGATGATGGATATTCATGGAAAGTGTTTGATTTTATTCGGAGCATCCTCAGGAAACAGTAGATTTTAAAAACAATTGATTGTTTAGAATTTTCCTAACATGGATAACTTCTTACTTGACGTGTATATATGAGGTTTGATTGATTTCAGAACCTTCAGAGGGCGATTCTGGATTCTGGTGACCCAATGGAAGGTTTACCACCCATACCACCAGTACGGTACAAACTACTCTATTAATGATTAATAATAATAATAATAATAATAATAATAATAATAATAATAATAATAATAATTACTGTATTTTACAGCATTAAAGGGATTACCATGATAAATGCAATGCTTGATTTTGCTTGTACCTCCTATAAAAATCTCTAATAAATCTCCATTTATTTGGGCAGTCACTTGGTAAAATATAGTCAGTTTCAAGGAGTATCATACAAACTATCATTTACTCTCTTCACATTAATATTGATTAAGTAATAAAGACAATCCATGAAACATGAATACCAAACTACTAGGCATCTTACCATACCTGTATTTTCCTAACAATATTTTTTAAAGCTGGATTTGAGAGAACAGCCCGGGGCCCCACAAATGAACGTCCATGTAGTAAACAACGAAGCCGCCGTCCCTGCGGACGATGGCGTTCAACAGGAAGCAGACGTCCAACCGGAAGAAAACAGCCAAACCTGGATAGAAAGTCCGCTTGCAAAGATACAGAAGAAACCCCGGGTACCAGTGCTTTTGTTTACGTACATGCGCGGTGGGTCATCTTTTGTCGGCCAGCTGTTCCGGCAAAATCCCCGCGCCGGCTACTTCTACGAGATTGAGGATGGCTTTTATAACGCCCTCTATGATCTCCCCTACGTCATCACACCACTGGATTTGACTCATTTTTATAACCTCACTATAAGGTAATGGATGTGGTAAAACGGCAAAAAAAAATTTAAACCCTGCGACCCTCCGGTTTCTTGTAAAAATGAAATGGCAGTTTATACCGTCTGGGTCAAAATATCTCCTTTATCTTCACTGTAGGATCCAAGTACCTAAACGGGGAAATGTCATTTTTCCTCTGTGCAGTAATCATGCTTTTTTATCAGTCAAGTATACAATCATATAATTGAAAGTCTGTAGGTTAAAGCTTGCATTATCTATATGAATTCACTATACGAACATATAATATACATATAATAATGTTCTGACAAAATAGGTAGAAATATTCTGTGATCGGACGATTAAGTATCGTTTTAATGTAATAATCTGGTTTTATCCCCAGAGAGTACCCTGAAGCCGAGAAGCAGTATTTGAGCGAGGCGATCTACGGTATGCTGACGTGCGACTTCCGGCACGTGCCGGCTGAAGCCATGGTACACCCGTTCTTTTACGCGCGTGGTCAAAGCAGCTTCACTCGATATGGAGGTTGTATCTCCAGACGAATTGGACGAAATGGCGCCAAAAAGTGCAAGGGGGTGCAACCGGAATGTCTTAAACCGGAGGGCAGAGCGAAAAGACGCTGTTATCTCCATGGTAATGAGACTTTACATACCGCTATCCCTAATCCACATGCGCCTCCGTGCGTCGAATCCTTTCAAAATGCGACGAAAGCTTGCTCTCATCTCATGGAAACTGGTTGCGGTTCAAAAGAAATAACTGTTCTTAAAAGCGTCAGGATTCGCATGGATATTGTAGAAACACTGCTACACAATCACCCAGATGTTAAAGTCATCCATTATCTCAGAGATCCTCGAGCAATTGTCGTTTCCAGAAAAAAACTAAAGCTCTTGTCAACCATTACAGGTCAGAAGGAAGAAATAGAAGCTAAACTTCTTTGTGAAGACATTGTACGTGATTTAATAATCAGTAAAAATATTCAGGCCTCTCATCCGGGTTCAGTTTTAACTGTGTTTTATGAACAGTTCTCGAAAGACCCGGCAGATGTCGCTAAGAAAATATATTCCCATATTGGGGTTGAAATGGCCGAAAAAGTCGGAGAATGGCTGGACGCCAGCACACATGCAAACAAAGATGGCGGGGTCTTTCAGACTTTTAGAAAAAATTCCACTGAGACTGCAATGAGCTGGGAAAAGCACTTATCTTATGGAATGATGAAGAGAATAACAAAGTTTTGTGGCACAGCGCTAAAAATGATGGGACCAGAATACTCAGATCTATTTCAAGTCTGAGCACTTTATGGTAATAAAGATTTCTAAGGATGAATAGTTTGGGTGTCTAAGGGATACCTTGTTACAACAACAAATTATTGTATGTATCAATTGATTGATTGATTGTTTGATTGAGAGAGAGAGAGTGAGAGAGAGAGAGAAAAAAAGAGAGAGAGATGGAAGAGACTGAGAGAGCTTGAAGTTTCAAGCAGCCCTTGCTTTCCATAATCAGTGGCCAACCCGATGAGCTGCAATATCTATCATTTTATATATTTATTTTCCCAGTTTTTTTTTGTGTGATTTTTTAATCATTCTTTTTTTCAAGATTTCTTTTTTATTAGTCAACAACTAGATTTAAGGTGACATTAAATGAACAGCTGTGTGAATTGTTCTGCTAGGATATAGAATCCAAAATTCTCTATAATGAGGGAGGGAGTCTTTTCGTTATTGCACTTGGGTCATAGCACCGAGAACCCTGGGTTGGGTTCGACCTTGTACAATCTCACGGCTCCTCTGCTGATATCGGTACTCGAACTCACGATCTGTGGTCTGCCGAGTCTTGTGTGCTGCCGAGCCCACAGAAGCCGGTAAAAAGTTTCAACAGATCAGTTATTTTACCCCGAGCTTTACATTTTAAAGATAATATTTTGCAAATTATAAATAAGCCTTTTGGCCATTGACATCAACATGTTGAAAACGATTGAAATTTTATATCCTAAGAAATAAAAATACATAAATGTATTATACATGTATTAAATATTGTAACCCTCTACAGTTTTACTAAATTATGCCAAAACAATCACTATGGATGCAACACGGTGTTAACACGGTGATGCCCGGTGTTTACACGGCGATTCAGTAGATAACACGGATGACTCCGGAACGATGCTCCGGGATTATCCGTGTTGCTATCCGTAAATATATAAAAGCCCCATTTACGATATCGCGCTGATGTCCCCGGAACACCATGGATTAAGGTCCGGGGTAATCCCTGTTGCTATCCGTGAATGTGTGAAAGGGGCTTAAAAATGCAGATTTCTAATTCAGATGAACAGGTTACTACAAACATTAAGAGCATTAAACACAATAATATGCAAGGGACACCTCTATTTTTATTACAAGTAAAAAGTAAAAGTATAATGCATGATATATTATTCAAATAACTGTTGCGCAAAACTAACGTTTCTATGGAGAACTTCCATTTATTGTAAACTATACATGTAACTGACATACAATGTTCCCGGATCTCCAGCCAGCCATTTTACACTTATAACTGTAATACAACAGTCATTGATAACCATCCAGCCCCCTGATTCTACACTTGTAACTGTCATACAACAGTCATTGATAACCATCCAGCCCCCTGATTCTACACTTGTAACTGTCATACAACAGTCATTGATAACCATCCAGCCCCCTGATTCTACACTTGTAACTGTCATACAACAGTCATTGATAGCCATCCAGCCCCCTGATTCTACACTTGTAACTGTCATACAACAGTCATTGATAGCCATCCAGCCCCCTGATTCTACACTTGTAACTGTCATACAACAGTCATTGATAACCATCCAGCCCCCTGATTCTACACTTGTAACTGTCATACAACAGTCATTGATAACCATCCAGCCCCCTGATTCTACACTTGTAACTGTCATACAACAGTCATTGATAACCATCCAGCCCCCTGATTCTACACTTGTAACTGTCATACAACAGTCATTGATAGCCATCCAGCCCCCTGATTCTACACTTGTAACTGTCATACAACAGTCATTGATAACCATCCAGCCCCCTGATTCTACACTTGTAACTGTCATACAACAGTCACGGATCTGCACCCACACTCCTGATTTTACATTTGTAACTATCATAGAACAGTCCCGGATCTCCGCCCAACCCCTGATTCTACACTTGTAACTGTCATACAACAGTCATTGATAACCATCCAGCCCCCTGATTCTACACTTGTAACTGTCATACAACAGTCACGGATCTGCACCCACACTCCTGATTTTACATTTGTAACTATCATACAACAGTCCCGGATCTCCGCCCAACCCCTGACTGTACACTTGTAACTGTCATACAACAATCTCGGATATTCACCCAATAGAGCCCTTCGCGGGCCGGAATTTAAAGCCCGCACTCGCACCGCAAAACAAACTTTCAGCCTCCAACCGCACCGTCCCGCAGTTGTAAAAACCCGCCCCGCACCGCCCCGCATTTATAAAGAATAAATCACCCACCACGCACATTTAGCTCTCAGCCCGTACCCGCCCCGCCCCGCAGTTTTACCAAAAATTCAGCCCGCATTCAACCCGAAAATAATCATAAGGGACAACCAAAAAGGTAACCAACTAAAAAAATTATGATTTATTTTATTTTTATTTAAAATGAATGACCATCTTTTGACAGTAGATAGGGTTACCATGTTTTGCTGATGGTATGACTTTTCCCGTTATTGCACTTGTAAGTTGTCTGGTTGCGGATAAAAAACGATTTTTGTATATGTAATGTAATGTACGATATATATATATATATATATATATATATATATCCCTGCGTTGTGAAAGTGGAAGTAAAAGATATAGGAAACCAGCCGCTTGAGTCGAAACAGATACATGTATTTCCAATATTCCATATTCCCATGTGTTTCCTATATTCACAATAATTTAAATCGGTGTTTTCAGGCGGAAAACGTTTTTCTTCGTGGCATATACTGATAAACACGTTATAATCCTAGGGAAACAAACCCCTATGTGACGTATACAATTCAGCGGGATTCCTCGTCCGACCCCATCCGTTATTTTTTTTGTCAGATCGGTCGCTACATGATCCTACCAAAATTTTGTCGGATGACGGGTCGGATAAGTCCCGCGACGGCAACCGCATAAAAGGAATCAGTCCTTCAAAATATCATATGTTCTACTCTATCCGCAACCGCGACCGTACCGCGGCCGCAACCGCGTAAAAGGGATCGTAGCTTAACTTGGACACATTAATCAAATATTACCTTTGTCTCCTTAAAATATTTAAAGTTATGATAAATTCAATGAATTCTTGATTTTGAACGTTTCGCAAGAATTTAATTTTTCACGATTGCACCAGAACTTATAAAATCTAAGTAAGACAGCATATGTGTTAACTATAAAATGAAAATAAATCCCACAATACCTCACTCATTTCTGTTACAGTCATTGTATTATGACCCGTGTCAGAGTTGTTGACATCATACATTACATTAATTAATGTGTGTTTACATGGGCCAGTACCGATACCATGCACAGATTAGACTGGTGATTAACGAATCATGTTTTCAAATGTGTGATTACTAGTTTGTTTGTGTAGATGCATCATTATTCATTTAATTCAATGGGGCATCTAATTCCAGAGGGTTTCACATGTTATTTCACATTTGCGAATATCTTGAAATTAAACCCTCGTGAACAAAAAAGGTAACTACAGTATGCTGCTATAGGGAAATATAAAATAAAACTCAAGCATAAAGCAATCAATTTCTGTTAAGTTCGTATGTCTAGAGTTACACCACTCGCCACTAGCTGTATTAGCTAGAGGACAGTCCTTGCTCACCACAGTTCACACCTTTTATTTGACAAAGAGGTAAATCCTGTTCAGTGATGATCAGCTTATTAGCTGAAAGGGGAAGGCTGTGGAACTGTAGAGGGTGTCAGCTCTATGTCATGGTTAATGTTTATACACATGAATAGATATCAAATGAGGCTCTTAATCTCATTTTGCTATGCCAATTCAGTCCTCTTAACTAGCCAGTGCTTTTTGGCTCATCGATGGTTATAGCATACATCAGTCTTTGTGAGTTATGTAAAGCTACATTCAGCTGGTGACAGAGGCAGGTGCTCTCCCATGCAGTGACTAATATTAGGTCATAGGTATAATCCTAGTACTCCACCCTCAGCCATGTTATGTAATATCTCAGACTGGCTACAAGTATAGGCTGCAGTGCTGAACAGTTTAAATTTACAACGCTATAACCAAGTACATTTGTACAATACTTGACTAGTGCATAGTATGCATTGTTTAATGTCTCAAAACTCAGGAAATTTATATGCCACCAGTACAATATAGTCATTCTAAAAATGAAATAACATTAACACACCTGCAGTGCTTTACATTTAAGTAAATGTAATCATCTCTTTGATTGGAGATTGGGCCCGCCCCGCAAAATCTAAAAAAAGCAGGCCCGCGGGAGGGTTGAGGCCCGCGCAGGACTCTAACAACCAACACCCTGATTTTACACTTGTAACTGTCATACAACAGTCCCGGATCTCGATCCAGCCCCCTGATTCCGTGCTTGTAACTGTCCTACTGTAATGTACTGAGGACATGTCTATTACTACAATTCTCACTCTCTGTATTTAATCATTATTATATATTATGTAAGTTGCAGGTGTTTATGTTAATTGGGACTTTGTGTATTCAAATGTCAGAGCTGAGTTGCCAGGTATTTACATAATGACTGTAATTGCTTAGCCTTGATTACATGGCAACTCTATTCAGTCCAATTGCACTTTCATTCAGCTCCTGTGCACACCTTTCTTTAATTGCATCTGTTGTGACACATCAGGGAAATCTCTGATTGGTTTACTAATGGTTTATGAATCATGCTTGAAGTAATGCTGTTGGGGTAGAGGCAGTAACAAAGTGGGGCCAAGCCCTGAAGAGGGGCTTGGTATACCCTCTCCTGTATACTTAAAATGAATCTTTTACATCAACTCAGAGACCTGTAAGTTTGTCACCAATGCATCTTGGAACAGGTTATAATCTCTCCACTGGCGAGCATGCCTCTTATCGTACCTGGAATCAAATGCAGTAAGTCAAAATATACCTTACAAGCATACCTATGGTTTTCAACTAAATATCAAGAGCACTGAGAAAGAGTCACTTGGGAAAGAAACAACGAGTGATGTCGCTGATGCCAATTTACAAGAGAAAAGCTCGATGCTTGGTACGCCGCTCATATGCCTCATGGAACACAGGTCACAGGAAACAAACCCCAGCACACGTCGACAGTTATCAGAAGCAAGGGAGCCATCCCAAGCCATGCAGCAGAACAGAATAAATATGGTATCAATAGACTGTATATGCATTTTATATATTCTTCTGATAGGATTACTAAAAATTCTAAAATAATATGGCAGTTAAATGTTGTTAAAAATGTTATATGAATGTTATATGAATATTCCAAAAATATACAACTGGTTTTTCTTTGATAGAATTAGCTAGTACTTTAACCTTTAAACTTATATCTGTGAGGTGTGTATATATTGACATGCAGTGCAATTCAGGATGCAGGTTGTATCTTAAAACTTACATACATTCTTGGTTAGTAATGTGATCCGTTAACAGGATATATTCCGGTTTATATTGCTGGTACGCTGAAGTCTGGTAATCAAGTGGGACAGATATTTATGGTTAACTCCTCCTTTTCTAAAAAAAAATAATCTTGAGATAATTAACTGCATGGTCGTTAGTTTGATTGTATATCAACTTTAAGTGCATATATATATTACTTGAATGCATGTGCATCTGAGGAATTTGAATGCATCACTAAGCTAACATATATACTAGTATGTCTTATTTGCAAGATGTTCTGTGAAATAACGAGGTATAAGTCTTAAGGCGAGGTAGTACCCGGCTGCGACTTGATCAATCTCAGTTCATGATATCAGTTATTGTATTATCAGAAAACAGTTGAAAATTTTGCTTATATTGTCTTATTAATGTTCGGCATGGTGATCTAACAGAGATACGTAAGATGTACATGCGCATTTGTGTTATAATAATTGTCATATTCATGTTTAAATCGAAGACGTGCTTCCTAGGTGGTAGCCAGCACAGACATGTATGGCCAACACTTATAAAATCTACAAGCATGGTTGGATCAGGTGTGAACATCCATTGTAGTAGAAACGCACTATATTACTGTGAATAAGTGTAATCAGTTGATACATACAGTCCTTGATACACGTGCTACATATTGTACGTGTATATCCTAGTTTTCAAAATATTCATGTGTATTTTGACATTTTAAGTTTATCCTTTATTGTGTGTATTAACGGGTTACACAATTTTGAATAAGATAATATCAGTAGCTTATAGCTGAACACTGTGACGATGGTAATATAATTAAACCAATTTAAGTCTTACTGTTGACAGTGACAAGATGTACACTATTTAGCTTCAGTTCAACAGCTATATATTTTTATGTAATGTAGGGACGGATCATGCTTTTGAACATCCCATACATGTAAGCAGAAGTTGCAAATTTCATACATTCCCATCATGATTTTATTTATTTATCTATTTTTGTTTAACTTCGTTAAGTGTTATGAAGATAGGAAACTGGTCAAGTATCATGTACACGTCTTATTAATAGACTGAATATGTAAAACCTGGTCTATGTGAGTCTTAACTGACTAGGGTGACAGTTATATCTTTTTATATGTATATATGCATGTGTTTAACAAATAATTCACATTATCATGAATGTACTGTTCGTATATAGTATACTATAGTATATGTCTTGCCATATATTTACCTAGTAAAGATGGATCAGAAATGAGCATGCATCTGGTATGGTACTGGCACAGAACAGAATTATTACAGTGTTACACTGGCATACCTATTAAAGACAGATCAGAAATGAGTGTATAGTTAAAATAAAGAATCTTTTACATCAACTCATAGACTTGTAAGTTTGTCACCAATGCATCTTGGAACAAGTTATAATCTCTACACTACAACGTTCCCGGACTCCACCTAGCTCCCTGATTTCACATTTGTAACTATCACTCAACAGTCAGGATCTCCGCCCAGCCCCCTAATTCCGTGCTTTGACTGTTCTACAACGGTCCTGGATCTCCACCCACCCCCTGATTCCGTGCTTGTAACTGTCCTACAACGTTCCCGGATCTCCACCTAGCCCACTGATTTAACATTTGTAGCTATCATCCAAAAGTCCCGGATCTCCACCAAGCCCACTGATTCCGTGCTTGTAACTGTCCTACAACGTTCCCGGATCTCCACCTAGCCCCCTGATCTTACATTTGTAATTATCATCCAAAAGTCCCGGATCTCCGCCCAGCCCACTGATTTTACATTTGTAATTATCATCCAAAAGTCCCGGATCTCCACCCAGCACACTGATTCCGTGCTTGTAACTGTCCTACAACGTTCCCGGATCTCCACCTAGCCCACTGATTTAACATTTGTAGCTATCATCCAAAAGTCCCGGATCTCCACCAAGCCCACTGATTCCGTGCTTGTAACTGTCCTACAACGTTCCCGGATCTCCACCTAGCCCCCTGATCTTACATTTGTAACTATCATCCAAAAGTCCCGGATCTCCGCCCAGCCCACTGATTTTACATTTGTAATTATCATCCAAAAGTCCCGGATCTCCACCCAGCACACTGATTCCGTGCTTGTAACTGTCCTACAACGTTCCCGGATCTCCACCTAGCCCACT
Source organism: Sipunculus nudus (assembly GCA_026874595.1). Lineage (NCBI taxonomy): Eukaryota > Metazoa > Annelida > Sipuncula > Golfingiida > Sipunculidae > Sipunculus > Sipunculus nudus. The sequence goes on from CM049308.1 coordinate 644,433, forward strand.
GATTTTACATTTGTAGCTATCATCCAAAAGTCCCGGATCTCCACCCAGCCCACTGATTCCGTGCTTGTAACTGTCCTACAACGTTCCCGGATCTCCACCTAGCCCACTGATTTTACATTTGTAATTATCATCCAAAAGTCCCGGATCTCCACCCAGCACACTGATTCCGTGCTTGTAACTGTCCTACAACGTTCCCGGATCTCCACCTAGCCCACTGATTTAACATTTGTAGCTATCATCCAAAAGTCCCGGATCTCCACCCAGCCCACTGATTCCGTGCTTGTAACTGTCCTACAACGTTCCCGGATCTCCACCCAGCCCACTGATTTTACATTTGTAATTATCATCCAAAAGTCCCGGATCTCCACCCAGCACACTGATTCCGTGCTTGTAACTGTCCTACAACGTTCCCGGATCTCCACCTAGCCCACTGATTTTACATTTGTAGCTATCATCCAAAAGTCCCGGATCTCCACCCAGCCCACTGATTCCGTGCTTGTAACTGTCCTACAACGTTCCCGGATCTCCACCTAGCCCACTGATTTTACATTTGTAATTATCATCCAAAAGTCCCGGATCTCCACCCAGCACACTGATTCCGTGCTTGTAACTGTCCTACAACGTTCACGGATCTCCACCTAGCCCACTGATTTTACATTTTTAGCTATCATCCAAAAGTCCCGGATCTCCGCCCAGCCCACTGATTCCGTGCTTGTAACTGTCCTACAACGTTCCCGGATCTCCACCTAGCCCACTGATTTTACATTTGTAGCTATCATCCAAAAGTCCCGGATCTCCGCCCAGCACACTGATTCCGTGCTTGTAACTGTCCTACAACGTTCCCGGATCTCCACCTAGCCCACTGATTTTACATTTGTAATTATCATCCAAAAGTCCCGGATCTCCGCCCAGCCCACTGATTTTACATTTGTAATTATCATCCAAAAGTCCCGGATCTCCACCCAGCCCACTGATTCCGTGCTTGTAACTGTCCTACAACGTTCCCGGATCTCCACCTAGCCCACTGATTTAACATTTGTAGCTATCATCCAAAAGTCCCGGATCTCCACCCAGCACACTGATTCCGTGCTTGTAACTGTTCTACAACGTTCCCGGATCTCCACCTAGCCCCCTGATTTAACATTTGTAGCTATCATCCAAAAGTCCCGGATCTCCACCAAGCCCACCGATTCCGTGCTTGTAACTGTTCTACAACGTTCCCGGATCTCCACCTAGCCCCCTGATTTAACATTTGTAGCTATCATCCAAAAGTCCCGGATCTCCACCAAGCCCACCGATTCCGTGCTTGTAACTGTCCTACAACGTTCCCGGATCTCCACCTAGCCCACTGATTTAACATTTGTAATTATCATCCAAAAGTCCCGGATCTCCACCAAGCCCACCGATTCCGTGCTTGTAACTGTTCTACAACGTTCCCGGATCTCCACCTAGCCCCCTGATTTAACATTTGTAGCTATCATCCAAAAGTCCCGGATCTCCACCAAGCCCACCGATTCCGTACTTGTAACTGTCCTACAACGGTCCCGGATCTCCACCCAGCCCCCTGATCTTACATTTGTAACTATCATCCAAAAGTCCCGGATCTCCGCCCAGCCCACTGATTTTACATTTGTAATTATCATCCAAAAGTCCCGGATCTCCACCCAGCACACTGATTCCGTGCTTGTCACTGTCCTACAACGTTCCCGGATCTCCACCTAGCCCACTGATTTTACATTTGTAGCTATCATCCAAAAGTCCCGGATCTCCGCCCAGCCCACTGATTCCGTGCTTGTAACTGTCCTACAACGTTCCCGGATCTCCACCTAGCCCACTGATTTTACATTTGTAGCTATCATCCAAAAGTCCCGGATCTCCACCCAGCCCACTGATTCCGTACTTGTAACTGTCCTACAACGGTCCCGGATCTCCACCTAGCCCCCTGATCTTACATTTGTAACTATCATCCAAATGTCCCGGATCTCCGCCCAGCACACTGATTCCGTGCTTGTAACTGTCCTACAACGTTCCCGGATCTCCACCTAGCCCACTGATTTTACATTTGTAGCTATCATCCAAAAGTCCCGGATCTCCGCCCAGCCCACTGATTCCGTGCTTGTAACTGTCCTACAACGTTCCCGGATCTCCACCTAGCCCACTGATTTTACATTTGTAGCTATCATCCAAAAGTCCCGGATCTCCACCCAGCACACTGATTCCGTGCTTGTAACTGTCCTACAACGTTCCCGGATCTCCACCTAGCCCACTGATTTTACATTTGTAGCTATCATCCAAAAGTCCCGGATCTCCGCCCAGCCCACTGATTCCGTGCTTGTAACTGTCCTACAACGTTCCCGGATCTCCACCTAGCCCACTGATTTTACATTTGTAACTATCATCCAAAAGTCCCGGATCTCCACCTAGCCCACTGATTTTACATTTGTAGCTATCATCCAAAAGTCCCGGATCTCCACCCAGCACACTGATTCCGTGCTTGTAACTGTCCTACAACGTTCCCGGATCTCCACCTAGCCCACTGATTTTACATTTGTAGCTATCATCCAAAAGTCCCGGATCTCCACCCAGCACACTGATTCCGTGCTTGTAACTGTCCTACAACGTTCCCGGATCTCCACCTAGCCCACTGATTTTACATTTGTAATTATCATCCAAAAGTCCCGGATCTCCACCCAGCACACTGATTCCGTGCTTGTAACTGTCCTACAACGTTCCCGGATCTCCACCTAGCCCACTGATTTTACATTTGTAATTATCATCCAAAAGTCCCGGATCTCCACCCAGCCCACTGATTCCGTGCTTGTAACTGTCCTACAACGTTCCCGGATCTCCACCTAGCCCACTGATTTTACATTTGTAGCTATCATCCAAAAGTCCCGGATCTCCACCCAGCACACTGATTCCGTGCTTGTAACTGTCCTACAACGTTCCCGGATCTCCACCTAGCCCACTGATTTTACATTTGTAATTATCATCCAAAAGTCCCGGATCTCCACCCAGCACACTGATTCCGTGCTTGTAACTGTCCTACAACGTTCCCGGATCTCCACCTAGCCCACTGATTTTACATTTGTAATTATCATCCAAAAGTCCCGGATCTCCACCCAGCACACTGATTCCGTGCTTGTAACTGTCCTACAACGTTCCCGGATCTCCACCTAGCCCACTGATTTTACATTTGTAATTATCATCCAAAAGTCCCGGATCTCCACCCAGCCCACTGATTCCGTGCTTGTAACTGTCCTACAACGTTCCCGGATCTCCACCTAGCCCACTGATTTTACATTTGTAGCTATCATCCAAAAGTCCCGGATCTCCACCGAGCACACTGATTCCGTGCTTGTAACTGTCCTACAACGTTCCCGGATCTCCACCTAGCCCACTGATTTTACATTTGTAATTATCATCCAAAAGTCCCGGATCTCCACCCAGCACACTGATTCCGTGCTTGTAACTGTCCTACAACGTTCCCGGATCTCCACCTAGCCCACTGATTTTACATTTGTAATTATCATCCAAAAGTCCCGGATCTCCACCCAGCACACTGATTCCGTGCTTGTAACTGTCCTACAACGTTCCCGGATCTCCACCTAGCCCACTGATTTTACATTTGTAGCTATCATCCAAAAGTCCCGGATCTCCACCCAGCACACTGATTCCGTGCTTGTAACTGTCCTACAACGTTCCCGGATCTCCACCTAGCCCACTGATTTTACATTTGTAATTATCATCCAAAAGTCCCGGATCTCCACCCAGCACACTGATTCCGTGCTTGTAACTGTCCTACAACGTTCCCGGATCTCCACCTAGCCCACTGATTTTACATTTGTAATTATCATCCAAAAGTCCCGGATCTCCACCCAGCACACTGATTCCGTGCTTGTAACTGTCCTACAACGTTCCCGGATCTCCACCTAGCCCACTGATTTTTCATTTGTAGCTATCATCCAAAAGTCCGGGATCTCCGCCCAGCCCACTGATTCCGTGCTTGTAACTGTACTACAGCGGTTCCGGATCTCCACCTAGCCCCCTCATTTTACATTTGTAACTATCATCCAAATGTCCCGGATCTCCGCCCAGCCCCCTGATTCCGTGCTTTTAACTGTCCTATAACTGTCCCGGATCACCACCTAGCCCCTTGATTTTACATTTGTAATTATCATCCAAAAGTCCCGGATCTCCACCCAGCACACTGATTCCGTGCTTGTAACTGTCCTACAACGTTCCCGGATCTCCACCTAGCCCACTGATTTTACATTTGTAATTATCATCCAAAAGTCCCGGATCTCCACCCAGCCCACTGATTCCGTGCTTGTAACTGTCCTACAACGTTCCCGGATCTCCACCTAGCCCACTGATTTTACATTTGTAATTATCATCCAAAAGTCCCGGATCTCCACCCAGCACACTGATTCCGTGCTTGTAACTGTCCTACAACGTTCCCGGATCTCCACCTAGCCCACTGATTTTACATTTGTAATTATCATCCAAAAGTCCCGGATCTCCACCCAGCCCACTGATTCCGTGCTTGTAACTGTCCTACAACGTTCCCGGATCTCCACCTAGCCCACTGATTTTACATTTGTAATTATCATCCAAAAGTCCCGGATCTCCACCCAGCACACTGATTCCGTGCTTGTAACTGTCCTACAACGTTCCCGGATCTCCACCTAGCCCACTGATTTTACATTTGTAATTATCATCCAAAAGTCCCGGATCTCCATCCAGCACACTGAGTCCGTGCTTGTAACTGTCCTACAACGTTCCCGGATCTCCACCTAGCCCACTGATTTTACATTTGTAATTATCATCCAAAGGTCCCGGATCTCCACCCAGCACACTGATTCCGTGCTTGTAACTGTCCTACAACGTTCCCGGATCTCCACCTAGCCCACTGATTTTACATTTGTAATTATCATCCAAAAGTCCCGGATCTCCACCCAGCACACTGATTCCGTGCTTGTAACTGTCCTACAACGTTCCCGGATCTCCACCTAGCCCCCTGATTTTACATTTGTAATTATCATCCAAAAGTCCCGGATCTCCACCCAGCACACTGATTCCGTGCTTGTAACTGTCCTACAACGTTCCCGGATCTCCACCTAGCCCACTGATTTTACATTTGTAGCTATCATCCAAAAGACCCGGATCTCCACCCAGCACACTGATTCCGTGCTTGTAACTGTCCTACAACGTTCCCGGATCTCCACCTAGCCCACTGATTTTACATTTGTAATTATCATCCAAAAGTCCCGGATCTCCACCCAGCACACTGATTCTGTGCTTGTAACTGTCCTACAACGTTCCCGGATCTCCACCTAGCCCACTGATTTTTCATTTGTAGCTATCATCCAAAAGTCCCGGATCTCCACCCAGCACACTGATTCCGTGCTTGTAACTGTCCTACAACGGTCCCGGATCTCCACCCAGCCCCCTGATCTTACATTTGTAATTATCATCCAAAAGTCCCGGATCTCCACCCAGCACACTGATTCCGTGCTTGTAACTGTCCTACAACGTTCCCGGATCTCCACCTAGCCCACTGATTTTACATTTGTAGCTATCATCCAAAAGTCCCGGATCTCCACCCAGCCCACTGATTCCGTGCTTGTAACTGTCCTACAACGTTCCCGGATATCCACCTAGCCCACTGATTTTACATTTGTAATTATCATCCAAAAGTCCCGGATCTCCACCCAGCACACTGATTCCGTGCTTGTAACTGTCCTACAACGTTCCCGGATCTCCACCTAGCCCACTGATTTTACATTTGTAATTATCATCCAAAAGTCCCGGATCTCCACCCAGCACACTGATTCCGTGCTTGTAACTGTCCTACAACGTTCCCGGATCTCCACCTAGCCCACTGATTTAACATTTGTAGCTATCATCCAAAAGTCCCGGATCTCCGCCCAGCCCACTGATTCCGTGCTTGTAACTGTCCTACAGCGGTTCCGGATCTCCACCTAGCCCCCTCATTTTACATTTGTAACTATCATCCAAATGTCCCGGATCTCCGCCCAGCCCCCTGATTCCGTGCTTTTAACTGTCCTATAACTGTCCCGGATCACCACCTAGCCCCCTGATTTTACATTTGTAATTATCATCCAAAAGTCCCGGATCTCCATCCAGCCCACTGATTCCGTACTTGTAACTGTCATACAACGGTCCCAGATCTCCACCCAGCCCCCTGATTTTACATTTGTAACTATCATCCAAAAGTCCCGGATCTCCGCCCAGCCCCCTGATTTAACATTTGTAATTATCATCCAAAAGTCCCGGATCTCTACCCAGCCCCCTGATTTTACAATTGTAACTATCATCCAAAAGTCCCGGATCTCCACCCAGCCCCCTGATTTTACATTTGTAATTATCATCCAAAAGTCCCGGATCTCCACCCAGCCCCCTGATTTTACATTTGTAACTATCATCCAAAAGTCCCGGATCTCCACCTAGCCCCCTGATTTTACATTTGTAACTATCATCCAAAAGTCCCAGATCTCCGCCCAGCCCACTGATTTTACATTTGTAACTATCATCCAAAAGTCCCGGATCTCCACCCAGCCCCCTGATTTTACATTTGTGATTATCATCCAAAAGTCCCGGATCTCCACCCAGTCCCCTGATTTTTACATTTGTAACTATCATCCAAAAGTCCCGGATCTCCACCTAGCCCCCTGCTTTTACATTTGTAATTATCATCCAAAAGTCCCGGATCTCCACCCAGCCCACTGATTCCGTGCTTGTAACTGTCCTACAACGTTCCCGGATCTCCACCTAGCCCACTGATTTTACATTTGTAGCTATCATCCAAAAGTCCCGGATCTCCACCCAGCCCACTGATTCCGTGCTTGTAACTGTCCTACAACGTTCCCGGATCTCCACCTAGCCCACTGATTTTACATTTGTAGCTATCATCCAAAAGTCCCGGATCTCCACCTAGCCCCCTGCTTTTACATTTGTAATTATCATCCAAAAGTCCCGGATCTCCACCCAGCCCACTGATTCCGTGCTTGTAACTGTCCTACAACGTTCCCGGATCTCCACCTAGCCCACTGATTTTACATTTGTAGCTATCATCCAAAAGTCCCGGATCTCCACCCAGCCCACTGATTCCGTGCTTGTAACTGTCCTACAACTGTCCCGGATCTCCACCCAGCCCCCTGATTCCGTGCTTGTAACTGTCCTACAACAGTCCTGGGTCTCCACCCAGCCCCCTTTTTCTACATTTTTAACTGTCATGTATATATTTGGTAATACTCGCAGAGATTTTCATGAAAATCTACCAGATATTTGGTAAGTCATCACTGAGCCACCAAAGTGTGGCGAACTCTGACACCATTAAATATGCGTAGATTTTGATGGAAATTCAACTTAGGCGAGATTTTATATTGATTCATATTTATGTTGAGTTTTATCAAAATCCACCATATCCTTCGTAAGTTATTGCGGCGAAACCATCCGGTCGCCTAGTGACCTATGGCCTTATTAAATATGCGCGGATTTCGCCCAATATCGAACTTGGGAGAGATAATTTATGGGTTAGTTATTATGATGAGTTTCCTGAAAATCCATAACAACGACGGTTATTTATCGCGGCGGCACTAAAAGGAACGGACGGACGGACGGATAGAAGGACAGACGGACCGTTGGTATAGACGGGCGTTTACAAAGTAATAACTTAATAAACTGTGCACCTCGATATTATAAAAGACGTTTTCGTCCTTTCCTAAAGTCGTCGCGTTTTGGGTGTAGCAGCTTATGAGAAGACAGCTGTCAACCTTAAAATTCCGGAAGTTGTGTATCCGAGTAGGCGGTGATGCTAATTACAAAACGTTTATATTGTGTAGTAGGCGGTGATGCTAATTACAAAACTTTCACATTATGTAATGTTGGCTATCCTTTTGAATTGCCGAGCTCTGCACAAACCTGATATCTTAAGTAGTTAATAATAAAAAGCCAACTGCATTTTGCTTTTTACTCTTTATATGACGTTGACCTCTGACCCCAATGACCAAATTGTTTGTGTTATGCAATTGTTTGCATTACGTAAATTAAAACTATAGATCTGTAAAACTGCACTAAATTTGATCTCCATGAGCTCTTACACAGGAGATGAACATGGCGACCTTACTGATATCGCTAAACACACTTGCCACTGCACTTTCACATTGCACATGGCACATATCTTTTAAAGTTTCATCTCTCTGTAGTCCAACGATTTATGTGGAACTGGAAACCCCAGTTAAATGTAAATTGCCGAGTCACCTAACAAAGAACTCTTTGTATGAGTGAATTTCAAAAGTTTGGCATTGAAATGGTCGCAATTATATTTTATCATAAACGTTTCATCCATTTTACGGTACCTGTAACAGCCATGTGACCTTGAAAAAAAGATGACGGTCACTGAACTGGGTCAAAGGAATCGGACCATAGTAAGCTACATCCGGAGAAAAATCGGATGTCTTCAAAAAAATTTCCAGTTCAGTATAAGTGTATTTTCTACTAGAATTAAAAAATATTTTAGTCATATTGATATCATTTCAGTTACACTATATTAATACCATAGCAAACTGTATGACACGCAAGTTTCGTTCATTTTCCGGTTAGCACATATTTCCTCATAAGATACGAGAAAAATATTTTTTTAGGCCAAAACAAAAATAAAAGGTATGGTTTTAGTCACCGCCCGCGTCAATTTTAACCGCCGCATCAAAACTTTTTATTTTGATTTTCATCTTTCAAGAAGATAAAAATATAAAATTTTGATAAGCTTTCCTTTATTATGTACTGCTTTTACCTGTTTAGAAAAAAATTATGTTTATATCATCATTATCATGCTTATCACCTGATCATATGACATTTTTATCGAAACATACAAACTAAGGCTTTAAAAAAAACGGCCACCCTCACTAATTTCATAAAAAAAGGCCTGAGAACCATACATTTTTTTTGTCATAGGACATCACAATTTTCACCTCATACATTTCGGGCAGCTCGAATTTCCTCATAAGATACGAGAAAAGGATTTCTTATATATATATATATATATATATATATATATATATATATATATATATATATATATATATATATATATATAGTCAAGCCCGCTTATTGTCATATCGGTAGTGCATGCGTAAATTATGATAATAACCGGGATGTGACATTATGCGGGCTTCAACATCGATGTCCTATTGAGTCATACAAGAAGAGTAATGTCTCAAATGATATTTAATAAATCGTCAATAAAAATGAAATAGATACGTTTATGAATATTTTATTGCACAACTGCATATTAAATTACGTTTATGCGCACCTTACAATTAATTTCCTCTAAGTTTTTTGCCGCATGACGCAATAACTGACAAAAATGGCATCATCGTGCCATTGTCAACATTCTAACGTTTCGTCGCGACTGAGATTTTAGAACGGGTGCTTCAAGTGCTCACAAAACCTCCAGCTTTTCGTAGACCCTAAAAGGGGATTGCAAGTCGAAAGCAACGTTTACCGCTCGTGCTTCATATCATCTCGGCGCAACGTCACCGAGGTGTAAACCACGGCCTTGCAAAGCCAGGAGATCATAATGTATGACGTGATCGACAACATCGCCCTTGCTAACATACGAAGAAAGGCAATGATCTGGATTACAGTGTTATCTTAGGACGTTAATTAGCTAAGTGACGGGAAGTGACCCGCATGCATCACTACACTTGCCTGCCGCACACCGGAGGGAGATGTGATCGTTTGATACGCCTGACCGATTACAGGCTCTTGGCCTCGTTGATCGCCGTGTCGGCGTTTGATGTGATATTAACTGCGAACTGGTATCACTGTCAAGGGTTCCAAGCATGACAATAAACGGGATTATGACAATATTCGATGATATAAACCGGTCAGATTTACCATTATATATATAGGAAATGGTTTGGTATTTCAGATTTATGTGACAATAAACGGGATTTTCTATTAACCGATATGACACAAAGTGGGCTCGACTGTATATATATATATATATATATATATATATATATATATATATATATATATATATATATATATATATATATATATATATATATATATATATGGATGGTGACGGTTGACCAGTGACTGAGTCCGTCATTCATACATGATGATGCCGTATTTTTATTAGTTTGATATAACTTGAATGTCCTTATTCGTTAACCAGACTATTAAGGTAAGTACAATAAGCTGTTCCGAGCGGACAATAAGCAAGGTTCCACATAGTTAATTGCAATTGATTGAAAAAGCAAAGCAAAGCAATAAGGATGGGACCACAGGGCACAGCCCTATATCAATTCCTCTCCTCCATGAATATGTTTTTAAATAATCTTCAGTATGAAACACATTTACATTGTTACATTATGCTGTTGATACAAGGATTACGTAATATGGCATACAACTGACATAAATATGTCAATCTATATTTACGTATATATGGGAAATTATACCTAAACAATACTAGCAGTGTCTAAACAAAATAAAATAAATTATTTACAATTGGAGAACATTACATTAGTAAACTCCCATATTTCCAAAATTCAAATTTACTTAAAACGTTTAGTAGCCACTATGAACCGCTGTTAATATTAAAAGGTTCACAATTCTCTGTTACAGACAGATTATTGCTTCCATATATTAAAATATATTCACTTCAGTACTGCACTGATACCTTCGTAAAGAGTTCTTCTCTCATATTTGCATAAAGGGGGCAATAAAAAAAAATAGTGCTCAGGGGTTTCTACCGCGAGAGAACAAGATCAAAGCGGATTTTCTGAACAATGGTTTTTAAATAAATGCTCATTCAGGGAGCTGTGACCAAGACGCATTTTTGTATGATGTATTTTGATTTAACGAATTCCACAAACAAGTCGTTGATAAAAGATAAATGTTACGCCGTAAGGACGTAGATTTTACCTGTTACGCAGTTCATAGCCATTGCTTCCGACCTCATCAGGAAATAAGTCCCACATACATACATGGTGGTGACTCTTTTATAGAACAAGATAAGCTTTTTAATCTTCCATCTCTCACTTAGTAGTTGCCATCCTGTTTCTTTGTAAATTAAATTGTGACTGGTGCCCCTAATTGCACCAGTCACTATTCTCGCTGCACTCAGTTGAACTGATTCAATAAGACGCACTATAGAGCATCATTGCACCCATCATCCCACATTTCACATTCTAAGACAGGCCTAATAAAAGAGAGATACAAAACTTCCAAATCATTCCTATCTAGTCTATAAAAAGGTGATCTCTTGACATCTATTCTCCTACTGGCTTTTTAACAAATATAATTTTTGTGATCTTTCCATGTACAACGTTCGTACAAAAAACACCCAAATGTTTGTGATTTGACACCGATAGAAGCGGCTGTCCTAGCATTGATACAGGCGGTATTGTCACAGCGGCTGTCCTAGCATGGATAAAGGCGGTATTGTTACAGTTCTCCTGCTGAAAGTCAACATTTCTGTTTTTCGAGGATTAAATGTGACGAACCATTTTTCAGCCCATTTCTCAATAGATAACTAATCGTTGGTTAGACTCTTAGACATACTTTCCATGTTTCTCCCTACAATAAATATTAAAGCGTCATCAGCATTCAGTCGGATGTTGGTGTTTACACATTCTACCATATCATTGAAATATACTAAGAACAGCAGCGGGCCCAGTATTGAGCCCTGTGGGACGCCAGCTGGTTAATGTATACAGGATGAGGAATGACCATTTATCACCACTCTTTGCATTCTGTCAGACACTTAATCAGAAAATCATATTAGTAAATTACCTTGAACACCCATTTTACTTAGTTTATATATAAGGCCCTCATGCCATAACCTGTCCAATGCATTTGATTCGTCCAAAGATATAAAAATATGGTTTCATTTTCCGTATCAACGGCTCTGGTTATTATGTCATTAATCTCACATAGTTGATAAGTACACGAACCACCAGGCCTGTATGCTGACTGCATGGACTGATGTTAATCTGTCCTTTACGTTGAGTTTCATACAAACAAGATGACGGTCGCTGCAAAAAGGAGGAGACGTGCCTGCTGCAATCACCAGATCAGGGCACGTAGTTCCTATCACGTCTGTACATGTAGCAGTATTTCCTGTTATTCCGGTTGATAACCTATCCATTTAAATGCTAAATATTCCTGGTATATTCGATATATCCCCCATGATACATATCGTGATATAAACAATACCAGACTCCTGTTCTTATATCACCTGTATGTGATATTCCCTTGGATTGTGTCATATTCCGCATTCTCTGTGATATACCTAAGGTCGTATGGCAGTTTTCGGAAAATGGGAAAATATGTTCTCGCGACATTCCGAACCCCTACGGCAAGTGCTATAATTGAGTCTTGGTCAATAAACTTAAAATCTTTATTATTGGTAAAATGTAATGTATTCTTATTCAGGCAATGTGGTCCAAGCTTAATATGACAATTTTCTGTTAAGTGAAGAAAATCTTAATCGCTAATTAGCCAAATAAAATCATCATATTAAATTACTTTCTCCAAATAGGAATTTTTGGGACTGTTGCTATGTTATTTTTCAGATCATCTGAGTAAAATACAGTTTGTTTAATTAATGTTGCAATTTGTTCTGGGTTCAGCCATATTTTTACTCATTTTTTCCCACGTTTCCTTGCTTCTCTAGCTTTTAATGTTCAGTAGATTTGAAAATGTTTGTTTTGATATATAAGGCTATCATATCTTAAAATAATACTTGGAAAATAAGGATGTAACGTTTTAATATAAATGTCTATGATGAAAAAACGGCTCCACCCCCCCCCCCCACCCCCCAGATCCACCCCCCAGATCCCCAGATCCACCCCTGATCCCTCATGGCTCTGGACGATTCCAAGACCCAGATCACTGATATTTAGCTCCCCTGGTTTCCTTGAGCTGAAATAGCCTGCAGGGAGGGTTCAATGGACCGATTTACTTGTATCCTTGACCGATGTTGTTGACTTGATAACAGGGTGGGCAGTTTCAGATTTCTAGTTGTTGTTAATATCACATAAGTAGAAACAGTTTTGTAAATAGAAGTATTTATGTTGGAATTGTTTTTCAATTTTTGTGCAGATTACAATGAATGTGCACATTAACATGAATGCGATTGAAGAAAATATTTGTATATCTGTCTGTTTTTATCGATGTCCGTGTTTGTGAGTGTTTGTATCGACATCTGTGTCAATATGCTTGTTAGCGTCAGGCGCCTGTATAATACAGCTTCAACACTGGGCTATATGGATATTTAGTATCTTTGCTGAACATATAACACAACAGTAAACCTGCGGGTATCGAACTGAACAGCTGAGAGAAACGTGCAAAAGGGTCACTGTGAGGCAATATACATGACAGTTCTCGTGTGTCAGCCGGAATGTATATATATATATATATATATATATATATATATATATATATATATAGAAGCTAGTGTTACCCTCCGATGTAAAGTGCTCTATGGCCTACAGACTAGGCCAGAGCGGTATAACTCTGAAGAAAAACAACACTGTAAATTCACCAGGATTGATACAAGGATTTCAGTTCAATGATCCCGTGAAACAGACTGTAGTGAATTTACAGTGTTGTTTTTCTTCAGAGTTATATATATATATATATATATATATATATATATATATAATTATGTATTACACTTTTACAGTAAAACATGAATATCGTCGTAATATCAGAGCGTTTAAGTGAATTCATATTTCTGGCACTTTTATTATATAAGCAGTGAATGTTGCATTGGGGTAAGGAGTCCTAGGTTGCCAGAGTTATTTCAACGACTTTCTTACAATTCAGGGGGCCCTGCTCGACCAAGAAGTACCCTCGCATATCACACTAGCATGCAACAAGTGATCTCAATTCCTGAAGAGGTGGATCTGACATTCTCCGTCACACTTGACTGATCACGGACCACACCTCTCCGTGTAGTGACGCCGCCTGAATGTTCCCGTGGTCCCCTGGTGACCACGGTGTCTGTGGGTGTGTATAGTCAGGGGTCTCAACGTGTCTACTTTCCGTCCAAGCGTATGTACAATCACCACTACAACACACGGACATATCACTGAGGTGTGGGACCAAATCAGAACGCTGTGATATTCAGGTGGAGGCTGGGAGTTTCTATAACATACCGTTATCCAGGACTATTATTGACTTCTATGTGCAGGAACCAGTTATCAAACATCACATCGAACTCCCCTGACGTGGCGCTCGTGATTTAGCGTCGTGTTTTAAGACACCTCTCCGTTTGTTTCCATACCTCTGATTATAGTGTGGTGACACTGATCGGGTGTCTATCATGGATTCCTGCTCGACCACGGACTCTGAGAAGTCCACTTACATAGACAAACATGTAGAACACGCACTGAAACACCGCAGGACGAGCACCCGGTTCTTCCTGTGCCGGCTCAGACCACGGAGGATGTGTCGATGGATGTTGTTACAAGTGGCCATTCTTGCTCTCTACGGTACGTCATGTTTTAGGTTAATTATATTGTCATTAAATAACATGGTATGGCATGTATACGGCATTTGGTGTCCTCGGAAGGTATGAATTCGGTCGATTATATAGACTGGTCAATCGTATTTCATGATAACGTCTAAGAGGGCCAGTCTCAAACACTTAAGACATATTATGCTTTTATACATTTAATTACATGCACGTTATTTTAGCTCAGCTGACTGAAATGGAGTTTTTCATCAGTTTCTGCAGACTGGTGGCGCCACTTGGATTTTTTTTCTAATTTTTACGCATTTTTTCTACATTTTTGAGACCTCTAAAGATGTGGTCGTCCGTTAACAGAGCACAAATCGTAATCACTGGATCTGGAATCTTCTTATTTGACATTCAGAGAGGTCCATGAAAAATCTCCTTGGAATCCTGAAATTTTGTCTCTGCTACCAATGTCCTCCGAGCTATGGGCCTCAGATGTACCCCCCCCCCCCCGCCCCCAGAATAATTAAAAAATTGATACAAATGCTCAAGGATCTGAACAGCTGATACATTGATCACCATGATTCGATGCATGTATATTCATCATGGAGTGTTTCATCAGTTCATGAGACTGGTGGCGCCACCTGGATTTTTTTTCTATTTTTTTTTCGCTTTTTTTCACTATTTTCGAATCCTCCAAAGATGTGGTAGTCCGTTAACAGAGCACAAATCATAATCACTGGACCTGGAATCTTCTACCTTGACATCCTGGGAGGTACCTGAAAAGTCTCCTAGGAAACCTGAAATTAAGTCTCTGTTACCCATATTCTCCGAGCTATGGGTCTTTTAAATATCCCCCCCCCCTCCAAGAATAATTGAAAATTTGATACCAAAGCAGGGCACAAACCATAAGCATTGGACCTTGAGTCTTCTTACTTGACATCCTGAGAGTTCCTTAAAAGTTCTCTTCAGAAACCTGAAATTAGGTCACTGTTACCTGTATCTTCCCAGCTTACGGGCTCGAAAGTACCCCCCTCCCCCAGAATAATTAAAAGTTTGAAACAAAAGCTCCGGTATCTGAACAACTAATGCATTTTTTAGCAATTTTCCATATTTTCGAAAACTCTAAAGATGCGGTCGTTTGTTAACAGGCCACACATCAAAACCGCTTTACCTCTAGAATCTTCATACTTGACACCCAGGGAGTCCATAAAAATCCTTCTTTGAAACTCGAAACTAGGTTTCTGTTACCCATCCGAGCTGTGGGGCTCAGAAGTACCCGCAGAATAATTAAAATATGAACAAAAAACTCCATTTTCTGAACAACTCATGCACTGATATCCATGATTTTTTGTTAAATATTGATCATGAAGCGTTTCATCAATTCCTGTAGACTGCTGGCGCCACCTGGATTTTTTTTCAATTTTTAAGCATTTTTCCTCTATTTTTGAGACCATTAAAGATTCGGTTATTTGTTAATAGGGCTCAAATCGTAACCACTGTACCCAGATTCTTCTAACTTGACATCCAGGGAGTTCCTTGAAATTCTCCTTTGAATCCTGAAATTAGGTCTCTGTACCCAAATTCTCCAAACTATGGGGCTTATAAGTACCCAACCAGAATAATTGAAAATTTGATACTAAAGTAGGGTACAAATCATAACCGTTGGACCTAGAATCTTCTTACTTGACATCCTGAGAGTTCCTCAAAAGTTCTATTTAGAAACCAGAATTAGGTCTCTGTTACCTATATCCATCAAGCTAACGGGCTCGAAATTACCCCCAGAATAATAATAAAAAAAATGATACAAAAGCTCCAGTACTTAAACAACTAATGCATTGATCACCATGATTCTTTGTATGCATACTGATCATGGAGTGTTTCATCAGATCCTGCAGACTGGAGGCGCCACCTGGATTTTTTTTTTTTAATTTTTAAGATTTTTTTTCTATATTTTTGAAACCTTTAAAGCTGCGGTCGTCTGATAACAGGGCATAAATCATAACAGCTGTGCCTAGAAACAGCTAACTTGATATATAGGGAGGTCCATGAAAAGTTAGGTCTGAAATTAGGTCTCAGTTACCCATATTCTCAAGCTATGGGGCTTATAAACACGCGCCCTCCCCCAGAATAATTTTAAAAAATATGCCAAAGCAGGGTTCAAATCATAACCATAGGACCTAGAAAATTCTTCCTTGACATCCTGAGAGTTCCTCGAAAGTTCTCCACAGAAATCTGAAATTAGGCGACTGTGTCCCATAATATCTGAGTTACAAGCCATGTTTGAGCACCCCAGAAAAAAAATGCAAAATACACACAAATTGCAATATTCCTCAGGAATGGCTGGACGGATTGTCATCAAATTTGATGTGCTTATGGGTCTTGTTGAACTTGAGCTAATATGCATGAACTATGAATCGACCTACATTATCTTAATTAGTTGTCCGTGCAAGGACTTATTGTCAACATGTCAGTCGGCTGAGCGTGTTCTTGTGTTAGTATGGTTCGGCGACTCTGAGTGTATTTTAACGGTAAGCTACACGTGTTAATACGCATTAAAAATAAAAATACTGACTGCATAGGCATATAAAACTATAATTGATTAGGAAATACAGTTGTGACATTTGCCTTATTCTATTGAGGACATATACATATATACATACTATATATGCAATTCTTGAAAAACCAGCTACCTAATCATCATGTGCGCACTTTTCTTGCCGGGTTTTAAGAAGAGAATTTTAACGGATAGTTATTGATCCTATAAACTAGTACTGTGCGTTATCCTTAAAATGAATTCCCATAAATAAATAAAAGTACGGCGACTGAACCCTCGCCCTGTCCCGACCTTAAATAAAATACACTTTTACTTATTTTCACTTTATACCTTTTTGACATATTGTTAGACCAAATAGTCGTTTCAGTATAGGTTGACAAAAGAAAAACGACCGATGATCGACCATTAATCGATTGTACCCTCTATATTTCCGTAAACTCTGAAGTATAGCATTATTCCTAAAAACATATTGACCCAGTAATTACAGTCTTACTTGCACATAACGAAGAAAAGCCAAGGTTGTCCCCTGATAGTTGGCATTGTTCGTTGTACAAGGTTCACTTTCAGTTGTTCTCGGTTTCACATCCCGTTGTGTTTCTTGGACATGATTATAATTTTTTGCAAGGATATTATCATAACATTTGGGTTTTTTTGCATTTGCATACATAATCGGTAATGATTTTGCAAAAATGCAACTAAATCAATCGATTATGAAGTAAACGACCAGGCATCCATACTTGGTACACCACTAATATTATGTGTGTGTGTGTGTGTGTAAGTAATTTAAAATTCGCTAAATAACGGACAGATGTGGGTCATTCATACTAGAGTAGTTCAGTAATTTGCATCATCGTGTCATGTCCATGAAATACCTCTCCATACACGTCACTGCCTCAGGAAACACCGACCGGAAACTATCATTATTGCCATGACATCCAATATTCTCAACAACATTGTGCTATGCGTCTGCTTTCATTTATATGTATATAGACAAGTGGCTGAGACAACTGTTATATTTGCACTGCATTGTACAGTATGTGTTGGTATTTAATGACGCAGTTTTCTTGTTTATAAACGCAGCCTGTCTGGTTTTATGTTTAACTCACTTGTTCCATAGCCATGGTGCTGCGTCCGTCCGTCACCCGTTGTCTGACTTCTGTCCTTTTACACTGGTAGCTTTTCTCAGCAAGTGACCGGACAGACACTTCCGAATGTTTGTACATTAGTCTATCATGTTGATTGGATGTGCGTTTTGTTTTTATGTTATGGGCCCATTAGAAATTGCACTTATTTGAACGTTGTGGCCTATCACATGGTACGTGCATTATCCCAATATATATCCCTGCCATCATGCAAATTTTTGAGGAACATTGGCTCAGTTTTTTCAGAACAATGTCAGACACATTGGTACTTTGACCCTGTTTTTTCATTAAAGTCAATGATTAGCTGTTCTCAGCAAATCCATATAAATTTGCACATATGTTGATCTTGGTTAAAGCCTGTCACTTGGTAAATTTGAGGATGGTGTCTACATTTTTGACAATTTTAGGGAGTTTTTTATGTCATTTCTCAGCTCTTCAAAATTAACAGTCATGAGAGTATACAAGCTTTTTTTCACTGGCGTCGTTATTTTATTTATAAAAGTGGAAGAAATTGCATCCAGATATATTCTTCTCACTGTGAAAACTTCGTACTAAATTAGATGAGCATCATCGGAAACTATTCCAGAAAGAATATTTTGAAGATATTACCCTTTGTGCATTCAATCAACGGCCTGCCAAGGGTAAGGTATTGTTCTTAATTAAGTTTTTTGTCAATGTTTGCTGGTTACAAGGTTGTTGGCTTTTGCCTAATCCTTCCACTGTTGTATTAATTGCATGGGTCTGATCAAATTGTTGGGGGGGGGGGGGGGGGGGAATGGCTGATTGTGCATTCTTGTCAGTAGATGGTTAGTTTTCCTCAGTTATTCACACCAAGCATTAACTTTGTCTGATGAGTTTGTTGATTACTCTCAGTTTAACTTGTGATGGAAATATTTATTTTTCCGTTTTTCTATATTTAAACAAGAATGTTCACTCGCGTGGTATTTTAACTATACATTAAGTATGGTGCTTTCTTCCTAAATATTATGGTAGGCCTGTCCGCCAATATTTTGTCCTTTTATCTGTACACAAAATGAAATAAACCGGGCGCGATCACGTGCAGCCGGACCGCACAACGTCATTATCAAGATTAATCAAAATTCCAACAGCGTTTCTCCTTTGTTTTATCGTTTGTGTTTCTTCTCTGGTAAGGCAATCTTGTAATGGTAAAAAGACACGTGCTGTGCTTACTCTCACACGGAACTATAACAGCGTAAAACAGATAAATTGCAGAGATGGTTTATCCCTTAAAGCTTTTGTAAATGAACTAATAGCATATGCTAATACACATATAATTGCAAATATTTATGTACCGTAACGTGAAATCGTGCCCCTCTACCTCCCGTTCGGCCGCATCTATACATAAATAACAACCTAACATGTACATATGCAAACACACACACGGGGAATATATGCTGACAATTATTGTTAATCTTCATCCAGTCTAATTATCCTTGTTTATATTTTTATGATTTATTCGTGTCTTCGTCAATGCAAGCATTACTTAAAATGTTCAAGATGATTAAAAAGATTCTATAAAGTTAGAACCTTTGTAAGAATTCTACTCTTATGGACGTATGGTATATTGGGTTTTACGTAAAACAGCGAAGGAATTATAAGAATGACTTCAATGATCCAGAGAGGTTCAAGGCGAGTCTTATACTTACCCTCAGTTCAGACAAGTATTGTGTGACTAATACACCTACTGCCTTATACTTACCCTCAGTTCAGACAAGTATTGTGTGACTAATACACCTACTGCCTTATGCTTACCCTCAGTTCAGACAAGTATTGTGTGACTAATACACCTACTGCCTTATGCTTACCCTCAGTTCAGACAAGTATTGTGTGACTAATACACCTACTGCCTTATACTTACCCTCAGTTCAGACAAGTGTTGTGTGACTAATACACCTACTGCCTTATACTTACCCTCAGTTCAGACAAGTATTGTGTGACTAATACACCTACTGCCTTATACTTACCCTCAGTTCAGACAAGTATTGTGTGACTAATACACCTACTGCCTTATACTTACCCTCAGTTCAGACAAGTATTGTGTGACGAACACACCTACTGCCTTATACTTACCCTCAGTTCAGACAAGTATTGTGTGACTAATACACCTACTGCCTTATACTTACCCTCAGTTCAGACAAGTATTGTGTGACGAACACACCTACTGCCTTATACTTACCCTCAGTTCAGACAAGTATTGTGTGACAAACACACCTACTGCCTTATACTTACCCTCAGTTCAGACAAGTATTGTGTGACTACACCTACTGCCTTATACTTACCCTCAGTTCAGACAAGTATTGTGTGACTAATACACCTACTGCCTCATACTTAGCCTCAGTTCAGACAAGTATTGTGTGACGAACACACCTACTGCCTTATACTTACCCTCAGTTCAGACAAGTATTGTGTGACTAATACACCTACTACCTTATACTTACCCTCAGTTCAGACAAGTATTGTGTGACTAATACACCTACTGCCTTATACTTACCCTCAGTTCAGACAAGTATTGTGTGACTAATACACCTACTGCCTTACACTTACCCTCAGTTCAGACAAGTATTGTGTGACTAATACACCTACTGCCTTATACTTACCCTCAGTTCAGACAAGTATTGTGTAACTAATACACCTACTGCCTTATACTTACCCTCAGATCAGACAAGTATTGTGTTACTAATACACCTACTGCCTTATACTTACCCTCAGTTCAGACAAGTATTGTGTGACTAATACACCTACTGCCTTATACTTACCCTCAGTTCAGACAAGTATTGTGTGACGAACACACCTACTCCCTTATACTTACCCTCAGTTCAGACAAGTATTGTGTGACGAACACACCTACTGCCTTATACTTACCCTCAGTTCAGACAAGTATTGTGTGACGAACACACCTACTGCTGTATACTTACCCTCAGTTCAGACAAGTATTGTGTGACGAACACACCTACTCCCTTATACTTACCCTCAGTTCAGACAAGTATTGTGTGACGAACACACCTACTGCCTTATACTTACCCTCAGTTCAGACAAGTATTGTGTGACTAATACACCTACTGCCTTATACTTACCCTCAGTTCAGACAAGTATTGTGTGACTAATACACCTACTCCCTTATACTTACCCTCAGTTCAGACAAGTATTGTGTGACGAACACACCTACTGCCTTATACTTACCCTCAGTTCAGACAAGTATTGTGTGACTAATACACCTACTGCCTTATACTTACCCTCAGTTCAGACAAGTATTGTGTGACGAACACACCTACTGCCTTATACTTACCCTCAGTTCAGACAAGTATTGTGTGACTAATACACCTACTGCCTTATACTTACCCTCAGTTCAGACAAGTATTGTGTGACGAACACACCTACTGCCTTATACTTACCCTCAGTTCAGACAAGTATTGTGTGACTAATACACCTTCTGCCTTATACTTACCCTCAGTTCAGACAAGTATTGTGTGACCAATACACCTATTGCCTTATACTTACCCTCAGTTCAGACAAGTATTGTGTGACTAATACACCTACTCCCTTATACTTACCCTCAGTTCAGACAAGTATTGTGTGACGAACACACCTACTGCCTTATACTTACCCTCAGTTCAGACAAGTATTGTGTGACTAATACACCTACTGCCTTATACTTACCCTCAGTTCAGACAAGTATTGTGTGACTAATACACCTACTGCCTTATACTTACCCTTAGTTCAGACAGGTATTGTGTGACTAATACAGCTACTGCCTTATACTTACCCTCAGTTCAGACAAGTATTGTGTGACTAATACACCTACTGCCTTATACTTACCCTCAGTTCAGACAAGTATTGTGTGACTAATACACCTACTGCCTTATACTTACCCTCAGTTCAGACAAGTATTGTGTGACTAATACACCTACTGCCTTATACTTACCCTCAGTTCAGACAAGAATTGTGTGACAAACACACCTACTGCCTTATACTTACCCTCAGTTCAGACAAGTATTGTGTGACTAATACACCTACTGCCTTATACTTACCCTCAGTTCAGACAAGTATTGTGTGACTAATACACCTACTGCCTTATACTTACCCTCAGTTCAGACAAGTATTGTGTGACGAACACACCTACTGCCTTATACTTACCCTCAGTTCAGACAAGTATTGTGTGACTACACCTACTGCCTTATACTTACCCGCAGTTCAGACAAGTATTGTATGACGAACACACCTACTGCCTTATACTTACCCTCAGTTCAGACAAGTATTGTGTGACTAATACACCTACTGCCTCATACTTAGCCTCAGTTCAGACAAGTATTGTGTGACGAACACACCTACTGCCTTATACTTACCCTCAGTTCAGACAAGTATTGTGTGACTAATACACCTACTACCTTATACTTACCCTCAGTTCAGACAAGTATTGTGTGACTAATACACCTACTGCCTTATACTTACCCTCAGTTCAGACAAGTATTGTGTGACTAATACACCTACTCCCTTATACTTACGCTCAGTTCAAACAAGTATTGTGTAACTAATACACCTACTGCCTTATACTTACCCTCAGATCAGACAAGTATTGTGTGACTAATACACCTACTGCCTTATACTTACCCTCAGTTCAGACAAGTATTGTGTGACTAATACACCTACTGCCTTATACTTACCCTCAGTTCAGACAAGTATTGTGTGACGAACACACCTACTCCCTTATACTTACCCTCAGTTCAGACAAGTATGGTGTGACGAACACACCTACTGCCGTATACTTACCCTCAGTTCAGACAAGTATTGTGTGACGAACACACCTACTCCCTTATACTTACCCTCAGTTCAGACAAGTATTGTGTGACGAACACACCTACTGCCTTATACTTACCCTCAGTTCAGACAAGTATTGTGTGACTAATACACCTACTGCCTTATACATACCCTCAGTTCAGACAAGTATTGTGTGACTAATACACCTACTCCCTTATACTTACCCTCAGTTCAGACAAGTATTGTGTGACGAACACACCTACTGCCTTATACTTACCCTCAGTTCAGACAAGTATTGTGTGACTAATACACCTACTGCCTTATACTTACCCTCAGTTCAGACAAGTATTGTGTGACGAACACACCTACTGCCTTATACTTACCCTCAGTTCAGACAAGCATTGTGTGACTAATACACCTACTGCCTTATACTTACCCTCAGTTCAGACAAGTATTGTGTGACGAACACACCTACTCCCTTATACTTACCCTCAGTTCAGACAATTATTGTGTGACTAATACACCTACTGCCTTATACTTACCCTCAGTTCAGACAAGTATTGTGTGACTAATACACCTACTGCCTTATAGTTACCCTCAGTTCAGACAAGTATTGTGTGACGAACACACCTGCTGCCTTATACTTACCCTCAGTTCAGACAAGTATTGTGTGACGAACACACCTACTGCCTTATACTTACCCTCAGTTCAGACAAGTATTGTGTGACTAATACACCTACTGCCTTATATTTACCCTCAGTTCAGACAAGTATTGTGTGACTAATACACCTACTGCCTTATACTTACCCTCAGTTCAGACAAGTATTGTGTGACTAATACACCTACTGCCTTATACTTACCCTCAGTTCAGACAAGTATTGTGTGACTAATACACCTACTGCCTTATACTTACCCTCAGTTCAGACAAGTATTGTGTGACTAATACACCTACTCCCTTATACTTACGCTCAGTTCAAACAAGTATTGTGTAACTAATACACCTACTGCCTTATACTTACCCTCAGATCAGACAAGTATTGTGTGACTAATACACCTACTGCCTTATACTTACCCTCAGTTCAGACAAGTATTGTGTGACTAATACACCTACTGCCTTATACTTACCCTCAGTTCAGACAAGTATTGTGTGACGAACACACCTACTCCCTTATACTTACCCTCAGTTCAGACAAGTATGGTGTGACGAACACACCTACTGCCGTATACTTACCCTCAGTTCAGACAAGTATTGTGTGACGAACACACCTACTCCCTTATACTTACCCTCAGTTCAGACAAGTATTGTGTGACGAACACACCTACTGCCTTATACTTACCCTCAGTTCAGACAAGTATTGTGTGACTAATACACCTACTGCCTTATACATACCCTCAGTTCAGACAAGTATTGTGTGACTAATACACCTACTCCCTTATACTTACCCTCAGTTCAGACAAGTATTGTGTGACGAACACACCTACTGCCTTATACTTACCCTCAGTTCAGACAAGTATTGTGTGACTAATACACCTACTGCCTTATACTTACCCTCAGTTCAGACAAGTATTGTGTGACGAACACACCTACTGCCTTATACTTACCCTCAGTTCAGACAAGCATTGTGTGACTAATACACCTACTGCCTTATACTTACCCTCAGTTCAGACAAGTATTGTGTGACGAACACACCTACTCCCTTATACTTACCCTCAGTTCAGACAATTATTGTGTGACTAATACACCTACTGCCTTATACTTACCCTCAGTTCAGACAAGTATTGTGTGACTAATACACCTACTGCCTTATAGTTACCCTCAGTTCAGACAAGTATTGTGTGACGAACACACCTGCTGCCTTATACTTACCCTCAGTTCAGACAAGTATTGTGTGACGAACACACCTACTGCCTTATACTTACCCTCAGTTCAGACAAGTATTGTGTGACTAATACACCTACTGCCTTATATTTACCCTCAGTTCAGACAAGTATTGTGTGACTAATACACCTACTGCCTTATACTTACCCTCAGTTCAGACAAGTATTGTGTGACTAATACACCTACTGCCTTATACTTACCCTCAGTTCAGACAAGTATTGTGTGACGAACACACCTACTGCCTTATACTTACCCTCAGTTCAGACAAGTATTGTGTGACGAACACACCTACTGCCTTATACTTACCCTCAGTTCAGACAAGTATTGTGTGACTAACACACCTACTCCCTTATACTTACCCTCAGTTCAGACAAGTATTGTGTGACGAACACACCTACTGCCTTATACTTACCCTCAGTTCAGACAAGTATTGTGTGACGAACACACCTACTCCCTTATACTTACCCTTAGTTCAGACAAGTATTGTGTGACTTATACACCTACTGCCTTATACTTACCCTCAGTTCAGACAAGTATTGTGTGACGAACACACCTACTCCCTTATACTTACCCTCAGTTCAGACAAGTATTGTGTGACGAACACACCTACTGCCTTATACTTACCCTCAGTTCAGACAAGTATTGTGTGACTAATACACCTACTGCCTTATACTTACCCTCAGTTCAGACGGGTATTGTGTGACTAATACACCTACTGCCTTATACTTACCTTCAGTTCAGACAAGTATTGTGTGACTAATACACCTACTGCCTTATACTTACCCTCAGTTCAGACAAGTATTGTGTGACTAACACACCTACTGCCTTATACTTACCCTCAGTTCAGACAAGTATTGTGTGACTAATACACCTACTGCCTTATACTTACCCTCAGTTCAGACAAGTATTGTGTGACTAATACACCTACTGCCTTATACTTACCCTCAGTTCAGACAAGTATTGTTTGACGAACACACCTACTGCCTTATACTTACCCTCAGGTCAGACAAGTATTGTGTGACTAATACACCTACTGCCTTATACTTACCCTCAGGTCAGACAAGTATTGTGTGACTAATACACCTACTGCCTTATACTTACCCTCAGTTCAGACAAGTATTGTGTGACGAACACACCTACTGCCTTATACTTACCCTCAGTTCAGACAAGTATTGTGTGACGAACACACCTACTCCCTTATACTTACCCTCAGTTCAGACAAGTATTGTGTGACGAACACACCTACTGCCTTATACTTACCCTCAGTTCAGACAAGTATTGTGTGACTAATACACCTACTGCCTTATACTTACCCTCAGTTCAGACAAGTATTGTGTGACGAACACACCTACTGCCTTATACTTACCCTCAGTTCAGACAAGTATTGTGTGACGAACACACCTACTGCCTTATACTTACCCTCAGTTCAGACAAGTATTGTGTGACTAATACACCTACTCCCTTATACTTACCCTCAGTTCAAACAAGTATTGTGTGACTAATACACCTACTGCCTTATACTTACCCTCAGTTCAGACAAGTATTGTGTGACGAACACACCTACTGCCTTATACTTACCCTCAGTTCAGACAAGTATTGTGTGACTAATACACCTACTCCCTTATACTTACCCTCAGTTCAAACAAGTATTGTGTGACTAATACACCTACTGCCTTATACTTACCCTCAGTTCAGACAAGTATTGTCTGACGAACACACCTACTACCTTATACTTACCCTCAGTTCAGACAAGTATTGTCTGACGAACACACCTACTCCCTTATACTTACCCTCAGTTCAGACAAGTATTGTGTGACGAACACACCTACTGCCTTATACTTACCCTCAGTTCAGACAAGTATTGTGTGACTAATACACCTACTGCCTTATACTTACCCTCAGTTCAGACAAGTATTGTGTGACTAATACACCTACTGCCTTATACTTACCCTCAGTTCAGACAAGTATTGTGTGACGAACACACCTACTGCCTTATACTTACCCTCAGTTCAGACAAGTATTGTGTGACTAATACACCTACTACCTTATACTTACCCTCAGTTCAGACAAGTATTGTGTGACTAATACACCTACTGCCTTATACTTACCCTCAGTTCAAACAAGTATTGTGTGACGAACACACCTACTGCCTTATACTTACCCTCAGTTCAGACAAGTATTGTGTGACGAACACACCTACTGCCTTATACTTACCCTCAGTTCAGACAAGTATTGTGTGACTAATACACCTACTGCCTTATACTTACCCTCAGTTCAAACAAGTATTGTGTGACTAATACACCTACTGCCTTATACTTACCCTCAGTTCAGACAAGTATTGTGTGACGAACACACCTACTGCCTTATACTTACCCTCAGTTCAGACAAGTATTGTGTGACTAATACACCTACTACCTTATACTTACCCTCAGTTCAGACAAGTATTGTGTGACTAATACACCTACTGCCTTATACTTACCCTCAGTTCAAACAAGTATTGTGTGACTAATACACCTACTCCCTTATACTTACCCTCAGTTCAGACAAGTATTGTGTGACTAATACACCTACTGCCTTATACTTACCCTCCGTTCAGACAAGTATTGTGTGACTAATACACCTACTGCCTTATACTTACCCTCAGTTCAGACAAGTATTGTGTGACTAATACACCTACTACCTTATACTTACCCTCAGTTCAGACAAGTATTGTGTGACTAATACACCTACTGCCTTATACTTACCCTCAGTTCAAACAAGTATTGTGTGACTAACACACCTACTGCCTTATACTTACCCTCAGTTCAGACAAGTATTGTGTGACGAACACACCTACTGCCTTATACTTACCCTCAGTTCAGACAAGTATTGTGTGACTAATACACCTACTGCCTTATACTTACACTCAGATCAGACAAGTATTGTGTGACTAATACACCTACTCCCTTATACTTACCCTCAGTTCAGACAAGTATTGTGTGACTAATACACCTACTGCCTTATACTTACCCTCAGTTCAAACAAGTATTGTGTGACTAATACACCTACTCCCTTATACTTACCCTCAGATCAGACAAGTATTGTGTGACTAATACACCTACTGCCTTATACTTACCCTCAGTTCAAACAAGTATTGTGTGACTAATACACCTACTCCCTTATACTTACCCTCAGTTCAGACAAGTATTGTGTGACTAATAAACCTACTGCCTTATACTTACCCTCAGTTCAGACAAGTATTGTGTGACTAATACACCTACTGCCTTATACTTACCCTCAGTTCAGACAAGTATTGTGTGACGAACACACCTACTGCCTTATACTTACCCTCAGTTCAGACAAGTATTGTGTGACTAATACACCTACTCCCTTATACTTACCCTCAGTTCAGACAAGTATTGTGTGACTAATACACCTACTGCCTTATACTTACCCTCAGTTCAGACAAGTATTGTGTGACTAATACACCTACTGCCTTATACTTACCCTCAGTTCAGACAAGTATTGTGTGACGAACACACCTACTGCCTTATACTTACCCTCAGTTCAAACAAGTATTGTGTGACTAATACACCTACTCCCTTATACTTACCCTCAGTTCAGACAAGTATTGTGTGACTAATACACCTACTGCCTTATACTTACCCTCAGTTCAGACAAGTATTGTGTGACTAATACACCTACTGCCTTATACTTACCCTCAGTTCAGACAAGTATTGTGTGACTAATACATCTACTGCCTTATACTTACCCTCAGTTCAGACAAGTATTGTGTGACTAATACACCTACTCCCTTATACTTACCCTCAGTTCAGACAAGTATTGTGTGACGAACACACCTACTGCCTTATACTTACCCTCAGTTCAGACAAGTATTGTGTGACTAATACACCTACTCCCTTATACTTACCCTCAGTTCAGACAAGTATTGTGTGACTAATACACCTACTGCCTTATACTTACTCTCAGTTCAAACAAGTATTGTGTGACTAATACACCTACTCCCTTATACTTACCCTCAGATCAGACAAGTATTGTGTGACTAATACACCTACTTCCTTATACTTACCCTCAGTTCAGACAAGTATTGTGTGACTAATACACCTACTCCCTTATACTTACCCTCAGTTCAGACAAGTATTGTGTGACTAATACACCTACTGCCTTATACTTACCCTCAGTTCAGACAAGTATTGTGTGACGAACACACCTACTGCCTTATACTTACCCTCAGTTCAGACAAGTATTGTGTGACTAATACACCTACTGCCTTATATTTACCCTCAGTTCAGACAAGTATTGTGTGACTAATACACCTACTGCCTTATACTTACCCTCAGTTCAGACAAGTATTGTGTGACTAATACACCTACTGCCTTATACTTACCCTCAGTTCAGACAAGTATTGTGTGACGAACACACCTACTGCCTTATACTTACCCTCAGTTCAGACAAGTATTGTGTGACGAACACACCTACTGCCTTATACTTACCCTCAGTTCAGACAAGTATTGTGTGACTAACACACCTACTCCCTTATACTTACCCTCAGTTCAGACAAGTATTGTGTGACGAACACACCTACTGCCTTATACTTACCCTCAGTTCAGACAAGTATTGTGTGACGAACACACCTACTCCCTTATACTTACCCTTAGTTCAGACAAGTATTGTGTGACTTATACACCTACTGCCTTATACTTACCCTCAGTTCAGACAAGTATTGTGTGACGAACACACCTACTCCCTTATACTTACCCTCAGTTCAGACAAGTATTGTGTGACGAACACACCTACTGCCTTATACTTACCCTCAGTTCAGACAAGTATTGTGTGACTAATACACCTACTGCCTTATACTAACCCTCAGTTCAGACGGGTATTGTGTGACTAATACACCTACTGCCTTATACTTACCTTCAGTTCAGACAAGTATTGTGTGACTAATACACCTACTGCCTTATACTTACCCTCAGTTCAGACAAGTATTGTGTGACTAACACACCTACTGCCTTATACTTACCCTCAGTTCAGACAAGTATTGTGTGACTAATACACCTACTGCCTTATACTTACCCTCAGTTCAGACAAGTATTGTGTGACTAATACACCTACTGCCTTATACTTACCCTCAGTTCAGACAAGTATTGTTTGACGAACACACCTACTGCCTTATACTTACCCTCAGGTCAGACAAGTATTGTGTGACTAATACACCTACTGCCTTATACTTACCCTCAGGTCAGACAAGTATTGTGTGACTAATACACCTACTGCCTTATACTTACCCTCAGTTCAGACAAGTATTGTGTGACGAACACACCTACTGCCTTATACTTACCCTCAGTTCAGACAAGTATTGTGTGACGAACACACCTACTCCCTTATACTTACCCTCAGTTCAGACAAGTATTGTGTGACGAACACACCTACTGCCTTATACTTACCCTCAGTTCAGACAAGTATTGTGTGACTAATACACCTACTGCCTTATACTTACCCTCAGTTCAGACAAGTATTGTGTGACGAACACACCTACTGCCTTATACTTACCCTCAGTTCAGACAAGTATTGTGTGACGAACACACCTACTGCCTTATACTTACCCTCAGTTCAGACAAGTATTGTGTGACTAATACACCTACTCCCTTATACTTACCCTCAGTTCAAACAAGTATTGTGTGACTAATACACCTACTGCCTTATACTTACCCTCAGTTCAGACAAGTATTGTGTGACGAACACACCTACTGCCTTATACTTACCCTCAGTTCAGACAAGTATTGTGTGACTAATACACCTACTCCCTTATACTTACCCTCAGTTCAAACAAGTATTGTGTGACTAATACACCTACTGCCTTATACTTACCCTCAGTTCAGACAAGTATTGTCTGACGAACACACCTACTACCTTATACTTACCCTCAGTTCAGACAAGTATTGTCTGACGAACACACCTACTCCCTTATACTTACCCTCAGTTCAGACAAGTATTGTGTGACGAACACACCTACTGCCTTATACTTACCCTCAGTTCAGACAAGTATTGTGTGACTAATACACCTACTGCCTTATACTTACCCTCAGTTCAGACAAGTATTGTGTGACTAATACACCTACTGCCTTATACTTACCCTCAGTTCAGACAAGTATTGTGTGACGAACACACCTACTGCCTTATACTTACCCTCAGTTCAGACAAGTATTGTGTGACTAATACACCTACTACCTTATACTTACCCTCAGTTCAGACAAGTATTGTGTGACTAATACACCTACTGCCTTATACTTACCCTCAGTTCAAACAAGTATTGTGTGACGAACACACCTACTGCCTTATACTTACCCTCAGTTCAGACAAGTATTGTGTGACGAACACACCTACTGCCTTATACTTACCCTCAGTTCAGACAAGTATTGTGTGACTAATACACCTACTGCCTTATACTTACCCTCAGTTCAAACAAGTATTGTGTGACTAATACACCTACTGCCTTATACTTACCCTCAGTTCAGACAAGTATTGTGTGACGAACACACCTACTGCCTTATACTTACCCTCAGTTCAGACAAGTATTGTGTGACTAATACACCTACTACCTTATACTTACCCTCAGTTCAGACAAGTATTGTGTGACTAATACACCTACTGCCTTATACTTACCCTCAGTTCAAACAAGTATTGTGTGACTAATACACCTACTCCCTTATACTTACCCTCAGTTCAGACAAGTATTGTGTGACTAATACACCTACTGCCTTATACTTACCCTCCGTTCAGACAAGTATTGTGTGACTAATACACCTACTGCCTTATACTTACCCTCAGTTCAGACAAGTATTGTGTGACTAATACACCTACTACCTTATACTTACCCTCAGTTCAGACAAGTATTGTGTGACTAATACACCTACTGCCTTATACTTACCCTCAGTTCAAACAAGTATTGTGTGACTAATACACCTACTGCCTTATACTTACCCTCAGTTCAGACAAGTATTGTGTGACGAACACACCTACTGCCTTATACTTACCCTCAGTTCAGACAAGTATTGTGTGACTAATACACCTACTGCCTTATACTTACACTCAGATCAGACAAGTATTGTGTGACTAATACACCTACTCCCTTATACTTACCCTCAGTTCAGACAAGTATTGTGTGACTAATACACCTACTGCCTTATACTTACCCTCAGTTCAAACAAGTATTGTGTGACTAATACACCTACTCCCTTATACTTACCCTCAGATCAGACAAGTATTGTGTGACTAATACACCTACTGCCTTATACTTACCCTCAGTTCAAACAAGTATTGTGTGACTAATACACCTACTCCCTTATACTTACCCTCAGTTCAGACAAGTATTGTGTGACTAATAAACCTACTGCCTTATACTTACCCTCAGTTCAGACAAGTATTGTGTGACTAATACACCTACTGCCTTATACTTACCCTCAGTTCAGACAAGTATTGTGTGACGAACACACCTACTGCCTTATACTTACCCTCAGTTCAGACAAGTATTGTGTGACTAATACACCTACTCCCTTATACTTACCCTCAGTTCAGACAAGTATTGTGTGACTAATACACCTACTGCCTTATACTTACCCTCAGTTCAGACAAGTATTGTGTGACTAATACACCTACTGCCTTATACTTACCCTCAGTTCAGACAAGTATTGTGTGACGAACACACCTACTGCCTTATACTTACCCTCAGTTCAAACAAGTATTGTGTGACTAATACACCTACTCCCTTATACTTACCCTCAGTTCAGACAAGTATTGTGTGACTAATACACCTACTGCCTTATACTTACCCTCAGTTCAGACAAGTATTGTGTGACTAATACACCTACTGCCTTATACTTACCCTCAGTTCAGACAAGTATTGTGTGACTAATACATCTACTGCCTTATACTTACCCTCAGTTCAGACAAGTATTGTGTGACTAATACACCTACTGCCTTATACTTACCCTCAGTTCAGACAAGTATTGTGTGACGAACACACCTACTGCCTTATACTTACCCTCAGTTCAGACAAGTATTGTGTGACTAATACACCTACTCCCTTATACTTACCCTCAGTTCAGACAAGTATTGTGTGACTAATACACCTACTGCCTTATACTTACTCTCAGTTCAAACAAGTATTGTGTGACTAATACACCTACTCCCTTATACTTACCCTCAGATCAGACAAGTATTGTGTGACTAATACACCTACTTCCTTATACTTACCCTCAGTTCAGACAAGTATTGTGTGACTAATACACCTACTCCCTTATACTTACCCTCAGTTCAGACAAGTATTGTGTGACTAATACACCTACTGCCTTATACTTACCCTCAGTCCAGACAAGTATTGTGTGACTAATACACCTACTGCCTTATACTTACCCTCAGTCCAGACAAGTATTGTGTGACTAATACACCTACTGCCTTATACTTACCCTCAGTTCAGACAAGTATTGTGTGACTTATACACCTACTACCTTATACTTACCCTCAGTTCAGACAAGTATTGTGTGACTAATACACCTACTCCCTTATACTTACCCTCAGTTCAAACAAGTATTGTGTGACTAATACACCTACTGACTTATACTTACCCTCAGATCAGACAAGTATTGTGTGACTAATACACCTACTGCCTTATACTTACCCTCAGTTCAAACAAGTATTGTGTGACTAATACACCTACTGCCTTATACTTACCCTCAGATCAGACAAGTATTGTGTGACTAATACACCTACTCCCTTATACTTACCCTCAGTTCAAACAAGTATTGTGTGACTAATACACCTACTGCCTTATACTTACCCTCAGATCAGACAAGTATTGTGTGACTAATACACCTACTCCCTTATACTTACCCTCAGTTCAAACAAGTATTGTGTGACTAATACACCTACTGCCTTATACTTACCCTCAGTTCAAACAAGTATTGTGTGACTAATACACCTACTCCCTTATACTTACCCTCAGTTCAAACAAGTATTGTGTGACTAATACACCTACTGCCTTATACTTACCCTCAGATCAGACAAGTATTGTGTGACTAATACACCTACTCCCTTATACTTACCCTCAGTTCAGACAAGTATTGTGTGACGAACACACCTACTGCCTTATACTTACCCTCAGTTCAGACAAGTATTGTGTGACGAACACACCTACTGCCTTATACTTACCCTCAGTTCAGACAAGTATTGTGTGACTAATACACCTACTACCTTATACTTACCCTCAGTTCAGACAAGTATTGTGTGACTAATACACCTACTGCCTTATACTTACCCTCAGTTCAGACAAGTATTGTGTGACTAATACACCTACTGCCTTATACTTACCCTCAGTTCAGACAAGTATTGTGTGACGAACACACCTACTGCCTTATACTTACCCTCAGTTCAGACAAGTATTGTGTGACGAACACACCTACTGCCTTATACTTACCCTCAGTTCAGACAAGTATTGTGTGACGAACACACCTACTCCCTTATACTTACCCTCAGTTTAGACAAGTATTGTGTGACGAACACACCTACTGCCTTATACTTACACTCAGTTCAGACAAGTATTGTGTGACTAATACACCTACTGCCTTATACTTACCCTCAGTTCAAACAAGTATTGTGTGACTAATACACCTACTGCCTTATACTTACCCTCAGTTCAGACAAGTATTGTGTGACGAACACACCTACTGCCTTATACTTACCCTCAGTTCAGACAAGTATTGTGTGACTAATACACCTACTCCCTTATACTTACCCTCAGTTCAAACAAGTATTGTGTGACTAATACACCTACTGCCTTATACTTACCCTCAGTTCAGACAAGTATTGTCTGACGAACACACCTACTACCTTATACTTACCCTCAGTTCAGACAAGTATTGTCTGACGAACACACCTACTCCCTTATACTTACCCTCAGTTCAGACAAGTATTGTGTGACGAACACACCTACT
Organism: Sipunculus nudus; assembly: GCA_026874595.1. NCBI lineage: Eukaryota > Metazoa > Annelida > Sipuncula > Golfingiida > Sipunculidae > Sipunculus > Sipunculus nudus. Next base: position 679,279 of record CM049308.1, read on the forward strand.
GCCTTATACTTACCCTCAGTTCAGACAAGTATTGTGTGACTAATACACCTACTGCCTTATACTTACCCTCAGTTCAGACAAGTATTGTGTGACTAATACACCTACTGCCTTATACTTACCCTCAGTTCAGACAAGTATTGTGTGACGAACACACCTACTGCCTTATACTTACCCTCAGTTCAGACAAGTATTGTGTGACTAATACACCTACTACCTTATACTTACCCTCAGTTCAGACAAGTATTGTGTGACTAATACACCTACTGCCTTATACTTACCCTCAGTTCAAACAAGTATTGTGTGACTAATACACCTACTCCCTTATACTTACCCTCAGTTCAGACAAGTATTGTGTGACTAATACACCTACTGCCTTATACTTACCCTCAGTTCAGACAAGTATTGTGTGACTAATACACCTACTGCCTTATACTTACCCTCAGTTCAGACAAGTATTGTGTGACTAATACACCTACTACCTTATACTTACCCTCAGTTCAGACAAGTATTGTGTGACTAATACACCTACTGCCTTATACTTACCCTCAGTTCAAACAAGTATTGTGTGACTAATACACCTACTGCCTTATACTTACCCTCAGTTCAGACAAGTATTGTGTGACGAACACACCTACTGCCTTATACTTACCCTCAGTTCAGACAAGTATTGTGTGACTAATACACCTACTGCCTTATACTTACCCTCAGATCAGACAAGTATTGTGTGACTAATACACCTACTCCCTTATGCTTACCCTCAGTTCAAACAAGTATTGTGTGACTAATACACCTACTCCCTTATACTTACCCTCAGTTCAGACAAGTATTGTGTGACGAACACACCTACTCCCTTATACTTACCCTCAGTTCAGACAAGTATTGTGTGACTAATACACCTACTCCCTTATACTTACCCTCAGTTCAGACAAGTATTGTGTGACTAATACACCTACTGCCTTATACTTACCCTCAGTTCAGACAAGTATTGTGTGACTAATACACCTACTACCTTATACTTACCCTCAGTTCAGACAAGTATTGTGTGACTAATACACCTACTGCCTTATACTTACCCTCAGTTCAGACAAGTATTGTGTGACTAATACACCAACTGCCTTATACTTACCCTCAGTTCAGACAAGTATTGTGTGACTAATACACCAACTGCCTTATACTTACCCTCAGTTCAGACCAGTATTGTGTGACTAATACACCTACTGCCTTATACTTACCCTCAGTTCAGACCAGTATTGTGTGACTAATACATCTACTGCCTTATACTTACCCTCAGTTCAGACAAGTATTGTGTGACTAATACACCTACTCCCTTATACTTACCCTCAGTTCAGACAAGTATTGTGTGACGAACACACCTACTGCCTTATACTTACCCTCAGTTCAGACAAGTATTGTGTGACTAATACACCTACTCCCTTATACTTACCCTCAGTTCAGACAAGTATTGTGTGACTAATACACCTACTGCCTTATACTTACTCTCAGTTCAAACAAGTATTGTGTGACTAATACACCTACTCCCTTATACTTACCCTCAGATCAGACAAGTATTGTGTGACTAATACACCTACTTCCTTATACTTACCCTCAGTTCAGACAAGTATTGTGTGACTAATACACCTACTCCCTTATACTTACCCTCAGTTCAGACAAGTATTGTGTGACTAATACACCTACTGCCTTATACTTACCCTCAGTTCAGACAAGTATTGTGTGACTAATACACCTACTGCCTTATACTTACCCTCAGTCCAGACAAGTATTGTGTGACTAATACACCTACTGCCTTATACTTACCCTCAGTTCAGACAAGTATTGTGTGACTAATACACCTACTACCTTATACTTACCCTCAGTTCAGACAAGTATTGTGTGACTAATACACCTACTCCCTTATACTTACCCTCAGTTCAAACAAGTATTGTGTGACTAATACACCTACTGCCTTATACTTACCCTCAGATCAGACAAGTATTGTGTGACTAATACACCTACTCCCTTATACTTACCCTCAGTTCAAACAAGTATTGTGTGACTAATACACCTACTGCCTTATACTTACCCTCAGATCAGACAAGTATTGTGTGACTAATACACCTACTCCCTTATACTTACCCTCAGTTCAAACAAGTATTGTGTGACTAATACACCTACTGCCTTATACTTACCCTCAGATCAGACAAGTATTGTGTGACTAATACACCTACTCCCTTATACTTACCCTCAGTTCAAACAAGTATTGTGTGACTAATACACCTACTGCCTTATACTTACCCTCAGTTCAAACAAGTATTGTGTGACTAATACACCTACTCCCTTATACTTACCCTCAGTTCAAACAAGTATTGTGTGACTAATACACCTACTGCCTTATACTTACCCTCAGATCAGACAAGTATTGTGTGACTAATACACCTACTCCCTTATACTTACCCTCAGTTCAGACAAGTATTGTGTGACGAACACACCTACTGCCTTATACTTACCCTCAGTTCAGACAAGTATTGTGTGACGAACACACCTACTGCCTTATACTTACCCTCAGTTCAGACAAGTATTGTGTGACTAATACACCTACTACCTTATACTTACCCTCAGTTCAGACAAGTATTGTGTGACTAATACACCTACTGCCTTATACTTACCCTCAGTTCAGACAAGTATTGTGTGACTAATACACCTACTGCCTTATACTTACCCTCAGTTCAGACAAGTATTGTGTGACGAACACACCTACTGCCTTATACTTACCCTCAGTTCAGACAAGTATTGTGTGACGAACACACCTACTGCCTTATACTTACCCTCAGTTCAGACAAGTATTGTGTGACTAATACACCTACTGCCTTATATTTACCCTCAGTTCAGACAAGTATTGTGTGACTAATACACCTACTGCCTTATACTTACCCTCAGTTCAGACAAGTATTGTGTGACTAATACACCTACTGCCTTATACTTACCCTCAGTTCAGACAAGTATTGTGTGACGAACACACCTACTGCCTTATACTTAACCTCAGTTCAGACAAGTATTGTGTGACGAACACACCTACTGCCTTATACTTACCCTCAGTTCAGACAAGTATTGTGTGACTAACACACCTACTCCCTTATACTTACCCTCAGTTCAGACAAGTATTGTGTGACTTATACACCTACTGCCTTATACTTACCCTCAGTTCAGACAAGTATTGTGTGACTTATACACCTACTGCCTTATACTTACCCTCAGTTCAGACAAGTATTGTGTGACTAATACACCTACTGCCTTATACTTACCCTCAGTTCAGACAGGTATTGTGTGACTAATACACCTACTGCCTTATACTTACCCTCAGTTCAGACAAGTATTGTGTGACTAATACACCTACTGCCTTATACTTACCCTCAGTTCAGACAAGTATTGTGTGACGAACACACCTACTGCCTTATACTTACCCTCAGTTCAGACAAGTATTGTGTGACGAATACACCTACTGCCTTATACTTACCCTCAGTTCAGACAAGTATTGTGTGACGAACACACCTACTACCTTATACTTACCCTCAGTTTAGACAAGTATTGTCTGACGAACACACCTACTCCCTTATACTTACCCTCAGTTCAGACAAGTATTGTGTGACGAACACACCTACTGCCTTATACTTACCCTCAGTTCAGACAAGTATTGTGTGACTAATACACCTACTGCCTTATACTTTCCCTCAGTTCAGACAAGTATTGTGTGACTAATACACCTACTGCCTTATACTTACCCTCAGTTCAGACAAGTATTGTGTGACGAACACACCTACTGCCTTATACTTACCCTCAGTTCAGACAAGTATTGTGTGACTAATACACCTACTACCTTATACTTACCCTCAGTTCAGACAAGTATTGTGTGACTAATACACCTACTGCCTTATACTTACCCTCAGTTCAAACAAGTATTGTGTGACTAATACACCTACTCCCTTATACTTACCCTCAGTTCAAACAAGTATTGTGTGACTAATACACCTACTGCCTTATACTTACCCTCAGATCAGACAAGTATTGTGTGACTAATACACCTACTCCCTTATACTTACCCTCAGTTCAGACAAGTATTGTGTGACAAATACACCTACTCCCTTATACTTACCCTCAGTTCAGACAAGTATTGTGTGACGAACACACCTACTGCCTTATACTTACCCTCAGTTCAGACAAGTATTGTGTGACGAACACACCTACTGCCTTATACTTACCCTCAGTTCAGACAAGTATTGTGTGACTAATACATCTACTGCCTTATACTTACCCTCAGTTCAGACAAGTATTGTGTGACTAATACACCTACTGCCTTATACTTACCCTCAGTTCAGACAAGTATTGTGTGACTAATACACCTACTGCCTTATACTTACCCTCAGTTCAGACAAGTATTGTGTGACGAACACACCTACTGCCTTATACTTACCCTCAGTTCAGACAAGTATTGTGTGACTAATACACCTACTACCTTATACTTACCCTCAGTTCAGACAAGTATTGTGTGACTAAGACACCTACTGCCTTATACTTACCCTCAGTTCAGACAAGTATTGTGTGACTAAGACACCTACTGCCTTATACTTACCCTCAGTTCAGACAAGTATTGTGTGACGAACACACCTACTGCCTTATACTTCCCTCAGTTCAGACAAGTATTTTGTGACTAATACACCTACTGCCTTATACTTACCCTCAGTTCAGACAAGTATTTTGTGAATAATACACCTACTGCCTTATACTTACCCTCAGTTCAGACAAGTATTGTGTGACTAATACACCTACTGCCTTATACTTCCCTCAGTTCAGACAAGTATTGTGTGACTAATACACCTACTGCCTTATACTTACCCTCAGTTCAGACAAGTATTGTGTGACTAATACACCTACTGCCTTATACTTACCCTCAGTTCAGACAAGTATTGTGTGACTAATACACCTACTGCCTTATACTTTCCCTCACTTCAGACAAGTATTGTGTGACTAATTCACCTACTGCCTTATACTTACCCTCAGTTCAGACAAGTATTGTGTGACTAATTCACCTACTGCCTTATACTTCCCTCAGTTCAGACAAGTATTGTGTGACTAATACACCTACTGCCTTATACTTACCCTCAGTTCAGACAAGTATTGTGTGACGAACACACCTACTGCTTATACTTACCCTCAGTTCAGACAAGTATTGTGTGACTAATACACCTACTGCCTTATACTTACCCTCAGTTCAGACAAGTATTGTGTGACGAACACACCTACTGCCTTATACTTACCCTCAGTTCAGACAAGTATTGTGTGACTAATACACCTACTGCCTTATACTTACCCTCAGTTCAGACAAGTATTGTGTGACGAACACACCTACTGCCTTATACTTACCCTCAGTTCAGACAAGTATTGTGTGACTAATACACCTACTACCTTATACTTACCCTCAGTTCAGACAAGTATTGTGTGACTAAGACACCTACTGCCTTATACTTACCCTCAGTTCAGACAAGTATTGTGTGACTAAGACACCTACTGCCTTATACTTACCCTCAGTTCAGACAAGTATTGTGTGACGAACACACCTACTGCCTTATACTTCCCTCAGTTCAGACAAGTATTTTGTGACTAATACACCTACTGCCTTATACTTACCCTCAGTTCAGACAAGTATTTTGTGAATAATACACCTACTGCCTTATACTTACCCTCAGTTCAGACAAGTATTGTGTGACTAATACACCTACTGCCTTATACTTCCCTCAGTTCAGACAAGTATTGTGTGACTAATACACCTACTGCCTTATACTTACCCTCAGTTCAGACAAGTATTGTGTGACTAATACACCTACTGCCTTATACTTACCCTCAGTTCAGACAAGTATTGTGTGACTAATACACCTACTGCCTTATACTTACCCTCAGTTCAGACAAGTATTGTGTGACTAATTCACCTACTGCCTTATACTTACCCTCAGTTCAGACAAGTATTGTGTGACTAATTCACCTACTGCCTTATACTTCCCTCAGTTCAGACAAGTATTGTGTGACTAATACACCTACTGCCTTATACTTACCCTCAGTTCAGACAAGTATTGTGTGACGAACACACCTACTGCTTATACTTACCCTCAGTTCAGACAAGTATTGTGTGACTAATACACCTACTGCCTTATACTTACCATCAGTTCAGACAAGTATTGTGTGACGAACACACCTACTGCCTTATACTTACCCTCAGTTCAGACAAGTATTGTGTGACTAATACACCTACTACCTTATACTTACCCTCAGTTCAGACAAGTATTGTGTGACTTATACACCTACTGCCTTATACTTACCCTCAGTTCAGACAAGTATTGTGTGACTTATACACCTACTGCCTTATACTTACCCTCAGTTCAGACAAGTATTGTGTGACTAATACACCTACTGCCTTATACTTACCCTCAGTTCAGACAGGTATTGTGTGACTAATACACCTACTGCCTTATACTTACCCTCAGTTCAGACAAGTATTGTGTGACTAATACACCTACTGCCTTATACTTACCCTCAGTTCAGACAAGTATTGTGTGACTAATACACCTACTGCCTTATACTTACCCCCAGTTCAGACAAGTATTGTGTGACTAAGACACCTACTGCCTTATACTTACCCTCAGTTCAGACAAGTATTGTGTGACTAATACACCTACTGCCTTATACTTACCCTCAGTTCAGACAAGTATTGTGTGACGAACACACCTACTGCCTTATACTTACCCTCAGGTCAGACAAGTATTGTGTGACTAATACACCTACTGCCTTATACTTACCCTCAGGTCAGACAAGTATTGTGTGACTAATACACCTACTGCCTTATACTTACCCTCAGTTCAGACAAGTATTGTATGACGAACACACCTACTGCCTTATACTTACCCTCAGTTCAGACAAGTATTGTCTGACGAACACACCTACTCCCTTATACTTACCCTCAGTTCAGACAAGTATTGTGTGACGAACACACCTACTGCCTTATACTTACCCTCAGTTCAGACAAGTATTGTGTGACTAATACACCTACTGCCTTATACTTACCCTCAGTTCAGACAAGTATTGTGTGACGAACACACCTACTGCCTTATACTTACCCTCAGTTCAGACAAGTATTGTGTGACGAATACACCTACTGCCTTATACTTACCCTCAGTTCAGACAAGTATTGTGTGACGAACACACCTACTACCTTATACTTACCCTCAGTTTAGACAAGTATTGTCTGACGAACACACCTACTCCCTTATACTTACCCTCAGTTCAGACAAGTATTGTGTGACGAACACACCTACTGCCTTATACTTACCCTCAGTTCAGACAAGTATTGTGTGACTAATACACCTACTGCCTTATACTTTCCCTCAGTTCAGACAAGTATTGTGTGACTAATACACCTACTGCCTTATACTTACCCTCAGTTCAGACAAGTATTGTGTGACGAACACACCTACTGCCTTATACTTACCCTCAGTTCAGACAAGTATTGTGTGACTAATACACCTACTACCTTATACTTACCCTCAGTTCAGACAAGTATTGTGTGACTAATACACCTACTGCCTTATACTTACCCTCAGTTCAAACAAGTATTGTGTGACTAATACACCTACTCCCTTATACTTACCCTCAGTTCAAACAAGTATTGTGTGACTAATACACCTACTGCCTTATACTTACCCTCAGATCAGACAAGTATTGTGTGACTAATACACCTACTCCCTTATACTTACCCTCAGTTCAGACAAGTATTGTGTGACAAATACACCTACTCCCTTATACTTACCCTCAGTTCAGACAAGTATTGTGTGACGAACACACCTACTGCCTTATACTTACCCTCACTTCAGATAAGTATTGTGTGACGAACACACCTACTGCCTTATACTTACCCTCAGTTCAGACAAGTATTGTGTGACTAATACATCTACTGCCTTATACTTACCCTCAGTTCAGACAAGTATTGTGTGACTAATACACCTACTGCCTTATACTTACCCTCAGTTCAGACAAGTATTGTGTGACTAATACACCTACTGCCTTATACTTACCCTCAGTTCAGACAAGTATTGTGTGACGAACACACCTACTGCCTTATACTTACCCTCAGTTCAGACAAGTATTGTGTGACTAATACACCTACTACCTTATACTTACCCTCAGTTCAGACAAGTATTGTGTGACTAAGACACCTACTGCCTTATACTTACCCTCAGTTCAGACAAGTATTGTGTGACTAAGACACCTACTGCCTTATACTTACCCTCAGTTCAGACAAGTATTGTGTGACGAACACACCTACTGCCTTATACTTCCCTCAGTTCAGACAAGTATTTTGTGACTAATACACCTACTGCCTTATACTTACCCTCAGTTCAGACAAGTATTTTGTGAATAATACACCTACTGCCTTATACTTACCCTCAGTTCAGACAAGTATTGTGTGACTAATACACCTACTGCCTTATACTTCCCTCAGTTCAGACAAGTATTGTGTGACTAATACACCTACTGCCTTATACTTCCCTCAGTTCAGACAAGTATTGTGTGACTAATACACCTACTGCCTTATACTTACCCTCAGTTCAGACAAGTATTGTGTGACTAATACACCTACTGCCTTATACTTACCCTCAGTTCAGACAAGTATTGTGTGACTAATACACCTACTGCCTTATACTTACCCTCAGTTCAGACAAGTATTGTGTGACTAATTCACCTACTGCCTTATACTTACCCTCAGTTCAGACAAGTATTGTGTGACTAATTCACCTACTGCCTTATACTTCCCTCAGTTCAGACAAGTATTGTGTGACTAATACACCTACTGCCTTATACTTACCCTCAGTTCAGACAAGTATTGTGTGACGAACACACCTACTGCTTATACTTACCCTCAGTTCAGACAAGTATTGTGTGACTAATACACCTACTGCCTTATACTTACCCTCAGTTCAGACAAGTATTGTGTGACGAACACACCTACTGCCTTATACTTACCCTCAGTTCAGACAAGTATTGTGTGACTAATACACCTACTGCCTTATACTTACCCTCAGTTCAGACAAGTATTGTGTGACGAACACACCTACTGCCTTATACTTACCCTCAGTTCAGACAAGTATTGTGTGACTAATACACCTACTACCTTATACTTACCCTCAGTTCAGACAAGTATTGTGTGACTAAGACACCTACTGCCTTATACTTACCCTCAGTTCAGACAAGTATTGTGTGACTAAGACACCTACTGCCTTATACTTACCCTCAGTTCAGACAAGTATTGTGTGACGAACACACCTACTGCCTTATACTTCCCTCAGTTCAGACAAGTATTTTGTGACTAATACACCTACTGCCTTATACTTACCCTCAGTTCAGACAAGTATTTTGTGAATAATACACCTACTGCCTTATACTTACCCTCAGTTCAGACAAGTATTGTGTGACTAATACACCTACTGCCTTATACTTCCCTCAGTTCAGACAAGTATTGTGTGACTAATACACCTACTGCCTTATACTTACCCTCAGTTCAGACAAGTATTGTGTGACTAATACACCTACTGCCTTATACTTACCCTCAGTTCAGACAAGTATTGTGTGACTAATACACCTACTGCCTTATACTTACCCTCAGTTCAGACAAGTATTGTGTGACTAATTCACCTACTGCCTTATACTTACCCTCAGTTCAGACAAGTATTGTGTGACTAATTCACCTACTGCCTTATACTTCCCTCAGTTCAGACAAGTATTGTGTGACTAATACACCTACTGCCTTATACTTACCCTCAGTTCAGACAAGTATTGTGTGACGAACACACCTACTGCTTATACTTACCCTCAGTTCAGACAAGTATTGTGTGACTAATACACCTACTGCCTTATACTTACCCTCAGTTCAGACAAGTATTGTGTGACGAACACACCTACTGCCTTATACTTACCCTCAGTTCAGACAAGTATTGTGTGACTAATACACCTACTACCTTATACTTACCCTCAGTTCAGACAAGTATTGTGTGACTAATACACCTACTGCCTTATACTTACCCTCAGTTCAGACAAGTATTGTGTGACTAATACACCTACTGCCTTATACTTACCCTCAGTTCAGACAAGTATTGTGTGACGAACACACCTACTGCCTTATACTTACCCTCAGTTCAGACAAGTATTGTGTGACGAACACACCTACTGCCTTATACTTACCCTCAGTTCAGACAAGTATTGTGTGACGAACACACCTACTGCCTTATACTTACCCTCAGTTCAGACAAGTATTGTGTGACGAACACACCTACTGCCTTATACTTACCCTCAGTTCAGACAAGTATTGTGTGACTAATACACCTACTGCCTTATACTTACCCTCAGTTCAAACAAGTATTGTGTGACTAATACACCTACTGCCTTATACTTACCCTCAGTTCAGACAAGTATTGTGTGACGAACACACCTACTGCCTTATACTTACCCTCAGTTCAGACAAGTATTGTGTGACTAATACACCTACTCCCTTATACTTACCCTCAGTTCAAACAAGTATTGTGTGACTAATACACCTACTGCCTTATACTTACCCTCAGTTCAGACAAGTATTGTGTGACTAATACACCTACTGCCTTATACTTACCCTCAGTTCAGACAAGTATTGTGTGACTAATACACCTACTGCCTTATACTTACCCTCAGTTCAGACAAGTATTGTGTGACGAACACACCTACTGCCTTATACTTACCCTCAGTTCAGACAAGTATTGTGTGACGAACACACCTACTGCCTTATACTTACCCTCAGTTCAGACAAGTATTGTGTGACGAACACACCTACTGCCTTATACTTACCCTCAGTTCAGACAAGTATTGTGTGACGAACACACCTACTGCCTTATACTTACCCTCAGTTCAGACAAGTATTGTGTGACTAATACACCTACTGCCTTATACTTACCCTCAGTTCAAACAAGTATTGTGTGACTAATACACCTACTGCCTTATACTTACCCTCAGTTCAGACAAGTATTGTGTGACGAACACACCTACTGCCTTATACTTACCCTCAGTTCAGACAAGTATTGTGTGACTAATACACCTACTGCCTTATACTTACCCTCAGTTCAAACAAGTATTGTGTGACTAATACACCTACTCCCTTATACTTACCCTCAGATCAGACAAGTATTGTGTGACTAATACACCTACTGCCTTATACTTACCCTCAGTTCAAACAAGTATTGTGTGACTAATACACCTACTCCCTTATACTTACCCTCAGTTCAGACAAGTATTGTGTGACTAATACACCTACTGCCTTATACTTACCCTCAGTTCAGACAAGTATTGTGTGACTAATACACCTACTGCCTTATACTTACCCTCAGTTCAGACAAGTATTGTGTGACGAACACACCTACTGCCTTATACTTACCCTCAGTTCAGACAAGTATTGTGTGACTAATACACCTACTCCCTTATACTTACCCTCAGTTCAGACAAGTATTGTGTGACTAATACACCTACTGCCTTATACTTACCCTCAGTTCAGACAAGTATTGTGTGACTAATACACCTACTGCCTTATACTTACCCTCAGTTCAGACAAGTATTGTGTGACGAACACACCTACTGCCTTATACTTACCCTCAGTTCAAACAAGTATTGTGTGACTAATACACCTACTCCCTTATACTTACCCTCAGTTCAGACAAGTATTGTGTGACTAATACACCTACTGCCTTATACTTACCCTCAGTTCAGACAAGTATTGTGTGACTAATACACCTACTGCCTTATACTTACCCTCAGTTCAGACAAGTATTGTGTGACTAATACATCTACTGCCTTATACTTACCCTCAGTTCAGACAAGTATTGTGTGACTAATACACCTACTCCCTTATACTTACCCTCAGTTCAGACAAGTATTGTGTGACGAACACACCTACTGCCTTATACTTACCCTCAGTTCAGACAAGTATTGTGTGACTAATACACCTACTCCCTTATACTTACCCTCAGTTCAGACAAGTATTGTGTGACTAATACACCTACTGCCTTATACTTACTCTCAGTTCAAACAAGTATTGTGTGACTAATACACCTACTCCCTTATACTTACCCTCAGATCAGACAAGTATTGTGTGACTAATACACCTACTTCCTTATACTTACCCTCAGTTCAGACAAGTATTGTGTGACTAATACACCTACTCCCTTATACTTACCCTCAGTTCAGACAAGTATTGTGTGACTAATACACCTACTGCCTTATACTTACCCTCAGTTCAGACAAGTATTGTGTGACTAATACACCTACTGCCTTATACTTACCCTCAGTCCAGACAAGTATTGTGTGACTAATACACCTACTGCCTTATACTTACCCTCAGTTCAGACAAGTATTGTGTGACTAATACACCTACTACCTTATACTTACCCTCAGTTCAGACAAGTATTGTGTGACTAATACACCTACTCCCTTATACTTACCCTCAGTTCAAACAAGTATTGTGTGACTAATACACCTACTGCCTTATACTTACCCTCAGATCAGACAAGTATTGTGTGACTAATACACCTACTCCCTTATACTTACCCTCAGTTCAAACAAGTATTATGTGACTAATACACCTACTGCCTTATACTTACCCTCAGATCAGACAAGTATTGTGTGACTAATACACCTACTCCCTTATACTTACCCTCAGTTCAAACAAGTATTGTGTGACTAATACACCTACTGCCTTATACTTACCCTCAGATCAGACAAGTATTGTGTGACTAATACACCTACTCCCTTATACTTACCCTCAGTTCAAACAAGTATTGTGTGACTAATACACCTACTGCCTTATACTTACCCTCAGTTCAAACAAGTATTGTGTGACTAATACACCTACTCCCTTATACTTACCCTCAGTTCAAACAAGTATTGTGTGACTAATACACCTACTGCCTTATACTTACCCTCAGATCAGACAAGTATTGTGTGACTAATACACCTACTCCCTTATACTTACCCTCAGTTCAGACAAGTATTGTGTGACGAACACACCTACTGCCTTATACTTACCCTCAGTTCAGACAAGTATTGTGTGACGAACACACCTACTGCCTTATACTTACCCTCAGTTCAGACAAGTGTTGTGTGACTAATACACCTACTACCTTATACTTACCCTCAGTTCAGACAAGTATTGTGTGACTAATACACCTACTGCCTTATACTTACCCTCAGTTCAGACAAGTATTGTGTGACTAATACACCTACTGCCTTATACTTACCCTCAGATCAGACAAGTATTGTGTGACTAATACACCTACTCCCTTATGCTTACCCTCAGTTCAGACAAGTATTGTGTGACTAATACACCTACTGCCTTATACTTACCCTCAGTTCAAACAAGTATTGTGTGACTAATACACCTACTCCCTTATACTTACCCTCAGATCAGACAAGTATTGTGTGACTAATACACCTACTGCCTTATACTTACCCTCAGTTCAAACAAGTATTGTGTGACTAATACACCTACTCCCTTATACTTACCCTCAGTTCAGACAAGTATTGTCTGACGAACACACCTACTCCCTTATACTTACCCTCAGTTCAGACAAGTATTGTGTGACGAACACACCTACTGCCTTATACTTACCCTCAGTTCAGACAAGTATTGTGTGACTAATACACCTACTGCCTTATACTTACCCTCAGTTCAGACAAGTATTGTGTGACTAATACACCTACTGCCTTATACTTACCCTCAGTTCAGACAAGTATTGTGTGACGAACACACCTACTGCCTTATACTTACCCTCAGTTCAGACAAGTATTGTGTGACTAATACACCTACTACCTTATACTTACCCTCAGTTCAGACAAGTATTGTGTGACTAATACACCTACTGCCTTATACTTACCCTCAGTTCAAACAAGTATTGTGTGACTAATACACCTACTCCCTTATACTTACCCTCAGTTCAGACAAGTATTGTGTGACTAATACACCTACTGCCTTATACTTACCCTCAGTTCAGACAAGTATTGTGTGACTAATACACCTACTGCCTTATACTTACCCTCAGTTCAGACAAGTATTGTGTGACTAATACACCTACTACCTTATACTTACCCTCAGTTCAGACAAGTATTGTGTGACTAATACACCTACTGCCTTATACTTACCCTCAGTTCAAACAAGTATTGTGTGACTAATACACCTACTGCCTTATACTTACCCTCAGTTCAGACAAGTATTGTGTGACGAACACACCTACTGCCTTATACTTACCCTCAGTTCAGACAAGTATTGTGTGACTAATACACCTACTGCCTTATACTTACCCTCAGATCAGACAAGTATTGTGTGACTAATACACCTACTCCCTTATGCTTACCCTCAGTTCAGACAAGTATTGTGTGACTAATACACCTACTGCCTTATACTTACCCTCAGTTCAAACAAGTATTGTGTGACTAATACACCTACTCCCTTATACTTACCCTCAGATCAGACAAGTATTGTGTGACTAATACACCTACTGCCTTATACTTACCCTCAGTTCAAACAAGTATTGTGTGACTAATACACCTACTCCCTTATACTTACCCTCAGTTCAGACAAGTATTGTGTGACTAATACACGTACTGCCTTATACTTACCCTCAGTTCAGACAAGTATTGTGTGACTAATACACCTACTGCCTTATACTTACCCTCAGTTCAGACAAGTATTGTGTGACGAACACACCTACTGCCTTATACTTACCCTCAGTTCAGACAAGTATTGTGTGACTAATACACCTACTCCCTTATACTTACCCTCAGTTCAGACAAGTATTGTGTGACTAATACACCTACTGCCTTATACTTACCCTCAGTTCAGACAAGTATTGTGTGACTAATACACCTACTGCCTTATACTTACCCTCAGTTCAGACAAGTATTGTGTGACGAACACACCTACTGCCTTATACTTACCCTCAGTTCAAACAAGTATTGTGTGACTAATACACCTACTCCCTTATACTTACCCTCAGTTCAGACAAGTATTGTGTGACTAATACACCTACTGCCTTATACTTACCCTCAGTTCAGACAAGTATTGTGTGACTAATACACCTACTGCCTTATACTTACCCTCAGTTCAGACAAGTATTGTGTGACTAATACATCTACTGCCTTATACTTACCCTCAGTTCAGACAAGTATTGTGTGACTAATACACCTACTCCCTTATACTTACCCTCAGTTCAGACAAGTATTGTGTGACGAACACACCTACTGCCTTATACTTACCCTCAGTTCAGACAAGTATTGTGTGACTAATACACCTACTGCCTTATACTTACCCTCAGTTCAGACAAGTATTGTGTGACTAATACACCTACTGCCTTATACTTACTCTCAGTTCAAACAAGTATTGTGTGACTAATACACCTACTCCCTTATACTTACCCTCAGATCAGACAAGTATTGTGTGACTAATACACCTACTTCCTTATACTTACCCTCAGTTCAGACAAGTATTGTGTGACTAATACACCTACTCCCTTATACTTACCCTCAGTTCAGACAAGTATTGTGTGACTAATACACCTACTGCCTTATACTTACCCTCAGTTCAGACAAGTATTGTGTGACTAATACACCTACTGCCTTATACTTACCCTCAGTCCAGACAAGTATTGTGTGACTAATACACCTACTGCCTTATACTTACCCTCAGTTCAGACAAGTATTGTGTGACTAATACACCTACTACCTTATACTTACCCTCAGTTCAGACAAGTATTGTGTGACTAATACACCTACTCCCTTATACTTACCCTCAGTTCAAACAAGTATTGTGTGACTAATACACCTACTGCCTTATACTTACCCTCAGATCAGACAAGTATTGTGTGACTAATACACCTACTCCCTTATACTTACCCTCAGTTCAAACAAGTATTGTGTGACTAATACACCTACTGCCTTATACTTACCCTCAGATCAGACAAGTATTGTGTGACTAATACACCTACTCCCTTATACTTACCCTCAGTTCAAACAAGTATTGTGTGACTAATACACCTACTGCCTTATACTTACCCTCAGATCAGACAAGTATTGTGTGACTAATACACCTACTCCCTTATACTTACCCTCAGTTCAAACAAGTATTGTGTGACTAATACACCTACTGCCTTATACTTACCCTCAGTTCAAACAAGTATTGTGTGACTAATACACCTACTCCCTTATACTTACCCTCAGTTCAAACAAGTATTGTGTGACTAATACACCTACTGCCTTATACTTACCCTCAGATCAGACAAGTATTGTGTGACTAATACACCTACTCCCTTATACTTACCCTCAGTTCAGACAAGTATTGTGTGACGAACACACCTACTGCCTTATACTTACCCTCAGTTCAGACAAGTATTGTGTGACGAACACACCTACTGCCTTATACTTACCCTCAGTTCAGACAAGTATTGTGTGACTAATACACCTACTACCTTATACTTACCCTCAGTTCAGACAAGTATTGTGTGACTAATACACCTACTGCCTTATACTTACCCTCAGTTCAGACAAGTATTGTGTGACTAATACACCTACTGCCTTATACTTACCCTCAGTTCAGACAAGTATTGTGTGACGAACACACCTACTGCCTTATACTTACCCTCAGTTCAGACAAGTATTGTGTGACGAACACACCTACTGCCTTATACTTACCCTCAGTTCAGACAAGTATTGTGTGACTAATACACCTACTGCCTTATATTTACCCTCAGTTCAGACAAGTATTGTGTGACTAATACACCTACTGCCTTATACTTACCCTCAGTTCAGACAAGTATTGTGTGACTAATACACCTACTGCCTTATACTTACCCTCAGTTCAGACAAGTATTGTGTGACGAACACACCTACTGCCTTATACTTAACCTCAGTTCAGACAAGTATTGTGTGACGAACACACCTACTGCCTTATACTTACCCTCAGTTCAGACAAGTATTGTGTGACTAACACACCTACTCCCTTATACTTACCCTCAGTTCAAACAAGTATTGTGTGACTAATACACCTACTCCCTTATACTTACCCTCAGTTCAAACAAGTATTGTGTGACTAATACACCTACTGCCTTATACTTACCCTCAGATCAGACAAGTATTGTGTGACTAATACACCTACTCCCTTATACTTACCCTCAGTTCAGACAAGTATTGTGTGACGAACACACCTACTGCCTTATACTTACCCTCAGTTCAGACAAGTATTGTGTGACGAACACACCTACTGCCTTATACTTACCCTCAGTTCAGACAAGTATTGTGTGACTAATACACCTACTACCTTATACTTACCCTCAGTTCAGACAAGTATTGTGTGACTAATACACCTACTGCCTTATACTTACCCTCAGTTCAGACAAGTATTGTGTGACTAATACACCTACTGCCTTATACTTACCCTCAGTTCAGACAAGTATTGTGTGACGAACACACCTACTGCCTTATACTTACCCTCAGTTCAGACAAGTATTGTGTGACGAACACACCTACTGCCTTATACTTACCCTCAGTTCAGACAAGTATTGTGTGACTAATACACCTACTGCCTTATATTTACCCTCAGTTCAGACAAGTATTGTGTGACTAATACACCTACTGCCTTATACTTACCCTCAGTTCAGACAAGTATTGTGTGACTAATACACCTACTGCCTTATACTTACCCTCAGTTCAGACAAGTATTGTGTGACGAACACACCTACTGCCTTATACTTAACCTCAGTTCAGACAAGTATTGTGTGACGAACACACCTACTGCCTTATACTTACCCTCAGTTCAGACAAGTATTGTGTGACTAACACACCTACTCCCTTATACTTACCCTCAGTTCAGACAAGTATTGTGTGACTTATACACCTACTGCCTTATACTTACCCTCAGTTCAGACAAGTATTGTGTGACTTATACACCTACTGCCTTATACTTACCCTCAGTTCAGACAAGTATTGTGTGACTAATACACCTACTGCCTTATACTTACCCTCAGTTCAGACAGGTATTGTGTGACTAATACACCTACTGCCTTATACTTACCCTCAGTTCAGACAAGTATTGTGTGACTAATACACCTACTGCCTTATACTTACCCTCAGTTCAGACAAGTATTGTGTGACTAATACACCTACTGCCTTATACTTACCCCCAGTTCAGACAAGTATTGTGTGACTAATACACCTACTGCCTTATACTTACCCTCAGTTCAGACAAGTATTGTGTGACTAATACACCTACTGCCTTATACTCACCCTCAGTTCAGACAAGTATTGTGTGACGAACACACCTACTGCCTTATACTTACCCTCAGGTCAGACAAGTATTGTGTGACTAATACACCTACTGCCCTATACTTACCCTCAGGTCAGACAAGTATTGTGTGACTAATACACCTACTGCCTTATACTTACCCTCAGTTCAGACAAGTATTGTATGACGAACACACCTACTGCCTTATACTTACCCTCAGTTCAGACAAGTATTGTCTGACGAACACACCTACTCCCTTATACTTACCCTCAGTTCAGACAAGTATTGTGTGACGAACACACCTACTGCCTTATACTTACCCTCAGTTCAGACAAGTATTGTGTGACTAATACACCTACTGCCTTATACTTACCCTCAGTTCAGACAAGTATTGTGTGACGAACACACCTACTGCCTTATACTTACCCTCAGTTCAGACAAGTATTGTGTGACGAATACACCTACTGCCTTATACTTACCCTCAGTTCAGACAAGTATTGTGTGACGAACACACCTACTACCTTATACTTACCCTCAGTTTAGACAAGTATTGTCTGACGAACACACCTACTCCCTTATACTTACCCTCAGTTCAGACAAGTATTGTGTGACGAACACACCTACTGCCTTATACTTACCCTCAGTTCAGACAAGTATTGTGTGACTAATACACCTACTGCCTTATACTTTCCCTCAGTTCAGACAAGTATTGTGTGACTAATACACCTACTGCCTTATACTTACCCTCAGTTCAGACAAGTATTGTGTGACGAACACACCTACTGCCTTATACTTACCCTCAGTTCAGACAAGTATTGTGTGACTAATACACCTACTACCTTATACTTACCCTCAGTTCAGACAAGTATTGTGTGACTAATACACCTACTGCCTTATACTTACCCTCAGTTCAAACAAGTATTGTGTGACTAATACACCTACTCCCTTATACTTACCCTCAGTTCAAACAAGTATTTTGTGACTAATACACCTACTGCCTTATACTTACCCTCAGATCAGACAAGTATTGTGTGACTAATACACCTACTCCCTTATACTTACCCTCAGTTCAGACAAGTATTGTGTGACAAATACACCTACTCCCTTATACTTACCCTCAGTTCAGACAAGTATTGTGTGACGAACACACCTACTGCCTTATACTTACCCTCAGTTCAGACAAGTATTGTGTGACGAACACACCTACTGCCTTATACTTACCCTCAGTTCAGACAAGTATTGTGTGACTAATACATCTACTGCCTTATACTTACCCTCAGTTCAGACAAGTATTGTGTGACTAATACACCTACTGCCTTATACTTACCCTCAGTTCAGACAAGTATTGTGTGACTAATACACCTACTGCCTTATACTTACCCTCAGTTCAGACAAGTATTGTGTGACGAACACACCTACTGCCTTATACTTACCCTCAGTTCAGACAAGTATTGTGTGACTAATACACCTACTACCTTATACTTACCCTCAGTTCAGACAAGTATTGTGTGACTAAGTCACCTACTGCCTTATACTTACCCTCAGTTCAGACAAGTATTGTGTGACTAAGACACCTACTGCCTTATACTTACCCTCAGTTCAGACAAGTATTGTGTGACGAACACACCTACTGCCTTATACTTCCCTCAGTTCAGACAAGTATTTTGTGACTAATACACCTACTGCCTTATACTTACCCTCAGTTCAGACAAGTATTTTGTGAATAATACACCTACTGCCTTATACTTACCCTCAGTTCAGACAAGTATTGTGTGACTAATACACCTACTGCCTTATACTTCCCTCAGTTCAGACAAGTATTGTGTGACTAATACACCTACTGCCTTATACTTACCCTCAGTTCAGACAAGTATTGTGTGACTAATACACCTACTGCCTTATACTTACCCTCAGTTCAGACAAGTATTGTGTGACTAATACACCTACTGCCTTATACTTACCCTCAGTTCAGACAAGTATTGTGTGACTAATTCACCTACTGCCTTATACTTACCCTCAGTTCAGACAAGTATTGTGTGACTAATTCACCTACTGCCTTATACTTCCCTCAGTTCAGACAAGTATTGTGTGACTAATACACCTACTGCCTTATACTTACCATCAGTTCAGAC
Source organism: Sipunculus nudus (assembly GCA_026874595.1). Taxonomy (NCBI): domain Eukaryota; kingdom Metazoa; phylum Annelida; class Sipuncula; order Golfingiida; family Sipunculidae; genus Sipunculus; species Sipunculus nudus. Next base: position 699,796 of record CM049308.1, read on the forward strand.
AAGTATTGTGTGACGAACACACCTACTGCTTATACTTACCCTCAGTTCAGACAAGTATTGTGTGACTAATACACCTACTGCCTTATACTTACCCTCAGTTCAGACAAGTATTGTGTGACTAATACACCTACTGCCTTATACTTACCCTCAGTTCAGACAAGTATTGTGTGACTAATACACCTACTGCCTTATACTTACCCTCAGTTCAGACAAGTATTGTGTGAATAATACACCTACTGCCTTATACTTACCCTCAGTTCAGACAAGTATTGTGTGACTAATTCACCTACTGCCTTATACTTACCCTCAGTTCAGACAAGTATTGTGTGACGAACACACCTACTGCCTTATACTTACCCTCAGTTCAGACAAGTATTGTGTGACTAATACACCTACTGCCTAATACTTACCCTCAGTTCAGACAAGTATTGTGTGACGAAGACACCTACTGCCTTATACTTACCCTCAGTTCAGACAAGTATTGTGTGACTAATACACCTACTACCTTATACTTACCCTCAGTTCAGACAAGTATTGTGTGACCAATACACCTACTGCCTTATACTTACCCTCAGTTCAGACAAGTATTGTGTGACTAATACACCTACTCCCTTATACTCACCCTCAGTTCAAACAAGTATTGTGTGACTAATACACCTACTGCCTTATACTTACCCTCAGTTCAGACAAGTATTGTGTGACGAACACACCTACTGCCTTATACTTACCCTCAGTTCAGACAAGTATTGTGTGACTAATACACCTACTGCCTTATACTTACCCTCAGTTCAGACAAGTATTGTGTGACGAACACACCTACTGCCTTATACTTACCCTCAGTTCAGACAAGTATTGTGTGACTAATACACCTACTACCTTATACTTACCCTCAGTTCAGACAAGTATTGTGTGACTAATACACCTACTCCCTTATACTTACCCTCAGTTCAAACAAGTATTGTGTGACTAATACACCTACTCCCTTATACTTACCCTCAGTTCAAACAAGTATTGTGTGACTAATACACCTACTGCCTTATACTTACCCTCAGATCAGACAAGTATTGTGTGACTAATACACCTACTCCCTTATACTTACCCTCAGTTCAGACAAGTATTGTGTGACGAACACACCTACTGCCTTATACTTACCCTCAGTTCAGACAAGTATTGTGTGACGAACACACCTACTGCCTTATACTTACCCTCAGTTCAGACAAGTATTGTGTGACGAACACACCTACTGCCTTATACTTACCCTCAGTTCAGACAAGTATTGTGTGACTAATACACCTACTGCCTTATACTTACCCTCAGTTCAGACAAGTATTGTGTGACGAACACACCTACTGCCTTATACTTACCCTCAGTTCAGACAAGTATTGTGTGACTAATACACCTACTACCTTATACTTACCCTCAGTTCAGACAAGTATTGTGTGACTAATACACCTACTGCCTTATACTTACCCTCAGTTCAAACAAGTATTGTGTGACTAATACACCTACTCCCTTATACTTACCCTCAGTTCAGACAAGTATTGTGTGACTAATACACCTACTGCCTTATACTTACCCTCAGTTCAGACAAGTATTGTGTGACTAATACACCTACTGCCTTATACTTACCCTCAGTTCAGACAAGTATTGTGTGACTAATACACCTACTACCTTATACTTACCCTCAGTTCAGACAAGGATTGTGTGACTAATACACCTACTGCCTTATACTTACCCTCAGTTCAAACAAGTATTGTGTGACTAATACACCTACTGCCTTATACTTACCCTCAGTTCAGACAAGTATTGTGTGACGAACACACCTACTGCCTTATACTTACCCTCAGTTCAGACAAGTATTGTGTGACTAATACACCTACTGCCTTATACTTACCCTCAGATCAGACAAGTATTGTGTGACTAATACACCTACTCCCTTATGCTTACCCTCAGTTCAGACAAGTATTGTGTGACTAATACACCTACTGCCTTATACTTACCCTCAGTTCAAACAAGTATTGTGTGACTAATACACCTACTCCCTTATACTTACCCTCAGATCAGACAAGTATTGTGTGACTAATACACCTACTGCCTTATACTTACCCTCAGTTCAAACAAGTATTGTGTGACTAATACACCTACTCCCTTATACTTACCCTCAGTTCAGACAAGTATTGTGTGACTAATACACCTACTGCCTTATACTTACCCTCAGTTCAGACAAGTATTGTGTGACTAATACACCTACTGCCTTATACTTACCCTCAGTTCAGACAAGTATTGTGTGACGAACACACCTACTGCCTTATACTTACCCTCAGTTCAGACAAGTATTGTGTGACTAATACACCTACTCCCTTATACTTACCCTCAGTTCAGACAAGTATTGTGTGACTAATACACCTACTGCCTTATACTTACCCTCAGTTCAGACAAGTATTGTGTGACTAATACACCTACTGCCTTATACTTACCCTCAGTTCAGACAAGTATTGTGTGACGAACACACCTACTGCCTTATACTTACCCTCAGTTCAAACAAGTATTGTGTGACTAATACACCTACTCCCTTATACTTACCCTCAGTTCAGACAAGTATTGTGTGACTAATACACCTACTGCCTTATACTTACCCTCAGTTCAGACAAGTATTGTGTGACTAATACACCTACTGCCTTATACTTACCCTTAGTTCAGACAAGTATTGTGTGACTAATACATCTACTGCCTTATACTTACCCTCAGTTCAGACAAGTATTGTGTGACTAATACACCTACTCCCTTATACTTACCCTCAGTTCAGACAAGTATTGTGTGACGAACACACCTACTGCCTTATACTTACCCTCAGTTCAGACAAGTATTGTGTGACTAATACACCTACTGCCTTATACTTACCCTCAGTTCAGACAAGTATTGTGTGACTAATACACCTACTGCCTTATACTTACTCTCAGTTCAAACAAGTATTGTGTGACTAATACACCTACTCCCTTATACTTACCCTCAGATCAGACAAGTATTGTGTGACTAATACACCTACTTCCTTATACTTACCCTCAGTTCAGACAAGTATTGTGTGACTAATACACCTACTCCCTTATACTTACCCTCAGTTCAGACAAGTATTGTGTGACTAATACACCTACTGCCTTATACTTACCCTCAGTTCAGACAAGTATTGTGTGACTAATACACCTACTGCCTTATACTTACCCTCAGTCCAGACAAGTATTGTGTGACTAATACACCTACTGCCTTATACTTACCCTCAGTTCAGACAAGTATTGTGTGACTAATACACCTACTACCTTATACTTACCCTCAGTTCAGACAAGTATTGTGTGACTAATACACCTACTCCCTTATACTTACCCTCAGTTCAAACAAGTATTGTGTGACTAATACACCTACTGCCTTATACTTACCCTCAGATCAGACAAGTATTGTGTGACTAATACACCTACTCCCTTATACTTACCCTCAGTTCAAACAAGTATTGTGTGACTAATACACCTACTGCCTTATACTTACCCTCAGATCAGACAAGTATTGTGTGACTAATACACCTACTCCCTTATACTTACCCTCAGTTCAAACAAGTATTGTGTGACTAATACACCTACTGCCTTATACTTACCCTCAGATCAGACAAGTATTGTGTGACTAATACACCTACTCCCTTATACTTACCCTCAGTTCAAACAAGTATTGTGTGACTAATACACCTACTGCCTTATACTTACCCTCAGTTCAAACAAGTATTGTGTGACTAATACACCTACTCCCTTATACTTACCCTCAGTTCAAACAAGTATTGTGTGACTAATACACCTACTGCCTTATACTTACCCTCAGATCAGACAAGTATTGTGTGACTAATACACCTACTCCCTTATACTTACCCTCAGTTCAGACAAGTATTGTGTGACGAACACACCTACTGCCTTATACTTACCCTCAGTTCAGACAAGTATTGTGTGACGAACACACCTACTGCCTTATACTTACCCTCAGTTCAGACAAGTATTGTGTGACTAATACACCTACTACCTTATACTTACCCTCAGTTCAGACAAGTATTGTGTGACTAATACACCTACTGCCTTATACTTACCCTCAGTTCAGACAAGTATTGTGTGACTAATACACCTACTGCCTTATACTTACCCTCAGTTCAGACAAGTATTGTGTGACGAACACACCTACTGCCTTATACTTACCCTCAGTTCAGACAAGTATTGTGTGACGAACACACCTACTGCCTTATACTTACCCTCAGTTCAGACAAGTATTGTGTGACTAATACACCTACTGCCTTATATTTACCCTCAGTTCAGACAAGTATTGTGTGACTAATACACCTACTGCCTTATACTTACCCTCAGTTCAGACAAGTATTGTGTGACTAATACACCTACTGCCTTATACTTACCCTCAGTTCAGACAAGTATTGTGTGACGAACACACCTACTGCCTTATACTTAACCTCAGTTCAGACAAGTATTGTGTGACGAACCCAGCTACTGCCTTATACTTACCCTGAGTTCAGACAAGTATTGTGTGACTAACACACCTACTCCCTTATACTTACCCTCAGTTCAGACAAGTATTGTGTGACTTATACACCTACTGCCTTATACTTACCCTCAGTTCAGACAAGTATTGTGTGACTTATACACCTACTGCCTTATACTTACCCTCAGTTCAGACAAGTATTGTGTGACTAATACACCTACTGCCTTATACTTACCCTCAGTTCAGACAGGTATTGTGTGACTAATACACCTACTGCCTTATACTTACCCTCAGTTCAGACAAGTATTGTGTGACTAATACACCTACTGCCTTATACTTACCCTCAGTTCAGACAAGTATTGTGTGACTAATACACCTACTGCCTTATACTTACCCCCAGTTCAGACAAGTATTGTGTGACTAATACACCTACTGCCTTATACTTACCCTCAGTTCAGACAAGTATTGTGTGACTAATACACCTACTGCCTTATACTCACCCTCAGTTCAGACAAGTATTGTGTGACGAACACACCTACTGCCTTATACTTACCCTCAGGTCAGACAAGTATTGTGTGACTAATACACCTACTGCCCTATACTTACCCTCAGGTCAGACAAGTATTGTGTGACTAATACACCTACTGCCTTATACTTACCCTCAGTTCAGACAAGTATTGTATGACGAACACACCTACTGCCTTATACTTACCCTCAGTTCAGACAAGTATTGTCTGACGAACACACCTACTCCCTTATACTTACCCTCAGTTCAGACAAGTATTGTGTGACGAACACACCTACTGCCTTATACTTACCCTCAGTTCAGACAAGTATTGTGTGACTAATACACCTACTGCCTTATACTTACCCTCAGTTCAGACAAGTATTGTGTGACGAACACACCTACTGCCTTATACTTACCCTCAGTTCAGACAAGTATTGTGTGACGAATACACCTACTGCCTTATACTTACCCTCAGTTCAGACAAGTATTGTGTGACGAACACACCTACTACCTTATACTTACCCTCAGTTTAGACAAGTATTGTCTGACGAACACACCTACTCCCTTATACTTACCCTCAGTTCAGACAAGTATTGTGTGACGAACACACCTACTGCCTTATACTTACCCTCAGTTCAGACAAGTATTGTGTGACTAATACACCTACTGCCTTATACTTTCCCTCAGTTCAGACAAGTATTGTGTGACTAATACACCTACTGCCTTATACTTACCCTCAGTTCAGACAAGTATTGTGTGACGAACACACCTACTGCCTTATACTTACCCTCAGTTCAGACAAGTATTGTGTGACTAATACACCTACTACCTTATACTTACCCTCAGTTCAGACAAGTATTGTGTGACTAATACACCTACTGCCTTATACTTACCCTCAGTTCAAACAAGTATTGTGTGACTAATACACCTACTCCCTTATACTTACCCTCAGTTCAAACAAGTATTGTGTGACTAATACACCTACTGCCTTATACTTACCCTCAGATCAGACAAGTATTGTGTGACTAATACACCTACTCCCTTATACTTACCCTCAGTTCAGACAAGTATTGTGTGACAAATACACCTACTCCCTTATACTTACCCTCAGTTCAGACAAGTATTGTGTGACGAACACACCTACTGCCTTATACTTACCCTCAGTTCAGACAAGTATTGTGTGACGAACACACCTACTGCCTTATACTTACCCTCAGTTCAGACAAGTATTGTGTGACTAATACATCTACTGCCTTATACTTACCCTCAGTTCAGACAAGTATTGTGTGACTAATACACCTACTGCCTTATACTTACCCTCAGTTCAGACAAGTATTGTGTGACTAATACACCTACTGCCTTATACTTACCCTCAGTTCAGACAAGTATTGTGTGACGAACACACCTACTGCCTTATACTTACCCTCAGTTCAGACAAGTATTGTGTGACTAATACACCTACTACCTTATACTTACCCTCAGTTCAGACAAGTATTGTGTGACTAAGTCACCTACTGCCTTATACTTACCCTCAGTTCAGACAAGTATTGTGTGACTAAGACACCTACTGCCTTATACTTACCCTCAGTTCAGACAAGTATTGTGTGACGAACACACCTACTGCCTTATACTTCCCTCAGTTCAGACAAGTATTTTGTGACTAATACACCTACTGCCTTATACTTACCCTCAGTTCAGACAAGTATTTTGTGAATAATACACCTACTGCCTTATACTTACCCTCAGTTCAGACAAGTATTGTGTGACTAATACACCTACTGCCTTATACTTCCCTCAGTTCAGACAAGTATTGTGTGACTAATACACCTACTGCCTTATACTTACCCTCAGTTCAGACAAGTATTGTGTGACTAATACACCTACTGCCTTATACTTACCCTCAGTTCAGACAAGTATTGTGTGACTAATACACCTACTGCCTTATACTTACCCTCAGTTCAGACAAGTATTGTGTGACTAATTCACCTACTGCCTTATACTTACCCTCAGTTCAGACAAGTATTGTGTGACTAATTCACCTACTGCCTTATACTTCCCTCAGTTCAGACAAGTATTGTGTGACTAATACACCTACTGCCTTATACTTACCCTCAGTTCAGACAAGTATTGTGTGACGAACACACCTACTGCTTATACTTACCCTCAGTTCAGACAAGTATTGTGTGACTAATACACCTACTGCCTTATACTTACCCTCAGTTCAGACAAGTATTGTGTGACTAATACACCTACTGCCTTATACTTACCCTCAGTTCAGACAAGTATTGTGTGACTAATACACCTACTGCCTTATACTTACCCTCAGTTCAGACAAGTATTGTGTGAATAATACACCTACTGCCTTATAGTTACCCTCAGTTCAGACAAGTATTGTGTGACTAATTCACCTACTGCCTTATACTTACCCTCAGTTCAGACAAGTATTGTGTGACGAACACACCTACTGCCTTATACTTACCCTCAGTTCAGACAAGTATTGTGTGACTAATACACCTACTGCCTAATACTTACCCTCAGTTCAGACAAGTATTGTGTGACGAAGACACCTACTGCCTTATACTTACCCTCAGTTCAGACAAGTATTGTGTGACTAATACACCTACTACCTTATACTTACCCTCAGTTCAGACAAGTATTGTGTGACCAATACACCTACTGCCTTATACTTACCCTCAGTTCAGACAAGTATTGTGTGACTAATACACCTACTCCCTTATACTCACCCTCAGTTCAAACAAGTATTGTGTGACTAATACACCTACTGCCTTATACTTACCCTCAGTTCAGACAAGTGTTGTGTGACGAACACACCTACTGCCTTATACTTACCCTCAGTTCAGACAAGTATTGTGTGACTAATACACCTACTGCCTTATACTTACCCTCAGTTCAGACAAGTATTGTGTGACGAACACACCTACTGCCTTATACTTACCCTCAGTTCAGACAAGTATTGTGTGACTAATACACCTACTGCCTTATACTTCCCTCAGTTCAGACAAGTATTGTGTGACTAATACACCTACTGCCTTATACTTACCCTCAGTTCAGACAAGTATTGTGTGACTAATACACCTACTGCCTTATACTTACCCTCAGTTCAGACAAGTATTTTGTGACTAATACACCTACTGCCTTATACTTACCCTCAGTTCAGACAAGTATTTTGTGAATAATACACCTACTGCCTTATACTTACCCTCAGTTCAGACAAGTATTGTGTGACTAATACACCTACTGCCTTATACTTCCCTCAGTTCAGACAAGTATTGTGTGACTAATACACCTACTGCCTTATACTTACCCTCAGTTCAGACAAGTATTGTGTGACTAATACACCTACTGCCTTATACTTACCCTCAGTTCAGACAAGTATTGTGTGACTAATACACCTACTGCCTTATACTTACCCTCAGTTCAGACAAGTATTGTGTGACTAATTCACCTACTGCCTTATACTTACCCTCAGTTCAGACAAGTATTGTGTGACTAATTCACCTACTGCCTTATACTTCCCTCAGTTCAGACAAGTATTGTGTGACTAATACACCTACTGCCTTATACTTACCCTCAGTTCAGACAAGTATTGTGTGACGAACACACCTACTGCTTATACTTACCCTCAGTTCAGACAAGTATTGTGTGACTAATACACCTACTGCCTTATACTTACCCTCAGTTCAGACAAGTATTGTGTGACTAATACACCTACTGCCTTATACTTACCCTCAGTTCAGACAAGTATTGTGTGACTAATACACCTACTGCCTTATACTTACCCTCAGTTCAGACAAGTATTGTGTGAATAATACACCTACTGCCTTATAGTTACCCTCAGTTCAGACAAGTATTGTGTGACTAATTCACCTACTGCCTTATACTTACCCTCAGTTCAGACAAGTATTGTGTGACGAACACACCTACTGCCTTATACTTACCCTCAGTTCAGACAAGTATTGTGTGACTAATACACCTACTGCCTAATACTTACCCTCAGTTCAGACAAGTATTGTGTGACGAAGACACCTACTGCCTTATACTTACCCTCAGTTCAGACAAGTATTGTGTGACTAATACACCTACTACCTTATACTTACCCTCAGTTCAGACAAGTATTGTGTGACCAATACACCTACTGCCTTATACTTACCCTCAGTTCAGACAAGTATTGTGTGACTAATACACCTACTCCCTTATACTCACCCTCAGTTCAAACAAGTATTGTGTGACTAATACACCTACTGCCTTATACTTACCCTCAGTTCAGACAAGTATTGTGTGACGAACACACCTACTGCCTTATACTTACCCTCAGTTCAGACAAGTATTGTGTGACTAATACACCTACTGCCTTATACTTACCCTCAGTTCAGACAAGTATTGTGTGACGAACACACCTACTGCCTTATACTTACCCTCAGTTCAGACAAGTATTGTGTGACTAATACACCTACTACCTTATACTTACCCTCAGTTCAGACAAGTATTGTGTGACTAATACACCTACTCCCTTATACTTACCCTCAGTTCAAACAAGTATTGTGTGACTAATACACCTACTCCCTTATACTTACCCTCAGTTCAAACAAGTATTGTGTGACTAATACACCTACTGCCTTATACTTACCCTCAGATCAGACAAGTATTGTGTGACTAATACACCTACTCCCTTATACTTACCCTCAGTTCAGACAAGTATTGTGTGACGAACACACCTACTGCCTTATACTTACCCTCAGTTCAGACAAGTATTGTGTGACGAACACACCTACTGCCTTATACTTACCCTCAGTTCAGACAAGTATTGTGTGACGAACACACCTACTGCCTTATACTTACCCTCAGTTCAGACAAGTATTGTGTGACTAATACACCTACTGCCTTATACTTACCCTCAGTTCAGACAAGTATTGTGTGACGAACACACCTACTGCCTTATACTTACCCTCAGTTCAGACAAGTATTGTGTGACTAATACACCTACTACCTTATACTTACCCTCAGTTCAGACAAGTATTGTGTGACTAATACACCTACTGCCTTATACTTACCCTCAGTTCAAACAAGTATTGTGTGACTAATACACCTACTCCCTTATACTTACCCTCAGTTCAGACAAGTATTGTGTGACTAATACACCTACTGCCTTATACTTACCCTCAGTTCAGACAAGTATTGTGTGACTAATACACCTACTGCCTTATACTTACCCTCAGTTCAGACAAGTATTGTGTGACTAATACACCTACTACCTTATACTTACCCTCAGTTCAGACAAGTATTGTGTGACTAATACACCTACTGCCTTATACTTACCCTCAGTTCAAACAAGTATTGTGTGACTAATACACCTACTGCCTTATACTTACCCTCAGTTCAGACAAGTATTGTGTGACGAACACACCTACTGCCTTATACTTACCCTCAGTTCAGACAAGTATTGTGTGACTAATACACCTACTGCCTTATACTTACCCTCAGATCAGACAAGTATTGTGTGACTAATACACCTACTCCCTTATGCTTACCCTCAGTTCAGACAAGTATTGTGTGACTAATACACCTACTGCCTTATACTTACCCTCAGATCAGACAAGTATTGTGTGACTAATACACCTACTCCCTTATACTTACCCTCAGTTCAAACAAGTATTGTGTGACTAATACACCTACTGCCTTATACTTACCCTCAGATCAGACAAGTATTGTGTGACTAATACACCTACTCCCTTATACTTACCCTCAGTTCAAACAAGTATTGTGTGACTAATACACCTACTGCCTTATACTTACCCTCAGTTCAAACAAGTATTGTGTGACTAATACACCTACTCCCTTATACTTACCCTCAGTTCAAACAAGTATTGTGTGACTAATACACCTACTGCCTTATACTTACCCTCAGATCAGACAAGTATTGTGTGACTAATACACCTACTCCCTTATACTTACCCTCAGTTCAGACAAGTATTGTGTGACGAACACACCTACTGCCTTATACTTACCCTCAGTTCAGACAAGTATTGTGTGACGAACACACCTACTGCCTTATACTTACCCTCAGTTCAGACAAGTATTGTGTGACTAATACACCTACTACCTTATACTTACCCTCAGTTCAGACAAGTATTGTGTGACTAATACACCTACTGCCTTATACTTACCCTCAGTTCAGACAAGTATTGTGTGACTAATACACCTACTGCCTTATACTTACCCTCAGTTCAGACAAGTATTGTGTGACGAACACACCTACTGCCTTATACTTACCCTCAGTTCAGACAAGTATTGTGTGACGAACACACCTACTGCCTTATACTTACCCTCAGTTCAGACAAGTATTGTGTGACTAATACACCTACTGCCTTATATTTACCCTCAGTTCAGACAAGTATTGTGTGACTAATACACCTACTGCCTTATACTTACCCTCAGTTCAGACAAGTATTGTGTGACTAATACACCTACTGCCTTATACTTACCCTCAGTTCAGACAAGTATTGTGTGACGAACACACCTACTGCCTTATACTTAACCTCAGTTCAGACAAGTATTGTGTGACGAACACACCTACTGCCTTATACTTACCCTCAGTTCAGACAAGTATTGTGTGACTAACACACCTACTCCCTTATACTTACCCTCAGTTCAGACAAGTATTGTGTGACTTATACACCTACTGCCTTATACTTACCCTCAGTTCAGACAAGTATTGTGTGACTTATACACCTACTGCCTTATACTTACCCTCAGTTCAGACAAGTATTGTGTGACTAATACACCTACTGCCTTATACTTACCCTCAGTTCAGACAGGTATTGTGTGACTAATACACCTACTGCCTTATACTTACCCTCAGTTCAGACAAGTATTGTGTGACTAATACACCTACTGCCTTATACTTACCCTCAGTTCAGACAAGTATTGTGTGACTAATACACCTACTGCCTTATACTTACCCCCAGTTCAGACAAGTATTGTGTGACTAATACACCTACTGCCTTATACTTACCCTCAGTTCAGACAAGTATTGTGTGACTAATACACCTACTGCCTTATACTCACCCTCAGTTCAGACAAGTATTGTGTGACGAACACACCTACTGCCTTATACTTACCCTCAGGTCAGACAAGTATTGTGTGACTAATACACCTACTGCCCTATACTTACCCTCAGGTCAGACAAGTATTGTGTGACTAATACACCTACTGCCTTATACTTACCCTCAGTTCAGACAAGTATTGTATGACGAACACACCTACTGCCTTATACTTACCCTCAGTTCAGACAAGTATTGTCTGACGAACACACCTACTCCCTTATACTTACCCTCAGTTCAGACAAGTATTGTGTGACGAACACACCTACTGCCTTATACTTACCCTCAGTTCAGACAAGTATTGTGTGACTAATACACCTACTGCCTTATACTTACCCTCAGTTCAGACAAGTATTGTGTGACGAACACACCTACTGCCTTATACTTACCCTCAGTTCAGACAAGTATTGTGTGACGAATACACCTACTGCCTTATACTTACCCTCAGTTCAGACAAGTATTGTGTGACGAACACACCTACTACCTTATACTTACCCTCAGTTTAGACAAGTATTGTCTGACGAACACACCTACTCCCTTATACTTACCCTCAGTTCAGACAAGTATTGTGTGACGAACACACCTACTGCCTTATACTTCCCTCAGTTCAGACAAGTATTGTGTGACTAATACACCTACTGCCTTATACTTTCCCTCAGTTCAGACAAGTATTGTGTGACTAATACACCTACTGCCTTATACTTACCCTCAGTTCAGACAAGTATTGTGTGACGAACACACCTACTGCCTTATACTTACCCTCAGTTCAGACAAGTATTGTGTGACGAACACACCTACTGCCTTATACTTACCCTCAGTTCAGACAAGTATTGTGTGACTAATACACCTACTGCCTTATATTTACCCTCAGTTCAGACAAGTATTGTGTGACTAATACACCTACTGCCTTATACTTACCCTCAGTTCAGACAAGTATTGTGTGACTAATACACCTACTGCCTTATACTTACCCTCAGTTCAGACAAGTATTGTGTGACGAACACACCTACTGCCTTATACTTAACCTCAGTTCAGACAAGTATTGTGTGACGAACACACCTACTGCCTTATACTTACCCTCAGTTCAGACAAGTATTGTGTGACTAACACACCTACTCCCTTATACTTACCCTCAGTTCAGACAAGTATTGTGTGACTTATACACCTACTGCCTTATACTTACCCTCAGTTCAGACAAGTATTGTGTGACTTATACACCTACTGCCTTATACTTACCCTCAGTTCAGACAAGTATTGTGTGACTAATACACCTACTGCCTTATACTTACCCTCAGTTCAGACAGGTATTGTGTGACTAATACACCTACTGCCTTATACTTACCCTCAGTTCAGACAAGTATTGTGTGACTAATACACCTACTGCCTTATACTTACCCTCAGTTCAGACAAGTATTGTGTGACTAATACACCTACTGCCTTATACTTACCCCCAGTTCAGACAAGTATTGTGTGACTAATACACCTACTGCCTTATACTTACCCTCAGTTCAGACAAGTATTGTGTGACTAATACACCTACTGCCTTATACTCACCCTCAGTTCAGACAAGTATTGTGTGACGAACACACCTACTGCCTTATACTTACCCTCAGGTCAGACAAGTATTGTGTGACTAATACACCTACTGCCCTATACTTACCCTCAGGTCAGACAAGTATTGTGTGACTAATACACCTACTGCCTTATACTTACCCTCAGTTCAGACAAGTATTGTATGACGAACACACCTACTGCCTTATACTTACCCTCAGTTCAGACAAGTATTGTCTGACGAACACACCTACTCCCTTATACTTACCCTCAGTTCAGACAAGTATTGTGTGACGAACACACCTACTGCCTTATACTTACCCTCAGTTCAGACAAGTATTGTGTGACTAATACACCTACTGCCTTATACTTACCCTCAGTTCAGACAAGTATTGTGTGACGAACACACCTACTGCCTTATACTTACCCTCAGTTCAGACAAGTATTGTGTGACGAATACACCTACTGCCTTATACTTACCCTCAGTTCAGACAAGTATTGTGTGACGAACACACCTACTACCTTATACTTACCCTCAGTTTAGACAAGTATTGTCTGACGAACACACCTACTCCCTTATACTTACCCTCAGTTCAGACAAGTATTGTGTGACGAACACACCTACTGCCTTATACTTACCCTCAGTTCAGACAAGTATTGTGTGACTAATACACCTACTGCCTTATACTTTCCCTCAGTTCAGACAAGTATTGTGTGACTAATACACCTACTGCCTTATACTTACCCTCAGTTCAGACAAGTATTGTGTGACGAACACACCTACTGCCTTATACTTACCCTCAGTTCAGACAAGTATTGTGTGACTAATACACCTACTACCTTATACTTACCCTCAGTTCAGACAAGTATTGTGTGACTAATACACCTACTGCCTTATACTTACCCTCAGTTCAAACAAGTATTGTGTGACTAATACACCTACTCCCTTATACTTACCCTCAGTTCAAACAAGTATTGTGTGACTAATACACCTACTGCCTTATACTTACCCTCAGATCAGACAAGTATTGTGTGACTAATACACCTACTCCCTTATACTTACCCTCAGTTCAGACAAGTATTGTGTGACAAATACACCTACTCCCTTATACTTACCCTCAGTTCAGACAAGTATTGTGTGACGAACACACCTACTGCCTTATACTTACCCTCAGTTCAGACAAGTATTGTGTGACGAACACACCTACTGCCTTATACTTACCCTCAGTTCAGACAAGTATTGTGTGACTAATACATCTACTGCCTTATACTTACCCTCAGTTCAGACAAGTATTGTGTGACTAATACACCTACTGCCTTATACTTACCCTCAGTTCAGACAAGTATTGTGTGACTAATACACCTACTGCCTTATACTTACCCTCAGTTCAGACAAGTATTGTGTGACGAACACACCTACTGCCTTATACTTACCCTCAGTTCAGACAAGTATTGTGTGACTAATACACCTACTACCTTATACTTACCCTCAGTTCAGACAAGTATTGTGTGACTAAGTCACCTACTGCCTTATACTTACCCTCAGTTCAGACAAGTATTGTGTGACTAAGACACCTACTGCCTTATACTTACCCTCAGTTCAGACAAGTATTGTGTGACGAACACACCTACTGCCTTATACTTCCCTCAGTTCAGACAAGTATTTTGTGACTAATACACCTACTGCCTTATACTTACCCTCAGTTCAGACAAGTATTTTGTGAATAATACACCTACTGCCTTATACTTACCCTCAGTTCAGACAAGTATTGTGTGACTAATACACCTACTGCCTTATACTTCCCTCAGTTCAGACAAGTATTGTGTGACTAATACACCTACTGCCTTATACTTACCCTCAGTTCAGACAAGTATTGTGTGACTAATACACCTACTGCCTTATACTTACCCTCAGTTCAGACAAGTATTGTGTGACTAATACACCTACTGCCTTATACTTACCCTCAGTTCAGACAAGTATTGTGTGACTAATTCACCTACTGCCTTATACTTACCCTCAGTTCAGACAAGTATTGTGTGACTAATTCACCTACTGCCTTATACTTCCCTCAGTTCAGACAAGTATTGTGTGACTAATACACCTACTGCCTTATACTTACCCTCAGTTCAGACAAGTATTGTGTGACGAACACACCTACTGCTTATACTTACCCTCAGTTCAGACAAGTATTGTGTGACTAATACACCTACTGCCTTATACTTACCCTCAGTTCAGACAAGTATTGTGTGACTAATACACCTACTGCCTTATACTTACCCTCAGTTCAGACAAGTATTGTGTGACTAATACACCTACTGCCTTATACTTACCCTCAGTTCAGACAAGTATTGTGTGAATAATACACCTACTGCCTTATAGTTACCCTCAGTTCAGACAAGTATTGTGTGACTAATTCACCTACTGCCTTATACTTACCCTCAGTTCAGACAAGTATTGTGTGACGAACACACCTACTGCCTTATACTTACCCTCAGTTCAGACAAGTATTGTGTGACTAATACACCTACTGCCTAATACTTACCCTCAGTTCAGACAAGTATTGTGTGACGAAGACACCTACTGCCTTATACTTACCCTCAGTTCAGACAAGTATTGTGTGACTAATACACCTACTACCTTATACTTACCCTCAGTTCAGACAAGTATTGTGTGACCAATACACCTACTGCCTTATACTTACCCTCAGTTCAGACAAGTATTGTGTGACTAATACACCTACTCCCTTATACTCACCCTCAGTTCAAACAAGTATTGTGTGACTAATACACCTACTGCCTTATACTTACCCTCAGATCAGACAAGTATTGTGTGACTAATACACCTACTCCCTTATACTTACCCTCAGTTCAGACAAGTATTGTGTGACGAACACACCTACTGCCTTATACTTACCCTCAGTTCAGACAAGTATTGTGTGACGAACACACCTACTGCCTTATACTTACCCTCAGTTCAGACAAGTATTGTGTGACTAATACATCTACTGCCTTATACTTACCCTCAGTTCAGTCAAGTATTGTGTGACTAATACACCTACTGCCTTATACTTACCCTCAGTTCAGACAAGTATTGTGTGACTAATACACCTACTGCCTTATTCCCTACCCTCAGTTCAGACAAGTATTGTGTGACGAACACACCTACTGCCTTATACTTACCCTCAGTTCAGACAAGTATTATGTGACTAATACACCTACTACCTTATACTTACCCTCAGTTCAGACAAGTATTGTGTGACTAATACACCTACTGCCTTATACTTACCCTCAGTTCAGACAAGTATTGTGTGACTAATACACCTACTGCCTTATACTTACCCTCAGTTCAGACAAGTATTGTGTGACTAATACACCTACTGCCTTATACTTACCCTCAGTTCAGACAAGTATTGTGTGACTAATACACCTACTGCCTTATACTTACCCCCAGTTCAGACAAGTATTGTGTGACTAATACACCTACTGCCTTATACTTACCCTCAGTTCAGACAAGTATTGTGTGACTAATACACCTACTGCCTTATACTCACCCTCAGTTCAGACAAGTATTGTGTGACGAACACACCTACTGCCTTATACTTACCCTCAGGTCAGACAAGTATTGTGTGACTAATACACCTACTGCCCTATACTTACCCTCAGGTCAGACAAGTATTGTGTGACTAATACACCTACTGCCTTATACTTACCCTCAGTTCAGACAAGTATTGTATGACGAACACACCTACTGCCTTATACTTACCCTCAGTTCAGACAAGTATTGTCTGACGAACACACCTACTCCCTTATACTTACCCTCAGTTCAGACAAGTATTGTGTGACGAACACACCTACTGCCTTATACTTACCCTCAGTTCAGACAAGTATTGTGTGACTAATACACCTACTGCCTTATACTTACCCTCAGTTCAGACAAGTATTGTGTGACGAACACACCTACTGCCTTATACTTACCCTCAGTTCAGACAAGTATTGTGTGACGAATACACCTACTGCCTTATACTTACCCTCAGTTCAGACAAGTATTGTGTGACGAACACACCTACTACCTTATACTTACCCTCAGTTTAGACAAGTATTGTCTGACGAACACACCTACTCCCTTATACTTACCCTCAGTTCAGACAAGTATTGTGTGACGAACACACCTACTGCCTTATACTTCCCTCAGTTCAGACAAGTATTGTGTGACTAATACACCTACTGCCTTATACTTTCCCTCAGTTCAGACAAGTATTGTGTGACTAATACACCTACTGCCTTATACTTACCCTCAGTTCAGACAAGTATTGTGTGACGAACACACCTACTGCCTTATACTTACCCTCAGTTCAGACAAGTATTGTGTGACGAACACACCTACTGCCTTATACTTACCCTCAGTTCAGACAAGTATTGTGTGACTAATACACCTACTGCCTTATATTTACCCTCAGTTCAGACAAGTATTGTGTGACTAATACACCTACTGCCTTATACTTACCCTCAGTTCAGACAAGTATTGTGTGACTAATACACCTACTGCCTTATACTTACCCTCAGTTCAGACAAGTATTGTGTGACGAACACACCTACTGCCTTATACTTAACCTCAGTTCAGACAAGTATTGTGTGACGAACACACCTACTGCCTTATACTTACCCTCAGTTCAGACAAGTATTGTGTGACTAACACACCTACTCCCTTATACTTACCCTCAGTTCAGACAAGTATTGTGTGACTTATACACCTACTGCCTTATACTTACCCTCAGTTCAGACAAGTATTGTGTGACTTATACACCTACTGCCTTATACTTACCCTCAGTTCAGACAAGTATTGTGTGACTAATACACCTACTGCCTTATACTTACCCTCAGTTCAGACAGGTATTGTGTGACTAATACACCTACTGCCTTATACTTACCCTCAGTTCAGACAAGTATTGTGTGACTAATACACCTACTGCCTTATACTTACCCTCAGTTCAGACAAGTATTGTGTGACTAATACACCTACTGCCTTATACTTACCCCCAGTTCAGACAAGTATTGTGTGACTAATACACCTACTGCCTTATACTTACCCTCAGTTCAGACAAGTATTGTGTGACTAATACACCTACTGCCTTATACTCACCCTCAGTTCAGACAAGTATTGTGTGACGAACACACCTACTGCCTTATACTTACCCTCAGGTCAGACAAGTATTGTGTGACTAATACACCTACTGCCCTATACTTACCCTCAGGTCAGACAAGTATTGTGTGACTAATACACCTACTGCCTTATACTTACCCTCAGTTCAGACAAGTATTGTATGACGAACACACCTACTGCCTTATACTTACCCTCAGTTCAGACAAGTATTGTCTGACGAACACACCTACTCCCTTATACTTACCCTCAGTTCAGACAAGTATTGTGTGACGAACACACCTACTGCCTTATACTTACCCTCAGTTCAGACAAGTATTGTGTGACTAATACACCTACTGCCTTATACTTACCCTCAGTTCAGACAAGTATTGTGTGACGAACACACCTACTGCCTTATACTTACCCTCAGTTCAGACAAGTATTGTGTGACGAATACACCTACTGCCTTATACTTACCCTCAGTTCAGACAAGTATTGTGTGACGAACACACCTACTACCTTATACTTACCCTCAGTTTAGACAAGTATTGTCTGACGAACACACCTACTCCCTTATACTTACCCTCAGTTCAGACAAGTATTGTGTGACGAACACACCTACTGCCTTATACTTACCCTCAGTTCAGACAAGTATTGTGTGACTAATACACCTACTGCCTTATACTTTCCCTCAGTTCAGACAAGTATTGTGTGACTAATACACCTACTGCCTTATACTTACCCTCAGTTCAGACAAGTATTGTGTGACGAACACACCTACTGCCTTATACTTACCCTCAGTTCAGACAAGTATTGTGTGACTAATACACCTACTACCTTATACTTACCCTCAGTTCAGACAAGTATTGTGTGACTAATACACCTACTGCCTTATACTTACCCTCAGTTCAAACAAGTATTGTGTGACTAATACACCTACTCCCTTATACTTACCCTCAGTTCAAACAAGTATTGTGTGACTAATACACCTACTGCCTTATACTTACCCTCAGATCAGACAAGTATTGTGTGACTAATACACCTACTCCCTTATACTTACCCTCAGTTCAGACAAGTATTGTGTGACAAATACACCTACTCCCTTATACTTACCCTCAGTTCAGACAAGTATTGTGTGACGAACACACCTACTGCCTTATACTTACCCTCAGTTCAGACAAGTATTGTGTGACGAACACACCTACTGCCTTATACTTACCCTCAGTTCAGACAAGTATTGTGTGACTAATACATCTACTGCCTTATACTTACCCTCAGTTCAGACAAGTATTGTGTGACTAATACACCTACTGCCTTATACTTACCCTCAGTTCAGACAAGTATTGTGTGACTAATACACCTACTGCCTTATACTTACCCTCAGTTCAGACAAGTATTGTGTGACGAACACACCTACTGCCTTATACTTACCCTCAGTTCAGACAAGTATTGTGTGACTAATACACCTACTACCTTATACTTACCCTCAGTTCAGACAAGTATTGTGTGACTAAGTCACCTACTGCCTTATACTTACCCTCAGTTCAGACAAGTATTGTGTGACTAAGACACCTACTGCCTTATACTTACCCTCAGTTCAGACAAGTATTGTGTGACGAACACACCTACTGCCTTATACTTCCCTCAGTTCAGACAAGTATTTTGTGACTAATACACCTACTGCCTTATACTTACCCTCAGTTCAGACAAGTATTTTGTGAATAATACACCTACTGCCTTATACTTACCCTCAGTTCAGACAAGTATTGTGTGACTAATACACCTACTGCCTTATACTTCCCTCAGTTCAGACAAGTATTGTGTGACTAATACACCTACTGCCTTATACTTACCCTCAGTTCAGACAAGTATTGTGTGACTAATACACCTACTGCCTTATACTTACCCTCAGTTCAGACAAGTATTGTGTGACTAATACACCTACTGCCTTATACTTACCCTCAGTTCAGACAAGTATTGTGTGACTAATTCACCTACTGCCTTATACTTACCCTCAGTTCAGACAAGTATTGTGTGACTAATTCACCTACTGCCTTATACTTCCCTCAGTTCAGACAAGTATTGTGTGACTAATACACCTACTGCCTTATACTTACCCTCAGTTCAGACAAGTATTGTGTGACGAACACACCTACTGCTTATACTTACCCTCAGTTCAGACAAGTATTGTGTGACTAATACACCTACTGCCTTATACTTACCCTCAGTTCAGACAAGTATTGTGTGACTAATACACCTACTGCCTTATACTTACCCTCAGTTCAGACAAGTATTGTGTGACTAATACACCTACTGCCTTATACTTACCCTCAGTTCAGACAAGTATTGTGTGAATAATACACCTACTGCCTTATAGTTACCCTCAGTTCAGACAAGTATTGTGTGACTAATTCACCTACTGCCTTATACTTACCCTCAGTTCAGACAAGTATTGTGTGACGAACACACCTACTGCCTTATACTTACCCTCAGTTCAGACAAGTATTGTGTGACTAATACACCTACTGCCTAATACTTACCCTCAGTTCAGACAAGTATTGTGTGACGAAGACACCTACTGCCTTATACTTACCCTCAGTTCAGACAAGTATTGTGTGACTAATACACCTACTACCTTATACTTACCCTCAGTTCAGACAAGTATTGTGTGACCAATACACCTACTGCCTTATACTTACCCTCAGTTCAGACAAGTATTGTGTGACTAATACACCTACTCCCTTATACTCACCCTCAGTTCAAACAAGTATTGTGTGACTAATACACCTACTGCCTTATACTTACCCTCAGATCAGACAAGTATTGTGTGACTAATACACCTACTCCCTTATACTTACCCTCAGTTCAGACAAGTATTGTGTGACGAACACACCTACTGCCTTATACTTACCCTCAGTTCAGACAAGTATTGTGTGACGAACACACCTACTGCCTTATACTTACCCTCAGTTCAGACAAGTATTGTGTGACTAATACATCTACTGCCTTATACTTACCCTCAGTTCAGTCAAGTATTGTGTGACTAATACACCTACTGCCTTATACTTACCCTCAGTTCAGACAAGTATTGTGTGACTAATACACCTACTGCCTTATTCCCTACCCTCAGTTCAGACAAGTATTGTGTGACGAACACACCTACTGCCTTATACTTACCCTCAGTTCAGACAAGTATTATGTGACTAATACACCTACTACCTTATACTTACCCTCAGTTCAGACAAGTATTGTGTGACTAATACACCTACTGCCTTATACTTACCCTCAGTTCAGACAAGTATTGTGTGACTAATACACCTACTGCCTTATACTTACCCTCAGTTCAGACAAGTATTGTGTGACGAACACACCTACTGCCTTATACTTCCCTCAGTTCAGACAAGTATTGTGTGACTAATACACCTACTGCCTTATACTTACCCTCAGTTCAGACAAGTATTGTGTGAATAATACACCTACTGCCTTATACTTACCCTCAGTTCAGACAAGTATTGTGTGACTAATACACCTACTGCCTTATACTTCCCTCAGTTCAGACAAGTATTGTGTGACTAATACACCTACTGCCTTATACTTACCCTCAGTTCAGACAAGTATTGTGTGACTAATACACCTACTGCCTTATACTTACCCTCAGTTCAGACAAGTATTGTGTGACTAATACACCTACTGCCTTATACTTACCCTCAGTTCAGACAAGTATTGTGTGAATAATACACCTACTGCCTTATAGTTACCCTCAGTTCAGACAAGTATTGTGTGACTAATACACCTACTGCCTTATACTTACCCTCAGTTCAGACAAGTATTGTGTGACGAACACACCTACTGCCTTATACTTACCCTCAGTTCAGACAAGTATTGTTTGACTAATACACCTACTGCCTAATACTTACCCTCAGTTCAGACAAGTATTGTGTGACGAACACACCTACTGCCTTATACTTACCCTCAGTTCAGACAAGTATTGTGTGACTAATACACCTACTGCCTTATACTTACCCTCAGTTCAGACAAGTATTGTGTGACCAATACACCTACTGCCTTATACTTACCCTCAGTTCAGACAAGTATTGTGTGACTAATACACCTACTCCCTTATACTTACCCTCAGTTCAAACAAGTATTGTGTGACTAATACACCTACTGCCTTATACTTACCCTCAGTTCAGACAAGTATTGTGTGACGAACACACCTACTGCCTTATACTTACCCTCAGTTCAGACAAGTATTGTGTGACTAATACACCTACTGCCTTATACTTACCCTCAGTTCAGACAAGTATTGTGTGACGAACACACCTACTGCCTTATACTTACCCTCAGTTCAGACAAGTATTGTGTGACTAATACACCTACTACCTTATACTTACCCTCAGTTTAAACAAGTATTGTGTGACTAATACACCTACTGCCTTATACTTACCCTCAGTTCAAACAAGTATTGTGTGACTAATACACCTACTACCTAATACTTACCCTCAGTTCAGTCAAGTATTGTGTGACGAACACACCTACTGCCTTATACTTACCCTCAGTTCAGACAAGTATTGTGTGACTAATACACCTACTGCCTTATACTTACCCTCAGTTCAGACAAGTATTGTGTGACTAATACACCTACTGCCTTATACTTACCCTCAGTTCAGACAAGTATTGTGTGACTAATACACCTACTGCCTTATACTTACCCTCAGTTCAGACAAGTATTGTGTGACTAATACACCTACTGCCTTATACTTACCCTCAGTTCAGACAAGTATTGTGTGACTAATACATCTACTGCCTTATACTTACCCTCAGTTCAGTCAAGTATTGTGTGACTAATACACCTACTGCCTTATACTTACCCTCAGTTCAGACAAGTATTGTGTGACGAACACACCTACTGCCTTATACTTACCCTCAGTTCAGACAAGTATTGTGTGACGAACACACCTACTGCCTTATACTTACCCTCAGTTCAAACAAGTATTGTGTGACTAAAACACCTACTGCCTTATACTTACCCTCAGTTCAGACAAGTATTGTGTGACTAATACATCTACTGCCTTATACTTACCCTCAGTTCAGACAAGTATTGTGTGACTAATACACCTACTGCCTTATACTTACCCTCAGTTCAGACAAGTATTGTGTGACGAACACACCTACTGCCTTATACTTACCCTCAGTTCAGACAAGTATTGTGTGACTAATACACCTACTGCCTTATACTTACCCTCAGTTCAGACAAGTATTGTGTGACTAATACACCTACTACCTTATACTTACCCTCAGTTCAGACAAGTATTGTGTGACTAATACACCTACTGCCTTATACTTACCCTCAGTTCAGACAAGTATTGTGTGACAAACACACCTACTGCCTTATACTTCCCTCAGTTCAGACAAGTATTGTGTGACTAATACACCTACTGCCTTATACTTACCCTCAGTTCAGACAAGTATTGTGTGACTAATACACCTACTGCCTTATACTTCCCTCAGTTCCGACAAGTATTGTGTGACTAATACACCTACTACCTTATACTTACCCTCAGTTCAGACAAGTATTGTGTGACTAATACACCTACTGCCTTATACTTACCCTCAGTTCAGACAAGTATTGTGTGACGAACACACCCACTGCCTTATACTTACCCTCAGTTCAGACAAGTATTGTGTGACTAATACACCTACTACCTTATACTTACCCTCAGTTCAGACAAATATTGTGTGACTAATACACCTACTGCCTTATACTTACCCTCAGTTCAAACAAGTATTGTGTGACTAATACACCTACTGCCTTATACTTACCCTCAGTTCAGTCAAGTATTGTGTGACTAATACACCTACTGCCTTATACTTACCCTCAGTTCAGTCAAGTATTGTGTGACTAATACACCTACTGCCTTATACTTACCCTCAGTTCAGACAAGTATTGTGTGACGAACACACCTACTGCCTTATACTTACCCTCAGTTCAGACAAGTATTGTGTGACTAATACACCTACTGCCTTATTCTTACCCTCAGATCAGACAAGTATTGTGTGACTAATACACCTACTCCCTTATACTTACCCTCAGTTCAGTCAAGTATTGTGTGACTAATACACCTACTGCCTTATACTTACCCTCAGTTCAGACAAGTATTGTGTGACTAATACACCTACTTCCTTATACTTACCCTCAGTTCAGACAAGTATTGTGTGACTAATACACCTACTTCCTTATACTTACCCTCAGTTCAGACAAGTATTGTGTGACTAATACACCTTCTGCCTTATACTTACCCTCAGTTCAGTCAAGTATTGTGTGACTAATACACCTACTGCCTTATACTTACCCTCAGTTCAGTCAAGTATTGTGTGACTAATACACCTACTGCCTTATACTTACCCTCAGTTCAGACAAGTATTGTGTGACTTATACACCTATTGCCTTATACTTACCCTCAGTTCAGACAAGTATTGTGTGACTAAAACACCTACTGCCTTATACTTACCCTCAGTTCAGACAAGTATTGTGTGACTAATACACCTACTGCCTTATACTTACCCTCAGTTCAGACAAGTATTGTGTGACTAATACACCTACTGCCTTATACTTACCCTCAGTTCAGTCAAGTATTGTGTGACTAATACACCTACTGCCTTATACTTACCCTCAGTTCAGTCAAGTATTGTGTGACTAATACACCTACTGCCTTATACTTACCCTCAGTTCAGACAAGTATTGTGTGACTAATACACCTACTGCCTTATACTTACCCTCAGTTCAGACAAGTATTGTGTGACTAATACATCTACTGCCTTATACTTACCCTCAGTTCAGTCAAGTATTGTGTGACTAATACACCTACTGCCTTATACTTACCCTCAGTTCAGACAAGTATTGTGTGACTAATACACCTACTGCCTTATACTTACCCTCAGTTCAGACAAGTATTGTGTGACGAACACACCTACTGCCTTATACTTACCCTCAGTTCAGACAAGTATTGTGTGACTAATACACCTACTACCTTATACTTACCCTCAGTTCAGACAAGTATTGTGTGACTAATACACCTACTGCCTTATACTTACCCTCAGTTCAGACAAGTATTGTGTGACTAATACACCTACTGCCTTATACTTACCCTCAGTTCAGACAAGTATTGTGTGACGAACACACCTACTGCCTTATACTTCCCTCAGTTCAGACAAGTATTGTGTGACTAATACACCTACTGCCTTATACTTACCCTCAGTTCAGACAAGTATTGTGTGAATAATACACCTACTGCCTTATACTTACCCTCAGTTCAGACAAGTATTGTGTGACTAATACACCTACTGCCTTATACTTCCCTCAGTTCAGACAAGTATTGTGTGACTAATACACCTACTGCCTTACACTTACCCTCAGTTCAGACAAGTATTGTGTGACTAATACACCTACTTCCTTATACTTACCCTCAGTTCAGACAAGTATTGTGTGACTAATACACCTACTGCCTTATACTTGCCCTCAGTTCAGACAAGTATTGTGTGACTAATACACCTACTGCCTTATACTTACCCTCAGGTTCAGACAAGTATTGTGTGACTAATACTCCTACTGCCTTATGCTTACCCTCAGTTCAGACAAGTATTGTGTGACTAATACACCTACTGCCTTATACTTACCCTCAGTTCAGACAAGTATTGTGTGACTAATACACCTACTGCCTTATTCTTACCCTCAGATCAGACTAGTATTGTGTGACTAATACACCTACTGCCTTATACTTCCCTCAGTTCAGACAAGTATTGTGTGACTAATACACCTACTGCCTTATACTTACCCTCAGTTCAGACAAGTCTTGTGTGACGAACACACCTACTGCTTATACTTACCCTCAGTTCAGACAAGTATTGTGTGACTAATACACCTACTGCCTTATACTTACCCTCAGTTCAGACAAGTATTGTGTGACTAATACACCTACTACCTTATACTTACCCTCAGTTCAGACAAATATTGTGTGACTAATACACCTACTGCCTTATACTTACCCTCAGTTCAAACAAGTATTGTGTGACTAATACACCTACTGCCTTATACTTACCCTCAGTTCAGTCAAGTATTGTGTGACTAATACACCTACTGCCTTATACTTACCCTCAGTTCAGTCAAGTATTGTGTGACTAATACACCTACTGCCTTATACTTACCCTCAGTTCAGACAAGTATTGTGTGACGAACACACCTACTGCCTTATACTTACCCTCAGTTCAGACAAGTATTGTGTGACTAATACACCTACTGCCTTATTCTTACCCTCAGATCAGACAAGTATTGTGTGACTAATACACCTACTCCCTTATACTTACCCTCAGTTCAGTCAAGTATTGTGTGACTAATACACCTACTGCCTTATACTTACCCTCAGTTCAGACAAGTATTGTGTGACTAATACACCTACTTCCTTATACTTACCCTCAGTTCAGACAAGTATTGTGTGACTAATACACCTACTTCCTTATACTTACCCTCAGTTCAGACAAGTATTGTGTGACTAATACACCTTCTGCCTTATACTTACCCTCAGTTCAGTCAAGTATTGTGTGACTAATACACCTACTGCCTTATACTTACCCTCAGTTCAGTCAAGTATTGTGTGACTAATACACCTACTGCCTTATACTTACCCTCAGTTCAGACAAGTATTGTGTGACTTATACACCTACTGCCTTATACTTACCCTCAGTTCAGACAAGTATTGTGTGACTAAAACACCTACTGCCTTATACTTACCCTCAGTTCAGACAAGTATTGTGTGACTAATACACCTACTGCCTTATACTTACCCTCAGTTCAGACAAGTATTGTGTGACTAATACACCTACTGCCTTATACTTACCCTCAGTTCAGTCAAGTATTGTGTGACTAATACACCTACTGCCTTATACTTACCCTCAGTTCAGTCAAGTATTGTGTGACTAATACACCTACTGCCTTATACTTACCCTCAGTTCAGACAAGTATTGTGTGACTAATACACCTACTGCCTTATACTTACCCTCAGTTCAGACAAGTATTGTGTGACTAATACACCTACTGCCTTATACTTACCCCCAGTTCAGACAAGTATTGTGTGACTAATACACCTACTGCCTTATACTTACCCTCAGTTCAGACAAGTATTGTGTGACTAATACACCTACTGCCTTATACTCACCCTCAGTTCAGACAAGTATTGTGTGACGAACACACCTACTGCCTTATACTTACCCTCAGGTCAGACAAGTATTGTGTGACTAATACACCTACTGCCCTATACTTACCCTCAGGTCAGACAAGTATTGTGTGACTAATACACCTACTGCCTTATACTTACCCTCAGTTCAGACAAGTATTGTATGACGAACACACCTACTGCCTTATACTTACCCTCAGTTCAGACAAGTATTGTCTGACGAACACACCTACTCCCTTATACTTACCCTCAGTTCAGACAAGTATTGTGTGACGAACACACCTACTGCCTTATACTTACCCTCAGTTCAGACAAGTATTGTGTGACTAATACACCTACTGCCTTATACTTACCCTCAGTTCAGACAAGTATTGTGTGACGAACACACCTACTGCCTTATACTTACCCTCAGTTCAGACAAGTATTGTGTGACGAATACACCTACTGCCTTATACTTACCCTCAGTTCAGACAAGTATTGTGTGACGAACACACCTACTACCTTATACTTACCCTCAGTTTAGACAAGTATTGTCTGACGAACACACCTACTCCCTTATACTTACCCTCAGTTCAGACAAGTATTGTGTGACGAACACACCTACTGCCTTATACTTCCCTCAGTTCAGACAAGTATTGTGTGACTAATACACCTACTGCCTTATACTTTCCCTCAGTTCAGACAAGTATTGTGTGACTAATACACCTACTGCCTTATACTTACCCTCAGTTCAGACAAGTATTGTGTGACGAACACACCTACTGCCTTATACTTACCCTCAGTTCAGACAAGTATTGTGTGACGAACACACCTACTGCCTTATACTTACCCTCAGTTCAGACAAGTATTGTGTGACTAATACACCTACTGCCTTATATTTACCCTCAGTTCAGACAAGTATTGTGTGACTAATACACCTACTGCCTTATACTTACCCTCAGTTCAGACAAGTATTGTGTGACTAATACACCTACTGCCTTATACTTACCCTCAGTTCAGACAAGTATTGTGTGACGAACACACCTACTGCCTTATACTTAACCTCAGTTCAGACAAGTATTGTGTGACGAACACACCTACTGCCTTATACTTACCCTCAGTTCAGACAAGTATTGTGTGACTAACACACCTACTCCCTTATACTTACCCTCAGTTCAGACAAGTATTGTGTGACTTATACACCTACTGCCTTATACTTACCCTCAGTTCAGACAAGTATTGTGTGACTTATACACCTACTGCCTTATACTTACCCTCAGTTCAGACAAGTATTGTGTGACTAATACACCTACTGCCTTATACTTACCCTCAGTTCAGACAGGTATTGTGTGACTAATACACCTACTGCCTTATACTTACCCTCAGTTCAGACAAGTATTGTGTGACTAATACACCTACTGCCTTATACTTACCCTCAGTTCAGACAAGTATTGTGTGACTAATACACCTACTGCCTTATACTTACCCCCAGTTCAGACAAGTATTGTGTGACTAATACACCTACTGCCTTATACTTACCCTCAGTTCAGACAAGTATTGTGTGACTAATACACCTACTGCCTTATACTCACCCTCAGTTCAGACAAGTATTGTGTGACGAACACACCTACTGCCTTATACTTACCCTCAGGTCAGACAAGTATTGTGTGACTAATACACCTACTGCCCTATACTTACCCTCAGGTCAGACAAGTATTGTGTGACTAATACACCTACTGCCTTATACTTACCCTCAGTTCAGACAAGTATTGTATGACGAACACACCTACTGCCTTATACTTACCCTCAGTTCAGACAAGTATTGTCTGACGAACACACCTACTCCCTTATACTTACCCTCAGTTCAGACAAGTATTGTGTGACGAACACACCTACTGCCTTATACTTACCCTCAGTTCAGACAAGTATTGTGTGACTAATACACCTACTGCCTTATACTTACCCTCAGTTCAGACAAGTATTGTGTGACGAACACACCTACTGCCTTATACTTACCCTCAGTTCAGACAAGTATTGTGTGACGAATACACCTACTGCCTTATACTTACCCTCAGTTCAGACAAGTATTGTGTGACGAACACACCTACTACCTTATACTTACCCTCAGTTTAGACAAGTATTGTCTGACGAACACACCTACTCCCTTATACTTACCCTCAGTTCAGACAAGTATTGTGTGACGAACACACCTACTGCCTTATACTTACCCTCAGTTCAGACAAGTATTGTGTGACTAATACACCTACTGCCTTATACTTTCCCTCAGTTCAGACAAGTATTGTGTGACTAATACACCTACTGCCTTATACTTACCCTCAGTTCAGACAAGTATTGTGTGACGAACACACCTACTGCCTTATACTTACCCTCAGTTCAGACAAGTATTGTGTGACTAATACACCTACTACCTTATACTTACCCTCAGTTCAGACAAGTATTGTGTGACTAATACACCTACTGCCTTATACTTACCCTCAGTTCAAACAAGTATTGTGTGACTAATACACCTACTCCCTTATACTTACCCTCAGTTCAAACAAGTATTGTGTGACTAATACACCTACTGCCTTATACTTACCCTCAGATCAGACAAGTATTGTGTGACTAATACACCTACTCCCTTATACTTACCCTCAGTTCAGACAAGTATTGTGTGACAAATACACCTACTCCCTTATACTTACCCTCAGTTCAGACAAGTATTGTGTGACGAACACACCTACTGCCTTATACTTACCCTCAGTTCAGACAAGTATTGTGTGACGAACACACCTACTGCCTTATACTTACCCTCAGTTCAGACAAGTATTGTGTGACTAATACATCTACTGCCTTATACTTACCCTCAGTTCAGACAAGTATTGTGTGACTAATACACCTACTGCCTTATACTTACCCTCAGTTCAGACAAGTATTGTGTGACTAATACACCTACTGCCTTATACTTACCCTCAGTTCAGACAAGTATTGTGTGACGAACACACCTACTGCCTTATACTTACCCTCAGTTCAGACAAGTATTGTGTGACTAATACACCTACTACCTTATACTTACCCTCAGTTCAGACAAGTATTGTGTGACTAAGTCACCTACTGCCTTATACTTACCCTCAGTTCAGACAAGTATTGTGTGACTAAGACACCTACTGCCTTATACTTACCCTCAGTTCAGACAAGTATTGTGTGACGAACACACCTACTGCCTTATACTTCCCTCAGTTCAGACAAGTATTTTGTGACTAATACACCTACTGCCTTATACTTACCCTCAGTTCAGACAAGTATTTTGTGAATAATACACCTACTGCCTTATACTTACCCTCAGTTCAGACAAGTATTGTGTGACTAATACACCTACTGCCTTATACTTCCCTCAGTTCAGACAAGTATTGTGTGACTAATACACCTACTGCCTTATACTTACCCTCAGTTCAGACAAGTATTGTGTGACTAATACACCTACTGCCTTATACTTACCCTCAGTTCAGACAAGTATTGTGTGACTAATACACCTACTGCCTTATACTTACCCTCAGTTCAGACAAGTATTGTGTGACTAATTCACCTACTGCCTTATACTTACCCTCAGTTCAGACAAGTATTGTGTGACTAATTCACCTACTGCCTTATACTTCCCTCAGTTCAGACAAGTATTGTGTGACTAATACACCTACTGCCTTATACTTACCCTCAGTTCAGACAAGTATTGTGTGACGAACACACCTACTGCTTATACTTACCCTCAGTTCAGACAAGTATTGTGTGACTAATACACCTACTGCCTTATACTTACCCTCAGTTCAGACAAGTATTGTGTGACTAATACACCTACTGCCTTATACTTACCCTCAGTTCAGACAAGTATTGTGTGACTAATACACCTACTGCCTTATACTTACCCTCAGTTCAGACAAGTATTGTGTGAATAATACACCTACTGCCTTATAGTTACCCTCAGTTCAGACAAGTATTGTGTGACTAATTCACCTACTGCCTTATACTTACCCTCAGTTCAGACAAGTATTGTGTGACGAACACACCTACTGCCTTATACTTACCCTCAGTTCAGACAAGTATTGTGTGACTAATACACCTACTGCCTAATACTTACCCTCAGTTCAGACAAGTATTGTGTGACGAAGACACCTACTGCCTTATACTTACCCTCAGTTCAGACAAGTATTGTGTGACTAATACACCTACTACCTTATACTTACCCTCAGTTCAGACAAGTATTGTGTGACCAATACACCTACTGCCTTATACTTACCCTCAGTTCAGACAAGTATTGTGTGACTAATACACCTACTCCCTTATACTCACCCTCAGTTCAAACAAGTATTGTGTGACTAATACACCTACTGCCTTATACTTACCCTCAGATCAGACAAGTATTGTGTGACTAATACACCTACTCCCTTATACTTACCCTCAGTTCAGACAAGTATTGTGTGACGAACACACCTACTGCCTTATACTTACCCTCAGTTCAGACAAGTATTGTGTGACGAACACACCTACTGCCTTATACTTACCCTCAGTTCAGACAAGTATTGTGTGACTAATACATCTACTGCCTTATACTTACCCTCAGTTCAGTCAAGTATTGTGTGACTAATACACCTACTGCCTTATACTTACCCTCAGTTCAGACAAGTATTGTGTGACTAATACACCTACTGCCTTATTCCCTACCCTCAGTTCAGACAAGTATTGTGTGACGAACACACCTACTGCCTTATACTTACCCTCAGTTCAGACAAGTATTATGTGACTAATACACCTACTACCTTATACTTACCCTCAGTTCAGACAAGTATTGTGTGACTAATACACCTACTGCCTTATACTTACCCTCAGTTCAGACAAGTATTGTGTGACTAATACACCTACTGCCTTATACTTACCCTCAGTTCAGACAAGTATTGTGTGACGAACACACCTACTGCCTTATACTTCCCTCAGTTCAGACAAGTATTGTGTGACTAATACACCTACTGCCTTATACTTACCCTCAGTTCAGACAAGTATTGTGTGAATAATACACCTACTGCCTTATACTTACCCTCAGTTCAGACAAGTATTGTGTGACTAATACACCTACTGCCTTATACTTCCCTCAGTTCAGACAAGTATTGTGTGACTAATACACCTACTGCCTTATACTTACCCTCAGTTCAGACAAGTATTGTGTGACTAATACACCTACTGCCTTATACTTACCCTCAGTTCAGACAAGTATTGTGTGACTAATACACCTACTGCCTTATACTTACCCTCAGTTCAGACAAGTATTGTGTGAATAATACACCTACTGCCTTATAGTTACCCTCAGTTCAGACAAGTATTGTGTGACTAATACACCTACTGCCTTATACTTACCCTCAGTTCAGACAAGTATTGTGTGACGAACACACCTACTGCCTTATACTTACCCTCAGTTCAGACAAGTATTGTTTGACTAATACACCTACTGCCTAATACTTACCCTCAGTTCAGACAAGTATTGTGTGACGAACACACCTACTGCCTTATACTTACCCTCAGTTCAGACAAGTATTGTGTGACTAATACACCTACTGCCTTATACTTACCCTCAGTTCAGACAAGTATTGTGTGACCAATACACCTACTGCCTTATACTTACCCTCAGTTCAGACAAGTATTGTGTGACTAATACACCTACTCCCTTATACTTACCCTCAGTTCAAACAAGTATTGTGTGACTAATACACCTACTGCCTTATACTTACCCTCAGTTCAGACAAGTATTGTGTGACGAACACACCTACTGCCTTATACTTACCCTCAGTTCAGACAAGTATTGTGTGACTAATACACCTACTGCCTTATACTTACCCTCAGTTCAGACAAGTATTGTGTGACGAACACACCTACTGCCTTATACTTACCCTCAGTTCAGACAAGTATTGTGTGACTAATACACCTACTACCTTATACTTACCCTCAGTTTAAACAAGTATTGTGTGACTAATACACCTACTGCCTTATACTTACCCTCAGTTCAAACAAGTATTGTGTGACTAATACACCTACTACCTAATACTTACCCTCAGTTCAGTCAAGTATTGTGTGACGAACACACCTACTGCCTTATACTTACCCTCAGTTCAGACAAGTATTGTGTGACTAATACACCTACTGCCTTATACTTACCCTCAGTTCAGACAAGTATTGTGTGACTAATACACCTACTGCCTTATACTTACCCTCAGTTCAGACAAGTATTGTGTGACTAATACACCTACTGCCTTATACTTACCCTCAGTTCAGACAAGTATTGTGTGACTAATACACCTACTGCCTTATACTTACCCTCAGTTCAGACAAGTATTGTGTGACTAATACATCTACTGCCTTATACTTACCCTCAGTTCAGTCAAGTATTGTGTGACTAATACACCTACTGCCTTATACTTACCCTCAGTTCAGACAAGTATTGTGTGACGAACACACCTACTGCCTTATACTTACCCTCAGTTCAGACAAGTATTGTGTGACGAACACACCTACTGCCTTATACTTACCCTCAGTTCAAACAAGTATTGTGTGACTAAAACACCTACTGCCTTATACTTACCCTCAGTTCAGACAAGTATTGTGTGACTAATACATCTACTGCCTTATACTTACCCTCAGTTCAGACAAGTATTGTGTGACTAATACACCTACTGCCTTATACTTACCCTCAGTTCAGACAAGTATTGTGTGACGAACACACCTACTGCCTTATACTTACCCTCAGTTCAGACAAGTATTGTGTGACTAATACACCTACTGCCTTATACTTACCCTCAGTTCAGACAAGTATTGTGTGACTAATACACCTACTACCTTATACTTACCCTCAGTTCAGACAAGTATTGTGTGACTAATACACCTACTGCCTTATACTTACCCTCAGTTCAGACAAGTATTGTGTGACAAACACACCTACTGCCTTATACTTCCCTCAGTTCAGACAAGTATTGTGTGACTAATACACCTACTGCCTTATACTTACCCTCAGTTCAGACAAGTATTGTGTGACTAATACACCTACTGCCTTATACTTCCCTCAGTTCCGACAAGTATTGTGTGACTAATACACCTACTACCTTATACTTACCCTCAGTTCAGACAAGTATTGTGTGACTAATACACCTACTGCCTTATACTTACCCTCAGTTCAGACAAGTATTGTGTGACGAACACACCCACTGCCTTATACTTACCCTCAGTTCAGACAAGTATTGTGTGACTAATACACCTACTACCTTATACTTACCCTCAGTTCAGACAAATATTGTGTGACTAATACACCTACTGCCTTATACTTACCCTCAGTTCAAACAAGTATTGTGTGACTAATACACCTACTGCCTTATACTTACCCTCAGTTCAGTCAAGTATTGTGTGACTAATACACCTACTGCCTTATACTTACCCTCAGTTCAGTCAAGTATTGTGTGACTAATACACCTACTGCCTTATACTTACCCTCAGTTCAGACAAGTATTGTGTGACGAACACACCTACTGCCTTATACTTACCCTCAGTTCAGACAAGTATTGTGTGACTAATACACCTACTGCCTTATTCTTACCCTCAGATCAGACAAGTATTGTGTGACTAATACACCTACTCCCTTATACTTACCCTCAGTTCAGTCAAGTATTGTGTGACTAATACACCTACTGCCTTATACTTACCCTCAGTTCAGACAAGTATTGTGTGACTAATACACCTACTTCCTTATACTTACCCTCAGTTCAGACAAGTATTGTGTGACTAATACACCTACTTCCTTATACTTACCCTCAGTTCAGACAAGTATTGTGTGACTAATACACCTTCTGCCTTATACTTACCCTCAGTTCAGTCAAGTATTGTGTGACTAATACACCTACTGCCTTATACTTACCCTCAGTTCAGTCAAGTATTGTGTGACTAATACACCTACTGCCTTATACTTACCCTCAGTTCAGACAAGTATTGTGTGACTTATACACCTATTGCCTTATACTTACCCTCAGTTCAGACAAGTATTGTGTGACTAAAACACCTACTGCCTTATACTTACCCTCAGTTCAGACAAGTATTGTGTGACTAATACACCTACTGCCTTATACTTACCCTCAGTTCAGACAAGTATTGTGTGACTAATACACCTACTGCCTTATACTTACCCTCAGTTCAGTCAAGTATTGTGTGACTAATACACCTACTGCCTTATACTTACCCTCAGTTCAGTCAAGTATTGTGTGACTAATACACCTACTGCCTTATACTTACCCTCAGTTCAGACAAGTATTGTGTGACTAATACACCTACTGCCTTATACTTACCCTCAGTTCAGACAAGTATTGTGTGACTAATACATCTACTGCCTTATACTTACCCTCAGTTCAGTCAAGTATTGTGTGACTAATACACCTACTGCCTTATACTTACCCTCAGTTCAGACAAGTATTGTGTGACTAATACACCTACTGCCTTATACTTACCCTCAGTTCAGACAAGTATTGTGTGACGAACACACCTACTGCCTTATACTTACCCTCAGTTCAGACAAGTATTGTGTGACTAATACACCTACTACCTTATACTTACCCTCAGTTCAGACAAGTATTGTGTGACTAATACACCTACTGCCTTATACTTACCCTCAGTTCAGACAAGTATTGTGTGACTAATACACCTACTGCCTTATACTTACCCTCAGTTCAGACAAGTATTGTGTGACGAACACACCTACTGCCTTATACTTCCCTCAGTTCAGACAAGTATTGTGTGACTAATACACCTACTGCCTTATACTTACCCTCAGTTCAGACAAGTATTGTGTGAATAATACACCTACTGCCTTATACTTACCCTCAGTTCAGACAAGTATTGTGTGACTAATACACCTACTGCCTTATACTTCCCTCAGTTCAGACAAGTATTGTGTGACTAATACACCTACTGCCTTATACTTACCCTCAGTTCAGACAAGTATTGTGTGACTAATACACCTACTTCCTTATACTTACCCTCAGTTCAGACAAGTATTGTGTGACTAATACACCTACTGCCTTATACTTGCCCTCAGTTCAGACAAGTATTGTGTGACTAATACACCTACTGCCTTATACTTACCCTCAGGTTCAGACAAGTATTGTGTGACTAATACTCCTACTGCCTTATGCTTACCCTCAGTTCAGACAAGTATTGTGTGACTAATACACCTACTGCCTTATACTTACCCTCAGTTCAGACAAGTATTGTGTGACTAATACACCTACTGCCTTATTCTTACCCTCAGATCAGACTAGTATTGTGTGACTAATACACCTACTGCCTTATACTTCCCTCAGTTCAGACAAGTATTGTGTGACTAATACACCTACTGCCTTATACTTACCCTCAGTTCAGACAAGTCTTGTGTGACGAACACACCTACTGCTTATACTTACCCTCAGTTCAGACAAGTATTGTGTGACTAATACACCTACTGCCTTATACTTACCCTCAGTTCAGACAAGTATTGTGTGACTAATACACCTACTACCTTATACTTACCCTCAGTTCAGACAAATATTGTGTGACTAATACACCTACTGCCTTATACTTACCCTCAGTTCAAACAAGTATTGTGTGACTAATACACCTACTGCCTTATACTTACCCTCAGTTCAGTCAAGTATTGTGTGACTAATACACCTACTGCCTTATACTTACCCTCAGTTCAGTCAAGTATTGTGTGACTAATACACCTACTGCCTTATACTTACCCTCAGTTCAGACAAGTATTGTGTGACGAACACACCTACTGCCTTATACTTACCCTCAGTTCAGACAAGTATTGTGTGACTAATACACCTACTGCCTTATTCTTACCCTCAGATCAGACAAGTATTGTGTGACTAATACACCTACTCCCTTATACTTACCCTCAGTTCAGTCAAGTATTGTGTGACTAATACACCTACTGCCTTATACTTACCCTCAGTTCAGACAAGTATTGTGTGACTAATACACCTACTTCCTTATACTTACCCTCAGTTCAGACAAGTATTGTGTGACTAATACACCTACTTCCTTATACTTACCCTCAGTTCAGACAAGTATTGTGTGACTAATACACCTTCTGCCTTATACTTACCCTCAGTTCAGTCAAGTATTGTGTGACTAATACACCTACTGCCTTATACTTACCCTCAGTTCAGTCAAGTATTGTGTGACTAATACACCTACTGCCTTATACTTACCCTCAGTTCAGACAAGTATTGTGTGACTTATACACCTACTGCCTTATACTTACCCTCAGTTCAGACAAGTATTGTGTGACTAAAACACCTACTGCCTTATACTTACCCTCAGTTCAGACAAGTATTGTGTGACTAATACACCTACTGCCTTATACTTACCCTCAGTTCAGACAAGTATTGTGTGACTAATACACCTACTGCCTTATACTTACCCTCAGTTCAGTCAAGTATTGTGTGACTAATACACCTACTGCCTTATACTTACCCTCAGTTCAGTCAAGTATTGTGTGACTAATACACCTACTGCCTTATACTTACCCTCAGTTCAGACAAGTATTGTGTGACTAATACACCTACTGCCTTATACTTACCCTCAGTTCAGACAAGTATTGTGTGACTAATACATCTACTGCCTTATACTTACCCTCAGTTCAGTCAAGTATTGTGTGACTAATACACCTACTGCCTTATACTTACCCTCAGTTCAGACAAGTATTGTGTGACTAATACACCTACTGCCTTATACTTACCCTCAGTTCAGACAAGTATTGTGTGACGAACACACCTACTGCCTTATACTTACCCTCAGTTCAGACAAGTATTGTGTGACTAATACACCTACTACCTTATACTTACCCTCAGTTCAGACAAGTATTGTGTGACTAATACACCTACTGCCTTATACTTACCCTCAGTTCAGACAAGTATTGTGTGACTAATACACCTACTGCCTTATACTTACCCTCAGTTCAGACAAGTATTGTGTGACGAACACACCTACTGCCTTATACTTCCCTCAGTTCAGACAAGTATTGTGTGACTAATACACCTACTGCCTTATACTTACCCTCAGTTCAGACAAGTATTGTGTGAATAATACACCTACTGCCTTATACTTACCCTCAGTTCAGACAAGTATTGTGTGACTAATACACCTACTGCCTTATACTTCCCTCAGTTCAGACAAGTATTGTGTGACTAATACACCTACTGCCTTATACTTACCCTCAGTTCAGACAAGTATTGTGTGACTAATACACCTACTTCCTTATACTTACCCTCAGTTCAGACAAGTATTGTGTGACTAATACACCTACTGCCTTATACTTGCCCTCAGTTCAGACAAGTATTGTGTGACTAATACACCTACTGCCTTATACTTACCCTCAGGTTCAGACAAGTATTGTGTGACTAATACTCCTACTGCCTTATGCTTACCCTCAGTTCAGACAAGTATTGTGTGACTAATACACCTACTGCCTTATACTTACCCTCAGTTCAGACAAGTATTGTGTGACTAATACACCTACTGCCTTATTCTTACCCTCAGATCAGACTAGTATTGTGTGACTAATACACCTACTGCCTTATACTTCCCTCAGTTCAGACAAGTATTGTGTGACTAATACACCTACTGCCTTATACTTACCCTCAGTTCAGACAAGTCTTGTGTGACGAACACACCTACTGCTTATACTTACCCTCAGTTCAGACAAGTATTGTGTGACTAATACACCTACTGCCTTATACTTACCCTCAGTTCAGACAAGTATTGTGTGACTAATACACCTACTGCCTTATAGTTACCCTCAGTTCAGACAAGTATTGTGTGACTAATACACCTACTGCCTTATACTTACCCTCAGTTCAGACAAGTATTATGTGAATAATACACCTACTGCCTTATAGTTACCCTCAGTTCAGACAAGTATTGTGTGACTAATACACCTACTGCCTTATACTTACCCTCAGTTCAGACAAGTATTGTGTGACGAACACACCTACTGCCTTATACTTACCCTCAGTTCAGACAAGTATTGTGTGACTAATACACCTACTGCCTAATACTTACCCTCAGTTCAGACAAGTATTGTGTGACGAACACACCTACTGCCTTATACTTACCCTCAGTTCAGACAAGTATTGTGTGACTAATACACCTACTACCTTATACTTACCCTCAGTTCAGACAAGTATTGTGTGACCAATACACCTACTGCCTTATACTTACCCTCAGTTCAGACAAGTATTGTGTGACTAATACACCTACTCCCTTATACTTACCCTCAGTTTAAACAAGTATTGTGTGACTAATACACCTACTGCCTTATACTTACCCTCAGATCAGACAAGTATTGTGTTACTAATACACCTACTCCCTTATACTTACCCTCAGTTCAGACAAGTATTGTGTGACGAACACACCTACTCCCTTATACTTACCCTCAGTTCAGACAAGTATTGTGTGACGAACACACCTACTGCCTTATACTTACCCTCAGTTCAGACAAGTATTGTGTGACGAACACACCTACTGCCTTATACTTCCCTCAGTTCAGACAAGTATTGTGTGACTAATACATCTACTGCCTTATACTTACCCTCAGTTCAGTCAAGTATTGTGTGACTAATACACCTACTGCCTTATACTTACCCTCAGTTCAGACTAGTATTGTGTGACTAATACACCTACTGCCTTATACTTACCCTCAGTTCAGACAAGTATTGTGTGACGAACACACCTACTGCCTTATACTTACCCTCAGTTCAGACAAGTATTGTGTGACTAATACACCTACTGCCTTATACTTACCCTCAGTTCAGACAAGTATTGTGTGACTAATACACCTACTGCCTTATACTTACCCTCAGTTCAGACAAGTATTGTGTGACTAATACACCTACTGCCTTATACTCACCCTCAGTTCAGACAAGTATTGTGTGACGAACACACCTACTGCCTTTTACTTACCCTCAGTTCAGACAAGTATTGTGTGACTAATACACCTACTGCCTTATACTTACCCTCAGTTCAGACAAGTTTTGTGTGACGAACACACCTACTGCCTTATACTTACCCTCAGTTCAGACAAGTATTGTGTGACTAATACACCTACTGCCTTATACTTACCCTCACTTCAGACAAGTAATGTGTGACGAACACACCTACTGCCTTATACTTACCCTCATTTCAGACAAGTATTGTGTGACTAATACACCTACTGCCTTATACTTACCCTCAGTTCAGACAAGTATTGTGTGACGAACACATCTACTGCCTTATACTTACCCTCAGTTCAGACAAGTATTGTGTGACTAATACACCTACTGCCTTATACTTACCCCCAGTTCAGACAAGTATTGTGTGACGAACACACCTACTGCCTTATACTTACCCCCAGTTCAGACAAGTATTGTGTGACTAATACACCTACTGCCTTATACTTACCCTCAGTTCAGACAAGTATTGTGTGACTAATACACCTACTGCCTTATACTTACCCTCGGTTCAGACAAGTATTGTGTGACTAATACACCTACTGCCTTATACTTACCCTCGGTTCAGACAAGTATTGTGTGACTAATACACCTACTGCCTTATACTTACCCTCAGTTCAGACAAGTATTGTGTGACGAACACACCTACTGCTTATACTTACCCTCAGTTCTGACAAGTATTGCGTGACTAATACACCTACTGCCTTATACTTACCCTCAGTTCAGACAAGTATTGCGTGACTAATACACCTACTGCCTTATACTTACCCTCAGTTCAGACAAGTATTGTGTGACTAATACACCTACTGCCTTATACTTACCCTCAGTTCAGACAAGTATTGTGTGACGAACACACCTACTCCCTTATACTTACCCTCAGTTCAGACAAGTAATGTGTGACGAACACACCTACTGCCTTATACTTACCCTCAGTTCAGATAAGTATTGTGTGACGAACACACCTACTGCCTTATACTTACCCTCAGTTCAGACAAGTCTTGTGTGACGAACACACCTACTGCCTTATACTTACCCTCAGTTCAGACAAGTATTGTGTGACGAACACACCTACTGCCTTATACTTACCCTCAGTTCAGACAAGTATTGTGTGACGAACACACCTACTGCCTTATACTTACCCTCAGTTCAGACAAGTATTGTGTGACGAACACACCTACTGCCTTATACTTACCCTCAGTTCAGACAAGTATTGTGTGACTAATACACCTACTGCCTTATACTTACCCTCAGTTCAGACAAGTATTGTGTGACTAATACACCTACTGCCTTATACTTCCCTCAGTTCAGACAAGTATTGTGTGACTAATACACCTACTGCCTTATACTTACCCTCAGTTCAGTCAAGTATTGTGTGACGAACACACCTACTGCTTATACTTACCCTCAGTTCAGACAAGTATTGCGTGACTAATACACCTACTGCCTTATACTTACCCTCAGTTCAGACAAGTATTGTGTGACTAATACACCTACTGCCTTATACTTACCCTCAGTTCAGACAAGTATTGTGTGACTAATACACCTACTGCCTTATACTTACCCTCAGTTCAGACAAGTATTGTGTGACGAACACACCTACTGCCTTATACTTACCCTCAGTTCAGACAAGTATTGTGTGACTAATACACCTACTGCCTTATACTTACCCTCAGTTCAGACAAGTATTGTGTGACGAACACACCTACTGCCTTATACTTACCCTCAGTTCAGACAAGTATTGTGTGACTAATACACCTACTGCCTTATACTTACCCTCAGTTCAGACAAGTATTGTGTGACGAACACACCTACTACCTTATACCTACCCTCAGTTCAGACAAGTATTGTGTGACTAATACACCTACTGCCTTATACTTACCCTCAGTTCAGACAAGTATTGTGTGACTAATACACCTACTGCCTTATACTTACCCTCAGTTCAGACAAGTATTGTGTGACGAACACACCTACTGCCTTATACTTACCCTCAGTTCAGACAAGTATTGTGTGACTAATACACCTACTGCCTTATACTTACCCTCAGTTCAGACAAGTATTGTGTGACGAACACACCTACTGCCTTATACTTACCCTCAGTTCAGACAAGTATTGTGTGACTAATCACCTACTGCCTTATACTTACCCTCAGTTCAGACAAGTATTGTGTGACTAATACACCTACTGCCTTATACTTACCCTCAGTTCAGACAAGTATTGTGTGACTAATACACCTACTGCCTTATACTTACCCTCAGTTCAGACTAGTATTGTGTGACTAATACACCTACTGCCTTATACTTACCCTCAGTTCAGAGAAGTATTGTGTGACTAATACACCTACTGCCTTATACTTCCCTCAGTTCAAACAAGTATTGTGTGACGAACACACCTACTGCCTTATACTTACCCTCAGTTCAGACAAGTATTGTTTGACTAATACACCTACTGCCTTATACTTACCCTCAGTTCAGACAAGTATTGTGTGAATAATACACCTACTGCCTTATACTTACCCTCAGTTCAGACAAGTATTGTATGACGAACACACCTACTGCCTTATACTTACCCTCAGTTCAGACAAGTATTGTGTGACGAACACACCTACTCCCTTATACTTATCCTCAGTTCAGACAAGTATTGTGTGACGAACACACCTACTGCCTTATACTTACCCTCAGTTCAGACAAGTATTGTGTGAATAATACACCTACTGCCTTATACTTACCCTCAGTTCAGACAATTATTGTGTGACTAATACACCTACTGCCTTATACTTCCCTCAGTTCAGACAAGTAT
The DNA here is from genome assembly GCA_026874595.1 of Sipunculus nudus. Classification (NCBI taxonomy): domain Eukaryota; kingdom Metazoa; phylum Annelida; class Sipuncula; order Golfingiida; family Sipunculidae; genus Sipunculus; species Sipunculus nudus. Next base: position 743,694 of record CM049308.1, read on the forward strand.
TGTGTGACTAATACACCTACTGCCTTATACTTACCCTCAGTTCAGACAAGTATTGTATGACGAACACACCTACTGCCTTATACTTACCCTCAGTTCAGACAAGTATTGTGTGACGAACACACCTACTCCTAATGTTACCCTCACTGTTATGTAAAACATAATTTTAGGATCCAGTTTCCAGTTTAAGCATTACGATATATAATTTTAAATAAATCAGGGAGAGGTTAGTCGGAACGGGGGGGGGAGGGGGGGGGGGTTTACCTGAAAATAGGGTCAGAAACATATAGGATGTTAGGAACATAGCATATTAGCTTTTGTCCACTACATCAGTTTGAACTATCATGTTTTATAGTGGCGCATGTATGATAGAAACCTACGATAGACTGACACACACACATTAAAACATCAGAAGCACCACGCTTTTGTTGAGCACATGTATTTTTGAAAACCTTGCATAAGAACTCTGTAAAATTCTAGATCATCGGAATAAGATTATAAAAGAGTCAGTATATGCTCCAAGACTGTCAAATGTTATGTTAACAACACCAGAAACGACGGTTATATATAGACTTGCCAGGAAGTGTAAATTATTTTCTAGCCGGTAGCAAAATATGACTTAAACACTCTTCGAGTATACCCCTGCTGGTTTGTATATTCTGGTTTCTTATTTTATGGTCTCACAAGATGGTTTTGTTGTATAATTGTAATATTTATGGTGTTTAGAGATTGTGTTACATGTATCTTATTATTTTGCGCAGAAATTTGCATGGCTTGACATGTGCCTGGCGTTCAGATTCGTGTTAGGCGCAAGCCATGTGCGTTGCAATGGGAACCGCACTTCTTGAACTCTGGCTTACCCGCAGAGTGTTAGACACAGCGTGTTTGTAGGGTCGAGTTTGTTCTTTGGAATGTTTAGGACAAGAAGCTTCTGGACTTCGGGGGAAAAAGCTATAAATAGTGGCTGTGTTTGGAGCCGGCAGATAGGAAAATACCAGCGGACACTAAAGGGTGCGACTATCTCGTCAGTCTTGGGACCTACTCCGATAACTGCATAGTTACAGGTTCTATGAACTTTATACAGACTTCATACAGATTTTTATATAGATTGTCTTCAGTTTTCCTTTGGGATTTTAACTGAACTTCACATCTGAATTACAACAGATTGTCTTCGAGATTTCATTTGACTATTCACCGGGAAAATTTACTTGAATCGTTCACCTGGATTATATGTGCTAAAAGACTCTTGTTGGACTGTGACAGTTGTGGTATCCAGGAATCAAAGCCTAGGATCCGGCTTGTACATTTTTATTATTGTTATGTCTTGAATACTGTGTAATTGTATTGATTTAGTGTATTGTAATGTTAGGATTGTTCTAAGAATAAATTATAAGTATTTGTTAACATAAAACCACTGACCTCTTTATTCAACGCTGCCTTGTGTTGCGGAATCTATTTTTTTTTTGTTGTCTCCATAACAAGGGTTTGTGCTCGTCACGATATTGTGATCTGTTATTATTAGGTTCCGTAACAATGGTAATGTTTGTATGGTTTTAAGATTCAGTAGTCTCAGTTTTGTATGGTCAAATATTTAATGGTCTTAAGCGATGTTATTGTTAGCATGGTGTAACGTTTAATGGTCTTGAGGGATGGTATGAAATGTATGTGAGTTATATTGAACAGTCTTGAGGGATGGTATGAAATGTATGTGAGTTATATTGAACGGTCTTGAGGGATGGTATGAAATGTATGTGAGTTATATTGAACGGTCTTGAGGGATGGTATTGTTTGTATGCGAGTTATTTTTAATGGTTCTTAGGGATAGTATGGATTGTTTGTGTGTTATATTTAATGGTCTTGAGGGATGGTATGGATTGTATGTGTGTTAAATTTAATGGTCTTGAGGGATGGTATGGAATGTATGTGAGTTATATTGAACGGTCTTGAGGGATGGTATTGTTTGTATGCGAGTTATTTTTAATGGTTCTTAGGGATAGTATGGATTGTTTGTGTGTTATATTTAATGGTCTTGAGGGATGGTATGGAATGTATGTGAGTTATATTTAATGGTCTTGAGGGATGGTAAGGATTGTATGTGTGTTATATTTTATGGTCTGGAGGGATGGTATGGAATGTGTGTGTTATATTTAATGATTTTGAGGGATGTTATGGATTTTATGTGTGTTATATTTAATGGTCTTGAGGGATGGTATGGAATGTATGTGTTATATTTAATGGTCTTGAGTAATGGTAAGGATTGTATGTGTGTTATATTTTATTGTCTGGAGGGATGGTATGGAATGTATGTGTGTTATATTTAATGATTTTGAGGGATGTTATGGATTTTATGTGTGTTATATTTAATGGTCTTGAGGGATGTTATGGAATGTTTGTGTGTTATATTTAATGGTCTTGAGGGATGGTATGGTTTGTATGTTTGTTATATTCAATAGTCTTGAGGAATGGTATATGTTTGTTATTTCTAATGGTTTTGAAGGATGGTATGGCTTATATGTGTGTTAATAATGGTCTTTAGAGATAGTATTGTTTGTATGCGATTAATATTTAAAGGTCTTGAAGGATAATATTGTTTGTATGTTTGTTATATTCATTGGCTTTGAGGGATCGTAGATTTGTATGGTTGCCTTTTCAATGGTTTTGCAGGATCGTTTGTTTTGTATGTTATTTATATCTAATGGTCTTAATGTATAGTATAGTTTGTACGTTTGTTATATCTTATGGTCTTGATGGATAGTATAGTTTGTACGTTTGTTATATTTAATGGTCTGGATGGATCGTATATTTTGTATGTTTGTTATATTTAATGGTCTTAATGGATAGTATAAATTGTACGTTTTTTATATCAAATGGCCTTAATGGATAGTATAGTTTGTGCGTTTGTTATGTTTAATGGTCTTGATGGATCGTATAGTTTGTATGTTTGTTATATTTAATGGTCTATGGTGGATTGATGGTATGGTTTGTATGTTTTAAGTTCAGCTTTCCAAAACTCGGTCAATAATCACCGAACCGAAACCATTCGACCAAACAAAGAGTGCCATAGCGTGGGGGTGATTTCAGTGAAATATCAGACAGCTTGCTTTGACGGTTCAGGAGGTTTGCTTGTTCTTACTCCACCAAAATTTTAACATCACATTGTGAGTCATGTAACCAATATTTGATGATGATAGCTTCTACTGTTCCTAAGATAATGTGGGTTAACATTATTGACGATAGAGCAATCACATATGCTTACAGATTTGCCAAATAAATATTCATAATAATAACATGAACTTTTTTCCTTGCACTGCAGTTGCCGCCTTTTTCGCCATTAACAGCGACATGACCTTGGTGAATTTAGAAGGCCGGTCTGTATCAGCCGCAGGACAGCTCCTCCCAGCGGACAAACCTGTAAGTAATTTACTTAAAGGATTTATTTACTTAAAGGATCTAATATGTTTAGTAATCACATTTGATGAATAATTATTAAAATAGCTACTCTTTCAACTCGTTCTCTCTTTTATTGTATTTTGAAGACTTTCCTAGTATATAAGTACTATCCTGTATAATTTATATATACATGTAGTACCAGAGTACTGTAAATTAAACATAAACCTTTGAGTGCAGTTTGTTCTTAGAGCTTCCGTTGATATGCACAATGGCCATGGCAGCTTGCAGCACCAGCGTAGAATTGTACAGACACGGAAGGTCCGCAGTTATTTTACCGTAGAAATGTACAGACACGTAAGGTGTGCAGTCATTTTGTCGTAGAATTGTACTGACACGTAAGGTGTGCAGTCATTTTGTCGTAGAATTGTACTGACACGTAAGGTGTGCAGTCATTTTGTCGTAGAATTGTACCGACACGTAAGGTGTGCAGTCATTTTGTCGTAGAATTGTACCGACACGTAAGGTGTGCAGTCATTTCGTCGTAGAATTGTACTGACACGTAAGGTGTGCAGTCATTTCATCGTATAATTGTACTGACACGTAAGGTGTGCAGTCATTTTGTCGTAGAATTGTACTGACACGTAAGGTGTGCAGTCATTTTGTCGTTGAATTGTACAGACACGTAAGGTGTGCAGTCATTTTGTCGTAGAATTGTACAGAATACGTATACATAAAGACTAATATGACCCCCCTCTTTAACAATATAAAATCATAAAACAAATGATAGAAACGAAGAACCCATGGTTGACCAATAGAACACTGCTGAGTGTTTGACTTCTTCTGAGTGTTGGTCTTCATGAAGGTTGGCCGTGTATACTTTAAGATCAAGAATTGCAGCTTATACTAATTAGACTATTTGATGTAGCTGGTGTTTGTTGGTGTTGATCTGTATGACTGCCTGAGAATCCCGGTGTAATATAGCGCTAGGAGCCAGTCTAGGATGCATGCACGCTGTTTATCGTCCCCAGCAGGACAACGCGGCCCAAGTACAGGCAAACAATGACGACCCACCGGCAGAAACCAAAAATGACGCCCCGGAAGCCCCCGCCGACCCTGTCCAAGTTAAACCACAACCAAGGGAAGACCATAAGGCCGTCATGCCCAACGCACCGGCCGTGGAAAAAGAGATAAAGGTGGCGCCAGCGGTCTACCGGTCGCACTTATAGCTTTGTCCTGCCATTAATTCCCAGGCTGAACCTTTCACGCGGGCATCTTTGGTTAGGGGGTTGGTCGCTGCTTCTTGTTTTTTTCTTCTCGCTGGATGATGGTCATATATTAACATGTCTGATTATACCCTATTTTATCAAGTTAAATTGGGAAGAGAGCAATGTAAGTATTTTAGTTATATTTTACTTTTTTTTTCATGCACGCACTTTACCGGCGCCCCTCTTCGGAAAGCAATTTTAACACGGGACAGGAATATCACAGTTCAGTATTAACAACTTTAGTTTACGAAACTGGTTCCCCACGCCATCTGCCGGACAAACCCATCACCTCTAAACAATTCATGCACAGGTTCGGAGGTTGTACAGTGGAAGAAATCAACTAGGGTTATAGTTTTATTACAAAAAAGGTTATAGTTTTATTCATATATTTTGTTTTTGATATATTTACAGTAGGCAAAGGATCCATCGAATCTGGAATAAATTCTTCTGTGGCGAGGAAACCAATTTATTTTATTTCCACTACTAACACCTATTACCAGACGATGATTAATATGCGTTAAACAAGATAACGTATTACTTGACAACTAATAAATGATGACGCAACTCCTTGACAAAGCGAAGAATTTTGGCATTGCATTAAACACGAAAATTTATGGGAAAAAGACACCTATGTGTCGCCCTAAATCAAAATTAAAGGGACCTATTCAAATACCAAGTATGTTGAATATACAAGAATTATAGTGTTTCTCTTTAAATATTATGGTAACTGCCTATATTTCGTTTTACAACTGTATGCCTCCTCCTGTACACAAGTGAGAAAAAACTGGCACTGGGCGCGACCATTAGTACGCTCACGCTGTTTATCGTGGCCTTATCTCGCCACTTGCTCTCGCTGTTTATAGTGGCCCTATCTCACGCTCACATTGTTTATAGTGGCCTTATCTCGTCACTTGACAAATCAAGATTTTCAGCTTCAAATTTCGTTCGTGTTTTTTTTTCCGTTTTATTTCTGCTTGTTTGGGAGTTGTCAGACATGCGCAGGATGGGCATGTGGTCAGGCTGACGTGGACTGTTTTTAACCACACATAACCAGAACATAATACAGGTGAAGTGGAGATAGTAAGCCCATGCGCCGGGATGGCTTTGCTTTGAAACTTTGTATTCAGCCAAAGTGAACTGTTGGCGAGAGATACTCCACACATCATTACAAGATACTACACACATCATTACAAAATACTACACACATCATAACAAGATACTACACTCATCATAACAAGATACTACACACATCATAACAAGATACTACACACATCATAATAAGATACTACAAACATCATAACAAGATACTATATACATCATTACAAAATACTACATACATCATTACAAGATACTTCACCCATAATTACAAGATACTACACCCATCATTACAAAATACTACACACATTATAAATGTTAATGTACACTCGAAAGGCGACAAACTGAAAGCTCGTTCGGTCAAGGAGGTTTGTCTTGACGTGGCACCTCGATGAATATCTATGATTACGCATGTTTGGTTAAACAAGCAGATCATTACACACATACACACACACACACACAAACACACACACACACACATATATATATATATATATTATAACAATAAAAATAAAACCTGCATGTTAATAATGGAGAAATTATCCTTCACATATATATCTGGTTAATATAAACAGGAGCGATTAATACCATGACCTCCTAGTTAAGTTACTAGGCTGTATTAACGTCAAGTCAATTTAAAGAAAAATTAATCAATGGATCTTTTGTATAGTTATTCTTTTGCAAAGAGTTGTTTTTATTACTTTTCTTATTGGTGTTTTTACCTGCCACAAAAGAAGAAACTACAGGGGAAAAACTAATCCATTAAAAACACCTTAATCTTATCATCTAAGCAGTATATATTAGTAGTAGTTTTAATGACATTGAAAACAAATATGCGGATCGCAATGAAAAGAGTGTATTTCCAATAATTCCATGTTCTTTCAGGACACAAAAAAGGTGGCGGCCGCCAAAGAACATAAAAAACCGGTGAAAGCGGCTGCTAAGTCATCGCACGGGTTACCGCCGGAGATAATGATGAAGCCAGTGGCAAAGAATGTCCAAAAAATTCTCCTGTTTACCTACATGAGAGGCGGGTCCTCCTTTCTGGGGCAGATGTTTGACAAGAACCCGGATGCCATGTACCTGTTTGAGCCGCTAGATGGTGCCTATAGTTCTATGTACGGCGTTCCTCTACTGGTACCGTCACTAGACCTAACGCATTTTGTTAATAGAACCAAAAGGTACTCATCTTTTCCTTCATTGTGTTACTTGAACTGAGATAAGACATATTTTTTGTTACCTTTCAAGGAAATTACGAGTCCTCGCATCAATTACTAAACCAAAAATATTAAAAGGCACCACCTTCCCTTTTACAGTAACAGGTTCTAGAGCAAGCTTATTTTTCCTGATATCTATAATGTAATTGACGGTGGTTGCGGTTACGGTGGTCCGGTGGTCCTCTGTGGTCACGCCTTCGATATGCACTTTTTGTCTTTGAAATGTCAGGGATGTTGCAAAGTGTGTCTTCAGGGGGATATTTACCATATTTCTCAAATAATCCAAGGATATTTCGCATCATTTTTCCGTAAGGCTTCCGTAGCGTCATCTATCGACAACTACGATTCTGTACCGGCTTCTGTGGCTCAGGGGTAGAGCACATGAGTCGAAGCCGGGAGGTCGTGAGTTTAAATCTGTTACGGGGTAACATAAAAGCGGACCGAACTGTCTCGCTAGTGAAGCTTGCTTGCTAGCGAAGCGGTTGGTACGCTGGACTTGTGCGCCAGCGATATGGGTTCGAATCCCGGATCGGCCCAATATTTTCCTCGTGAACAATTTGTCTTCGTAACAAAACGGGGGCTCGTCCAGGGTGACAGTAAACTTTTTGGCCCAGGGAATAAGCTCACCAAAGTGTGACTCCTGGGATAATTAGTCTTGTTCTGATGCAGAACGCTCTTAAGAGGGGGTGTGTTACGGGCTGACATTAAAGCGGACCAAACTGTCTCGCTGTCATAACAATATATTTATATCCTGTGGAACCCCGCCATGCGACCAGCTGACATTTGCGACCACCTCACCAAATATAATTAGTGTTATTTCAATGATAGAAATACTCAGAATTGCGACCACCCTGATTTCAGAATTACGGGCACATTTCCTAGTCTGTACAAAAAGATCTTGACAATAGATGTAATGTGCACACCTCAGTTTGAATTAAATTATCCTTATATAGTGATTGTCTGCAGAATTCCTTCATCCTTACAAATATACAGAGCTATCTGTCAGCAGTATTAACATGCATTTTCTAGGGTCAGGTAATTAATATATGCTTTATATTTGGTTGTTTGTTATTTCAAACGGATTATGAAGGCGGTAATGTTATGGTTTATTTCAGTGATTATATCTGTGATAAGTTAATAATCTTTCACCACTTCAATCATTTTTTACATATATTTTGCAGGATTTACTCTACCCCAGAGGTGGACTTTATCGCCGACTCCGTGTACCAAATCTTGTCTTGTAAGATGGGGCTACTCCCCACAGAAATCCTTGTCCATCCGTTTGTGTACAGGAAGGTCAAATCAAAGTCATTCGGTTACTATGGCGACTGCCTTGCTGCTGAGGGCATCGAGAGCTACCGGTGGAAGTGCGTTCCGTTTAAACCCACATGCGACAAAAGACCCGCGGGTAACAAACCAATCAGATGTGACTTGCTCGGAAAAGACCTGGTCCGTTTAGCCAATCAGCAGCCGAAGCAGGAATACTGGGACTGTCTGAAGAAGCTCAGAACAGCGTCAATGAAATGTGTACCGCTAATGGAGGCGGAGTGCAAGAGAACGTCACTCCGTGCCCTCAAGTCTGTCAGGCTGACAGGCGGCATTATCAAAAGAATACTAGAAAAATACAAGGATGTCAAAATCCTATATTACCTGCGTGACCCGAGAGGCATTGTGCCGTCCAGAAAGAAGGAAGACATCTTGTCTACTAACTCCGAGAAGGACTGGTTCAATGAAATAGAAATGTTGGCACAAGATATGGCAGCAGATATCAAACTGATGTACTCTTTATATAGAAAGTACAAGAAAAGGATCAAATTTGAGTATTACGAAAATTTTGCACAAGCCTCTGAGCAGGTGGCTAAAGATGCGTACAAGTTTGTAGGTGTGGACATGCCGCCCGTGGTGGCGGAACACCTGTACAATATAACGCACGCTTCCTCGAACACGGCCGCCTACGAGACCGCCAGGTCAAACGCCACTGCCACAGCCTACGCCTGGAGGACGAGTCTTCCTGCTGACGTCATCCAGAAAATGAACTCGCTTATTGATCCATTTTTCAAAGTTTCAAAATTAATAACAAAGAATTACAAACCATAATTCCCACAATCAGTAATGTTCGTATTTTGATTTTCATAATTATATTATCATAATATTATACATATACACTGTATTATTATAATTTGCCAAATTGCAAAATCAGATTTCTCTGACATTAGTGGCCAAGGGGAAATTCAGCTACAATTTGTCATAGCATTGACATAAATAATGACAACTATAAGCATATCGTTAGTGTTAAATAAATAAACTGACATTGTTTGGTATGATCACTACACCAATTTTATCCAAGCGTTGAAGCTTTTCATATTTCATACTTTATTGCTCAGTTATTGACAGTTAAGTCATTTATCATATGGGAGATTAGTCAAACATTAATGGCCGTGATTGCAGCGATATTCGGTTTGAAGAAATTGTCTGTTATCATTGTCGGACAATGTGGGATATTCTTGGATTTACCGTACATACATGGGCCTTGTTTCAGAAGGAGAGGGGACATGATTAACCGTACATACATTGGCCTTGTTTCTGGAGGACAGGGGACATGATTAACCGTACATACATGGGCCTTGTTTCTGGAGGACAGGGGACATGATTAACCGTACATGCATGGGCCTTGTTTCTGGAGGACAGGGGACATGATTAACCGTACAAGCATGGGTCTTGTTTCAGAAGGAGAGGGGACATGATTAGCCGTACATAAATTGGCCTTGTTTCAGAAGGACAGGGGACATGATTAATCGTACATACATAGGCCTTCTTTCAGGAGGACAGGGGACATAATTAGCCGTACATAAATTGGATTTGTTTCAGGAGGACAGTGGACATGATTAACCGTACATACATGGGCCTTGTTTCAGGAGGACACGGAACATGATTAACCGTACATGCATGGGCCTTGTTTTAGAAGGACAGGGAACATGATTAACCGTAAATACATGTGCCTTGTTTCAGAAGGACAGGGGACATCATTAACCGTAAATACATGTGCCTTGTTTCAGGAAGACAGGGGACATGATTAACCGTACATACATTGGCCTTTTTTCAGAAGGACAGGGGACATGATTAGCCGTACATACATTGGCCTTGTTTCAGAAGGAGAGGGGACATGATTAGCCGTACAAACATGGGCCTTGTTTCAGAAGGACAGGGGACATGATTAACAGTACATACATTGTCCTTGTTTCAGAAGGACAGGGGACATGATTAACCGTACATACATGGGCCTTGTTTCAGAAGGACAGGGGACATCATTAACCGTTCATACATGGGCCTTGTTTCAGCAGGACAGGGGACATAATTAGCCGTACATACATGGGCCTTGTTTCAGGAGGACACGGAACATGATTAACAGTAAATAAATGGTCCTTATTTCAGAAGGACGGGGGACATGATTAGCCGTACTTACATTGGCCTTGTTTCAGAAGGACAGGGGACATGATTAACCGTACATACATGGGCCTTGTTTCAGAAGGACAGGGGACATCATTAACCGTACATACATGGGTCTTGTTTCAGGAGGACAGGGGACATGATTAACCGTACATACATTGGCCTTGTTTCAGAAGGAGAGGGGACATGATTAACCGTACATACATTGGCCTTGTTTCAGGAGGACAGGGGACATGATTAGCCGTACAAACATGGGCCTTGTTTCAGAAGGAGAGGAGACATGATTAACAGTATATACATTGGCCTTGTTTCAGAAGGACAGGGGACATGATTAACCGTACATACATGGGCCTTGTTTCAGAAGGACAGGGGACATGATTAACCGTACATACATGGGCCTTGTTTCAGAAGAACAGGGACATGATTAACCGTACATGCATGGGCCTTGTTTTAGAAGGACAGGGAACATGATTAACCGTAAATACATGTGCCTTGTTTCAGAAGGACAGGGGACATCATTAACCGTAAATACATGTGCCTTGTTTCAGGAAGACAGGGGACATGATTAACAGTACATACATTGGCCTTTTTTCAGAAGGACAGGGGACATGATTAACCGTACATACATGGGCCTTGTTTAAGAGGGACTGGGAATATGATTAACCTTAAATACATGTGCCTTGTTTTAGAAGGACAGGGGACATGATTAGCCGTACATAAATTGGCCTTGTTTCAGAAGGACAGGGGACATGATTAACCGTACATACATGGGCCTTGTTTCAGGAGGACAGGGGACATAATTAGCCGTATATAAACTGGATTTGTTTCAGGAGGACAGTGGACATATTTCAGGAGGACACGGAACATGATTAACCGTAAATACATGGTCCTTATTTCAGAAGGACGGGGGACATGATTAGCCGTACATACATTGGCCTTGTTTCAGAAGGACAGGGAACATGATTAACCGTACATACATGGGCCTTGTTTCAGAAGGACGGGACATGATTAACCGTACATACATGGGCCTTGTTTCAGGAGGACAGGGGACATGATTAACCGTACATACATTGGCCTTGTTTCAGAAGGAGAGGGGACATGAATAACAGTACATACATTGGCCTTGTTTCAGAAGGAGAGGGGACATGATTAGCCGTACATACATGGGCCTTGTTTCAGAAGGACAGGGGACATGATTAACCGTACATACATGGGCCTTGTTTCAGGAGGACAGGGGACATGATTAACCGTACATACATGGGCCCTGTTTCAGGAGGACAGGGGACATGATTAACCGTACATACATGGGTCTTGTTTCAGAAGGACAGGGGACATGATTAACCGTACCTTGTTTTAGAAGGACAGGGGACATGCCCCTCCTACTACTTTCTTAAGATTGCTGGAAAATATACCTTTTGGTTAGTTAACTTTTGGATAATTAAAGGCATAATTTACCCTAGAGATTTTCAAAAAAATTCGTCATCCGGTTAGTGTTTCAATCATATAGTATTTAATTTTAAAAATATTGTGCATCTTATGTGGAGAAATGTTAATTTATATTGTATGCATAAAGTCAAATTTAAAGTTTTGAAAATTCACAATTAAATTTTGACATTTTAGCAAAATTTCCTTTATATAACCAAATTATATCACATAATGTTCCTAGTTGGAGTGAAGAAAATTATGATATTCTTGGAGAGGGCTTCTATACTGTTTGTGTTGAAGGGGGGGGGGCTTCTATACTGTTTGTGTTGAAGGGGGGCTTCTATACTGTTTGTGTTGGGGGGGGGGCTTCTTTACTGTTTGTGTTGAAGGGGGGGGGGGGCTTCTATACTGTTTGTGTTGAGTGGGGGGGGGGCTTCTATACTGTTTGTGTTAAAGTGGGGGGGGGGGGGGGCTTCTATACTGTTTGTGTTGAAGGGGGGGCTTCTATACTGTTTGTGTTGAGTGGGGGGGGGCTTCTATACTGTTTGTTTAAAGGGGGGGGCTTCTATACTGTTTGTGTTGGGGGGGGGGGGCTTCTATACTGTTTTGTGATAAGGAGGGGGCTTCTGCACTCTTTTGTGATGAGGAGGGGGTTGCTGTCTGCAAGAAATATTATTCCTACTCGAGTTGATTGACCCCTTTCACGTTTTCATCGCGTATAATAAGACTTGCCAAAAGACTTTTAGATTTTGATAACACGTGTCTTTTGTTGATAGTTTTAAATCTTTTGTCTCAATATTGTTTGAAGTACCTTGGCCAATGACGGGAGAGGTATGACTTACTTCCATAGTTTATGGCCAAGAAAATTAGTCACTTCGAAGTTTAAGATAATGAAGGTAAAAAGTCATTTAAGTTCTAAATGTCTCTATGATGTTTTCCACAAGCTTATGTATGTACATATTAAACTCACGTATTAAGAAATAATATAAGCCGGCTATACACATGGACTCTACTGACGTTAACTATAATCAGTTTTCTTTGTACGGCGTTACTAGTTTGTGCAATGATTAAAGGTCTGAATACGTTGAATCCCTTCCTTTGTAAATACATGATAATATCAGGAATTTGTATGATCGAGTAATAAATTCTTGTCATAAGACATTAAACAAGGAGTCCGTGCTGATTATACACCGAGCTGTTCATTGATTCATCATGACGTGTATTTTTGGATCGAATTATAGAAAACAATACAAGCAGTGATCAGTGTTAGGTAATTCCTACAATAACTTTAGGATTTGGGCGTGGTCCACTATAAAGATTATTCCTGCTATAATTTAAGTATTTGGCCGTGGCCCACTCTAAATTTTACCGATACACTTCCCCTTGCCACAAATTTCTTTGCAGGTAGATTCTCGAGTGGACGCGGGCCTCGGGTAGATTCTCCCCCCCCCCCCCCCACCCCGTCGCTGTCCTCGGGTCTCAGGTAGATACTCGCCTCGATGCAGTCCTCGGGTCTCAGGTAGATTCTCACCTGGACGCGGTCCTTGGGCCTCAGATTATTGCCTGGACGCGGTCCTCGGGTCTCAGGTAGATTCACCCGTGGACGCGGTCCTCGGGCTCGGGTAGATTTTCGCCTGGACGCGGTCCTCGGGTTTCGAGTAGGTTCTCAACCTGGACGCTGTCTTCGGGTTTCAGGTATAGATTCTCACCTGGATGCGGTCCTCGGGCCTCAGGAAGATTCTACCCTGGACGCGGTCCTTGGGCCTCCGGTAGATTCTCGCCTGGACGCGGTCCTGGTCTTCAGTTAGATTTTCCCCTGGACACGGTCCTTGGGTCTCGGGTATAAATTCTAGCCTGAACAGGTCATTGGCGTTCAGGAAGATTATCGCCTGGACGCGGTCCTCGGGCCTTTAGTAGATTCTCGCCTGGCTGCGATCCTCGGGTCTCGAGTAAATTCTCGCCTGACGCGGTCCTCAGGTCTCAGGTAGATTTTTCCGTGGACGCGGTCCTCGGTCTCGGGTAGATTTTCGCCTGGACGCGGACCTCGAGTCTCAAAGAGATTCTAAACCTGGACGCTGTCTTCGGGTCTCAGGTATAGATTCTCACCTGGATCCGGTCCTCGGGTCTCGGGTAGACTGTCGCCTCGACGCTGTCCTTGGGTCTCAGGTATATTCTTACCTGGACACGGACCTCGGATCTCCGATTATTGCTTGAACGCGGTCCTCGGGTAGATTTTCACCTGGAAGCGGTCCTTGGGTCTCGAGTAGGTTCTCAACCTGGACGCTTTCTTCGGGTTTCACGTATAGATTTTCACATGGATGCGGTCCTCTGGCCTCAGGAAGATTCTACCCTGGACGCGGTCCTTGGGCCTCCAGTAGATTCTCGCCTGGACGCGGTCCTCGGTCTACAGGTAGATTCTCCCCTGGACACGGTCCTTGGGTCTCGGGTATAAATTCTCGCCTGGAAAGGTCATTGGGTTTCAGGTAGATTCTCGCCAGGACGCGGTCCTCGGGCCTTTAGTGGATTCTCGCCTGTCTGCGATCCTCGGGTCTCGAGTAGATTTTCGCCTGGACGCGGTCCTCGGGTCTCAGATATAAATTCTTCCCTGGACGGGTCATTGGGTTTCAGGTAGATTCTCACCTGGACGCGGTTCTCGGACCTTTGGTAGATTCTCGCCTGGCTGCAGTCCTCGGGTCTCGAGTAGATTTTCGTCTGGGCGCGGTCCGCGGGTCTTAAGTAGATTCTAAGCCCGGACGCGGTAGTCGGGTATCAGGTAAATTCTCACCTAGACGCGGTCATAGGGTCTCAAGTAGATTCTCAACCTGGCCGCTGTCTTTGGGTCTCAGGTATAGATTCTCACCTAGATGCGGTCCTCGGGCCTCAGGTAGATTCTACCCTGAACGCGGTCCTCGGGTCCCAAGTAGACCGGCTGCGGTCCTCGGATTTCAGGTAGATTCTCTCCTGGACACAGTCCTCACGTATCGGTAGATTCTCTCCTGGACGCGGTCTTAAGATCTCAGGCAGATTCTCGCCTGGACGCAGTCCTCGGTCTTCAGTAGATTCTCCCTTGGACACGGTCCTTGGGTCTCAGGTAGAAATTTTCGCCTGGACGGGTCATAGAGTTTCAGGTAGATCCTCGCCTCGACGCGGTCCTCGGGCCTTTAGTAGATTCTCGCCTGGCTGCGGTCCTTGAGTCTTGAGTTGATTTCGCCTAGACGCGGTACTCGGGTCTCAAGTAGATTCTCAACCCGGCTGTGGTCCACGGATTTCCAGGTAGATTCTCGCCTGGACACGGCTTGGGTCTCCGGTAGATTCTCGCCTGGACGCGGTTCTAAGATCTTAGGCAGATTCTCGCCTGGATGCGGTCCTCGCTTTTCAGGTTGATTCTCGCCTGGACGCGGTCCTCGGTTTTCAGGTAGATTCTCGCCAGGATGTGGTCCTCGGGTCTCAGGTATAGATTCTTGCCTGGATGCAGTCCACGGGCCTCGGGAAGATTCTCGCCGGGACACCGTCCTCGGGTTTCAGGAAGAGATTCGCGCCTTGATGCATTCCTCAGATCTTAGGTAGATTCTCGCCTGGATGCGGTCCTCGGGCCTGAGGTAGATTTTCGCATGGATGCATTCCTCGGGTCAAATGTCGAAATTATGGGCATACTGGAAAAACATTCGCATCTTCATTGAGCAGACTCTATTAGGTAAATCCCATTAGATTTCTGGAAGATCTATGTAACTTTCAGGATGCAGTCCTCGGGCCTGAGGTAGATTCTACCCTGGACGCGGTCCTTGGGCCTCCGGTAGATTCTCGCCTGGACGCAGTCCTTGGTCTTCAGGTAGATTCTCCCATGGACATGGTCCTTGGGTCTCAGGTATAAATTCTCGCCTGGACGGGCCATTGGGTTTTAGGTATATTCTCGCCTGGCTGCGGTCCTCAGGCCTATAGTAGATTCTCGCCTGGCTGCGGTCCTCGGGTAAAGAGTAGATTTTCGTCTGGACGTGGTCCTCGGGTCTCAAGTAGATTCTAAACCTGGACGCGGTACTCGGGTATCAGGTAGATTCTCGCCTGGACGGGTCATAGGGTTTCAGGTAGATCCTCGCCTGGACGCGGTCCTCGGGCCTTTACTAGATTCTCGCCTGGCTGCGGTCCTTGTGTCTCTTGTGATTTCGCCTAGACGCGGTACTCGGGTCTCAAGTAGATTCTCAACCCGGCTGTGGTCCACGGATTTCAGGTAGATTCTCGCCTGGACACGGTCCGCGGGTCTCCGGTAGATTCTTGCCTGGACGCGGTCCTAAGATCTTAGGCAGATTCTCGCCTGGACGCGGTCCTCGCTTTTCAGGTTGATTCTCGCCTGGACGTGGTCCTCGGTTTTCAGGTAGATTATCGCCAAGATTGGGTCCTCGGGTCTCAGGTATAGATTCTTGCCTGGATGCAGTCCACGGGCCTCGGGAAGATTCTCGCCGGGACACCGTCCTCGGGTTTCAGGAAGAGATTCGCGCCTTGATGCATTCCTCGGATCTTAGGTAGATTCTCGCCTGGATGCGGTCCTCGGGCCTGAGGTAGATTTTCGCCTGGATGCATTCCTCGGGTCAAATGTCGAAATTATGGGCATACTGGAAAAACATTCGCATCTTCATTGAGCAGACTCTATTAAGTAAATCCCATTAGATTTCTGGAAGATCTATGTAACTTTCAGGATGCAGTCCTCGGGCCTAAGGTAGATTCTACCCTGGACGCGGTCCTTGGGCCTCCGGTAGATTCTCGCCTGGACGCAGTCCTTGGTTTTCACATAGATTCTCCCCTGGACATGGTCCTTGGGTCTCAGGTATAAATTCTCGCCTGGACGGGCCATTGGGTTTTAGGTAGATTCTCGCCTGGCTGCGGTCCTCAGGCCTATAGTAGATTCTCGCCTGGCTGCGGTCCTCGGGTCAAGAGTAGATTTTCGTCTAGACGTGGTTCTCGGGTCTCAAGTAGATTCTAAACCTGGACGCGGTACTCGGGTATCAGGTAGATTCTCGCCTGGACGCGGTCATTGGGTCTCAAGAAGATTCTCAACCTGGATGCTGTCTTCGGGTCTCAGGTATAGATTCTCACCTAGATGCGGTCCTCAGGCCTCAGATAGATTCTCTCCTGGACGTGGTCCTCGGGTCTCAGTTAGATTTTCGCCTGGACGCGGAACTCAGGTCTCAGGTAGATTCTCGCCTGGATGCGGTCATGGGTCTCAGGTAGATTCTTGCCTGAACGCGGTCTTCGGGTTTCAGGTAGATTCTCGCCAGGATGCGGTCCTCGGGCCTCAAGTAGATCCGAACCTGACTGCTGTCCTTGGGTCTAGGGTAGATTTTCGCCTCGACGCGGTACTCGGTTTTCAGGTAGATTCTCGCCTTGACACGGTGCTCCGGTCTCAGGTTGCTTCTCGCCTGGAAGGGGTCCTCGGTTTTCAGGTTGATTCTCGCCTGGACGCGGTCCTCGGTTGTCAGGTAGATTATCGCCTTGACACGGTGCTCCGGTCTCAGGTTGCTTCTCGCCTGGACGTGGTCCTCGGTTTTCAGGTTGCTTCTCGCCTGGACTTGGTCCTCGGTTTTCAGGTAGATTCTCGCCTTGACACGGTGCTCCGGTCTCAGGTTGCTTCTCGCCAGGATGTGGTCCTCGGTTGTCAGGTATAGATTCTTGTCTGGATGCGGTCCTCGGGTCTCAGGAATATTCTCGCCTGGACACGGTCCTCGGGTCTCAGGTAGAGATTCTCGCCTTGATGCATTTCTCGGATCTTAGGTAGATTCTCGCCTGGATGCGGTCCTCGGCCACATGTAGATTCTCGCCTGGATGCAGTCCTCGGGTCAAATGTCAAAATTATGGGCATACTCCAAAAACATTTGCATCTTCATTGAGCAGACTTTTTTAAGTAAATCCCATTAGATTTCTGGAAGAACTATGTAACTTTCAGTGTTTTTTTTTCTTAACGTGAAAGTCGATCACTATGTCCTGACTTCAACAATTCTGGCAGGAAAGGTAGTTTGTTCATAATGCTTACCTTACATACAAAACATTTCTGATTTGTTTGTAATTATGTGTTAGTAACTATTTACAAGTAATTTAAAGGCAGTTTGCACCCCCCCCCCCCCTTTTTAATACGCCCGTCATATGATGGGAGTATTATGGTTTACCCATTGCAACGTCCGTCCGCCCGTCATGCTGTCCGTCCATTCGTCCTGCCGTCCATGATTCCGTTAATTTTTTTGTCGCCGCGATAACTTACCGAGGCTTTGAATGATTTTCACGAAATTCACCATAACTACTTACCAACAGATTATCTGGCACAAGTTCGATTATGGGCAACGTCCACGCATATTTAATACTGTGGTGTCTCCGCAATAACTAACGAAGAATATGAAGGGTTTTGATAAAACTCATCAGAAATGTTAATCAATAAATATCTCACCTAAGCAAAATCCATACATATTTACTGAGGTCAGAGGTCAACCCCCCCCCCCCCCCCCCCTTTGGAGGCACCTTGGTTACCTATCAATTCCCTATATAGATTTTCATTTCCCAATAGAGTATCTCACATGAATTACCTTCACATCAAAATTCATGACATTTAATGAGGTCAGGGGTCACCAGTTGTTGCAAATGCCTGTTACATGTGTTGTTGACACTCGATTCGTGTGTCGCGGTCGTGGCTTGTTGCTGAAGCAACCTCGCCTGGCCGGGTGTTGCAGGCTCGTAATCCGCATTGGTTGAACTCTATAGAACATGCTATTCTGGAACTTTCTGGGCTGGTCGCGATTTATGAGCGCGTGTCTTGTAATCTTCTTTGTGCGTGTGTATTATGTATTGTTGGGTTCTTTCGATTGTTCATGAAATAGAATTTTCTAGAATTTTTGGATGAAAAACTATAAATAGGAGCTGTGTTTTACAGCCCGAGAGAGGAGAGAGAAATATTCCAGCGGACACGGAAGAGTGTGAGTCAGATTTTGACCTATCCAATAAATGCAGTAGTGTCAGGGATTCTACGAACTCTATGCAGATTTAGTGCGGCCTGTCTCCAGTTTGCTCTCGGGATTATTACAAGAACTTCACTTTTGGATTACAACAGATTGATTTTTTGATTGAATTGAACTATTATTCTCTGAGAAGATTTATGTGAAATGTTTATCTGGATTATACGTTTTAAAGGTATTGTTGTCGCTGTTACAGTGGTGGTATCCAGGTATTGTACACTTTATTTATTTTCTGTTTAATTGTATTGATTTACTGTAATACTGTTTTTATACTGTATAATTGTATTGATTCAGTTTATTGTTATGTTAGGGTTGTTTTAAGAATAAATTATCATTATTTGTCAACAAAAAAAACACTGACTTCTTAATTCATTCCCCTAGACATTTCACGCTGCCTAGTGTTACATAATCTGATTTTTTTTTGGCTCCGTAAGAAAATTTATGCTCGTCACGACTACGTGATCTGTTGATATTAGGTTCCATAACACAATACACGACTGGCGTATTATGCACGTTTACGGTGCTCTTGTTTATGTGATTTATAACTTTGACTTGCTAAATCCTTTCAGTGTTTATGAACAATGATCTTTAAACTGATCATTGCCCTAGATCGATGAGCATGCTTCATCAAACCCCAAACGGGCTTCATTCTGCTTTTCTACAGTGGCAATGGTCATTTACACATTAAATTTTGATGGGGAATAATTAAGTAAAGGTCCTGTTCAGATCTTGAGCTATAAAAAAAAATAACGAACCGACAATGACATTTAGAATCACTGGGGTCGTACAGTACAAACTTCATTACTCTCTGTTATCAGTGGGGGCAATTTGATGGGGGCGGAGGCGTGAAAATAAAAGGGTGCAATGTTTTACAAATATCAATGAACTGCAATCTTTTAGAAATAAATAAAATACCAAAATGACTGATGATATGACATGATTCACCTGAACAGCATTGTTGAACCCAGCCAGTAAACGCTCAAAGAAAAAGAATCATTCCGGTTTTAATGATTAGATATTTAGGGCAAAAGGTTTTTATACGTACGTCTAATGAGTATTATTGTGTACCCACCGTTCCTCCGTCCGTAATTTTTAATGTCGCTGCGATAACTTACCAGGGCTTCGAAGGATTTTTGCGAAACTCACCATTAGTACTAACCAACAGATTATCTCGCCCAAGTTCAATTATGGGCAACGTCCACGCATATTAAATAAGGTCACGGGTCACTCGGCTACTTTGTGGTGTCGCCGCGATAACTTATGAAGAATATGAAGGATTTTTATAAACCTCATCAGAAATGTTCATCAATAAAATATCTCGCTTAAGTTCGAATTCCAGTGGAATCCATGCATATGTTATGAAGTCAGAGGTCACCGCACTGGTGAGGTACCTTGGTGACTTACAAAAATCCTATGGATTTACATGAAACCCATTTTACCTATTACCAATAGACTTTCTCAACTGAATAACATTCTGATCAAAATTCACGCATAT
The DNA here is from genome assembly GCA_026874595.1 of Sipunculus nudus. Lineage (NCBI taxonomy): Eukaryota > Metazoa > Annelida > Sipuncula > Golfingiida > Sipunculidae > Sipunculus > Sipunculus nudus. Next base: position 764,017 of record CM049308.1, read on the forward strand.
TAATGAGGTCAGAGGTTACCAGATGCTCAACGTGCGTATTGTGCATGTTTTCGGTGCTCATGTTACTACTTATTGGTTTCTGAAGGTAGGATAGTCAATATAATTTTATTTCAAATTAGCTTCAGTATTGCTTAAACTCTAAATGTAAATTGGAAAACTTTTTCCACTTCCAACGCCCAACCCCCTCGCCCAGAATACTTGCCCCCGTCCGATCATTGGACCCACCATGGATAACATTATTATAATTATACAATATTGCCCCCCCCCCCTTGCAAAATTGTATTTTGTGGAATAATCCCTGTAAAGATATATATTTGTGTATGATGTGCCCCTCCCTCCCCAACCTCTTTTTCAATATACTTACGAATTATGCAAAATAATTTGCATATAGAGTATCCTAAAAAAAATGTTAGTTATTACAAAATATACAACCTATCCATAACATACTGATTGAATGTCATTTAATAATCATACAAAATTCGCTAGTTTGTTTGAAGCATGGGGGTTTGAACAGGAACCAGCTTGCGGAGTCGGTTTGTTAACCTGTGCTTCTTTATTATCCCTCGCAACGATAGTAACGCCTCCGTTCGTGTGTGGTCCGTCATTCCGTCTATCCGTCCGGGATGGCCTTGTGGATCGATTTTAAGCCAAACCGTTTCACCTAAACCTTTCATCTTTCACATATGGTTCACCTATAAGTAGATGAAGAACCCTTTCGATTTTGAGGTCACAGGATCAAAGGTCAAGGCCACGGGACCCCCTTTTTGAAAAAAAAAAAACTTATGGGTCGATTTTAAGCCAAATCATTATACCTAAACCTTTCATCTTTCACATTAGGCTCACCCACACATGGATGAAGAACCCTATCGATTTTAAGGTCACGGGGTCTAAGATCAATGTCAAAGACCTGCTCTCATCATCTTCACACTTGTGTAATACATCCCATATGATTACCATTGCTCCCGTGCGAGGGGATGCTATTGTATAGATTCTATATCAAGGGACAGTGACCGGTGTCGTAAGCCGTTAAATTTGATCTTATCAAAACTGCATTTGTATGGTCCGTAGTTACTGGTTATGATACGCTAAGCTTGTAAATATTGAACATGCATTCACTGTACATATTATAACATTATAAAATTTATGAATCCCTATAAGCATGGAGTATATGGTTAGTCATATATATATATATATATATATATATTTATATATATATATATATATATATATATATGTTTGGTATATATTATGATAATAAAGTATTCTGACGCGATTTCCGACCTTTAGGCGTGAATACGTCCCCCTTTTCTGAAAGAAAAGGGAAGTCTGCTAACTGCGCCTGGTTGCTTAATTGGTATGCAGCCATTTCGTTAGTGAGAGAATCCCTGGGAAATCCCATATTATGTTAGTCCAGATTTATTTTTCAGTTTGAAATAAATAATTTTAAGAGTTCTTGTTGATTGATATTGTCTTATTTATAACTGTTGCGTTTACATGTCTTCATATGACGAAGATCACAGTTTATTTGCTTCAGTTTAAATAAAACTTTTATTTATATTTTTGAGGTTATCAACAATAACCAGTCAGATAAAAGGTATTATTTGTGGCTATTAATGGATGAATACCACTTCAGGCAAAAAGCGATTATTTCTGTCAAGATATTATGTGCCTTCATGGTGAAAGATGAAAGTGACTATTTAATCGCCCGTTGTTTATCTGTATTTTTTGGTTGATACCTCAGTGTAATTGATATTTCAAGGAGTCTTGACCCCGGTCACTTACGGTTGCACCCTCTCACGCACGAGTACATTCACCAACAGAGCGTTCAGCTTGAAAGGAGCTACAGACAGTACTCATTTCCAAGTTAACTATCCGTGGTAAATCACCTCCATGTAAAGCGTCCATGGAGACTGATGGTTCCTGATTGCGTTGCCGGCAGCTAAAATAAGAGCACGCTGATTTTATCACTCCGTACTGTCTACAGAGGAAGCACTTACATCTCATCGTCAATGGCAACTTTTTTATGTACGTACCGTACCATTGAATACAGAAGATGTCGGTCAATCACGTGCTGGGCGAGGGCCCACCAGTCAGGCACAGTCGCAGGAACACAGCGAGCAGGCCAAAGAGACCCCACAGACCACGCAGTCACGTTACAGGAATACAGTACGGGCCATACAGCAGTCCCCAGCCTGCAGGCATCATGACAAACCAAACGTCAGCCTTAAAGTACCTCAGACCACGGCCGTCCAGAGTGTTCAAATGGGTGGCAATCCAGGGTGTCATTATTGGGCTGTATGGTAAGTATCATGCACAAAACCAAAAGAAACAAAAAGAGATAAAAACAGCATACGGAAACTCCATGACCCCCAGGAGTAGCCAAGATCACGGTAAAATATAACAGATTTCCCGGTAAACAAATCCTGACATGGTTTATATCTGTACATATTATGACGCTAGCAGGGAATATTTATATGTTAATCATATCTTCATCAGCGAAAGACACTGCCATCTATAGGCTAATACTTTATAAAATCAAGGATATATACTTGTTACATGACAAAGAAATCTTAGTTAGCCGATTTGAATTGCACGTGAAAATTAGAGAAATGTGGAAATTGGGATGTTCTGGTTTCCGGTGAACTAAAGTTTATTTTAACACACATGCTCTACTTATTAGCTTTGCCCGCAACTTGGCTTCTGATGCAGTTAGATCATTAACGTTCTAAATATATTCATCTTATCACATTGCCTGTGTCTCATTTACCAGATTAAAATATGTCCCCAACACTTAAATTCAGTAATGCGACTCTCGGTCTTACACATGTTACCCAGAATAAAATCAATATACAGAAAACTCAATGGTACTCCTAAACCTTACTTGTTAGACACGGTAGAATGGTCAATGATTCTAACAGTATACGGTGAAAGTGAGTATGAGAATACCTGAGTTTACTGTATTTCATTTCTTTTACATTTAATACCATGCCTTCAGTGGTACAGATAAAAGTAGTGCATGATGCTTCGGGATATGTTTGTGTTCGTTCGGCAGTGAAGCACAGTTCATATTGGACCTCGAGTGGGCTGAGTGAACATGAAATGATTTTGTGCATTTCACGGCCAGTTGTTGAATCATTCCTCTGATTCAGTATAAATAACAGAGATGTTTTACTGTTTGATATGAACCGTGGCTTTTCAGTATCAATATTCACCTGGCAGGCTCGCTTTATTTGCGCTGTAGTGTCAGTAGACCAACCTCGCCCATATTTTGTTGTTCTTTTGTCGATAGCATCTCTCATGCAACGGTTATTCAGACACGAGAGCACTGTGGTACAAACGATTGAAAATCATACATTTTTGCTTATGTTTTCAGAATATTTAATTTGTCCTTTCACTAACCCCTATTCCAGCATTAGTTGTGGTTGTTCATGCTTTATAATGATCTGCGCCAGATGGCAACATCATACCTTCAGTCAGGCCAGGACAATGACGTCTGTATTAGGGTAGGTAAGACAACATGGCCTGTCTCCGTTTAAATAGGTTCACGATGAATGAATTTCGCTCAGCATCACGCGGGGTTACCCATGATGAACAACCACAACTATTGCCAACCTAGTATCAATAACGCCTCTCAAACCTTTTGCGTGGTAGTTTATTCATAGATTTCAAGATTTAGCAAGCCCCTACAGCCGCCACATGAATGATTTTTACAAAAACATTTTGACAGGAGCCCTTGTGAGTGGACATGGGGTTCTCCTCGAGGTTCTTCGAACACTTGGTGTCAGTCACCTCCAACAGATGTCACTTGTGTTTTGAACAAGGTCTTTTTTTCATTTTATTTAAACACTTTACCAATAAGCGGGTAAGTATTTATATATAGGACAGTCCTGTTCTATATTAAGCCATTCAATGTGGCATTCATTGGAACTGGTCGTACAATTAAACAATGAATGACCGTTTCATACGTCATAATGTGAAATATGTTTCACATTTTAATCTATACTCTCACACGGCTGTGAGAACATTTAAAACCTTTTTATAAAGTAGATGACATCAATATGTTGATTTATGATTACCATCATGTGTAAATCTACCCATTGTTCAGGATGGCTGCCTTAACGTAGGCACGTGATCATTCGGCGATTACTAATTTTTGTTTGTATAAATACCTTGTATTTATATGTACTTTACATGGGAAACTTAATTCATTGTAGTTACCTAAACAAACAAAAAACACTAAGAGACTTATGAGTAATTAATTTGCAAATACTGAATATGTAATAAAATAATTTTTTTTTGTGACAGGATTAATTAATAAAAATACTCTTTTTAAAGCAGAAGTACATCGGAGTTAAAGGTAAATATATATATAAATATTAAAACGAGAAACAACATCGCAACCAGCGCTCTAGCTCTAGCATGTTTTGCAATATGGTCGATTCAAAAGTTTCGCACAAAAGCAAGCGTCGACTGAGACTAATCCCTTTATATTATAATGTGTTGTTGGATGTGTCTTTGGATGTGTCGTTGGATGGTTTGTTGGTCGTGTTGTTAGGTGTGTTGTTGGATGTGTCGTTGGATGTGTTGTGGATGTGTCGTAGGTTGTGTTCTTGGATGTGTCGTTGGCTGTTTTGTTGGACGTGTCGTTGGATGTGTCGTAGGATGTGTTGTTTGATGTGTCGTTGGATGTGTCGTTGGTTGTGTTGTTGGGTGTGTCGTTGGGTGTGTCGTTGGATGTGTCGTTGGATGTGTTGTTGGATGTGTCGTGGATGTGTCGTAGGATGTGTTGTTGGACGTGTCGTTGGACGTGTCGTTGGACGTATCGTTGGATGTGTCGTTGAACGTGTCGTTGGATGAGTCGTTGGATGTGTCGTTGGATGTATTCTTGGATGTGTTCTTGGACGGCTGATGTGTTCATTGTAATTCATCATAGTATAGACATGTAGGTGATGGAAACCTGTCATTCAACAGGGCTCCCTGTAGTGGAAAGATAATGGTCAGGATTATATTCTGATAATAATACCGATGGTGTCAGCCTCAGAATCCCAATATTATTTACTATAATGACCCTGGAGCGGAGGACTGGTCCTTGGAACGAACTAAACCTGGTAGGCCCCACATGGCCCTTGCATGGCAATATGCCTTCTCAAACGGGGACCCAGCGGGTCACTCCCTGTCTTGTGAGGCACAGCTGCTTTACCTGGAATCTTCTAACTGAACATAAAAAAAAATCACCAGGGAAACCTGAAATTAGGTCACAGCGAACCCCAAGATAATTAAGAATTTCATACAGGACCTCCAGTATCTCGATATTAATGAAAGAAATGCCATGATTCTTGCACAGCTTATTGATTATAGTCTTCAATCAGGCGAATTATAGTTAATCATCTGAAGGATTTCTTGTGAACTGTATTGCATATTTTCCATAATGTTGACCTTGACCATGATATACAAGGTCAAATCTTCCATCTTATAGTTCATACTTTCAGATTTCCTGTGAATGTGATTACGTTGGAAGTATTGCATAATTTTACAAACCTGTTGTTTCTGCCATGTTCTAAAATGAATTTAAAACTGGTGACCTTTACCTTGATCTTCATGTTAAAATCCGTGAAATTTTAGGACAATTGTGACTTGTATAATATTGAAACACTACATGTTTTTTTCTTCAAATATAACACATCCTGTTGTTGCTGCCATATTCTCGGAAGATAATAGAAACTGGAGAGCTCAATCTTGATCTTCAAGGTCAAATCTGCTGAAATCTAGTATAATTGTTAAACCCTACCTATAACTTGTGAAGTCCTGAAGATTTTCCCCTCAACTTTAGCACAAAATTTGTTACTGCAATGTTCTTTGATAAGATGAAAACTGGTGACCTTAACCTTGATTTACAAGGCCGTGTTGAGCAGGAGAGTCCTAGGTCTAACGATTACGATTTGTGCTTGCTCTCGGTCGGAAGGAGAAAGGACAAAAACCCATCGCTATAGCTCAGCATGACTGATAATCAGCTGAGACAAAAAAAAATAATTGAAAAAATATACCTACACGCTATCTTACATGCCTTTATAATATTTCAAACGTATTTTTTGCTTATTACTAGAGCACGAACCAAGAGAATAAATTAAAACTTGCCAGCCTTATAACCTGTCGCCCCAAAACATATGCACATGCACAACTAAAGTATGCATATATGCCTCACTCCTAGACGGTAAACCATGCCATCCTCCTCTAGTTTTCCTCAGCGGTAAACCATGCCTCCCCCTACTGTTTTCCTGGACGGTAAACCATGCCTCCCCCTACTGTTTTCCTGGACGGTAAACCATGCCTTCCTCCTACTTTTTTTCTGGACGGTAAACCATGCCTTCCTCCTACTTTTTTTCTGGACGGTAAACCATGCCTTCCTCCTACTTTTTTTCTGGACGGTAAACCATGACTTCCTCCTACTTTTTTTTCTGGACGGTAAACCATGCCTTCCTCCTACTTTTTTTCTGGACGGTAAACCATGCCTCCCTCCTCTAGTTTTCCTCAGCGGTAAACCATGCCTCCCCCTACTGTTTTCCTGGACGGTAAACCATGCCTCCCCCTACTGTTTTCCTGGACGGTAAACCTCCCTCCTACTGTTTTTCTTGGAATGTTAACCATGTCTCCCCCTACATTTCTTCCTGGACGGTAAACCATGCCTCCCCCTACTGTTTTTCCTTGACGGTAAAACATGCCTCCCTCCTATTTTTTCTTCCTGGAGTGTAAACCATGCCACCCCTACAGTTTTTTCCTGGACGATAAACCATGCCTCCCCAACTGTTTTTTCTGGACAGTAAACCATGCCTCCCTCCTACTGTTTTCCTGTATAACAGTGGTAATGATTTGGAACATGAACACGGAGAAAAGTCGGTTCACTACGAATGGGAATCGAACCCATGACCAATAGCTGGTCGTCTGTTCCCATGTTAATGACTTGAATTTCAATGTATTTCGATGTTATATCGATGTATTTTGGTGGTCATCACATCCCACGAAAAGATTTGTAAAAGGGCAGAATGAATATTTAAGTATATTCCAATGAGCGATGTCCATTTGAGTATGGAATTCTTTTACATTGGAGTTTAAAAAGTTCCAGTCAATAGAGGAATTAACCATGGAAATATTTAACTACAAGGAAACTAAGAACACACAGCAACTCAAGGCAGACGCTACGTCCCCTGTCCGAAGAACCAGATGACTGTAAATTAAAAAACAGGTTCTTCTAAGAAAGATATTAATCTAATTTAATGTCAAGGTGTGTGTGATGTTTCAGAATTAGAGCATAATTGCCAAAGTTCAATAAACAACCATAGGTGGCATTCACCAGTTGCTCAATGTTTCACATATCATCTACAGTACTGGCCTCAATTGCAACAACACTGACGAATTGCTCATTACTCTGTCACTCATCATCTATAGTGCTGGCCTACATAACCACAACAGTAACGAATTCCTCATTACTCTATCACTTTTTATATACATTACTGGTCTACATTACCACAACACAAATGAATTGTTCATTACTCTATCACATCTCATCTCCAGTACTGGCCTACATAACCACAACACTAACGAATTCCTCATTACTCTATCACTTTTTATATACAGTACTGGTCTACATAACCACAACACAAATAAATTGTTCATTACTCTATCACATCTCATCTCCAGTACTGGCCTACATAACCACAACACTAACGAATTCCTCATTACTCGATCACTTTTTTATATACATTACTGGTCTACATTACCACAACTCAAATGAATTGTTCATTACTCTATCACATCTCATCTCCAGTACTGGCCTACATAACCACAACACTAACGAATTCCTCATTGCTCTATCACTTTTTATATACATAACTGGTCTACATTACCACAACACAAATGAATTGTTCATTACTCTATCACATCTCATCTCCAGTACTGGCTTCATTACCTAAATACTAACGAATTCCTCATTACTCTATCAATTTTTATATACATTACTGGTCTACATTACCACAACTCAAATGAATTGTTCATTACCCTATCACATCTCATCTCCAGTACTTGCCTACATAACCATAACACTAACGAATTCCTCATTACTCTACCACTTTTTATATACATTACTGGTCTACATTACCACAACACAAATGAATTGTTCATTACTCTATCACATCTCATCTCCAGTACTGGCCTACATAACCACAACACTAACGAATTCGTCATTACTCTACCACTTTTTATATACATTACTGGTCTACATTACCACAACAAAAATGAATTGTTCATTACTCTATCACATCTCATCTCCAGTACTGGCCTACATAACCACAACACTAATGAATTCCTCATTACTCCATCACTTTTTATATACATTACTGGTCTACATTACCACAACACAAATGAATTGTTCATTACTCTATCACATCTCATCTCCAGTACTGGCCTACATAACCACAACACTAAAGAATTCCTCATTCCTCTATCACTTTTTATATACATTACTGGTCTACATTACCACAACACAAATGAATTGTTCATTACTCTATCACATCTCATCTCCAGTACTGGTCTACATAACCACAACACTAACGAATTCCTCATTACTCTATCACTTTTTATATACATTACTGGTCTACATTACAACAACTCAAATGAATTGTTCATTACTCTATCACATCTCATCTCCAGTACTGGCCTACATAACCACAACACTAACGAATTCCTCTTTACTCTATCACTTTTTATATACATTACTGGTCTACATTTCCACAACACAAATAAATTGTTCATTATTCTATCACATCTCATCTCCAGTACTGGTCTACATAACCACAACACTAACGAATTCCTCATTACTCCATCACTTTTTATATACATTACTGGTCTACATTACCACAACACAAATGAATTGTTCATTAATCTATCACATCTCATCTCCAGTACTGGTCTACATAACCACAACACTAACGAATTCCTCATTACTCCATCACTTTTTATATACATTACTGGTCTACATTACCACAACACAAATGAATTGTTCATTAATCTATCACATCTCATCTCCAGTACTGGCCTACATTACCACAACACTAAAGAATTCCTCATTCCTCTATCACTTATCGTCTACAGTACTGGCCTACATAACCACAACACGGACGTATTGCTCATTACTCTATCACTTTTAATCTTCAGTACTGGCCTACATTACAATGAGAGAACCCCAGCAGACGAAAGAAGACGACGCTCATCTTGTACAAGCCAAGGTGATGACACAAGAGGACAAACCGGTCAGTTTATGTCAGCTCTCCAATATAATATCACCTATATTAACACCAGACGAACAGAGACTGTAGAACCGCGTCTCGCTTGTGGCGCCATCTGGGAAGTGAAGAGTGAGCTACTATTTGATACAGCTTCAAGGCCCGTCCATACCGAACGCTGCGCTGCAAGAAAATATTGAGTACATTCAAATACACTGGAGTGTCCACACCAATCACTGCAAAGCAAAGATGAAAAAGCGCCGCAAAATTGTTTATAAGGTTAAGTATTTGCAGCGCAGGTTTCGGTATGGCCGAGCCTTTACTTTGTGAATTTCTTAATCTGGATTCAGGAGGCGAATCTTTTTGTATAGACCCACCTTGTTTCAAATTTTAAAGAGAAATATTCACCTTCATTGTATGTGAAATAAATAAGAAAAATAGTGTTTTCTCCTAAAACATATTGTGGTATCTGCCAATATTTCAATCTAAAACCGTTTGCTTATTCCTGCACAGAGGTGGGAAAAAAGCTTGCACGCACACCAACTGGTAGCCGAACGACCCGATTTCACATATCAAGATTTTTAAACTACCAACTGGTGTTTCTTCTGTTTTTCTCCGTACAGGTTACTTCTCCTTATTCAGGAATCGTCGCGCATGATCGGGCATCTGGTCATGTAAACAGATACCCATAACCCAAACCCTAACCTTATTTCCCCTTGTTTAGGAATCGTCGTTCATACGAAGAATGGGTATCTGGTCATGCCATCTTCTTATGGTAAACAGATACCCATAACCCTAACCCTATAACCTCACTTCACCTTGTTTAGGAATCGTCGTTCATACGAAGAATGGGTATCTGGTCATGCCATCTTCTTATGGTAAACAGATACCCATAACCCTAACCCTATAACCTTACTTCCCCTTGTTTAGGAATCGTCGTTCATACGAAGAATGGGCATCTGGTCATGCCATCTTCTTATGGTAAACAGATACCCATAACCCTAACCCTATAACCTCACTTCACCTTGTTTAGGAATCGTCGTTCATACGAAGAATGGGCATCTGGTCATGCCATCTTCTTATGGTAAACAGATACCCATAACCCTAGCCCTATAACCTTACTTCCCCTTGTTTAGGAATCGTCGTTCATACGAAGAATGGGCATCTGGTCATGCCATCTTCTTATGGTAAACAGATACCCATAACCCTAACCCTATAACCTCACTTCACCTTGTTTAGACATCGTCGTTCATACGAAGAATGGGCATCTGGTCATGCCATCTTCTTATGGTAAACAGATACCCATAACCCTAATCCTATAACCTTACTTCCCCTTGTTTAGGAATCGTCGTTCATACGAAGAATGGGCATCTGGTCATGCCATCTTCTTATGGTAAACAGATACCCATAACTCAACCCTATAACCTCACTTCACCTTGTTTAGGAATCGTCGTTCATACGAAGAATGGGCATCTGGTCATGCAATCTTCTTATGGTAAACAGATACCCATAACCCTAACCCTATAACCTTACTTCCCCTTGTTTAGGAATCGTCGTTCATACGAAGAATGGGTATCTGGTCATGCCATCTTCTTATGGTAAACAGATACCCATAACCCAAACCCTAACCTTATTTCCCCTTGTTTAGTAATCGTCGCGCATACGAAAGAATGGGTATCTGGTAATCCAGTCTTCTTATGGTAAACAGATACCCATAACCCTAATCCTAAACCTAACCCAAACCTTACAACTCCTTGTTTAGGGATCCTCGCGCAGACGGAAGATGGGGTATCTGGTAATCAAATTTTTTTTATAGTAAACAGATACCCAAAACCCTTACACTAACCCCCTTGTTTAGGAATCGTCTTTCATCCGAAAGAATGTGTATCTTTTCATGCAATTTTCTTATGGTAAACAGATACCCACACACAACTATAACGCATAAAAAGGTTTTGTTAGGAATCCTTTGTATTCAGGTGATGACGTGAGATAATGCACATATAACTGTATCTTTATTACATGGAAACGTGCTGTAGTTTTTGAGTTTTCAGGTCCGGACATGCATACGCATATTCTCTAAGGCAGATAGACAAACTTTATAGCAATATATCTTAGCACTCTCCGAAAATGTATTTTTACTATTACATCATCTTCATATCCAGGAGCACAGAATCGCCACGCGAAGAATTGGAGATTTAAATTATTAATATATAGCTAAAATTAACTTTACTCATTGGCTCTCTGGAGCAGCGTCCCGTTTTAAAGTATTGCAGTTAAATGAATTTTCTCGCCCTTAGGGTCATAGGTGTCTGTGTTTGTTAGACTGGCCTAGTCGATGTAATGGTTAAAACATAATTCCTCCCACTAACGAGTCATCCAACTTTGCTGTGTCGCAAAGCTTAGCTTAGAACAGATACTCCCACCTCACGGCAAATTGTATAACTAAAGTACGGTTCTCTGGCCGACTATTCATCGACTGGTAAACACCAGTGATTATGGAACGGTCAGCGCCACACATCAACCCTCGCTGAACTTAGGTCTTTCCCAGTGACGTCATCAGGGTACTAATATTCCCATTAAATCAGTCTTAAGGGGAAACTTGACACTTTACTGTCGCCCCTGCTGATGACACTGCAAACTAGACATTTTTGGTTTAATTACACTATCAGGAGGCTACATATTTTGCCGTTTGTGATATTTGTTTTCATGAAAACGTCATCGCTTCAGGGCATCATTTGAGAAAAGTGGGAACCAGTCTTTTCGTCACCACAGTCATTTCGTCACCACAGGAAATTGGTGACGAAGTGACTGTCAGGATACATCAGGCTGGACTTGATCTGGCACGTTCTTAAAATCAGCAATACAGTAACTAGGATAAACAATAATTGTAGGAATGCTCAGTGTAACAGCTTATTTAATTATTTTTTAAACAGTCCCAAATTTTAACATAGAAATTTTCAAACAGAATATCACCAGAAGAGGCTCAAGTGCAGAAATATACCAACGGCTATCTTGTCAACTGTCAGTTTTGACCGTAGTTGCAAGTATATGACCAAAAGGAGCATTAATATCAACATATGATTGTGAGTGACACTGATGGTGTAATTTTGAAGAGATAATTAGTTTATATCGATAATATTTTTGGTGCTGATATTCATATTTATTTTTATATGGGCATCTTAGAAGCTGATCATATATTGTTGACGCCAGAAGCCATTTATGTGTGGACTTGCTCTCCGTCTCACATCCACCAGCGCCACCTATGGGGGATTTTCTAAACTAATAACGTCCAAAATTTTAATATTTTTGCATAATATTTAAAAATTTAACCCATTGACATACACATTTTTATCTTTAAATAAGATTGATATTTAATTCTGCATGTTTATTAAGAATATTATGAAAAATACATCGGTCAGTTTCTAAAATATGTAACATTTTCAACTTCATATACTGCAAAAATAAGAACATTGACCCCCAAATTTTAATTCATAATTTTACTAAGTATGCCTTGTAGATACTATGTGCAAAATGTCTTAGAAATTCCATTGGTAGTTTAAAATGTCATGTTCCCCCTTAATAGTTTTAGGCCGTCGCTTATGTTACGTTCGGCGAGTCTTTAAAACACTATGATCTCAGCATCAGTGTGAGCGTTTAGCGGATCACTACTCTTCGAAGTGGGCCTTACAAACTCTGGCTCAGCCATTCAGCGTGAGATATTCAGGTGCACATGCGACGTGCCAGTCAAAATGTACCGGCTGACTGAAACGATCACGATTGGCAATTTGGCAGTTTATACACGGGTTAACATAAATGCTGCCAGCTGCTCCTGTCATCTCGGTAGAGGGAATTTTACTGGACCTGTCGGTACAAGATTGTTGCGACATTGTCTACAATATGCACTTCATTTGGTCCATGGACCGTTATAATCGTTCAGCAGAGATAGGACATCGGACACGAAGGTCCATGTGTGGACTACCTGAGTATATGATTTCAGTGCGAATATTACCAAGCGGGTCGAGCTGTAGGACCACTTTTGGCGCTCCCATAGCAACGATGCCACTCACATGAGGCGTCACGGCCTGATATGCAAATGTCCTCACAGAGCCTTGTGACGCCTTAATATGCAGAAATCAGGGAATCACCAAACGGACTTTAAAGGGATTTAGTGATAAGAGCTGGCACTGAGTTAAGTCTGTCGGTACAAGAAATCACGTTTTATTTTAAGCATTTTGTTAGTTAACGCAATTACTAAAGCCCAGGCAGGGCTGGTGTTTGTATGATGTCTGTCACTAAACCTCCCAGTATTTTTTCACTTTAAAAGTTACTGTTTTCATTCACTTTTAACTGTTTTTATGAAAATATTTAATTTCTGTACAATCTCTTCCTATAATTTGTGGATTTGGGCGCGGTCAGAAATAGCGTTATTCGGCTATAAACTTTCCCTTTACACGTCCCCTTGCCTAAAATCTCTCTCCGCATATAGATTCGCGCCTGGGCGCTATATTTTTAGTACTTTCTTGTCACAACATTGCGCCCTTATCAAACCCTGACAGGTTTATTTCCACACTTTATCGAAACTGCCTATTGGGGGCTGCTATTTGGCGTGCACACCACTAAAACCGGATGTCACGGGTTGCATGTCGACATTATGGGTATACTGCCCATGGGGGCTGCTATTTGGCGTACACACATAAAACCGTATGTCACGGGTTGCATTGTAATATTCCCTAAGGAGAATATTCAAAGGTATCATATATTAATAATTGTATTCGATGTATGTAATTTGTAATGATATACACAATATCAGAAATAAGAATATTCATTGAAGATTATATTTGCTATGTATCCAGTAATTATTGTAATAACATTATTTCATATATTCATGAACATTCTGATATCATTTATATTTATGTTAGCATCTCCTATATGTATATCAAGTAGAATAGATATGGGCAGTAATCTTGCGTATTCCCCTAGAAGCAATGAATGCCGCTCGGTTCCCTAAAATGTAAAACCAATTGTGTATAAATGTATATAGCCATGGATTACTAAAAGCTTAAATTTGTATTGTTATTGAACAATTGTATGTACAGCTGCCAAAGCTTAGTCGGGACTCTGTGTATGTTTAATTATAAGCCTCAATGAGCAATTCATTCAATCTGCCAGGTACTGGCATCCGGATTACGCAATTACGTTGACAGTTTCCTAAATGTGTGAGTTCCCCCCGCCGGGCCGCCTGGTACTTCCTTGTGATGTTAATTGAACCACGTAAGTGACACGGCCCGCAGGGGTGGCACCTCCTAGATTACTTGTTGGATTGATAATTGATTATAATTGTTCTGATGATTATTCATGTATCCTTGGTCTAAGGTTTGATTGGTTGAAATATATTGTTAGATTCTAGTTAGACGAAAAATCACGACCGGGCGGCAGAGTAGGACCGAGAGCCGAACTGAGCGCAAGCCAGTTCTCTTGGGTTTATCACTCTTGTATTATAAAGTTGTCATTACTTGGAATAAATTAGACACGGCTTCACTCTAACTGGAGTTGTCTGTGTGTGTGTTCCTTGAGTGTGCATCTCTACAGCATGTCGACATTATGGGTATACTGCCTATGGGGGCTGCTATTTGGCGTACACACTAAAACCGGATGTCACGGGTTGTATGTCGACATTATGGGTATACTGCCTATGGGGGCTGCTATTTAGCGTACACACTAAAACCGGATGTCACGGATTGTATGTCGACATCATGGGTATACTGCCTATGGGGGCTGCAATTTGGCGTACACACTAAAACCGGATGTCACGGGTTGCATGTCGATATTATGGGTATACTGCCTATGGGGGCTGCCATATGGCGTACACACTAAAACCGGATGTCACGGGTTGCATGTCGACATTATGGGTATACTGCTTGTAATTATAAGGATTATTACCATAAATATAATTTTTTTATTTATTCATCTATATATTTACTTCATCTTCCTAGGTAGCCTCAATCATAATATTCTATTTACATAAAAGCCCTGTAATAAAAGGGGATCATTTAACTAAATAAGCAGTAAACGTACATAAACACGAGTAAAAGCACAGTAACTTAAACACCACTCAACTGAGGTACAAATACCAATTACATAGTAACGTAAACACTGCTCAACAGAGGTACAAATACCAATTACATAGTGTTAACATATCAAGAAATGCAGCAGAGGTGCCTTTTTTACCAATACGATTTTTTTTAAAACATATAGATAAAACCAGCATAATGTAAAGTAGATACATAGATGTCTAGGCACAATGTGCTGAATCACGGAAACGGTTAAATGAAATGATGCATAGTTATTCTTCTTAAAAGTGCCCGTCCATATACCTCTTGAAAAAAAAATTATGTGATTTCTTGTATCCTCTGTTTATATATTAATGATCTTAGGGTTATTCTGGTCATGAAACGTTCTTATAACGCCTCTTCGAAGGATGTATGAACTTGTTTATCAACAACATGTTTATAAATACAGCAATGTTGACAAACAGGAAAAACATGTAATCTAAGTTGAAAGTTGCATATATGTGGAGGTAGAAAAGCTCTTGTTGAAAAACGCCATTTGCAAAGCTCTGGCTTATCTGACTTGCCGCCAGATGCCTTTGTTGAATTTGTTTTGATTATTTTGGCATATAATAAATACGTTGATATAAACAAAACAAGCAGCTTGTATGCAGTGATATCCAAATTTTCTGGCCTATTTTTTAGCTCAGCTGACTTTCAGTCATGCTGGGCTATAGCGATGGGTCTTTGTCCGTCGTCCTTCCGTCTGTCCGTCCGTCCGGCCGGCCGTCCGTCCGTCCGTCCGTTAGCAGGGCACAAATCGTAACCGTAGGGGCTAGGGCCATGAACCCTATGCAGTCTTAGAGGTTCTAAAAAAATCTCCTTGCAAACCTGAAATTAGGTCACTCCGACCTATATTCTCGAAGTTATGGGGTGTGTTTGCACCCCCCAGAAATAATTCTTTTAGCCAAAATTTTCATCCCAAACCTTTCATCTTTCACACACAGCTCACCTACCAACAGGGGAAGAACCATAATTATTTTGAGGTCACAAGGTCAAAGGTCAAGGTCACAGAACCAACTTCTTTGAAAAGCCTGTGGATGCATTTTAAGCCAAACCTTTGATCCCAATTCTTTGATCTTTCACATATAGCTCACCTACTAAGTGGGAGAAGAATCCTAAATATGTTGAGGTACAAGGTCAAAGGTCAGGGTCACAGGATCCACTTCTTTGAAAAGGTTGTGGACACATTTCAAGCTAGACCTTTAATTTCAAACCTTTCAGCACTGATATCGCTTCTCTGCCAACAGGGGAAAAGACCTGTTGATTTTGAGGTCAAAGGTCAAGTTCACAGCACCCTCTTCTTGCGTGGAGTCATTTTCAGGCAAACTTTTCAATCTATACTTTCCATCTGTCATATATGGCTTACCTACCAATAGAGGAAGAAGCCTATTGATATTGAGTTCAAAAGGTCAAAGGTCAATGTCACAATATTGTTCTAAATGCTTGTGAACATATTTCAAGTGAAACTGTTCAAATCAAACCTTCAGTCTTTCACATATGCCACATCTATGCATCACTCAATGTGATTCCAACTTCATATTTATGGGTCTTTTTGCATGAAGAAATAACTAATTGATTTTGAGGTCAGCTGGTCAGGAGGTTAAAGGTTCCAGGTCTAATTATTCACTCATTGGTTGGCAAGTAATTACACCCGGCCAGATGTAATTGGTTAGTAGTTACCAACCATTTAGAAAGAATCCAGTTGATATGTGGGCAAAAGGCCAAGGTCATAGGTCAGGTCAACTTATTTTGTAGACCATCTCTATTTTTCTTGTATATATAAGCTTGCACTCCAGCTGGTACATCTTACCGTGTGGCTGTAATTGTGTGTGACACTGGTGACATATGACTCCCTTTTGTATCAGGCTATTTAGTGATAAGGCTGAGTGATAAGTACCTCGTTACTGCATAACAAAAAACACTGTTGTTGGAATACTTCAGCCAGGAATTAACACTATGAGAGTATAGTATTAAGGTTTAGCTACTGATTTATTAGATGATGGGAACATTTTGCAGTTTATTTTATGGAATCATAGCAATAAACGTAGTTTCCTAGATATCTGAATATTTTTATAAAAATCACCACATATAAAAGCCAGTGTTTGTTCTCATAATATGTGGATGTGTACTTGATTTAGGATGGCTTTATTTTATTACAAGACTCTTAGTCATGCTTTCTGCATTTCTTTTCTTTCAGGTTTTGCAGTTTACCAACCCTGCTGACCCCATTGAAAAGCAGAGTGATAATAAAAAATATTGGACCTACACTTTTACATTTGCATATCTATAAATCTGATATGAGCGCCTGAACATGCCTTTTGAATTGTTTTGGACATTCATTACTGTAACATCATTTGGAGATTTTGCCTCAAGTTTGGTCTTATTGCAGGATGTGTGATATCAAATGTCAGACTTGTCAGAAAATCCATTCCATTTTGTCTGCCAGTTAGCCACCTTAGAAATCCTTTTTTCAGTGCAGTTTCAGTAATTTTCCTTCAATTTTTGGTCCGATTTAGAGAATGGTTGTTATCTGATTTCAGACCTGTCAGAAGTCCAAAATGACCACCAGGCAACCATCTTTAAATTCCTTTTGATCATATTATCTCAAGAACGGTTAAAGTGAAGGCAGTCGGATGTATATTAATGTAATCTTGCAAAGGATTGGGTCAAATATTTCTTAATAAATATTATCATCATATATGAAAGTGCAGTACAGTTGGCTTGTATTGAATAAAAATTCATACAGAAGCACCTGTTTCTCAATAATTTTGCATGGATTTCCTTGATTTTTTGCTATATATTTTGATCTTATATTTGCCCTTTGTGGTGTTCCTTTTGAGACTGACAGGTATCAAGTAAGCTATGGGAATAGTTCTGGATACCTTAACAATCATACATTTTCCTCAGACCATCAATTCACTGTGTTTTAACCGACGTAGGTGATATATATTTCTGTTGTCGTAGAAAATTTCAACAAATTGGCAAATTGGTTCTTCAAAATTTGACTGGAAGTTGTGAATCTCAGCCCATGATGTCACAGGTCATGCTTGGCAGCTGAGCGTCATGACCCATGGGTCATTTGTATTAAAGCTCCAAGGAATAGTTTATGAAGGTCAGACAGGTGAATGGGCCCCTTTAATTTGTTGTATAGACCTTATACAAGTAAAACACTATACCAATCAGTATTACAAGCAATAACACAAACAGGGACGTGGCTTTTTATGATTTCAGTGCTGGTTCGTCAGACTAACATTTAAGTTTACTATTGAACGAGGGTTATACTGAACATCTCTAATGAACATCTCTGGCACAAGTAAACTTCTTAATAAGGCACGAAGGGGCGAGACCACGGATACATTTATAGGTAATAGGCTACAATAAAAAAAGGGTATTGGTATAGTTAGGAGTAGTTATATTAGTAGTTGTGGTAGTAGTAATTGTATTAAGTTTAATGTTTTGCCTTAGAAAAATAGGCAGAACTAACATTTATAATTTTGTTCACATCACAGACCGAAAAACCCCTTTTCTGCACATGATTAAAAAATTGAATTCAAAATGGCGTCCAAGAAGGCCACCGCACCAATGAATCATCTGTAACACGCCAAGAAATTGCAGTAGGTGATTAATTTTGATGCCTTTGCCATTGTCTATGACACAAAAATCAATCCCTATATTAAATCCTTGGCTTGTCATTCATGATCCAATTGTTTGCAGCCATATTAAATATCACCATAACCAAATACGGTATTGTCTTGGAAATGATTTTAATAGAATAGATTCCTTGACCATGAAGTCATAGGCAAAAACAAAACAATTAATCCCGAAAGGATTCAATGGTACGGCGGCCATCTTGGACGCAATCTTGAATTTCACCCTTCATGTCCGCGATCAAGGATGTCTACCCAAGGATGTTTTTTACTCCCCTAAGGGTAACCTCCTTGGACCAGGAGTCAAACTTACGTGACATATCATTGCACTAACAATCTCTCTCAGCTCCCGGAGTAGAACGCTTGATCACAAGTTTGTGCAAATCTAAAATTTTAAAAAATATAACCTAAAATTTTGCATTGTACAGGAAGTGAAAGTAGCTGAACTGGAGGCTGAAAAGGAAGGGGAAGATGAAGCGGGAGAAGCTGCTGAGGATGAATCAGAAAAGAAACCTCCACCTGCTAAAAAGGACACGCAGCAAGTCGCTCCACAAGCCAAACCTCCCCCTAAGAAACCAGTGGCACGACCTACCAAAATACCTGTTGCCGACCTGCCGCTGGAGCTACAAGTTAAACCCCCGGTCCAGCACGCAAAGATGGTCATATTGTTCGCTTACATGAGGGGAGGATCTTCAGTCTTGGGTGAAATGTTCAATCAAAACCCAAGTGCGCTTTACCTGTTTGAACCGCTAGATGGCACTTACAGTTCCATGTATGGTCTTCCCCTCAAGATGTCGCCACTTGATATTACTCACAACTACGACATGATTCCAAGGTAGGCATGCGCAAGTCTTGAGACTGAACTGTACAGAAAAAAATAATTAATTGAATCAATACTAAGGAACAATCACTTGAAGCTGTCTGTATTATTTTCAAATGCCTTTGTAGTTTTTTTCAGGTTTTTTCATAGTCTTGATCTCATGTAATAGGCCTGATCCCATGTAATAGGCCTGATCTCATGTAATAGGCTTGATCTCCTGTAATAGGCCTGATCCCATGTAATAGGCCTGATCCCATGTAATAGTCTTGACCTCATGTAATAGGCCTGATCCAATGTAATAGGCCTGATCTCATGTAATAGGCCTGATCTTATGTAATAGGCTTGATCTCATGTAATAGGCTTGATCCCATGTAATAGGCCTAATCGTATGTAATAGGCCTGATCCTATGTAATAGGCCTGATCCCATGTAATAGGCCTGATCTCATGTAATAAGCCTGATCTCATGTAATGGGCCTGATCTCATGTAATGGGCCTGATCTAATGTAATGGGCCTGATCTAATGTAGTGGGCCTGATCCCATGAAATAGGCCTGATCTCATGTAATGGGCCTGATCTTATGTAATAGGCCTGATCTCATGTAATTAGCTTGATCTAATGTAATAGGCCTGGTCTCATGTAATAGGCCTGATATCATGTAACAGGCCTGATCTCATGTAATAGGCCTGATCCCTTGTAATAGGCCTGATCTCATGTAATGGGCCTGCTCTCATGTAATGGGCCTGATCTAATGTATTAGGCCTGATCTCATGTAATTAGCTTGATCTAATGTAATAGGCCTGATCTCATGTAATAGGCCTGACCTCATGTAACAGGCCTTATCCCATGTAATAGGCCTGATCCCATGTAACAGGCCTGGTCACATGTAATGGGCCTGATCTCATGTAATAGGCCTGATCTCATGTAATAGGCCTGATCTCATGTAATAGGCCTGATCTCATGTAATAGGCCTGATCTCATGTAATAAGCTTGATTTCATGTAATAGGCCTTATCTCATGTAATAGGCCTGATCTCATGTAATAGGCCTGATCCTATGTAATAGGCCTGATCTCATGTAATAAGCTTGATTTCATGTAATAGGCCTTATCTCATGTAATAGGCCTGATCTCATGTAATAAGCTTGATTTCATGTAATAGGCCTTATCCCATGTAATAGGCTTGATCTCATGTTCTTAAGACTCCTCCATATACCTGATTCATCTTATGAGTTATGTAAATACATTTTTTTTTTCAACTATACCTACATTTGATTCATGTTTCAATGTTGTTCTCAGGCGTTACCCAATAACGGAGAAGGAATATGTGGCTCACCTGTTGTACAACATGTTGGCGTGCAACGTGGAACAAATGACGACGGAACAGTTAGTCCACCCCAATCTATACAAGGGACATAAGTCTACGTCGTATACTTTTTACGGTCGTTGTATGAAGAAACAGACGCCCGAGACTTTCCGCTGGAGATGTATCCCTTTCAAGCAAACGTGTGACAAGGAGGCCCAGTCAGACAAGAAACTTCACCGGTGTGACAGACTGGGCCAGATCTTTGTCCCCGTGGATGGTAAAGTGATGCCTGGGGATTATACCGACTGTGTGAAGAACCTGGAAAATATCACCAAAAAATGTCTTGGTTTAATGGAAGAAGAATGCCAAAGGTACTCTGTAAGGACACTTAAGTCCATCCGCCTGACGGGAGATATTATAAAGGCGCTGCTGTCGTTACATCACAGCGTCAAGGTGATCTATTTTCTGAGAGACCCACGTGGTATCGTCGCTTCACGTATGAAGGAGGGGTTACTATCCGTGAACTCCAAGAACGATTCGTTGAAGGAAATTAAAATGCTGTGTGAAGATATGGTAAGGGACCTAAAAATCATTGCGCCGCTAGCGGAACAGAAACCAAAGAGTATTCTCATTCAGTATTATGAAAACTTTGCCCTGGACCCGGAGAAGACCGCCACTGAAGCTTATCAATTCGCTGAGATTTATATGCCGCCCAAGGTTATAGCCCATTTACATAACATAACCCACGCCACGTCAGATACGGCGGCCTACGAAACTGCGCGCGCAAACGCCACTGCTACAGCATTTGCGTGGCGTCGGACATTACCAAAACCACTCATTGGCAAAATGACGGAAGTATGTCGAGATTTTTTCGATGAAGCACAGAAACTCCAGCCTTTATATAAACCCTGAGTGGTAACATTGATAAATATTCATGATATATATCAACTCTTACTGTACCAATATATCAATGACATATGCCACCGTTATGTATTATTATATTTACTGTCAACTGGAACCAAAGATTACCAAAGAATTAAAATCACAAGAACCTCGAATGTTTTTATCGTAACTTTAGCGTTACGTTGATACTGAATCATTTATGTTCAATGCAACATAATATGTACCTTCAACATAATATGTACCTTCAAAATAATATGTACCTTCAACATAATATGTACCTTCAACATAATATGTACCTTCAACATAATATGTACCTTCAACATAATATGTACCTTCAACATAATATGTACCTTCAACATAATATGTACCTTCAACATAATATGTACCTTCAACATAATATGTACCTTCAACATAATATGTACCTTCAATATAATATGTACCTTCAATATAATATGTACCTTCAACATAATATGTACCTTCAACATAATATGTACCTTCAACATAATATGTATCTTAAACTTTTGAAATTTGTTTTACATTTTGTTCTTAAGAAATACAAATTGGATGTCTAAAATTAAACCTGCTTCAGGGGCATTATTTCCGGATTAACACAAATTGGCGGTAATATAACACAAGAAATGTTTCTTTATAACTCCGCCAGGTGTTGAGTGTTATTAGGCAAAAAAAAAATTAAAGGTATGGTTCTCAGGCACCGCCCGCATCAATTTTTAACCCCCGCATCAAAAATTTTTATTTTGATTTTCAATAAAAACTTTCCAATTTTGAGCTGCTGCCGCTCCGACATTTCTTTCAAGAAGATAAAACCATACAATTTCCCTTGTTTTGTAGTGCTTTTATTTATTTAGCAAAATAAAACTGTTTTTTTCATGCTTTTCCCCTTATCATTTGACATTTTTATCGAAACATACCAAAAAATTTAAAATAAAAAAAGCGCCCGCCCGCATTGATTTCTGAAAAAAAGTGCCTGAGAACCATACACTTTTTTTATTTTGGCCTTATATTTTACTCACGGGTT
The DNA here is from genome assembly GCA_026874595.1 of Sipunculus nudus. Taxonomy (NCBI): domain Eukaryota; kingdom Metazoa; phylum Annelida; class Sipuncula; order Golfingiida; family Sipunculidae; genus Sipunculus; species Sipunculus nudus. Next base: position 787,109 of record CM049308.1, read on the forward strand.
TTGCCTCGATTTACGCTAAATGTCCTGAACCGATTTTATTGAAACCTTGTAGAAGTTTATGAACATTCCTTTAAATATTTGAGGTTATCTAGATCACCGTAAACAAACTTTAATTCAAAGAATTCTGCTCCATTGCTACGAATTTTTTTTCAATAATTTGGAGTCACTGATCGGTATTTGCTGGGCTGTACCGGAGGTTACCTAGAATGATGTTGTAGATCTACACAGGAAACATCGTCCGACAACATCTTGTTATATATACTATTAACTGGTCCGTGGTCTTTTAAACAGCGCCCCTGGTACTTGGTAGGGTGACATGTACAGCTCTTCACGCCGAGCTACACACTGCCCGGGGTATTTACTGTAGGGTGTACCCGTATGTTAACATGTAGAAGATAGAAACAGACGAGGTAACATCATCCCTGACAGGGGTTTGAACAAGCCCTTTGGTTTTATGAGACCGTTGAATGTGATTCATACATTTAAATGAGCTGTTTGAGTATGGATACCGGATGGTCCTCGGTAAACGATCTGAAGACAAAGACATGTATAATGTTTGTCACACCATCATATGTTTTACCAAAAATATGACATAAAAGTTACTTTTAATTCAATGTTATTACTCGCATGAACTCCATATGGCACATTGCAACTTTATCACAGATTCGCCCCTGATATTTGGTTAGTTTGATTTCGTGACCGTCCCTTCTTAATCGGCTTGAAGATGACATGCTGTATAATAAGACACCCGGGACCGTCCTATATTAACGTTTAATGAAGCTCACTGTATAATTACACATCCGGGATTATCCTACATTAACGTTTGATGAAGCTCACTGTATAATTACACACCCGGGATCGTCCTACATTAAAGTTTGATGAAGCTTTCTATATTACTGTACACCCGGGATCGTCCTACATTAACGTTTGATGAAGCTTTCTATATTACTGTACACCCTGGATCGTCCTACATTAACGTTTGATGAAGCTTTCTATATTACTGTACACCCGGGATCGTCCTACATTAACGTTTGATGAAGCTTTCTATATTACTGTACACCCTGGATCGTCCTACATTAACGTTTGATGAAGCTTTCTATATTACTGTACACCCGGGATCGTCCTACATTAACGTTTGATGAAGATTTCTATATTACTGTACACCCGGGATCGTCCTACATTAACGTTTGATGAAACTTTCTATATTACTGTACACCCTGGATCGTCCTACATTAACGTTTGATAAAGCTTTCAATATTACTGTACACCCTGGATCGTCCTACATTAACGTTTGATGAAGCTTTCTATATTACTGTACACCCGGGATCGTCCTACATTAACGTTTGATGAAGCTTTCTATATTACTGTACACCCTGGATCGTCCTACATTAACGTTTGATGAAGCTTTCTATATTACTGTACACCCGGGATCGTCCTACATTAACGTTTGTTGAAGCTTACTTTATTACTGTACACCCGGGATCGTCCTACATTAACGTTTGATGTAGCTTTCTATATTACTGTACACCCTGGATCGTCCTACATTAACGTTTGATGAAGTTTGCTGTGTATTGTAGTTATAAGTACGCACCTTGTATTGTCTAGTAAATAGAAGCTGAAACTTCTGTTTTCGTGTTGTGTTTTCTTGTTTACTATTCAACCCGCTGGTATTATAAGTTCGTATTCCCCTTGGCTTAAAGCTAGTAAACCTTTTAGATTTTATGTGCTATATATGGCAAAGCTTACATTGTGGCTTTTACTTAATGTATCATATAGTCTACACTGTGGTCTTTACGTGGTATATGACACAGTTTCCACTGTGGATTTCATTTACCGTGTTAGTCAGGTGGCATAGCGTCAGATTTTGGCCATAATGTTACAAACTGGATAAAAACACCAAATTTGGTATATGGGTAGAGTACACCGATACGGATGATTTCAGAGGCGGTGCCCTCATGGAGTACCTACGAGATAAGTTTCAGAGCCTGAAAACCATCTGCGCCTTGCGTATTAATGTATCCTCATTTCGAATGAAAAAGAAGAGGGGTAGTGAAGGAAAAATACCGTAGATCCACTACGGTTTGATGAAATATAGTGAATTATATACTAAAAGAAAGCCAAAGAAGTGTTCTTTCTATCATTATCATTTACATTATTATATTATACACCTGTAGCCAATAAAATGTAAAATGGTCACGTGACTATACATTTTCTCGAATTCGGGACTGGAAAAGCTACATGCAAACATTAAATCAAAATATTAGGTGTATAAACGAAAAAATGTGCAACTATTTTTCTTGTTTACTATTGTTGAGTCTGTGATTCAGTTTTTTAGGAAAGTATTAAATGTTTATGATAAAGGATAGTTGCCTTAGCGGCTACTGGTGTTTGAACTAGATATGACCGATAAAACATATTTTCGATCCAGATCAACCTAACGTTCATATTTTTATTTGTTCTTGTTATTCATTGCAACTGATCTCCGTAAATCGTTGCAATTTCAAAATGTAAACTTCTGGGTCAGCACAACGAATTTTTATTAGATTTTATTAACTGTAATAGACGCGATGTTACAAGAGTGCGAGCACATTCCTGATAATATGTTGACAAATTACCACTTATTCATCACCTGTCTCAAAATTCACTACACATTGAAATATTTCATAGAAATAAAATCCTTCAGACTGCTTGATCAAATAACCGGTCATATTATAAAACCAAAAGTTAACAATGGCACATTCTGAAACACAAATTGGGTAGTTACATTTGCAAAGGGGTGTACAATCAAGATTTGCTTTTAGTTAGGTGGCTTAGCGTAAAATTTGGACCATATCGTTACAGATCGGATAAAAGCACCAAACTTTGTAGTTGGATAGAGTACATCCGTGGGGTTGCTTTTAGAGAAGGTTCCCAGGTGAAGTACATACTAGTTTCGTTTTAGCGCCTAAAACCTTTTTAATGCTCACCGAAATAACAAAATTTAGCATAAGAATTTGAAGGGTCAGGGAAAGGAAAAATCACTTTAGATCCGCTTTATCTTGGTAGAATACTGCAAATGATTTACCAAATTAAAGACAAAGAAAAAATTCATTCCAGTCTAATATGTTTAATATTTTAAATGTGCACAAGAAGCCAACATAACACCAAATGTCAAGTGTTCATGACAGATCTAAAAATGGCGGTCATCATCCATGATGAAAATGTGAAACAAAATGTTTAAGTGAAGAGAAACATTTATTAACATTGTTTGTTTAATAATTCATTATTTCTTTTGTCAGAGTTGGAGAGTATTGTCTATTAGGATTTAGATATAACTTTCTTTGCGGTCATTGTAGTTGACTTTAATTTGGGATCCAGATTCCGCATATAATCATGTTATTCGCTCAAAACCATAGCAAAATAAAAGCGTTATCGGTCTACAATTATTCTGTCATGTTCTTTAGAGCCGGAAAATATGCGTTCTAAATTTGCAAGATTTAATTGAAGGTGATAGATATTTATTATGTAGCAAATTGTCTTGTTTATATAGTGGTTATCTACAGTGGCTTAATACATATGGTATTACTTAGTTATTCATTATTTCCTCTAGAAACCATAACCTGCAGAATATTAGCCTACATTTCTTATTCCATTCTTTTTCCTGTATCCCATAACCCTTTAACTTCAGACCTGTTTCCTTTTTTTTATTTTGGGAATATAAAAATAAATACAATAGATACATGATTAATTTGTCTTAATAATATGCAAGCCTGCGGTTTAATCAATTTCACAGTCTATTCTGTTTTTTTCGTATGAGGCAACAAACATCTTTATGAAATGATTTAATCGCAAACAAGACGTTCTTAAATAAAGGAAAGCTTGAAAGTATTTGTCTAAATAACAAAAATGACCAATTATACTCCAATACATAAAAATATATTTTATAATATATAAATAATATATGACCAATTATATTCGAATATATGTGTTATCTGTATCTTCAAACACTCTTTGAAATTCACCCTAAAGGTTCTTACGTTTAGGAATCCAACATTAACAAACACCTCTGAAAAACAAAATGTTTAGGTAAACTTAAGACAAAGCCACCGTTTCCTGATAGATATCTCGTGTTTGCTACTACAGAACTTTAAACTTACACTAAAATGACGGTCTCAGCATCATAAAACAACTTTAGCATATTCATATTCACTTACATAACTTTATAATCATAAACAATTAAAGTTAACTCAGTCGGACATTTCCTCCTATGTCAAAACAATTTAGAATGTAAAACGTGGTCTAAACAACGCAAATTGATAATATCACTTACATATATTTTTATAGTCACATATTTATTCTAAACGAATAAAACACTCAGCTGATCTTCATAAATCCTCTTTGTTTGTACTCTAAAGGTATCCACAGTCTCGCAGTGCATATATCTGAACAAATTTACAAGCCAAATTTGTCATTTTATTTAATATTATTAAGGATAAGTATAAACAAATGCTGCTTTATATAACAAATCTGAGAATTGACTCACTTGCCTGTATAACAGTTATCGTGACTGAGATGCATTAATGCACAGTCCCTCAATGATCAAATATATAGGCAGCTCAACAAACTGTTTCAATAACCTGTGTTTTTTTGTAACTACGTATTCAGACACATCATTTAAACAGATGGTCTTGCGTGAATAGACGACGAGTGTATGATATGATACACATAAAATCCTTAATCAAAATTTGCGGCCGCCAAAATTATTATATATACAGGTGTTGTCCAGTAAAATTGATGGTTAGGTCCCTGTAGACTTCGAATAATAACTCCAATCATACACTGAGCTGACCAGTTAGCACCTATATACTAGTATTATCTTTATCATCCAAACAATTATGCAGTGTTGAATTATATTCAAATATATATATTTCTTAAAAGCTGAGCTCCAATATTTTAACATTAAAACGTTGGGTCAATTAAAGGATGAACTGTTTTAGGTCATATATACTGCAACAGATGTTTGATATATTTATAAGTTCTTAATATGTATATTGATTAAATGAAAATGCGCGTTCCCTTCATTGTTGTAAAGGTCTGATAACGTTTTGTTATCCTGTTATTGCGGACTCTGGCCTGCTGAATGGGCACCTGAAGGACTGACCTGAAGATACTTCTTACAAAATTTTGTGTTTTTGTTTGATAAGTAACGATAATTCCGTAAAGTTAGCTGACTATTTGGACATTTGGACATCACGCTAAAATGGCGGTCTTATCACGATAATACATCATTAGCATATTCATTTTACCCACATAAAAAATTATAAACAATATTGTAAATACAATCATACATTTTCGTCAGTGCAGAAAAAACATTTAGTATGAACTAGTTTTTATGTAAATAAAATTTAAATAAATACCGAAATCTTTGCTTAGGCTTTTTCCTGACAAATTGAAGTTGAAATCAGTAAAATATTTTCATAATAAATTACAAATTGGGCAGTTGTATAAAATTATCAGCGATGTAAGTATTTATTTAAATACTAATATGTACACACCATAATCAACTCTTAACCCATAATTATACAAAACAGATGACTAAACGCCACTAAACGCGCCGTCGTATTGAGACTTGATCTAAATTGCAACCATCAATAATTTTACTGCAATTTATTACTTTTCTTAGAAATGTTATTATTCCAGACATATAGAGTACGGATGTTCAAGAACCGCCCATTAGCTAATTATATACTCAATAGGTCCATGGATTTTTTGTAGCCCCTTTTCTCTTCACTTAGATATTATTTTGGATAAGTGTAAACAATTATTGCTTCATGACACATTTTTATTATCGCATTTACCACATTTTATAATAAAGATGTATTTGTGCCCTGATAAATAATGATCAAAGATGTAGACAATTCAATTAATTGTTTCAATCACCTGGGTTCTTCGTAAAAACGACTTCAGATATAGCTTTCGAAAGGGATAGTTTCACTGGAAAAGTATATATGTACTATTGTATTCCCTAAATATTTTAATTATATGGGTGTAAATCTTTATAATCCTAACCATTCTGCAATATTAATTTTTTATTGAAATGATATATTTCTTTACTTCTCCAATATTTTCACTTCAGAACTTGAGGGCATGTAAACACACTCACAGGATACAGTTTCACATCAATGGATGACGTGCCCTTTTTTCCTCTTGCGACCTACAAATATACTTTAATATAAGTTTTGTCACAATTTCTACGATAACTGTTCATGATATTTCATAATGGTGTTCATACTATGTATATTGATTAATTTAAAATAATTTTAGCGTCATTTCCGCTAATTGTTGTAAACTTGTGAAATTTTACGTAAAATCCTGATAGTTTGGACTGAGGCCTACTGAAAAAATCAGAAACAGAGTTCGGGTGGGTACCCCCTCCAGAATTATCATTGTACCTATGTCCGCACACGCCTACCTTTTCAGAATGTAAGAACCCCTGCTATTGCATGCATGTAAATAAATATCGACATTTATAAAACAACTACCTGGCATAGACACAATGGAACAGTCATATTTTATTTTTGTGTATTTAATCTTTATGTAGCATTTGGTAGAAAACTGCAAGAGACCCTGTCTATTATGATCATTGTTTGAATCCATTCTGCTGCGAATAAAGAGCAAACCGACAAACCCCATTTGTGTGCGTGTGGCCAAGGATAGTGAGCAACAATTTTATCATGGACACGGAAAGTGAGCAACAATTTATCATGGCCCACGGATAGTGAGCAACATTTTATCATGGACACGGACAGTGAGCAACAATTTATGATGGCCATGGGTAGTAAGCAACAATTTATCATTGCCATGGATAGTGAGCAACATTTTATCATGGACACGGATAATGAGCAACATTTTATCATGGCCCACGGATAGTGAGCAACAATCTATTATGGCCCACGGATAGTGAGCAACATTTTATCATGGACACGGACAGTGAGCAACAATTTACCATGGCCATGGGTATTAAGCAACAATTTATCATTGCCATGGATAGTGAGCAAAAGTTTATCAAGGCTGCGGATAGTGAGCAATAATTTATCATGGCCACGGGTAGTGAGCAATAATTTATCACGGCCATGGAAAGTAAGCAACAATTTGTCATGGCCTTTGATAGCGAGCGACAATTTATCGTGGCCACGGGTAGTGAGCAACAATTTATCATTGCCATGGATAATGAGCAACAATTTATCATGGCTGCGGATAGTGAGCAACAATTTATCATGGCTGTGGATAGTGAGCAACAATTTATCATGGCAACGGGTAGTGAGCAACAATTTATCATTGCCATGAATAGTGAGCAAAAATTTATCATGGCTGCGGAGAGAGAGCAACAATTTATCATTGCCACGGATGGTGAACAACAATTTATCAAGGCCACGGATAGTGCGAAACAATAAATCATGGCCACGGATAGTGAGAAATAATTTATCATGGCCACGGAAAGTGAGATATAATTTATCATGGCCATGGATAGTAAGCAACAATTTATCAGGGCCATGGATAGTAAGCAACAATTTATCATGGCTACGGGTAGTGAGCAGCAATTTTTCATGGCCACGGATAGTAAGTACAATCTATCATGGCCATAGATAGTGAGCAACAATTTATCATGGCTACGGATAGTGAGAAACAATATTTCATTGCAAAAGATAGTGAAAAACAATTCCCCATGGTTAAATACAGTAAGCACTAATTTCTCATTTGGAAAAACAACGTGAGACTTTGCCCCCTGGCTAAGAAGTCCTTTGCCTGATGGGTGATTAGAATATTGGAATGTGTCTGCGGTCAATGGTTAGATATTATCGAGAACTCCTCTGGAAACGCTCCGGTATTTTTGATCATACATGTCTTCAAATTCAGGTCTCCATCATATTCTAAAGGTACATAATCATTTGAAGTTATATGTGTGTTATATTATGCCGTTAATGATTGAATGAAAAGGTTTCCAGGAAAATCATCCTAGCACATAGACTTACTATCTCCAGTTCGCCAGTTTTATACGTTTAATGGAGATCATAGATTCCACAAGAGAAACTCCCAAACAAAGAGAAGAAACACAGAAAAAACAACGTTGCGCGGGAGGGGTACCAGATGGCTTGCGCGGGAGGGGTACCAGATGGCTTGCGCGCTATTTTTTCGCCACTGGTCGCGCCCGGTGCACGTCTATTTCCACTTCTGCACAAGAACGAAGTCGACACTTACCATAATGTTTAATGGAGAAAACACAGTTCATGTTTGTTTAAAATACCTGAAATGTGAATAGGTTTAAAATTTAAGCAATACTTCCTGGATTACTCAAACCAACATTCACTTAAACAATGTCGCCTATGTGGGTTGTACTGTGTTACTTTATAACTTAAGACATAGAAAGATAGGAAAATATCTTAAGAAGATATATTGAGCCCCAATGGTTGAGTGATATGCACTACCGTTCAACCAAGTAAACTTCCCGAGTATTGAAACTCAGTATATTTTCTGTCTAATCCTATCTATTTGTACCAAGATGTCTAACATACCTTCTTTAAAAATGAAAAAAAAGGATTATGGATAAATTTTAAAGAAATTTCATGTAAATTAAAACGCTGATACAAACAAACATGCATGACCTGTCTGTGGTTCACGAAGCAAGTTCTCTCTGGTTGGAAACTTCAAGACTTGCGCTTAACACGTGATGGCAAGAGTGAGTTCCCATCATAAATTATCATATACATCAGGACCCGTCACGCTTCACGGGAAAATACTGCAGAGGAGACCCAGTGGCACTGGACACCTCAACGTGTGTACACCCATAATCATCTGTCCGGAAAGCTTCACCTCGTACCCTGGCATACTGATGAGGGGCCGGGAATTTGAAGGTAAAATGGCTTCACACACGACTTTTTGTATATGTCAGTATACGTTAAAATTTAATTAATACACACAACGGTACCAGTCGTCGGAGGCAATTGTAAAATACATTAATTATGTGTAATTAGGTAAATGATGACACCTGCTTGCTTACGTCAATACATATAGTATGTGATTATTGTAGGTTCGTCATTATATATGATACATGGTTGTTGTACGTTCGTCATTACAGACAATACGTAGCTATAGTACGTTCGCCATTAGTTGCAACATTAAATGTGCAACGTAGACATATTGGGTTATATGTATAGTAACGTTTAATAATATTTATGATTTAGATATATATTATATGATAATTATTTCGTACAGAGAAGGTACATAATTTGAAAAAAAGCTAAACAATAAACAAAGGTAAGAAAACAATTGGTTATAGAATCACTCAACTGTAAAGTGAGTTATGAAAATATTAATGAAAACAAGAACTGTTTTCAGATTTCCTCAACGGGTAACTTGAAATCGATTTTTGATAACCTGTATGATTTCAGATACCCCTTCAAAACGGTTGTTTCTTTATATTGATCAACTTATTGTTCTTATTATTTCTGTCCTTATGATTTCCCAAATTAATTTGAATCTTTGTCCATCTGTGATGTATCATGAGATTTTGTGAAGTGGATGAGTCAATATACATACAACATACAATATACGTATAACTAACAATATACATATAACATACAATATACGTATAACTAACAATATACGTATAACTAACAATATACGTATAACATATAATACACGTATAACTAACAATATCATATAACTAACAATATACGTATAACTAACAATATACGTATAACTCACAATATATGTATAACTAACAATATACGTATAACTAACAATATACATATAACTAACAAAATATTAAACATTTTACAAAAAAAATTAGTTTTAAAAAATTAAATCCATCTTTTAAATATCCTATCTTTCATGTGGTGTATTTAAATAATATTTTAAAGAATTGAAAGCATGGTTATAATAAATCAAGAATTTAAAGCATGGTAAAAATATATCAAGAATTGAAAGCAAGGTAATAATATATCAAGAATTTAAAGCATGGTAATAATATATCAAGAATTTAAAGCATGGTAATAATATATCAAGAATTGAAAGCATGGTAATAATATATCATGAATTGAAAGAATGGTAATAATATATCAAGAATTTAAAGCATGGTAGTAATATATCAAGAGTTTAAAGCATAGTAATAATATATCAAGAATTTAAAGCATGGTAATAATATATCAAGAATTTAGGCATGGTAATTATATATCAAGAATTTAAAGCATGGTAAAATATATCAAGAATTTAAAGCATGGTAATAGTAAATCAAGAATTTTATGTATAGTAATAATATATCAAGAATTTAAAGCATGGTAATAATATATCAAGAATTTAAAGCATGGTAATAATATATCATTTTGTTAAATCATTGAGGGAGTGACCTGACCAGTGCGGGGGAACACCGAAATTAGCTTCAGACTACCCCCGGGTATTATCTGAAATTGATTATGAAGTGGGAGGGGGATACATCGCCCTTTAACTTTTATTACTGTTTAACATTTTTAGGTCTTCAACTGAATAAATGGCTAAAAACACTGCTGAAGATGATTATACCAGAGTTGGTGACTTCATGCTATAAGACTAAGACTTTCAGTCAAAAAAGAATATAAGCCTTAATTATGTCCCTTAAAAACAGGCAGAAGTGAACGATGACAAAGTGAAAATAAAGGCGAGGACGAGATTTGTTTTCAGATTAATACTTGGAACAAGATCCTAATACTTATCACAGTGAAGGCAGATTCAGTCATACATTAATCCCGAGGGAACTAATGTCACTGTCATGGAATTATTCAGTGAAGGCTGTCTTCTTGTATAATTCAATTATTCCAAAAGGAAATGAAACAGATATCAGAAACAGAAAATCTCCTGCTGCGGACTCTCTCAGTGACGATTCAGAGACGACGGTGTTGAACCATGTCTTTCCCCTGTGACCGTATTTAGGATAAAAGTCTCGACATCGCACAGTGGAACTTATCGTGACGTAATCATGGACAGGAACAACGCGTTAACCCTGCTGTTTAGCGTGGTTTGTTTATTGTCACGTCTTGGGGCCTACATCAGCTCTCCCCTGTATCTGGATTACTTCGAACACACGCCGCCTAGCGAAGAAAATGGAACCCTCATTCAGACAGACAATACCCCCGACTTCAAGAGCGATGTGCAACAATCTCAGCCTTTCTTCAAAGCCCTCATGGAAACCTTGGTACCGACGATATTATGGGGAGTTATTCTTGCCTTGATCATGATCGTCAGTCCTCAGCATATCGGCAAGATGGAGGAGTCGTACCCAAAGATACAGCTGGCGACCCCTGCCTTCGCAATGGCTCTGTCAGCCATTTTAACCAACCACTCTCTGAGCGGAGCACGCACGGCGCCTTCGATACAGGCGGTCCTCAGTAACTTCGCAATACCAATACAGTTCGTGGTTAGGTAAGTCGGAAAGTGTTTTATTTCGTTGTAATAGGTAGTGTTCTGTATATATAGAAAGCACCCAAAATATGTGAAGTGATATAGAGAAAATATTAATAAAAGACAGCACTCGAAGTATAGTATAGTATAGTATAGTTTATTTAGATCCAATTCAGTACAATATCAACTGGTACCAAAAAAAATAAAAAATATACATATGGTAATATGGAAATAAAAAATACACAATTTGATAAAACCTGTGATACAATACTGAATAAAATCGAGGATGACACGAAAAAGTTAAAAAAAACTTGTTTCCATCGTGGTCCTCTATGAAATGATACAAGATACGGACGGAAAGAGAGTAAAAGCATTATGTGTAAACTATAAAATAATAAATATTGCGACATATAACAAATCTAAAAAACTTATTCCATAGCACGAATATGAGATACTAATAAAATATAAAGTCGTTTATTTCGAGATCATGAATCTGGTTAAATAATACTTTTTTTACTTTTTTCTTAAAAACTGAAATTGATAGACTGTTGTTTGCTACATCTACCGGAAGATTATTCCATAATTTAGCACCTGTTACACTATAGCTATGTTTACCATGGATACTATGATGAGGGATGATAAGGCTATGATGACTAGATCTAGTAACATGAGTATGAACATTAGAGGTACATGAATATACGCTTTCTCCGTCGAATAAAACGTTAATTATTTAAGGATTCAATTAAGTACTTGTTACATCTAAAATTTCAACAGCTTTTCTTTTTGTTCAAGTTCTGCCTATAGAATCACCGTAAGACCCACCTGAACTACCGCATCACAATATAATTCCATGTTGCCCGATTAAATTGGACTCTATATTATTAAGCCGTGTCATGAATGGCAGGTCCTTAAAAAGATTAAATCGTGCTAAATTCCATGGTCATCCACCTATGGTTTTGTTGTCTACATAATAAAACATACCGACATGATCATCCATCTCTACATGATAAAACATACCGACATGATCATCCATCTCTACATGATAAAACATACCGACATGATCATCCATCTCTACATGATAAAACATACCGACATGATCATCCATCTCTACATGATAAAACATACCGACATGATCATCCATCTCTACATGATAAAACATACCGACATGATCATCCATCTCTACATGATAAAACATACCGACATGATCATCCATCTCTACATGATAAAACATACCGACATGATCATCCATCTCTACATGATAAAACATACCGACATGATCATCCATCTCTACATGATAAAACATACCGACATGATCATCCATCTCTACATGATAAAACATACCGACATGATCATCCATCTCTACATGATAAAACATACCGACATGATCATCCATCTCTACATGATAAAACATACCGACATGATCATCCATCTCTACATGATAAAACATACCGACATGATCATCCATCTCTACATGATAAAACATACCGACATGATCATCCATCTCTACATGATAAAACATACCGACATGATCATCCAACTCTACATGATAAAACATACCGACATGATCATCCATCTCTACATGATAAAACATACCGACATGATCATCCATCTCTAATTGTTATGTCTACATGATAAAACATACCGACATGATCATCCATCTCTAATTTTGTTATGTCTACATAATCAAACGAAACGACAGATAAACAGGTTTCATCGCGGGAATATTAAATAAACCTGTTTGAGAGATCCGTCTCTCATGAAAATTTACGTCAGGGAACTTACACGCATCATATCCCATTTTCCTGGTGGGATGAGGCTGACGGGTGCATGGAGAAGCCATGTTCGATGGGTTTTGCTTCCCTTTGACAACACGTAAGCCCTCCAGATCTGTAAAGAACACTGAAAAGGAAAGAAACGTGACTTTCGATAATTTTTCGATTGCTTTTTGATTACACAAACACATACACATGTTGCTGAATGTATTTCTGGTTACACAAATACATACACATGTAGCTGGATGTATTTTTGATTACACATACACATGTAGCTGGATGTATTTTTGATTACACATGCACATGTAGCTGGATGTATTTTAGATTACACATACACATGTAGCTGGATGTATTTTTGATTACACATACACATGTAGCTGGATGTATTTTTGATTACACATACACATGTAGCTGGATGTATTTTTGATTACACATACACATGTAGCTGGATGTATTTTTGATTACACATACACATGTAGCTGGATGTATTTTTGATTACACATACACATGTAGCTGGATGTATTTTTGATTACACATACACATGTAGCTGGATGTATTTTTGATTACACATGCACATGTAGCTGGATGTATTTTAGATTACACATACACATGTAGCTGGATGTATTTTTGATTACACATACACATGTAGCTGGATGTATTTTTGATTACACATGCACATGTAGCTGGATGTATTTTAGATTACACATACACATGTAGCTGGATGTATTTTTGATTACACATACACATGTAGCTGGATGTATTTTTGATTACACATACACATGTAACTGGGTGTATTTCTGATTACCCAAACCCATACACATGTTGTAGGATGTGTTCCTTCTTCTTCAGGTTCATCATTCTCCGCCGCCGCCCTACTTTACGTAAAGGTTTATGTGCCGTGATGGTGGTTCTTGCCGAGTTTATCTGTCTTTCACCAACCATCTTCACCAACCTGGAGCCAGCCGACCAAAGAGTAGAAGACCGAGGAGCCACAGGAGCAGGCGCCATCTTGTGGCCCATCTGCGTGGTCTCCTCACTGGCAAGATTGATTTTCATAAACTAATGAAACGAGCACGCTTTTAAAAATATATATATGGCCGTGCGGCGAAAAGTTATAGTTTTATCCTAAGCTTTACTAGAAATATATCGGTCTTAAATCTGTATTTACGTATTTCCCCAAAATATTACTAATGAAATGAGAAATGTTGTGATTGGGGAGGGGGCTATATTGTATTTATGAATATCTATCATATCTATCCAAGTAGGAATAAAACGTAAGTGTGCATATTGTAGCACAGTGTAATATTCATTCATTGAACGCTGATCAAGCATGAACTTACGTTAACGTCATACTGCTGCACGACCTTGACCTCTATTGTTTAACCATGTTTTTACTGTAGATACCATTGACTATCGTTAACACTCTAGTGGAACGCAGCGTACAGGAAAATGTGACGTCATCAGCCACCAGGAGAGCACAAGAACGTCCTTTGAACATGGTTTTTTATCTCTTCGCCTTTGAGGTCTACTCTACTGCTGGTATTATCGCCCTTTTCTGGACTGACATCCTCCCTGGATTTGGCACGTCCTCCAATGTTAATATATTTTGGGAAAAGTAAGTGTTGATTCACGGAAAGAAATGTTTGCAGGAAAATTACTCTCAGGTGTTTAATTTCAAGGGCTAAGAACATTCCATATTCAAAGAAAATTAGCGTCTGAATGATTCATCCGTCACGCAGATTGTCATAATTCATAAAGTAAAATGGAGTAATATATATTACTAGCATTATCAAGTATCACACACGTAATCACACAAGTATCCATGAACTTAATTTTTTCTTTAAGGTTTAAATTTAACATGCAGTGCGCCTTCAGTGGAGAGGCTTGTAGTCCGGGTGCCGGGGTGTTGCTATGGATTTGCACATTTTGTAACACAACCGGCCTACTGTCGACGTCATACTTACTGCGTTACTCAGAGGGCGCCAACTATATGATGATCATCTTGGTGAGGGCTCAGAGTTCATATTATATACACATATACACATATATATATATATATGATTTGTTTCCTGGGATCTTTTTTATTTTATTTTATAAATATTTCTCGTCTTGAACCAAAACTGGTGAAAAATGGTGGTGATGTGGTGAGTTGTCCATACCGGGTTTCATTGTATTCTCTTTCTACACATATATTTCCATACAATTCATGTATTAGATTACGTGTACTTTTCTTAAATGAAGTCACAGTCTTTATCACATTCATCACAATCATTTATTGATTAACATTATCACATCGCACGTTTATTTTTCTTCACACAGACGTTACGCTCGCCTCTGCTCTTACTGTTCTGGACTTTATTTCACGAGCAGCCGTTCAAATGGAGTCCCCATATTCACCTCAGCACGTGGCTAAGTCTCGCTGCTCTGGTGATAATGATTCCATCTGTACTTATCTATAACAGCGGGTAAGTCTCTCGCTGCTCTGTCCATAATGATCCAATATGTACTTACATTAAACAGCGGGTAAGTCTCGCTGCTCTTGTGATAATGATTCCATCTGTACTTAACTATAACAGCGGGTAAGTCTCTCGCTGCTCTGACCATAATGATCCAATATGTACTTACATAAAACAGCGGGTAAGTCTCGCTGCTCTGGTGATAATGATTCCATCTGTACTAATCTATAACAGCGGGTAAGTCTCGCTGCTCTGGTGATAATGATTCCATCTGTACTTATCTATAACAGCGGGTAAGTCTCTCGCTGCCCTGTCTATAATGATCCGACATGTAATTACATAAAACCCCGGGTAAGTCGTTCGCTGCTCTGTCAATAATGATCCAATATGTACTTACATAAAACAGCGTTTAAGTCTCTCGCTGCTCTGTCCATAATCATCCAATATGTACTTACATAAAACCCCGGGTAAGTCTCTCGCTGCTCTGTCAAAAATGATCCAATATGTACTTACATAAAACAGCGGGTAAGTCTCTCGCTGCTCTGTACATATTGATCCGATATGTACTTACATAAAACCCCGGGTAAGTCTCTCGCTGCTCTGCCCATAATCATCCAATATGTACTTACATAAAACACCGTGTAAGTCTCTCGCTGCTCTGTGTATAATGATCCAATATGTACTTACATAAAACACCAGGAAAGTCTCTCGCTGCTC
This sequence comes from Sipunculus nudus, assembly GCA_026874595.1. Lineage (NCBI taxonomy): Eukaryota > Metazoa > Annelida > Sipuncula > Golfingiida > Sipunculidae > Sipunculus > Sipunculus nudus. Next base: position 803,466 of record CM049308.1, read on the forward strand.
TGTCAATAATGATCCAATATGTACTTACATAAAACACCAGGTAGGTCTCTCGCTGCTTTACCTATAATGATTCCATCAGTACTTATCTATAATATTGGTTTAGTCTCTAGCTGCCCTATCTACAATGATCCAAACTGTACTTATATATAACACCGGGTAATCTCGTTTTTTTCTGACTAAAATGTTCTCATTTGTACTCATCTAAAACGCAGGGTACGTTTCTCGCTGTTCTGGCTATCTAGTTTCATTCTATAGTTGATGACCAAAGTTTTTTTTATATCTTATAGCATATGCTACCGTTAGGTTTTATTTTTCTGTCTGTAGTTCATCTGCTTAAATCCTTTTTTTTTTTCTTAAATGATTCGTCGGCTTGTATCCCTTTATTTTTCTGTCCCTTATAATTCGTCTGCTGATATATTTTAAGTCCTCCAGAGAAAGGAAGATCAAAACCAGCTTCAGAGTCTAGCCATGGTGAGCAGGGCCTGCCCCTTCTGAATGCAGACAATCTCGATCACATGGGTACACACAGATACGTCAGACCGCAGAAGAAGAACAGAAAACACTCCTCCCAACGATTGAAACCAAAGACCAATTACGGGTACAGAAAACTCTCAGAAGAACCATCTCCGCTTAATTCATGAAATGTCAATATGGACTTTTGATACACTGTTTTGATCTGCCACAGGATGCAAATACGATCTGTTACACCCGTATTTTAATGTGTACGGAAAATGGCAGCCCTATGACCATATACGAGAAGCTGGGATAAATAAACCTGTCGGGATTCGATTAGGGCGCGGAGATGCGACAGGTCAGTACGACAGGCCGGTGTCATGTTGTACACGACAATATAATTCTGAAGACTCAAAGCAGTTGAATACATTTACTGTAGAGGACACACCGACCTGCCACTGGGAGAAGTTAGTTGCAATACTGATGTTTGTATCGCCCACCGAAACACAAACGGTAAACCATACAAGTATTAACAGGATACGACTGACCACCTGTAGATGTGATTTGTTTTATCTCTGATATTTTATTTATTTGTAATGCGTATTTCACCTATTCGGCATAAGCTGTTTTTCTATTGGGTCCTGGGCAAAAACATATCATAGAATACATTGTTTGACATAAATTTTACAACAACAAAAAAAATAAACAAATGAAATACAATTAAATGTATAAAACTATACATTTAGGAGCAATGAAATTGACATTACATAAAGCTATTACCAATTATCTGAAATTCTCTTATATGACGAAACAGATATTTTTTACAGACGTGGTACTACAGTTGATAATGGAACGATGAATATGGATTATGATAATTACTGAATTAACTGCTTGTACAAAGATTTAAATTGGCTAATATTATTGACAGGTTTTTCTACTCATAAGCAGTACATTCCAGATGCTTGGTTCGGCATATGTAAGCCTGGCTTCAAAGGATTCTTTTTTTTTTTGTTTTGGTTAAGAAAAATAGACGGTCCCCAGAGCGACCGGAGCAAGCAAACTAATTCCGCCCCGGTTTGTACTCAGGTACTGCTGGACATACAGCACAGAATTCAAGAAAGTTTGGTGAGCGTGTTAAAGTATTCCTATATTTTGTGTACCAGAATAACTGGACAGTAATTCTGAGATGTCAGTTGTCAGTACGCTGACGGACTTTAAAATTCCACATTCAGAAATACCTGTTGATGTCACGGTTCAATGAACACATACACCCAAAGAAACTGTTCAGGTAATGCATTCGTGGCCCTGGTCAACACGGGGGACCGTCTCAAAACACAGATATCATGCCACAGTATACATGTTTCCTATGCAAAAAGAAGAAAAAGTCCGTTGCAACACGTTAAGATGACCCTATGTACTGTCTTGAATGTGCAGCAACAAAATGGCCAAGTGTGTATGGATCAAAGACTGAACATACATCGAGTGATACTCAGGAAACAGCGACTGGAGTCGATCATTATGATCTAGTAGGGGCCAGGAACAAACAGAGAAGGATATCATTGATCAAGACACTGGCTGCTGCTCAGTGAAATTAGCATCTCGTCTGATTATAGAGAATGACTTGTTAACCTATGTCCAATTCTATATTCACAGATGTACCATGGAGAATCTGAAAAAGACCATATTAAGGTTCTATACACCAGAGGTCATCAGTACATCTAAACAGATTCTCTGGGATGCTGCAGAGGAATTCACATCCCTTGGCCGTAGACATTACAGGCAGAACTCAGTAGCAAGGTCTACACAGGAAGCTGACGTTGTTAACATTATAACAGCCTTTCAAAAGGTCGATAAACTGCAGTCGTTTCCAGTAACATTTGTACTCTGGAATTTGGAAAATATACCAAAATATGCACCTGAAGAAATCGAACCTGGTGCTTCGACAGAGCAAATATCTCAGCAAAATCAGAGAATCTCGGCAATTGAAAACAAACTAGATGACAGCACAGAAACAATAAGGGCACTGTAGCTAGCCGTGAATGAAGTTATTCAGGAGCTTAGAAAAGCGCCAACTGATGGGCCACGTGAAAATAACAAGGAACTTTATTCTGATACTGTGAAAAGCAGCAAAGCTGTAAACGTAATTCCACCGATTGAGCATATCTGTTTACAAAACGAAGATAAGCATCCCCAAGCATCCCTAAGTGCCAGCCTAAACGTCACTGTAAACCCTACTGGGATAGATATGCACAAAAAGACAAAAATATGGCCCTCTTTTGGCATCGTCTCTGGTTGGAGAATGGCCGTCCTAGTGAAGGCGTGGTCGCCGACATCAGGAAACGTACGCGTGCGAACTATCATAATTCAGTACCAAAGCTGATAAAACATGAGGAAAATCTTCGTGACAAACGGTTGGCTGATAAGATATCGGAAAACAAATCCCGTCACCTATGGACATAGGTAAATAAACTGAAACTCAGAGCTCGCTCAGGGGCCAATGTGATTGACAATGCAAACACGGCCTATGACAGTGCAGACGTCTTTTAAATAAAATTGAGACAATTTATAACTGTAACCCCACAGATAAATCTGAACTTGATGCTATTGAAATGGAGATCATACGGAGAATAAGGTTTGTATATGCGATTCTTCCGCTATTATTACGGCGAAAATGGTACAGGAAGCTATTGACATGCTGAAATGTGGCAAATCGGATGGCGATATCTGCATGGACACCGATAACATCAAACATTCTTCTCCAGTTTGCGCAGTAATGTTATCTTTATTATTTTCAGGATTGCTTACGCATGGTCACATGCCAGTGAATATGTTAAAGTCTACTATTGTGCCGATTCCAAAAAATAAAAATGGTAATCAGTGTTCTAGTAACAATTATAGAGGAATATCGCTTTGCAGTGCAATAACAAAACTATTTGAAATGATAATCTATAATAGGTTTCATGACTATATGAAAACGAGTGATCTGCAGTTCGCCTTTAAAGCAGGGCATTCAACGACTATGTGTTCAACTGTTTTGAAGGAAGTGGCTATGTATTACAACTCTAGGGGTAGCGACGTTTATTGTTGTATTGTGGATGCCACAAAGGCTTTTGATCGATTGCAGTTTGGTAAACTGTTCAAAGTTATATTGAAAAGAGAATTTCCTCCTTGTGTCATTAGAATTTTGTATGAAATGTATACCAAACAGAGCATAACAGTGAAGTGGATGAATTGCCTTTCGGTCAGTTTTTCAGCAACAAACGGAGTGAGACAGGAGGAGTGGTAAGCCCACTTTTATTTCATATGTATCTTGATGTTCTTGTCAATGAGCTTTAAAAAGATGGAACAGGTTGCCACATTGGACACTTATTCTCTGGATGCCTGGCCTATGCCGACGATCTCACGTTATTGAGCCCTTCGGTTAATGGTCTACAGCGCATGCTAGACAGGTGTGAATTTTTTTGAAAAGAAAATGGCGTCAAATACAATGCTGCAAAGACTGTTTGTATAAAATTTACGGGTAGGTCTAGGCGCCATGATAACACTGAGCGTAAACCTGACATCACATTGTGCGGAACAAAGCTCGAATGGCAAAATAGTGTAAGCTACCTGAGGATCGTTATCAGTGGCGAGATGGACGACAAGCATGACATTGAGACCAAAAGTTGTGACTTCTATAGAAGAGTAAATGCCTTATGCGCCAATTTTGGAAAACTCCAAAGTTGAATATTATGTACGTTATTTAACTCTTACTGCACCTCGTTTTACGGGTCTCAGTGCTGGGATCTAAATTGTAAAGCCATTGACCAAATTTCAGTAGCGTACAATAAAGGACTGAGGAGGATATGGCAGCTACCGAGGACTACTCATAGATATGTGTTTTATGGTATAAGTAAGAAGCCAGATCTAAGAAATCAGAGAATCGCTATATTAATATGTTAAGAAAAATGTTGAAATCCAATAACAAGTTATTGAAGTTTGCATCTACTCGTGCACTTTCGGATTTGTCAAGTAGTATTGGTAAAAATTGTGCATATCTAATGGACAGATATAAGGTTAGGAAATGTAATATCTGTAGCATGGATAATAGAAATATAAAACATATACTGACAACAACACAGATGTGCATCGTTGACGTCGTTCATGAAGCCATTTCTATGCGCGATGGCTTGCTCGATATATGGACACTAGACCATGCTATGATAACAGCTCTAATTGAAGAGCTGTCGACTGGAATTTAATTTTATGGCTGTTCAATAGCCTTTGCACTGTTTTTTCCCCGTTATCTATTCACTTTATTGCACATTACTTATGTCTGTACATGTAAATGTACGAAATAAATATTATATAAATTGAAACCTAGAGAGAAGCGAGTTTGATATGAAGTGTTTACATAGTTGTATGCATCATGTACGAAATGGGCGCATTACCAGTCAGGCATTTAAAAACGGTTAAGGAAACAAAATATTGGTATCTTTGATGAACGTTCATCCAACCCAACATTTGAATAAGTGACAAAGAGGATACGTCAATATAAAAAGTTCTAGAAACAATTTGAGCAGCCGTATTTTTAAGGTTTTTGAAGTTGTGATAGATGAGTTTTGTACGAGCTACCCAAAACAGATATGTAGTAACTATGTGACAAGCACAGTATAAACTTGAAGGATCTAAAATTCGACTTAGCCTAAAAAGAAGACCAGCTTTAGATGCGATTTTATCACAGACATGTTGTATATGATTTTTCCAGGTAAGACCAGAGTCAATAATAACGCCTAAACTTTAGTATGATCTGCTGGTGCAAGATTGATGTTATCTATCAAAATACGTTGATGATCTTGCTCAGTTTTTGATTTGGGACCAAAGTACAATTATGGCTTTTTGAGGATTGATACACAGTCGATTATCCCTATACCAGTCAAGCGCAATATCAATTTGTACTTGTAGTAATTTAAAAGCGTTATTAACTAAATATTAATAAATGTTAAATAGTTGTATTATCAGCATGAATAACACATTTACCATGGAGGAACAGGGGAAGGTCATTAAGGTAAAAAAGGGGGAAATTGCCCGAGCACAGTGCTGTTATATTTCTGTGATACGTCATTTAAATATATTATTTACATATTTCATGCATAATATTAATATTTAATATAAATTAGCTAAATATACCAAACGAGATCAACCGGTTTTGGTTCCACTTTGGACATATTAGATGCTTGCCTGGTGAGGTTTCAACGGACTTGTTGTGACGTCATCAAATTTCAAACTAATAATTCCTTCAATTGTTTATACAGTATTCACTTTTAGATTGAAACTGTTGAACATGGCCACGCATTGTAATCATGAAGTGTTTTAATCCGCTGCTTGTCTCTTTTTGGGTCTGAGTAATTCCGAACTGCGTAAAGTCCAACCAAATCGATTGTCTTTTGTCTTTAGTAACGAATTTATGAGTCAGCAAAATATCAATGCTTCAGGTTTACTCAGATTTTGGTACCCCTTTTAATGCAAGAACATGTATCTTGTAACGCATCGTGTCATAGCATAGCTTGTTGAAGGGTTAAAGTCTATAATATTCAGGTATCAGTTCACATATCTGATCGGTGATCGTATGAATATTCACGAAACTGATCTGACCGGTGATCGTATTAGTATGAGTTGTAGTTCAGAGATGGGACAGGGACGATACAGTTCTGTTCGGTGATCGCTGAGTTGTAGTTCACAGATATAATAATATATATAATATAATATAATATATTTAATTTATATAGCACTAATTCAACAAAATAGTTATCAAAAGCGCTTTACAAGACACAAAGCACCGTTTTACTAAAACATAAAATGTAGATTCCTACTAAAGCAAAGATTCCTAAAAGAAAAGCCTAATTTCTAAGAACTACCAAAAGCTAATATATAAAGGTAAGTTTTTAGATTTCTTTTAAAAGAAGCTTAAGATGGTGAAGATTTGAATGAGCGCGTAAGTTCATTCCACAACCTTGGTGCCACAGCTGAGAAAACTCTCAGACGACACATTTCACTTCGTGCTTTAGGAATCACTAAAAGCCCTTGTCAAGATGACCTTAGCTGCCTGACTGGAACATAAAATATGAAGAGGTTTCTAATGTCAATAGCCGATTGACCATTTATGGATTTGTATACTAATAATAAAATTTTAAAATCAATGCGCTGTCGCACCGGGAGCCAATGGAGTTCTTTAGGTATTGGTGTAATGTGGTCGTGCTTCTTGGCACCAGTTACAAGCCTAGCTCTCTCTGTAGCCGGTCAAGTGACTTGCTAGGAAGACCACATAGCAAAGACTAGGAACAGACAATCCTTGAACTGATGAACGCATGAAATAATGTTATAAGTGAATCTTGAGTTAGGAAACCCTTTATCCTAGCTATATTACGTAGGTGGTAAAAAGCCAAACAACAAATGTTATTTACATGCTTGTCAAGGCAAAGTCCTTGTGATTTGTGGATGATATTACACAGGGACGATACAGATCTGTTCGGTGATCGTATTAGTATGAGTTGTAGTACACAGATGGGATTTGTGGACAGTATTACACAGGGACGATACAGATCTGTTCGGTGATCGTTCGAGAATGAGTTGTAGTTCACAGATGTGATTTGTGGATGATATTACAATGGGAAGATACAGATCTGCTCGGTGATCGTATGTGTATGAGTTGTAGTTCACAGATGTGATTTGTGGATGATATTACACATGGACGATACAGATCTGCTCGCTGATCGTATGTGTATGAGTTGTAGTTCACAGATGTGATTTGTGGATGATTTTACAATGGGACGATACAGATCTGCTCGCTGATTGTATGAGTATGAGTTGTAGTTCACAGATGTGATTTGTGGATGGTACTACACAGGGACGATACAGATCTGATCTGTGATCGTATGTGTATGAGTTGTAGTTCACAGATGTGATTTGTGGATGATATTACACAGGGACGATACAGATCTGATTGGTGATCGTATGAGTATGAGTTGTAGTTCACAGATGTGATTTTTGGATGGTATTACACAGGGACGATACAAATCTGATCGGTGATCGTATGTGTATGAGTTGTAGTTCACAGATGTAATTTGTGGATGATATTACACATGGACGATACAGATCTGATCGGTGATCGTGTGAGTATGAGTTGTAGTTCACAGATGTGATTTGTGGATGGTGAAACACAGTGACGATACAGGTCTGCTCGGTGATCGTATGAGTATGAGTTGTAGTTCACAGATGTAATTTATGGATGATATTACACATGGACGACACAGATCTGATCGGTGATCGTATGTGAATGAGTAGTAGTTCACAGATGTGATTTGTGGGTGATATTTCACATGGACGATACAGATCTGATCGGTGATCGTATGTGTATGAGTTGTAGTTCACAGATGTGATTTTTGGATGGTATTACACAGGGACGATACAAATCTGATCGGTGATCGTATGTGTATGAGTTGTAGTTCACAGATGTGATTTGTGGATGATATTACACAGGGACGATACAGATCTGATTGGTGATCGTATGAGTATGAGTTGTAGTTCACAGATGTGATTTTTGGATGGTATTACACAGGGACGATACAAATCTGATCGGTGATCGTATGTGTATGAGTTGTAGTTCACAGATGTAATTTGTGGATGATATTACACATGGACGATACAGATCTGATCGGTGATCGTGTGAGTATGAGTTGTAGTTCACAGATGTGATTTGTGGATGGTGAAACACAGTGACGATACAGGTCTGCTCGGTGATCGTATGAGTATGAGTTGTAGTTCACAGATGTAATTTATGGATGATATTACACATGGACGACACAGATCTGATCGGTGATCGTATGTGAATGAGTAGTAGTTCACAGATGTGATTTGTGGGTGATATTTCACATGGACGATACAGGTCTGCTCGGTGATCGTATGAGTATGAGTTGTAGTTCACAGATGTAATTTATGGATGATATTACACATGGAGGACACAGATCTGATCGGTGATCGTATGTGAATGAGTAGTAGTTCACAGATGTGATTTGTGGGTGATATTTCACATGGACGATACAGATCTGATCGGTGATCGTATGTGTATGAGTTGTAGTTCACAGATGTGATTTGTGGATGATATTACACAGGGACGATCCAGATCAGATCGGTGATCGTATGTGTATGAGTTGTAGTTCACAGATGTGATTTATTGATGATATTGTACATGGACGATACAGATCTGATCAGTGATCGTGTGAGTATGAGTTGTAGTTAACAGATTTGATTTGTGGATGGTATTACACATGGACGATACAGATCTGATCGGTGATCGTATGAGTATGAGTTGTAGTTCACAGATGTGATTTGTGGATGATATTACACATGGACGATACAGATCTGATCAGTGATCGTGTGAGTATGAGTTGTAGTTAACAGATGTAATTTGTGGATGATATTACACATGGACGATACAGATCTGATCGGTGATCGTATGAGTATGAGTTGTAGTTCACAGATGTGATTTGTGGATGATATTACACATGGACGATACAGATCTGATCAGTGATCGTGTGAGTATGAGTTGTAGTTAACAGATTTGATTTGTGGATGGTATTACACATGGACGATACAGATCTGATCGGTGATCGTATGAATATGAGTTGTACTTCACAGATGTGATTTGTGGATGATATTACAATGGGACGATACAGATCTGATCGGTGATCGTATGTGTATGAGTTGTAGTTCACAGATGTAATTTGTGGATGATATTTCACAGGGACGATACAGATCTGATCGGTGATCGTATGTGTATGAGTTGTAGTTCACAGATGTGATTTGTGGATGATGTTATACATGGACGATACAGATCTGATCGGTGATCGTATGAGTATGAGTTATAGTTCACAGATGTGATTTGTTGATGATATTACAATGGGACGATACAAAACTGCTCGGTGATCGTATGTGTTTGAGTTGTAGTTAACAGATGTAATTTGTGGATGATATTACACAGGGACGATGCAGATCTGATCGGTGATCGTTTGAGTATGAGTTGTAGTTAACAGATGTGATTTGTGGATGATATGACACATAGACGAAAAGATCTGATCGGTGATCATATGAGTATCAGTTGTAGTTCACAGATGTGATTTGTGGATGATATTACACATGGGCGATACAGATCTGATCGGTGATCGTATGTGTATGAGTTGTAGTTCACAGATGTGATTTGTGGATGATATTACACAGGGACGATACAGATCTGCTCGGTGATCGTATGAGTATGAGTTGTAGTTCACAGATATGATTTGTGGATGGTATTACACATGGACGACACAAATCTGCTCGGTGATCGTATGTGTATGAGTTGTAGTTCACAGATGTAATTTGTGGATGATATTACACAGGGACGATACAAATCTGCTCGGTGATCGTATGAGTATGAGTTGTAGTTCACAGATGTAATTTGTGGATGATATTACACAGGGACGATACAAATCTGATCGGTGATCGTTTGAGTATGAGTTGTAGCTCACAGATGTGATTTGTGGATGATATTACACATGGACGATACAGATCTGATCGGTGATCGTATGATTATGAGTTGTAGTTCACAGATGTGATTTGTGGATGATATTACACATGGACGATACAGATCTGATCAGTGATCGTGTGAGTATGAGTTGTAGTTCACAGATGTGATATGTGGATGGTACTACTCAGGGACGATACAGATCTGATCGGTGATCGTATGTGTATGAGTTGTAGTTCACAGTTGTGATTTGTGGATGATATTACACGTGGACGATACAGATCTGCTCGGTGATCGTATGTGTATGAGTTGTAGTTCACAGATGTGATTTGTGGATGATATTACACATGGACGATACAGATCTGATCAGTGATCGTATGAGTATGAGTTGTTGTTCACAGATATGATTTGACGAGGGTATTACACATGGACGATACAAATCTGCTCGTTGATCGTATGAGTATGAGTTGTAGTTCACAGATGTAATTTGTGGATGATATTACACAGGGACGATACAGATCTGATCGGTGATCGTATGTGTATGAGTTGTAGTTCACAGATGTGATTTGTGGATGATATTACCATGGACGATACAGATCTGTTCGGTGATCGTATGAGTATGAGTTGTAGCTCACAGATGTGATTTGTGGATGGTATTACACAGGGACGAAACAGATCTGATCGGTGATCGTATGAGTTGTAGTTCACAGATGTGATTTGTGGATGATATTACCATGGACGACACAGATCTGATCGGTGATCGTATGAGTATGAGTTGTAGTTCACAGATATATTTTTATTTTTGTGTACAATATTACACATGGACGATACAGATCTGATCGGTGATCATATGAGTATGAGTTGTAGTTCACAGATGTAATTTGTGGATGATATTACACAGGGACGATACAGATCTGATCGGTGATCGTATGTGTATGAGTTGTAGTTCACAGATGTGATTTGTGGATGATATTACCATGGACGATACAGATCTGTTCGGTGATCGTATGAGTATGAGTTGTAGCTCACAGATGTGATATGTGGATGGTATTACACAGGGACGAAACAGATCTGATCGGTGATCGTACGAGTTGTACTTCACAGATGTGATTTGTTGATGATATTACACATAGACGAAAAGATCTGATCGGTGATCATATGAGTATGAGTTGTAGCTCACAGATGTGATTTGTGGATGATATTACACAAGGACGATACAGATCTGATCGGTGATCGTACGAGTTGTAGTTCACAGATGTGATTTGTGGATGATATTCATGATTCAGCACAATGAGACAATGTCAGTTACTCCTGATTAACATGCGTGTCTGAAGTTCCCAAACACAATGTTTGACTGAATGTTGAATTTCTATTTGTTATTCTGTTACATATGTGTATATATATATATATATATATATATATATATATATATATATATATAGAAATATCAATATATATATATATATATATATATATATATATATATATATTTGTAAGCCTTTCATTTGTGTCAAATTATCATTTAGGAGTGTATAAGAACCTATTTATCATGTGTAAATGATTCAATCACATGTGACCTTTCAATGACAGAGCCTTAACTGCGTGCCAGGGGGTTATATAATAAGTTATCGCCAGGTGTGCTGGATTAGCAGAATATCTGTTATTTATCCTGATACCTGTTGGATAAGACCTCCAGGTACACTTAGTTGTATATAAACAAACTAAGGGTGAAATATTGAACTTTGGATCAAGGTTAATTAATTTGTATTCATTAACAGGTCATTTATGAGTGACAGGCAAAGTGAACCACTGGCAGTTTTAGACGTTGAATACGCAGATATTTAGGGGGACATCTATATAGGGAAGGGGACTTTGAGAACAACAGAGTGTTAAGACGAGAGGTGAGTTGACTCCCATGCAGCCAGCCGGCATGGGGCTCCCGACCTGGTCTAGGGGGAGATCCCATTTGCTGGTTGGTGATACTCAGGGGGTCAACAAAATAATTGTAAATTTATTTATTGTCACGGTGAAGCCATATATATTCAACCTTCAATTTAAAATATCTGTTAATTTATCCAGTCGTCAATGTTCTGTGTGTGAGTGACCAGAGAGCCTGAGAGGACTTTACACTGGGTTGTTGATCTTTACTTGTACATTGTTCTAATGTAAGTTACTCCTGGTAAACATCGTCTCTGAAGCCTGGGTTGTTGACCTTTACTTTTACATTGTTATATATCTCTGCTGGAGCACTCGTTTATACAAGTACAGGATCGACCAGACAATATAGTACACGTTGACACGTGAATATATGCATGGTCGTCAATGCAGCATTTCATACGTTGGTATGAAAATTCAACAATAAAGTGTGTTCTTCTACGGGCGAAACTGACATATTTAGTCTGGTTCCCTGAACTCTTTAATTCACTCCTTGGTGTTGCCTCCGTTTAAGATATGGATGCGTAATGGGATACAGACACCATTCTAAGACAGGGAGAAGTCGCAAAAGAAAAAAGGGAACGAAAACTCGGAGAAGCTTGTTCACGAGAGATGGATACCTAGCTGATTACAGTGCATTAGCAGTGAAGTATCCACACTAAAGGATACACACTGTTGACTACAGTGCATTAGCAGTGGAGTGTCCACGCTTAAGGATAAACACTGTTGATTATAGTGCATCGGCAGTGAAGTGTCCACAATATAGGATACACATTGTTAATTTCAGTGCATTAGCAGTCCTGTGTCCACACTAAAGGATACACATTGTTGATTACAGTGCATTAGCAGTGGAGTATCCACACCAAAGGATAAACACTGTTGATTACAGTGCATTAGCAGTGTAGTGTCCACAATATAGGATACACACTGTTAATTACAGTGCATTATCAGTGCAGTGTCCTGGAATAGGATTCACACTCTTGATAACAGTGCATTAGAGGTGGAGTGTCCCCACTAAAGGATAAACACTGTTGACTACAGTACTTTAGCGGTGCAGTGTTCACACTATAGGATAAATACTGTTGATTACAGTGCATTCGCAGTGAAGTGTCCACAATATAGGATACGCACTGTTTACTACAGTGCATAAGCAGTGTAGTGCCCGCACTATATATAGGCTACACACTGTTGACTACAGTGCATTAGCAGTGCAGTGTTCACATAAAAGGATACACACTGTTGATTACATTGCATTAGCAGTGCAGTGTCCACATAAAAGGATACACACAGTTGATTACATTGCATTAGCAGTGCAGTGTCCACATTTTATAATGATAATAATAATAATAAAAATAATAATAATGTATATATAACTGAAATTCTTATGAAAGACATCAATTCATGTTCTAAAAAATTCAATACTATTTGAATAGGGATCGTTGACACGACAGTCACATCCCCCAATCTGCTGAGGTATTAATATTTATAACAGTCAATATAAGTTGACTTCTTCACCCCACTCAGCTAGAGTTTGATCAAGTGGCACATGCTGAAAGACACACATGCAAGAATTGTTTCGCAGTCTTGAATAAAAAGGCTTGGTTGTCCTGACTGTGCGAATTACCAAAAGAGGTTTGCAGTTTTTCCTGGTAGACCATGGATCGTACAGGGATCCTGTCGTTGTTCTTCACCGTGCTCGTTCTGTTTGCCCGCCTCGGGTCGTTTATTACGTCACCGCTATGGCTTGATTACTTCCAATATGACAACAGCACTAACTGTACGGCCACGAACACTTCTGATTTTGTACAGGCCGTGCGACAGTCCCAGCCGTTCTTTAATGTCTTTCTGCAAACCATTGTACCAACGGTATTATGGGGCAGCGTCCTATTCTCCATGCCACTGTGTTGTCCCCGTCATATTGGAGCAAAGGAAAAGATGTATCCTAAGATGCATTTGTTGACTCCTGGCCTGGCTATGGCAGTCTCCGCCATTTTGATCAATTACTCTCTCAGTGGATCACGTACTCCGCCTTACCTCCAGGCCATCCTCGGCAACTTCGCGATACCAATGCAGTTCATGGTCAGGTGAGAACAACATTGTATTTTCGAAGAAAAAGCTTATGGATACCTGTATATGTATTCAAGCTAAAGATAATGCATATCTCTGGAGACACAGTTTGACTCGCATACTTGGCCAACAGTAACATTTTAAAATATGTCCTGGTAAAGCAGACAGATTGGCTAACACACCAACGAAAATAATTGTTGCAGACGTATATGGTTTTCAGGGTTTTGTTTGCACAGAAAAAATATATGACACGATTACAAACGTAATGAAACAGAATGTGTGCACTGTGCATTTAATTATTATTTGTTAACATTTCTGGTTATTTTCCTTCGTACACTCATGAATATATATGTAATTTGTAAATACTTGTAATTTATGCGTACATTTATGTTTATGTGACAAACTAGAGTATTTTATATTTTATAAACAAACAATCTTTTTCCTCCCAGGTTCATGATACTTCGACGCCGGCCGACGTTACGTAAGGGTCTTTGCGCCTTGGCGGTTCTGGGGGCGGAGATAGTCTGTCTGATCCCGTCAATCCTCCCGGAACTTGAACCGACCAATCAACGGCGGGAGGATGGGGGAGCCAGGGGGGCAGCCGCCATATTGTGGCCGATGTGCCTTGTCCTCTCAATGGCAAGACATGCTTTAGATCACACACGCTTGCACACATTCAGTTAAATGGTAAAGTAATCATAAATTATGAAAACTAGATGAAACATTGGCAAAATATCTGAGAGATGATTTCAATGTTCAACTTTTCAAATTAAAATTAAAACTTGCGAAGACAACATTGCTCTCACACACTGCTGAAGCATGGGTTATAATCTGCATTCGTTCTGTGATTTCTGCTTGGATTCTACTGGGCTTCGCCACCAGGCGGCTGGCACAGGGGAAAGAATGTGACTTAAATGTAGTGTATAAATTTTAGGCAAGTGTGTGCAATACTTTTTGTTTATCAAACTTCTTAGAGGAAATACAGTTAATACTTTCACACATGACTGAAATAATTACAGATTTAACAAAATTGAAAGAATCATCAGATGCAGGAACCTATTGCTCTCTCTCTCTCTCTCTCTCTCTCTCTCATCGATCACTGCTTTACAATATTCATAATCGTCAAATTATTTTTTAAAGTTTGAATTCTGATAAGGGCGTGTTTTGTTTACTGTCTTTACTGTAGTTACCGTACACTCTCGTTAATACCCTGATGGAGCGCAGTGTCAAGGACAGTGATAAAGCAGAGACTCAGCAGGAGGATCGTCACCTTAACATGGTCTTCTACTTGTTCTGCTTTGAAGCATCATTTGCTACTGGTATTATCGCCCTTTTCTGGGTTGATATAATACCGGGGTTTGGTACATCGAAAAACATTCATATATTCTGGGAAAAGTAAGTATTTCGGGACCGTCACTAGTTTGAACCAAAAATTTTCGTACAAGTCCAACTGGTTGCACTCTTAGGTCTATGTGTCTCTTTTTCTGCCAAACAGGAGGTAATTTTTTTTTAATGTGTGAGACTTATATATGTTCATCACTTTTCAGACCGTACTATTCAACCCTTTTTGTTGCATATTTAACTAGGCGAACTAAGTAGGGTGTTTTTTTAATCCCTACCTACTAATCCCGACAATACCAACACAATATTTGCTAAAGTTTATTGCTAATATTTTAAATACGGACTCACAGTGAGTATAATCTTACTCTGGGACGGGTGTCAAATTACATTTAATTTACTATAGACTTAAAACATCAGCACTCCCTGTGCGGAGTCCAAGGGAGATATTTATGAACTATTAATTCACTTCTAATCTACTTTCCGGTACCGGGTACTGATTTAACAAATATATAATTCATTCAGGAACCGAAATATCTCAACTTTGTGGCAACTTAATTATTGTACCCTGGAAGGCGGCGACGTTTGGTATGTTGGTCTGAGCTGCGTCTGGTCGTTGCTTGGTAACTGTTGTCTTAGCATATTTCAACGGTGTAACTCTACCACATGCTGGTAGGCCTTCATTCCACTTTAACCAGGAGCTGCTGCCTCATTTCTTGGCCCGGACATACCCTTAATCTTGAGCTACAAGCTCATTTCTCAGCCCGGACAGACCTTTAATCTGGAGCTGCTAGCTCATTTCTCAGCCCGGACAGACCTTAAATTTGGAGCTGCTGGCTCAGGTGACCGTACTCATTATGCTTTAATTTGTGTATTTAGATGAGGTCACAGAAAGCGTTATTCATCCGATGCACGTCCCATTTCCACCAATGGCTCTACAGATACATTTCTGGCTTTACGATGTCCGACGAACCCTGACTGGTCAATTCTCCTGATTAGTACACATGACGGCTATCGAGGACCGCCAGTTTCCATGCAGACTAAAACCCGGATGGTACAAGTCGTGTGACCTAGGTCAAAGTGCACGGATATGAATCTACTAGTATTAAGTAATTTGTGATATTCCATCCCCTATATTAATTCCCTTTCTCGTGATGAAACGGAACATAGAAGGAGCGTAGGGACTTCTCAAATACACAGTTTGGCCAACGTGTACTACATAAAGTAAATTTTAACTACCGCTTGCTTTGAATAACATAAAAAATCCAAACCAAGGTCAGCGCTCTAGTACCTGGTACTGCAATATACACATCTTTCTTTTATCAAGCGTGGCAAATATAATGGACCCAATGAGCAATTAACTTCCCTGGAGAGTTATCAGTTATCAACTTTTTGGAGCTGACACACGGTTAGCCATGACAGCATGACATTCAGGCCTTCTAAAATAATTGATGGTGGCAGTTAATTAAAAAGCGGACGTTTGGGTGACAGGCTCACCCCATAACACACCCCCTTTATCAGAACAAGACTTATTATCCCAGGAGTCACACTTTCGCTTCGCTAGAAAAGCAAGCTTCACTAGCGAGACAGTTCGTTCCGCTTTGATGTCACCCCGTAACACTAATAATAACAAAAAAACTAGCCCATTCTCAAGACAGCCCATTGGCTCAACAAAACATGTCAAACGTTCTCGAGAGAATGCTCGCAGGATGGAAATCCTGTGTATTTTGCTGCATCATGAGCCTGTAGTCAAACAAATAATTGATTCGATGACCAATCGGCTGGGTGACCAATCAGCTGTCTGACCAATTAGCCGTGGGACAAATTTACAGACCAAATTTTTTTCGAAGCTGTATGGCTGTTTTGCATATCGCTTGCTTTCTTTCATCAATATAGTGCTTGAATAGACGGCCCATGTACGTCACTAATATTTATAGACGCCTGAAACGATCTTTTGAACCACCAGTGGTTTCCAAGATGGACTTCTCCTAATGGTTATTCGCCCAGGATCACGTGACTTTTGACTTCCTTGCAGATTTAATTTTTGACATGTTTTTTTTCTTCTCAGGTTTAAGTTTAACTTGTTGTGTTCG
This sequence comes from Sipunculus nudus, assembly GCA_026874595.1. NCBI lineage: Eukaryota > Metazoa > Annelida > Sipuncula > Golfingiida > Sipunculidae > Sipunculus > Sipunculus nudus. The sequence goes on from CM049308.1 coordinate 820,890, forward strand.
TTTGGTGACGCCGGCTGTAGCCCCGGGGTCGGGATACTCGTGTGGCTGTGCACGTTCTGCAACGTCATCGGAGTGTTCTCTATAGCCTACCTCCTCAGATACTCAGAGGGCGCCAACTACATGATGGTTGTCATGGTGCGTGCTCATGTGATCATTTCAATGTCTTGTAATATTACTTCTGTTAGATATTTATCGATCTATCTAATCCTTTGATAAAAAGACCTAGAGTACTATAGTGTCACAAACAGTTATATAATTGTTCATTAATGATGAGAGGATGGGCTGCTGCAAGGGTCGGGTGGCGTACTGGATCACATGACTAGAGTCACGTCGCCACGCTAGCCTAAGGGTTTATGCAGACCATACATTCATTCGGCACGCAGCATCGCAAGGAGCAACAGCTGAAATAGTTTGCGTGTCTTGTAAACTCCTTAAAAATCCCCGCCAGACAACCATGCCGACAGAAGACACTGAAAACGTAGAAACTATAAATAAAAGTTCTCAACTGGGCCCGTAACCATACGAAAGAACATGCAGCTGTCGAGATGTCAGCAAAGCAGGGGTTCACATCAATTCCAGCGCTAGAACTCCTGGAACAAAACGACCTGCCTGCAAAAATTCCTAGCGGCCAACAGAAACGCATATTGAAGGCAACCCAAGAACTGAAAGGCCACGGCGCAAACAACTCAAATGATCGACAAACGACGGTTTGTCCATAACGCAAGCGACACAAGCGGGACCCGACAGAGCTGTGGACCGGCAGCATACGCCTCAAAAAAGCCTAAGACACATTTCAATACAGATACAAGACGACCAAATCGACCCGTACCATGCCCAGGTGTTGAGCCAATATCGTGTTGGACAGCAAATCGGAATAAACCAACCGCCCATATCTTCTTCCGTGGTCGAGCCACTTAGAGAGAAGAAAAGTGCGGGAACCAGTCAAGGCCCTCCGGTTGATGACCCCAATGCAAGGCTGATGGGGGCGTTTCGAGAGATGGGGCTCCTAAATCAATCTGCGAAGTGACAACTACCAGAGACAGTACAAACCATGGATATAGTCAGAGATTCTGGAAAATACCAACCCTGCCACGGCGAATGCATCATGGAAGGTTCCACATATTCATTTGGCATCTTTGGCGTCAGGTAGGCCCCCTAGGTTTCTTGATATTTTAGATTTAGATGACGGGGCAAGTGGCTCTCAGGATGCCGTAATACGGTCGTTGAACACAAATGGGGATCGTTATAATGGACCAAATGTGTTGAAGCCTCGTCTTGAGAATATACCATTGGCACAGTGGACATTGGCAAATCTGTCTATTATGCATGGATTGTTAGATGAAGGGCACATACAGGGTCAACAGGGGATCCTTGATTACCTATCGCACAAGGCGCATGTGAAATGATTTTTAAAAAATACGATCAATGGGATAGAGAATTTAGGAGGCTTCAGGTTACGAATAACTTCAGATGGGGACAAAGTTGGTCATCTCCAACAGTTTTGGCTAAAACCTAAATATCTGGGTGTGGGGGGGGGGGGGGATATGGCCACAAGGCAAACAAACAGCCCGTCAGCAAAATCAACCAATATCTGGGGGACCAGTATCATCATTAAAGTTAATCTATAAAGCCTTTAAATCAAATTTATTCAAATAAGTTCGTACATGTTTGCTCATAAACAGGGTGTGAACAGGGTCACCCAGTGTGGAGGCATTTTAACAATAATATTAGTTAACAGCGTTAGAGCCCCAGCCCCCCAGAATGCATGGTTTAATCATTAGTGCTTGGAACCAGTTACTGCAAGGAGGTGTTGATAGAGGTTTATCATATCAGGTATAGAGAAAGGATTTGACATTGTAAAAATAGGTGTTAAGCCAAAGCATACACGCGTTAGAAACCATACATCTGCAATGCAGCATAAAGAGCAATTAGAATTACAAATACAGAATGAAATTGATAATGGAAATAGTGTAATATGTGAGAATAACCCTAGCACAATTAGCCCTCTTCGAGTCATATGAAAGCCTGATGGGAGTGTAAGACTTATTCATGATTTTAGTCTTCCAAAATAAGGTTCCGTAAATATTTTTTCACCTGAGGTAGAGAAAAGTAGATTCAGGACAGTAGATGATGCAGCTGAGCTTATGTCACCAATATGTTATATGGCAAATGTCGACCTGGAAGCTGCATACAGGTCAGCATCCATCAGTGCTGACAATCAAGAATTAACTGGATTATAGTGGTATGATAATTCTGGCAGGGTAATGTACCGTAGAGACTCTAAGCTCCAATTTGGTTTAAGGTTTGGTCCTCATATTTTTCATAGATTACCACAGGCAGTTACAAGGATAATGGCCAGGAAGGGCTTCAAAATATTATTGCATATTTGGATGACTTTCTGATAAAGTGCGACACATATGATCAATGTATTGATGCACAAAGAAATATGATTATGGTTATAAGAAGCCTAGAATTTGGAATAAATTGGAACAAGGTGGTAGATCCGACGCAATGTATTGTGTTCCGGGGGGTCCAACTCCACGGCTGTCTCTGAGTGAACCTAAGCACAAAGTGTTAGAACTATAAGGGGAAGTCATTTGTCAGATTTCGCCGAGTAACAAAACGACAAATTCAAAGTTTAATGGTCAAACGTGACTGTGGAGCGGCTGTGGCCAAAGGCGTGAGAGTTTTTCTTCGTCGGCTCATTATGGCAGCTAATAAACAGTTTAAAGCAAAAAAGCAGATAGACGTTGTCTATTCTGTGATACAGATGGCTTGAATGTATGTCGGTATTTAATGGTAGTTCAGTCATACAGGACCAACGCCCAGTTACCTGTGTGTACAGCATATAAATGTCAAATAGGCAATGGCGCTTGTATTGGCTGCTCGCAGATGGTTTTATTCATGGCAGAACTTTTAATGTTATCAGATAATGTAACTACTGTCACTGCAATTAACAAGGGTACCTCCCGCAACTCTTTCTTAATGGAAGCCCTTCCTGGTTTGTTATGGCTATTGACCAAGTATAATTTTACAATTAAGGCGACATATTAACCTGGAAAACAAAATGGGTTCTCAGACATTATCTCACGGTTACCTAATGTGGGCCTATCTTACCAAACACATGATAAGCTCAGTTGAAAGAGCCTTGCATCATCACATGCCTTTATAGTCTGAGTATTTTATATATTTATTTCTCTAAAGGCAGCAGAAAATGCATCCTACCTGACCAGTGACCAGGACATTAAAGTGGGAACCTCTATTGGACAAGCCTTCTCCTGGGCGACTATTTCCACGCCCGAAACACATTCAAGGGCATATGTCTCTTTCGGTTATCAATTTGCTGCACCTCTGGTGCCCCTTAGTCTCATAAGCTCACAGCGATACATTGCGTTTTTAGCAGAGAAATCAAAATTTGCTTATCTCAAGCAGTACCTGGATATTGTAAACATGATGTATGAACTTGTAGGGTTGACTTCCCCTTTAAATGAATCCCTATTTATCGCTGTTCTTCTGGAGGTGTACGCTGATCTATTGGAGACACTCCAAACCTTCAAACTTTCTGTGACGTTGTCTATTTTGCGACATGTAGTTAACATGTTATGTCTTGATATTTCACAAAACTTGTGCTTCGGGGCAATATGCCTGACTGCCTTTTTCAGTTTCAGGAAATCCAACCTCCTCCCTTCATCAGCCAGAACCACTGAATCTGACAAGTACATTACTAGGCAGGACCTCTCTTCCTTTCCAGACCATTAACTGGTCACAGATCATCCAAAATAATTCAATTCAGTGAACGTAGCCTACAAGTCCGTCTACCCCATATTTCAAATTCGTACCTCTGCCCAGATAAGCATTTCTTTTTTTTTTTGTAGTAAAAAGTGTGACAGCTGAAGCAGCAGCCCCAGTGTTTCAGTACTGGTCAGGAAGGATATGTAGGGTGATGCGAATCAATTGTTTATCAAACGCTTAAGGCAAGCCCTTGTTTGTTTGGGTTTCCCTGCTAAAAATACCCCGGACACGGTTTTAGACGGGGTTGGGCAACTTTGGCATTCAATAACAATATCCCGGTGAATTTAGTAAAGCTTAAGGGGGAATGGAAAATTCAGCAATACCAGAGATATATAGCACCCTCCACAAAAGACAGACTTAAAGTAGCCTTTACCCTTGGGGCACAGGCTAGCTTGAAGTGTAACCAGTCCCCCCCCCCTACACACACACACTAACCGCTAAATTCACACACGCATCGACCTACCTTGTCAGCATCAACTACACTCCAACAAACTGCATACTCTACTGGTTTGGGCTTGATACGATGGGATGTGTGGCAAGGAAAGACTACAAGAAATAAATTAGCGCGTGTCGTTGTTTTATAATACTGCAATTCAACACTCACACTTAAGATTGTATCAGTTCATGATAATGCTAATTCCCTATACACAGTTAATATCACAATTAATTAAGTAATTGTTCATTAATTTGGAGAGGGCGGGCTGCAGCAAGGGTCAAGTGGCATGCTAGATCACATGACTATGGTCGCGTGGCTTTGCTAGCCCAAGGGTTTGTGCAGAACATACATTCATTCGGCACGCAGCATCGCATGGAGTCACAGCTGAAAAATTTTTAAACCAGCCCTCCCTCCCTTACTCTCAAATTTATTTTTTTATTAGTATGTGAATTATAGTTTCTTGTTGTCGTCAGTAGACACCGATATTTAAGTAGTTGTAAATTTATGTGGGTTTTTTATCAGTATGTGAATTATAGTTTCTTGTGGTCGTCAGTAGACACTGATATTTAAGTAGTTGTTTAGTATACGTTAAGCTTATAGATGTTAACAATGTCCCTTTAAGTGTGCTTCATTCTCCATCCATGTGCCTATTGGGGAATTATGTGATTTTGGCCAAAACAGTGAATAGGATGTATGGCCAGGAAAGAATACTGTAAATCAATTAGTAGAGGCCTAAATCGGTTGTCATTGTTGTAGTATACTGCACTGCAACACTCACACGTAAGATTGTATCAGTTCATGATCGTTCTGGTTCCCCTTTACACAATTAATCGAGCAGGTAATGTAGCTCTTAAGCTGGCATGCCATACGCGAATGTAGCAGCTATGCATATGCGGTACGAATTGAATTGGAAAGATTTTATTCTCTTGCAGTGATTTTATTAATACGTAAATTCGGGGAATTTGGTGTCCGTTACCATGCGTATGCGTTTTCAGTCGTTGCAGTGAGCGATCAAAACGTGCTGCATACGCATATGTATATATTTAATGCCTTTGCAAGATTAAGCAACCCAAGTATAAGCATACAAACAATTTAATCCCTCTAATCAAGACTGTCTGGACAGATTTGTTTCTGTGGTTTTCTGAAGATGTTGTAATAGTTGTAGTAGTAGCAGTAGTAGTACTAGTAGAAGTAGTAATAGTAGTAGTAGTAGTAATAATAGTAATGGTAGAAAAAGTAGACATAGTAGTAGAAATAGTAATAGTAGATTTAGTAGTCGTTTTAGTAGTAGTTGAAGTAGAAGTAGAAGTACTGGTAGTAGCTGTAGTAGTAGTAGTAGAAGTAGTAGTAGCAGCAGCAGTAGCAGCAGTATTTTTGTCATATTATTGTCTCAGGGGACAACGTTGGTGACATGCTTGGTCAGTTTTGTTTATTACTGAGCATGACAACCTCTGACACATTGCTGTTTTACTGAGCACAGTGTTTTCTTCTTTCTTTCATTTCGTTGCCAAAACCTTAAAAGGAAAAAGTGAAATCTATGTGATTAAGAGTAAATTTCATCAATAAGGAAGCTGCAAAACTTCGGTTTTATGTTTGCTTTATGAACACGCATGCCAGGCCGTGTTTGGATCCTTCCCTTTTTAGCCTCCGCAACCCTTTTTTGAAGGATTTAAAGTAATATATTTTTAGACTTTGGCCTTCCCTTTCCGGACATGAGTACCCTTTTAGGTTTTCTCATCATACTCCTTTCTCATCAATCTTCATCATTTAATGCGATGCAACCTATCACACCACTCTCTGTCTCTCTGTCTCTCGCCTTCTTTGTCTGCAAAGACGCGGACGGGAGGAAGGATTAGTCCGGGTATATATGTGGATGGGAAATATCTATCTGTCGTCTTCTTTGTCTTGAGAGACAAGAAGGGATGAGGAAGAGTTAGTCCGGGTTTATATGTGGAAGCGAACTATCTATATGTCGTCTTCTTTGTCTTGAGAGACAAGAAGGGAGAGGAAGAGTTAGTCCGGGTTTATATGTGGATGCATACTATCTGTCTGCCGACTTCTTTGTCTGGAGAGACCTGGAGGGAGAGGTAGAGTAAGTCCGGGTTTAAATGTGGATGCGTACTATCTTTCTGTCGCTTTTTTGTCTTTAGAGACGCGGAGGGAGATGAAGAGTTAGTCCGGGTTTATATGTGGATGCCTACTATCTGTCTCTCATCTTCTTTGTTTGGAGAGACGCGGAGGGAGAGGAAGAGTTAGTCCGGGGTTATATGTGGATACGTACTATCTGTCTGCCGACTTCTTTGTCTGGAGAGACCTGGAGGGAGAGGTAGAGTTAGTCCGGGTTTAAATGTGGATGCGTACTATCTTTCTGTCGCTTTTTTGTCTTTAGAGACGCGGAGGGAGAGGTAGGAATAGTCCGGGTTTATATGTGGATGCGAACTATCTGTATGTCGTCTTCTGTGTCTGGAAAGACGCGGAGGGAGAGGAAGAGTTAGTCCGGGTTTGTATGTGGATGCGTACTATCTTTCTGTCGTCATCTCTGTCTTAAGAGGCCAGGAGGGTGAGGAAGAGTTAGTCCGGGTTTTATGTGGATTCGTACTTTCTGTCTGCCGACATCTTTGTCTGGAGAGACGCTGAGGGAGAGGAAAAGTTAGTCCAGGTTTATATGTGGATGCGTACTATCTATCTTTCGTCTTCTATGTTTGGAGAGACGCGGAGGGAGAGGAAGAGTTAGTCCGGGTTTATATGTGGATGCGCACTATCTATCTTTCGTCTTCTGTGTCTGGAAAGACGCGGAGGGAGAGGAAGAGTTAGTCCGGGTTTATATCTGGATGCCTACTATCTGTCTCCCATCTTCTTTGTTTGGAGAGACGCGGAGGGAGAGGTAGGGTTAGTCCGGGTTTATATGTGGATGCGTACTATCTGTCTGCCGACATCTTTGTCTGGAGAGACGCGGAGGGAGAGGAAGAGTTAGTCCGGGTTTATATGTAGATGCGTACTATCTATCTGTCGTCTTCTTTGTTTGGAGAGACGCGGAGGAAGAGGAAGGGTTAGTCCGGGTTTATATGTGGATGCGTCCTATTTTTCTGTCGTCTTCTTTGTCTTAAGAGACAAGGAGGGTGTGGAAGAGTTAGTCCGGGTTTATATGTGGATGCGTACTATCTGTTTGCCGACTTCTTTGTCTGGAGAGACGCGGAGGGAGAGGAAGGGTTAGTCCGGGTTTATATGTGGATGCTTACTATCTGTCTGCCGACTTCTTTTTCTGGAGAGACGCGGAGGGAGAGGAAGAGTTAGTCCGGGTTTATATGTGGATGCGTACTATCTGTCTGCCGACTTCTTTGTCTGGAGAGACGCGGAGGGAGAGGAAGACTTAGTCCGGGTTTATATGTGGATGCGTACTATCTGTCTGCCGACTTCTTTGTCTGGAGAGACGCGGAGGAAGAGGAAGAGTTAGTCCGGGTTTATATGTTGATGCGTACTATCATTCTGCCGACTTCTTTGTTTGGAGAGACGCGGAGGGAGAGGAAGAGTTAGTCCGGGTTTATATGTGGATGCGTACTATCTGTCTGCCGACATCTTTGTCTGGAGAGACGCTGAGGGAGAGGAAGAGTTAGTCCGGGTTTATATGTGGATGCGTCCTATTTTTCTGTCGTCTTCTTTGTCTTAAGAGACAAGGAGGGTGTGGAAGAGTTAGTCCGGGTTTATATGTGGATGCGTACTATCTGTTTGCCGACTTCTTTGTCTGGAGAGACGCGGAGGGAGAGGAGGGGTTAGTCCGGGTTTATATGTGGATGCTTACTATCTGTCTGCCGACTTCTTTTTCTGGAGAGACGCGGAGGGAGAGGAAGAGTTAGTCCGGGTTTATATGTGGATGCGTACTATCTGTCTGCCGACTTCTTTGTCCGGAGAGACGCGGAGGAAGAGGAAGAGTTAGTCCGGGTTTATATGTTGATGCGTACTATCATTCTGCCGACTTCTTTGTTTGGAGAGACGCGGAGGGAGAGGAAGAGTTAGTCCGGGTTTATATGTGGATGCGTACTATCTGTCTGCCGACATCTTTGTCTGGAGAGACGCGGAGGGAGAGGAAGAGTTAGTCCGGGTTTATATGTGGATGCGTACTATCTATCTTTCGTCTTCTGTGTCTGGAAAGACGCGGAGGGAGAGGAAGAGTTAGTCCGGGTTTATATCTGGATGCCTACTATCTGTCTCCCATCTTCTTTGTTTGGAGAGACGCGGAGGGAGAGGTAGGGTTAGTCCGGGTTTATATGTGGATGCGTACTATCTGTCTGCCGACATCTTTGTCTGGAGAGACGCGGAGGGAGAGGAAGAGTTAGTCCGGGTTTATATGTAGATGCGTACTATCTATCTGTCGTCTTCTTTGTTTGGAGAGACGCGGAGGAAGAGGAAGGGTTAGTCCGGGTTTATATGTGGATGCGTCCTATTTTTCTGTCGTCTTCTTTGTCTTAAGAGACAAGGAGGGTGTGGAAGAGTTAGTCCGGGTTTATATGTGGATGCGTACTATCTGTTTGCCGACTTCTTTGTCTGGAGAGACGCGGAGGGAGAGGAAGGGTTAGTCCGGGTTTATATGTGGATGCTTACTATCTGTCTGCCGACTTCTTTTTCTGGAGAGACGCGGAGGGAGAGGAAGAGTTAGTCCGGGTTTATATGTGGATGCGTACTATCTGTCTGCCGACTTCTTTGTCTGGAGAGACGCGGAGGGAGAGGAAGACTTAGTCCGGGTTTATATGTGGATGCGTACTATCTGTCTGCCGACTTCTTTGTCTGGAGAGACGCGGAGGAAGAGGAAGAGTTAGTCCGGGTTTATATGTTGATGCGTACTATCATTCTGCCGACTTCTTTGTTTGGAGAGACGCGGAGGGAGAGGAAGAGTTAGTCCGGGTTTATATGTGGATGCGTACTATCTGTCTGCCGACATCTTTGTCTGGAGAGACGCTGAGGGAGAGGAAGAGTTAGTCCGGGTTTATATGTGGATGCGTCCTATTTTTCTGTCGTCTTCTTTGTCTTAAGAGACAAGGAGGGTGTGGAAGAGTTAGTCCGGGTTTATATGTGGATGCGTACTATCTGTTTGCCGACTTCTTTGTCTGGAGAGACGCGGAGGGAGAGGAGGGGTTAGTCCGGGTTTATATGTGGATGCTTACTATCTGTCTGCCGACTTCTTTTTCTGGAGAGACGCGGAGGGAGAGGAAGAGTTAGTCCGGGTTTATATGTGGATGCGTACTATCTGTCTGCCGACTTCTTTGTCCGGAGAGACGCGGAGGGAGAGGAAGACTTATTCCGGGTTTATATGTGGATGCGTACTATCTGTCTGCCGACTTCTTTGTCTGGAGAGACGCGGAGGGAGAGGAAGAGTTAGTCCGGGTTTATATGTTGATGCGTACTATCATTCTGCCGACTTCTTTGTTTGGAGAGACGCGGAGGGAGAGGAAGAGTTAGTCCGGGTTTTATGTGGATTCGTACTATCTGTCTGCCGACTTCTTTTTCTGGAGAGACGCGGAGGGAGAGGAAGAGTTAGTCCGGGTTTATATGTGGATGCGTACTATCTGTCTGCCGACTTCTTTGTCTGGAGAGACGCGGAGGGAGAGGAAGAGTTAGTCCGGGTTTATATGTTGATGCGTACTATCATTCTGCCGACTTCTTTGTTTGGAGAGACGCGGAGGGAGAGGAAGAGTTAGTCCGGGTTTATATGTGGATGCGTACTATCTGTCTGCCGACATCTTTGTCTGGAGAGACGCATTTATATGTGGATGCGTACTATCTGTCTGCCGTCTTTATCTATAGAGACGCAGAGGGATAGGAGGAGTTAGTCTGGGGCTAAATGTGGATGCGTACTATCTATCTGTCGTCTTCTTTGTCTAGAGAGACAAGTAGGGAGAAGAGGGGTTAGTCCGGATTTATATGTGGATGCGTACTATCTATCTGTCTCTCATCTTCTTTGTCTAGAGAGACGCGGAGGGACAGGAAGAGTTGGTCTGGGTTTATACGTGGATGCGTACTATCTATCTGTCTCTCATCTTCTTTGTCTAGAGAGACGCGGAGGAACAGGAAGAGTTGGTCTGGGTATATACGTGGATAAACATACGGAGTTTTATTTTATTTTATGCAAGGCTGTTTACCAGCAGTTAGGGTAAACCTAATTGACATCTTTCCTTGGAAATGTTTGTATCATGTGATATCTTGAGGCAATATTGACTTTCTGACAGTGGGTCTAGTATCTTCATCAAATCTTTAGTATCTTCGTCAAATATAAATATACAAGATAAACAAAGGTGGAGGAGAATAGAGCTGTCTCACTTTCGGTTGGCACATTCTTGATTTGTTTTTATAAAGTATAGGTCCGTGGCCTGTTTGTGGCCCTGTCTTTTGAATGAGGATGAAGGTATCGATATGATATGATTTTACCTTAAGTTAAATAGGTATACAGTGTTGCTCATATAATGAAAGCTGTCAATTCCATAGAATTTTTATTTGATTTTGTCATATGGCCCCTGACTGGCAGGCTTTGATCACATGAACAGTATTAACTTTTGTACATTATCTATTACTAATACAGTCTTCGAATTTGTCGCTTTAGAAATTGTGCACTCTTACATAACAATTAAACCATCGAATTGTTTATATTTTAGACATTACGGTCTCCTCTGCTGTTTTTGTTCTGGACACTTTTTGACGAGCACCCGTTCCGTTGGAACCCTCATGGACATCTCAGCACGTGGCAGAGCATCGCTGCCCTGGTTATAATGATCCCAGCCGTGGTAATCTATAACACAGGGTACGTAGACGTTAAAGTCGCCATATTATGTACAAGCCCTCCACATAGTCAGTGTAAGCGGTATGCATGGTCTCATAACAGTTACGAGCATCATCATGCCGGTTAACACTGACATCAGTTTCCCGCCATATCTGTGACATCCCTGGCGACTGTAACGGAGGGTTTGGGTATTGTGTTATATCGAATATGATTCAGACTGTAACTGGGTGTTCTGTTATTGTATTATATCGGGTATGATTCAGACTGAACTGAGTGTTAGGGTATTCTGTTATATCGACTATGATTCAGACTGTAACTGAGTGTTTTATTATTGTGTTACATCGAGTATGATTCAGACTGTAAGTGATTGTTTGGGTATTGTGTTATATCGAGTATGTTTCAGACTATGATTCAGAAGGATGACTGTATATTTTATAATGTTGAGATTCCTTTATTATTTTTCAAGTGACAAAACCTGTTATGATGCTAAATAATAAGACCTGTAACAAAGTATAGGGAGGCAGATATGTGATGGAATAGTGCATTTTAAGAAAAAAGCTTGCACATCCTCAGGAGACAGATATCGCAGGTCTGACCACACGGCCCTAAAAAAAGGGATATTGCAGGTCTGACCACAGGGCCCTAGAAAATAGTGATATATCAGGTCTGACCACAGGGCCCTAGAAAATAGTGATATTGCAGGTCTGACCACAGGGCCCTAGAAAATAGGTTATTGCAGGTCTGACCACAGGGCCCTGGAGAATAGTGATATTGCAGGTCTGACCACAGGGTCCTAGAAAATAGTGATATTGCAGGTCTGACCACAGGGCCCTAGAAAATAGTGATATTGCAGGTCTGACCACAGGGTCCTAGAAAATAGTGATATTCCAGGTCTGACCACAGGGTCCTAGAAAATAGTGATATTCCAGGTCTGACCACAGGGTCCTAGAAAATAGTGATATTGCAGGTCTGACCACAGGGCCCTAGAAAAAAGGGATATTGCAGGTCTTGCAGGGCCCTAGAAAATAGTGATATTGTAGGTCTGACCACAGGGCCCTAGAAAATAGTGATATTTCAGGTCTGACCACAGGGCCCTAGAAAATATGGATATCGAAAGTCTGACCACAGGTGTTAGAAAATTTGGATACCAGAGGGCCCTAGAAAATAGGGATATCATAGGCCTGACATCAGGGTCCTAGAAAATCGTGACATTGCAGGTCTGACCACAGGGTCCTAGAAAATAGTGATATTGCAGATTTGACCATACGGCTTTAGAGAATAGTGATATTGCAGGTCTGACCACAGGGCCCTAGATAATAGGGATATCGCAGGTCTGACTACAGGGTCCTAGAAAATAGTGATATTGCAGATTTGACCATACGGCTCTAGAGAATAGTGATATTGCAGGTCTGACCACAGGGCCCTAGATAATAGGGATATCGCAGGTCTGACTACAGGGTCCTAGAAATTAGAGATATTGCAGATTTGACCACACGGCTCTAGAGAATAGTGATATTGCAGGTCTGACCACAAGGTCCAAGAAAATAGGGATATCGCAGGTCTGCCCACAGGGTCTTAGAAAATAGGAATATCGCAGGTCTGCCCACAGGGTCCTAGAAAATAGTGATATTGCAGGTCTGACCACAGGGCCCTTGAGAATAGTGATATTGCAGGTCTGACCACAGGGCCCTGAAAAATAGGGATATCGCAGGTCTGACCACAGGATATTAGAAAATATGGATACCAGAGGGCCCTAGAAAATAGGGATATCACAGGTCGGACCACAGGGTCCTAGAAAATAGTGACATTGCAGGTCTGACCACAAGGTCCTAGAAAAGAGTGATATTGCAGGTCTGCCCACAGGGCCCTAGAAAATAGTGATATTTCAGGTCTGACCACAGGGCCCTAGAAAATATGGATATCGCAGGTCTGACTTCAGGGTCCTAGAAAATAGTAATATTGCAGGTCTGACCACAGGATATTAGAAAATATGGATACCAGAGGGCCCTAGAAAATAGGGATATCAAAGGTCTGACCACAGGGTCCTAGAAAATAGTGACATTGCAGGTCTGAACCATGGGTCCTAGAAAATAGTGATATTGCAGGTCTGACCAAAGGGCCCTAGAAAATAGTGATATTGCAGGTCTGACCACAAGGCCCTAGAGAAAAGTGATATTGCAGGTCTGACCACAGGGCCCTGAAAAATAGTGATATTGTAGGTATGACCACAGGGCCCTGGAAAAATAGTGATATTACAGTTCTGACCACAGGGCCCTAGAAAATAGTGATATTGCGGGACTGACCACAGGGCCCTAGAAAATAGGGATATCGCAGGTCCAATCACAGGGCCCTAGAAAATAAGGGTACCACAGGGCCCCAGAAAACAGGAACATCGTAGGTCTGACCACAGACCCCTAGAGAGTGTGATATTGCAGGTCTGACCACAGGGCCCTAGAAAAGCGTGATATTAGAGGTCTAACCATAGGCCCTAGAAAATAGTGATATTGCGGGTCTGACCACAGGGCCCAAGAAAATAGGGAAATCTCAGGTCTGACCACAGGATATAAGATAATTTGGATACCACAGGGCCCTAAAAATAGGGATATCGAAGGTGTGACCACAGCGCCCTAGAACACAGGGATATCGCAGGTCTGACCACAGGGCCCTGGAAAAAAGGATACCACAAGGCCCTAGAAAATAGTGATATTGCAGGTCTGACCACAGGGCCCTAGAGAATAGTGATATTGCAGGTCTGACCACAGGGCCCTAGAAAATAGAAATATCGCATGTCTGACCACAGGGTCCTAGAAAAAAGTGATATTGCAGGTCTGACCACAGGGCCCTAGAAAATAGTGACATTGCAGGTCTGACCACAAGGTCCTAGAAAAGAGTGATATTGCAGGTCTGCCCACAGGGCCCTAGAAAATAGTGATATTTCAGGTCTGACCACAGGGCCCTAGAAAATATGGATATCGCAGGTCTGACTTCAGGGTCCTAGAAAATAGTAATATTGCAGGTCTGACCACAGGATATTAGAAAATATGGATACCAGAGGGCCCTAGAAAATAGGGATATCACAGGTCTGACCACAGGGTCCTAGAAAATAGTGATATTGCAGGTCTGACCACAGGGCCCTAGAAAATAGTGATATTGCAGGTCTGACCACAAGGCCCTAGAGAAAAGTGATATTGCAGGTCTGACCACAGGGCCCTGAAAAATAGTGATATTGTAGGTATTACCACAGGGCCCTGGAAAAATAGTGATATTACAGTTCTGACCACAGGGCCCTAGAAAATAGAGATATTGCGGGACTGACCACAGGGCCCTAGAAAATAGGGATATCGCAGGTCCAATCACAGGGCCCTAGAAAATAAGGATATCACAGGGCCCCAGAAAACAGGAACATCGTAGGTCTGACCACAGACCCCTAGAAAAGTGTGATATTGCAGGTCTGACCACAGGGCCCTAGAAAAGCTTGATATTAGAGGTCTAACCATAGGCCCTAGAAAATAGTGAAATTGCGGGTCTGACCACAGGGCCCTAGAAAATAGGGAAATCTCAGGTCTGACCACAGGATATAAGATAATTTGGATACCACAGGGCCCTAAAAATAGGGATATCGAAGGTGTGACCACAGCGCCCTAGAACACAGGGATATCGCAGGTCTGACCACAGGGCCCTGGAAAATAAGGATACCACAAGGCCCTAGAAATAGTGATATTGCAGGTCTGACCACAGGGCCCTAGAGAATAGTGATATTGCAGGTCTGACCACAGGGCCCTAGAAAATAGAAATATCGCAGGTCTGACCACAGGGTCCTAGAAAAAAGTGATATTGCAGGTCTGACCACAGGGCCCTAGAAAATAGTGATATTTCAGGTCTGACCAAAGGGCCCTAGAAAATAGGGATATCGCAGGTCTGACTACAGGATATAGAGAATATCGATACTAAAGGGCCCTAGAAAATAGTGATATTCCAGGTCTGACCACAAGGTCCTAAAAAATAGTGATATTGCAGGTCTGACCTCAGGGTCCTGGAAAAAAGTGATATCTCAGGTGTGACCAAAGGGCCCTAGAAAATAGGGAAATTGCGGGTCTGACCACAGGGTCCTAGAAAATAGTGAAATTACAGATTTGACCACACGGCTCTAGAGAATAGTGATATTGCAGGTCTGACCACAGGGTCCTAGAAAATATGGATATCGCAGGTCTGACTACAGGATATTAGAGAATATGGATACCACAGGGCCCTAGAAAATAGTGATATTGCAGGTCTGACCATAGGGTCCTAGAAAATAGTGGTATTGCAGGTCTGACCACAGGGTCCTAGAAAATAGTGATATTGCAGGTCTGACCACATGGCCCTAGAGAAAAGTGATATTGCAGGTCTGACCACAGGGCCCTGGAAAAATAGTGATATTGCAGGTCTGACCTCAGGGTCCTGGAAAAAAGTGATATTGCGGGTCTGACCACAGGGCCCTGGAAAAAAAGTGATATTGCGGGTCTGACCACAGGGCCCCAGAAAATAGGGATATCGCAGGTCCGATCACAGGGCCCTAAAAATTGGGATTTCGAAGGTGTGGCAAAAGGGCCCTACAAAATAAGGATATCGCGGGTCTGACCACAGAGCCCTAGAAAATAGTGATATTGCAGGTCTGACCACAGGGCCCTGGAAAATAATGATATTGCAGGTCTGACCAGAGGGCCCTAGAAAATAGTGATATTGCAGGTCTGACCACAGGGCCCTGGAAAAATAGTGATATTGCGGGTCTGACCGCAGGGCCCTAGAAAATAGGGATATCGCAGGTCTGACCACAGGGCCCTAGAAAATAGGGAAATCGCAGGTCTGATCACAGGATATAAGATAATATGGATACCACAGGGCCCTAGAAAATGGGGATATCACAGGTCAGACCACAGGGCCCTAAAAATAGGGATATCGAAGGTGTGACCATAGCGCCCTAGAACACAGGGATATCGCAGGTCTGACCACAGGCCCTGGAAAAAAAAGGATACCACAAGGCCCTAGAAAATAGGGATATCATAGGCCTGACATCAGGGTCCTAGAAAATCGTGACATTGCAGGTCTGACCACAGGGTCCTAGAAAATAGTGATATTGCAGATTTGACCATACGGCTTTAGAGAATAGTGATATTGCAGGTCTGACCACAGGGCCCTAGATAATAGGGATATCGCAGGTCTGACTACAGGGTCCTAGAAAATAGTGATATTGCAGTTTTGACCATACGGCTCTAGAGAATAGTGATATTGCAGGTCTGACCACAGGGCCCTAGATAATAGGGATATCGCAGGTCTGACTACAGGGTCCTAGAAATTAGAGATATTGCAGATTTGACCACACGGCTCTAGAGAATAGTGATATTGCAGGTCTGACCACAAGGTCCAAGAAAATAGGGATATCGCAGGTCTGCCCACAGGGTCTTAGAAAATAGGAATATCGCAGGTCTGCCCACAGGGTCCTAGAAAATAGTGATATTGCAGGTCTGACCACAGGGCCCTAGAGAATAGTGATATTACAGGTCTGACCACAGGGCCCTGAAAAATAGGGATATCGCAGGTCTGACCACAGGATATTAGAAAATATGGATACCAGAGGGCCCTAGAAAATAGGGATATCACAGGTCGGACCACAGGGTCCTAGAAAATAGTGACATTGCAGGTCTGACCACAAGGTCCTAGAAAAGAGTGATATTGCAGGTCTGCCCACAGGGCCCTAGAAAATAGTGATATTTCAGGTCTGACCACAGGGCCCTAGAAAATATGGATATCGCAGGTCTGACTTCAGGGTCCTAGAAAATAGTAATATTGCAGGTCTGACCACAGGATATTAGAAAATATGGATACCAGAGGGCCCTAGAAAATAGGGATATCACAGGTCTGACCACAGGGTCCTAGAAAATAGTGACATTGCAGGTCTGAACCATGGGTCCTAGAAAATAGTGATATTGCAGGTCTGACCAAAGGGCCCTAGAAAATAGTGATATTGCAGGTCTGACCACAAGGCCCTAGAGAAAAGTGATATTGCAGGTCTGACCACAGGGCCCTGAAAAATAGTGATATTGTAGGTATGACCACAGGGCCCTGGAAAAATAGTGATATTACAGTTCTGACCACAGGGCCCTAGAAAATAGTGATATTGCGGGACTGACCACAGGGCCCTAGAAAATAGGGATATCGCAGGTCCAATCACAGGGCCCTAGAAAATAAGGATACCACAGGGCCCCAGAAAACAGGAACATCGTAGGTCTGACCACAGACTCCTAGAAAAGTGTGATATTGCAGGTCTGACCACAGGGCCCTAGAAAAGCTTGATATTAGAGGTCTAACCATAGGCCCTAGAAAATAGTGATATTGCGGGTCTGACCACAGGGCCCTAGAAAATAGGGAAATTTCAGGTCTGACCACAGGATATAAGATAATTTGGATACCACAGGGCCCTAAAAATAGGGGTATCGAAGGTGTGACCACAGCGCCCTAGAACACAGGGATATCGCAGGTCTGACCACAGGGCCCTGGAAAATAAGGATACCACAAGGCCCTAGAAAATA
This sequence comes from Sipunculus nudus, assembly GCA_026874595.1. Classification (NCBI taxonomy): domain Eukaryota; kingdom Metazoa; phylum Annelida; class Sipuncula; order Golfingiida; family Sipunculidae; genus Sipunculus; species Sipunculus nudus. The sequence goes on from CM049308.1 coordinate 838,456, forward strand.
GTGATATTGCAGGTCTGACCACAGGGCCCTAGAGAATAGTGATATTGCAGGTCTGACCACAGGGCCCTAGAAAATAGAAATATCGCAGGTCTGACCACAGGGTCCTAGAAAAAAGTGATATTGCAGGTCTGACCACAGGGCCCTAGAAAATAGTGATATTTCAGGTCTGACCAAAGGGCCCTAGAAAATAGGGATATCGCAGGTCTGACTACAGGATATAGAGAATATCGATACTAAAGGGCCCTAGAAAATAGTGATATTCCAGGTCTGACCACAAGGTCCTAAAAAATAGTGATATTGCAGGTCTGACCACAGGGCCCTAGAAAATAGTGATATCTCAGGTGTGACCAAAGGGCCCTAGAAAATAGGGAAATCGCAGGTCTGACCACAGGGTCCTAGAAAATAGTGAAATTACAGATTTGACCACACGGCTCTAGAGAATAGTGATATTGCAGTTCTGACCACAGGGTCCTAGAAAATATGGATATCGCAGGTCTGACTACAGGATATTAGAGAATATGGATACCACAGGGCCCTAGAAAATAGTGATATTGCAGGTCTGACCATAGGGTCCTAGAAAATAGTGGTATTGCAGGTCTGACCACAGGGTCCTAGAAAATAGTGATATTGCAGGTCTGACCACATGGCCCTAGAGAAAAGTGATATTGCAGGTCTGACCACAGGGCCCTGGAAAAATAGTGATATTGCAGGTCTGACCTCAGGGTCCTGGAAAAATAGTGATATTGCGGGTCTGACCACAGGGCCCTAAAAATAGGGATATCGAAGGTGTGACCATAGCGCCCTAGAACACAGGGATATCGCAGGTCTGACCACAGGCCCTGGAAAAAAAGGATACCACAAGGCCCTAGAAAATAGTGATATCGCAGGTCTGACCACAGGGCCCTAGATAATAGTGATATCGCTAATCTGACCACAGGGCCCTAGAAAAGCGTGATATTGCAGGCCTGACCACAGGGCCCTAGAAGATAGGGACATCGTAGGTCTGACCACAGGGCCCTAGAAAAGCGTGATATTGCAGGTCTGATCTCAGGGCACTAGTAAAATAGGGATATCGAAGGTGTGACCATAGGGCTCTAGGAAATAGTTATATCGCAGGTCTGATCACAATGCCCTAGAAAATAAGGATACCACAAGGCCCCAAAAATAGTGATAAAGCTTAAGTCATATAAAAATATTAGGTTTTCCGCATCAATGAAGATTCCTGGCTTCTCAGTAATGCTTATTATTTAGTTTGGTACAAGCATCGTCATAAATAAAACCTTTCATAATGTGCACAGTTCATTACAATATCATATTTTGAGGAAAATGTCTCCAGAACTGTAAGTACACATTACAGCGTTAGGCTGGTCTCACATCCTTTAAAAGGAACAGGTTTAACAACAGTTTCAATATAGTCACTTATTAGAATTCATTCAATGTTAATGGAAAAGCGTCTTCATTAAATATTCTTGAGAGGTTTGCTTCTCCTATCTGCATAAACCTGTAGAACTATTAATAGATGAGCCTATCAGGTTAGGTTTTCATGTGCGAGTATACACGTCTATGTGTTAAAAATTCCTCATATGATTTTAACTTTGGTGCTCCTTGTGTCTGTCAGTTTATATGCCTATGCACGTATATGGATAAAATCGCCAGAGGAGTGTACGTGAACCCGGGGATTCTCGGTAAAATGATGTTACTAATACATTTTTTAGGAAGACCTGCTAGATACACTTTAACCACCACATACTTCTGACAGTTGGCGCACATGGAAACACAGCATGAGCGTGGTCATTGTATATTGTACATAATTTATTCTCACACCTCCATCTTCTTTATATTATTATTCTATTTATTCATTTTTTTTTTGCAGAGCCCCAGAAAAGGTAGTTGGGCGATCAGAGAATACTGAACGATCCGTCACCATCCAGAACGCGGACACAGCTCCTCTACTGCAGGAAGAGGGTCACGTGAACAAACGATATGATCACGTGGTTCCTGGTCAGAGTGTCGTGCAGGTGGACGTGACAGTTCAGTGACGAAGGCATCGGTTTTTGGGTTTACAGGGCCTGGTGTGATATAAATCAAACTGGTGATATCAGTGCATTCAAACAGATACTGTTAAGCTCAAAATATTTATTATTATCCATGAAAATACGTTTTCCACACATTGGACAATGGCCAAATGCGAAATTCACGGACGGCTATTCAGGGTAAAAATAAGATATTTGAAAATCCCAGCCCGAGGGATTACATCAATAAGAAAAGACAGGCTAATACTTGCTTAGCAATACCACACTATATAGAGTCTGACTAATACGATAGAAAACAATCAGAGATTGGATACCTGCTGGACTGTAAACTCCGGAATATTCCTAGGGCCCTGATTACTCAAGTGTTTCCTAGGTAAGCGGAGGAAATACATGAAGGCTAACTGAGAAAATATGCCACGATTGACCAACGCGATGGTTGTATCAAAGGGCAAATATTGTAAAAGGGCTCTTATTAAAATAAAACTTTAATGTTTATCTTAGCAAGTTCTTCACTCGCATACTTAAGTATTTTTATTTTAAAATGCTACCAATAAGTCACCAGAGAACTGTGACTTAGTTATTTTATTGCTCATTCAAGTGAGGATAGTATATTAGTATAACCACATGATTGTTACTTTAATTTGTTGTACAATAACATGCAGTATCATGTATCGCTGTTAGCGTGGGAACTTAGGTTTAGAGAACCCAGGAATTTTTATTTGATGTTGGTTTCATTACGGTTATAATTCAAAGAGAATCGGTTCATGCCGGTTTTAGTCTAGACGGTTCCTGTAGTAGAATTGTTTACTGTAGACTTCTTAGGCAACGGACCATTCATACTTGATTTTTCCAATGCCTCAAGTCTCTTGAGGCGTGTTCATTTAAGTATTCATGATATTAATTACATATCGCATTATTTTGTTAAGTGAAAGGCCAATGGCGGTCAGGATGTGTGACGTAAGCAGGCGAAAAAGGACACAATATCTTAGATCAGCGCGCTAGATGATGTAGTCTGACAGTTTTTGGTCCAGAAAAGAGTCCGAGATAATCTTGGAACTGATCAGCTGTAGAATGATTTCCCGGTGTATTTAATGTCAGAGTCTGTGGGCGACCAACGTAGATCTCTCTAACGGACTTGAGAGTTGTGTTTACAGAAGGACTTGTAACAACCGATGTGTTTCTGCTGTGGTGATTCGAAGCCTGGCAAACAGACCAGGACAATCCATCAGTACGCTGATCATTGTGAATGGTTTGGAATATTGTCGTGCGCGGTAGCATATTCAGGTACTGAGTGTTGAATATATCCAGGATAATACTGCAGTGACAGACATGGTCTGAGTGATGTTACAGAGAAGGCTGCGAGCCTATCTGTCGGTCATTCAAGATTTCGCCTTGAATGACGAGCGCGTACGTCAGGAGTCGAGACTGTGTCAAGCCAGTTTTGTTTTTAGGCAAGAAGCGCTTGTGCATATGTAAACAGTGATAAGCAAGCTGGCCTCGGGGAGTGCATATCTAAGTCACATGCCCGACGATCATGTGACCAGCAGCCGTGTTCGCCAAGTGAACTTTTTATGTGATTTGTGCTTACGGCGAGTGTGAGGCTTAAACAGAACTCAGTGAATTTGTGTAACCATATAGATATGGGATATCGTGATAACCCATTTTTTGTGGAACGCCTCTCCAGAGAATTGTATATTTGAATTTAATATACTTTTTTTATTGTTTTTTTTTGGTCACACACGTTGATTTCATCTGTTTGAGTGTAAGTGTAGTCCACCATTTTAAAGAATCTGGAAAGTCCATTCCATTCCATACAAATATCTTGAGGTAACCTAAGTAAAAATGCTACATCCCGGAAACTTTCTTCATTGGGGGTGTAGAAATTTACGATTATTTTTACGTGGTTCCGGCTGAGGATAAAATTTATGTGTAGACCTGTATATGTAATATACATAATTTTTTTACATATGATGTATATAATATTTATGCATGATATATATTATATATGAATGTATCCCTGCATTGTGAAAAGTGACATAGATTAAGAAACTAGCTGCTTGAATCGAAACATATATGTATTATGTAGATCACTCGGTCACTAAATGACAGCCAAATGTTTCACATATTTACACTAATTTTCAGGGAGAGAACGTTTTTCCTCTGGTATATCCTGATAAACACGTGAATCCTTGGGAAACCATTATGTGACTGGTACAATTCAGCGGGATTCCTCGTCCGACCCGATCAGTCGCTACATGATCCGACAAAAATGTTGGCCGCAACTACAACCTCGTTAATGGAATCGTAGCTTTATACAATAAAAAAGACAAAATGATCAATAATTAGGTTTCATGACCTCAGTTTAAACTCGATGACCATTGGCAAATTCTTACCAAACACGTGAGCAGGATTAAGGTTAATAGGCAGTGTCAAATGTGAGTTATGTTTTCTGACAAATTAAAATTACTCAGTGTCTCTTGTTAAGATATAAAGAATGACGCTTTTATGGCAAAGATTGGCAGAACCCGAAATTAACACCCTAGTTTAGGATACCGGTAATAAAACTTTTGCCGCGTTGTTTTAAAAAGCGCCCACCCTTTTTATCACTAACATTCATCTTTATGTTTCGCAACATGTCAGGGCAGTCCTCATCATTAAACACTGTCGGATGTGAATGTAGCCTGTGTTTGCTATTTTTCTTTAGGTTGTTTATTCTCTGCCACCTGTCAATTATTCAGCAGATTATGCTCCAGGTTCCGCGGGATTTACTGTCAAGGTCAAACATGTTGATAAACTTACAGTGGGAAATAATTCACAGTAAATTCACTTTTACAAACTCCTTTATTTTAATTACATGGATATATACCTAAAGCAATAGTAAAAGTGCCTTAATTCCGTCCGTATTAAAAATAATACAGGGACGTGCAGGTTTCACAATTCCGTCCGCATTCTCGGTAAAACAGGTACGTGCAACTTCCGTAATTCCGTCCGTATTCTCAGTTAAACAGGAAGATAAATAAGATAAGATAAGATAAGATAAGATAACATTTATTAGCCTTCAGTTCCAGGAATTTGTTGTTGACTTGCAATTCATTACATAAAAAATAAATAAGTAAATAGATAGATAAATACATAAAAATAATACAAAAATACATAAAAATCACACATAACATATTGACTATGCATGTAAAATTAAGCATGTAAAAATGATAAAACAGATAATTCTGCAGGTAAAACACATAATTCAAAACATTTAATTTCTAAGAGGGTTGTGAGTTAAAATTTTTGTTATTTTGTCCGTATTCTCAGTAATACAGGAACGTGCAAGTTTCGAAATTCCGTCCGTATCCTCGATTATACAGGAACTTCCAGGCCCTGATGACCAGATGAGAATACAAACCGAATCCTGATCAAAGTTTGATGTGCCAGAATATAGTTTTATGGTTGCATCACAGGTCTGGTGTGTCCCCCGGAACAAAGGTGGTTCCAGTTGCGCAGAACCAATTGATGTTTGCTGACACTAATTTTCTTCTTAAAACCACCTCGTCTAACGACCACCTCCTGTCAGCGACAAATTCAAAATAGGATACAGTTCGGCTAAAATCCAGGTCTAAAATTAATAACAAAGAGAATGACTTCCTGTCTAATCAGTTAAAGGTTATGGCTGTCCGTTCCCCTGATCAAGCTCATGACAGTATCTACATGTTAATTCTATGTCCACCAGGCCATTTTTAATTATAAAGACAATATTACAATTGTTTATATTAATGAAATGTTTTAGCTACAATATTAATTTTTAATTCATATGGTGTATAGGTAATCTTGCAGTTGTATGCCTCGGCCTACTTTAACTAGAATACGGGTAGTCGACAAGCGACTACGTGTATCCACCTAAATCAGAGTGGAACGGGTGAAGTGAGGCATGAATTAAGGGGCAAGGGGAAATAGAGTGAAGTGTTGCATATTAGCATGGATGTCTGCAGCCAAATTGTGTATGAAGGTTGCCCCCCTACCACAAAATCCAGAAAGCCGTCCAAGTTGTATACATATGCAAAATTTAAGGCAGATAAGTCAAACCACTACATATATGAGTGATTTTACCCGTGGCAGACAATCAGATGGACGCTGAGCAAAAATGGCTGCAGGTGACGCCACCAGTTTTGCGTATGATAAAGAGCTATGCGAGATCTATACACATGCAAAATTTTGGCCCAGTCGGTCAAACGGTTCCCGAGATATGAGCTTGGATGTCTGCAGCGTAAACGTGAATGTAGGTGGCGCCACCTGTCATAAAATCAGAAAAGCTATCCAGGATGTATACGCATGCCGAATTTCAGGTGAATTAGTCAAGTCACTGCAGAGATATGAGTGATTTTAACCCAAGGCAGACAAACAGATGGACACTATGCAAACATGGATGCAGTTGGCGCCACCATTTTTTGTGTATGTTATAAAGCTCTCCAAGGGCTACATTTGTGCAAAATAATTTACTGATCGGTCAAACGGTTCGCGAGATATGAGCTTGGATGTCTGCAGCGTAAACGTGAATGTAGGTGGCGCCACCTGTCACAAAATCAGAAAAGCTATCCAGGATGTATATGCATGCCAAATTTCAGGTGAATTAGTCAAGTCACTGCAGAGATATGAGTGATTTTAACCCAAGGCAGACGAACAGATGGACACTGTGCAAACATGGTTGTAGGTGGCGCCACCATTTTTTGTGTATGTTATAAAGCTCTCCAAGGGCTACATTTGTGCAAAAAAAATTTCCTGATCCGTCAAACGGTTCCCGAGATATGTGGGTTTATGTGTGGAAACAGACGCACAAACGGACGCAGAGCGCAGAGAAAAGGTCAGAGGTCAAAACAAAATCGGGGCGCAGCAGTTCACATGTGACCCGAACATAATCCCGGGTTTCGTAAAATTGCGCCCAGCGGTTACGGAGGAGTTCCCCGGACACCTACGCCGCGGCGGCGGCGGCGGCGGCGTGCAGCTGAAAACATAGTATCCGCAAAACTCTGTTTTGGCGGATACAATTATTATTTGTCTATATAATTAAATATGAATTTGTTTTTCGGACTTTCACATGAATTATATAAATATTTTCCCGTCAAATGTAATGACTTGTTATCTTAGTTACCAATGCGTTGACTTTCAATTCTCCTTAGTTTTACAGCTGAAATAAAAATATATATGTATTACATATCTTAACAAATATATGTATGCAAGCTAAATGAATATAAATTGCTACATTATTAATTTTAACATATTCAGTTTTAAATTAATTGGTGCAATGATAGGAATTTGTATTCTTATAATCGATTCAACTTATTCAAAAAAAAAAATTCTTTAAAGAGGCATAAATCAAATTTGCATGATGAAATTAAGTTTCTGAGTAACCTGAACTTTGATGGTATTTTTCCTTAATTCAATCAAAAGTATGAGCTGAAAGCATTATTAAGTATTCACTATTTTGTCTGCTCACATTCGAAATTTATGGTTTGGGCTGGACCAGATCCAGATCGGGTTCTATATAAATATATATATTGTGACCAGATCAAATCGGGTTTTATATATGTATAATTTGACCAGATCCAGATCGCGTTTTATACATGTATTATTTGACTAGATCCAGATCGGGTTATATATATATATATATATATATATATATATATATATATATATATAGGTAGGTATGTAGGTAGGTAATATATATATATATATATATATATATATATATATACATACATATATATATATATATATATATATATATATATATATATATATACACATATATTATTTGACCAGATCAAATCGGGTTTTATATATATATTTTATTTGACAAGATCAAATCGGGATTTATATATGTATTATTTGACCAGATCCAGATCGGGTTTTATACATGTATTATTTGACCAGATCCAGATCGGGTTATATATATATATATATATATATATATATATATATATATATATATATATATATATTATTTGACAAGATTAAATCGGGATTTATATATGTATTATTTGACCAGATCCAGATCGGGTTATATACATATATATACATATATTGTTTGACCACATCAAATCGGGTTTTATATATATATTATTTGACCAGATCAAGATCGGGTTATATATTAATATAATTTGACCAGATCTAGATCGGGTTTTACATATGTATTATTTTCTGTATCACAAAAAAAGGTAAAGAATCTTTTATTTTGGTGATCCAGATTACTTCCAACGTTTATTGGTCGCTTCCTGGGTGTTTTCATATAAATCTCTATATTAGTTTTGAGTGAAGTTGCTAACAGACAAATAAACGATAAAACGACAGAGACATGAAACCTCTCGTTCTTCTGTGCATGCTAACAGCCACGGACAGTTGGCTTGTCTAGAAAAGTATGTTTCACTATTTTTGCAAGTTAAATGGAAGTATTCATCATTCATATATACCAAGAATAATAAAAAAGTAATTGTTTCAACTAGATATTTCTTGGCACCGCAGGTGCCATAGTAATCCCCAGACAATCCCCCCCCCCCCCCCCCCCCCCATAAGGATATGGATCACAGTGACCTAATGTCAGGTTTGTTAGGAGATATTCTTATGGACCTCCTTGGTTTTTCAGTTAGAAGTTTCTAGGTCCCGCGGTTACGATTTGTGCCCTGTTAACGGACAGACAGATGACGGACAAAGATTGATCGCCATGGGTCACTGTACTCAGCTGAAGTTGACCTTGAAGTTAAAAATCTAAAATAATATCAAATTGAGATAAAGTCTGAGTGGAAGGGGTAATATAGGCCATGAATGGTTGATTTGATTGAAGATGTTGTTGCAAATAAAATATTTTGTGATCTGACCACGTTTCCTAATGTTGAAACTGAAGCATGTAGGCAGTTTGTGAATTTAAGATCTATTCAATTACCATGCTCATTGGTTGCCTTTTTGATAAGCTGTTGACAATTCAGCAGTTTAGAAATTTGTTCAGTTAGATCCTATTTTTTTATTATACCAGTTTTTATTTTCAATTTTATAATATGTGAACAGTTGCAATAAAATTCCCAGTCCCCAGATAGAAGGACATGATAATGACATGACAGTAGGGGCGTCAGGGGAGGGGTGGGGGTTGATAATGATGGGAATTACATCACCTCTGTACCTCTGTATATATTTTCTTTATTTAATAAATAATATAAAAGTTGCAATAAAACTATTGTCCCCAGTGCTCAGATCGAAGGACTCAATGGTGGTGGTGGTGGAGGGGGGCGGGGGGGGTGGTGGGGTGGGGGTTATAGTGGGAGTTACAAAACCTTTGCATATACATACAGGATATAAGATTTAATTCAACAGTGCTTACAAGAAAAAAAAGGTTACTTATAATTATTAACTATTTAAAAACAGGCAGATAGATGGAAAAACAAAGCAAATCACTTTAATTTCAATTCCACTGAGGCAGGAGAATGGGGGCATTAGATCCTCATTTTTTTATTACATCAATTTTTTTTCAAGTTTGTAATTGTTACTTATTATTTACAGTATAACATACTCGTACATATCTGAATATTTAAATTGATTCACAATTTTAAATTGCATCAGAATCTATTGCTAATTCGGTCAGGTTACATAACATTATGCACACAGATGTATTATTTTTTTTTCATAAAATATATTTTTTGAATTTGCAAAATAATACATATCTGAAAACAACACTTGATTCACAATTCTAAATTGCACCTGTACTTAATTGGCTCATAAATTATCAAATTATGCTTACTGATAGGTTTAATTATATTTTAATTATATGATTTAAATGGAAATTGAATTCTTTAAAAAAGTTACATTACCACAACATGGCATCTTCTGGAAAAATGTTTTGTACATTGTAGTGAAAATAACATTACAATTAACGAAAAACAGTTCGAACAATATCAATTATTGCAATACACAAATATACAAATGGGGGGGGGGGGGGGGGGGAGGTGACATGAGAATAATTGTACACCTGTGACAGCAGAGGTGCTCGACCAGTGTTGCATCACTAATATGGTTACCCAGGCAGGGCTGTGTTGACCAGAAGTGGGTGGCCTGGAGATGCAAAAGAATACAATAGATGCTCTAAAAAAAAGTTCAATAACTAGCCTAATTTTTTAGCTTTTTTTAATTTTAACAGATTAATTACATGTATATCTGCTGTGAAAATTAAAGCAAAGGTACTTACAGGGAATAAAAGTGCCATGGTCAAAGTTGGGCAAAATTTAAGGTACAGATTTTATATCAATGCTAATAACTTATAAAATTTACACAATTCAGATCTTATTTTGGGTATACAATTGAATTTTGATTAAATAAATTTATATTTACCTGAAAAATTCTCTAGCTTCAATACTTTTTATGTTAAGTAAGTAAATATCTTTCCTGATTTTTTTACAAAGTGCATTATATTTGGGCCCATAATTTTTATAAATAAAGTAATGCTGACTTAATTTCTGGCACGTACATAGAAATTATATAGGGAATTATTTATGGTAAATATGAAGAAAAACAGATGGGTGGTTTTGATATTAGTCAGTCCTAAAGTGTGATAAATTAATGGAAGTCAGTACTGAAGTGTGATAAATTAATGGAAAATTGAGATTACCCTTAATATTTCAAAGGAACGAAGTCGCAGTGTACCAATTTTAGGTTTGGTAGGAGATCTTGGGGACATCTAACAGTGTGCCAAATTTTGGATTTGTAGGTCTAACGGTTTCAAACGTGCCAGTCTAACAGAAGGACGGACGGATGATGGACAATGGACCACGACTATATAGCTCAGCTGACTTATAGTAAAACTTGTTATTGGTCTTATTACCAACATAACATCACGCACAGGGATGATAAAGATAAAAAAATAAAATACTAAGATACAACAGAAACTATAAAGGTTTACATTATCCTATATTAGTCTATATTTATCAGTCAAATATTTTTTTAATTGTCTTTAAAATACGTTTAAAAGAACAAAAATAATCCACTGTCCAGAGATTTAAAGACAGACTGTTCCCCAAATTAGGTACTGCCACGCCAAATCGTCTGTCACCAATTTTCAGTTTGCTCGTTGGCTTAACAAGGAGTTTATTTTTTGACCGAAGATCCCTGACTGGGATATGAACTTTTACAATTTCCTGCAATAAGAAATTAGTTATTCCACAGGAAGCCAGTGCAACTGCATTAAGAGTAGATATATGCGTTCCTACCTTTTTGTCCTTGTAATTAATCGGGCTGACATGTTTTCACTCTCTGTAACTTAATTAAAGAGGTCTGTGGTAAGTCATACAATAATGAATTTGCACAATAAAGTTTTGATGTAGCCAGTGCATGTACTAGCTGCTTAGCTGATTGACTACTGATATACTGACAGAATTAATATGAAGTTCTACACTCAAATGTTTAAAAAATATAACTCCTAAGTTGCGTACAGGATCCTCAGGTTTGATATTTTTTCCATCATGTCAATAAAGTTAATGGAAATTTCAGAATTATCCTGTTTTGAAATAAATTCATTTTTATTTGCATTAAGCTGCGAACATTCCTCAGTTCCTGGATACATCTCTCCAGTGGTTTGAGCACATCTGACGTGTCAGCTTTGGGTTGAGTGTCATCGGCACACAAATGGAATTTAACCTTGTGCTGACTCCTAGTTTTGCCGAGTGGAATGGTATAAACTGCGACCAGGAGGGGCCCGAGCACAGAGCCTTTGGTACGCTATTTACTATCTGATTCTTTCCAATTGATGTAAACGCACGGAGTCCGTCCCTGAAGATAGGATGAAAACCAGGACAATTAATTTCCTGTAATATTTGCTGTACTGTAAGAAGTTTGACCTGTCCAAGCAACTCTGGAAAAGCTATAGAAAGCTACTATTAAGGTCTGGATTAATTTTAAAATTTAAGAGCCCATAGACGCGATGCCACACAAGCCAAGCCAGGAAACGTATGAGTCCGCCAACGTTTTTCCCACACCAGCAGAGGCAGTGGCAGCATGCACCCCCACCGCCGATCCAAGCAGCGGAGACCAGCCAGGCCAATCAAGAGCCGGACCCGATCAATGAAACGACGGAGCTTCCAGTGAATGCCATTGTATCTTGCAGTTTATGCCATTTGACAACGTTAGCAAGTTTTTTCGTCATCAGCCATGTAATATTTGCACCTGAGAGTTATGAGAGTAGAAGTCCGTATGTCAAGGGTATCAAATGCTGCACTCCAGACTGGCATCACCAGTACTGCTGCAGATACAGGCACTCCCAGGCACAAAGAACATCATTCTGCACTCTCAATAAAGCTGATTCTGTAGAATGATTGGCTTTATAAGATGACTGAATTTTTCATTTTTTATACAACTAATTTTCTTTAGATGATCAGTCAGATGCCCAGCAACTACCCTATCCACTCCAAGTACTTTACTTTCACAAAGGGCAAATTTGACACTGGTCTACAGTTTTTCGAATCCTTTTTTATTCAAATCTGTTTTCTTCAACAAATGCTTTCCTGTTGCCAGCTTGAAGGAGAAAAACGATCTGTTAATTATGTAGCTAATAGTGGGAAGTAAAACATTAACAATGCTCCCCACTAGTCCATTTGTCACTGGATCCAGCTCTCACTGTTTGTTTGCAAATCCATACTGGCTTGACACAATCTCTGCTCTAGAAGTACCCGCTTCTCTGAATCACTGACAGAAAGGCTCACAGCCTTCTCTGTAACATCACTCAGACAATGTCTGTCATTGCAGTATTACCCTGAATATATCCAGCACTCCGTACCCGAATATGCCACGGCACATGACTACAGTATATTATCCGTACTATTCACACTGATCAGCGTATTAATTGTCCTGGTCTGTTTGCTAGGCTTCGCCACGGCAGAAACACAACTGTCAAGTACGTTAGAGAGATCTACGTTGGTCGCCCGCAGACTCTGAATTTCAATACACCGTGAAATCATCCCTCAGCTGATCAGTTCACAAACAACCTCGGACCCTCCTCTTGACCGACAAACTGTCAGACTACATCATCTAGCATGCTGACCTATGACATTTTGTCTTTACTTTCCGTTTCCGGGAATATATGTTATGCGGCCTGTCTTTTAATGCATACTTAAGTGGACACGCCTCCAGAGACCAAACCATGGGAAAAATCAAGTATGGAAGTGCGTAGCCTAAAACGGCAAGAACCGATTCTCATGGAATTTTAACTGTACTGAAACAAACATCAAATAAAAAACTGTTGTTCTCTGACCTTCGTTCCCACGCTTACATCGAAACATGATATTGAATATCATTATACAACAAATTATAGAAACAATCATCTCGTTATACTTTCCTTAATTGATTGTGCAATACCATTAAAAACAAGGGACCCATGGGTCACGGCGCTCAGCTGTTATATATGATAAAAAATATGATTTGGGAAAGAGGCACATGCTTGCTTTGTGTGGTAATAAACATAAGCTTTATTATGAGTTGTTGGTGTTTAGCTTATGTATGATTTTGATAGTATCTTTGGAGACAGGGAAGAGGATTGATTTCATTTATTTTATTAACAAATGGAGTGCTATTGTCACACAGATTTTGACTTGGCCATATAACTTATAAGCAGCACATATTATAAAAGAGTTTAACTATTTATTAAAATTCAAAAACAAATATTGTGCCAATATAATTTTTATTAAAAAAAATTATAAGAAAATCATATGATTTTTTAAAATAAAATATAACTGAAATGATTATTGAAATAATATTATAGAATAAATTCATGAATGCATTCATGAATACATTTTGAAAGTATCTGCACTGGTATTCAAATACTTTCATTTTTACTTGAATTCCCATTCTTATGCAATTAAATTTTTTAATGCAGTACATATTCATATTCGTATTCAAATACATTTGCAAAGCATTCGCACCATGTCTAGTATTTATTCAGTTTTAGCCAAACAAAGATGTTGAGAACGCAGAATATACAAAATTCACAAATTTAAATAATGATCATTAGTACCTGGTTTTATGGCTTTTATTTATATTAAAAAAAATAAATGTAATATATTCACTTTGGACTACTTTCACATCAATCTACACACCAGACACAGTAGGAATCTAGATTAATATTATCAACTGCATCTTTGTCTATCATTAATTTCCTTCATATGATCCCTAATGATTAGAAATGAATAATATGATTTATTTTTTTATCATTAAAATTTCACTGAAAAAATACCATAGGTGACTGCATGGTGTTATTTGGAATGGCATTGACATTGACATTCTATCCATCCATACAAGATTCTTACATCATCAGTAACTGCAAGTTAATTTTCTGTTACTCATCAACGAACAATTCCTTTTCTATTATTTTTCTTTAATTTGTTATAAAAAAACCAATACAAAATTATAAATATATTGTTTATTGTTATGTTGTTTTTCAAAACAACTACTAGATGAGTTGGGTTGGACACCTCGATTAACTGTGGCTGGGCATTAGCTGCCTGGCTGCCCCAGTGTATGCTTCGCTCAAGCATGCATAATCTGATGAAAGGTCAACATACAGGTGACTGAAGAGGGGCTGGATTAAGCCTGGGTCTGACATGGTCGTATATAAACATTAATAAAAGCTACAATATTTGGCCAATTTCTTTCAGCTTTCTAAACTACAAAGATGAAATCCTTATGTGTGCATGATATGAAAATTATATCAACAGTGCTCTCAGGAAACAAACGTGCCATGGTCAAAGTTGGGCAAAATTTAAGGTACTAATTTTATATTTATACTAATAACTTATAAAATTTGAAAAATTCAGAACTAATTTTTGGTATTCAATTGAATCTTGATTAAATAATGTTACATCCCAGACAAAAAATCTCCAGCTTCAGCAATCCTCTTGTTAAGGGAGTAAATATATTTCTTGATTTTTTAAAAAGTGCATTACATTTAGGCCAATAACTTAAAACAATTACGCAATACTGACATCATTTCTGGCATGTGCATAGCGAATGTATAGAAAAATATGTATATTATATATGATCAAAGTCAGATCAGTGGTTTTGATATTAGGCAGTCTTACAGTGTAACAATGGGTTTTTAATGGAACAAGTGACCCATGGGTCATGACGCTCAGCTGCCAAGCATGACCTGTGACATCGTGGACTGAGATTCACAATTTCCAGTCAAATTTTGAAGAACCAATTTGCCAATTTGTTGAAAATTTTCTATGACAACAGAAATATATATCACCTATGTCTGGTTAAAACACAGTGAATTGATGGTCTGAGGAAAATGCATGATTGTTAAGCTATCAGGAACTATTCCAACAGCTTGCTTGAAACCTGTCAGTCTCAAAGGAACACCACAAAGGGAAAATATAAGATCAAAATATATAGCAAAAATCAAGGAAATACATGCAAGAATTATTGAGAAACAGGTGCTTCTGTATGAATTTTTATTCAATACAAGCCAACTGTACTGCACTTTAATAAATGATGGTAATATTTATTCAGCAATATTTGACCCAATCCTTTACAAGATTACATAAATATACATCCAACTGCATTCACTTAAACTGTTCTTGAGATAATATGATCATAAGGAATTAAAAGATGGTTGCCTGGTGGCCATATTGGACTTCTGACAAGTCTGAAATCAGACAACACACATTCTCTAAATCGGACCAAACATTAAAGAAAAATTACTGAAACTGCACTGAAGAAAGAATTTCTAAGGTGGCTAACTGGCAGACATAATGGATTTCTGACAAGTATGACATTAGATATCCCACATTCTCCAATAAGAGACCAAACTTAGGGCAAATTATCCAGTAATGAATGCCCAAAATAATTCAAAAGGCATGTCCAGGCCCTCATATCAGATTTATAGATATGCAATTGTAAAAAGTGTAAGTCCAATATTTTTTATTATCACTCTGCTTTTCAATGGGGTCAGCAGGGTAGGTAAACTGCCAAACCTGAAAGAAAAGAAATGCAGAAAGCATGCTTAAGAGTCTTGAAATAAAACAAAAAGCCATCCTAAATCAAGGTACACATCTACATATTATGAGAACAAACACTTGCTTTTATATGTGGTGATATATATTAAAATATTCAGATATCTAGGAAACTAAGTTTATTGCTAGGATTCCATAAAATAAACTGCAAAATGTTCCCATCATCTTATAAATCAGTAGCTAAACCTTAATACTATACTCTCATAGTCTTAATGCCTGGCTGAAGCATTCTGACAACAGTGTTTTTGTTATGAAGTTACGAGGTACTTATCACTGAGCCTTATCACTTAATAGGCTGATACAAAAGGAAGTCATATGTCACCAGTGTCACTCACAATTACAGCCACACAGGGAGATGTACCAGCTGGAGTGGGATGGTTATATATACAAGAAAAATAGAGATGGTCTAAAAAATAAGTAATTGTGAACATCCCTGACCTATGACCTTGGCCTTTTGCCCATATATCAACTGGATTCTTTCTAAATGATGGGTAACTACTACCACTTAAATCTGGTGTAATTACTTGGCAACCTATGAGTGAATAACTTTGACCTGCAACCTTTAACCTGCTGACCAGCTGACCCCAAAATCAATAAGTTATTTATTCAAGCAAAAAGACCCATAAATATGAAGTTTGAGTCAAACTGAGTGATGCATAGATGTGGCATATGTGAAAGACTGAAGGTTTGGGTTGAACAGTTACACTTAAAATATGCTCACAAGCATTTAGAACAATTAAATATTGTGACCTTGACCTTTGACTTTTTGACCTCAACATCAATAGGCTTCTTCCCTTATTGGTAGGTAAGCCATATATGACAGATGGAAGGTACAGATTGAAAAGTTTGCCTGAAAATGACTCCACGCAAGAAGTGGGTGCTGTGAACTTGACCTTTGACCTCAAAATCAACAGGTCGTTTCACCTGTTGGCAGAGAAGCGATATCAGTGCTGGAAGGTTTGGAATGAAAAGTCTAGCTTGAAATGTGTCCACAACCTTTTCAAAGAAGTGGATCCTGTGACCCTGACCTTTGACTGTGTGACCTCAAAATCTATAGGATTCTTCTCCAACTTAGTAGGTGAGCTATATGTGAAAAATCAAAGAATTGGGATGAAAGGGTTGGCTTAAAATGTATCCACAGGCTTTTCAAAGAAGAGGCTCCTGTGACCTTGACCTTTGACCTTTTGACCTCAAAAAAATTATGGTTCTTCCCATGTTAGTAGGTGAGCTGTATGTGAAAGATGGAAGGTTTGGGATGAAACTTTTGTCTCACAGAGTTATTTCTGGGGGGTGCAAACACACCCCATAACTTCGAGAATATAGGTCGCAGTGACCTAATTACAGGTTTGCAAGGAGATCTTTTTATAACCTCTAAGACTGCATAGGGTTCATGGCCCTAGCCCCCACGGTTACGATTTGTGCCCTGCTAACGGACGGACGGCCGGCCGGCCGGCCGGCCGGACGGACAGACGGAAGGACGACGGACAAAGACCCATTGCTATAGCCCAGCATGACTGAAAGTCAGCTGAGCTAAAAATGAAGTTTTTCATTAATATTTCGAAGGAATTAAGTCCTAGTGATAAAATTCTTGGCATGGTATGGGATTTTGGAGACATATAACTGTATGCTAAATTTAAGGAACTTAGAGCTGAAGCTGGGTAGCTGAGCTCTAGCAAACTGCATAACACTAGCTTGATGTAAACTTGATGTGACATGGTGCTTGAAAACTTGAATAAAATCTACAGTTTTTCATCAACTGGTTTCAAATTTTTGGTGTTAACAGACAAAATGCAAACAAAAACATGCTGTGAAAATTAAATCCACAGTACTTACAGTAAAAAACGTGCCATGGTCAAACTTGGGCAAAATTTAAGGTACCAATGTTATTTGGAATGGCATTGACATTGACATTCTATCCATCCATACAAGATTCTTATATCATCAGTAACTGCAAGTTAATTTTCTGTTACTCATCAACGAACAATTCCTTTTCTATTATTTTTCTTTAACTTGTTATAAACACGGGACCCATGGGTCACGGCGCTCAGCTGATCATGATTGGACTATAAATGTATCACCATTGTTATACTACATTGAGTAGAAAAAGCTTATGAATATCATGGTCATGTTGGGCTTTTATAAAGGAATATAATGTAATATGTGAGTAAATGATATATGAAATAATCTGACTGATGGATTAATATGGAGTAAAATATAGTGGTTTGTTTTTTATTTATTTGGGAGGGGTCAAAAAAACAATTTATTTGAGCAAATATGAATGCAATGACAGTATACTAAGCAGTGGTATAATGATGATAAGGCTATTTGTTGAAGGATCTATAGTGTATGGAAAACTGCAAGATTTCAATTTGACAGATACAAGGTTATGATTAACTATGCTGATGAGGGGATTTATGAATTTGTGACTGTATGACATGATTTCTTGACAAGATCGGTCTTGACAAGGTACATTATTTTGATGACCCTCACGTCTACATATTACACAATATTGACATAATTTCTGGCATGTACATAGGTACCTATGGACAAGTGGTCAACAGTACTGAACCACCTAGAAGGTTAAAATATTAAAAATATGATGAAATGTAGATAAAGTTTGAGAGGAAGAGGTAATTTGGGCCATGGTTGGTTTATATGATTGAAGAAAATGTTGCAAATAATATTTGAGATCTGACCATGCCTTTCCATTGGTTACATTTTTGATAAGCTGTTGACAGTTCAACAGTTTACACATTTGTCTGATGAGAACTAATTTATTTGGTAAACCTTTTTTATCAATTTTATGATATGTATACAGTTTCCATAATGTCCCCACTCCAAAGGTGCAATGACTTGATGGGGGGAGGGGTGTTGTGTTATGATCAGAGTTACAACGCCTCTGTCTCTCTGTAGATATTTTCTATAATTATTAAATGTTATGCTATAGCCATAGAACTATTGTTCACAGTGCCAAGGAGCAAAGCCTCAGTGGGATGAAGAAGGGGATGGTGAGAGTTACAACACCCTTGCATATACATACAGGATATGAAATTTAATTCAACAGTGCTAAAAAAAAAAAAATTATTCATGAACATTAAATATTTAAAACAGGCAGAAAGATGGAGAAACAAAGCAAATAATTTTTCCCCCATTCTACTGAGCCAATAAAAAATTAACAATATTTGCATTTATTCCTTTTTTTCATTACATAATTTTTATCCAGGTTTACGAATGTCACTATAAATTTACAGTTTAACATACATGTGATTGTGTATATTTCAGTTGATTCACATTTCTAAATTACATCAACATTTATAGCTAATGTATCTAGTTTATAGTACCTGTCAAACAAAATGGGATGGAGGGAGGAAGGGAGGCAATAAGGGAGAGAGAGAGAGAGAGAGAGAAAGAGAGGCTCTCTGGTAATTACTGCCTGACCCATCCTGACCCAGAAACTCACAGTGGCAGTAGGTCAGACCTGAAGGTGTTATGTAACTGCCCAGTACACTGCAATTATACAGACCTGATGTAAACAATGAAGACTTGGTACCTGGAAACTTGAATAAAATCTACAGTTTTTGATCAATTAGTTTCAAATTTCAGATTTTAACAGATGAAATGCTAATGTGTACATGCTGTAAAAATTAAATCCACAGCACTTACAGGAAAAATTTAAATAATTATATCTTTTAAAAATGGTATCAGGAAAGAAAAGTATTCTCAACTATGAAACTAATACATGTGTTAAAATTAATCCAAGGATCAAAACACCCAATATATTATACCAGGAGCAAACTGGAGTTGGGAATGTTTAATTTTATGAACTGAAATAAAGGATCAGCAATAAAAATTTTGATTATTTAGCCAGTATCATGTAACAACTGATACAACCATGAGTTATAAGTCAAACAAATTAAAATCTTTAATGAGCACTCTGATGAACATCCACACTTTCATAGCAATACATCACTTTGTGGACACAATTAAATGTGCACTTTAATCATTGTAACCCTGGTGGTACAATACAAAATCTAAAATGTAGCACAGCCAAAAATAAAATAAAATACAGAAAATTATAACATTCATCTAGTTTATGCACCAGCTAGGGGGTGGGGGGGGGGGGGGAGTGCAGGGCAGAGGGGAAGCCTGCTTGTAGTGGCCAAGCTTAGCCAAGGCAAGCTGCCTGGGGTGGGTTACACAGTGCAAGTGAAGACTGTATTACTAGGTGGGCCAGATGTAAACAACACTTGACATGGTGTATGAAAACTTGAATAAAAGCTACTCTTTTCAAACAATTCCTTTGAAATTTCAGATTTTGAAAGATTAAATCCTTATGTGTATATGCTGTGAAAATTAAATCAACAGTGGTTACAGGGAAAAAAAAAGGTGCCATTGCCAATGTTGGACAAAATTTAAGGTACTGATTTTTTATTTATGCTAATAACTTGAAAAATTTGCAAAATTCAGATCTAATTTTGGGTAAACAATTGAATCTTGATAAAATAAAGTTATATTTCTGAAAAAAAGTCTCCAGCTTCAGCAATTCTCATGTTAAGTGAGCAAATATATTTCCTGATTTTTAAGAAACTGCATTATATTTGGGCCCATAACTTCAAAATTATACCCAATACTAACCTAATTTTTGGTATGTGCACAGAAAATGTATGGAAAAACATGAATACTAAAAATGATCAAAAACAGATCGATGGTTTTGATATAAGGCAGCTTTGAAGTGTAACAATGGCTTTTTTATGGAAAACGGAGGTTTTTCCTTAATATCTCATAGAAACAAAGTCCTAATGACCCAATTTTCAGTAGGTAGGAGATTTTGGGGACATCTATTGGTATGCAGAATTTTGGATTTGTAGGTCCAACGGTTTTAAAACGTGCCCTGTTAACGGACGGCAGACGACGGACAAAGGACCAGGACTATAGCTAAGATGACTTATAGTCAGCTGAGCTAAAAAACCAATACAAAATTATTAATTTATTTTTTTTTGTTATGTTTTTTTTTCAAAACAACTACTAGATGAGTTGGGTTGGACACCTCAATCAACTGTGGCTGGGCATTAGCAGCCTGGCTGCCCCAGTGTATGCTTCGCTCAAGCATGCATAATCTGATGAAAGGTCAACAAGGTCAACATACAGGTGACTGAAGAGGGGCTGGATTAAGCCTGGGTCTGACATGGTCTTATATAAACATTAATAAAAGCTACAATATTTGGCCAATTTCTTTCAGCTTTCTAAACTACAAAGATGAAATCCTTATGTGTGCATGATATGAAAATTATATCAACAGTGCTCTCAGGAAACAAACGTGCCATGGTCAAAGTTGGGCAAAATTTAAGGTACTAATTTTATATTTATACTAACAACTTATAAAATTTGAAAAATTCAGAACTAATTTTTGGTATTCAATTGAATCTTGATTAAATAATGTTACATCCCTGACAAAAAATCTCTAGCTTCAGCAATCCTCTTGTTAAGGGAGTAAATATATTTCTTGATTTTTTAAAAAGTGCATTACATTTAGGCCAATAACTTAAAACAATTACGCAATACTGACATCATTTCTGGCATGTGCATAGCGAATGTATAGAAAAATATGTATATTATATATGATCAAAGTCAGATCAGTGGTTTTGATATTAGGCAGTCTTACAGTGTAACAATGGGTTTTTAATGGAAAAATGAAGTTTTTCATTAATATTTCGAAGGAATTAAGTCCTAATGATAAAATTCTTGGCATGGTAGGGGATTTTTGAGACATATAACTGTATGCTAAATTTAAGGAACTTAGAGCTGAAGCTGGGTAGCTGAGCTCTAGCAAACTGCATAACACTAGCTTGATGTAAACTTGATGTGACATGGTGCTTGAAAACTTGAATAAAAATCTACAGTTTTTCATCAACTGGTTTCAAATTTTTGGTGTTAACAGACAAAATGCAAACAAAAACATGCTGTGAAAATTAAATCCACAGTACTTACAGGAAAAAAACGTGCCATGGTCAAACTTTGGCAAAATTTAAGGTACCAATTATATATTTTTGCCAATATTTAAAAAAATTTAACAGATTTTGATCTAATTTTTGGTATACAATTAAATTTTGATCAATTAAAGTTGTATAACTGAAAAAAAAGTCTCAACCTTTAACACTTTTGGTCTTAAGTGACCAAATATCTTTCCTGATTTTGTTACAAAGTCCATTATGTTTGGGCCCATTACTTTTTTAAATTAAATAATACTAACTTAATTTCTGGCATGTACATAGGAACTATATAGAGGAATATTTATGGTAAATATGAAGAAAACCAGATGAGTGGTTTTGATATTAGGCAGTCCTGAAGTGTGAAAATAGATTTCTAATAAAAAATTGAGGTTTTTCCTTAATATCTCGAAGGAACGAAGTTCTTTTGACCTAATTTTCGGCATGGTAAAAGATTTTTTTGGACATCTAACTGTATGGCAAATTTCAGATTCGTAGGTCCAATGGTGTCGAAACGTGCCAGTCTTACAGACGGACATCCGGACAGACGGACGGACGGAAGGACAGACAGACGGACGGACGACGGACAATGGACCACGACTATAGCTCAGATGACTTATAGTCAGCTGAGCTAAAAATAAATAAGTCACGGTTCTCTGGTGACACATAGCTTCAAACAAATGCCTATTGGCCATGCTTCCACAACAGTACAATGAAAATTATTAAGTTCCTTTGGAGATTTTGTATTGTGAAAACTAATACAGATGTCTAGTGTCTGTCGTTTTGTACAGGCTCTTGCTGACTGGCCATGATTTTAGACAATAAGTGATTGTGATGCACGCGAATCATTTACCGGGGGGGGGGGGGGGGGGGGGAGGAACTGTTCTCAGCAAATCAGTTTTATTTTGGAGAAGTTGTACGGAGAAACGTGAAACATAAGGGAAACAGGGGTGAATCTGGATCCAGTTGGATCAAAATCTGTATAAGTTCAGCAAATCTGTACCAAAATGTTTCTTGTTTCGACAAGGTCCATCATTAAAACAAGGCCTACAGGCCTAATGCGAACCTGTGCAAAGTTTGGGAGTCAAATGGAGGTTTATTTTTAAAATTTATTACTGATCCTCTTGAGTCCTGCATATCTAACTTAGTCATTATGATTTCAGCAAAATGGACGTTTTGGACCTGCAAGTTTCCGACTAGGACATTTTAAAGCTAGAATATGAGTAGTCGACAAGCGACTATGTGTTTCCGCAGAAATCAGAGTGTGACAGGTGAAGTGAGGCATGTATTAAGTGGCAAGGGGAATAGAGTGAGGTGTGTTGTATATTAGCATGGATGTCTGCAGTGTAAACGTGAATGTAGGTGGTGCCACCTGTCATAAAATCGAGAAAATTGTCCAGGATGTATAAACCTGCAAATTTTCAGGTGAACAAGTCAAACCACTGCTGACATATGAGTGATTTTATCCCAAGGCAGATGAACAGATGGACGCTGTGCATAAGTGGTTGCAGGTGGCGCAACCAGTTTTGCCTATGATGAAGAGCTATGTGAGATCTATACACAAGCAAAATTTTGGCCCAATAAGTCAAACGGTTCCCGAGATATGAGCTTGGATGTCTGACGAGGAAACCTTAATGTAGGTGGTGCCACCTGTCATAAAATCAAGAAAGCTGTCCAGGATGTATAAACCTGCAAAATTTCAGGTGGATAAGTCAAACCACTGCTGAGATGTGAGTGATTTTATTCCAAGGCAGATGAACAGATGGACGCTGTGCTAAAATGGTTAGAGGTGGCGCCACCATTTTTAGTGTAGGTTATAAAGCTATCAAAGGGCTACGTTTGTGCAAAATTTATTAGCCTGGTCGGTCAAACGGTTCCCGAGATATGTGGGTTTATGTGTGGAAACAGACACACAAATGGACGCCGGGCAGCGAGGAAAGGTCAGAGGTCAACCAAAAATGAGGGCGCAGCAGTTCACATGTGACCTGATGATAAACCCGATTCGCTTAAAATGCAAATCAATTTTTTCAAACAGCTGAAAGATATAGTTCCAATAATCTGGGAATTCTGCATTTAGACATTGTGTCTAGACGCTGTGTCTAGACGTCTAGACACATTGTCTAGACACCCGCCAGAGCCAGGTTAGTTGCCATGGTGATGTCTGGACCCCACCTGTTTGAACTGAGTGACCTCTTCACTTGGCTGCTGAAACTCAGCATGTTGTCAAATCTGTTTTAAACACAGAAAGCCTTTTTCAATTGGCTACAATGCTTTTTTAAAGTTATATTTACCCAATCTATTCTTATAAAACTGGCAGAACCCTACCACAGAATAATTCTTGTAAAGTTTAAACCAATCACCTTAACAGTTTCATCATAAATCAGTGTATAAGCTAGAAGAGTTTAAAATTACATTTTGCTTGTAAAAAACACATCAATGTAGGTGGCGCCACCAATACCTCAATTTCAGATATGACATATATGACAAACATTGGTATAAAATTAGGTGATTATAGCTCTAGCCGTTTCTGAGATTTTAATTTTAGTGTGCTTTTTTGGACAGATGACTAAGTTCAACCTTCTGTAACTCTGCTAAAAATCTCCGAACTGGAACCATTCGAACAAATTTGAGAAAGATTGTTCCAGGGATCATTTCTGTGAAATATTGGACAATTTGGCTGGACAGTTTCGGAGGAGAAGATTTTTTAAAGCTTTTTTAGCTTTTTCCCTATAAAATCTAAGAAAATGCGGTTAAAAAAAAATACACAAAATCCGATAGAGTTTTTCAGATGACTGATTATTTGCAAAAAATTAGGTGATGTTAGCTACTGCCGTTTTTGAGTTGCTATGGTTAACGTACAGACGCCGCACGACGCCGCACCATCACATATGCTCACAGGTTCGCTAAAAACATTAAACGGAATTCTATCAGAATATTTGGCCCCAACATGTTGCCAACCACATAACTCTTGCCACCTTCTAGAAAATATAATTGATTACAATTTCAATTTACTTGTAAAAACGGTAATTACAGTTACTTTAAATGCAATTACTTTTGGACCCTAAATTGCTTCTAGTTAATACAGAAATAACAGGGTTTGGTTTTAGGATGCCCAAAACCTGTTTTTTGCAGGGCAGACCCCAAAACTGCCTTAAACAGCCTAAAACCGTACTGACTCTCACCTATGACTTGCACTTTAACTGTTTTATTGTTACACAGCTAAAAGCACTAAAGAAATATGTTCAACAAATTAAAAGTGAGGGAAAACTTTATATTCAAACTAAAACAAGGCCTACAGACCTAATGCGAACCTGTGCAGTTTGGGAGTATGAATGGAGGTTTATTTTTTAAATTTAATATTGATCCTCTTAAGTCCTGCATATCTACCTTTGTCATTATGATTTCAGCAAAATGGACGTTTCGGACCTGCAAGTTTCAGACTAGGATATTTTAAAACTAGAATATGGGTAGTCGACAAGCGACTATGTGTATCCGCAGAAATCAGAGTGGGACAGGTGAAGTGAGGCATGGATTAATTGGCAAGGGGAATAGAGTGAGATGTGTTGCATATTAGCATGAATGTCTTCAGCGTAAACGTGAATGTAGGTGGTGCTACCTGTCATAAAATCAAGAAAATTGTCAAGGATGTATAAACCTGCAAAATTTCTGGTTGAAAAGTCAAACCATTGCTGAGATATGAGTGATTTTATCCCAAGGCAGATGAACAGATGGACGCTGTGCATAAGTGGTTGCAGGTGGCGCCACCAGTTTGCCTATGATGAAAAGCTATGTGAGATCTATAAACTAGCAAAATTTTGGCCCAATTGGTCAAACTGTTACAGAGATATGAGCTTGGCTGTCTGCAGAGTAAATGTGAATGTAGGTGGCGCCACCTGTCATAAAATAGAGAAAGCTGTTCAGGATGTATAAACCTGCAAAATTTCAGGTGGATAAGTCAAACCACTTCTGAGATATGAGTGATTTTATCCCAAGGCAGATGAACAGATGGACGCTGTGCATAAGTGGTTGCAGGTGGCGCCACCAGTTTTGCCTATGATGAAGAGCTATGTTAGATCTATACACATGCAAAATTTTGGTCAACTGTTCCCGAGATATGAGTGAGATTATCCCAAGGCAGATGAACAGATGGACGCTGTGCAAAAATGGTTGCAGGTGGCGCCACCATTTTTAATGTATGTTATAAAGCTATCAAAGGGCTACATTTGTGTAAAATTTTTAGCCTGATCGGTCAAACGGTTCCTGAGATATGTGGGTTTATGTGTGGAAACAGATGCACGAATGGACGCTGGGCAGAGAGGAAAAGTCAGAGGTCAATCAAAAATGAGGGCGCAGCAGTTCACATGTGACCGATCAAAACTGCGAATTTTAACAAGGCCTACAGGCCTAATGCGAACCTGTGCATATGGATATACACCAGGTATAACGCTTCAGTGCTGAACCACTACTTTTCATATATATGAACAATGCAAGTACTAAACATTTTGAACAAGAAACAATACACAAACATCACTGCTGAAATTCTGGCATGGGTGCAAACAACACAAAAATTATTGTAGGTGGCACCATCAGTCTTGTATACAACAAAGCTATTTGACATGTACACATATGCCCAATTTCAGGCTGATATATCAAATTCTTCTGTAGAATTAAGCAGGCAAATACACTTTGCAAAAGTCACTGTAGATGGCGACACCTGTCTTGTGAACGAGAAAGCCATAAAAACACAGACAGGTCAGAATATCAGGCCAATACATCAAACTTACCTCGAGTCTGATGTACGGGGCTGACCAGGCTTAGGTGAGAAAGGCTGTTGCCCCGTGTACTGTGACAAATTACTGGCTCAGGCTACTGCACTGAGTGAACCCTTGACCTGCACCTGGCTAGACTGAGTGAATTTTTGACCTGTACCTGGCTGCACTAAGTGAACTCTTGACCTGTTGCATAATCTGAAACAGTTGGCAGTCTGCCAAAGCTATAAATAAATCCAGGCTGACCTTTTGCCTATTGCCAAATCTGAAATAGTAGCCACACAATTGCATAAGCTCACAGATTGGCTCCATATGCAGCCCTGAGGGGCATGACACCCATGAGGTGATCACATGATACTCATGAGTTGATCACATGCTACCCATGAGATGATCACATGCTGCCCATGAGGTGATCACATACCTTGTGCTTGGCTGCACTGACTGAACTGTTGACCTATATTTGGCTGCACTGAATGAACTCTTGATCTGTTGCCAAATCTGAAACAGTTGGCAATTTCTCAACCTATTCAAGAAACGTACACAATCTTGGCCTGTTATGTAACTCTGCTAAAATTTATTCAACACAAACCATTTGAACAAACTTGAGAGGGCTCGCCTCTGGGATCATTTCTGTAAAATTTGGACAATTTGGCTGGACTGTTTACAAGATGAAGACTTTTAGAAGTTTTTTTTCAGCTTTTTCCTTGTAAAATCTAAGTAAATGCAGATAGCAAAAATAAGATGAATCCATCAACATTTGATATGTGACAGATAATTGCATAACATTTGGGGATGGTAGCTCCTGCTATTCCTGAGAAATTATGAGTTAGTGTACAGATGATATGTAATATCATAAATCTACATTTTTTAAAAGCTTTTAAAAACATTCTTGTCAATATTTTCCATAGATAACCTGAAATCTAAATGTCTAGAGGCATGATGTAATGGATGCTGATAAACTGGTGCTAGGCTAGATGTATCTGCTTCACACAGCTAACATATTTTGTAAAATGACTCAATTCAATCTTTATAATTCAGCCAAATTCATTTTTTGGAACCATAAAAGACAATTATTATAAGAATGATTCAGGGAATTATTCTTGCAAAATATTAAACAAACTGGCCTCAGTATCATCATCAGTCGAAAAACGTTTTGTAGGTTTATAACTCATATGGGAAAATACAACAAAATGGCAAAGTTCAGCTTCCCATAACTCAGCCAAAAAACATTGAATCAAAACCATTTGAACAAACTTGAATTATCAACATCTAAGGAAAATTAATATGTGAGATTTAAGAATTTGGCCCAGTGGTTTTTGAGAAGAAGATTTTTGTAGCCACTTAGCTAACATGGGCTGTTACGGCATATGACTAAATTCAGCTTCCCATAACTCAGCCAAAAGTCACTGAACTCAGACCATTTGAAAAAACTTGAATTATCAACATCTCAGGATAATTAATGTGTGAGATTTAAGAATTTGGCCCAGTGGTTGTTGAGAAGAAGATTTTTGTAGCCACTTAGCTAAAATTGGCTGTTATGGCATATGACTAAATTCAGCTCCCCATAACTCAGCCAAAAGTCACTAAACTGAGACCATTTGAACAAACTTGAATTATCAACATCTAAGGATAAATAATGTGTGAGATTTAAGAATTTGGCCCAGTGGTTTTTGAGAAGAAGATTTTTGTAGCCACTTAGCTAAAATGGGCTGTTATGGCATATGACTAAATTCAGCTTCCCATAACTTAGCCAAAAGTCACTGAACTGAGACCATTTGAATAAACTTCAGAAAGCACTACCCTAGGATCATTTCTGTGCGATATTAAACAATTTGGCCATTTCGTTTGAGAGAAGAATTTATTTGTAGCTGTCAGTGTGATACGGGCACTGATGATCCCGTACAAAAAAGGCCGATGCAGGTGGCGCCACCAATACCTCAATTTTAGGTATGACTCATGTGACCAACATTGGCATAAAATTTGGTGATGTCAGCTCCAGCCGTTTCTGATATTTAAATTTTAATATGCTTTTTTGCACAGTTAACAAAGTTCAACCTCCTGTAACTCAGCCAAAATTCTCTGAACTGGAACCATTCGAACAAACTTGAGTAAGATTGTTCCAGGGATCATTTCTGTGAAATATTGGACAATTTGGCTGGACAGTTTCAGAGAAGAAGATTTTTAAAGTTTTTTTAGCTTTTTCCCTATAAAATCTAAGAAAATGCAGTTAGAAAAAAAATAAACTAGATGTGTCGGAACGACACGAATGCCCCCGCCTGGGGCAAATTAGAAACATATGTAAAATTTTGAAAAATTTTTTAAATTCAGGAGAAGTCGTATGGTCAAAAGTAGGTCAACAAGGGCAAAATGCAAACTCGATCTGTAACGGGTCATTATCAAGCAACACACCAAAAATCATGCCAGTATATGCAGGCATTGTGAAAAAAAGTCCATACATGTGCATTTTCCATAAGAATTTCTGTCTTTCATGAAATTTTCTATGTTTAGGAACCGTAAAACAATCAAAAGTAGGTCAACCGGGATGAAACGCGAACTCGATCTGTAACTGTCATTATCTGCCCACACATAAAAAATCAGGGTGGTATCTGCAGGCACTGAGGAAAAAAATCAGTACATATGCATTTGTTATGAAAATTTCTATTTTTCATGAAACTTTCTATGTTCAGGAGCAGTCAAATGGTCAAAAGTAGGTCAACTGGGACAAAACAAGAACTCGATCTGTAACTGGTCATTATCTGCCTACACACCAAAAATCAGGCCCGTATCTGCAGGCACTGCGAAAAAAGTCCATACATGTGCACTTTTTTTTATGAAATTTCTATGTTAGAGCACCGTCAAATGGTAAAAAGTAGGTCAAATGGGACAAAACGTGAACTCCATCTGTAACTGGTCATTATCTGCCCACACACCAAAAATTAGGCCAATATCTGCAGGTATTGCGAAGAAAAGTCTGTACAAGTGTATTTGTCATGAAAATTTATATTTTACATGAAATTTTCTATGTTCAGGAGCCGTAAAACAATCAAAAGTAGGTCAACTGGGACGAAATGCGAACTTGATCTGTAACTGGTCAATATCTGCCCACACACCAAAAATCAGGCCAATATCTGCAGGCATTGGGAAAAAAAAGTCCGTACATGTGTATATGTCATGAAAATTTCTATTTTTCATGAAATTTTCTAAGTTTAGGAGCCGTAAAACAGTCAAAAGTAGGTCAACCGGGATGAAACGCGAACTCGATCTGTAACTGGTCTATATCTGCCCACACACCAAAAATCAGGCCAATATCTGCAGGCATTGCGAAAAAAAGTCCGTACATGTGTATCTGTCATGAATATTTCTATTTTTCATGAAATTTTCTATGTTCAGGAGCCGTATAACGGCCAAAAGTAGGTCAACCGGGACGAAACGCGAACTCGATCTGTAACTGGTCATTATCTGCCCACACACAAAAAATCAGGCCAATATCTGCAGGCATTGCGAAAAAAAGTCCGTACATGTGTATTTGTCATGAAAATTTCTATTTTTCATGAAATTTTCTAAGTTTAGGAGCCGTAAAACAGTCAAAAGTAGGTCAACTGGGACGAAACGCGAACTCGATCTGTAACTGGTCATTATCTGCCCACACACCAAAAATCAGGCCAATATCTGCAGGCATTGCGAAAAAAAGTCCGTACATGTGTATTTGTCATGAAATTTCTATTTTTCATGAAATTTTCTAAGTTTAGGAGCGGTAAAACGGTCAAAAGTAGGTCAACCGGGACAAAACGCGAACTCGATCTGTAACTGGTCTATATCTGCCCACACATCAAAAATCAGGCCGATATCTGCAGGCATTGCTAAAAAAATCCGTACAACTGTTTGATTTCGGAAGGACGGAATGACGGACATGGGTAAAACTATATGCCCCGGCCACTTTGTGGCGGGGGCATAACAAAATCCGATACAGTTTTTTGGATGACTGAATATTTGCGAAAAATTTGGTGATGCTAGCTCCTGCCGTTTTTGAGATACCTATGGTTAACGTACAGACGACGCACGACACACAACGGAGGATGCAGCACCATCGCATAAGCTCACAGGTTCGCTAAAAACTAAACCATGATACAAAAGTACCACAACAAATGAAAACTGCCTTTAACAGCCTATAACCGTACTGACCCTCACCTATGACTTGCATTTTAACTGTTTTATTGTTACACAGCTAAATGCACTAAAGAAATACTCTGACTGTATGATTAGATTGTGAAAATGGAACTCTCATGAAACATTTTAATTAGTATAAAACTGAGAAATGCAAAAATATATTGCAGTGAATAAGTTACCAACCACAGAATATTCATAATAACTTTTGGGCCATGTTCAACCTAAAGGCTTGAGAAACTCACATGTCATGGTCAGGGGCTCTAACTGCATCACTCAGTAAAAAGTTTGAGTCAAGAACAGTTTTCAGAGCAATGACTTTGATTGTATTTTCTTAGTCATGTATGAAAGTTCACATGAACATCTACTAGGACACAGTATAAGAACTTATGACCATTGGGTCCAGGGGCGGATCCAGGATTTAGGAAAAGGGGGGGGGGGGGGTCCAACCCAGGAGGACTTATGAAAATCCTAAAACAAGTGACCCAGGGGTCATGACGCTCAGCTGACCAGGAAGACATTGACAAAAGTAATTTTATCATCTGAATGTCAAATTTGAATGAAATACTTTTTCTAAACTTGACCTTTTGTATAAAATCATCCAATATTCATTGGGGTACTATGGAGCTCTGTAGCATGAAGGATATGGATAACAGACACCTATTTTCAAGGTTTACAAGATGACTTTTCAGGGGTCTCCCAGCATGTCAAAAAATAAAATTCTAGGTCCAGTTATTATGATTTGTGCCCTGTTAACAGATGACCAAATGTTTATTCTGGGGGGTATTTCAAAGCCGCATAGGATGAAGGATATGGATAACAGAGATGTAATTTCAGGTGCACAAGGAGACTTTTCAGGGGCCTCCCAGCATATCAAGAAAGGAGATTCTAGGTCAAGTCATTATAATTTGTGCTCTGTTAACAGATGACCAAATCTTTACTCTGGGGAGTACTTCGGAGCCCCAGAGCATGAAGGATATGGGTAACAGAGATCTAATTTCAGGTTTCCAAGATGTTTCATGGACCTCCCTTCATGTTAAGAAAGAAGATTCTAGGTCAAGTCATTATGATTTGTGCTCTGTTAACAGATGACCAAATCTTTACTCTGGGGAGTACTTCGGAGCCCCAGAGCATGAAGGATATGGGTAACAGAGATCTAATTTCAGGTTTCCAAGATGTTTCATGGACCTCCCTTCATGTTAAGAAAGAAGATTCTAGGTCAAGTCATTATGATTTGTGCTCTGTTAACAGATGACCAAATCTTTACTCTGGGGAGTACTTCGGAGCCCCAGAGCATGAAGGATATGGGTAACAGAGATCTAATTTCAGGTTTCCAAGATGTTTCATGGACCTCCCTTCATGTTAAGAAAGAAGATTCTAGGTCAAGTCATTATGATTTGTGCTCTGTTAACAGATGACCAAATCTTTACTCTGGGGAGTACTTCGGAGCCCCAGAGCATGAAGGATATGGGTAACAGAGATCTAATTTCAGGTTTCCAAGATGTTTCATGGACCTCCCTTCATGTTAAGAAAGAAGATTCTAGGTCAAGTCATTATGATTTGTGCTCTGTTAACAGATGACCAAATCTTTACTCTGGGGAGTACTTCGGAGCCCCAGAGCATGAAGGATATGGGTAACAGAGATCTAATTTCAGGTTTCCAAGATGTTTCATGGACCTCCCTGCATGTTAAGAAAGAAGATTCTAGGTCAAGTCATTATGATTTGTGCTCTGTTAACAGATGACCAAATCTTTACTCTGGGGAGTACTTCGGAGCCCCAGAGCATGAAGGATATGGGTAACAGAGATCTAATTTCAGGTTTCCAAGATGTTTCATGGACCTCCCTGCATGTTAAGAAAGAAGATTCTAGGTCAAGTCATTATGACTTGTGCTCTGTTAACAGATGACCAAATCTTTACTCTGGGGAGTACTTCGGAGCCCCAGAGCATGAAGGATATGGGTAACAGAGATCTAATTTCAGGTTTCCAAGATGTTTCATGGACCTCCCTGCATGTTAAGAAAGAAGATTCTAGGTCAAGTCATTATGATTTGTGCTCTGTTAACAGATGACCAAATCTTTACTCTGGGGAGTACTTCGGAGCCCCAGAGCATGAAGGATATGGGTAACAGAGATCTAATTTCAGGTTTCCAAGATGTTTCATGGACCTCCCTTCATGTTAAGAAAGAAGATTCTAGGTCAAGTCATTATGATTTGTGCTCTGTTAACAGATGACCAAATCTTTACTCTGGGGAGTACTTCGGAGCCCCAGAGCATGAAGGATATGGGTAACAGAGATCTAATTTCAGGTTTCCAAGATGTTTCATGGACCTCCCTGCATGTTAAGAAAGAAGATTCTAGGTCAAGTCATTATGATTTGTGCTCTGTTAACAGATGACCAAATCTTTACTCTGGGGAGTACTTCGGAGCCCCAGAGCATGAAGGATATGGGTAACAGAGATCTAATTTCAGGTTTCCAAGATGTTTCATGGACCTCCCTGCATGTTAAGAAAGAAGATTCTAGGTCAAGTCATTATGATTTGTGCTCTGTTAACAGATGACCAAATCTTTACTCTGGGGAGTACTTCGGAGCCCCAGAGCATGAAGGATATGGGTAACAGAGATCTAATTTCAGGTTTCCAAGATGTTTCATGGACCTCCCTTCATGTTAAGAAAGAAGATTCTAGGTCAAGTCATTATGATTTGTGCTCTGTTAACAGATGACCAAATCTTTACTCTGGTGAGTACTTCGGAGCCCCAGAGCATGAAGGATATGGGTAACAGAGATCTAATTTCAGGTTTCCAAGATGTTTCATGGACCTCCCTGCATGTTAAGAAAGAAGATTCTAGGTCAAGTCATTATGATTTGTGCTCTGTTAACAGATGACCAAATCTTTACTCTGGGGAGTACTTCGGAGCCCCAGAGCATGAAGGATATGGGTAACAGAGATCTAATTTCAGGTTTCCAAGATGTTTCATGGACCTCCCTGCATGTTAAGAAAGAAGATTCTAGGTCAAGTCATTATGATTTGTGCTCTGTTAACAGATGACCAAATCTTTACTCTGGGGAGTACTTCGGAGCCCCAGAGCATGAAGGATATGGGTAACAGAGATCTAATTTCAGGTTTCCAAGATGTTTCATGGACCTCCCTTCATGTTAAGAAAGAAGATTCTAGGTCAAGTCATTATGATTTGTGCTCTGTTAACAGATGACCAAATCTTTACTCTGGGGAGTACTTCGGAGCCCCAGAGCATGAAGGATATGGGTAACAGAGATCTAATTTCAGGTTTCCAAGATGTTTCATGGACCTCCCTGCATGTTAAGAAAGAAGATTCTAGGTCAAGTCATTATGATTTGTGCTCTGTTAACAGATGACCAAATCTTTACTCTGGGGAGTACTTCGGAGCCCCAGAGCATGAAGGATATGGGTAACAGAGATCTAATTTCAGGTTTCCAAGATGTTTCATGGACCTCCCTTCATGTTAAGAAAGAAGATTCTAGGTCAAGTCATTATGATTTGTGCTCTGTTAACAGATGACCAAATCTTTACTCTGGGGAGTACTTCGGAGCCCCAGAGCATGAAGGATATGGGTAACAGAGATCTAATTTCAGGTTTCCAAGATGTTTCATGGACCTCCCTTCATGTTAAGAAAGAAGATTCTAGGTCAAGTCATTATGATTTGTGCTCTGTTAACAGATGACCAAATGTCTAAAGGTCTCAAAAATCAAGAAAAAAATTCTTAAAAAATCAAAATACAGGTGGCACCACCAGTCTACAGAAACTGATGAAACAAGCCATTATCAATACAAATGTAGACAATCATGGTGATCAATGCATTAGTTATTGTATCAATTTTTGCATTATTCTGGGAGGAACTTCCGAGCCTCATAGCTGAAAGGATATCAGTAACAGAGACCTTGTATCAGGTTTCCATTTAGACTTTTTATGACCGTCCTTGCATGTCATGACAGAAGATTCTAGGTCCAGTTGATATGATTTGAGCCCTGTTAACAGATGACCAAATCTTAAAAGGTTTCAAAAATAGAGAAAAAAAACTTTAAAAAATCGAAAAAATACAGGTGGCGCACCAGAATGCAGAAACTGATGAAACATTTCATGATCAATATCCATGCAAAGAATCATGGTGATCAATATAACAATTGTTCAGATACTTGAGCTTTTGTATCAAATTTTCCATTATTCTGGGGGGTACTTCGGAGCCCAATAGCGCAGAGGTTATGGGTAACAGAGACCTAATTTTGAAGTTTTTAAGGAGACTTTTCATGGGCCTCTCAGCATGTCAAGAGAGAAGATTCTAGGTCCAGTTGTTACGATTTGTGCCATGTTAACAGATGACCGCATCTTATGAGGTCTCAAAAATAGAGAAAAAAATTCGTAAAAATAAAAAAAAATACAGGTGGTGCCACCATACTGTAGAAACTGATGACACATTCCATGTTCAATATCCATGCAAAGAATCATGGTGATCACTGCAATAGTTGTTTAGATACTTGAGCTTTTGTATCAAATTTTCCATTATTCTGGGGGGTACTTCGAGCCCCATAGCTCAAAGGTTATGGGTAACAGAGACCTAATTTCAGGTTTCCAAAGAGACTTTTTATGGGCCTCCCTGCATGTCAAGAGAGAAGATTCTAGATGTAGTCCTTACGATTTGTGCCCTGTTAACAGATGGCCACATCTTCAAAGGTCTCGAAAAAAGAGAAAAAAAATTCGTAAAATTTGAAAAAAAAATGGAGGTGGCGCACCCTCTCTGCAGAAACTGATGGAACAGCTCATGATCAATATGTATGCCAAAAATCATGACCAAGATTCCAAGATTCTAGGTCCTGTCATTATGATTTGTGCCACGTTAACAGATGACAGCATCCTTAAAGGTCTCAAAAACAGAGGAAAAAATCGTAAAAAATCGAACAATACAGGTGGCGCCACAAGTCTGCAGGAACTGATGGAACATCTCATAATCAATATGTATGCCAAAAATCATGACCATCAGTGATGTAGTTATTGAGATATTGAAGTTTTTGTATGAAATTTTTGACTACTCTGGGGAGGGGGGGGGGGGTACTTTGGGGCCCAATAGCTCGAAGGATATGGTTAACAGAGACCTAATTTCTGGTTTCCAAGGATATTTTTCATGGACCTCTCAGTGTGTCAAGAATGAAGATTCTAGGTCCAGTCGTTACGATTTGTGCCATGCTAACAGATGACAGCATCCTTAAAGGTCTCAAAAATAGAGGAAAAAATCGTAAAAAAACGAACGATAAAGGTGGCACCACCAGTCTGCAGGAAGTGATGACACATCTCATGATCAATAGTTATGCCACAAATCATGACCATCAGTCAAGTAGTAAATGAGATATTGAAGTTTTTGTATGAAATTTTTTACTTTTCTTGGGGGTAATTTCGGGCTCCATAGCTCGAAGAATATGGGTAACAGAGACCTAATTTCTGGTTTCCATGGAGACTTTTCATAGGTCTCTCAGTGTGTAGAGAATGAAGATTCTAGGTCCATTCATTATGATTTGTGCCATGTTAACAGATGACAGCATCCTTAAAGGTCTCAAAAATAGAGGAAATAAATCGTAAAAAATCGAACAATACAGGTGGCGCCACAAGTCTGCAGGAACTGATGGAACATCTCATGATCAATATGTATGCCAAAAATCATGACCATCAGTGATGTAGTTATTGAGATATTGAAGTTTTTGTATGAAATTTTTGACTACTCGGGGGAGGGGGGGGGGGTACTTAAGGGCCCCATAGCTTGAAGGATATGGGTAACAGAGACCTAATTTCTGGTTTCCATGGAGACTTTTCATAGGTCTCTCAGTGTGTAGAGAATGAAGATTCTAAGTCCAGTCGTTACGATTTGTGCCTTGTTAACAGATGTTCACATTTTTAAAGGTCTCAAAAATAGAGAAAAAAATTCATAAAAAATCGAAAAATACAGGTGGCGCCACCAGTCTTCAGGAACTGATGGAACGTCTCATGATCAATATGTATGCCAAAAATTATGACCATCAGTCAAGTATTTAATGAGATATTGAAGTTTTTGTATGAAATTTTGGACTTTTCTGGGGGGTACTTTGGGGCCCCATAGCTCGAAGGATATTGGTAACAGAGATCTAATTTCTGGTTTCCAAGGAGATTTTTCATGGACCTCCCAGGATGTCAAGTTAGAGGATTCCAGTTCTAGCGGTTACGATTTGTGCCCTGTTAACGGACAGACGCCCGGACGGCCGGACGGACGACAGACAAAAGGTGATCCCTATAGCTCAGATGACTTACAGTCAGCTGAGCTAAAAAAGGTAATCACGTCTGGAAAAGGGGGGGTCCAGGCCGCAAAATTACGTCTAAAACCCCTTAAAAAAGGTTGCTTCAGGTGAAAAAGGGGGGGTCCGGACCCACTGGACCCCCCCTCGATCCGCTTCTGGGGTCTTATGACCCCATCACCCTGATAAATAGTAACTGAACCAGAGTAATCAAGCATGGCCTCCCCCTCTTATACCCTGCCTTACAAGAGGCATACTGGAGGCTGTATTGTATCATTCCAGGTAGCAGCTAGGGCACACATCACGGCCCAAGGGGTAATGAAAATGACATTACATTGGCCAATGAAATTTTGTGTCACACAAACATGGTCTGATGCTCAAGAAACCTATACGGGCTCTTTGAAGACTGCATAATGCCAGCCAACAGGAAATTATGCATTACTTATACCTGAAACCTTCCAGAAGCCCAGCAAAGCCTTATAATTGCATCACCCCACCCAGTTTGGTAGTTTTATTGATCATTAAGTCAAAATTTTAAACAAATGTAGGTTTTAGGCACTTTTGGTGCCTAAAACCTGCCAAAAACCTGTTTTGCGGGGCAGTTTTAACCAGGTTATACCCATGGTTAAAACCTTCCTGCCTAAAACTTGCCAACCCTGAGGAATAATATGCTACAAGCAAATTTTGGCATAGGCTTTGATGGTTAAAAAAAAAATTTCATACATGCCTGGGATGTTTAATAGCCAAATGGTAATAATCAGCACCAGTGGCAATCTTGATAAGTTTTTTTCAGCTCAAGTATAAACCTTTCACTGAGGTACTCAAATGAGGTAGCTCATGATATGTGAGAATAGGTTTGAGCCTGGCATAAGGACTCATCTATAAACAGTAACAATAACACCTAGATATATCATGTTATTTATTTGCTAACAGACAAATACAACGGTCATGCTAAGAGCTAACAATATTAATATATCATATAAATGATTATTTGTATATGAGAAGACTGGGTCAGATCATACACAGCATGTGTAAGTAATAAATGACAAGGACCTAAAGAACAGCATTTAATACAAGAATGCTGACAAGAACAATTTGAAACATGAAAATATAAAATATATTTACAAGCATCTGCATAAATATTTTCCACAGACAATGATAAAATCATGTAAACATGTAAGGCACAAATGTTATGGTCAACATGGCAACAAATGTGACCAAAATGATTACCTCTTATATGTGCATACATATGAAACAATTTATTCCAGATTTATAATGTTGCAAAATGAAATTATGTCCATTAAAAGATGTTTAAATCTTAACAGTACGCATCTGTAACATAGGTGCCCAGTGGAGAATTAAACATTCCTGCAGGCAATAAAGGAGTATTAGATATATGTGGAGGTACACACACTGGCTGGAGGAATCCAAAATGTTGGACATCAAACTCAAATGGGACACAATAAAACTGCCACATATTTACAATAAAAGGTTCTGTGACTGATTACCACTGCCATCCAGTGATAATAAAAGGTATCATGACTGACTACCAGCACCATCTTGTGATAATAAAAGGTACCATGACAGACTACCAGGGCCATCTAGTGATAAAACATGGTCCCATGACAGACTAGCAGGGCCATCTATTAATAACAAATGGTACCATGACAGACTACCAGGGCCATCTTTTGATAATAAAAGGTACCATGACAGACTACCAGGGCCATCTTGAGATAATAAAAGGTACCATGACAGACTACAAGGGCCATCTAGTGATAACAAATGGTACCATGACATACTACCAGGGCCATCTTGTGGTGATATTGGAAACATATTGTCCATGAACATGTAACTGTTTTATTACTTTTACTGTTACTGTTCTATCATGGCTGTACAATGATTACCTTTCATATTTGCATATACAATAGAGCCTTTCTGATCAGGTCCTAGCATATACAATAGAGTCTTTCTGATCAGGTCCTAGCATATACAACAGAGT
The DNA here is from genome assembly GCA_026874595.1 of Sipunculus nudus. NCBI lineage: Eukaryota > Metazoa > Annelida > Sipuncula > Golfingiida > Sipunculidae > Sipunculus > Sipunculus nudus. The sequence goes on from CM049308.1 coordinate 877,734, forward strand.
CTTTCTGATCAGGTTCTAGCATATACAATAGTCTTTCTGATCAGGTTCTAGCATATACAACAGAGTCTTTCTGATCAGGTTCTATAATTTACAATAGGGTCTTTCTGATCAGGTTCTAGCATATACGATAGAGTCTTTCTGATCAGGTTCTAGCATATACAATAGAGTCTTTCTGATCAGGTTCAAGATCTCACATGACAAACACTGGAGTACCTTTTACTGTCAATGCCTGGCTCATTATTTTGAACACATAACATGTAAGTCCACATTATGCTCATCAAGGTCTGAATAAATGCAAATCAGAATACAGAAAAATGTTTTCTTGTTAATATAAAACATGCATTATATATCCATTGCAACCAGCAAATACTTAAACAGACATGAGAGACATTTAGTATGACAAACAATATTAGAGAAAGATCTGGCCTGGGCTTGTATATCAAGTCTAAAATAGATAAAAGCATGAAAATGTTAAACCATGACAAATGGAAGGACATGACCTACAAATGTGAACTTACACTGCACTCTGCTTCAATTCTACCTTTTGTGTCAGAACAGCATAAAGACACCTGTACTGACCATTTCAAAATACACTTGGCACATGTTTAAAATGAAACCCTGAGCCAGGTGTTTATACAGTGGTCAAGCTGCATTCATTCAAGAAGTTCTTCCCCTTAATCATTGTATCTCTAGCATTGTTTGTACGGAATTTCCACCAGGGAAGTTTGCAAAGGGCAAGGAATGATCTGTCCAATGTAAGCAAAGTGTTTTTGGTTTCAAACTGTAAGATCCATGATACCATTGGTCAGAACCTTCTTGGCCCGGTGCCAACTTCCCTTGTGGTGATACCCAGCAAACAGTGTTATAGACAGCACTGGTCAAGCAGAGGTTGTTCTAGAATATATTGAAGAGAATCACTAAGAAGTGTAAGACTGTGATACCTTCAACAGTTATTAGAACCAGGACATCTAGCTGCAAGTGTAAGTGTGTGATAACTTAACAGTTATCAGTACCAACACATTTGGCTGCAGGTGTAAGTTTGTGATACCATCAACAGTTATTAGAACCAGGACATCTAGCTGCAAGTGTAAGTGTGTGATAACTTAACAGTTATCAGTACCAACACATTTGGCTGCAGGTGAAAGTTTGTGATACCTTCAACAGTTATTTGGAACAGGGCATTGGCTGTAAGTTCTGTGATGACAGACTGCCTGGGGAAATTTAGCATGAATCATCTTCACTCCTATCTGTCCTTCTGTCTGTATAACATCAAAGGATACTAATGGATTCTAAATACAGTTTTTTAAAGATCATTTGGTCATGAGGCAAAGAAGAAATGATTTCACTGATAATGTGTTTGTATGTTTGTACAACAGTGTCATACTGATTAAGTAGTAGACACTGGAGCTGACACCTAGTTCTGGAATCTGGAATTATAACCAATTTTTCTATTTGAAGTTATCTACAACACAGGTTCATAAATCATGCTCACCTTATTTCTGGTGTGTGCATGTGGTCTCTGAATGCGGTCTGTGTCTTTAAGGCGTGATTGGTGAATAAAAGTGTAATAATGCAACTCTTACTGTAATTTTCACAGTTTGGTGTAAACATGTTCTCCTATGTGTGCTGGAACTGAAGAAAATAACAGATTATCAGATAACCCTGGTATGTATGTGTCAAACATCATTTACATATATTGTAATAACATACAATTATATTCTGATACAAAAATGCTTAAAGTACAGAGAAATCCCAGAGAAGTAAAAGTATTAATGGTTGAGATTGTGTAGATAAAAAGAGTCTCTTGGACACAATATGACAGTAAGGTTTCTGTACGGAGCATTGAGGTTATAGAGTACCAGTAATATAAAATATTATGCTACACTAACAGTTACACACACTATACATTCACTACATCATCAGACTCACCAAGACAAGTCCACTATGACCATGTGACTTTTGATTAACTCAGTATAATCATATAATGACACCCAACAATGTGAATAATATAATTGTAATCTACTATAAATAACCCTGTCTCTCCCGGTTATCTTGTTAAGACCATTAGCTAATATAAAGAATATAACTCAGGTAAATGTAACTCTGAAATAACACATAAAATGATAATAAAATCACTAAGCCCTTATAACACTATTTTCTGGTTACAGTTTAGATCAAACTTTGGACCTAACAAACACTGACATGCACACTACATACTAATTAATATTACAACAACACACACAGCAAACTGTCAAACACACATCACCATAAAATAGTCCTAAAAGAATCATGTTCTGGTGACAAACTTTGCTTTGTCAACAAATACAGTCTAAAGCTGGGCTGTATATATTATAACCCTGTGTTACAGTAACTTATGCCATATCCATGCACATTCCTGTGGATTCTGTTAATGATATAATAACAAGTGTCCCATGGGCCATGATGCTCAGCTGAATTTGACATACAGGAGACACATGTATTAACTAGATATTTCTTGGCACCACAGGTGCCATAGTATCCCCAGACAATTAATCCCCCCCCCTTTAAGAATAGGCCCCCCATCTTCAGCAACAATTAATATCAGACCACACTCATAGAAAAGGTCATTCTCATAGAAAAGGTCATGTTCCAAATTTCAATATACATCATCCCCTAACCCATGTCTATGTATATGCAAGAAATCTGTCCATTAGTTTTTGACTTATAATGCTCACAATACTGTTAAGTGGCAATGATGGGGTATTAAACGGCACGAAAACAAGTAAAAGAATAACAGGTGGCACCACCTGTTTCCGGTACATGACATTACTATCCAAGATCTTCGGTCAAATTGATTTTTGGACCAATGCATGCATCCCTTATTGAGAAATTAATGATTTTGTGTGATTTTCACCATGTATGGCAATATTCAAGATCAAGGCCACTCATTGGAAAGGTCATGACCCCTATTCAAATAAACATTATCCTATAACCCATATCCATGTATATGCATAATATGAAAGAAATTTGTCCATTAGTTTTTCACTTATAATGCTCACAGTACTGATAAATGGCAATGTTGGGGTATAAAACGGCACAAAACAAGTAAAAGAATAACAGGTGGCGCCACCTGTTTCCGGTACATGACAATATTTTCCAAGATCTTCGAACATGTTGATTTTTGGACCAATGCATGCATCCCTTGTTGAGATATTAATGATTTTGTGTAATTTTCACCATATATGGCAATATTCAAGGTCAAGGCCACGCTAATAGGAAAGGTCATGACCCCAATTTATATATACATCATCCCATAACCCATGTCTATGTATATGCATAATATGAAAGAAATCTGTCCATTAGTTTTTGACTTATAATGCTCACAGGTTATAAATGTACTGTTAAGTGGCAATGATGGGGTATTAAACGGCACGAAAACAAGTAAAAGAATAACAGGTGGCGCCACCTGTTTCCGGTACTAACATTACTATCCAAGATCTTCGGTCAAGTTGATTTTTGGACCAATGCATGCATCCCTTATTGAGAAATTAATGATTTTGTGTGATTTTCACCATATATGGCAATATTCAAGGTCAAGGCCACTCTCATAGGAAAGGTCATGACCCCAATTTAAATAAACATCATCCCATAACCCATATCTATGTTTTTGCATAATATGAAAGAAATCTGTCGATTAGTTTTTGACTTATAATGCTCACAGTACTGTCAAGTAGCAATTTTGGGGATATTAAACGGCATGAAAACAAGTAAAGAATAATAGGTGGCGCCACCAGTTTCTGGAACATGACAACCCTATCCATGATCTTCGATCAACTTGATTTTGGGATCGATCCATGCAAGTTTTCTTGAGATATATAAGAATTTGTGTGATTTTCCCCAAAATTGAACCTATTCAAGGTCAAGGTCACTCTCCTAGTTGAGGTCATGACCTCATTTTAAATAGGCGTCGTCCTCTCACCCATATCTATACATATACCAAGTTTGGTAAAGATCCGTGAAATATTTTTTGAGTTATTGTGTCCAAAAGAAATCTCTGCGGCGGCGGCGGCGCGACCGTGCCTAAACCATAGTATCTCCAGACTTTGTCTGGCGATACAATTATTGATGATCTGGTGAAAAATATTTGTATAAGGAACCCTGAACAATGGGTAGGATCACTTCCAGACTGCTCATAATCATGCTCTTTGCCTACAGTCCTTAGAAAATAGGTAAAAGTGACCTCATTCAGGGTTTCCTACAAGATTTTACCAGGAACTCCATAGATGCTAACCTAGAAGCTCCTATGTCCAACTGCTACGATTTATGCCCGTCTGAGTAATAGGGTGCTAAAATCATGATCTTTCACATTCCTAGCAGAATATATGTCACAGTGACATTAATTCAGGTCTCAAAGGAATTTTTACAGAAATCTCCCAGAATCTTATTCAAATTAGAAGTTTCAAGGTTTAATTGTAACAAACTGTGCTGGCCCGTCTGACTCTCTGGCAATCAATGCATTAGTTAATCAGAGACTGGAGCTTTTGTATCAATTTTTAAAAATTCTGTGGTGCAATACCAGGCCCCATACCTTGGAGAATATAGGTCACAGTGACTTAATTTTAAGTGTCCAAGGAGATTTTTTATGGACCCTAGTGGATATTCAATTTGAAGTATGAATTTTCTAGGTCCAGCAGTTAACTGAAGGCCAGATGGACAACATAAAAAGAGAGATGGCTAAATCTCTGAGCTAAAAAAAAACATTTCAACCAGCAGTACATGTGCCTTGAAATTGTTTCATATTCTGTGTTGGTGTAAATAGTCTTATTTTATGTAACAAAGAGGTATGCTGCTGCCCATGTAAACATGACCTGGTATGACACTGAACATGACAGTTTACCAAATAAACCATCACAGACCGGAAACACTTATTCTTTACCATCATTAAAATGACTGAACAAGTCTCATCAGCAGTTGACATTAGTTTCCAAATAATGAGTTTTTTTATCTCCCAGCACTGTTATTATATGATGAACATCTACTGTGTATATAGTGAGTGGCTTCAGCAGCCTGATCCATCATGTGGAGAATATAGTTTTAACTAAAGTGAGGGCTTCTGCCTACAAGGCTAGATATTTAGTAAATTCAGAATATAACAGGTTATTAAAACAGTCACTAATACGCAGACCAAAAACCAGTAATATATATAAAATGGTATACAAGGACCCCAATACAAATTACATCAAAAGTTAAAACAATAGTCCTATCACCTGGACATACTTTACTGATGATATGAATGTGTCTCTGGCTGATTTTCTGTTTACCAACATGGTGAGACTGTGGAAGATTTTCTCTGGTGTTGATTTTTGATGTTGGCAGGATTTGTCAGACCATGTTGATGAGTCCAAAGGAAAACACAGAACCCAGACTCAGCCCTAGTGAGAGAAAGAATGACATCATGGCTCCTGCTGTCTCTGTGTTCTCTAAGGGGACACCTCTGAAAAAACAGAAAATATCATTCATTTATCTATACAGTGAAAGACATCATGGCTTCTGCTGTCTCTGTGTTCTCAAGGGGGCACCTATGGAAAGTAGCAATTATCATTCATTTATCTATACAGTGAAAGACATCATGGCTCCTGCTGTCTCTGTGTTCTCAAGGGGGCACCTCTGGAAAGTAGCAATTATCATTCATTTATCTATACAGTGAAAGACATAATGGCTTCTGCTGTCTCTGTTCTCAAGGGGGCACCTCTGGAAAGTAGCAAATATCATTCATTTATCTATACAGTGAAAGACATTGCTTCTGCTGTCTCTGTGTTTTCCAGGAGGCACCTCTGGAAAGTAGCAATTATCATTCATTTATCTATACAGTGAAAGACATAATGGCTTCTGCTGTCTCTGTGTTCTCAAGGGGGCACCTCTGGAAAGTAGCAAATATCATACATATATCTATACAGTGAAAGACATAATGGCTTCTGCTGTTTCTGTGTTCTCAAGGGGGCACCTCTGGAAAGTAGCAAATATCATTCATTTATCTCAGTGAAAGACATCATTGCTTCTGCTGTCTCCGTGTTCTCAAGGGGGCACCTCTGGAAAGTAGCAAATATCATTCATTTATCTATACAGTGAAAGACATAATGGCTTCTGCTGTCTCTGTGTTCTCAAGGGGCACCTCTGGAAAGTAGCAAATATCATTCATTTATCTATACAGTGAAAGACATAATGGCTTCTGCTGTCTCTGTGTTCTCAAGGGGGCACCTCTGGAAAGTAGCAAATATCATTCATTTATCTATACAGTGAAAGACATCATGGCTTCTGCTGTCTCTGTGTTCTCAAGGGGGCACCTCTGGAAAGTAGCAAATATCATTCATTTATCTATACAGTGAAAGACATCATTGCTTTTGCTGTCTCTGTGTTCTCAAGGGGGCACCTCTGGAAAGAAGCAAATATCATTCATTTATCTATACAGTGAAAGACATCATTGCTTCTGCTGTCTCTGTGTTCTCAAGGGGGCACCTCTGGAAAGTAGCAAATATCATTCATTTATCTATACAGTGAAAGACATCATTGCTTCTGCTGTCTCTGTGTTCTCCAGGAGGCACCTCTGGAAAGTAGCAATTATCATTCATTTATCTATACAGTGAAAGACATCATGGCTCCTGCTGTCTCTGTGTTCTCCAGGAGGCACCTCTGAAAATCATATCAGATGAGTGATAAATCAAACAATAATATCAGATCAATGATAATTCAGGTGTCCCTCTCTGCTTACAGTCCCCATGATTTAGTTGCATGTCTTGACTTTCTACCATAAGATCAAGGCTTTGTGTGTAGGTTTTCATTTTTTTTTTATGGGCTATGTATGTAATCAAGAAAGACATCTATAAGGTTAGCACAATAATTGAAGGCCTATTTTAGACACAGTTTACAGTAAATTATGGCTTTAAATGCTGAAGTTCAGAATATCCCATGTTGGGGGTGTAACAATGCATCAAAGAATGAATGTACAGAATTGCAAGCCCTCATTAAGATTGTAAACGATTATTAACCTTTGAATCAATTAATTTCTTTATTATTTTTTTTTGCATGTACCATCCTAAAGTTCTCTGTGAGCTCTAAAATCATACAGAGCAGTTGGTGATGTTGAAGCTCTTCATAGTGTATGTGCCCAAAATCTACTTTAAACATTTGCTGGTGGACCACTCCACCTGCATAGAAACATAGATATGGCTGCTACGAACTAAGGGAGAGCTACATTTTTCTTTTATTTGCTCAAGTTTACCAACATCCATTTTGGTAAAACTGCTTTATTTAAAAAAAATGAAATTTACTACTTCAGTAAAAATTGAATAGAGAATTGAATCCAAAGTAAAGAATCGATAAATGAATAGATTTTAAGTGCCCTAACAAATCACAGTCCCCACCCCTGGAGGCCAGCACAGCTTTGATCACCTGACCATAACACACCCATAATGTGATGACCATAAGTTCAACCCAACTCTTTTGAGGCAGAAGCTTCTAGGACATTAAGCATAAAGATAAATATATACTCTTTTTTTACCATATTTTATTACATAAGCAAAATTGCATTGAAAATAACATGCAAAGGCATCACATTTACTATAGTCATGAACATTCTGAAAAATCTGGTGATCACACAAAAAAATGGTTTTGGTTTTATAAATTGTTGTATATAATAAATATACTGTATGACTCTCTGCTGATTGCATCTAATTACTGAATATGCCATGCACCTTTGACTACTTGTATTTAAGTATCAATTCTTACATATCTAACTGGAATATTTGGTCAATTAATACATAAACAAAAATACATATATCCACAATACAAGACACAAATATACACATACTACAGTCTCTTCGATGTTCTTGTGCGTATTCCTTCCAGCGTAACCCTTAAAATGTTTTGAAGTTCACAATATTAATCACAGTTATCGTTGATGGTTTTTTGTACACTGAGAGGTATAAATATGGTAATATATACACCTCATATAAATTAATCTGCTCAGATACCGAATTAATAAGGACAGCAATTTAAATCATTTGTGTTTTTATTCTCTACATGTTATGTTGATCAGACATTTCAATGGAGCCCATTTAGTGTTGTGTTTTATCAGTTTTTCATTCTTGACAACAATATACCTTTCTGTCTGAAAAATATCAAAAATAAAACGCTTAAAGTTCATCATGTCTGGTTTTTGTTTTCTATATCTATTGATATATAAATATCTCTTTACTAACAAAGTAAAAAAAAATGTTCCACCCTTGTTTGTGACAACCAAAAATCATTTCCCAAACTGACAAAAGAAATGATTACTGGAGTGAACCTTGTTTTTTCAATTCATTTAAAATTTCCACCCATAGCAGCTTAACAAAAATACACTTCCAAAACAAATGTATCATAGTTTGCTTTTCAGATTTACAAAATGTACCCTCCTCTGATTCGATTAGGTTTATCTTATAAAGGAAAGTATTGAGAGATAACCTGTGATGAAGGGTCCTAAATTGAAAATATCTGAGTTTAACTGATATGGTCGATTTAAATATATTTTTAAAACCGTTATATATGTTTTTATCATTGCGTATGTTTAATTCTGATTTACATTTTGCTATGCTGGTATGTGGAGATTCAATTTTTCCTTTCATTAATTCAATGTAAATCTGATGTGTTACTCTTTTCTTTCTCTCCAGTCTGTCTGCCTTGTACGTATAAGTCTAGGTTGTAGTTGTACTTTTTCTTTGTTTTATTATAGTTTTCCATGTATAAGGGATAGAGTTTAACAGACCTTGATAGCTTAAAAAATCAGTCTTAACATTATAATGAGAACACATATCTAGATGGCTCATCCAAATAGAATCTGATCGTGTCTTACTCATTAAATCAAAGATATTTCTTATGCCTGAGTCGTACATCTTTATAAAAAAATATTACTTGGCTGTTCCTTTCGATTTGAGAATTATACCACAGATACTGAGAAATTGCGTCATTATAAGTTTCAGGTTTACTATAGTTATAGATGCGCCATAAGCGCAGAACATCATCCCAAAAATGAGAAGATCCACCGTCTAATTCTTTTCTATTTGCCACTGCTAAATGACAGTAAAATGCTTGTTTGCCAAGCTTATATTTGTTTACAACTGACATTTTCCATGCATTGTTATCTGGTTTTGAAAGTAATCTTTACACCCAAGATATCTTAACTGCTGTATCATATGTATGCAAATGAACCATTCCAAGTCCTCCCTTATTTACTGGTGCTATTAATACATTTCTTTTAATCAGTTCCCTTCCCTTGCCCCATATAATTTATAGAGCATTTTTTCAACTCGATTTATAATTTCTTAGGGAGGAGTGGGCAGGACTGACATTAAGTAGGTGAAATAAGAAATAATAAAACTTTTTATAACTACTACTTTACCCATAGGAGTTAAATTCCTCTGTGACCATAATGTTAAAATTCTTTTGATTTTTTCAACAACTGGGAGAAAGTTAATGTTTAAAAATTTTTCAAAAAGGTGTAATAGAAACCCCAAGTAAGTTTATCGGCCCATCAATACATGAAAGTCCCAACTTTTCAACAATATATTTTTCTACATACTTTCCTTTTCTCATGGGCATAACAACAGTTTTGTCTTTATTAAGTTTTAATCCTGATAATTTTTTGAATTTGTGGAAAATATCCAGCACTTTGTCGATACTTTTTACATCTTTGATGAAGAGAGCTGTGTCATCAGCATACTGAGTTATTTATTTTCAACCTGATTACCTTTAATATCTTGAGTTGATCTTATTGCCTCAGCTAAAATTTCTACAGTTAATACAACAAGATATGGAGAAAGTGGACAGCCCTGTCATGCCCCCTTGTAACTGGAAAAAAATCTGAATTGTAGCCATTATTTAATATACAACTATTTATGTTATTATATAGGGTTTTTATCATTGTTATAATGCTAGAATTAAATTTCATTGTCTCTAAAGACTTGTAAATAAAATCCCATTCCAAAAAATCAAAAGCTTTATCATAATCCATTGCCATTAAAAATGCCTTTTTATCATTATTACAAATATGATCTATTAGTGTTTAAGTTTTATTAATATTTTTTCCAATAAATCTTTCATTTATAAATCCCCTTTGGTCTTCATGAATTAATTACTTGTTTTATCCTATTCGCTACAGTTTTTGCAATTATTTTATAACCCGTGTTGAGCAAAGATAATGGTCTCCAATAATTTAAATATTGATGATCTTTTCCTTTTTTCGGAAGCAAAGTGATAATCCCTTGTCTTTGTGTAAATGATAAATTTCCGTTTTGAAAACTGTACCTGATACTATCTAAAAGATATTTCCGTAAATCCTGTCAGAAAAACTTGTAAAATTCTGCTGGAAGTCCATCACTTCTGGGTGTCTTTCCATTTTTTAGTGATTTTAAGCTATCAAGTAATTCTTGTTCTGTGAGATAGTCTGGCCACGATTGTTCAAGTATACTTCTAACTTGTATATGATGTTTATTTCTGAATTTCCCAAGTTTGTCTCTATCTTGCGATGAGTCTGATTTGTAAAGTTTTTCAAAGAAAAATTTCTCCAATTTTTATATTTCTGTTTTACCTCAAATGATGTCACCATTAACGTTGAGTTTATTAATAACTTTCTTATTATAATTAGGTTTTTCCAATTAAAAAAATATTTTGTGGATTTTTTGCCCTCCTCTAACCATCTGGCTTTGCTCCCTACCATGGCACCCTTTGTTTTATCTTCAATGAGTTTGTTCAACTTATTTTCGCTTTCTTCAATTTTGTTATCATTATCTTCTTGATTTATTGTGTCTTTTCTTTTTTAAAAATTCTAAGTCTTTCTCTATATTCCTTTGACTTAGAGCTGGCCATGCCAAAAGCGGACCGTTTACCTTCATTGTAAGCTGCTTGCATGTGTGGTTTTAGTTGTTGCTTTAGTCTGTAATCCCTCTGTGTCAGGTCCTCCACTAACCGAATGTTCTTGTTCATGCACTTCTTCTTTGCAGTAAAATACATGTCATCCCTGGTTTTTCTACAAAACATTCTGAATATAATATGCCTCCGATTTGGTCCTTTCTTTCCCACCTGGTGAGTGACCTCTATCTTGTCCATAACCTGTTGCATTGACAGGTCTTCAAGAATATTATTTTCAATAATGAATTTAGACACCTTTTGTCTACAGTCATCTGTTGAATCTATCTCCTCAATGCCAATAACCCTGAGATTCCATTCTCTGAGATAACGTTCGTGTTTGTTCAACTCCATGTCTAGTCTATTTTGCAGGTCTTTAATTGTTTTTTCTTGTGTTTGATTGGTTTGTTTCAAACTGTCTATCTGTTCATTCAATGTGGCGATCTCAGTGTTTTGTACGGTGGTTTTTGCTGTATTTTCTTCAACTGTTATATTTTGCACTCCTTTCTCAAGCTCAGCTATTCAATGTTTTAAATGTTTGTTTTCATCTTTTAACGTTTTTAATTTGGAAATAACATCAGAAAGTTTCTTGTGCAAATCCTCTACCCAGGTTTTCATGCTTGCCACTGCCTGATCAATCACAGTTTTGATGCTATGTGGGTCCGTGTCATCACAGTTTTGATGCTATGTGGGTCCGTGTCATCACAGTTTTGATGCTATGTGGGTCCGTGTCATCACAGTTTTGATGCTATGTGGGTCCGTGTCATCACAGTTTTGATGCTATGTGGGTCCGTGTCATCACAGTTTTGATGCTATGTGGGTCCGTGTCATCACAGCTTTGATGCTATGTGGGTCCGTGTCATCACCAGTCGGCTCCTTATCACTTGCATGGTCACCTTTGGGGTCCAGATAATAATCCAGCTTGTTCTTGCTGGGTTTATCTTTACTGGAACCTCTTTTAGGAGGCATATTCACAGTTATGTAGAACACGTTTGTGGCTCGTACACAGTTTTGTAACACCCATTTGTGGCTCATTTAATTCTATTAACAGCGGAGCCTATGTTGACCCTGTCCACTCTAGTCGGCCATGACAACGGAAGTCCAAAATATATACTCTTTTGTAAGTATACAGTGAGACTATCCGTGAGTATTGACTGGTATTATATTGAACTGGTAAGCCTACTTGTTTCGTAATTCAAATCATACAGTAAATGCACTGCAATGGCCATCCATCCCTTTTGCATCAATATCATTGTAAACAGCCAAAAGTCTAAAAAGTCTTTACATAAGGCCACAAGTGATGAATTAATACAAAAGAATACATGTGAACTAACACGTCAGAGTAATAATCCATCTTTATGGTAACAAGTCATTTCCTGTGTCACATAAAGTTGGCTGTCTCCCAGTAACCCATGCAAGCCATGCATGTATATTCATGTGGATAGATATTCAATAAACATGGAGTGGGATTTACCAATATGCTACGTTACAACAGAATTTCTCTTGCACATGTTAGGTGTTGTTATACAGTAAACAAACATAGCTTATAACAGGTCTGGTTTATGTTAAGTGATAGCGTACTTGCAGGCCATGAGGCATTGTCAAAAATGACAAACATATTTACATTCTCATGGAGCCTTACAGTGTGGTTCTCATTAAGCCCAGGCCAAGCACTCTAATATCTCAATAGACCCTCTTGTGTCACAGGCTGAATTGGCACTTTCAAGAGACAAGTGAAATACACAGAATTGTAACTCCTGTGATACAACCTATGTCCTTCCTTTATTTGGACTGGCCATAATAATCAAACAGTTTTTTAGGACTTTCCAGGAAACTATGAAACATGTGGATAAAACAAGAATACTCACTGCGGTCCGTACATCATACACAGAGTCCCCAGGTAGCCATTACTGATCGCAAACACGAACATGAGGAAGATGGGAACGAGGTCAGAGGAGAAGAATACTTTCATGTGCTGACGAGGCTGCACATTACACATCATGAAAAGCGGAATGAACACCACACGGAATATACACACCATCGGCAAGACAGGGCTGCCATGCTTGGGCTAAAAATATACATAACATCATCAGATTTGTAAATACAACATCATAAAGATTAAGGGTGAATACCACTAAGGACATATGTGTATATACAAAATCATAAGGTTTTGAGTGAATAGCACCAAGAACATACTTGTATATACAACATCATAAAGTTTAAGAGTGAATACCACTAAGGACATACTTGTATATACAACATCATAAAGTTTAAGAGTGAATACCACTAAGGACATACTTGTATATACAACATCATAAAGTTTAAGAGTGAATACCACTAAGGACATACTTGTATATACAACATCATAAAGTTTAAGAGTGAATACCACTAAGGACATACTTGTATATACAACATCATAAAGTTTAAGAGTGAATACCACTAAGGACATACTTGTATATACAACATCATAAAGATTAAGAGTGAATACCACTAAGGACATACTTGTATATACAACATCATAAAGTTTGGAGTGAATAGCACCAAGAACATATCTAATACTGTCAATATTTGGGAGAAAGCAGGTTTGCTTTTGCTCCATGTCTAGATACATGTAGGTCACTGTCGCCAGTTCAATGTATATTTAATACAGACCTATCTGGATATCAATTTAGAATTTTCTAAGCCTGGCGTCCAAAAATTTCCTCCTGTTAAAAGGCAGAACTATCCTGCTAAATGCTATCAGAATTATCCTATTTCTGAAATAAAATATAAAATGCTAAACCATAAGGGTATGATGATTCAAGGGCCTGATGTATAAACACAAAGATTAAATTATTAAATTTCAGACACTCACCACTTGAATCCATCCAGCAATGGTTCTCCCCGCCAGATCACCCAGGTTAAATAACAGGAAGCATGTCACTGGCGTAAAATATCGATCTGAAATTTTAAACCAATATCAGGAGACATGTCACTGGCGTAAAATATCAATCTGAAATGGTAAACCAATATCAGGAGACTTGTCACTGGCGTAAAATATCGATCTGAAATTTTAAACCAATATCAGGAGACATGTTACTGGCATAAAATATCAATCTGAAATGGTAAACCAATATCAGGAGACATGTCACTGGCATAAAATATCGATCTAAAATTTGAAACCAATATCAGGGACATATCACTGGCTTAAAATAACAATCTCAAATAAACCAATATCAGGAGACATGTCACTGGCGTAAAATATCGATCTGAAATTTTAAACCAATATCACGGACATGTCACTGGTGTAAAATATCAATCTGAAATAGTAAACCAATATCAAGAGACATGGCACTGGTGTAAAATATCAATCTGAAATTTTAAACCAATATCACGGACATGTCACTGGTGTAAAATATCAATCTGAAATAGTAAACCAATATCAAGAGACATGGCACTGGTGTAAATTATTGATCTGAAATGGTAAACCAATATCAGGAGACATGTCACTGGTGTAAAATATCAATCTGAAATAGTAAACCAATATCAAGAGACATGGCACTGGTGTAAAATATCAATCTGAAATGGTAAACCAATATCAGGAGACATGTCACTGGTGTAAAATATCAATCTGAAATAGTAAACCAATATCAGGAGACGTGTCATTGGCATAAAATATCAATCTGAAATGGTAAACCAATATCAGGAGACATGTCACTGGTGTAAAATATCAATCTGAAATAGAAAACCAATATCAGGAGACATGTGAGTGGTGTAAAATATCAATCTGAAATGGTAAACCAATATCAGGAGACATGTCACTGGTGTAAAATATCAAACTGAAATGGGAAACCAATATCAAGAGACATGTCTCTGGTGTAAAATATCAATCTGAAATGGTTAACCAATATCAGGAGACATGTCAGTGGCATAAAATATCAAACTGAAATGGGAAACCAATATCAAGAGACATGTCACTGGTGTAAACAAGGGACCCATGGGTCACGGCGCTCAGCTGATCGTGATTGGACTATAAATGTTTCTCTACTGTGATACTACCGTAAAAGTCGTTGCAGAAGTCGCATCCTTATTACAAGTCGCACCCTGACTTTTAGGATCCCCCTGGGGAATAGCCGTTCAAGTTTAGTTTCAGGAAAAGTCCATAATATAGGTCGCACCCAGACTTCGGAGGCGTCCCAACCACCTGATACTTTTGGAATTTGAGTATCATTCCTTGCGATGCAAGACTACAACCAACGTCCCCGTAGTACTTTTGTGGTTTATAAACTAGATAAACCATTCAAACGTAAAAATAATTGGACAGCTTTAATACAATGCTTATATTTAAGGAATAACAACAGAATCTTAACATATAAAGTCGGGGTTCAATTGTCAGGTAAGATTTGTACAGTGCCAAAGTCAGCTGCGTCGGATAACATTTTGTGCTGTGAAACGATGTCGATGTTGCCGTTTTTTACTAGGTTAAGTAACATTAGAATGCAAATATCAAGTTAAATGACTGTATTAATAAACTAAAAGAGTATGAGGCAAATTACTATCACAATCGAGCAACTCTTTAAATTGTTAAAGATCGTCAAACGTAGGGTGGATTCATTAGACTATGATTAGTTTGCGTACGCGTGACGAGTCCAAATCCGTCGCATTGGGCATGATTTGAACTGACTTAAGACAACTGAAAGATGGAAAGAATAATTGAGTTTGAATTTATTCACCTAATTTCTTAAATAGGCTCTAAAACTGAATTTAGTAACCCTTCAATTAAGTGTTACAACTTACCATCTAGGCGCGGCACATGCACGGTATTACTGAAACCACTGAAATATATGTCAGTCAACAGGGGGATAATGAACGCTTTATCGACCGGTCAGTTAACGTAAAATAAACATAATTGAATTTACAGATATTATATTTACTGGGACTAATGATTTATTTTTCTTTGATAATATCTGGAAAACCCAATTTCCATCGTTATCAGTGATTATATTCCAGTGGCTTGGATGTATGGCAAACTCAGCCGTGTTGAACCAGATCCGTCATGACACCAAACGGTGCCGGTTCCCGTGGAATTTAGGTGCGTATGTGGCATTTTAAGTAAATAAAATATATACCTATATGGTGTTTGTTATTTCATTGTATTGACTAATGTGTCTTCATTAAAAAATATCATGAAAACGTCAACGCACGATTGACCGTAATGCATGCGTGCCGCCATATTGTTGGGCATACGATCGTCCTGAAAGAGACACGGGTAACACTCGGAGCAAATCGTATATTTGTAGCTCACGTGAAACGTTATAACATTGTTATCCAAAACGCTTGAAAACCACGAGATGGTGACAGTGACCTAATGGTTCTTAATACGAGAGTTAATAATTGTGGATATCAGTCACGGAAGGCTTAGTTGACATGGGGATGTAAAGGTCATTGCACGGGTGACCCGGGGCTTGAACTTCCGTTACACGGCTTCAAAGGTCAGCTGGTATTCAGCGATCAACCGGGCAGGCAAAAGAATTCACGACGTATGTGTAGTGGATCAAGCTTGAATGTGACGCAACTTTACATGCATAAACGGAAATGGAACCGCGAGTTTTTCATTATGGAAAGCATACCCATATAGTTAAACGGAAAGAAAGTGTACATCAAAGAGCGGCAGACTGGCATATGCGTCAAATTGACTCATGATATAATAGTAACGCAGATTAGGAGGTGTCACTTGAATAGCGACTTGTCAGAACGGGTAGATCTTGAACTGGGCAAATTTAAAATTTGCATTTAATGTTAATAAAATGAAAATTTCGTCAGTTCACAAAATATAAAGCATAAGAGATGGTTAAAAGTGTAAATTATTGGGGAAAGACGTTTCACAAAGCACTGGTTAAAGGTATTGCCGATTATCGCTCAAATGACGTCGTTCCATATACCGGGAAAGCTGACAGAAACGGGATAAGTACGTATTACAAGTCGCACCCCGACTTTGCTAGAAAATTCTAGTTTTTAGAATTCGATTTCCTAGTACAAGTCGCGACTTCTGCAACGACTTTTACGGTATATCGAGTTGATAAAGCTTATGAATATCATGTACATGTTGGGCTATAATAAAGGAATGTAATGTAATATGTGAGTAAATGAAAAATGAAATTACCTGACTGATGGATTAATAGAGTCAAATAAAGTGGTTTATTTTTTATTTATTTAGGAGGGGTTGAAAATTGTGATATATTTGAGCAAATATGAATGCAATGACAGCAGTAATAAGCAGTAGTAGAATGATGATAAGGCTATTTGTTGAAGGATCTAAAGTGTATGGTAGTCTGCAAGCGTTCAATTTGACAGATATGATGTTATGATTAACTATGCTGATGAAGTGATTTATGAATATGTGACTGTATGACACAATATCTCTTTAGTCTTGACAAGGTACATTATTGTGATGCCCACTATGTCTACATATTACACAATATTGACATAATTTCTGGCATGTACATAGGTACCTATGGACGAATAGTTATACAAAATATTAAAGTATGAATATATCTGATTCATCTTGTTCTTGCTTCCTGAGGCTGACTTTGGGATGGGGTTCAAAGAAGGGAAAAGTGAGGGCAGCACAAAAGTGGATGTAGAAATATTCTATTGTAATGTTTTTCATTTATATAAGAATATGAAAAGCTTAGAGGAAAGGGGCCCTCCTACTTGGTTATAGTAAAGTTCTAAATATATGATTGCAAACTAATACTCTGACAAGACTGTTATGAAGAAAAACAGTAAAAGTTTTGAGATACTGTGTTGCATACGTAAATTTACAGATGGACAGGCAAGTGGACAGAATGGACTAATACCTGTATTTCACTTTCCAGAGAATAATGCATTTAAGTTTATATATAATCCTATTTTTTTAAGCAGACCCACTTTTTCCATTCAGAAGTTTTTATCTGAATCGTTTTTTTATTTACAGGTTTATAAATTTTTTATTAAAAAACCTGAAAATATAAGTTAAAATATTAGAATTGTTGCAAAAGTTGCAATCATTATATATACAGAGTAAAAAACATTGGGTCATATAATGCATACACATATATTTTATTATTTTTAAATCATAAATGTTTAAACTGATTTTAAAAGAATATAATGCCACAACATGGCATCTACAAGAATATTCCTTGAATCACTATTAAAAAGTTTTGCACATTGGAGTTTTCAGTACATGCTTAATTTTATTCACCAAAATAAAATAAAAGTAAATTTGATAAAATAAAACATCTTTTCAAATAAAGTATACACACTGTTGGTTGAATGAGGGACAAACAATATCATTGTGCTAATTACTATCCCAGGTTTAATTAATTACTGGAATTAATAGTCAATTTCACACCTGGTGAAGTTTTTACTCTTCTGAAATAAGGAATTACTTATCTCATGAACATCCACACTTTCACAGCAATACACCACTTTGTGGACACAATTAAATGTACACTTTAATCATTGTAACCCTGGTGGTTCAATACAAAATCTAAAATGTAGCATGTCCAAGAATAAAATAAAATACAGAAAAATTATAACATTCATCTAGTTTATGCACCAGCTGGGGGGGGGGGGGGGTGAGTGCAGGGCACAGGGGAAGCCTGCTAGTAGTGGCCAAGCTGGGTCAAGGTAAGCTGCCTGGGGTAGGTTACATAATGCAAGTGAAGGCTGTACTACTAGGTGGGCTAGATGTAAACAACACTTGACATGGTGTATGAAAACATGAATAAAAGCTATTCATTCCAATCAATTTCTTTGAAAGTTCAGATTTTAAAAGATTAAATCCTTATGCATATATGCTGGGAAAATTAAATCAACAGTGCCAAAGTTGGACAAAATTTAAGGTATTGATTTTTTATTTATGCTAATAACTTGAAAAATTTGCAAAATTCAGATCTAATTTTGGGTAAACAATTGAATCTTGATTAAATAAAGTTATATTCCTGAAAAAAAGTCTCTAGGTTCAGCAATTCTCATGTTAGGTGAGTAAATATATTTCCTGATTTTTTAAAAAATTGCATTATGTTTTGGCCCATAACTTCAAAATAATACCCAATACTGACCTAATTTTTGGTATGTTCATAGAAAATGTATAAAAGAATGTGAATACTAAATACAATCAAAAACAAATCAGTGGTTTTGATATTAGGCAGCCTTGAAGTGTAACAATGGCTTTTTTTTATGGAAAACAGAGTTTTTTTCCTTAATATCGCGAAGGAACAAAGTCCTAATGACCCAATTTTCGGTATGGTAGGAGATTTTGGGGACATCTAAAATTATGTCAACAGCCTGGGGAGCATAGAGATGTGCCCTGAATGACCTACAGTCATCAAAGTGGACTGCTTGACAATGTAAGGGAATACAACAAGAGCCTCCAAAAAAATTCAATAACTAGCCTAATTTTGCAGCTTTTATTTTCAAATTTCAGATTTTAACAGATTAAATCCTTATGTATACATGGTGTGAAAATTAAATCTACAGTACTTACAGGAAAAAAACGTGCCATGGCCAAAGTTGGGCAAAATTTAAGGTACCAATTTTATATTTTTGCCAATATTTAAAAAATTTAACAAAATTTGATCTAATTTTTTAGTATACAATTAAATTTTGATTAATTAAAGTTGTATTACTGGAAAAAAGTCCCTACCTTTAACACTTTTGGTCTTAAGTGACCAAATATCTTCCTGATTTTTTTACAAAGTCCATTATGTTTGGGCCCATAACTTTTTTAAATTATATAATACTGACTTAATATCTGGCATGTACATAGGAACTATATAGAGGAATATTAATGGTAAACCAGATGAGTGGTTTTGATATTAGGCAGTCCTGAAGTGTGAAAATAGATTTTTAATAAAAAATTGAGGTTTTTCCTTAATATCTCAAAGGAACGAAGTCCTATTGACCCAATTTTTGGCATGGTAGGAGATTATGGGGACATCTAACAGTATGCAGAAATTCAGATTCGTAGGTCCAACGGTGTCGAAACGTGCCAGTCTTACGGACGGACATCCAGACGGACAGACAGATGGACGAACGGACAGACAGACGGACAGACGAAGGACAATGGACCATGACTATAGCTCAGATGACTTATAGTCAGCTGAGCTAAAAATCAATCTGAAATAGTAAACCAATATCAGGAGACATGTCACTGGTGTAAAATATCAATCTGAAATTGTAAACCAATAACATGAGACATGTCACTGGTGTAAAATATCAATCTGAAATTGTAAACCAATAACATGAGACATGTCACTGGTGTAAAATATCAATCTGAAATGGTAAACCAATATCAGGAGACATGTCACTGGTGTAAAATATCAATCTGAAATTGTAAACCAATAACATGAGACATGTCACTGGTGTAAAATATCAATCTGAAATGGTAAACCAATAACATGAGACATGTCACTGGTGTAAAATATCAATCTGAAATGGTAAACCAATATCAGGAGACATGTCACTGGTGTAAAATATCAATCTGAAATTGTAAACCAATATCAGGAGACATGTCACTGGTGTAAAATATCAATCTGAAATGGTAAACCAATATCAGGAGACGTGTCATTGGCATAAAATATCAAACTGAAATGGGAAACCAATATCAGGAGACATGTCACTGGTGTAAAATATCAATCTGAAATAGTAAACCAATATCAGGAGACATGTCACTGGTGTAAAATATCAATCTGAAATGGTAAACCAATATCAGGAGACGTGTCATTGGCATAAAATATCAAACTGAAATGGGAAACCAGTATCAGGAGACATGTCACTGGTGTAAAATATCAATCTGAAATAGTAAACCAATATCAGGAGACATGTCACTGGTGTAAAATATCAATCTAAAATTGTAAACTGATCCTTGCAAAGCTGTTCAGGTTGAATACTGACAAAAATCAATTCCTCTTTTTATTTGAGATCATAAATTATATGCAGTAGTGTTTGGTATTTTTTTCACATGTTGTGATCAGACTCAATTTTGTACTGGTCAGTAAGGCCAGCATACCACAATAGAGTCCCAAGCTCATGTGTGAAACCATAGGCCCATACACTTACAGTTTTTTATAGTTTAACAGTACTTTTTTAGGCCTGGAACATTAAAACATTTGGCAAAATTCAGAATATAGACAAATAATATGCTAGTTATTTAGTTACAACTTCTGCAACAACAGGAGGACATCATTATAATTGCCACAGCTTACACAGTGAAGAAAGTAAAGGACAGAATCAAAAAGAAAACAAACGAGGAGACAAAGGTGTGGGGAATTCCACAGTCACGTACAGGATTTGCAATTTGATGGAGATAAATCCATAGTCTGTCTTGGCATATACGGAACTGATGGACCATTACCACACATACATTTATATATTTTCCCATACATTTATGACAGCTGGACTGAAAAATGAACTATTGTCACCAGAGGGAAATATCTGTACGGCAAGTAAAGTTCTGTCCACTTTACATGTCCATATGATTTCTGTATCTACCCCCACATGATCTGGTTGGCAATTAAGAAGCCACTATCTGGACAACCCTACACTTCACACAAATGGATGGTCTTTCTTATTTCTTTGTTAAATTGTGCACCATTTTAGCCAAAACCACATCCGTACATGTGGACATGCAGCTTTAGACAAACCTTTTTACTAGCATGTCAACCCATGATTGTTGAGTTATTAATCAAATTAACATAGATGTAAAACATATTACAAATTTAAAGAACTAGGGGTTGTTTATTTGATATAAAACTCACCACTCCATATATTATTGTGGTTTGATGACCGTATTGCTGAGTTTAA
The DNA here is from genome assembly GCA_026874595.1 of Sipunculus nudus. Classification (NCBI taxonomy): domain Eukaryota; kingdom Metazoa; phylum Annelida; class Sipuncula; order Golfingiida; family Sipunculidae; genus Sipunculus; species Sipunculus nudus. Next base: position 899,481 of record CM049308.1, read on the forward strand.
TGCTGGGTAGCAGGCTAATGTCACAAAAAATATACTAAACACACTCAATCCATACACCCAAATCTGAAAAAAAGAGAGAAACATTTCAGAATATGTTACAGAAGAAGAGATAAAACATATATCTTATTATAAAGCCAATGACACATTATTACCAATAAAACATATATTTCATTAAAATGCCAATGACACATAATTACAGATGAAACACATATTTTATTATAATGCCAATGACACATTATTACCAATAAAACATATTTTATTATAATGCCAATTACACATTATTACCAATAAAACATTTATTTTATAAAATGCCAATTACACATTATTACCAATAAAACATATATTTTATTATAATGCCAATGACTCATTATTACCAATAAAACATATATTTTATTATAATGCCAATTACACATTATTACCAATAAAACATATATTTTATTATAATGCCAATTACACATTATTACTAATAAAACAAATATTTTCCATATAATGTACATATGTGATCGTGTGCATGTTATTTTTACTTGTTTCATGAGAAAACTTGAAATGTCTGGCATTGCAATTGAGTTGCCATAGCATGTATACCATGACAATGGTAACATCCCTTTAAAATAGACCCTCTACACTGACATATACCGTAAAAAACCGCATATACGTCGAGAAATTTGTTCCCAAAAAATTAATCCAAGAAAGGGGAGTCGACTTATGTGCGGGTCTAAGCCTGAGAGGCAAAATTTTGCACGAACATAGTCAAACTGCCGGCCTGAATGTCTTAACTGATCGACAACTAGATATCCATTTCTGGTGAAGTCAGGTACACAAGTCCCCCTTTCGGTCCAAAAATACAGTCTAATAAGGTTTCCGAACTTTTTTTTCGAATTTTGACCATTTACGCTGTTCTTTCATTTGGATAATGCAGTATATTAAAATGTTTGCAATTTACGTGGTTCATAACAACCAGGAAATGACCCGCGTGTAGCTATTATGAGCTTCATTCACGGGCGATTAAGTACGAGTGCAAGAGGCACGGGTATTGCGTAATCAGTTGGGATTTTATCCAGGGCATCGGCCCCTGTGTATTTGACATCCAATTATGTTACAGTATTTCCCCACAAAAACATTTGGTGCTTGCGTAAGTTTGCAAACATGTAAACGTTAAAAGCCTGTGGGCCGTGGTATCTGAACTACAGACAGGTGACAAATGGCTGATTACAGCACCGATTAGCGCTCAATCGGTACGGGGATGACAGCCTGTCCCAAGAAGCTCAAAACTAGGTCACGCTGTTCACCTGTGTACTTACACGCGGGGGAAATTATTACTCCGTTCGGGAGTTCCTACATAAAAATCACCCCAAATCGTAGTGAATGACTGCGGCCCTGAGCAAAGCTCGGGAAAAAAATTGATATCGCTATGAACAAACGAACACAAAACCTGCATGACTTAGTAAAAATTAGTACTCCACAGAATGTGAAATATATGATTCATTCACGAAAACTTTCATCAAAAATAAAGAAAAAAGGAGTTTGTTCAAAGAACGACTGACGTGTTGTCCACGTATTGCCCTGGCTTCCGTGCTCTCACTCTGCGGTTCGCTATGCTGGATACCTACGCTGCATATATGCAGTTATATCGCATGTACTTGTTCATTAGTGCGTCCGTCTGTGGAGGCAAGGAAGACCGGAGTTAATTAAAACTTGAATAAAACTGTCGTTTACGGCCTTGTGTTTTCTCAGAATGTATAAAAAAATCTCTGATAATAAAATTCCTGCCCTTGATCCACGGATATGACTAAGCTGAGGACAGCTAACATTGTCACGGGGCCTTTTCAGGCGACTCGCTTGGTCCCAACTTCGCGCGTTCTTTTCAATTTAGATTATATAAAATGTAGAGAAGTGCGCGACAAATCTGTTTTAGTAACACGCTTAAATAGTCATATTTTTATTGATACCTGACACAAACAATTATTAGAAGTTTAAAATAAATGAGCAATGACGGAAAGTGTGAGAAATCCTTGGCTGTTCTATTATCTCGCACTTGCCGATTCTGGGTGTCAGACGATCTTCATTTCTGCAAAATACTTTAAGTATCGACCTGTTATATTTATTAATCTTAGAGTCTTTATGATGCCAAATATAACTTTTAAATAGATTGCACAACCAAACAAATGACATTTTTACAGTTTAAAAAAAAAATTGGAGTGGTATAAATGTAAAAAACAAGTGGCCAGTCACATAATTCACCTTTCCCCATTGGCCTGTCACACTACTCTCAATGGTCATGTATGCTGCTTCAGACCTGTTTTTACCTCAAGAATGGCTTGAAAAATTTTTTACCTGAAATTTACCCTGAAAATTAATACTCGACTTATATGCGAGTTTTTACGGTAGTAAGCCTTGTTTAACATATAAATCTATTCAACGTGAGGCTCAGAGCAACATCAATGAACATGTCAAATCTCACAAAACAAAACAAGGGACCTGTGGGTCACAGCAATCAGCAGAAATTGACTATGAGAATACATAAATAAAATCCTAGTGGTCGTGTTGAGTGTGCACTTTTATGGATTACAAGAAAGATGCAAAAGCCTCTCATGATCAAATATCTGTAAAGTTTCAGTATTTCAACTGTGTGACTGTTAAACACTTGTAAAAACACCCAATGGGTACATATGAAACCGTTTATATGATAGAATAAGTAAGAAAGAGGAGATGAGCTGAAGTACAATTATACATGTTTAATTTATTGCCTAAAATAAAATGCTAAAAAAAAATAAAATGTTCAATTTCCAAATTAGAATAAATCAAATCATGTTTCTGGCCAGTATCTCACAGAAAAAAGGTCATCACAACCTAATTTCAGGTTTCCAAGGAGATTTGTCCAAGGCTTCCCTAGATCTTATGTTTAAAGATTTTTGGGCAAATGAAATATTTTGTGCCAATATGATATTCAGGGTGTTTATATCATGCTATCTGTCGGTAGCTCACAGAATATAGGCCATCATGACCTGATTTCAGGTTTCCTAGGAGATCTGCACAAGACCCTGACTGATATGTAAGAATATTCTAGGGCTGACAGATACATTTTGTGTCCTGTCTGACTGTCTGGATGCTCAAAACTTTTGGCCTGTAGCTTGCAGAATATAGGTCACTCTGATGTAGTTTCAGGTTTTCAAGGAGATTAATCTAGAACTTCCACGGATTTGGGCCTGAAGATTCTAGGCTTATGGATACAATTTGTGCCCAGCTGACATTAAGGGTGTTAAATTAATGTTTTTTCCTATAGCTTGCAGAATATAGGTCAAAGTTACCAAGGACCTGCCTGCGTATTACGTTAGGAGATTCTAGGCCACATGATTGTGCCCCACCTGACTGCCTGGGTGCTCAAAATCGGTTTTCAGCCCCTAGCTCCATCAAATAGGTCACCATGACTTAATTTCAGGTTTCAAAGGAGATTTTTATCCAGGACTTCCCTGGGTGTACAGTTAGAAGTTTCAAGGTCAAATTAATACAGTTTGTGCATTGTTAACGGCCGTCAGATGGATGACAGGAAAACAGTAATCACTATAGTTTAGATAACTTACAGTCAGCTGAGCTTATAAGAGACCAAATGGTCAGGTCTTACAAGGACTCAGAGACTGTGCAGGATAATGGGGTAAAAAAACAAAACAAACAGTGAAACTGAAGATACAATTTCACCTGTAATCCAAAAAAGGTTTCCATAGCTGCCATGGCTGTGGCAAAGAAATATACCAGTGATATTTTATGGTAACAGGTCAGCTGTGTTACTGTTGAAGAGATACAGTCACTGTCCGCAATATGTATATGTGAGCTTTCATAACTTCAAACAACGCCCCCCCCCCCAATTTTAAGGCTACTGTGAGTTTAACCTCATGCTGTTTACTAAGAAGAGTCACACACAGCATCAAACAACAGTGTGAATAAAGCCTTAATCTTACCTGTTTAAATACTGTTAATATAGGAACTTTACTAGAAACTGTGCTTGTTTCTTCTAGCGACTGGTAATCTGTGAGGGATTCTGATACTCGTTTTGATGTTTCCTCTCCCTCTCTTGCCAGACTCACATCTCTCTCTGTACAAGAAATCATTTAATAAAATACATAACAACACCACATACTGGTAATATACCCATTGTATGTCTTGTGACCTTTGACCTTATCAGATATGCACTTATTTTGCAGACAATTGAACCCGGGGAGGTTCTTACATGGTTTAACATTTACACTGAATGTCAGCAAAATCCAACAAAATCCTAGTCACAGCAGTGCAATGAAGAAGTCTGGGGCCCTTTGACCTTATTAAATTTGCATGGATTTTGCTGAGATTTGAATTCAGGTGAGAACCTTTATTTGTATATATTTTTATAAAGGGTTTAAAGAAAATCAAACAGATCTTTGGTTATTCATCACAGTGCCTCCAGTCTGGTGACCTCTGACCTCTTCAAAAATGCAAGGCTTTTGCTTGGAATCCAACCAAGGCAAAATATCACATTGGTTAATATTTCTCTTGAGTTTCATCAAACCCATTATATTCCTGTTAAGTTATCACAGCCACACTAAAAAACTAGACATTTCTTGGCACCTGCGGTGCCAGAGTATCCCCAGACATAGTAGCCCCCCCCCTTTAAGAATAGACCCCCATTTTTAGCATATACTGACACTTGGCATATTAATTGTTTCTTCTATCTAACAATCCACAATCTTGTTGAAGATGTTGGTCCTGTGACCATGATCTTTTTAAAGATGTGTCCTGTGACCTTGACCTTTGACCTCATGACCCCAAAATCAATTTGGGTCTTACTTTTCCAATGGGACATATGGAAGTCAAGTTTGAAATCTATACATCAATAAAGCAGGAATTATCATCCAGAAACTAATTTTTGGACAGAAGGCTTCTGTGACCTTCACCTTTGACCTTGTGACCTCAAAATTGATAGTGTTCTTCCTCTCTTGGCAGGAGAACTATATGTGCAAGATGAAAGATCTGAGATGAAATGTTTGGCTGAAAATGCATCCACATCTTTTTAAAGATGTGTCCTGTGACCTTGACCTTTGACCTCATGACCCCAAAATCAATTTTGGTCTTGCTTTTCCAATGGGACATATGCAAGTCAAGTTTGAAATCCATACATCAATAAAAGCAGGAATTATTATCCAGAAACTAATTTTTGGACAGATGGCTCCTGTGACCTTCACCTTTGACCTTGTGACCTCAAAATTGATAGGGGTCTTCCACTCTTGGCAGGTGAACTATATGTGCAAGATGAAAGATCTGAGATGAATTGTTTGGCTGAAAATGCATCCACAATCTTTTTAAAGAGGTTTCCTGTGACCTTGACCTTTGACCGCATGACCCCAAAATCAATTCGGGTCTTGCTTTTCCAATGGGTCAAATACAAGTCAAGTTTGAAACCCATACATCAATAAAAGCAGGAATTATTATCCAGAAACTAATTTTTGGACAGATGGCTCCTGTGAACTTCACCTTTGACCTTGTGACCTCACAATTGACAGGGGTCTTCCTCTCTTGGCAGGTGAACTATATGTACAAGATGAAAGATCTGAGATGAAATGTTTGGCTGAAAATGCATCCACATCTTTTTAAAGATGTGTCCTGTGACCTTGACCTTTGACCTCATGACCCCAAAATCAATTTGGGTCTTGCTTTTTCAATGGGACATAAACAAGTCAAGTTTGAAATCCATACATCAATAAAAGCAGGAATTATCATCCAGAAACTAATTTTTGGACAGATGGCTCCTGTGACCTTACACCTTTGACCTTGTGACCTCAAAATTGATAGGGGTCTTCCACTCTTGGCAGGTGAACTATATGTGCAAGATGAAAGATCTGAGATGAATTGTTTGGCTGAAAATGCATCCACAGTATCTTTTAAAATGCCAGTCCAGTGACCTTGACCTTTGACCTCATGACCCTAGAACCTATAGAGTTCTTACTTTAGTGGTGGGCCATACATAAGTCATGTTTGAAATCCATATGGCTATCAACACTGGAGATATCATAAGAGGTGTGTGATTTTCACCATATATGGCAATATTCAAGGTCAAGGCCACTATCATAGGAAAGGTCATGACCCCAATTCAAATAAACATCATCCCATAACCCATACCTATGTATATGCATAATATAAAAGAAATCTGTCCATTAGTTTTTGACTTATAATGCTCACAGTACTGTAAGGTGGCAATGTTGGGGGTATTAAATGGCACGAAAACAAGTAAAGAATAATAGGTGGCACCACCAGTTTCTGGAACATGACAACCCTATCCATGATCTTCCATCGACTTGATTTTGGGATAATCCATGCAAGATTTCTTGAGATATTAAAGAATTTTTGTGATTTTCCCCAAAATTGGACCTATTCAAGGTCAAGGACACTCTCCTAGTAAAGGTCATGACCTCATTTTAAATAGGTGTATTCCTCTTACCCATATCTATACATATACCAAGTTTGGTAAAGTTCCGTGAAATATTTTTTGGGTTATCGCACCAACAAGATTTATATGCGGCGGCGGAGGCGGCGGGACCGGTATGAAAACAAAGTATCCCCGACTTTGTCTGGGGATACAATAACAGACAGACCACAACCCCCATATCATAATATGACCTGTCTCAATCCAACAGGAGAGACCACATTTCCTGTATAAACTAACTACTGAATTAAAAAGAGGATAACCAAACGATACCAAATCTCTCTGGCACTAAAAAACGAATAGCTTACCAAATAAACTCTGGAAAAATCACTTAAATAAAGAGTGCTGCATGTTTTCATAAAGGTTTATATTACAATAATTATTCAGAAATAACAATTACAATGATTGTAATTGGAAACATGGGCAGTGAAGAAATATAGGAAAATAAAGGAGATAATTTTATAGATGTTGGAAAAATATAAGAAACTGAAGGAGACAGTTTTTCATAAAAAAATATACAAAATAGGAGTAAGTTGGAGCCCTGATATACAGTTGGACTCCTCTGTCCTGATGTACAGTTGGACCCCTCTGTCCTGTTATACAGTTGAACCCCTCTGTCCTGATATACAGTTGGACCCCTCTGTCCAGATGTACCCCTCTGTCCTGATGTACAGTTGGACCCCTCTGTCCTGATGTACAGTTGGACCCTTCTGTCCTGATGTACAGTTGGACCCCTCTGTCCTGATATACAGTTGAACCCCTCTGTAAAGATGTACAGTTGGACCCCTCTGTCCTATGTACAGTTGGACCCATCAATCAAACATCTGATAATTTGGCTTTCGGGGTAATATGGCAGATTCCTTGAAAACATATTTTCCTGTATCATTTTATAATAAGTTCTAATCTGACATTTTGTGTAATGCAACTCATTCACCATTGATGAAGCCCAATATCCCTTATTGCAGTAAACTATATCCATGTGATCCAGCAAACCTGAGTGACCTCCAAGCCATAACATGACCCTGATGAAAATTTAATCCCTGATTGTGACAAATTAAAGGGGTCCAATTGTAGGGAGTCTGACTGACTCCGGTAAAAAAGTTAGTGTTTTTATATATATATATATATATATATATATATATATATATATATTTATTGATATATAATGCTGATGATATATATATCTGATCACTTACTTTTTATATAATGCCTTGCAAATCGCTGGAAAGAAAACAAATCATATTTATATATTATGTCTTCAGTTTATTTTGTGAGGTTCATGGAAGTTAAGATATTACACATAATCAATATGGCATTGTATGCAGACAAAACTTATCTTAATACCACAAAATATTGTATATCATATAAACTGTTTAATAATATACCTTTGAGATTTATTAATATGATTTTGATTATTATATCATTCATAATTATTTATTCATCATTATGAACTTTTTTACTTATGCCTGCACTCTAAACACATCAAATGCTGACACCATACGCCTGCACAGTTTATTCTAAATATCAACAAGTGACCCATGGATCATGATGCTCAGTTGTGAAGGAGGACATACACAAAAGGAATTTGGACAACAAATGCTGACACCATACGGCTGCACAGTTTATTCTAAATATCAACAAGTGACCCATGGATCATGATGCTCAGCTGTGTAGGAGGACATACACAAAAGGAATTAAATCATCTGAATGCCAAATTTTTTAGGTGGTATCCCCATTCAACTGTAGCTATAAGTTCTTCAAAATCAACAAGAAGAAAGTTTCATGACACTGTGTCCAGCCATTCCCATGAAATCTAGCCTTTTGTATGCAGGCAGTTGAGATAAAAATTACCAAGCAAATTTCTTAAGGACATCCCTGGATGTCAAGACAGAAGATTTTAAGGTCCATCAGTAAAGTTTTGTACCCTGTCTGACTGTCTGGGCGCTTAAAATGTTTAAAATTGCTTAAATGCTTAAAATGGTAAGTAATATAGGCCACCATGACCTAATTTCAGGTTTCCATTAAGATTGCCAAAGATGTTTTGGCCAGTGGCATTCAAAATATAGGTCACCATGACCTAATTTCAGGTTTCCATGGAGATTGCCCAAGACTTCCTTGTATATAACATTGGAACTTTCTCTTTAAGGGTTAGCATATAACTAATACAAGGCATTCTCCATGGCTCGGATATTTGCGCTCAGTGGTTGGTAAGGGTGGAGGACACTGGAGAACCCAGAGAAAACCACTGGCCACGGATGGACCACTACAACCCACTCTCATAGCCACGCCAGGAATCCAACCCGGCTGCCAACGGAGAAGGTTGAGCGTTTCACCACTCAGCTGTCCAGGGTTTTAAAAACATGTTTTTGGCCCATAGTTCACAAAATATAGGTCATTATGACCTAATTTCAGGTTTCCATGCAAATTTACCAAGGACTTGCCTGAATATCATGTTAGAAGATTCTAGGCCTTGCAGATACAATATGTGCACCATGTGAATGACTGGATGCTCAAAATCATGTTTCAGCCTGTAGTTTGCAAAATATTGGTCACCATGACCTAATTTCAGGTTTCCATGCAAATTTACCCAGGACCTCCCAGGATGTACAGTTAGAAGTTTCTAGTTATTACAGTTATGATTTGTGCCCTGTTAACGGATGGACTGCTCCATCTAAAGGTCTCAAAAATAGAGAAATAAATATGTAAAAATTAGAAAAATTACAGGTGGTGCCACCAGTCTTCAGGAAATAATGAAACACTATTTGATTAGTATATATGGAAAGAATCAAGGCAATCAATGCATTAGTTATCAGGTATTGGAGCTTTTGTATCAAATTTTTAATTATTCTTGGGGGGGGGGGTTACTTATAAGCCCCATAGCTAGGAGGATATAAGTCAAAGTGACAAAATTCTGATGAGAATTTTTATCGACCTCCATGGGAATAACGTAAGAAGATTCTAGGCCTAACAGATACAATATTTGCACCATCTGACTGACTGGGTGCTCAAAATCATGTTTTCAGCCTGTAGTTCGCAAAATATGTCACCATTACCTAATTCAGGTTTCCCAGGGGATTGGCCTAGGCACTCCCTGTATGTACAGTGCGAAGTTTCTAGGTTATGGCTATGATTTGTGCCATGTTAAGGGTGAACTAATTCACCTGAAGATCTCAAAAATAGGGAAATGGGACCCATGGGTCACATCACTCAGCTGAATTTTGGAAAATATTAGTAACTGCAAAATATTTTTATTTCTTTTGGTTTTTCATGTATATTATCATTTGAAAATCTATGAGAAAATGGCCCTGCTAAAATGAAACTCTGTAAATTATAAAATAATGGACATGAGCTAAACCATTTAGTGATGCACCAAGGGAACAAATAGGCCTACAGTAAGTGTTATATTAAAGTAACATTTCATAAACAAATAATGCGTGAAGGTAATTAAGTTTTCAAAAGTTAAATATATGGCCATATGAGTTAAAAATTAATCCCACAAAGTTGGCCAATATTCCTAATTTTAACTCTAAGTTAACAGTGTTATTCACACCTAGGCCCCGCCAACTTTGAGAGATATGAATGAAATGCTACAAAGTATTTATATTTTCTTAAATCTTGTCAGTTTGCACTTACATTAGATCCTAATATTTTATCACATTTACACATTAGGAATAAATTCCTGAACATTTTTCTTTAAAAAAATCAAAATCGTCCAAGTCTCAACAAAAAGAATTTATTTAACATTAAAATTATAAGATTCATCCTGTTTATTAGTCCTGTGTATTGAAGGTGTGGGTGGTGGGAGGGGTCTCTATTGTTACTGCTCATTGCAGAATGGCGTCCAGTGGGGGGGGGGGGGAAGAGAAAAAGGCTCCCTGTGGTATTAGCTGCAGACAGCCTGATCAAGCTCAACTCAGTGGAGAGAGGGCTTGCCCTAGTGATGGGATTACATAACAACAGCCTTGGCAGCATGGAGAGCTGCACTGAATGACCTACAGTGACCAAAGTGGACTGCTTGACAATGTAAGGGAATACAACAAGAGCCTCCAATAAAATTAAATAACTAGCCTAATTTTGCAGCTTTTATTTTCAAATTTCAGATTTTAACAGATTAAATCCTTATGTGTACATGCTGTGAAAATAAAAACCACAGTACTTACAGGAAAAAAACGTGCTGTGGCCAAAGTTGGGCAAAATTTCAGAAACAAATTTTTTATTTTTGCTAATATTTTAAAAAAATTAAAAGATTTTGATCTAATTTAAGTTATATTACTGGAACAAGGGACCCATGGGTCATGGCGCTCAGCTGTTATATATGATAAAAATATGATTTTGAAATGAGGCACATGCTGGTTTTGTGTGGTTATAAATATAAGCTGTATTATGAGTTGTTGGTGTTAAGCTTATGTATGATTTTGATAGTTTCTTTGGAGACAGGGAAGAGATTGATTTCAATTATTTTAACAAATGGAGTGCTACCGCCATACAGATTTTGACTTGGCCATATAATATTATAGAATATATTCATGAATGCATTCATAAATACATTTTGAAAGTATTTGCACTGGCTTTCAAATACTTTCATTTTTACCTGAATTCCCATTCTTATGCAAGAAATTTTTATAATGGAGTACATATTCATATTCGTATTCAAATACAATTGCAAAGTTTTTGCACCATGTCTGGTATTTATTCAGTTTTAGCCAAACAATGATGTTGAGAATCCAGAATATAAACAAAGGACCCATGGGTCACGGCGCCCAGCTTTAGTTTTAAATTTTTGCAAATGAAAAATATAAAAAATATTCTATTGTAATGTTTTTCATATATAAGCATATGAGAAGCTAAGAGGAAAGGGGCCCTCCTACTTGGTTATAGTAAAGTTCTAACTATATGATTGCAAATTAATACTCTGACAAGACTAACATGAAGAACAAGGGACCCATGGGTCACGGCGCTCAGCTGATCGTGATTGGACCATAAATGTTTCTCCACTGTGATACTATATCGAGTCGATAAAGCTTATGAATATCATGGACATGTTGGGCTATTATAAAGGAATGTAATGTAATATGTGAGTAAATGATAAATGAAATAACCTGACTGATGGATTAATAGAGTCATATATAGTGGTTTATTTTTTATTTATTAAAGAGGTGTAGAAAATTGTGATATATTTGAGCAAATATGAATGCAATGACAGCAGTAATAAGCAGTAGTAGAATGATGATAAGGCTATTTGTTGAAGGATCTAAAGTGTATGGTAGTCTGCAAGCGTTCAATTTGACAGATATGATGTTATGATTAACTATGCTGATGAAGTGATTTATGAATTTGTGACTGTATGACACAATATCTCTTTAGTCTTGACATGGTACATTATTGTGATGCCCACTATGTCTAAATATTACACAATATTGACATAATTTCTGGCATGTACATAGGTACCTATGGACGAATAGTTATATAAAATATTAAAGTATGAATATATCTGATTCATCTTGATCTTGCTTACTGAGGCTGACTTTGGGATGGGGTTCGGAGAAGGGAAAAGTGAGGGCAGCACGAAGGTGGATGTAGAAATATTCTATTGTAATGTTTTTCATTTATATAAGAATATGAAAAGCTAAGAGGAAAGGGGCCCTCCTACTTGGTTATAGTAAAGTTCTAAATATATGATTGCAAACTAATACTCTGACAAGACTGTCATGAAGAAAAACAGTAAAAGTTTTGAGATACTGTAATGTATGAAAATTTACAGATGGAAAATTTACAGATGGACAGGCAAGTGGACAGAATGGACTAATACCTTTATTTCACTTTCAAGGGAATAATGCATTTAAGTTTATATATAAGCCTATTTTTTTTTAAGCATATCCACTTTTTCCATGAAGAAGTTTTTATCTGAATCATTTTTTTTATTTACAGGTTTTATAAATTTTAAATGAAAAAACCTGAAAATATAAGTTAAAATATTAAAATTGTTGCAAAAGTTGCAATCATTATATATACAGAGTAAAAAACTGAAACTATAAGTTAAAATATTAGAATTGTTGCAAAAGTTGCAATCATCATATATCCAGAGTGTAGCTCATATTTGGTCATATTATGCATACACATATATTTTATTATTTTTAAATCATAAATCTTTAAACTGAATTTAAAAGAAAATAATGCCACAACATGGCATCTACAAGAATATTCCTTGAATCACTATTAAAAAGTTTTGCACATTGGAGTTTTCAGTACCTGCTTAATTTTATTCACCCAAATAAAATAAAAGATTCAGTAAATTTGATAAAATAAAACATCTTTTCAAATAAAGTATACACACTGTTGGTTGAATGAGAAACAAACAATATCATTGTGCTAATTACTATCCAAGTTTTAATTAATTACTGAAATTAATAGTCAATGTCACACCTGGTGAAGTTTTTACTCCTCTGAAGTAAGGAATTACTTATCTCATAAACATCCACACTTTCATAGCAATACACCACTTTGTGGACACAATTAAATGTACACTTTAATCATTGTAACCCTGGTGGTACAATACAAAATCTAAAATGTAGCATAGCCTAGAATAAGAATGAATCACATACAGAAAATAATAACAATTATCTAGTTTATGCATCATCTGGGGGGGGGGGGGGGGGGGGGGAGGGAGTGCAGAGCAGAGGGGAAGCCTGCTGGTAGTGGCCAAGCTGACCCAAGGCAAGCTGCCTGGGGTGGGTTACATAATGCAAGTGAAGGCTGTACTACTAGGTGGGCTAGATGTAAACAACACTTGACATGGTGTATGAAAACATGAATAAAAGCTATTCTTTCCAATCAATTTCTTTGAAATTTCAGATTTTAAAAGATTAAATCCTTATGTATATATGCTGTGAAAATTAAACCAAGAGTGCCAAAGTTGGACAAAATTTAAGGTATTGATTTTTTATTTATGCTAATAACTTGAAAAATTTGCAAAATTCAGATCTAATTTTGGGTAAATAATTGAATCTTGATTAAATAAAGTTATATTCCTGAAAAAAAGTCTCTAGGTTCAGCAATTCTCATGTGAGTAAATATATTTCCTGATTTTTTAACAAATTGCATTATGTTTTGGCCCATAACTTCAAAATAATACCCAAAACTAACCTAATTTTTGATATATTCATAGAAAATGTATAAAAGAATGTGAATCCTAAATACGATCAAAAACAGATCAGTGGTTTTGATATTAGGCAGCCCTGAAGTGTAACAATGGCTTTTTTTTATGGAAAACAGAGTTTTTTTTCCTTAATATCTCGAAGTCCTGAACAAAGTCCTAATGACCCAATTTTCGGTATGGTAGGAGATTTTGGGGACATCTAAAATTATGTCAACAGCCTGGGGAACATAGAGATGTGCACTGAATGACCTACAGTCATCAAAGTGGACTGCTTGACAATGTAAGGGAATACAACAAGAGCCTCCAAAAAAATTCAATAACTAGCCTAATTTTGCAGCTTTTATTTTCAAATTTCAGATTTTAACAAATTAAATCCTTATGTATACATGGTGTGAAAATTAAATCCACAGTACTTACAGGAAAAAAACGTGCCGTGGCCAAAGTTGGGCAAAATTTAAGGTACCAAATTTTGATCTAATTTTTGGTATACAATTAAATTTTGATTAATATAAGTTGTATTACTGGAAAAAAGTCCCTACCTTTAACACTTTTGGTCTTAAGTGACCAAATATCTTCCTGATTTTTTTACAAAGTCCATTATGTTTGGGCCCATAACTTTTTTAAATTATATAATACTGACTTAATATCTGGCATGTACATAGGAACTATATAGAAGAATATTTATGGCAAATATGAAGAAAACCAGATGAGTGGTTTTGATTTTAGGCAGTCCTGAAGTGTGAAAATAGATTTTTAATAAAAAATTGAGGTTTTTCCTTAATATCTCAGGGGAACGAAGTCCTATTGACCCAATTTTTGGCATGGTAGGAGATTATGGGGACATCTAACTGTATGCCGAAATTCAGATTCGTAGGTCCAACGGTGTCGAAACGTGCCAGTCTTATGGACGGACATCCAGACGGACAGATGGACGGACGGACGGCACGACAGACGGACGGACGACGGACAATGGACCATGACTATAGCTCAGATGACTTATAGTCAGCTGAGCTAAAAACAGTAAAAGTTTTAATATACGGTGATGCATAAGAAAAATTTACAGATGGACAGGCAAGTGAACAGAATGGACTAATACCTTTATTTCACTTTCAAGGGAATAATGCATTTAAGTTTATATAAAAGCCTATTTTTTTAGCATATCCACTTTTTCCATTAATAGTTTTTATCTGATTCATTTTTTTTTTATTTACAAGTTTTATAAATTTGTAATAAAACTAGATGTGTCGGAACGACACGAATGCCCCCGCCTGGGGCAAATTAGAAACATTTGTTAAATTTTGTAAATTTTTTTAAGTTCAGGAAGTGTTGTATGGTCAAAAGTAGGTCAACAAGGGAAAAATGCAAACTTGATCTGTAAAGGGTCATTATCAAGCAACACACCAAAAATCAGGCCAGTATCTGCAAGCATTGTGAAAAAAAGACCATATATGTGCATTTTTCATGAAAATTTCTGTCTTTCATGAAATTTTCTATGTTCAGGATCTGTCATATGGTGAAAAATAGGTTAACTGGGACAAAACGCGAACTCGATCTGTAAGTGGTCATTATGCGCCCACAGACCAAACATTAGGCCAGTATCTGTAAGCATTGCATTGTGAAACTAGAATATTAGCAAAAGTTGATAATCATTTATAAATTTAAATTGGAGAGGTATATACCATGTTTCATAACAATCCACCAAATGCTTCCTGAGAAATAAGCTCCTAAGTTTTTTTCTATAAAAAAAGCTCTGTGACCTTGAAAAGTAGGTCAAGATCACCCATCTTTGAACTTGACCAAGATTTTGTAAATATAATGCAATAGGACCGAAGAAATGAAGTTCTTGTGTTGAATACCTTTGGAGATATCCTGCACAAAAGGCCAAAATTGAAAAAATCCGATAAAATTTCATTAAACAAGTGACCCATGGGTCATGACGCTCAGCTGCCAAGCATGACCTGTGACATCATGGACTGAGATTCACAACTTCCAGTCAAATTTTGAAGAACCAATTTGCCAATTTGTTGAAAATTGTCTATGACAACAGAAATATATATCACCTATGTCTGGTTAAAACACAGTGAATTGATGGTCTGAGGAAAATGCATGATTGTTAAGCTATCAGGAACTATTCCAACAGCTTGCTTGAAACCTGTCAGTCTCAAAAGGAACACCACAAAGGGCAAATATAAGATCAAAATATATAGCAAAAATCAAGGAAATACATGCAAGAATTATTGAGAAACAGGTGCTTCTGTATGAATTTTTATTCAATACAAGCCAACTGTACTGCACTTTTATAAATGATGGTAATATTTATTCAGAAATATTTGACCCAATCCTTTACAAGATTACATAAATATACATCCAACTGCATTCACTTTAACTGTTCTTGAGATAATATGATCAAAAGGAATTAAAAGATGGTTGCCTGGTGGCCATATTGGACTTCTGACAAGTCTGAAATCAGACAACAAACATTCTCTAAATCGGACCAAACATTAAAGAAAAATTACTGAAACTGCCCTGAAGAAAGAATTTCTAAGGTGGCTAACTGGCAGACATAATGGATTTCTGACATGTATGACATTTGATATCCCACATTCTCCAATAAGAGACCAAACTTGGTGCAAATTATCCAGTAATAAATGCCCAAAATAATTTAAAAGGCATGTCCAGGCCCTCATATCAGATTTATAGATATGCAATTGTAAAAAGTGTAAGTCCAATATTTTTTATTATCACTCTGCTTTTCAATGGGGTCAGCAGGGTAGGTAAACTGCCAAACCTGAAAGAAAAGAAATGCAGAAAGCATGACTAAGAGTCTTGAAATAAAACAAAAAGCCACCCTGATCAAGGTACACATCCACATATTATGAGAACAAACACTTGCTTTTATATGTGGTGATATATATTAAAATATTCAGATATCTAGCAAACTAAGTTTATTGCTAGGCTTCCATAAAATAAACTGCAAAATGTTCCCATCATCTTATAAATCAGTAGCTAAACCTTAATACTATACTCTCATAGTCTTAATGCCTGGCTGAAGCATTCTGACAACAGTGTTTTTGTTATGAAGTAACGAGTACTTATCACTGAGCCTTATCACTTAATAGGCTGATACAAAAGGGAGTCATATGTCACCAGTGTCACTCACAATTACAGCCACACAGGGATATGTACCAGCTGGAGTGGGATGGTTATATATACAAGAAAAATAGAGATGGTCTATAAAATTAAGTAATTGTGAACATCCCTGACCTTTGACCTTGGCCTTTTGCCCATATATCAATTGGATTCTTTCTAAATGATGGGTAACTACTGACCACTTCAATCTGGTGTAATTACTTGGCAACCAATGGGTGAATAACTTTGACCTGCAACCTTTAACCTGCTGACCAGCTGACCCCAAAATCAATAAGTTATTTATTCAAGCAAAAAGACCCATAAATATGAAGTTTGAGTCAAACTGAGTGATGCATAGATGTGGCATATGTGAAAGACTGAAGGTTTGGGTTGAACAGTTACACTTGAAATATGCTCACAAGCATTTAGAACAATTAAATATTGTGACCTTGACCTTTGACTTTTTGACCTCAACATCAATAGGCTTCTTCCCTTATTGGTAGGTAAGCCATATATGACAGATGGAAGGTACAGATTAAAAAGTTTGCCTGAAAATGACTCCACGCAAGAAGTGGGTGCTGTGAACTTGACCTTTGACCTCAAAATCAACAGGTCTTTTCCCCTGTTGGCAGAGAAGCGATATCAGTGCTGGAAGGTTTGGAGTGAAAAGTCTAGCTTGAAATGTGTCCACTACCTTTTCAAAGAAGTGGATCCTGTGACCCTGACCTTTGACCTTGTGACCTCAAAATCTATAGGATTCTTCTCCAACTTAGTAGGTGAGTTATATGTGAAAGATCAAAGAATTGGGATGAAAGGGTTGGCTTAAAATGCATCCACAGGCTTTTCAAAAAAGAGGCTCCTGAGACCTTGACCTTTGACCTTTTGACCTAAAAAAAATTATGGTTCTTCACCTGTTGGTAGGTGAGCTGTATGTGAAAGATGGAAGGTTTGGGATGAAAATTTTGTCTCAAAAATTTATTTCTGGGGGGTGCAAACACACCCCATAACTTCGAGAATATAGGTCGCAGTGACCTAATTTCAGGTTTGCAAGGAGATCTTTTTATAACCTCTAAGACTGCATAGGGTTCATGGCCCTAGCCCCTACGGTTACGATTTGTGCCCTGCTAACGGACGGACGGCCGGCCGGACGGCCGGCCGGACGGCCCGACGGACAGACGGAAGGACGCCGGACAAAGACCCATCGCTATAGCCCAGCGTGACTGAAAGTCAGCTGAGCTAAAAATCAGAAATTGCAGGTGGCGCCACCAAAATTGTGCAGCACATACAGACCATCAGTCCCAATTATCATAGCAAGTTTTGTGAAAATCCACACAATGGTTCCTGAGATATAAACTTCTGAGTGTTTTTCTATAATCAGCTCTTAAATGTAGAAAAAAGGGTCAAGGTCACCCATCTTCGAACTTGACCGAGATTTTATCGATATACATCTTCACTGCTGAAATAAAATTCCAACGGTGAATCCTTTTAGAGATATCCCCCTCACAAGGTAAAAGTTAACAGACGCGGAAAGGACGGACAGACACCGGACAGACAGATGGACAGATGGACAGCTTGGGTGACGACAATAGCCCATCAGCCTATGAGCTGAGGGCTAAAAACGGCTGTACATGTGTATTTGTCATGAAAATTTCTATTTTTCATGAATTTTTCTAAGTTTAGGAGCCGTAAAACGGTCAAAAATAGGTCAACCAGGACGAAACACGAACTCGATCTGTAATTGGTCATTATCTGCCCATACACCAAAAATCAGGCCAATATCTGCAGGCATTGCGAAAAAAAGTCCGTACATGTGTATTTGTCATGAAAATTTCTATTTTTCATGAAATTTTCTATGTTTAGGAGCCGTAAAACGGTCAAAAGTAGGTCAACCGGGACGAAACGCGAACTCGATCTGTAACTCGTCATTATCTGCTCACACACTAAAAATTAGGCCAATATCTGCAGGCATTGCGAAAAAAAGTCCGTACATGTGTATTTGTCATGAAAATTTCTATTTTTCATGAAATTTTCTAAGTTTAGGAGCCGTAAAACGGTCAAAAGTAGGTCAACCGGGACGAAACGCGAACTTGATCTGTAAATCGTCATTATCTGCCCACACACCAAAAATTAGGCCAATATCTGCAGGCATCGCGAAAAAAAGTCCGTACATGTGTATTTGTCATGAAAATTTCTATTTTTCATGAAATTTTCTAAGTTTAGGAGCCGTAAAACGGTCAAAAGTAGGTCAACAGGGACAAAACGCGAACTCGATCTGTAACTGGTCTATATCTGCTCACACACCAAAAATCAGGCCAAATTCTGCAGGCATTGCGAAAAAAAGTCCGTACATGTGTATCTGTCATGAATATTTCTATTTTTCATGAAATTTTCTAAGTTTAGGAGCCGTAAAACGGTCAAAAGTAGGTCAACCGGGACGAAACGCGAACTCGATCTGTAACTGGTCTATATCTGCTCACACACCAAAAATCAGGCCAATATCTGCAGGCATTGCGAAAAAAAATCCGTACATGTGTATCTGTCATGAATATTTCTATTTTTCATGAAATTTTCTAAGTTTAGGAGCCGTAAAACGGTCAAAAGTAGGTCAACCGGGACGAAACGTGAACTCGATCTGTAACTGACCTATATCTGCCTACACACCAAAAATCAGGCCAATATCTGCAGGCATTGCGAAAAAAAGTCCGTACATGTGTATCTGTTATGAATATTTCTATTTTTCATGAAATTTTCTAAGTTTAGGAGCTGTAAAACGGTCAAAAGAAGGTCAACCGGGACGAAACGCGAACTCGATCTGTAACTGGTCTATATCTGCTCACACACCAAAAATCAGGCCAATATCTGCAGGCATTGCGAAAAAAAGTCCGTACATGTGTATCTGTCATGAATATTTCTATTTTTCATGAAATTTTCTAAGTTTAGGAGCCGTAAAACGGTCAAAAGTAGGTCAACCGGGACGAAACGCGAACTCGATCTGTAACTGGCCTATATCTGCCTACACACCAAAAATCAGGCCAATATCTGCAGGCATTGCGAAAAAAAGTCCGTACAACTGTTTGATTTCGGAAGGACGGAAGGACGGAATGACGGACATGGGTAAAACTATATGCCCCGGCCACTTTGTGGCGGGGGCATAAAAAAAACTGAAAATATAAGTTAAAATATTAGAATTCTAAGTTGCAATCATTATATATCCAGAGTGTAGCTCATATTGGGTCATATTATGCATACACATATATTTTATTATTTTTAAATCAAATGTTCAAACTGAATTTAAAAGAAAATAATCCAACAACAAGGCATCAACAAGATTATTCCTTGAATCCCTATTAAAAAGCTTTGCACATTGGAGTTTTCAGTACATGCTTAATTTCATTCACCGAAATATAATAGAAGATTCTGTAAATTTGATAAAATAAAATGATCTTTTCAAATAAAGTATACACACTGTTGGTTGAATGAGGGACTTAAATATACACTTTAATCATTGTAACCCTGGTGGTACAATACAAAATCTAAAATGTAGCATAGCCAAGAATAAAATAAAATACAGAAAATTATAACATTCATCTACTTAATGCACCATCGGGGGGGGGGGGGGGGGGGGGGAGAGTGCAGAGCAGAGGGGAAGCCTGCTATTAGTTGGCAAGCTGAGCAAAGGCAAGCTGACTGGGGTTGGTTACATAATGCAAGTGAAGGCTGTACTACTAGGTGGGCTAGATGAAAACAGCACTTGACATGGTGTATGAAAACTTGAATAAAAGCTACTCTTTTCAATCAATTTCTTTGAAATTTCAAATTTTAAAAGATTAAATCCTTATGTATATATGCTGTGAAAATTAAATCAACAGTGCTTACAGGGAAAAAAGTGCCATTGCCAAAATTGGACAAAATTTAAGATATTGATTTTTTATTTATGCTAATAACTTGAAAAATTTACGAAATTCAGATCTAATTTTGGGTAAACAATTGAATCTTGATCATATAGTTATTTTCCTGCAAAAAAAGTCTCCAGCTTCAGCAATTCTCATGTTAAGTGAGCAAATATATTTCCTGATTTTTAAAATTTGGCATTATATTTGGGCCCATAACTTCTAAATAATACCCAATACTGACCTAATTTTTGGTATCTGCATAGAAAATGTATGGAAGAATAAGAATACTAAATATGATCAAATACAGATCAGTGCTTTTGATATTAGGCATCCTTGAAGTGTAACAATGGCTTTTTTATGGAAAACAGAGGTTTTTCCTTAATATCTCAAAGGAATGAAGTCCTAATGACCCAATTTTTGTATGGTAGGAGATTTTGGGGACATCTAATGGTATGCAGAATTTTAGATTTGTAGGTCCAACAGTTTTAAAACGTGCCCTGTTAATGGCCGGACGGCCGGACGGACAAAGGACAAAGGACCACGACTATAACTCAGATGACTTATAGTCAGCTGAGCTAAAAAAGTCCTTAGCTTCAACATGTTTTGTGTTAAGTGATCAAATACCTTTCCTGTTTTTTACAAAAGAGGTTTTTAATGAAAAAATTGAGGTTTTTCCCTTATTTCTCAAAGGAACAAAGTTGCAGAAACCCAGTTTTTGCAGATTTTTTTATTCTCAGGTCTTATGGTTTCAAAATGGCCACATCTACGGACGGACAGACAGACTGTTAACAGATGATGGACCATGACTATAGCTCAGATGACTTATAGTCAGCTGAGCTAAAAATTAGAAAATATACAGGTGGTGCCACCAGTCTTCAGAAAATGATGAAACACTATTTGATTAGTATATATGGAAAGAATCATGGCAATCAATGCATTAGTTATTCAGGTATTTGAGCTTTTGTTTCAAATTTTAAATTATTCAGGTGGGGGGGGGGGGTTACTTACAAGCCCAATAGCTTGGAGGATATAGGTCACAGTGACCTAATATCAGGTTTCCAGTGAGAATTTTTATGGACCTCTATGGGTTTTCAGTGAGAAGTTTCTAGGTCCAGCCATTAGGAGTTGTGCCCTGTGTAAAGACAGACAGACAGACAGCTCAACAAGTGATCCCTTTAGCTCAGATGACTTTCAGTCAGCTGAGCTAAACACAAGGTCAACAAAACCATCCTTATTAGAAAAACCAAAATTGATTGATACTAGAGGGAAACTGCATCTTGAAGCATCTTGGGCCTCCAATACTCCTTACTTTAACTACTGTACAAGGGCTACAACAATAGCCATTACACTTGTGCTCTAAGATTATATGGTTGATTTTTAAATGATCTGTTTCAAATTTAAGGAAGAAATATGTGATACTTCAAAAGTAATGGGGTTCACAAAAAAAAATTATATTTCAGCCTATTTGAACTTTATGATGATCAAGGTCACTGTTTTTTTTAAACTTGTCTGAGATATTGGCAGAAACATATCAAATTTTTAATTTCATAAAAAAATGCTGATTCATTCAAAAGTTATTGCATTCACAAGAAATGAAACAGACACCTACACAGAAGGACCAAACACTAAAGGTCTCCCCCATGAGAGGGAAGACATCAAAACCCTAGGATGAGTATTTTATGGGGTATTATAGAACACTTTTTACCACTAGGGTTTATATCATGTGATCATATGCCCATCTATGAAGCATGATGACTTTAGGCGATGAGAGGCAAGTCCAAGGCACGTGTCATTTTGTGAGAGGTGGCTGTAAATCAGCATACAGCTCTATTTTCAAGTTACATTTTCATTGAAAAAAATTTCCAAGAGCATTATATAGACAAACATTCCAATATTGTTACACCGCAGGGTTTACATCTCCATATCAGACACATTTTAATTCCATATTGCCTTAGTATTGGAGTGAGGGTAGCATATAGGCCCATTGCCAGAATGGCAGAGGCACGATATGACTGCCTGAAGGCCAATATGAAGGCAATACCCAACAAGCTGGTTCATAATTTTATTATGAAAGAGCTGTGCATATTATAATACAAACAACCATGCACACCCTCTCTGTTTTCACATGTTCTAATACAAACAACCAGGCACACCCTCTCTGTTTTCACATGTTATAATACAAACAACCATGCACACTCTCTGTTTTCACATGTTATAATACCAAAAACAATGCACACCCTCTCTGTTTTCACATGTTATAATACAAACAATCATGCACACTCTCTCTGTTTTCACATGTTATAATACCAACAACAATGCACACCCTCTCTGTTTTCACATGTTCTATTACCAACAACCAGGCACACTCTCTCTGTTTTCACATGTTATAATACCAACAACAATGCACACCCTCTCTGTTTTCACATGTTATAATACAAACAATCATGCACACTCTCTCTGTTTTCACATATTATAATACCAACAACCAGGCACACTCTCTCTGTTTTCACATGTTATAATACCAACAACAATGCACACCCTCTCTGTTTTCACATGTTCTAATACCAACAACCAGGCACACTCTCTCTGTTTTCACATGTTATAATACCAACAACCAGGCACACCCTCTCTGTTTTCACATGTTATAATACCAACAACAATGCACACCCTCTCTGTTTTCACATGTTATAATACAAACAATCATGCACACTCTCTCTGTTTTCACATGTTATAATACCAACAACAATGCACACCCTCTCTGTTTTCACATGTTCTAATACCAACAACCAGGCACACCCTCTCTGTTTTCACATGTTATAATACAAACAACCAGGCACACCCTCTCTGTTTTCACATGTTATAATACCAACAACCAGGCACACTCTCTCTGTTTTCACATGTTATAATACCAACAACAATGCACACCCTCTCTGTTTTCACATGTTCTAATACCAACAACCAGGCACACCCTCTCTGTTTTCACATGTTATAATACCAACAACAATGCACACCCTCTCTGTTTTCACATGTTATAATACAAACAATCATGCACACTCTCTCTGTTTTCACATGTTAAAATACCAACAACAATGCACACCCTCTCTGTTTTCACATGTTCTAATACCAACAACCAGGCACACCCTCTCTGTTTTCACATGTTTTTATACAAACAACCAGGCACACCCTCTCTGTTTTCACATGTTATAATACCAACAACAATGCACACCCTCTCTGTTTTCACATGTTATAATACAAACAATCATGCACACTCTCTCTGTTTTCACATGTTATAATACCAACAACAATGCACACCCTCTCTGTTTTCACATGTTCTAATACCAACAACCAGGCACACCCTCTCTGTTTTCACATGTTATAATACCAACAACAATGCACACCCTCTCTGTTTTCACATGTTATAATACAAACAATCATGCACACCCTCTCTGTTTTCACATGTTCTAATACCAACAACCAGGCACACCCTCTCTGTTTTCACATGTTCTAATACAAACAACCAGGCACATCCTCTCTGTTTTCACATGTTATAATACCAACAACAATGCACACACTCTCTGTTTTCACATGTTATAATACAAACAATCATGCACACCCTCTCTGTTTTCACATGTTATAATACCAACTATAATGCACACCCTCTCTGTTTTCACATGTTCTAATACCAACAACCAGGCACACCCTCTCTGTTTTCACATGTTATAATACCAACAACAATGCACACCCTCTCTGTTTTCACATGTTCTAATACCAACAACCAGGCACACCCTCTCTGTTTTCACATGTTATAATACAAACAACCAGGCACACCCTCTCTGTTTTCACATGTTATAATACCAACAACCAGGCACACCCTCTCTGTTTTCACATGTTATAATCCAAACAACCGCACACCCTCTCTGTTTTCACATGTTATAATAAAAACAACCATGCATACCCTCTCTGTTTTCACATGTTATAATACAAACAACAATGCACACCCTCTCTGTTTTCACATGTTCTAATACCAACAACCAGGCACACCCTCTCTGTTTTCACATGTTATAATACAAACAACCAGGCACACCCTCTCTGTTTTCACATGTTATAATACAAACAACCAGGCACACCCTCTCTGTTTTCACATGTTCTAATACCAACAACCAGGCACACCCTCTCTGTTTTCACATGTTATAATACCAACAACAATGCACACCCTCTCTGTTTTCACATGTTCTAATACCAACAACAATGCACACCCTCTCTGTTTTCACATGTTCTAATACAAACAACCATGCACACTCTCTCTGTTTTCACATGTTCTTATACAAACAACCATGCACACCCTCTCTGTTTTCACATGTTCTAATACAAACAACCATGCACACCCTCTTTGTTTTCACATGTTCTAATACAAACAACCATGCACACCCTCTCTGTTTTCACATGTTCTAATACCAACAACCATGCACACTCTCTCTGTTTTCACATGTTCTAATACCAACAACCATGCACACTTTTCTGTTTTCACATGTTATAATACCAACAACCATGCACACTCTCTCTGTTTTCACATGTTCTAATACCAACAACCAGGCACACCCTCCCTGTATCACATGTTCTAATACAAACAACCACGCACCCTCCTCTGTTTTCACATGTTTTAATACCAACAACCATGCACACCCTCTCTGTTTTCACATGTTCTAATACAAACAACCATGCACACTCTCTCTGTTTTCACATGTTCTAATACAAACAACCATGCACACCCTCTCTGTTTTCACATGTCCTAATACAAACAACCATGCACACCCTCTCTGTTTTCACATGTTCTAATACCAACAACCATGCACACTCTCTGTTTTCACATGTTCTAATACAAACAACCATGCACACCCTCTCTGTTTTCACATGTTATAATACAAACAATCATGCACACCCTCTCTGTTTTCACATGTCCTAATACAAACAACCATGCACACCCTCTCTGTTTTCACATGTTCTAATACCAACAACCATGCACACTCTCTCTGTTTTCACATGTTCTAATACAAACAACCATGCACACCCTCTCTGTTTTCACATGTTATAATACAAGCAATCATGCACACTCTCTCTCTCTTTTCACATGTTATAATACAAACAACTATGCACACTCTCTCTGTTTTCACACGTTCTAATACAAACAACCATGCACACCCTCTCTGTTTTCACATGTTATAATACAAACAACCATGCACACCCTCTCTGTTTTCACATGTTTTAATACCAACAACCATGCACACCCTCTCTGTTTTCACATGTTCTAATACAAACAACCATGCACACCCTCTCTGTTTTCACATGTCCTAATACAAACAACCATGCACACCCTCTCTGTTTTCACATGTTCTAATACGAACAACCATGCACACTCTCTCTGTTTTCACATGTTCTAATACAAACAACCATGCACACCCTCTCTGTTTTCACATGTTATAATACAAACAATCATGCACACTCTCTCTCTCTTTTCACATGTTATAATACAAACAACTATGCACACTCTCTCTGTTTTCACACGTTCTAATACAAACAACCATGCACACCATCTCTGTTTTCACATGTTATAATACCAACAACAATGCACACCCTCTCTGTTTTCACATGTTCTAATACCAACAACCAGGCACACCCTCTCTGTTTTCACATGTTATAATACCAACAACAATGCACACCCTCTCTGTTTTCACATGTTCTAATACCAACAACAATGCACACCCTCTCTGTTTTCACATGTTCTAATACAAACAACCATGCACACTCTCTCTGTTTTCACATGTTCTAATACAAACAACCATGCACACCCTCTCTGTTTTCACATGTTCTAATACAAACAACCATGCACACCCTCTTTGTTTTCACATGTTCTAATACAAACAACCATGCACACCCTCTCTGTTTTCACATGTTCTAATACCAACAACCATGCACACTCTCTCTGTTTTCACATGTTCTAATACCAACAACCATGCACACTTTTCTGTTTTCACATGTTATAATACCAACAGCCATGCACACTCTCTCTGTTTTCACATGTTCTAATACCAACAACCAGGCACACCCTCCCTGTATCACATGTTCTAATACAAACAACCACGCACCCTCCTCTGTTTTCACATGTTTTAATACCAACAACCATGCACACCCTCTCTGTTTTCACATGTTCTAATACAAACAACCATGCACACTCTCTCTGTTTTCACATGTTCTAATACAAACAACCATGCACACCCTCTCTGTTTTCACATGTCCTAATACAAACAACCATGCACACCCTCTCTGTTTTCACATGTTCTAATACCAACAACCATGCACACTCTCTGTTTTCACATGTTCTAATACAAACAACCATGCACACCCTCTCTGTTTTCACATGTTATAATACAAACAATCATGCACACCCTCTCTGTTTTCACATGTCCTAATACAAACAACCATGCACACCCTCTCTGTTTTCACATGTTCTAATACCAACAACCATGCACACTCTCTCTGTTTTCACATGTTCTAATACAAACAACCATGCACACCCTCTCTGTTTTCACATGTTATAATACAAGCAATCATGCACACTCTCTCTCTCTTTTCACATGTTATAATACAAACAACTATGCACACTCTCTCTGTTTTCACACGTTCTAATACAAACAACCATGCACACCCTCTCTGTTTTCACATGTTATAATACCAACAACCATGCACACCCTCTCTGTTTTCACATGTTCTAATACAAACAACAATGCACACCCTCTCTGTTTTCACATGTTATAATACCAACAACCATGCACACCCTCTCTGTTTTCACATGTTATAATACCAACAACCATGCACACTCTCTCTGTTTTCACATGTTATAATACAAACAACCATGCACACCCTCTCTGTTTTCACATGTTCTAATACAAACAACCATGCACACCCTCTCTGTTTTCATATGTTATAATACAAACAACCATGCACACCCTCTCTGTTTTCACATGTTCTAATACAAACAACCATGCACACCCTCTCTGTTTTCACATGTTATAATACCAACAACCATGCACACCCTCTCTGTTTTCACATGTTATAATACAAACAACCATGCACACCCTCTCTGTTTTCACATGTTTTAATACCAACAACCATGCACACCCTCTCTGTTTTCACATGTTCTAATACAAACAACCATGCACACCCTCTCTGTTTTCACATGTCCTAATACAAACAACCATGCACACCCTCTCTGTTTTCACATGTTCTAATACCAACAACCATGCACACTCTCTCTGTTTTCACATGTTCTAATACAAACAACCATGCACACCCTCTCTGTTTTCACATGTTATAATACAAACAATCATGCACACTCTCTCTCTCTTTTCACATGTTATAATACAAACAACTATGCACACTCTCTCTGTTTTCACACGTTCTAATACAAACAACCATGCACACCATCTCTGTTTTCACATGTTATAATACCAACAACAATGCACACCCTCTCTGTTTTCACATGTTCTAATACCAACAACCAGGCACACCCTCTCTGTTTTCACATGTTCTAATACAAACAACCAGGCACACCCTCTCTGTTTTCACATGTTATAATACCAACAACAATGCACACACTCTCTGTTTTCACATGTTATAATACAAACAATCATGCACACCCTCTCTGTTTTCACATGTTATAATACCAACAACAATGCACACCCTCTCTGTTTTCACATGTTCTAATACCAACAACCAGGCACACCCTCTCTGTTTTCACATGTTATAATACCAACAACCAGGCACACCCTCTCTGTTTTCACATGTTATAATACCAACAACCAGGCACACCCTCTCTGTTTTCACATGTTATAATCCAAACAACCGACACCCTCTCTGTTTTCACATGTTATAATACAAACAACCATGCATACCCTCTCTGTTTTCACATGTTATAATACAAACAACAATGCACACCCTCTCTGTTTTCACATGTTCTAATACCAACAACCAGGCACACCCTCTCTGTTTTCACATGTTATAATACAAACAACCAGGCACACCCTCTCTGTTTTCACATGTTATAATACAAACAACCAGGCACACCCTCTCTGTTTTCACATGTTCTTATACCAACAACCAGGCACACCCTCTCTGTTTTCACATGTTATAATACCAACAACAATGCACACCCTCTCTGTTTTCACATGTTCTAATACCAACAACAATGCACACCCTCTCTGTTTTCACATGTTCTAATACAAACAACCATGCACACTCTCTCTGTTTTCACATGTTCTAATACAAACAACCATGCACACCCTCTCTGTTTTCACATGTTCTAATACAAACAACCATGCACACCCTCTTTGTTTTCACATGTTCTAATACAAACAACCATGCACACCCTCTCTGTTTTCACATGTTCTAATACCAACAACCATGCACACTCTCTCTGTTTTCACATGTTCTAATACCAACAACCATGCACACTTTTCTGTTTTCACATGTTATAATACCAACAACCATGCACACTCTCTCTGTTTTCACATGTTCTAATACCAACAACCATGCACACCCTCCCTGTATCACATGTTTTAATACAAACAACCACGCACACCCTCTCTGTTTTCACATGTTTTAATACCAACAACCATGCACACCCTCTCTGTTTTCACATGTTCTAATACAAACAACCATGCACACTCTCTCTGTTTTCACATGTTCTAATACAAACAACCATGCACACCCTCTCTGTTTTCACATGTCCTAATACAAACAACCATGCACACCCTCTCTGTTTTCACATGTTCTAATACCAACAACCATGCACACTCTCTGTTTTCACATGTTCTAATACAAACAACCATGCACACCCTCTCTGTTTTCACATGTTATAATACAAACAATCATGCACACCCTCTCTGTTTTCACATGTCCTAATACAAACAACCATGCACACCCTCTCTGTTTTCACATGTTCTAATACCAACAACCATGCACACTCTCTCTGTTTTCACATGTTCTAATACAAACAACCATGCACACCCTCTCTGTTTTCACATGTTATAATACAAGCAATCATGCACACTCTCTCTCTCTTTTCACATGTTATAATACAAACAACTATGCACACTCTCTCTGTTTTCACATGTTCTAATACCAACAACCATGCACACTCTCTCTGTTTTCACATGTTCCAATACAAACAACCATGCACACCCTCTCTGTTTTCACATGTTATAATACAAGCAATCATGCACACTCTCTCTCTCTTTTCACATGTTATAATACAAACAACTATGCACACTCTCTCTGTTTTCACACGTTCTAATACAAACAACCATGCACACCCTCTCTGTTTTCACATGTTATAATACCAACAACCATGCACACCCTCTCTGTTTTCACATGTTCTAATACAAACAACCATGCACACCCTCTCTGTTTTCACATGTTATAATACCAACAACCATGCACACTCTCTCTGTTTTCACATGTTCTAATAGAAACAACCATGCACACCCTCTCTGTTTTCACATGTTCTAATACAAACAACCATGCACACCCTCTTTGTTTTCACATGTTCTAATACAAACAACCATGCACACCCTCTCTGTTTTCACATGTTCTAATACCAACAACCATGCACACTCTCTCTGTTTTCACATGTTCTAATACCAACAACCATGCACACTTTTCTGTTTTCACATGTTATAATACCAACAACCATGCACACTCTCTCTGTTTTCACATGTTCTAATACAAACAACCATGCACACCCTCTCTGTTTTCACATGTTCTAATACAAACAACCATGCACACCCTCTCTGTTTTCACATGTTATAATACCAACAACCATGCACACCCTCTCTGTTTTCACATGTTATAATACAAACAACCATGCACACCCTCTCTGTTTTCACATGTTATAATACCAACAACCATGCACACCCTCTCTGTTTTCACATGTTCTAATACAAACAACCATGCACACCCTCTCTGTTTTCACATGTTCTAATACAAACAACCAGGCACACCCTCTCTGTTTTCACATGTTATAATACCAACAACCATGCACACCCTCTCTGTTTTCACATGTTATAATACAAACAACCATGCACACCCTCTCTGTTTTCACATGTTTTAATACCAACAACCATGCACACCCTCTCTGTTTTCACATGTTCTAATACAAACAACCATGCACACCCTCTCTGTTTTCACATGTCCTAATACAAACAACCATGCACACCCTCTCTGTTTTCACATGTTCTAATACCAACAACCATGCACACTCTCTCTGTTTTCACATGTTCTAATACAAACAACCATGCACACCCTCTCTGTTTTCACATGTTATAATACAAACAATCATGCACACTCTTTCTCTCTTTTCACATGTTATAATACAAACAACTATGCACACTCTCTCTGTTTTCACACGTTCTAATACAAACAACCATGCACACCCTCTCTGTTTTCACATGTTATAATACCAACAACAATGCACACCCTCTCTGTTTTCACATGTTCTAATACCAACAACCAGGCACACCCTCTCTGTTTTCACATGTTCTAATACAAACAACCAGGCACACCCTCTCTGTTTTCACATGTTATAATACCAACAACAATGCACACACTCTCTGTTTTCACATGTTATAATACAAACAATCATGCACACCCTCTCTGTTTTCACATGTTATAATACCAACAACAATGCACACCCTCTCTGTTTTCACATGTTCTAATACCAACAACCAGGCACACCCTCTCTGTTTTCACATGTTATAATACCAACAACAATGCACACCCTCTCTGTTTTCACATGTTATAATACCAACAACAATGCACACCCTCTCTGTTTTCACATGTTCTAATACCAACAACCAGGCACACCCTCTCTGTTTTCACATGTTATAATCCAAACAACCGCACACCCTCTCTGTTTTCACATGTTATAATACCAACAACCATGCACACCCTCTCTGTTTTCACATGTTCTAATACAAACAACAATGCACAAACTCTCTGTTTTCACATGTTATAATACAAACAACCATGCACACCCTCTCTGTTTTCACATGTTATAATACAAGCAATCATGCACACTCTCTCTCTCTTTTCACATGTTATAATACAAACAACTATGCACACTCTCTCTGTTTTCACACGTTCTAATACAAACAACCATGCACACCCTCTCTGTTTTCACATGTTATAATACCAACAACCATGCACACCCTCTCTGTTTTCACATGTTCTAATACAAACAACCATGCACACCCTCTCTGTTTTCACATGTTATAATACCAACAACCATGCACACCCTCTCTGTTTTCACATGTTATAATACAAACAACCATGCACACCCTCTCTGTTTTCACATGTTTTAATACCAACAACCATGCACACCCTCTCTGTTTTCACATGTTCTAATACAAACAACCATGCACACCCTCTCTGTTTTCACATGTCCTAATACAAACAACCATGCACACCCTCTCTGTTTTCACATGTTCTAATACCAACAACCATGCACACTCTCTCTGTTTTCACATGTTCTAATACAAACAACCATGCACACCCTCTCTGTTTTCACATGTTATAATACAAACAATCATGCACACTCTTTCTCTCTTTTCACATGTTATAATACAAACAACTATGCACACTCTCTCTGTTTTCACACGTTCTAATACAAACAACCATGCACACCCTCTCTGTTTTCACATGTTATAATACCAACAACAATGCACACCCTCTCTGTTTTCACATGTTCTAATACCAACAACCAGGCACACCCTCTCTGTTTTCACATGTTCTAATACAAACAACCAGGCACACCCTCTCTGTTTTCACATGTTATAATACCAACAACAATGCACACACTCTCTGTTTTCACATGTTATAATACAAACAATCATGCACACCCTCTCTGTTTTCACATGTTATAATACCAACAACAATGCACACCCTCTCTGTTTTCACATGTTCTAATACCAACAACCATGCACACCCTCTCTGTTTTCACATGTTATAATACCAACAACCAGGCACACCCTCTCTGTTTTCACATGTTATAATCCAAACAACCGCACACCCTCTCTGTTTTCACATGTTATAATACAAACAACCATGCATACCCTCTCTGTTTTCACATGTTATAATACAAACAACAATGCACACCCTCTCTGTTTTCACATGTTCTAATACCAACAACCAGGCACACCCTCTCTGTTTTCACATGTTATAATACAAACAACCAGGCACACCCTCTCTGTTTTCACATGTTATAATACAAACAACCAGGCACACCCTCTCTGTTTTCACATGTTCTTATACCAACAACCAGGCACACCCTCTCTGTTTTCACATGTTATAATACCAACAACAATGCACACCCTCTCTGTTTTCACATGTTCTAATACCAACAACAATGCACACCCTCTCTGTTTTCACATGTTCTAATACAAACAACCATGCACACTCTCTCTGTTTTCACATGTTCTAATACAAACAAATATGCACACCCTCTCTGTTTTCACATGTTCTAATACAAACAACCATGCACACCCTATTTGTTTTCACATGTTCTATTACAAACAACCATGCACACCCTCTCTGTTTTCACATGTTCTAATACCAACAACCATGCACACTCTCTCTGTTTTCACATGTTCTAATACCAACAACCATGCACACTTTTCTGTTTTCACATGTTATAATACCAACAACCATGCACACCCTCTCTGTTTTCACATGTTCTAATACAAACAACCATGCACACCCTCTCTGTTTTCACATGTTATAATACCAACAACCATGCACACCCTCTCTGTTTTCACATGTTATAATACAAACAACCATACACACCCTCTCTGTTTTCACATGTTTTAATACCAACAACCATGCACACCCTCTCTGTTTTCACATGTTCTAATACAAACAACCATGCACACCCTCTCTGTTTTCACATGTCCTAATACAAACAACCATGCACACCCTCTCTGTTTTCACATGTTCTAATACCAACAACCATGCACACTCTCTCTGTTTTCACATGTTCTAATACAAACAACCATGCACACCCTCTCTGTTTTCACATGTTATAATACAAACAATCATGCACACTCTCTCTCTCTTTTCACATGTTATAATACAAACAACTATGCACACTCTCTCTGTTTTCACACGTTCTAATACAAACAACCATGCACATCCTCTCTGTTTTCACATGTTATAATACCAACAACAATGCACACCCTCTCTGTTTTCACATGTTCTAATACCAACAACCAGGCACATACTCTCTGTTTTCACATGTTCTAATACAAACAACCAGGCACACCCTCTCTGTTTTCACATGTTATAATACCAACAACAATGCACACACTCTCTGTTTTCACATGTTATAATACAAACAATCATGCACACCCTCTCTGTTTTCACATGTTATAATACCAACAACAATGCACACCCTCTCTGTTTTCACATGTTCTAATACCAACAACCAGGCACACCCTCTCTGTTTTCACATGTTATAATACCAACAACAATGCACACCCTCTCTGTTTTCACATGTTCTAATACCAACAACCAGGCACACCCTCTCTGTTTTCACATGTTATAATACAAACAACCAGGCACACCCTCTCTGTTTTCACATGTTATAATACCAACAACCAGGCACACCCTCTCTGTTTTCACATGTTATAATACAAACAACCATGCATACCCTCTCTGTTTTCACATGTTATAATACAAACAACCATGCACACCCTCTCTGTTTTCACATGTTCTAATACCAACAACCAGGCACACCCTCTCTGTTTTCACATGTTATAATACAAACAACCAGGCACACCCTCTCTGTTTTCACATGTTATAATACCAACAACCAGGCACACCCTCTCTGTTTTCACATGTTATAATCCAAACAACCGCACACCCTCTCTGTTTTCACATGTTATAATACAAACAACCATGCATACCCTCTCTGTTTTCACATGTTATAATACAAACAACAATGCACACCCTCTCTGTTTTCACATGTTCTAATACCAACAACCAGGCACACCCTCTCTGTTTTCACATGTTATAATACAAACAACCAGGCACACCCTCTCTGTTTTCACATGTTATAATACAAACAACCAGGCACACCCTCTCTGTTTTCACATGTTCTTATACCAACAACCAGGCACACCCTCTCTGTTTTCACATGTTATAATACCAACAACAATGCACACCCTCTCTGTTTTCACATGTTCTAATACCAACAACAATGCACACCCTCTCTGTTTTCACATGTTCTAATACAAACAACCATGCACACTCTCTCTGTTTTCACATGTTCTAATACAAACAACCATGCACACCCTCTCTGTTTTCACATGTTCTAATACAAACAACCATGCACACCCTCTTTGTTTTCACATGTTCTAATACAAACAACCATGCACACCCTCTCTGTTTTCACATGTTCTAATACCAACAACCATGCACACCCTCTCTGTTTTCACATGTTCTAATACCAACAACCATGCACACTTTTCTGTTTTCACATGTTATAATACCAACAACCATGCACACCCTCTCTGTTTTCACATGTTCTAATACAAACAACCATGCACACCCTCTCTGTTTTCACATGTTATAATACCAACAACCATGCACACCCTCTCTGTTTTCACATGTTATAATACAAACAACCATGCACACCCTCTCTGTTTTCACATGTTATAATACCAACAACCATGCACACCCTCTCTGTTTTCACATGTTCTAATACAAACAACCATGCACACCCTCTCTGTTTTCACATGTTCTAATACAAACAACCAGGCACACCCTCTCTGTTTTCACATGTTATAATACCAACAACAATGCACACACTCTCTGTTTTCACATGTTATAATACAAACAATCATGCACACTCTCTCTGTTTTCACATGTTATAATACCAACAACAATGCACACCCTCTCTGTTTTCACATGTTCTAATACAAACAACCATGCACACCCTCTCTGTTTTCACATTTTATAATACAAACAACCATGCACACCCTCTCTGTTTTCACATATTCTAATACAAACAACCATGCACACCCTCTCTGTTTTCACATGTTATAATACCAACAACCATGCACACCCTCTCTGTTTTCACATGTTATAATACAAACAACCATGCACACCCTCTCTGTTTTCACATGTTTTAATACCAACAACCATGCACACCCTCTCTGTTTTCACATGTTCTAATACAAACAACCATGCACACCCTCTCTGTTTTCACATGTCCTAATACAAACAACCATGCACACCCTCTCTGTTTTCACATGTTCTAATACCAACAACCATGCACACTCTCTCTGTTTTCACATGTTCTAATACAAACAACCATGCACACCCTCTCTGTTTTCACATGTTATAATACAAACAATCATGCACACTCTTTCTCTCTTTTCACATGTTATAATACAAACAACTATGCACACTCTCTCTGTTTTCACACGTTCTAATACAAACAACCATGCACACCCTCTCTGTTTTCACATGTTATAATACCAACAACAATGCACACCCTCTCTGTTTTCACATGTTCTAATACCAACAACCAGGCACACCCTCTCTGTTTTCACATGTTCTAATACAAACAACCAGGCACACCCTCTCTGTTTTCACATGTTATAATACCAACAACAATGCACACACTCTCTGTTTTCACATGTTATAATACAAACAATCATGCACACCCTCTCTGTTTTCACATGTTATAATACCAACAACAATGCACACCCTCTCTGTTTTCACATGTTCTAATACCAACAACCATGCACACCCTCTCTGTTTTCACATGTTATAATACCAACAACCAGGCACACCCTCTCTGTTTTCACATGTTATAATCCAAACAACCGCACACCCTCTCTGTTTTCACATGTTATAATACAAACAACCATGCATACCCTCTCTGTTTTCACATGTTATAATACAAACAACAATGCACACCCTCTCTGTTTTCACATGTTCTAATACCAACAACCAGGCACACCCTCTCTGTTTTCACATGTTATAATACAAACAACCAGGCACACCCTCTCTGTTTTCACATGTTATAATACAAACAACCAGGCACACCCTCTCTGTTTTCACATGTTCTTATACCAACAACCAGGCACACCCTCTCTGTTTTCACATGTTATAATACCAACAACAATGCACACCCTCTCTGTTTTCACATGTTCTAATACCAACAACAATGCACACCCTCTCTGTTTTCACATGTTCTAATACAAACAACCATGCACACTCTCTCTGTTTTCACATGTTCTAATACAAACAAATATGCACACCCTCTCTGTTTTCACATGTTCTAATACAAACAACCATGCACACCCTATTTGTTTTCACATGTTCTATTACAAACAACCATGCACACCCTCTCTGTTTTCACATGTTCTAATACCAACAACCATGCACACTCTCTCTGTTTTCACATGTTCTAATACCAACAACCATGCACACTTTTCTGTTTTCACATGTTATAATACCAACAACCATGCACACCCTCTCTGTTTTCACATGTTCTAATACAAACAACCATGCACACCCTCTCTGTTTTCACATGTTATAATACCAACAACCATGCACACCCTCTCTGTTTTCACATGTTATAATACAAACAACCATACACACCCTCTCTGTTTTCACATGTTTTAATACCAACAACCATGCACACCCTCTCTGTTTTCACATGTTCTAATACAAACAACCATGCACACCCTCTCTGTTTTCACATGTCCTAATACAAACAACCATGCACACCCTCTCTGTTTTCACATGTTCTAATACCAACAACCATGCACACTCTCTCTGTTTTCACATGTTCTAATACAAACAACCATGCACACCCTCTCTGTTTTCACATGTTATAATACAAACAATCATGCACACTCTCTCTCTCTTTTCACATGTTATAATACAAACAACTATGCACACTCTCTCTGTTTTCACACGTTCTAATACAAACAACCATGCACATCCTCTCTGTTTTCACATGTTATAATACCAACAACAATGCACACCCTCTCTGTTTTCACATGTTCTAATACCAACAACCAGGCACATACTCTCTGTTTTCACATGTTCTAATACAAACAACCAGGCACACCCTCTCTGTTTTCACATGTTATAATACCAACAACAATGCACACACTCTCTGTTTTCACATGTTATAATACAAACAATCATGCACACCCTCTCTGTTTTCACATGTTATAATACCAACAACAATGCACACCCTCTCTGTTTTCACATGTTCTAATACCAACAACCAGGCACACCCTCTCTGTTTTCACATGTTATAATACCAACAACAATGCACACCCTCTCTGTTTTCACATGTTCTAATACCAACAACCAGGCACACCCTCTCTGTTTTCACATGTTATAATACAAACAACCAGGCACACCCTCTCTGTTTTCACATGTTATAATACCAACAACCAGGCACACCCTCTCTGTTTTCACATGTTATAATACAAACAACCATGCATACCCTCTCTGTTTTCACATGTTATAATACAAACAACCATGCACACCCTCTCTGTTTTCACATGTTCTAATACCAACAACCAGGCACACCCTCTCTGTTTTCACATGTTATAATACAAACAACCAGGCACACCCTCTCTGTTTTCACATGTTATAATACCAACAACCAGGCACACCCTCTCTGTTTTCACATGTTATAATCCAAACAACCGCACACCCTCTCTGTTTTCACATGTTATAATACAAACAACCATGCATACCCTCTCTGTTTTCACATGTTATAATACAAACAACAATGCACACCCTCTCTGTTTTCACATGTTCTAATACCAACAACCAGGCACACCCTCTCTGTTTTCACATGTTATAATACAAACAACCAGGCACACCCTCTCTGTTTTCACATGTTATAATACAAACAACCAGGCACACCCTCTCTGTTTTCACATGTTCTTATACCAACAACCAGGCACACCCTCTCTGTTTTCACATGTTATAATACCAACAACAATGCACACCCTCTCTGTTTTCACATGTTCTAATACCAACAACAATGCACACCCTCTCTGTTTTCACATGTTCTAATACAAACAACCATGCACACTCTCTCTGTTTTCACATGTTCTAATACAAACAACCATGCACACCCTCTCTGTTTTCACATGTTCTAATACAAACAACCATGCACACCCTCTTTGTTTTCACATGTTCTAATACAAACAACCATGCACACCCTCTCTGTTTTCACATGTTCTAATACCAACAACCATGCACACCCTCTCTGTTTTCACATGTTCTAATACCAACAACCATGCACACTTTTCTGTTTTCACATGTTATAATACCAACAACCATGCACACCCTCTCTGTTTTCACATGTTCTAATACAAACAACCATGCACACCCTCTCTGTTTTCACATGTTATAATACCAACAACCATGCACACCCTCTCTGTTTTCACATGTTATAATACAAACAACCATGCACACCCTCTCTGTTTTCACATGTTATAATACCAACAACCATGCACACCCTCTCTGTTTTCACATGTTCTAATACAAACAACCATGCACACCCTCTCTGTTTTCACATGTTCTAATACAAACAACCAGGCACACCCTCTCTGTTTTCACATGTTATAATACCAACAACAATGCACACACTCTCTGTTTTCACATGTTATAATACAAACAATCATGCACACTCTCTCTGTTTTCACATGTTATAATACCAACAACAATGCACACCCTCTCTGTTTTCACATGTTCTAATACAAACAACCATGCACACCCTCTCTGTTTTCACATTTTATAATACAAACAACCATGCACACCCTCTCTGTTTTCACATATTCTAATACAAACAACCATGCACACCCTCTCTGTTTTCACATGTTATAATACCAACAACCATGCACACCCTCTCTGTTTTCACATGTTATAATACAAACAACCATGCACACCCTCTCTGTTTTCACATGTTTTAATACCAACAACCATGCACACCCTCTCTGTTTTCACATGTTCTAATACAAACAACCATGCACACCCTCTCTGTTTTCACATGTCCTAATACAAACAACCATGCACACCCTCTCTGTTTTCACATGTTCTAATACCAACAACCATGCACACTCTCTCTGTTTTCACATGTTCTAATACAAACAACCATGCACACCCTCTCTGTTTTCACATGTTATAATACAAACAATCATGCACACTCTTTCTCTCTTTTCACATGTTATAATACAAACAACTATGCACACTCTCTCTGTTTTCACACGTTCTAATACAAACAACCATGCACACCCTCTCTGTTTTCACATGTTATAATACCAACAACAATGCACACCCTCTCTGTTTTCACATGTTCTAATACCAACAACCAGGCACACCCTCTCTGTTTTCACATGTTCTAATACAAACAACCAGGCACACCCTCTCTGTTTTCACATGTTATAATACCAACAACAATGCACACACTCTCTGTTTTCACATGTTATAATACAAACAATCATGCACACCCTCTCTGTTTTCACATGTTATAATACCAACAACAATGCACACCCTCTCTGTTTTCACATGTTCTAATACCAACAACCAGGCACACCCTCTCTGTTTTCACATGTTATAATACCAACAACAATGCACACCCTCTCTGTTTTCACATGTTATAATACCAACAACAATGCACACCCTCTCTGTTTTCACATGTTCTAATACCAACAACCAGGCACACCCTCTCTGTTTTCACATGTTATAATCCAAACAACCGCACACCCTCTCTGTTTTCACATGTTATAATACCAACAACCATGCACACCCTCTCTGTTTTCACATGTTCTAATACAAACAACAATGCACAAACTCTCTGTTTTCACATGTTATAATACCAACAACCATGCACACCCTCTCTGTTTTCACATGTTATAATACAAACAACCATGCACACCCTCTCTGTTTTCACATGTTATAATACAAGCAATCATGCACACTCTCTCTCTCTTTTCACATGTTATAATACAAACAACTATGCACACTCTCTCTGTTTTCACACGTTCTAATACAAACAACCATGCACACCCTCTCTGTTTTCACATGTTATAATACCAACAACCATGCACACCCTCTCTGTTTTCACATGTTCTAATACAAACAACCATGCACACCCTCTCTGTTTTCACATGTTATAATACCAACAACCATGCACACCCTCTCTGTTTTCACATGTTATAATACAAACAACCATGCACACCCTCTCTGTTTTCACATGTTTTAATACCAACAACCATGCACACCCTCTCTGTTTTCACATGTTCTAATACAAACAACCATGCACACCCTCTCTGTTTTCACATGTCCTAATACAAACAACCATGCACACCCTCTCTGTTTTCACATGTTCTAATACCAACAACCATGCACACTCTCTCTGTTTTCACATGTTCTAATACAAACAACCATGCACACCCTCTCTGTTTTCACATGTTATAATACAAACAATCATGCACACTCTTTCTCTCTTTTCACATGTTATAATACAAACAACTATGCACACTCTCTCTGTTTTCACACGTTCTAATACAAACAACCATGCACACCCTCTCTGTTTTCACATGTTATAATACCAACAACAATGCACACCCTCTCTGTTTTCACATGTTCTAATACCAACAACCAGGCACACCCTCTCTGTTTTCACATGTTCTAATACAAACAACCAGGCACACCCTCTCTGTTTTCACATGTTATAATACCAACAACAATGCACACACTCTCTGTTTTCACATGTTATAATACAAACAATCATGCACACCCTCTCTGTTTTCACATGTTATAATACCAACAACAATGCACACCCTCTCTGTTTTCACATGTTCTAATACCAACAACCAGGCACACCCTCTCTGTTTTCACATGTTATAATACCAACAACAATGCACACCCTCTCTGTTTTCACATGTTCTAATACCAACAACCAGGCACACCCTCTCTGTTTTCACATGTTATAATACAAACAACCAGGCACACCCTCTCTGTTTTCACATGTTATAATACCAACAACCAGGCACACCCTCTCTGTTTTCACATGTTATAATCCAAACAACCGCACACCCTCTCTGTTTTCACATGTTATAATACAAACAACCATGCATACCCTCTCTGTTTTCACATGTTATAATACAAACAACAATGCACACCCTCTCTGTTTTCACATGTTCTAATACCAACAACCAGGCACACCCTCTCTGTTTTCACATGTTATAATACAAACAACCAGGCACACCCTCTCTGTTTTCACATGTTATAATACAAACAACCAGGCACACCCTCTCTGTTTTCACATGTTCTTATACCAACAACCAGGCACACCCTCTCTGTTTTCACATGTTATAATACCAACAACAATGCACACCCTCTCTGTTTTCACATGTTCTAATACCAACAACAATGCACACCCTCTCTGTTTTCACATGTTCTAATACAAACAACCATGCACACTCTCTCTGTTTTCACATGTTCTAATACAAACAACCATGCACACCCTCTCTGTTTTCACATGTTCTAATACAAACAACCATGCACACCCTCTTTGTTTTCACATGT
This sequence comes from Sipunculus nudus, assembly GCA_026874595.1. Lineage (NCBI taxonomy): Eukaryota > Metazoa > Annelida > Sipuncula > Golfingiida > Sipunculidae > Sipunculus > Sipunculus nudus. The sequence goes on from CM049308.1 coordinate 941,794, forward strand.
TCTATTACAAACAACCATGCACACCCTCTCTGTTTTCACATGTTCTAATACCAACAACCATGCACACTCTCTCTGTTTTCACATGTTCTAATACCAACAACCATGCACACTTTTCTGTTTTCACATGTTATAATACCAACAACCATGCACACCCTCTCTGTTTTCACATGTTCTAATACAAACAACCATGCACACCCTCTCTGTTTTCACATGTTATAATACCAACAACCATGCACACCCTCTCTGTTTTCACATGTTATAATACAAACAACCATGCACACCCTCTCTGTTTTCACATGTTTTAATACCAACAACCATGCACACCCTCTCTGTTTTCACATGTTCTAATACAAACAACCATGCACACCCTCTCTGTTTTCACATGTCCTAATACAAACAACCATGCACACCCTCTCTGTTTTCACATGTTCTAATACCAACAACCATGCACACTCTCTCTGTTTTCACATGTTCTAATACAAACAACCATGCACACCCTCTCTGTTTTCACATGTTATAATACAAACAATCATGCACACTCTCTCTCTCTTTTCACATGTTATAATACAAACAACTATGCACACTCTCTCTGTTTTCACACGTTCTAATACAAACAACCATGCACACCCTCTCTGTTTTCACATGTTATAATACCAACAACAATGCACACCCTCTCTGTTTTCACATGTTCTAATACCAACAACCAGGCACATACTCTCTGTTTTCACATGTTCTAATACAAACAACCAGGCACACCCTCTCTGTTTTCACATGTTATAATACCAACAACAATGCACACACTCTCTGTTTTCACATGTTATAATACAAACAATCATGCACACCCTCTCTGTTTTCACATGTTATAATACCAACAACAATGCACACCCTCTCTGTTTTCACATGTTCTAATACCAATAACCAGGCACACCCTCTCTGTTTTCACATGTTATAATACCAACAACAATGCACACCCTCTCTGTTTTCACATGTTCTAATACCAACAACCAGGCACACCCTCTCTGTTTTCACATGTTATAATACAAACAACCAGGCACACCCTCTCTGTTTTCACATGTTATAATACCAACAACCAGGCACACCCTCTCTGTTTTCACATGTTATAATCCAAACAACCGCACACCCTCTCTGTTTTCACATGTTATAATACAAACAACCATGCATACCCTCTCTGTTTTCACATGTTATAATACCAACAACCAGGCACACCCTCTCTGTTTTCACATGTTATAATCCAAACAACCGCACACCCTCTCTGTTTTCACATGTTATAATACAAACAACCATGCACACCCTCTCTGTTTTCACATGTTCTAATACCAACAACCAGGCACACCCTCTCTGTTTTCACATGTTATAATACAAACAACCAGGCACACCCTCTCTGTTTTCACATGTTATAATACCAACAACCAGGCACACCCTCTCTGTTTTCACATGTTATAATCCAAACAACCGCACACCCTCTCTGTTTTCACATGTTATAATACAAACAACCATGCATACCCTCTCTGTTTTCACATGTTATAATACAAACAACAATGCACACCCTCTCTGTTTTCACATGTTCTAATACCAACAACCAGGCACACCCTCTCTGTTTTCACATGTTATAATACAAACAACCAGGCACACCCTCTCTGTTTTCACATGTTATAATACAAACAACCAGGCACACCCTCTCTGTTTTCACATGTTCTTATACCAACAACCAGGCACACCCTCTCTGTTTTCACATGTTATAATACCAACAACAATGCACACCCTCTCTGTTTTCACATGTTCTAATACCAACAACAATGCACACCCTCTCTGTTTTCACATGTTCTAATACAAACAACCATGCACACTCTCTCTGTTTTCACATGTTCTAATACAAACAACCATGCACACCCTCTCTGTTTTCACATGTTCTAATACAAACAACCATGCACACCCTCTTTGTTTTCACATGTTCTAATACAAACAACCATGCACACCCTCTCTGTTTTCACATGTTCTAATACCAACAACCATGCACACTCTCTCTGTTTTCACATGTTCTAATACCAACAACCATGCACACTTTTCTGTTTTCACATGTTATAATACCAACAACCATGCACACCCTCTCTGTTTTCACATGTTCTAATACAAACAACCATGCACACCCTCTCTGTTTTCACATGTTATAATACCAACAACCATGCACACCCTCTCTGTTTTCACATGTTATAATACAAACAACCATGCACACCCTCTCTGTTTTCACATGTTTTAATACCAACAACCATGCACACCCTCTCTGTTTTCACATGTTCTAATACAAACAACCATGCACACCCTCTCTGTTTTCACATGTCCTAATACAAACAACCATGCACACCCTCTCTGTTTTCACATGTTCTAATACCAACAACCATGCACACTCTCTCTGTTTTCATATGTTCTAATACAAACAACCATGCACACCCTCTCTGTTTTCACATGTTATAATACAAACAATCATGCACACTCTCTCTCTCTTTTCACATGTTATAATACAAACAACTATGCACACTCTCTCTGTTTTCACACGTTCTAATACAAACAACCATGCACACCCTCTCTGTTTTCACATGTTATAATACCAACAACAATGCACACCCTCTCTGTTTTCACATGTTCTAATACCAACAACCAGGCACACCCTCTCTGTTTTCACATGTTCTAATACAAACAACCAGGCACACCCTCTCTGTTTTCACATGTTATAATACCAACAACAATGCACACACTCTCTGTTTTCACATGTTCTAATACCAACAACCAGGCACACCCTCTCTGTTTTCACATGTTATAATACAAACAACCAGGCACACCCTCTCTGTTTTCACATGTTCTTATACCAACAACCAGGCACACCCTCTCTGTTTTCACATGTTATAATACCAACAACAATGCACACCCTCTCTGTTTTCACATGTTCTAATACCAACAACAATGCACACCCTCTCTGTTTTCACATGTTCTAATACAAACAACCATGCACACTCTCTCTGTTTTCACATGTTCTAATACAAACAACCATGCACACCCTCTCTGTTTTCACATGTTCTAATACAAACAACCATGCACACCCTCTTTGTTTTCACATGTTCTATTACAAACAACCATGCACACCCTCTCTGTTTTCACATGTTCTAATACCAACAACCATGCACACTCTCTCTGTTTTCACATGTTCTAATACCAACAACCATGCACACTTTTCTGTTTTCACATGTTATAATACCAACAACCATGCACACCCTCTCTGTTTTCACATGTTCTAATACAAACAACCATGCACACCCTCTCTGTTTTCACATGTTATAATACCAACAACCATGCACACCCTCTCTGTTTTCACATGTTATAATACAAACAACCATGCACACCCTCTCTGTTTTCACATGTTTTAATACCAACAACCATGCACACCCTCTCTGTTTTCACATGTTCTAATACAAACAACCATGCACACCCTCTCTGTTTTCACATGTCCTAATACAAACAACCATGCACACCCTCTCTGTTTTCACATGTTCTAATACCAACAACCATGCACACTCTCTCTGTTTTCACATGTTCTAATACAAACAACCATGCACACCCTCTCTGTTTTCACATGTTATAATACAAACAATCATGCACACTCTCTCTCTCTTTTCACATGTTATAATACAAACAACTATGCACACTCTCTCTGTTTTCACACGTTCTAATACAAACAACTATGCACACCCTCTCTGTTTTCACATGTTATAATACCAACAACAATGCACACCCTCTCTGTTTTCACATGTTCTAATACCAACAACCAGGCACATACTCTCTGTTTTCACATGTTCTAATACAAACAACCAGGCACACCCTCTCTGTTTTCACATGTTATAATACCAACAACAATGCACACACTCTCTGTTTTCACATGTTATAATACAAACAATCATGCACACCCTCTCTGTTTTCACATGTTATAATACCAACAACAATGCACACCCTCTCTGTTTTCACATGTTCTAATACCAACAACAATGCACACCCTCTCTGTTTTCACATGTTCTAATACAAACAACCATGCACACTCTCTCTGTTTTCACATGTTCTAATACAAACAACCATGCACACCCTCTCTGTTTTCACATGTTCTAATACAAACAACCATGCACACCCTCTTTGTTTTCACATGTTCTAATACAAACAACCATGCACACCCTCTCTGTTTTCACATGTTCTAATACCAACAACCATGCACACTCTCTCTGTTTTCACATGTTCTAATACCAACAACCATGCACACTTTTCTGTTTTCACATGTTATAATACCAACAACCATGCACACCCTCTCTGTTTTCACATGTTCTAATACAAACAACCATGCACACCCTCTCTGTTTTCACATGTTATAATACCAACAACCATGCACACCCTCTCTGTTTTCACATGTTATAATACAAACAACCATGCACACCCTCTCTGTTTTCACATGTTTTAATACCAACAACCATGCACACCCTCTCTGTTTTCACATGTTCTAATACAAACAACCATGCACACCCTCTCTGTTTTCACATGTTCTAATACCAACAACAATGCACACCCTCTCTGTTTTCACATGTTCTAATACCAACAACCAGGCACACCCTCTCTGTTTTCACATGTTATAATACAAACAACCAGGCACACCCTCTCTGTTTTCACATGTTATAATACCAACAACCAGGCACACCCTCTCTGTTTTCACATGTTATAATCCAAACAACCGCACACCCTCTCTGTTTTCACATGTTATAATACAAACAACCATGCATACCCTCTCTGTTTTCACATGTTATAATACAAACAACAATGCACACCCTCTCTGTTTTCACATGTTCTAATACCAACAACCAGGCACACCCTCTCTGTTTTCACATGTTATAATACAAACAACCAGGCACACCCTCTCTGTTTTCACATGTTATAATACAAACAACCAGGCACACCCTCTCTGTTTTCACATGTTCTTATACCAACAACCAGGCACACCCTCTCTGTTTTCACATGTTATAATACCAACAACAATGCACACCCTCTCTGTTTTCACATGTTCTAATACCAACAACAATGCACACCCTCTCTGTTTTCACATGTTCTAATACAAACAACCATGCACACTCTCTCTGTTTTCACATGTTCTAATACAAACAACCATGCACACCCTCTCTGTTTTCACATGTTCTAATACAAACAACCATGCACACCCTCTTTGTTTTCACATGTTCTATTACAAACAACCATGCACACCCTCTCTGTTTTCACATGTTCTAATACCAACAACCATGCACACTCTCTCTGTTTTCACATGTTCTAATACCAACAACCATGCACACTTTTCTGTTTTCACATGTTATAATACCAACAACCATGCACACCCTCTCTGTTTTCACATGTTCTAATACAAACAACCATGCACACCCTCTCTGTTTTCACATGTTATAATACCAACAACCATGCACACCCTCTCTGTTTTCACATGTTATAATACAAACAACCATGCACACCCTCTCTGTTTTCACATGTTTTAATACCAACAACCATGCACACCCTCTCTGTTTTCACATGTTCTAATACAAACAACCATGCACACCCTCTCTGTTTTCACATGTCCTAATACAAACAACCATGCACACCCTCTCTGTTTTCACATGTTCTAATACCAACAACCATGCACACTCTCTCTGTTTTCACATGTTCTAATACAAACAACCATGCACACCCTCTCTGTTTTCACATGTTATAATACAAACAATCATGCACACTCTCTCTCTCTTTTCACATGTTATAATACAAACAACTATGCACACTCTCTCTGTTTTCACACGTTCTAATACAAACAACCATGCACACCCTCTCTGTTTTCACATGTTATAATACCAACAACAATACACACTCTCTGTTTTCACATGTTCTAATACCAACAACCAGGCACATACTCTCTGTTTTCACATGTTCTAATACAAACAACCAGGCACACCCTCTCTGTTTTCACATGTTATAATACCAACAACAATGCACACACTCTCTGTTTTCACATGTTATAATACAAACAATCATGCACACCCTCTCTGTTTTCACATGTTATAATACCAACAACAATGCACACCCTCTCTGTTTTCACATGTTCTAATACCAATAACCAGGCACACCCTCTCTGTTTTCACATGTTATAATACCAACAACAATGCACACCCTCTCTGTTTTCACATGTTCTAATACCAACAACCAGGCACACCCTCTCTGTTTTCACATGTTATAATACAAACAACCAGGCACACCCTCTCTGTTTTCACATGTTATAATACCAACAACCAGGCACACCCTCTCTGTTTTCACATGTTATAATCCAAACAACCGCACACCCTCTCTGTTTTCACATGTTATAATACAAACAACCATGCATACCCTCTCTGTTTTCACATGTTATAATACCAACAACCAGGCACACCCTCTCTGTTTTCACATGTTATAATCCAAACAACCGCACACCCTCTCTGTTTTCACATGTTATAATACAAACAACCATGCACACCCTCTCTGTTTTCACATGTTCTAATACCAACAACCAGGCACACCCTCTCTGTTTTCACATGTTATAATACAAACAACCAGGCACACCCTCTCTGTTTTCACATGTTATAATACCAACAACCAGGCACACCCTCTCTGTTTTCACATGTTATAATCCAAACAACCGCACACCCTCTCTGTTTTCACATGTTATAATACAAACAACCATGCATACCCTCTCTGTTTTCACATGTTATAATACAAACAACAATGCACACCCTCTCTGTTTTCACATGTTCTAATACCAACAACCAGGCACACCCTCTCTGTTTTCACATGTTATAATACAAACAACCAGGCACACCCTCTCTGTTTTCACATGTTATAATACAAACAACCAGGCACACCCTCTCTGTTTTCACATGTTCTTATACCAACAACCAGGCACACCCTCTCTGTTTTCACATGTTATAATACCAACAACAATGCACACCCTCTCTGTTTTCACATGTTCTAATACCAACAACAATGCACACCCTCTCTGTTTTCACATGTTCTAATACAAACAACCATGCACACTCTCTCTGTTTTCACATGTTCTAATACAAACAACCATGCACACCCTCTCTGTTTTCACATGTTCTAATACAAACAACCATGCACACCCTCTTTGTTTTCACATGTTCTAATACAAACAACCATGCACACCCTCTCTGTTTTCACATGTTCTAATACCAACAACCATGCACACTCTCTCTGTTTTCACATGTTCTAATACCAACAACCATGCACACTTTTCTGTTTTCACATGTTATAATACCAACAACCATGCACACCCTCTCTGTTTTCACATGTTCTAATACAAACAACCATGCACACCCTCTCTGTTTTCACATGTTATAATACCAACAACCATGCACACCCTCTCTGTTTTCACATGTTATAATACAAACAACCATGCACACCCTCTCTGTTTTCACATGTTTTAATACCAACAACCATGCACACCCTCTCTGTTTTCACATGTTCTAATACAAACAACCATGCACACCCTCTCTGTTTTCACATGTCCTAATACAAACAACCATGCACACCCTCTCTGTTTTCACATGTTCTAATACCAACAACCATGCACACTCTCTCTGTTTTCATATGTTCTAATACAAACAACCATGCACACCCTCTCTGTTTTCACATGTTATAATACAAACAATCATGCACACTCTCTCTCTCTTTTCACATGTTATAATACAAACAACTATGCACACTCTCTCTGTTTTCACACGTTCTAATACAAACAACCATGCACACCCTCTCTGTTTTCACATGTTATAATACCAACAACAATGCACACCCTCTCTGTTTTCACATGTTCTAATACCAACAACCAGGCACACCCTCTCTGTTTTCACATGTTCTAATACAAACAACCAGGCACACCCTCTCTGTTTTCACATGTTATAATACCAACAACAATGCACACACTCTCTGTTTTCACATGTTCTAATACCAACAACCAGGCACACCCTCTCTGTTTTCACATGTTATAATACAAACAACCAGGCACACCCTCTCTGTTTTCACATGTTATAATACAAACAACCAGGCACACCCTCTCTGTTTTCACATGTTCTTATACCAACAACCAGGCACACCCTCTCTGTTTTCACATGTTATAATACCAACAACAATGCACACCCTCTCTGTTTTCACATGTTCTAATACCAACAACAATGCACACCCTCTCTGTTTTCACATGTTCTAATACAAACAACCATGCACACTCTCTCTGTTTTCACATGTTCTAATACAAACAACCATGCACACCCTCTCTGTTTTCACATGTTCTAATACAAACAACCATGCACACCCTCTTTGTTTTCACATGTTCTATTACAAACAACCATGCACACCCTCTCTGTTTTCACATGTTCTAATACCAACAACCATGCACACTCTCTCTGTTTTCACATGTTCTAATACCAACAACCATGCACACTTTTCTGTTTTCACATGTTATAATACCAACAACCATGCACACCCTCTCTGTTTTCACATGTTCTAATACAAACAACCATGCACACCCTCTCTGTTTTCACATGTTATAATACCAACAACCATGCACACCCTCTCTGTTTTCACATGTTATAATACAAACAACCATGCACACCCTCTCTGTTTTCACATGTTTTAATACCAACAACCATGCACACCCTCTCTGTTTTCACATGTTCTAATACAAACAACCATGCACACCCTCTCTGTTTTCACATGTCCTAATACAAACAACCATGCACACCCTCTCTGTTTTCACATGTTCTAATACCAACAACCATGCACACTCTCTCTGTTTTCACATGTTCTAATACAAACAACCATGCACACCCTCTCTGTTTTCACATGTTATAATACAAACAATCATGCACACTCTCTCTCTCTTTTCACATGTTATAATACAAACAACTATGCACACTCTCTCTGTTTTCACACGTTCTAATACAAACAACTATGCACACCCTCTCTGTTTTCACATGTTATAATACCAACAACAATGCACACCCTCTCTGTTTTCACATGTTCTAATACCAACAACCAGGCACATACTCTCTGTTTTCACATGTTCTAATACAAACAACCAGGCACACCCTCTCTGTTTTCACATGTTATAATACCAACAACAATGCACACACTCTCTGTTTTCACATGTTATAATACAAACAATCATGCACACCCTCTCTGTTTTCACATGTTATAATACCAACAACAATGCACACCCTCTCTGTTTTCACATGTTCTAATACCAACAACAATGCACACCCTCTCTGTTTTCACATGTTCTAATACAAACAACCATGCACACTCTCTCTGTTTTCACATGTTCTAATACAAACAACCATGCACACCCTCTCTGTTTTCACATGTTCTAATACAAACAACCATGCACACCCTCTTTGTTTTCACATGTTCTAATACAAACAACCATGCACACCCTCTCTGTTTTCACATGTTCTAATACCAACAACCATGCACACTCTCTCTGTTTTCACATGTTCTAATACCAACAACCATGCACACTTTTCTGTTTTCACATGTTATAATACCAACAACCATGCACACCCTCTCTGTTTTCACATGTTCTAATACAAACAACCATGCACACCCTCTCTGTTTTCACATGTTATAATACCAACAACCATGCACACCCTCTCTGTTTTCACATGTTATAATACAAACAACCATGCACACCCTCTCTGTTTTCACATGTTTTAATACCAACAACCATGCACACCCTCTCTGTTTTCACATGTTCTAATACAAACAACCATGCACACCCTCTCTGTTTTCACATGTCCTAATACAAACAACCATGCACACCCTCTCTGTTTTCACATGTTCTAATACCAACAACCATGCACACTCTCTCTGTTTTCACATGTTCTAATACAAACAACCATGCACACCCTCTCTGTTTTCACATGTTATAATACAAACAATCATGCACACTCTCTCTCTCTTTTCACATGTTATAATACAAACAACTATGCACACTCTCTCTGTTTTCACACGTTCTAATACAAACAACCATGCACACCCTCTCTGTTTTCACATGTTATAATACCAACAACAATGCACACCCTCTCTGTTTTCACATGTTCTAATACCAACAACCAGGCACACCCTCTCTGTTTTCACATGTTCTAATACAAACAACCAGGCACACCCTCTCTGTTTTCACATGTTATAATACCAACAACAATGCACACACTCTCTGTTTTCACATGTTATAATACAAACAATCATGCACACCCTCTCTGTTTTCACATGTTATAATACCAACAACAATGCACACCCTCTCTGTTTTCACATGTTCTAATACCAACAACCAGGCACACCCTCTCTGTTTTCACATGTTATAATACCAACAACAATGCACACCCTCTCTGTTTTCACATGTTCTAATACCAACAACCAGGCACACCCTCTCTGTTTTCACATGTTATAATACAAACAACCAGGCACACCCTCTCTGTTTTCACATGTTATAATACCAACAACCAGGCACACCCTCTCTGTTTTCACATGTTATAATCCAAACAACCGCACACCCTCTCTGTTTTCACATGTTATAATACAAACAACCATGCATACCCTCTCTGTTTTCACATGTTATAATACAAACAACAATGCACACCCTCTCTGTTTTCACATGTTCTAATACCAACAACCAGGCACACCCTCTCTGTTTTCACATGTTATAATACAAACAACCAGGCACACCCTCTCTGTTTTCACATGTTATAATACAAACAACCAGGCACACCCTCTCTGTTTTCACATGTTCTTATACCAACAACCAGGCACACCCTCTCTGTTTTCACATGTTATAATACCAACAACAATGCACACCCTCTCTGTTTTCACATGTTCTAATACCAACAACAATGCACACCCTCTCTGTTTTCACATGTTCTAATACAAACAACCATGCACACTCTCTCTGTTTTCACATGTTCTAATACAAACAACCATGCACACCCTCTCTGTTTTCACATGTTCTAATACCAACAACCAGGCACACCCTCTCTGTTTTCACATGTTATAATACAAACAACCAGGCACACCCTCTCTGTTTTCACATGTTATAATACAAACAACCAGGCACACCCTCTCTGTTTTCACATGTTCTTATACCAACAACCAGGCACACCCTCTCTGTTTTCACATGTTATAATACCAACAACAATGCACACCCTCTCTGTTTTCACATGTTCTAATACCAACAACAATGCACACCCTCTCTGTTTTCACATGTTCTAATACAAACAACCATGCACACTCTCTCTGTTTTCACATGTTCTAATACAAACAACCATGCACACCCTCTCTGTTTTCACATGTTCTAATACAAACAACCATGCACACCCTCTTTGTTTTCACATGTTCTAATACAAACAACCATGCACACCCTCTCTGTTTTCACATGTTCTAATACCAACAACCATGCACACTCTCTCTGTTTTCACATGTTCTAATACCAACAACCATGCACACTTTTCTGTTTTCACATGTTATAATACCAACAACCATGCACACTCTCTCTGTTTTCACATGTTCTAATACCAACAACCATGCACACCCTCCCTGTATCACATGTTTTAATACAAACAACCATGCACACCCTCTCTGTTTTCACATGTTTTAATACCAGCAACCATGCACACCCTCTCTGTTTTCACATGTTCTAATACAAACAACCATGCACACTCTCTCTGTTTTCACATGTTCTAATACAAACAACCATGCACACCCTCTCTGTTTTCACATGTCCTAATACAAACAACCATGCACACCCTCTCTGTTTTCACATGTTCTAATACCAACAACCATGCACACTCTCTGTTTTCACATGTTCTAATACAAACAACCATGCACACCCTCTCTGTTTTCACATGTTATAATACAAACAATCATGCACACCCTCTCTGTTTTCACATGTCCTAATACAAACAACCATGCACACCCTCTCTGTTTTCACATGTTCTAATACCAACAACCATGCACACTCTCTCTGTTTTCACATGTTCTAATACAAACAACCATGCACACCCTCTCTGTTTTCACATGTTATAATACAAGCAATCATGCACACTCTCTCTCTCTTTTCACATGTTATAATACAAACAACTATGCACACTCTCTCTGTTTTCACACGTTCTAATACAAACAACCATGCACACCCTCTCTGTTTTCACATGTTATAATACCAACAACCATGCACACCCTCTCTGTTTTCACATGTTCTAATACAAACAACCATGCACACCCTCTCTGTTTTCACATGTTATAATACCAACAACCATGCACACCCTCTCTGTTTTCACATGTTATAATACAAACAACCATGCACACCCTCTCTGTTTTCACATGTTATAATACCAACAACCATGCACACTCTCTCTGTTTTCACATGTTATAATACAAACAACCATGCACACCCTCTCTGTTTTCACATGTTCTAATACAAACAACCATGCACACCCTCTCTGTTTTCACATGTTATAATACAAACAACCATGCACACCCTCTCTGTTTTCACATGTTCTAATACAAACAACCATGCACACCCTCTCTGTTTTCACATGTTATAATACCAACAACCATGCACACCCTCTCTGTTTTCACATGTTATAATACAAACAACCATGCACACCCTCTCTGTTTTCACATGTTTTAATACCAACAACCATGCACACCCTCTCTGTTTTCACATGTTCTAATACAAACAACCATGCACACCCTCTCTGTTTTCACATGTCCTAATACAAACAACCATGCACACCCTCTCTGTTTTCACATGTTCTAATACCAACAACCATGCACACTCTCTCTGTTTTCACATGTTCTAATACAAACAACCATGCACACCCTCTCTGTTTTCACATGTTATAATACCAACAACCATGCACACTCTCTCTGTTTTCACATGTTTTAATACCAGCAACCATGCACACCCTCTCTGTTTTCACATGTTCTAATACAAACAACCATGCACACTCTCTCTGTTTTCACATGTTCTAATACAAACAACCATGCACACCCTCTCTGTTTTCACATGTCCTAATACAAACAACCATGCACACCCTCTCTGTTTTCACATGTTCTAATACCAACAACCATGCACACTCTCTGTTTTCACATGTTCTAATACAAACAACCATGCACACCCTCTCTGTTTTCACATGTTATAATACAAACAATCATGCACACCCTCTCTGTTTTCACATGTCCTAATACAAACAACCATGCACACCCTCTCTGTTTTCACATGTTCTAATACCAACAACCATGCACACTCTCTCTGTTTTCACATGTTCTAATACAAACAACCATGCACACCCTCTCTGTTTTCACATGTTATAATACAAGCAATCATGCACACTCTCTCTCTCTTTTCACATGTTATAATACAAACAACTATGCACACTCTCTCTGTTTTCACACGTTCTAATACAAACAACCATGCACACCCTCTCTGTTTTCACATGTTATAATACCAACAACCATGCACACCCTCTCTGTTTTCACATGTTCTAATACAAACAACCATGCACACCCTCTCTGTTTTCACATGTTATAATACCAACAACCATGCACACCCTCTCTGTTTTCACATGTTATAATACAAACAACCATGCACACCCTCTCTGTTTTCACATGTTATAATACCAACAACCATGCACACTCTCTCTGTTTTCACATGTTATAATACAAACAACCATGCACACCCTCTCTGTTTTCACATGTTCTAATACAAACAACCATGCACACCCTCTCTGTTTTCACATGTTATAATACAAACAACCATGCACACCCTCTCTGTTTTCACATGTTCTAATACAAACAACCATGCACACCCTCTCTGTTTTCACATGTTATAATACCAACAACCATGCACACCCTCTCTGTTTTCACATGTTATAATACAAACAACCATGCACACCCTCTCTGTTTTCACATGTTTTAATACCAACAACCATGCACACCCTCTCTGTTTTCACATGTTCTAATACAAACAACCATGCACACCCTCTCTGTTTTCACATGTCCTAATACAAACAACCATGCACACCCTCTCTGTTTTCACATGTTCTAATACCAACAACCATGCACACTCTCTCTGTTTTCACATGTTCTAATACAAACAACCATGCACACCCTCTCTGTTTTCACATGTTATAATACCAACAACCCTGCACACCCTCTCTGTTTTCACATGTTCTAATACAAACAACCATGCACACCCTCTCTGTTTTCACATGTTATAATACCAACAACCATGCACACCCTCTCTGTTTTCACATGTTATAATACAAACAACCATGCACACCCTCTCTGTTTTCACATGTTATAATACCAACAACCATGCACACCCTCTCTGTTTTCACATGTTCTAATACAAACAACCATGCACACCCTCTCTGTTTTCACATGTTCTAATACAAACAACCAGGCACACCCTCTCTGTTTTCACATGTTATAATACCAACAACAATGCACACACTCTCTGTTTTCACATGTTATAATACAAACAATCATGCACACTCTCTCTGTTTTCACATGTTATAATACCAACAACAATGCACACCCTCTCTGTTTTCACATGTTCTAATACAAACAACCATGCACACCCTCTCTGTTTTCACATTTTATAATACAAACAACCATGCACACCCTCTCTGTTTTCACATGTTCTAATACAAACAACCATGCACACCCTCTCTGTTTTCACATGTTATAATACCAACAACCATGCACACCCTCTCTGTTTTCACATGTTATAATACAAACAACCATGCACACCCTCTCTGTTTTCACATGTTATAATACCAACAACCATGCACACTCTCTCTATTTTCACATGTTTTAATACAAACAACAATGCACACTCTCTCTATTTTCACATGTTATAATACAAATAACCATGCACACCCTCTCTTTTCACGTTATAATACAAACAACCATGCACACTCTCTCTATTTTCACAAAGTATTCAAGGCACTTCAACAGTGCACATGAGCTGGCACCACACAAACAGGGTCCAACTTTGTAGTCAACATGAATCATGATGCTTGTTAATTTCATTCAGGGGCTTTGCATGGCTAAGTAAACTGAGTGCCAGGCTGACATGAGCCCCCTGTATCGATTCAGTGTCTGGGCATATTCACCTGGCAGTGATATGAACATTAAAAGAAGCAGGGGCTCTGTATCTGGCTTAAAAAATGAGTGGCCTGTTAATACACTGATATACTTACCAATGCTGGGAGAGCCAGATACCCAAACAAGGCCATGACAAGGACTACTTCTGCAGTTAAAAAGTAAGCAAACCCTGAGTTTATGGGATCAGAACTGAAGGCAATCACTGCAATGTTCGCAACTGCTGCCAATGATCCACCCATCCCCTGTAAAAAAATGGATGAAAAAAATTGTCTTAACATAAGCATTGTCATAATATCAACTTCAGTCCATAATAACAACATCACATCATCATTATTTCAAAATCATGTCATAACATCATCAATATTTTATAATATTGTTATGGAGTAGGAAAGTGCATATTTGTGACTTAACACATATTTCAAGGAATATTTCACATTTCATACTTCACAAATTTAAGCTCAGTTTCAGGCATGTCAGACTGAACAATGAATGACTTCTCATAATTGATGACACCCGACAACCAGTCATCCGGTCACACACATATAGGCTTCTCTCCCAGTTTAATCAGAGAACAGTACACCAAACCATTAAGGTCTATTTTAAGTCTGTACAAACAGAAATAGTGTCACAGAATGACTTATGTGTTTAGTCTTTATGAGGGAATGGTAGAACACAATTAAAACATGTTATTTTATGAGACTCCGCATGTGTATATAAGCACTGTCCTCCAAATAGGACTTGTAGGTCAGTCTATAACTGGATGTATGTCAGGTCAGACTTGGGATTTTCCATAATACTTTCATCCAGTAAAATCTGGCAAAACTTATTTAGTCAACTTATAACTCTGATGTAATTGTGACCTACTTTGAGTCATCCAATAAGGTTTAGCTTTTATGACGAAATGCAGAATATGGATATGTACGTCTCATATGTCACGTGAAAGCTCTGTAACAAAACTATCTGTAGTGCGCACTGAGAGTCAGAGTGAGTCAGGGAGGCTGGGCGGCTCTCTCAGAGAGAGAGACTGTCCCAGATCGCTTGCTATTGAATAAAGACTTCTATCATCAAACTGATCTTGGAACATTGTCTGCCACGCGCATCAGCACCTGTATATGATACAGGTGGGGACATTCCCCGAACCCCACCATTGTATCAATATTAACATCAGTTCATAATGTCAACATCAGATCATTATTCAACATCATGTCTTAGACAGGATGTATTAAGGTATACCCACAATCCATCCGTTAAGTTATAAATCTGCTGCAATAACTCAGCAGGACCACGATGGCTTTACTTGTTTCTCAATATAAATACTTACCATTAAATTATCTCATCCAAGTTTAATTGTAGGCAAAATCATTGCACATTTAATGAGGTAAAAGGTCACCAGACTTCTGATGAAACTCAACAGAAATACTAAATGGCTTTGTTTTTAGTACCTGCATGTAAAAACCGATATATGTCTCCCCCATAGGCAATCACAAAATATGAGGTGAAAAATATGTACAATCTCCAAAGTTACGGTGTTTCGGAAAAAACATACAAATCTACTGATGTGATCTTTAGGTCTGTGAAGGTCACCAGCTTTCATACTTCTCTGAAAATGTGATCAAAAGAACTTGTGTCAAGATATGCCAGTACAATACTTTGATGTTATGATGGCCACAATGATTCTGTGCTTCAGCAGCAATGACTTTGAAGATGCGAGACAAGGTTACCAGTTTTTGAGCTCATCAGAGAACATGGAGGATACAACAGGTGTCAAATTTGAGAAATAAATCTTCCATACTTGGAAAGTTATGTGGGTCACAATGATCCTAGAATCAGGCAGAAATGACCTTGAAGATAAAGGTCAAGGTCACCAGTACTTGAACTCTTCTCAGAACTCAGTAAACAACCTGTGTTTCAAATTTGAGGGGAAAATATGCACTACTTCATAAGTTATGGGATTCACAAAAAATTTTACATTTCGGCAGATTTGACCTCGAAGATCTAGGCTTTAACACATCCAAGATATTGGTTAAAACAATTTGTGTGCCAATTTTGAGGACAAAAAGTGCAATACTTCAAAAGTTATGGAGGTAACAATAATACTAGAATTGTGCAAATTTTGATCAAGGTCACTGCAAGAACTCAATGAAAACAACTTAAATGTGATGAATTTGATGGGAAAGACATGCAATACTTCATAAGTCATTGTGTTCACAAGCCATCTTAGAGACAATGAACTAAAATTTGGCTTGTTTGACCTTGACTGTTCAACCTTGAAGATCCTGCTCAAGGACCAGTTTTTTTAATTTTACTGCGATTTTGGTGGGAACAATGTGTTACAAATTTGAGGAGAATATATGTGGCCCTTCCAAAGTTACTGGGTTCACAAGATATCCTACAGACGACTACTGATAATGACAGACAATGGCACTGATAACAGCAGGTCTCCCCTTTGGGGAAGTGGGGGGTTGGGGGGTTGGGAGAGACATAATTATTCAATACAATATCTCACCAAAGTTTGAATTCTGGCAACACCCATGGATTTCAACCATGATAATAATTCATACATTGGGTCTAGACCTGAATTTCATGTTCAAAAATTCATATAAAACCTCTTTCATAATGATTTAGTGTGTATAATAATTTCTACTAGGGAAATTTAGGCTGCCATTGATGAAAATTCTATTTTTCCCATTTCTCAAGAACAACTGGTAACCATGATAATTAATTGGTCAAACATTTTGTCATGATTTTCACAAGTTTTCATGATAAAAGATTCTTATTATATAATATTTACAGTTAAGTGTGCATTTTGATTTTTATATTCAAATTAGAGCCACCACTGATAAATATTCTACTTTTTTCAATATCTAAAGAATTAACTATGTTAATCGGTCAAACAGTCCTAGATTTTTCTGGTCAAAGATTCATTTAATACCACATTTACAACAGTTTAATGTGTAATTTAATTTTTATATGCATATTATGGCCTCCATTCACGGAAATTCTTCTTCCTTATCATATATAAATGTTGAGGTTTTATTTTTTTAATATAAAAATGGGGTTGCAAGTGATAACAAGGGACCCATGGGTCACTGTGCTCAGCAGAAGTTGACCTTGAAGGTAAAAATTTAAAATAATATCAAACAGAGATATAGTGTAAGAGGAAGAAGTAATATAGGCCATGGTTGGTTTACATGATTGGTTTGTATTGATGAGCAAGAAATTGTTCCAAATAATATTTTGTGACCTGACCATGTGTTTCCTAATGTTGAAACTGAAGCATGTGAGCAGTTTGTGGACAAATGATCTGTACTATTACCATGATCATTAGTTGGCTTTTTGATTAACTGCTGACATTTCAGTAGTTTACACATTTGTTCAATTGAATCTATTTTTTTGTATAATTTATATTATTAAATATACAGTAGAGCGCCGTTTTTCCGAAAGCGTCGGGGGACAAGCTTTTTGTTCGTAAAAACGAACATTCGGAAATGCGGACAAGGGTCCAGCGGCAAGTTAGTACGACAGTTAATGATTAACTTAATGCCATTTTACCTGAGGAACACGGTGTTTCTTTTCGATATTCGTAATTGACGACCCGGACATATAAAAGATATTTGATAATTGCTGAGCATAATTGGCAAGGATTAGTCTAACCTGCTTTAAGGATACGTGCGTGCTCTTTTTTTTCATCAAGTTCGCTGGAGGGAAAGGTAAAAAGACATAGCCAAGGAACACGGTGTTTCTTATCGATCTACGTTATTGAAGACCGGGACATATAAAAGCTGCTCGAGCACAAGCGATTAATGAATTATACCTAATCAGTTGTGGTGCGAGTTAACTGTATAGTTATTTGGTATGACATCTTGTCCCAAGCCGATGAACTATGCTTGCTTGAGTACAAACGAGATGTGGTTGATAACACACAAGTGCTCTTGAATAAACTGCTCAGTCGCTTGCTAGGGGTACAGGGGGCTGACCGTCGGGGGGCTAGCTGTAGTTTTCAAACCTTTGCCCCAGCGACAACATCGGCCCAGAACTAATTAATTAGGGTCACCACTGGGCTTACCACATAGCTGCAGGCCTTGTGACTCAATACTCACAAATAACAATACTCATTATAGGTTTTTGCATACTTGAAATATATTTCGGAAATACGCATAAATTTTTGGTTCCCGATTTAAATTTTCGGAAAAACGAATTTTCAGAAATTTGGCATTCGGAAATACGGTGCTGTACTGTATATGTATTTTTTTATTAAATGTATACAGTTGAAATATAACTTATTAACAACATAAAACAGGGCAAACAAAGCCTGATCTCAAATTCTGCTGAGGCAGGAAAATAATGAACAAATGTTTGTATTAAATCCTCATTTTTTTATCACATCAATTTTTTTTAAATTTAATTTTATATTTCTATACATTTCCAATATAACATATATATCTGAATATAAAAGTTAATTCATAATTCTCAATTGCATCATCATAAATCTCAATCTTGTCAGATAACACCACATCATGCATAGAAATGTTTATTTTTACCACAAAAATATATCTTTTAAATCTGCAAAACAATAAATATCTAAAAATAATACTTGATTTAGATTTCACAATTTTTAATTTTGTCTTTATTTATCCATAATGTGCTTCATATTTTATTAATTTAAGCATACTGATGGGTTCAATTATATTTGTTAAAATCATTTAAAAGAAAATTGATTTCTTTAAACATACTACATTACACAACATTGCATCTTCTGGATTACACCTTGAATTACTTTTTCAAGGAAAGTTTTTGCATATCCGAGTGGAAACAGCATCTCCCCCAGTGACTGTAACAAATCAGAAACCCTGGCATAGCTGACCTCCAGTGACCTGGAGTGGGACCCTGCATCTGTAATCTGTCATCAAAGCAAATGACTACAAAAGAGCCTCAAGAAAAAAATCAATAACTAGCTTAATTTTTAAGCTTTTATTTTCAAATTTCAGATTTAAACAAATTAAATATTTATGTTTACATGCTGTGGAAATTAAATCAATGGTACTTACAGGAAAAAAACGTGCCATGGTCAAAGTTGGGCAAAATTTAGGGTACTGATTTTATTTTTATGCTAATAACTTAAAAATTTACAAAATTCAGATCTAATATTGGGTAAACAATTGAATCTTAATTGAACATAGTTATATACTTGGGAAAATAGACTCTAGTTTCAAAATTGTTCATGTTAAGTGAGTAAATATTTTTCTTGATTTTTTACAAAGTCCATTATGTTCGGGCCCATTACTTAAAAAATTTATATAATACAGACTCAATTTCTGGCATGTACATAGGAACTATATAGAGGAATATTAATGGTAAATATGAGGAAAAACAGATGAGTGGTTTTGATATTAGGCAGTCCTGAAGTGTGAAAATAGGATTTAATAAAAAATTGAGGTTTTTCCTTTATTTATCAAAGGAACGAAGTCGCAAAGACCCAGTTTTCCGTTTGATAGGAGATCTTGGGGACATCTAACATTATGCTGAATTTTGGATTCCTAGGTCTTAAGGTTTCAAAACGTGCCACATCTATGGACGGACATTTAATGGCAAAAAAAATTTGCTCATGGTCATCCGAGGACAACAAACTTAAATCATATCAGTGGATCCCTATTGTTAAAGAGAAGATTTCAACTTGTTTCCATTCAAACACGAACTTATTTGGCACGCATGACGCAATGTATTTGAGGCAGACCAAGTTGATGATATCGTTTTTATTCCAAGTAGAACATAAAGCGATGTGTACTGGGCTGCGTGTTAGGCCTGCCTAACCCAATGGTCCAGCAATACCCTTTCTCTTTCCCAGGCAAAGTGACATCACAAACATTTCATCACAATAATCTTTTCTGATTGGTTGCAAATATGATAATATAATGTTTTCCTTTAGGCTCGGCTTCACCCATGACCTGCCCTGTTGTAACATTTGTTCTACAGCCTAATATGCTGTGAGCTGTCCTGTATGTCTATCAAAATATTTCAGGTTTTCCCCATAACTGATGTCATTTAATTATTTCTAGCGACCATCCTAAATATATTCACGTTTGTTACAGAGACCCATTGATCCAGTAACTGGTTATTATATTTTCCTTCCTACACTTGTGTCCTGAACTCACTGTCAGTTCATATACACTATGAATTCTCAAAATCAGTTCTATGGGATTCTTACCTATGCTTGCATAAACGCACTTCCATATTTTATAACAATATGGACAGATGTAATGTCCACAAATTCTGTCAGATCTAAACTAATACCGGATACAAAGCAGTTACTGAGCAGCTCAGCACAAGTGCTGCTAACAAGTTCCCAGCAGTTACTGAGCAGCTCAGCACAAGTGCTGCTAACAAGTTCCCAGCAGTTACTGAGTAGCTCAGCACAAATGCTGCTAACAAGTTCCCAGCAGTTACTGAGCAGCTCAGCACAAGTGCTGCTAACAAGTTCCCAGCAGTTACTGAGCAGCTCAGCACAAGTGCTGCTAACAAATTCCCAGCAGTTACTGAGCAGCTCAGCACAAGTGCTGCTAACAAGTTCCATCTGATTTCTAAAAATCTCTCTGAACAATACCTGAAAAGAGTCACACAACTATTCAATAACCATGAATGTATTTTTCTCTTCTCTCTGTTCTGCTGTAGTTTATTCTGTCATGAAGATGTTTTAAAAATTCTCTTAACAATAATAAATATACAATAAATATATAAATCTTTTGCACAGCATTACATTATCATCATTTGGTTACAATGCACTATATGGCTTGTTGCACCATCTACAAATACTTTTATCCCTTGGGACATGGCTTGTTGCACCAACTGCAATTATTCTTTTCCCTCTGAACATGGCTTGTGGCACCAACTACAAATACATTTTATCTCTCTGAACATGGCTTGTGGCACCATCTACAAATACTTTTTATCCCTCTGAACATGGCTTGTGGCACCATCTACAAATACTTTTTATCTCTCTGAACAGGGCTTGTGGCACAATCTACAAATACTTTTTATCCCTCTGAACATGGCTTGTGGCACAAACTACAAATACTTTTAATCTCTCTGAACATGGCTTGTGGCACAAACTACAAATACTTTTTATCTCTCTGAACAGGGCTTGTGGCACAATCTACAAATACTTTTTATCCCTCTGAACATGGCTTGTGGCACAAACTACAAATACTTTTAATCTCTCTGAACATGGCTTGTGGCACAAACTACAAATACTTTTTATCTCTCTGAACATGGCTTATGGCACCATCTACAAATACTTTTTATCTCTCTGAACATGGCTTATGGCACAAACTACAAATACTTTTTATCTCTCTGAACATGGCTTATGGCACAAACTACAAATACTTTTTATCTCTCTGAACATGGCTTGTGGCACCATCTACAAATACTTTTTATCTCTCTGAACATGGCTTGTGGCACAAACTACAAATACATTTTATCTCTCTGAACATGGCTTGTGGCACAAACTACAAATACTTTTTATCTCTCTGAACATGGCTTATGGCACCATCTACAAATACTTTTTATCTCTCTGAACATGGCTTATGGCACCATCTACAAATACTTTTTATCTCTCTGAACATGGCTTATGGCACCATCTACAAATACTTTTTATCTCTCTGAACATGGCTTATGGCACCATCTACAAATACTTTTTATCTCTCTGAACATGGCTTATGGCACCATCTACAAATACTTTTTATCTCTCTGAACATGGCTTATGGCACAAACTACAAATACTTTTTATCTCTCTGAACATGGCTTGTGGCACCATCTACAAATACTTTTTATCTCTCTGAACATGGCTTGTGGCACAAACTACAAATACATTTTATCTCTCTGAACATGGCTTGTGGCACCAACTACAAATACTTTTAATCCCTCTGAACATGGCTTGTGGCACCATCTACAAATACTTTTTATCCCTCTGAACATGGCTTGTGGCACAAACTACAAATACTTTTTATCTCTCTGAACATGGCTTATGGCACCATCTACAAATACTTTTTATCTCTCTGAACATGGCTTATGGCACAAACTACAAATACTTTTTATCCCTCTGAACATGGCTTATGGCACCATCTACAAATACTTTTTATCTCTCTGAACATGGCTTATGGCACAAACTACAAATACTTTTAATCCCTCTGAACATGGCTTGTGGCACCATCTACAAATACTTTTTATCCCTCTGAACATGGCTTGTGGCACAAACTACAAATACTTTTTATCTCTCTGAACATGGCTTATGGCACAAACTACAAATACTTTTTATCTCTCTGAACATGGCTTATGGCACAAACTACAAATACATTTTATCTCTCTGAACATGGCTTGTGGCACAAACTACAAATACTTTTTATCTCTCTGAACATGGCTTATGGCACCATCTACAAATACTTTTTATCTCTCTGAACATGGCTTATGGCACCATCTACAAATACTTTTTATCTCTCTGAACATGGCTTATGGCACCATCTACAAATACTTTTTATCTCTCTGAACATGGCTTATGGCACCATCTACAAATACTTTTTATCTCTCTGAACATGGCTTATGGCACAAACTACAAATACTTTTTATCTCTCTGAACATGGCTTGTGGCACCATCTACAAATACTTTTTATCTCTCTGAACATGGCTTGTGGCACAAACTACAAATACATTTTATCTCTCTGAACATGGCTTGTGGCACCAACTACAAATACTTTTAATCCCTCTGAACATGGCTTGTGGCACCATCTACAAATACTTTTTATCCCTCTGAACATGGCTTGTGGCACAAACTACAAATACTTTTTATCTCTCTGAACATGGCTTATGGCACCATCTACAAATACTTTTTATCTCTCTGAACATGGCTTATGGCACAAACTACAAATACTTTTTATCCCTCTGAACATGGCTTATGGCACCATCTACAAATACTTTTTATCCCTCTGAACATGGCTTGTGGCACAAACTACAAATACTTTTTATCTCTCTGAACATGGCTTATGGCACCATCTACAAATACTTTTTATCCCTCTGAACATGGCTTGTGGCACAAACTACAAATACTTTTTATCTCTCTGAACAGGGCTTGTGGCACCATCTACGAATACTTTTTATCCCTCTGAACATGGCTTGTGGCACCATCTACAAATACTTTTTATCCCACTGAACATGGCTTGAGGCACCATCTACAAATACTTTTTATCCCTCTGAACATGGCTTATGGCACCATCTACAAATACTTTTTATCTCTCTGAACATGGCTTGTGGCACCATCTACAATTACAATGTACTTTTTATCCCTCTGAACATGGCTTGAGGCACAATCTACGAATACTTTTTATCCCTCTGAACATGGCTTGAGGCACCATCTACAAATACTTTTTATCCCTCTGAACATGGCTTGTGGCACAAACTACAAATACTTTTTATCCCACTGAACATGGCTTGTGGCACCATCTACAAATACTTTTTATCCCACTGAACATGGCTTGAGGCACCATCTACAAATACTTTTTATCCCTCTGAACATGGCTTATGGCACCATCTACAAATACTTTTTATCTCTCTGAACATGGCTTGTGGCACCATCTACAATTACAATGTACTTTTTATCCCTCTGAACATGGCTTGAGGCACAATCTACGAATACTTTTTATCCCTCTGAACATGGCTTGAGGCACCATCTACAAATACTTTTTATCCCTCTGAACATGGCTTGTGGCACAAACTACAAATACTTTTTATCTCTCTGAACAGGGCTTGTGGCACCATCTACGAATACTTTTTATCCCTCTGAACATGGCTTGTGGCACCATCTACAAATACTTTTTATCTCTCTGAACATGGCTTGAGGCACAATCTACAAATACATTTCATCTCTCTGAACATGGCTTATGGCACCATCTACAAATACATTTCATCTCTCTGAACATGGCTTATGGCACCATCTACAAATACTTTTTATCCCTCTGAACATGGCTTGTGGCACAAACTACAAATACTTTTTATCTCTCTAAGTATGGCTTTTGGCACCATCTACAAATACTTTTTATCCCTCTGAACTTGGTTTGTGGCGCAATCTACAAATACTTTTTATCCCTCTGAAGATGGCTTGTTGCACAAACTACAAATACTTTTTATCTCTCTGAACAGGGCTTGTGGCACCATCTACAAATACTTTTTATCTCTCTGAACATGGCTTGAGGCACAATCTACAAATACATTTCATCTCTCTGAACATGGCTTATGGCACCATCTACAAATACTTTTTATCCCTCTGAACATGGCTTGTGGCACAAACTACAAATACTTTTTATCTCTCTAAGTATGGCTTTTGGCACCATCTACAAATACTTTTTATCCCTCTGAACTTGGTTTGTGGCGCAATCTACAAATACTTTTTATCCCTCTGAAGATGGCTTGTTGCACAAACTACAAATACTTTTTATCTCTCTAAGTATGGCTTTTGGCACCATCTACAAAACTTTTTATCCCTCTGAACATGGCTTGTGGCGCCATCTACAAATACTTTTTATCCCATTTAACATGGCTTGTACTTCATCTACAAATGCCTTTTATTATTTCAACATGGCTTGCAGCACAAACAACAAATTCTTTTTATCCCTCGAAACATGGCTTGTGGCACCATCTACAATTACAATGTACTTTTTATCCCTCTGAACAGGGCTTGTGGCACCATCTACGAATACCTTTTATCCCTCTGAACATGGCTTGTGGCGCCATCTACAATTATTTTATCCCATTTAACATGGCTTGTACTTCATCTACAAATGCCTTTTATTATTTAAACATGGCTTGTAGCACAAACAACAAATTCTTTTTATCCCTCGAAACATGGCTTGTGGCACCATCTACAATTACAATGTACTTTTTATCCCTCTGAACATGGCTTGAGGCACAAACTACAAATACTTTTTATCCCTCTGAACATGGCTTGTGGCACCATCTACAAATACTTTTTATCCCTCTGAACATGGCTTGTGGCACCATCTACAAATACTTTTTATCTCTCTGAACATGGCTTGAGGCACAATCTACAAATACATATCATCTCTCTGAACATGGCTTGTGGCACCATCTACAAATACTTTTTATCCTTCTGAACATGGCTTGTGGCACAATCTACAATTACTTTTTATCCGTCTGAACATGGCTTGTGGCACAATCTACAAATACTTTTCATCTTTCTGCACATGGCTTGTGGCACCATCTACAAATACGTTTTATCCCACTGAACATGGCTTTTGACACCATCTACAAATACTTTTTATCTCTCTGAACATGGCTTGAGGCACAAACTACAAATACATTTCATCTCTCTGAACAGGGCTTGTGGCACCATCTACAAATACTTTTTATCCCACTGAACATGGCTTGTGACATCATCTACAAATACTTTTTATCTCTCTGAACATGGCTTGAGCCACAAACTACAAATACATTTCATCTCTCTGAACAGGGCTTGTGGCACCACCTACAAACACTTTTTATCCCACTGAACATGGCTTGTGGCACCACCTACAAATACTTTTTATCCCACTGAACATGGCTTGTGGCACCACCTACAAATACTTTTTATCCCACTGAACATGGCTTGTGGCACCACCTACAAATACTTTTTATCCCACTGAACATGGCTTGTGGCACCACCTACAAATACTTTTTATCCCACTGATCATGGCTTGTGGCACCATCTACAAATACTTTTTATCCATCTGAACATGGCTTGTGGCACCATCTACAAATACTTTTTATCCCACTGAACATGGCTTGTGGCACCACCTTCAAATACTTTTTATCCCACTGAACATGGCTTGTGGCACAATCTACAAATACTTTTTATCCCACTGAACATGGCTTGTGGCACCACCTACAAATACTTTTTATCCCTCTGAACATGGCTTCTGGGGCAAACAATGAAACTCAATAGAGGGTCACAAGCCCATGTCTAAGTCAATGTCTGGGGATCATTTGCCATCTTTAATGTCAGAAATGCCAAGGGATCTAACATTAACAGAGACTTTTCAGTAGGGGACGTTTATCCACAAAGTTACACATGGTTACACTGTTCAGAAAGGGGACTTGTATCCACAAAGTTACATATGGTAACATATCAGCAGGGTGGTTACAACTTTCAGTAATAAAAATCATACACCAATACCTTGGTATCAGCAGGGTGGTTACACCATTCAGTAATAACAATTTTACACCAATACTGTGGTATCAGCAGCGTAGGTACACGGTTCAGTAATAACAATCATACACCACTACTGTGGTATCAGCAGGGTAGGTACACCGTTCCGTATTAACAATCATACACCTTCACTGTGGTATCAGCAGGGTAGTTACACTGCTCCGTAGATGGAATACTGTGGTATCAGCAGGGTGGTTACACAGTTCAGTAATAACAATCATACACCACTACTGTGGTATCAACAGGGTGTTTACACCCTTCAGTAATAACAATCATACACCAAGACTGTGGTATCAGCAGGGTTGTTACACCATTCGGTAATTCTGCTATATTATAAAATCAAGTGACCAAGGGGTCATGAGGCTCAGCTGTCTAGGCAGACATTCACAAAAGGAATTTTATCATCTGAATGCCAAATTTTGTAGGTGGTATCCCAATTCAACTGAAGCATAGCTCAAAGGATATGAGTAACAGAGACCTATGTTCAGGTTTCCAAGGAGATTTTTCATGTACCATCCTCGATTTCAAGTACAATGACTACAGCTCCTACGGTAACAATTTGTGCCCTGTTAATGGATGACCACATCTTTAAAGGGCTCCAAAATAGAATAAAAATCCGAAAAAATCCAGGTGGCACAACCAGTCTGCAGGAACTGATAAAACACTCCATAATGAATATGCATGCAAAGAATCATGGTGATCAATTGATTAGTTGTTCATACACTGGAGCTTTTGTATCAAATTTTTAATTATTCGGGGGGGGGGGGGGGCACTTCTGAGCCCCATATCTTGTAGGATATGGGTAACACAGACCTAATTTCAGGTTTCCTAGGAGATTTTTCATGGTCCAGCAGTTGAGATATGTGCCTGGTTACAAACAGACGGACGGACGACGGACAAAGATTGATCACTATAGTTCAGCAGAGCTAATGAACAAGGAACCATCAAGACAATAAAAGTTACAGTTTAAACTCTTTGAAGTGATGTGTTTTAAACCCACATATCCTGAAAAGCACAATCAAAATTTGACCAATGACAGTGTTACTTTGCCTTGTCTACCTGCATCAAAGTGATAACAACAAACTAAACATGACAACAACCAGCAAGGTTATAAAAGTCACAGAAACAACGTGAGTGATAACACTGAATGCTGGTACATCACTGACCATGGTTCATTCAGCAAATACAAGAATCATTTGTTGACATCAATTACAAACAGTTTCACTTCCTTCTTGAACAGGAGATCCTATATCTTTTCAAGGTCCATCCAAATTTGTGGTTATTGACGTCATTAGTTTATCAATACTAAATGTGTTTGTCGTTGACAATTGTCAGAAATCATGTCAGTGAATAATGAAGTGACATATCAGCATTGCTCACCAAATGTTACTGTTCACACAGCTAGGTCTTATCATACTCTGACTGTCTCTGTTCCACCAACCCGTGTCCTCCTGTTTTTCAGAAAAATTTTTCTTAAAAGTATATATATTTCAATTATTTCCTTGAAAGCTGCATATGCATATCAGATGGCCTAATACGCTAATCAATGACTCTAAAAA
This sequence comes from Sipunculus nudus, assembly GCA_026874595.1. Classification (NCBI taxonomy): domain Eukaryota; kingdom Metazoa; phylum Annelida; class Sipuncula; order Golfingiida; family Sipunculidae; genus Sipunculus; species Sipunculus nudus. The sequence continues at coordinate 970,888 of CM049308.1, forward strand.
TAATCTCCAGTTTATGTTCCACAACATTTTGAACAAATTCCAGTGATTTGATGAACCAGATGTGTCCCCACAATTCAACATCTTTGTTTTGACTTGGTCATATATTTTGGAGTGTAATTACATGACATCATCCAATCAGCAGCTGTCAACTGAGGCTGTTTTTGCAAGTGATCAATGACCCTGACCACCATAAGTGGCTGTGATATGTTGTAAAACATACACTGATTTCTCATATTTTAAATAATTCTGTTCCTTAAATAATGTAAGGTACGTGTTTGTTTCATAGTTGAAAATTAGGCCCATTATTCTTCTTGCCAATGTACCATTTTCACTCTTTAAATGTAAGGTCTAATAAAACAAGGCCTACAGGACTAATGTGAACCTGTGCAATGGGATAAACATAAGGTATAATGCTTCCATGCTGGACCATTACTCTCAAGTACATGTGTGACATGTATTTGTACAATACAAGCAGTCAACATTTTGAACCTGAGTATAAGCACCAATTACACAAATGTCACTCCCGAAATACTGGCACGGATACCCACAACACAAAATGATTGTAGCTGGTGCCACCAGTCTTGTGTACTAGAAAGCCATCTTTACAAGAAAGTCATTGAAGATGTATGGACATGCAAAATTTCAGGCAGATATTTCAAACCCACATGGGCTATGTGCACAGATGCATGAAACCAAAAACAATTGTAAGTGGCGCCACAAGTCTTGTATACAACAAAACAAGGGACCCATGGGTCACAGCGCTCAGCTGTTATATATGATCACAACATATGATTTGGAAAACAGGGTAGACAAATGCTACTTTGTGTGGTAATATAAGCTGTATGTCTGAGATGATGGTTTTCAACTCAAGTTATGCAAGATTTGGATAAAATCATGGGATATCTGGAAAAAAGGATTGATGTCATTTATATTATTTACATTTGGAAAAGGAGTGCTTTTGTCACACAAGTTTTGACTTGACCTGATGTTGCAAGTATACACCATTTTGCCATTTTTATCATGTAATTTACCTCAGGAGTATATATTCAGTTTCAATCAAACAAAATTGTTTAGAATCTAGATATACAATATCAAAAAATTTAAGTACAGATCATAAGTACCTTGTTTTAAGGCTTTAATTTATATTTAAAAAATAAATTATAAGGCTAAAACAAATTAATTATATGTTATCAGGCACTTTTTTTTAAATGATGCAGGCTGTCGGCATTTTATTTTTATAAATAGGGTAAAATATCTTTATTTGTCAAGCCCTGGCACAGAAATGACAACCAATGGTTAGAATATAAGATAATAAAGATGCATATGTCAAATTAGTCAAACGTTTGAAAGGATCCTTGAAATATGTGACATTTTTAAGTCTTTTACATGTAAATTTATCTTACAAAGAAAATTATATCTATAAAACCACAGGTGTCAATAACTCACGATAATCCTGGAACAAGTGGGCCTCGCAGACAGTCATGAAATGGTGGAATCCCCATTGAAATGCATGATGGTAACATGTAGTTAAAATAAGATCCGAGATCGTTTAATAAAGAAAAACATAAGAAGTTTCTTTCAATCTTATATAATCTTTGTTGATTTTTCATATTTAAATTTAAATTGCAAAATAAGTATATTGGATGTTTGCTTAATGGGCCCAAACACCCATATGGCATGTCGAATTAACACGAAAATTTGCCTCTCCTCTTTAAAATAAATCTGTGCCTGCCAAAATATACGCTCTTTACACAGCGCTTTACCTACAGAGCTACTACCTATATCGTAAGGCGCTGTTTGTTATGACCTAGTATCCTGAATTGCTACACCAGAGGGGAGCACTGTATTTTTGTCCAATCAGATGAGACCTTGTGCTGGAAGACAAAGCCAAGCGAGTAATACACAGAGCCAATCATGTTTATTTCATTTTGAGTGACAGCTCATTGCCCCGCGTAACCATCTGAACAGGCCACAGGCTAAGAGAGATTGCCCCTGACATGGTGTGCTTAGGGCCTTGGGTGTAATTCAAACGAAACGTAACAACAAAGGCTGCGTGCACACCTCCTTTGCTTGTTTCAGTTCTGCAGACAACAGATACATGGCTACGATAACACAGTCATAATGTCATAATCGAATCGGTCGATGATGCGAGAATGCAGAGGGAGCAATTAAATTCGACCTGAAACTCATCAAGCGGCGCTTGAAGCGCAGGAATGGGCGGAGCCAGGATGCCTGTCGAGTGTTTGTTTATCGGCATCTGATTGGCTGCTTGTCACATCATACGCACGTTTATTTCAGTGGACAACGAACCGCCATCTGGTGTCTGAATATATCATAAACGGTAAAAGCTGGCAGCGTGAAAATCAGTTGCTTCTTTAGAAGCGCAAGATTTCCGCTGCCTCAGGAGCGTAGCCAAAATATTGCTTTGAAACCATTTGCTTACTCCGGTAAACCAGTTTTAAAAACAGTGGACTGGGCGCGATCTCAAGTGTAAACATAAACATAGCGCAACATAACACGTGTCAATCAGGAGATGCCCTGACTGGCTTAGCCCAAAATATGAAATACAATGTTCTTGCTGGATTAAAAACGGACTTGTGATAAGGCAGCCTTATTATGGTAAACATACACACATTGACTGTGAATACCAACATGCAGAGCCATAACAAGGTGTTAAACAGCCGTAGCGAGGTACTGAGACTGTGTGCTGGGATGGTTTTGCTAGGGAAACTTTGTATAAAGCAAAACTGATCTGATAGTGTGAAAGAATAGGCATAATATTGCTCCTGATTGTCCATTTAAACAAGGGACCCATGGGTCACGGCGCTCAGCTGAATGAGACAGATATAATTGTGTCACTATTGTTGTATGTAGGTCTGTAAGATTTCATTTTGACAGATGAAATTTTTTGTATTAATTATGTAATTGAGCAGAATAGTTATATAGAAGTATCAGTATTTTAAATATGAACAAGAATGTGTGTCTAAAATATTGCAATGGGAATGACCAGATGTAGTAAATTGCGGAGGAAGGAAGTGGAGATTTGCAAGTATAAAAATACACATTTAATAAATCAAAATATTTATGGAAAAGTAAAAAACTTATATGTTTTGGGAAGCAGTTATTGCTGAATTAGAGAGGAAACAGAATGTCTCAAAAAGTATCTATAGAGAAGAAATTGTAGATTAAGCTGTGAGAAGTTGCAATGTTTGATCTGAATTGAAGAATGGGGGATTGTTGCTAATATTATCTTGTGATCTGACCATGTGTTTTCTAATGTTGAAACTAGGCATTTAAACAGTTGGTAAAGACAAGATCTATGGTATTTCCATGGTCATTGGTTGGTTCTCTGACTAGTTGTTGACATTTAAAGAGTTGACATAATTGTGTCAATTTGGTGTTATATATTATATTAGAAATGTAAATAAGGAAATCGCCCATGATCACTATAGGCAGGTTGAGGTCAACTTGAGAGACTAAAACTTGGGAGTTCAGAGAAGAAGTTACTGATGGGACATGCAGGTGACCTATAGAGGAAAACAATCTGAAGTGACTGAGTCTGAGTGTGAATATAGAGGAGAGATGACTCAAAATCTGGTGTTGTGTGGTGGTGAAGGGTTACATGGGGACTCAACTGTTTGACCTGATTGGGGGGGGGGGGGGGAGGAGGAGAGTTTAAAAACACCTTTGTAACTCTGTATATTTATTTCTTTATTTACCAGTTATAAATTTTATGCAGTTGCCAGAAGAATATTGTCCTAAACAAATACTCAGTGACAGGGAGTGAGGAAAGTTACAATACCTTTGCATAAACATACAGGCTACAAAATTTTATCTTACAGGTAAAAAAAGTTTTATTCATAATTATTGAATATTTAAAAACAGACAGAGATAGAAAAACAAAGCAATTCACTTTAATTCCCATTCTACTGAGGCAGAAAAATACTGAACGAATGTTTGCATTAGGTCCTCATTTTTTTATTACATCAATTTTTTGTTAGACAACATTTATAAATTTTAGTATTCATTTACAATATATATAAATTATATTTGAAAATTTAAGTTGATTAACAATTCTAAATTGCATCAACATTTATAGTTAATCTGCTCAGTCAACATCACATTATATACACAGATGTATTTATTTTTTCTTAAAATATATTCTTTTAAATTTGCAAAATAATAAATATCTGAAAATAACACTTGATTCAGGAAAGTTGTATACATTGGATCTGAAACAGCAATGCAATTAAAGTATGTAACTAATGGGGGGGGGGGGGGGGTCAGGGTTGCCATGTGATTCTACATTTGTGACAGCAGTGTTGAATCACTAATAAGTTTACCCAGGCAAGGCTGTAGGGACCAGACATGGCTGGTCTGGAGGTTCAAAATGAAAATACATTAGAGCCTCAGAAAACTTCAATAACTAGAACATTTTTTAAGCTTTTACTTTGAAATTTCAGAATTTAAAAGATTAAATCTATACATATCGACTGTGAAAAGTAAATCAAAATTACAAGAAAGAAACATGCCATGGTCAAATTAGGGCAAAATTTAAGTTATATAGAGGAATATTTATGGTAAATATGAAGAAAACCAGATGAGTGGTTTCAATATTCCACAGTCCTGAAGTATGAAAATAGATATTTAATAGAAACACAGATGTATTTAATTTTTACTAAAAATATATTTTTAAATTATAACTTTTTTAAATGATATAATACTGACTAAATTACTGGCACATACGTAGGAACTATATAGAGGAAACAGTAAAAGTTTTCAGATACTGTGATGCATATGAAAAATTTCCAGATGGACAGGCAAGTGGACAGAATGGACTAATACATCTATTTCACTTTCAAGGGAATAATGCATTTAAGTTTATATATAAGCCTATTTTTTTCAGCATATCCACTTTTTCCATTAATAGTTTTAAATCTGATTCATTTTTTTTTATTTACAAGTTTTATAAATTTGTAATAAAACAACTGAAAATATAAATTAAACTATTAGAATTCTAAGTTGCAATCATTATATATCCAGAATGTAGCTCATATTGGGTCATATTATGCATACACATATATTTTATTATTTTTAAATCACAAATGTTTAAACTGAATTTAAAAGAAAATAATGCCACAACATGTCATCTACAAGATTATTCCTTGAATCACTATTAAAAAGTTTTGCACATTGGAGTTTTCAGTACATGCTTAATTTTATTCACCAAAATAAAATAAAAGATTCAGTAAATTTGATAAAATAAAAACATCTTTTCAAATAAAGTATACACACTTTTGGTTGAATGAGGGACAAACAATATCATTATGCTATTTACAATCTCAGCTAGAATTTATTACTGGAATTAATAGTCAATTTCACACCTGGTGAAGTTATTACTCTTCTGAAGTAAGGAATTACTGATCTGATGAACATTCACACTTTCATAGCTATACACCACTTTGTGGACATTATTAAATGTGCACTTTAATCATTGTAACCCTGGTGGTACAATACAAAATCTAAAATGTAGCATAGCCTAGAATAAGAATGAATCAAATACAGAAAATTATAACATTCATCTAGTTAATGCACCATCTGGGGGGGGGGGGGGGGAGTGCAGGGCAGAGGGGAAGCCTGCTAGTAGTGGCCAAGCTGAGCCTGAGGCAAGCTGCCTGGGGTGGGTTACATAATGCAAGTGATGGCTGTTCTACTAGGTGGGCTAGATGTAAACAACACTTGACATGGTGTATGAAAACTTGAATAAAAGCTACTCTTTTCAATCAATTCCTTTGAAATTTCAGATTTTAAAAGATTAAATCCTTATGTATATATGCTGTGAAAATTAAATCAACAGTGCTTACAGAGAAAAACGTGCCATTCCCAAAGTTGGACAAAATTTAAGGTATTAATTTTTTATTTATGCTAATTACTTGAAAAATTTGCAAAATTCAGATCTAATTTTGGGTAAATAATTGAATTTGATTAAATAAAGTTATATTCATGGGTAAAAGAAAGTGTACAAGAAAGCCATCAAAGATGCATAAACAGACCAAAATTTCAGGCCTATACATCAAACTTCACCGAGTCTGGTGCACTTGTCTGACCAAATTTAGTTGACGCAGGCAGCTGCCCAAGTCAAGCAAAGCCAATTGCAAGTTGCAGCTACTGCACTGAGTGAACTCTTGACCTGTACCTGGCTGCACTAAATGAACTCTTGAACTGTTGCAAAATCTGATACAGCTGGCAGTCTGCCAAACTTGTATACGATGTAGCTATCCAATATGTATAGATATGCACAATTTCAGGCTGATATATCAAACCCCTCCTGAGAAATAAGCAAGTACATAGACTGTGCAAAGTTCACTGTATGTGGAGACGCTAGTCTTGTGTACAAGAAAGCCATCAAAGATGCATAAACAGGCCAAAATTTCAGGCTGATACATCAAACTTCTCTTAAGTCTGGTGCACTGGGCTTACCAAGTTAAGCTGACTTAGGCAGTTGCCCAAAGGCAAGCAAAGGCAATTGCCAGTTCAGCCACTGCACTGAGAGAACTCTGGACCTTTTGCAAAATCACATACAGCTGGCAGTCTGCCAAAGCTATCAAAAGATCTAGACTGAGGCCTGGCCTGTTGCCAAATCTATAATAGTTGGCAGTTTGCCAAGCTATTTATAGATACAGACAAAATTTTGGCATGTTGCTAAGTCTGTTTATACATACTGAAAGACTTTGGCTACAATGCTTTTTTTCACGCTGCATACTCATAAGGTTTTTTATCAATCTGTTTAGAATAATAACAGATTCATATTGGAAGCAAAATCAGAATACAGATATATATGTTTTATTCACTCATTTTTTGTTGGTTATATGAAATCTTTTTCAAGTTTTTAAATTTGATAAATTTACAAGTATAACATATATTTCTGAATATACAAGTTGATTCACAATTCGGGGATGGTGGGAGTTACAACACCTCTGCATATACATACAGGATATGATACATTGCTTAATAGGGGATAAAATGATTCATGATTATTAAATATTTAAAAATAAACTGAATGATGACAAACAAAGCTGATCATTTTTTCCCCATTCTGCTGAGGCAGAAAAATAATGAACAATTCTTTGCATCAGATCCTTATTATTTTCTTGTTATATAAATTTTTTTAGAATTTTTAAAATTTATAAATTTGTAATATAACATATTTATCTGAATATATAAGTTGATTCACTATTCTGAATTGCACCATCATTGATCCTTTTTCTTGCTCATACAGCATCACATTATGCTTACAGATGTATTTTTTCACAAAAATATATATATTTCATAAATTTACAAAATAATAAATATTTTAAAATATAGCTTGATTCAGAATTCACAATTATAAACTGCACCATTATTTATCCATATTTGGCTCATATATTATTACATTATGCATACTGATCAGTTTAAATAGTTATATTTTAATTTGTTAAAATTATTTAAAAGTAAATTAATTTCTTTAAACATGCTAAATTTTTGTATATTGGAGTGGAAACAGCTTTACAGTTAAGAAAATACAGTTCAAACAATTTATAACTATTATTGCATTATACTTGGTGAATATTGCTTTGTGTGTAAGGGGGGGATATGAGAAGTACTCTACACCTGTGACAGCAGGGGTGCTCAACCAGTGTTGCATTACTTATAAGGTTACCAAGGCAGGGCTTAAGTGACCAGACCTGGGCTGCTTGACAATGTAAATGAATACAATATGGCCTCCAAATAAATATTCAATTTCTAGCCCAATTTTTTAGCTTTCAATTTCAAATTTCAGTTTATTTTTTAAAAAGATTACATCCTTGTTTATACATACTGTGAATCAAATCAATAGTGCTTATAGAAAAACAAGGGACCTATGGGTCACTGTGCTCAGCTGAAGTTGACCTTGAAGGTAAAAATCTAAAATAATATCAAATGGAGATCAAGTGTAAGAGGAAGAGGTAATAAAAGCCATGGTTGGTTTATATGATTGGTTTGTATTGATGAGCAAGAAATTGTTGCAAATTATATTTTGTGACCTGACCATGTGTTTCCTAATGTTGAAGCTGAAGCATGTGAGCAGTTTGTGAACAAATGATCTGTACTATTACCATGATCATTAGTTGGCTTTTGATTAACTGTTGTCATTTCAGTAGTTTACAAATTTGTTTAACTGAATCTATTTTTTTGTATAATATATATAATTAAATATATATGTATTTTTTTATTAAATGTATACAGATGAAATATAACTAATTAACAACATAAAACAGGGCAAACAAAGCCTGATCTCAAATTCTGCTGTGGCAGGAAAATAATGAACAAATGTTTGTATTAAATCCTAATTTTTTTATCACATCAATTTTTTTTAAATTTAAGTTTATATTTCTATACATTTCCAATAAAACAGATACATCTGAATATAAAAGTTGATTAATAATTCTCAATTGCATCATCATAAATCTCAATCTTGTCATATAAAACCACACCATGCATACAAATGTTTATTTATTTTTTACCACAAAAATATATCTTTTAAATCTGCAAAACAATAAATATCTAAAAATAATACTTGATTTAGATTTCACAATTTTCAATTGTGTCTTTATTTATCCATAATCTGCTTCATATTTTATAAATTTAAGCATACTGATGGGTTCAATTATATCTGTTAAAATCATTTAAAAGAAAATTAATTTCTTTAAAAATGCTACATTAACACAACATGGCATCTTCTGGATTACACTTGAATTACTTTTTAAAGGAAAGTTTTTGTATATTGGAGTGGAAACAGCATTACAATTAAGGAAATACAGTGAAAACAATAACAATTACTGCATTACACTTAGTGGGTTGGGTTTGCGGGGGGGGGGGGGGGGGGGGGGGGGGATTTGGGTGGTGATATTAGAATAACTGTACACCTGTCACAGCAGGGGGTCTCCCCCAGTGACTGTAACAAATCAGAAACCTTGGCATAGCCCCACTTCCAGTGACCTGGAGTGGGACCCTGCATCTGTAATCTGTTATCAAAGCAAATGACTACAGTAGAGCCTCAAGAAAAAAAATCAATAACTAGCTTAATTTTCAAGCTTTTATTTTCAAATTTCAGATTTAAACAAATTAAATATTTATGTTTACATGCTGTGAAAATTAAATCAATGGTACATACAGGAGAAAAACGTGCCATGGTCAAAGTTGGGCTAAATTTAAGGTACTGATTTTATTTTTATGCTAATAACTTAAAAAATTTACAAAATTCAGATCTAATTTTGGGGTAAACAATTAAATCTTAATTAAACATAGTTATATACTTAGGAAAATAGACTCTAGTTTCAAAATTTTTCATGTTAAGTGAGTAAATATTTTTCCTGATTTTTTACAAAGTCTATTATGTTCGGGCCCATAACTTAAAGAATTTATACTTTACAGACTTAATTTCTGGCATGTACATAGGAACTATATAGAAGAATATTTCTGGTAAATATGAGGAAAAACAGATGAGTGGTTTTGATATTAGGCAGTCCTGAAGAGTGAAAATAGGTTTTTAATAAAAATTTGAGGTTTTTCCTTAATTTCTCAAAGGAACAAAGTCGCAAAGACCCAGTTTTCGGCTTGGTAGGAGATCTTGGGGACATCTAACATTATGCTGAATTTTGGATTCCTAAGTCTTACGGTTTCAAAACGTGCCACATCTACGGACGGACGGACGGACGGACAGACGGACGGACGACGGACAATGGACCACGACTATAGCTCAGATGACTTATAGTCAGCTGAGCTAAAAAACATGCCAAGGTCAAAGTTGGGCCAAATTTAAGGTACTGACTTTACAATTATGTTTATAACTTAAAAGAAATACAAAATGCTTATATGATTCCTGGTATATAATTAAATCTTGACAAAATAAAGTTATATCCTTGGGAAAATAGTCTCTAGCTTCAACAATTATCTTGTTAGGTGAGTAAATATATTTCCCGATTTTTGACAAATTGAACTATGTTTGGGCCCATAACTTTAGAAATTTATGCAATATTGACCTACTTTCTGGCATGTACATAGGAAATATATGTAAGAATGGTTATATTAAATGTTAACAGATTAACACCTGTGGTTATTATGGTGATCAGTTTTGAAGTAAACAATAGGTTTTAACTGGAAAATGGAGGTTTTTCCTTAATTTTTTAAAAGAACGAAGTTGCAGTGACCAACTTTTTGGTTTGGTAGGAGAATTTTAGGACACCTAACTTTATGTCAAATTTTTGATTTGTCAGTCTAATAGTTTCAAAACATGCCCAGTAAAGGGACATCTGGAGAGCCAGATGGCTGGAATACGGACGATGGACGACAGTCCATAACTATAGTCAGATGACTTATGACAGTCCATGACTATAGTCACATGACTTATTGTCATCTGAGCTAACATTCCTACTCACAACATTTTTTTCAATAAAAAGCTCTGTAACCTTGAAAAATAGATCAATGTGACCCATCTTTGAACTTCACCAAGATATTGCTGATATCCATTTGCACTGAGGATAAAGTACCTATGTTATATTCTATTTTGGATAACCTGCTCTCATGGTAAAGTTAACAGCTGGATGCTGGAAAGATGGATGACACGGGTGATGTCATCAGCCCATCACCTATATAGGCTTATAGCTGAAAACTGAAATGACCCTGAAATAACAGTGTCAGGAAACTGAAGAACAAGTCAACAATTTCACTGGACATTCACATTCACAAGAACTCACCATGCCAGCCATGACTGCCTGAGAATATCTTCCAGGGAACAGCCCAGCCAGCCCAAACATGCCACCCTGCAATACTGCACTGCTGGCTGCAACAACAAAGGGAGTACACTCACAGTCAAATGTGATCACCTTGGTGCAAGGAAACAATATGGCAACAAAGTTAATCTTATCCATGGAACTGCAAAGAAATACATAGGACTGGTTAATTATTTACTTTCTGACAACAAAGACAGAAAACTATTTGTATAAAACTTAAAAATAAACACTCAGTAGTTGTTCAGTCAGCCATGGTTAACTAGTCAATATGAAACATAAATGATTGGAGTTACAACATATCTGTATTATTATAGTCACGTACATAGGATTTTCATTTAATTCAACAATGCTTACAGGATAAAAAGGTTCATTCACAATTACTTAATATTTAGAAAAGGACAGACAGACTGGTAGACAATATATGAAGTTTCAATTATTTCTTATTTAATTTATTATATCAATTTTGTTAAAGTTTATCATCTGCAATAATACACAACTGAATATATAAGTTGCTTTCAAACTTCGGACTTTAATAGCTTAAATCCATACACATACAGCATACTAAAGTTATTTCAACCATGCTTATAGAAAAAAAATTCATAATTAATATATATTTAATGATAACGGAGAGATGATGGACAGACAGAGCTGATCACTTTATGTTCCATTCTCCTCAGGCAAGAATATGTTTGAATAAGATCTTAATTTTTTCTAATCCTATTATTTTTTTAATTAAATAAATTTTACACATTTGCAATATCAAGCGACCCGTGGGTCATGACACTCAATCCGACTGACATGTTGACAATATGTTCTTGCACAGACAACTAATTAAGACTAGACATTTCTTGGCATCGCCAGTACCAGAGTACCCCCAGACATAGTAGGCCCGCCCCATTTAAGAATAGGCCCCCGTTTTCAGCAGTATATACTTACACTTGGCAAGCAGTTATTGTTTCTTTCATCTATCAATCCACAATCTTTTTGAAGATGTTGGTCCTTTGACCTTGACCTTTGACCTCATGACCCCAAAATCAATTGGGGTCTTGCTTTTTCAATGGGACATATATAAGTCAAGTTTGAAATCTATACATCAATAAAAGCAGGAATTATCATCCAGAAACTAATTTTTTGACAGATAGCTCCTGTGGCCTTGACCTTTGACCTTGTGACCCCAAAATTTATATGGATTACCCACTATTGGCAAGTGAGCTATATATTCAAGATAAAAGATCTGGGATGAAAGTATGGCTTAAAATGCATCCACAACCTTTTTAAAGAGGTTAACTGTGACCTTGACCTTTGACCTCATGACCCCAAAATCAATTCGGGTCTTGCTTTTCCAATAAGACATATGCAAGTATAGTTCGAAATCCATACATCAATAAAAGCAGGAATTAACATCCAGATACTAATTCTTGGACAGTTGGCTCCTGTGGCCTTGGCCTTTGACCTTGTGACCCCAAAATTTATATGGATTATCCACTATTGGCAAGTGAGCTATATATTCAGGATGGAAGACCTGGGATGAAAGTTTGGCTTAAAATGCATCCAAATCTTTTTAAAGATGTGTCCTGTGACCTTGACCTTTGACCTCATGACCCCAAAATCAATATGGGTCTTGCTTTTCCAATGGGACATACACAAGTCAAGTTTGAAATCCATACATCAATAAAAGCAGGAATTATCATCCAGAAACTAATTTTTGGACAGATAGCTCCTGTGACCTTGACCTTTGCCCTTTTGACCCGAAAATTGATATGGATCATTCACTATTGGCAAGTGAGCTATATATTCAAGATGGAAGACCTGGGATGAAAGTTTGGCTTAAAATGCATCCACAGTATCTTTTAAAATGCCAGTCCAGTGACCTTGACCTTTGACCTCATGACCCTAGAACCTATAGGGTTCTTACTTTAGTGGTGGGCCATACATAAGTCATGTTTGAAATCCATATGGCTATCAACACTGGAGATATCATAAGAGGTGTGTGATTTTCACCATATATGGCAATATTCAAGGTCAAGGCCACTATCATAGGAAAGGTCATGACCCCAATTTAAATAAACATCATCCCATAACCCATAGCTATGTATATGCATAATATAAAAGAAATTTGTCCATTAGTTTTTGACTTATAATGCTCACAGTACTGTAAGGTGGCAATTTTGGGGGTATTAAACGTCATGAAAACAAGTAAAGAATAATAGGTGGCGCCACCAGTACAAGTCAAGTTTGAAATCCATACATCAATAAAAGCAGGAATTATCATCCAGAAACTAATTTTTGGACAGATGGCCCCTGTGACCTTCACCTTTGACCTTGTGACCTCAAAACTGATAGGGGTCTTCTTCTATTGGCAGATGACTTACATGTGCAAGATGAAAGGTCTGAGATGAAATGTTTGGCTGAAAATGCATCCACAATCTTTTTAAAGATGTGTCCTGTGACCTTGACCTTTGACCTCATGACCCCAAAATCAATTGGTGTCTTGCTTTTTCAATGGGACATATATAAGTCAAGTTTGAAATCAATACATCAATAAAAGCAGGAATTATCATCCAGAAACTAATTTTTGGACAGATAGCTCCTGTGGCCTTGACCTTTGACCTTGTGACCCCAAAATTGATATGGATCATCCACTACTGGCAAGTGAGCTATATATTCAAGATGGAAGACCTTAGATGAAAGTTTGGCTTAAAATGCATCCACAGTATCTTTTAAAATGCCAGTCCAGTGACCTTGACCTTTGACCTCATGACCCTAGAACCTATAGGGTTCTTACTTTAGTGGTGGGCCATACATAAGTCATGTTTGAAATCCATATGGCTATCAACACTGGAGATATCATAAGAGGTGTGTGATTTTCACCATATATGGCAATATTCAAGGTCAAGGCCACTATCATAGGAAAGGTCATGACCCCAATTTAAATAAACATCATCCCATAACCCATAGCTATGTATATGCATAATATAAAAGAAATCTGTCCATTAGTTTTTGACTTATAATGCTCACAGTACTGTAAGGTGGCAATTTTGGGGGTATTAAACGGCACGAAAACAAGTAAAGAATAATAGGTGGCGCCACCAGTTTCTGGAACATGACAACCCTATCCATGATCTTCCATCAACTTGATTTTGGGATAAATCCATGCAAGATTTCTTGAGATATTAAAGAATTTGTGTGATTTTCCCCAAAATTGGACCTATTCAAGGTCAAGGACACTCTCCTAGTAAAGGTCATGACCTCATTTTAAATAGGCGTCCGCCTCTCACCCATATCTATACATATACCAAGTTTGGTAAAGTTCCGTGAAATATTTTTTGGGTTATCGCGCCAACAAGATTTATATGCGGCGGCGGCGGGACCGGTATGAAAACATAGTATCCCCCGACTTTGTCTGGGGATACAATTAAATAGTGTTTTGAAAGATACATGTTTCACATTAATATATTTCTCTCTGACAAATGTTATAAGAGTGTCTTGATTTGACACTGAAAAGTGAACTGTAAAACAGCTCATTAAAATGAATAGGTATTAATTATATATAATGTACTAAAAGATCCATGTGTTACAAGGCATGTACATGCACCCTGGGTAGATGCCAGCTGCAGCTGTACTATGTCATTGTAAAGCACTGTCATCAGGCCATCTTGACCTTGCAAGGCCAGCCCCCAGCCTCTCAGGTTACAGGAAGCAGTGTATCAAGACGCTTACAGTGCATAAATGCAGGGTCAGTTCAAATGGAGTGGTTAACGGTCAGGAGGAATGAAGAGAACACAACTCATGTAAGCATATCCACCTATTTTATTTGAGTTCAAAATATGTGAACAGAATAGGCAAAATATCTTGTTAATATACTTGTTTGAGGATGAGCACTAATGGGTACTTTTTATATGTGTATGGACTTAGATGACATATAACACTGGGTATTTCCTCAAGTATGTTTTAAGAATCATCATGCCTCATCCTTACTTATTATAAAATACATTTTTTAACCATAAAAGTATTGTTATTGAAAATTTGATGATGCAAAGAGTCCTTCAACAGACTGGTATTCTGAAATATCCTTAAATAGCTTAAATATGGTAAACATCTTTCTATTTAGAACCAAAAAATGCTTTTTATTTCTGAATAGGATACATCTTTCTATTTAGATCAGCAATATGCTTTTTCTTGCCATATATGACACCTCTGTCATGTATTTAATTGGGGCATTTGTTGTTATGGCCTAAAAAGAATATTTCTAAATTGTTTACAAACCACATGCATCCATATTTATTCATTATTTATGATATTTTGGAGTTTTATGTGTGCAGGAATTTTTACAGTGTTATTTAATGTTGCCTAAAGAGTTGGAATTACCGTAAATCTCAGAGAAAGATACATATAAAACATAATGCACTGTTTGTCATGCAATAGAAAAATTTTCAGTGTTTCTGATTAAACACTAAATTGACTTTCTTGCAATTTTTAAGTTGTGGTACTTAAAGATCTTACAGAAAAATTCCATGTCTGAAAAAGATACTTATTTTACTATGAAACGGGTTTTAAAAAATTACACAGTATGATGTTTCTTGCAGTATCACTAATTATTTTTTTTTCTTTCCAGATAAAATCACCAGGATATTTGATAGGTCCACCAAAGCAAATATGAGACACAAGTTGAGTGACTGATTGAAGCCATTGTGAAGAAAACAAAACTAACCGATATTTATTATATATTTTTTTTCAATAAATAATCAGTTTACTTCATTTAGTGTTTTCTATTTATTACACCTATAAGCAGATGCAGCTCTGGCGATACTCTAATATTTAAGAAGAAAAGGAAGGCAACGTTCTCAAAATATACTGATTGTTATGTTTATTCAGAACATTATAATTTTTACAATTTCAGAAAAATATAGCCACAGAAATTCATTTACCAAACGAAACCTTCATGAAAGAGTGGGGAAGCTGCAGAAAGACATCTGTGGAAACTGTAGAAGAAATCTTCGGAAAAGTGCAGAAGAAATCCTCGGAAAAGTGCGGAAACTGTGGCAGAAATCCGCAGATAAGTGCAGAAACTGCAGCAGAAATCAGTGGAAAAGTGCGGAAACTGCGGCAGAAATCCACGGAAAAGTGCGGAATCTACGGCAGAAATCCGAGGAAAAGTGCGGAATCTACAGCAGAAATCAGAAGATTTAGGATTTTGTGCTTTTTCTGAAGAATTTTATAAATCTTCTGAAAAATGCCGCAGTCCCAATACTCGAAAATCCGCGGAAATCCGTGGATATTTTGCGGTTTCTTCGGAAAATCTACAGCCAGGAATTTCAGGTTTCCATGGAGACTTTTCATGTACCTCTGTGGATGTAAAGTGAGAAGATTCTAGGTCTAGTTGTAACGATTTGAGCCCTGTTAACAGATGACCGCATCTTTGAAGGTCTCAAAAATAGAAAAACAAAATAGTAAAAATTCGAAAAATATATAGGTGGCACCACCAGTTTGCAAAAACTGTTGAAAAACTCCATGATGAATATCCATGCAAAGAATCATGGTGATCAATGCATTAGTTGTTCAGATACTTGAGCTTTTGTATAAAATTTTTCATTATTCTTGGGGGAACTTTGAAGCCCCATAGCTTGAAGAATATGGGTACCAGAGACTTAATTCCAGGTTTCCAAGGAGATTTTTTTATGGAACTCTTTGGATGTAAAGTAAGAAGATTCCAGATCCAGCGGATACGATTTTTGCCTTGTTAAAGGACAGATGGCCGGATGGCCGGATGGACGATGGACAAAGAGTGATCTCTATAGCTCAGACGACTTACAGTCAGCTGAGCTAAAAATTCATGTCCCAGTGCACAGGTGCAAAGGAATCAATGGCAGCAGAGGTTGGAGGGGAGGGGGATGGTGGGATTAACAACTCTTCTTCATATACATACATGGCAAACAAGAACTGATTTCCAATTTTGCTGAGGCAGGAAAATAATGAACAAATGTTTGTATTAGATCCTCATTTTTATATCACATCAATTTTTTTATTATAAGTTTATATTTCTATACATTTCCAATATAACATATATATTTGATTATAAAAGTGGATTCATAATTCTAAATTGCATTATCATAATTCTCAATATTGTCAGATAACACAGCAACATGCAAACAAATTTATATTTATTTTTTACCACAATAAATATCTTTTTAATTCGCAAAACAATATATATATATATATATATAGATAATACTTGATTAGGATTTTACAATTTTAAATTGTGCCTTTATTTATCCATAAATTGCTTCATATTTTATAAATGTATGCATTCTGATGGGTTTAATTATATTTTAATTTGTTAAAATAATTTTTAAAAAAATGTTAAATGTTTTCTTTTAAAATGCTACATTAACACAACATGGCATCTTCTAGATTACATCTTGAATTACTTTTTCAAGGAAAGTTTTGTATACTGGAGAGGAAACAGCATTACAATAAAGAAGATACAGTGAAAACAATAACAACTTGAAATTTCTGGCTTTGGAGATGATGTAGCATCCTCAGACATATTAAGCATTCCCCCTTCTAAAATAAGCACCCTTCTTCTGAAGTATAAATTGACACATGACAGGGCCAAGGTCACAAATGTTTGAACTTGTCTGACAGCTTGGTATAGATTGTTGTGTCAAATTTGAAGGTAACAGATGCAGTACTTATGGGGTTGACCATAATTCTGTTTCCAAAGATTTGAAAACAGATGGCTCATGTCACATTGACCTTTGACCTTGTGACCCAACAATTGGTAGGAATCTTCACCCATTGGCAGGTGAACTATATTTGCAAGAGAGAAGGCTTGGGATGAAAAGAATTGCTTAAAATGCATCCATAATCTTTTATAGATGTGGCTCTTGCGACCTTTACCTTTGACCTCATGACCCCAAAATTAATAAGATTCTTGCTTTATTAATGGGCCATATATAGGTCAAGTTTTAAAACCCGTATATCAATCCAAGCTTGAGTTTTCATCAGAAAATGAATATCTGGACAGATGGCTCCTGTGACCTTCACCTTTAACCCTTAACCCCATATTCATATGGATCTGCCTCTATTTGTAGGTGAGCTATATCTGCGAGGAGAAAGGTCTGTGATAAATGTTTGGCTTAATATGCATCCACAATCTTTTATAGATGTGGGTCCTGTGACCATGACCTTGACCTCATGACCTCAAAATTAAGTGGTCTTGCTTTATTGATGGGCCATATGTAATTCAAGTTTGAAATCCATATATTAATCAAAGCTGGAATTATCATCTCGGAACCTAATTTTTGACAAATGGCTCCTGTGACCTTCATCTTGGACCTTGTGACCTCAAAATTGATAGGGGTCTTTCTCTATTGGAAGGTGAACTATATGTGCAAGATGAAAGGTCCAAGAAAAGTGTCGCTGAATATGCATCCACAATCTATTAAAGATGTGTCCTGTGACCTTGACCTTTGACCTCATTACCCCAAAATCATTTCGGGTCTTGCTTTTTCAATGGGATATATATCAGTCAAGTTTGAAATCCATACATCAATAAAAGCTGGAATTATCATCCAGAAACTAATTTTTTTTAAAGGTATGGGGGTATTCAACTGAATATATCTTAAAAATTTCATAATTCAGGTATAATTTTGAGTATACAATTGAATCTTATTAAACAAAAATATATACTTGGGAAAAAAGTCTCCAGTTTCAAAATTTTTCATGTTAAGTGAGTAAATATTTTTCCAGTCCATTATGTTCAGGTCCATAACTCAAAGAAATTACACTTACTGGACTTAATTTCTGGCATGTATATAGGAAATATATAGGAGAATAATTCTGGCAAATATTAAGAAAAACAGATAAGTGGTTTTGATAAAAGCTTGTCATGAAGTGTGACAACAGGTATCTAATGGAAATTTGAGGTTTTTCCTTGAAGGAACGCAGTCATATTGACCCAATTTTCAGTAAGGTAGGAGATTTTGGGGACATCTAACTGTATGCCAAATTTTAGATTAGTAGGCCCAACGTCTTCAAAACGTGCCAGTTTAACAGATGGACGGACAGCTGATGAACAAAAGACCATAGCTATAGCTCAGATGACTTATAGTCAGCTGAGCTGAATGACATCAGTTTTTATTGTACTCATAAATAAAAAACATGAATATGCTTTGCTAAATTAAGGGCTGACTGTATATTATTATACTCACCATTCATTATAACCACTGTTACAAGGGTAACGGCAAAAAACTGAGTCTGCCCTGAAAAATAATAAAGGAAATATTGAAATTTTCCTTGTAGTTGATGAATGGCTCAGAAACAAAAATATTTAAAAATGGTTTACAAAAGGAAGGTATACTAGGTTGTATTTCTAGGTAACATTTCTATGGTTCACAGTTACTTGTATGAGCTATGGCGTTTAACTGCCAAACAAACATTGCATAGTCTATACCTGAGCTAAAATAATATATCATAGTCTATACCAGGGCTATAACAATATATCAAAGTCTATACCAGGGCTATAACATAAGGATATATCATAGTCTATACCAGGGCTATAAGGATATATCATAGTCTATACCAGGGCTATGATGATATATCATAGTCTATAACAGGGCTATAAGGATACATCATATAGTCTATAACAGGGCTATAAGGATATATCATAGTCTATACCAGGGCTATAACATAAGGATATATCATAGTCTATACCAGGGCTATAAGGATACATCATAGTCTATAACAGGGCTATAAGGATATATCGTAGTCTATACCAGGGCTATAAGGATACATCATAGTCTATACCAGGGCTTTAAGGATATATCGTAGTCTATACCAGGGCTATAACATAAGGATATATCATAGTCTATACCAGGGCTATAAGGATATATCGTAGTCTATACCAGGGCTATAAGGATATATCATATACTATACCAGGGCTATAAGGATATATCATAGTCTATAACAGGGCTATAACATAAGGATATATCATAGTCTATACCAGGGCTATAAGATATAATCGTAGTCTATACCAGGGCTATAAGGATACATCATAGTCTATACCAGGGCTTTGAGGATATATCATAGTCTATACCAGGCCTATAACATAAGGATATATCATAGTTTATAACAGGGCTATAACATAAGGATATATCATAGTCCATACCAGGGCTATAAGGATATATCAAAGTCTATACCAGGGCTATAACATAAGGATATATCATAGTTTATAACAGGGCTATAACATAAGGATATATCATAGTCTTTACCAGGGCTATAAGATATAATCGTAGTCTATACCAGGGCTATAAGGATACATCATAGTCTATACCAGGGCTATAAGGATACATCATAGTCTATACCAGGGCTATAAGGATACATCATAGTCTATACCAGGGCTATAAGGATACATCATAGTCTATACCAGGGCTATAAGGATATATCATAGTCTATACCAGGGCTATAAGGATATATCATAGTCTATACCAGGGCTATAAGGATATATCATAGTCTATACCAGGGCTATAAGGATATATCATAGTCTATACCAGGGCTATAAGGATATATCATAGTCTATACCAGGGCTATAAGGATATATCATAGTCTATACCAGGGCTATAAGGATATATCATAGTCTATACCAGGGCTATAAGGATATATCGTAGTCTATACCAGGGCTATAAGGATATATCGTAGTCTATACCAGGGCTATATCATAAGGATATATCATAGTCTATACCAGGGCTATAAGGATACATCATAGTCTATACCAGGGCTATAAGAATACATCAGAGTCTATACCAGAGCTATCAGGATATATCGTAGTCTATACCAGGGCTATAAGGATACATCATAATCTATACCAGGGCTATAAGGATATACCATAGTCTATACCAGAGCTATAAGGATACATCATAGTCTATACCAGGGCTATAAGGATATACCATAGTCTATACCAGGGATATAAGGATATATCATAGTATATACCAGGGCTATAGGGATACATCATAGTCTATACTAGGGCAATAAGGATATATCATAGTCTATACCAGGGCTATAAGGATACATCATAGTCTATAACAGGGCTATAAGGATACATCATAGTCTATACCAGGGCTATAAGGATATATCATAGTCTATACCAGAGCTATAAGGATACATCATAGTCTATACCAGGGCTATAAGGATATATCATAGTCTATACCAGGGATATAAGGATATATCATAGTCTATACCAGGGCTATATGGATACATCATAGCCTATACCAGGGCTATAAGGATATATCATAGTCTATACCAGGGCTATAAGGATACATCATAGTCTATACCAGGGTTATAAGGATATATCATAGTCTATACCAGAGCTATAAGGATATATCATAGTCTATACCAGGGCTATAAGGATACATCATAGTCTATAACAGGGCTATAAGGATACATCAGAGTCTATACCAGGGCTATAAGGATATATCATAGTCTATACCAGAGCTATAAGGATATATCGTAGTCTATACCAGGGCTATAAGAATACATCATAGTCTATACCAGGGCTATAAGGATACATCATAGTCTTTACCAGGGCTATAAGGATACATCATAGTCTATACCAGGGCTATAAGGATATATCATAGTCTATACCAGGGATATAAGGATATATCATAGTCTATACCAGGGCTATAAGGATACATCATAGTCTATACCAGGGCTATAAGGATACATCATAGTCTTTACCAGGGCTATAAGGATATATCATAGTCTATACCAGGGCTATATGGATACATCATAGCCTATACCAGGGCTATAAGGATATATCATAGTCTATACCAGGGCTATAAGGAAACATCATAGTCTATACCAGGGTTATAAGGATATATCATAGTCTATACCAGAGCTATAAGGATATATCATAGTCTATACCAGGGCTATAAGGATACATCATAGTCTATAACAGGGCTATAAGGATACATCAGAGTCTATACCAGGGCTATAAGGATATATCATAGTCTATACTAGGGCTTTAAGGATATATCATAGTCTATAACAAGCTACAAGAATATATCATAGTCTATAACAAGCTACAAGAATATATCATAGTCTATACCAGGGCTATAAGGATACATCAGAGTCTATACCAGGGCTATAAGGATATATCGTAGTCTATACCAGGGCTATAAGGATATATCATAATCTATACCAGGGCTATAAGGATATACCATAGTCTATACCAGGGATATAAGGATATATCATAGTCTATACCAGGGCTATAAGGATATATCATAGTCTATACCAGGGCTATAAGGATACATCATAGTCTATACCAGGGCTATAAGGATACATCATAGTCTATACCAGGGCTATAAGGATATATCATAGTCTATACCAGGGCTATGATGATATATCATAGTCTATACCAGGGCTATAAGGATATATCATAGTCTATACTAGGGCTATAAGGATACATCATAGTCTATACCAGGGCTATAAGGATATATCATAGTCTATACCAGGGCTATAAGGATACATCATAGTCTATACCAGGGCTATAAGGATATATCATAGTCTATACCAGGGCTATAAGGATACATCATAGTCTATACCAGGGCTATAAGGATACATCATAGTCTATACCAGGGCTATAAGGATATATCATAGTCTATACCAGGGCTATAAGGATTTATCATAGTCTATACCAGGGCTATAAGGATACATCATAGTCTATACCAGGGCTATAAGGATATATCATAGTCTATACCAGGGCTATAAGGATATATCATAGTCTATACCAGGGCTATAAGGATACATCATAGTCTATACCAGGGCTATAAGGATACATCATAGTCTATACTAGGGCTATAAGGATACATCATAGTCTATACCAGGGCTATAAGGATACATCATAGTCTATACCAGGGCTATAAGGATATATCATAGTCTATACCAGGGCTATGATGATATATCATAGTCTATACCAGGGCTATAAGGATATATCATAGTCTATACTAGGGATATAAGGATACATCATAGTCTATACCAGGGCTATAAGGATATATCATAGTCTATACCAGGGCTATAAGGATACATCATAGTCTATACCAGGGCTATAAGGATATATCATAGTCTATACCAGGGCTATGATGATATATCATAGTCTATACCAGGGCTATAAGGATATATCATAGTCTATACTAGGGCTATAAGGATACATCATAGTCTATACCAGGGCTATAAGGATATATCATAGTCTATACCAGGGCTATAAGGATATATTGTAGTCTATACCAGGGCTATAAGAATACATCATAGTCTATACCAGGGCTATAAGGATACATCATAGTCTATACCAGGGCTATAAGGATACATCATAGTCTATACCAGGGCTATAAGGATATATCATAGTCTATACCAGGGCTATGATGATATATCATAGTCTATAACAGGGCTATAAGGATACATCATAGTCTATACCAGGGCTATAATGATATATTATACTAGGGCTATAACATAGTGTACATGTATCAGGGCTATAAGGATATATCATAGTCTATACTAGGGCTTTAAGGATATATCATAGTCTATAACAAGCTACAAGAATATATCATAGTCTATAACAAGCTACAAGAATATATCATAGTCTATAACAAGCTACAAGAATATATCATAGTCTATAACAAGCTACAAGAATATATCATAGTCTATACCAGGGCTATAGTGTATATTATAGTCTATACTTGGGCTATAGTGTATATTATAGTCTATACTTGGGCTATAGTGTATATTATAGTCTATACCAGGGCTATAATGATATATTATAGTCTATACTTGGGCTATAAGGATATATCATAGTCTATAACAGGGCTATAAGGATACATCAGAGTCTATACCAGGGCTATAAGGATATATCATAGTCTATACCAGGGCTATAAGGATATATCATAGTCTATACCAGAGCTATAAGGATATATTGTAGTCTATACCAGGGCTATAAGAATACATCATAGTCTATACCAGGGCTATAAGGATACATCATAGTCTATACCAGGGCTATAAGGATATATCATAGTCTATACCAGGGCTATGATGATATATCATAGTCTATAACAGGGCTATAAGGATACATCATAGTCTATACCAGGGCTATAATGATATATTATACTAGGGCTATAACATAGTGTACATGTATCAGGGCTATAAGGATATATCATAGTCTATACTAGGGCTTTAAGGATATATCATAGTCTATAACAAGCTACAAGAATATATCATAGTCTATAACAAGCTACAAGAATATATCATAGTCTATAACAAGCTACAAGAATATATCATAGTCTATAACAAGCTACAAGAATATATCATAGTCTATACCAGGGCTATAGTGTATATTATAGTCTATACTTGGGCTATAGTGTATATTATAGTCTATACTTGGGCTATAGTGTATATTATAGTCTATACTTGGGCTATAGTGTATATTATAGTCTATACTTGGGCTATAGTGTATATTATAGTCTATACTTGGGCTATAGTGTATATTATAGTCTATACTTGGGCTATAGTGTATATTATAATCTATACTTGGGCTATAGTGTATATTATAGTCTATACTAGGGCTATAGTGTATATTATAGTCTATACTAGGGCTTTAAGGATATATCATAGTCTATAACAAGCTACAAGAATATATCATAGTCTATAACAAGCTACAAGAATATATCATAGTCTATACCAGGGCTATAGTGTATATTATAGTCTATACTTGGGCTATAACGATACATATCATGATACTTGTGATTTGTATCAAAGATATTAATAATAAACACAGGTCTCTTTTTTATATATCCATTACCCAGGGGTCGATACCATACATTATGTTTATATACCCCAGACAAAGAATATGGATAAATACCTTGTAAACATATATAGTTTATATATGCACATACATATAAACATACATATGAAGATCCAAAGCAGACATCATTAAATAAACATCCTAACACCTATAGTTTGTAAAATAACCTTGGAATTGTAGTACTTTTAAGGACAATTTATTCCATTTTGAGAGCACTTTTTCCAACTTGCCTCTTGGACTGACATGTGTTGAAGTTGAAGATCACTAGTCGCAAAATGCCCTTTGCAAAAATCTGGTTCATTTGATTTCCCAATTGTCTTTGTTGTATGTGTTTGGATTATTCTGGTACCCCCTCCACATGTTATAAACATGTAGTTATAAACAGTACTTATGAACTGTGCGCAGTGGGATCATAGGTTGCTGGATTATTTTTATAAAAGATTTATAAAGGGATTGTCTTTAGTTAACAGATGCCAGGTATTGCAATAGGCCCTTGTAAATATTTACGTTTGCCAGATCCATAATGACTTAAAGTATTCACACATCTAATGACTGACAGGAACAGGTGTAGATCAAGTATACACCTTTAAGTCCTGTTCTACAGCATTACAGACCTGTCAATCAAACATAACTCTAATCCCTGATAGGTAGGCTTCTGGGTCATGCAGTGCATATTTACTTCCGTTTCTAGGTTACATTACGTAAAAAAGGTCATAAAACCACAGCCTTTCAATGAGGAAATAAAAGACCTGTCATAAATACCATGTCAGTACAGATGTTTACACTACTACAATATTTACCTTAAATAAAGTTCATAGTCACATGCTGGTATGGAATATTCTATAAGCTCTTGGATGTAGATGCCAAACAGGAACACTATATTAAAGGTGTTTACAGCCAAACAGGAACACTATATTAAAGGTGGAAGTAACTTTTGTGAATTTTAAATGAAAATCCAGTATGTGTCAAATATCTGCACATTCTTTTTTTTTTTTAAAGAATTGTAATGCTCACAATTTTATGGTACTGTTGTCTTGTGCATAACATATTTAAGTTTTGTTCAGACCCCAAGCTTCTTTACACCAATGCTTGAATAAATACTGGACAACTACCAACTTCCAGCAGACGTGCTGGCTCAAAATGATAAGCATCATGTTTATATTTAAAAGAATTTGTTTTTTGGTGGATTCAACCACCTCTATTTTCATTCTTATTTCAAATCTCAAGTCTCAACCCAGGTATGTACATCTGCCGGGTTCCTTATTTGATTTGGGACAACATGACAGAGCGGCGGCACTCGTTTCCTGTCAATTAATTATATATCCTGGGTTTCCCCAAAGCCTAGTGATAAGGTAAATACTAAATATATGATTGCAAAATGCTGTGACAAGACTGCCATGAAACAAGGGACCTGTGGGTCACAGTGCTCAGCTGATATTGATTCTGAGAATATTTGTATAAAATCATAGTGGTTGTGTTAACCATGCACTTTTATGGACTACATGAAAGTTGCAGGAGCCTCTCATGATCACAAATATGTATTTGTATAAGTTTCAGTATTTCAACAAGGTGACTGTAATATGCATGTTAATATATCCACTGGGAACATACAAACCCTGCAATAATGGACATGAGCAGAAGCATAATAATACACATGTGTGTAGACACATCGTCTATAGACATATCGTCCAGACACCAGACAGACCCAGGTCAGTTGCCATGGTGATGTCTGGACCTCATCTGGTTGAACCAAGTGACCTCTTGACTTGGCATGTTGTAACTTGGCATGTTGTCAAATCTGTTTTCAAACACTGAAAGCATTTTTTAATTGGCTACACTGCTTTTTTAAAGCTGCATTTACCCAATCTATTCTAATAAAACTGGCAGAACCCTACCACAGAATAATTCTTGTAAAGTTTAAACCAATCAGCTTTACAGTTTCATCATAAAACAGTGTATAAGCTAGAAGGGTCTAAAATTGCATTTTTGCTTGTAAACAAAGGACCCATGGGTCACTGTGCTCAGCTGAAGTTGACCTTGAAGGTAAAAATCTAAAATAATATCAAATGGAGATAATGTATAAGAGGAAGAGGTAATAAAGGCCATGGTTGGTTTCTATGATTGGTTTGTATTGATGAGCAAGAAATTGTTGCAAATAATATTTTGTGACCTGACCATGTGTTTCCTAATGTTGAAATAAAGCATGTGAGCAGTTCGTGAACAAATGACCTGTACTATTGCCATGATCATTAGTTGGCTTTCTGATTAAAAAGTTGACATTTCAGTAGTTTACACATTTGTTCAATTGAATCTATTTTTTTGTATAATATATATTATTAAATATATATGTATTTTGTTTATGAAATGTATACAGTTGAAACATAATTAATTAACAACATAAAACAGGGCAAACAAAGCCTGATCTCAAATTCTGCTGAGGCAGGAAAATAATGAACAAATGTTTGTATTAAATCATTTTTTTATCACATCCATTTTTTTTTATTTAAATTTATATTTCTATAATTTCTAATATAACATATATATCTGAATATAAAAGTTGATTCATATTTCTCAATTGCATCTTCATAAATCTCAATCTTGTCAGATAACACCACATCATGCATAAAAATGTTTATTTATTTTTTACCACAAAAATATATCTTTTAAATCTGCAAAACAATAAATATCTAAAAATAATACTTGATTTAGATTTCACAATTTTTAATTTTGTCTTTATTTATCCATAATGGGCTTCATATTTTATAATAATTTAAGCATACTGATGGGTTCAATTATATTTGTTTAAATAATTTAAAAGAAAATTGATTTCTTTAAACATACTACATTACACAACACTGCATCTTCTGGATTACACCCTGAATTACTTTTTTAAGTTTTTGCAATAGAGTGGAAACAGCATTACAATTAAGGAGATACAGTAAAAACAATAACAATTACTACATAACACTTGGTGGGTTGGGTTTGCGGGGTTGGGGGGGGGGGGTGATTGGGGTGGTGATATGAGAATAACTGTACACCTGTCACAGCAGGGGATCTACCCCAGTGACTGTAACAAATCAGAAACCCTGGCATAGCTGACTTCCAGTGACCTGGAGTGGGACCCTGCATCTGTAATCTGTAATCAAAGCAAATGACTACAATGGAGCCTCAAGAAAAAAATCAATAACTAGCTTCATTTTCAAGCTTTTATTTTCAAATTTCAGATTTAAACAAATTAAATATTTATGTTTACATGCTGTGAAAATTAAATCAATGGTACTTACAGGAGAAAAACGTGCCATAGTCAAAGTTGGGCAAAATTTAAGGTACTAATTTTATTTTTATGCTAATAACTTAAATAATTTACAAAATTCAGATCTAATTTTGGGTATACAATTGAATCTTAATTAAATATAGTTATATATTTGGGAAAAAAGACTCTAGTTTCAAAATTTTTCATGTTAAGTGAGTAAATATTTTTCCTGATTTTTTACAAAGTCCATTATGTTCGGGCCCATAACTTAAAGAATTTATACTTAACAGACTATATTCTGGCATGTACATAGGAACTATATAGAGGAATATTTATGGTAAAAATGAAGAAAACCAGATGAGTGGTTTTGATATTAGGCAGTCCTATGTGAAAATGGATTTCTAATAAAAAAAAGAGGTTTTTCCTTAATATCTCAAAGGAATGAAGTCCTATTGACCCAATTTTTGGCATGGTAGGAGATTATGGGGACATCTAACTGTATGCCGAAATTCAGATTCGTAGGTCCAACGGTGTTGAAACGTGCCAGTCTTACGGACGGACATCCAGACGGACAGACAGACAGACGGACGGACAGACAGACAGACGGACAGACAGACGGACGGACGACGGACAATGGACCATGACTATAGCTCAGATGACATATAGTCAGCTGAGCTAAAAAAGTAGAAGTTTTGGGAAAATGTGTTGCATATGAAGAAGAGAAGCCTAGCTTAGCTGAGCCAAGGAAGATGCCTGGAGTTAAACTAGTTAAATAACATAGGTGAGGGCTGCATCACTCACTGCTGAATACTTCACTGGATTGGTGTGATGTAAAAACACCTGACTTGTTGTCTAAGAACTTGAATAAGTGCTACTCTTTTTTACAAATTCCTTTCAAATTTCAGATTATAAAATTTAATCTTTATGTGTATATGCTATGTAAATAAAATCAACATTGATTGCATGTGAAAATGTGCCATGGTCAATGCTTGCAAAATTGATGGTATTGATTTTACATTTATGCTATTAAATTGAAAAATTAACAAAATTCTAATCTGATTTCTGGCATAGAATTAAATCTTGATTGAGTTTTATCCTTGAACAAAAGTCTTTAGCTTTAACAGTTACCATGTTAAAAGAAGAAATATATTTCCTGATGTTTTAACAAACTGCATTATGTTCAAAGAACAATACAAAGATGTTGTGGTCAAAGAACTGTACAAAGATGCTGTGGTCAAAGAACTGTACAAAGATGTTGTGGTCAGAGAACTGTACAAAGATGTTGTGGTCAGAGAACTGTACAAAGATGTTGTGGTCTGAGAACTGTACAAAGATGTTGTGGTCAGAGAACTGTACAAAGATGTTGTGGTCAGAGAACTGTACAAAGATGTTGTGGTCAGAGAACTGTACAAAGATGTTGTGGTCAGAGAACTGTACAAAGATGTTGTGGTCAGAGAACTGTACAAAGATGTTGTGGTCAGAGAACTGTACAAAGATGTTGTGGTCAGAGAACTGTACAAAGATGTTGTGGTCAGAGAACTGTACAAAGATGTTGTGGTCAAAAAACAGAACAAAGATGTTGTGGTCAGTGAAATATACAAAGATGTTGTGGTCAGAGAACTGTATAAAGATGTTGTGGTCAAAGAACTGTACAAAAATGTTGTGGTCAGAGAAATGTTCAAAGATGTTGTGGTCAGAGAACTGTACAAAGATGTTGTGGTCAGAGAAATATACAAAGATGTTGTGGTCAGAGAACTGTACAAAGATGTTGTGGTCAGAGAACTGTACAAAGATGTTGTGGTCAGAGAACTGTACAAAGATGTTGTGGTCAAAGAACTGTACAAAGATGTTGTGGTCAGAGAAATATACAAAGATGTTGTGGTCAGAGAACTGTACAAAGATGTTGTGGTCAGTGAAAAATACAAAGATGTTGTGGTCAGAGAACTGTACAAAGATGTTTTGGTCAGAGAACTGTATAAAGATGATGTGGTCAGAGAACTGTATAAAGATGTTGTAGTCAAAGAACTGTACAAAGATGTTGTGGTCAGAGAAATGTACAAAGATGTTGTGGTCAGAGAACTGTGCAAAGATGTAGTGGTCAGAGAAATGTATAAAGATGTTGTGGTCAAAGAACTGTACAAAGATGTTGTGGTCAGACAACTGTACAAAGATGTTGTGGTCAGAGAACTGTACAAAGATGTTGTGGTCAGAGAACTGTACAAAGATGTTGTGGTCAAAGAACAGAACAAAGATGTTGTGGTCAGTGAAATATACAAAGATATTGTGGTTATATTACTGTTCAAAGATGTTGTTGTCAGAGAAATATACAAAGATTATGTACAAAGAGAACTTACATGAGTCTGTGCTTATCTTGGACAGCGTGACAGTGATAGCAAACAAAATGATCATCACCAGAGATGACAGGATCATACGGGCTTGTAACGGGATCCTGAAATTGTACAAAATTACATTCAGAACAGTGACAAATTGTATCAGAACACGGGTGTGCTTGTAACACAGTGGTTTCTGACAAATTGGATCAGCTCACAGGTGTGTTTGTAACACAGTGGATACTGACAAATTGTATCAGCTCACAGGTGTGTTTTTAACACCATGGATTCTGACAAATTCTATCAGCTCACAGGTGTGTTTGTAATACCATGGATTCTGACAAATTGTATCAGCTCACAGAAGTGTTTGTAATACTGTGGATTCTGACAAACTGTATCAGCTCACAGGTGTGTTTGTAATACCATGGATTCTGACAAATTCTATCAGCTCACAGGTGTGTTTTTAACATCATGGATTCTGACAAATTGTATCAGCTCACAGGTGTGTTTGTAATACTGTGGATTCTGCAAACTGTATCAGCTCACAGGTGTGTTTGTAATACTGTGGATTCTGACAAACTGTATCAGCTCACAGGTGTGTTTGTAATACTGTGGATTCTGACAAACTGTATCAGCACACAGGTGTGTTTGTAATACCGTGGATTCTGACAAATTGTATCAGATCACAGGTGTGCTTGCAATACCTCAGATTCTAAAAAATTGTATCAGCTCACAGGTGTGTTTGTAATACCATGGATTCTGAGAAATTGTATATAAGCTCACAGGTGTGCTTGTAAAACCATGGTTTCTGACAAACTGTATCAGCTCACAAGTGTGCTTGCAATACTATGGATTCTGACAAATTGTATCAGCTCACAGGTGTGCTTGTAACACAGTGGATTCTGACAAATTGGATCAGCTCACAGATGTGTTTTTAACGTCGTGGATTCTGACAAATTGTATCAGCTCCCTGGTGAGCTTGTAACACTGTTGAATCTGACAAATTGTATCAGCTCACGGGTGTGTTTTTAACACCATGGATTCTGACAAATTGTATCAGCTCACAGGTGTGTTTGTAATACCATGGATTCTGAAAAATTGTATATTAGCTCACAGGTGTGCTTGTAAAACCATGGTTTCTGACAAACTATATCAGCTCACAGGTGTGCTTGCAATACCATGGATTCTGACAAATTGTATCAGCTCACAGGTGTGCTTGTAACAGTGGATTCTGACAAATTGGATCAGCTCACCAGTGTGTTTTTAACATCGTGGATTCTGACAAATTGTATCAGCTCCCTGGTGTGCTTGTAACACCGTGGAATCTGACAAATTGTATCAGCTCACGGGTATGTTTTTAAAACCATGGATTCTGACAAATTGTATCAGCTCACAGATGTGCTTGTAAAACCGTGGATTCTGACAATTTGTATCAGCTCATGGGTGTGCTTGTAACACTGTGATTCTGAATTGATTCTGGGCGTTTAATTTTATCATACTCCTGGTAAATTATAGCTGTGAAAAAATCAAACAAGACTGGTGACCTCTGACCTCATAAAATTTTCACGGTTTTTACCTAGAATCAAACTCTGGTGAGATAATTTATCGGTAAGTGGTTGTAGTGAGCTTCATGGAAATCCATCATGGCCCTGGTAAGTTATCACTAAAAGTTGACAGACGGAGGGACAGACATATGTATGTAGGTATGTAAATACGTATGTACAGAAGGACTGTAGGTATACCATAATACATATCATCTAAGACTGGCGTATAATAATAATAATATAAAAACAAATAATATTAAAACAAAAATTATGTGACTTACAGCTTGGTGGCAACAGTATTGAGGAACATAAAGAGGACATTTGGGAGCATTGCAGCGATTGCTAAATATCCCTCAAACGTGACCTGTAGCTCCGTTTGGTTGGTCTGCTGGTCCGGGGTGTAGGGTAATGTGACATTACGAAACTTGTACATAAAATACTGAAAAAGAAAAGAGAAATATTGCTTGAATATTGTTATATCCACACCTGTTTATTTGTCTGTTTCCTTGAATGATATATGCATCACCGGATAGACAAGTTAACAGGACCATAGTATTTTATAAATATATGATAAACATATACAAAAGTGACCAATGGGTCATAGTGCTCAGCTGTCTATGAAAATTCAATAATTCTAGCATATAAAAAAAGATTAAAAGTTTGATTTTTAATACAGCTTTTTGACACTTGAGGGGAGGTGATACTGATGTCTGGATATAGTTTTTCTTGCATATGAATTGTATCCTTTCCCTTCTAAAGTATTTGTAATAACTGTTTACAAGACAGTTTCTCAAAATTTACACATTTTTTGGATGAAAGATGGAGAACCTGTTAATATCTCTATTGGTAGTTCTACAACATAGTGAATTCATAAAACAGAATTTTTTTGTGAAGCCCAGAACCACAACAAATTTATAAGTTACATGTGTATACTATTTCTAATACGGGTTAATAGTTTAAGAATATATATGAATTAACCTTTGAAAACTATTAAATCCCTTTTATATAATGTGCTTTCAACTAGGTGAGGGGATTTGGTGAATTGGGCAGAGGGGGTTACTGTCATCTAGCTCCCTTGCTGTGGCCAGGCCCTTTTGACCCAGCAGGGGGCTTGCTAGTGAAAGCTAGCTACTATGATAATGCATTCTTCATTTCCAGTCACCGGCAGGTGATTTGTCAACAATTTAGTTAATTATAGTATGGCCTTCTTTTAAAACTTGTCCAGTTTTCGAGCTATTACTTTCATATTTAGAACCAAGGAGCCTGACTCCTTATACCTGTCCATGTGATATGAAATTTAAACAAGAACAGCTTATTAGACAGCTTTATGACCTGTTCTAAATTGGAAGTATTTTTTGTTGATGCTTTTTATTTAAAACTATTAATTTCTATAATTTACAAAATTCTAACCTGATTTCTAGTGTAAACTTAGATATAAACTATGACCAGTTTAATACTCAAAATGTACTGAATAACTTTAACAGTTAATTTTAATCATACGTACAGCTTCACTGCCTGTTCAGTTAACTTTACATAGTCATCTCAAAACTTAAATAAAAGCCACTCTTTTCAATCAATTGCTTTGAAATTTTAGAATTTAAAAGTTTAGCTCCACATAAAATCATAAATTCAACAGTGCTTACTGGGAAAAAATTAGCCATGGTTAAAGTGGTGCAAAAGTTAAATAAGTGATTTCACATTTAGGCTAATAACTGACAGCTAAGTCTGGATTTAATTTCTGGTATTAACCTCTATCTAAATCAAATATAGTTAGGTGCCTAAAAAATAATCATCATTTCACATATTAAGTAAGTAAAACCTTTATTTCTAATTTTAAATTTACATCATATTCTGGTCATGAAGGGTAAAAATGGGGTTTTTTTTCTTATTTTTTTTAACTGATGATAACAAATTTTCCCAGTTTCAGGTATGGTAATAGTTTTTGCCCCTAACTAAACAGTATAATGAAAGCCATAAACTGAGTTTAATGCTGTAGCATGGTGAAAACCTGTAAGATTGGGTGTAATTTTGTTATGAGATGAAAGGCACCAAGACTGAGTAAAATGATGTAATGAGGTAAAAGGCAAAACGACTGAGTATAGACAGACGGGAAACCTGGATAAGCTGAGCCACAGAAGCTGCCTGGAGTGGATCTGTATACATAACATAAGTGAGGGCTGCATCACTCACTGCACACCACTGTAGTGGGCTGGCTTGATGTTAACAATACTTGACTTGGTGTCTGCAAACTTGAATAAGCTACTATTTTTTATCAATACTTTTAAAATTTCAGATATTAAAAGATTAAATCCTCATGTGAATGTGCTGTGAATATTACATCAACAGTGTATACAGGGATAAAATATGCTGTGGTCAAAGTTGGGCAAAATTTGAGGTACTAATTTTACATTTATGCTAATAACTTTATATAATATATTATAAATTACAGAATATAAATATATCATATGTAATAAATTACAAATTTTTATTTAATTTCTGGCATACAGTGATCATTAAATAAATTTACATGCTTGGAAAAAGACTTTCTAGCTTCAACATTTACCATGTAATGAGGGTAAATATCTTTCCTAATATTTTGACAATATACAATATGCTCAGGCCCTGATATCATAAAAATACAGGATATAGTCCTAAGTTCTGGCATGCCTATAGAAAACCCAGTTATAGGTTTGGTAGAAAAACTTAGGAACATCTAACTACATGCTGAATTTCCAATTCATAGGTTGATCAGTTTCAAACTGTGCCTTTTGGATGGATGGCCGCCCAGCAATGGTCAAAGTACCATTACAGCTCAGATGATTTACACTCAGCTGCACTAATGATGTAATGAGGTGAAAGTCACCAAGACTCTGAATAAGGCTGTAGTGTGATTGACCTCTCAAGGAAGCAGTAACAGTGATCACCTTGATTGAACTAGGAAGATATGAAGAACTGTCAAGTGTCCCAATCCACGGTCTTGTATCACAGTCACAAGCCAGGGTTCAAGCTAAAGATTGTTTGCACTTACAATCAAATCATTGATTCTTATCTTGAATATCTTAATGTAAGCATATAAAACAAACACAACAATACAGAGAATTCAGGTCAACACTTACATGTGATCAAAAGAAAGTTTTAAGAATTATATACAAGGGACCCATGGGTCATGGCGCTCAACTGTTATTTATGATCATAAAATATGATTTGGAAGAAGGGGTAGACAAATGTTGGTTTTGTGTGGTGATATAAGCTGAATTATGAGGATGATGGCATTTAACTCAAGTTGTGTAAAGATATTGATAAAAACCTTGGAGAGGGAAGAGGGCTAATGTCATTTATATTTTTTACATTTGGAAAAGGAGTGCTATTGTCACACAGGTTTTGACTTGGCCTAATAACTTTATCTACATTGATGCAGAAGTATTTGTAAAAAAATGTCCACTATAAGTCATGTCAATTATCATGATTTTTACAAAGGAGTTAACTGTTATTCAATAATTACTGGTTACCTATACCCAAGAGTAGCACTAGCACAAATGATATGAGAGTTTAACTTTTTAATAAAAAAACATTTTCAATTATTTGTCCAAATATAATTTTAATTAAAAAATAACAATAGTATCATCTGAAAAGATTTTAAAAACAATATACTTGAAATAAATGATTATTAAAATAATATTATAAATGTATTCATGAATGCATTCATGAATACATTTTGAAAGTATTTGCACTTGCATTCAAATACTTTCTTTTTACCTGTATTAGTATTTGTTTTCATTTTCATGATGGAACTACTGAATATTTGTATTCATATTCAAATACAATTATAAAGTTTTCACTCAATGTCTCATATTTATACAGTTTCAGTAAAAAACAAGGGACCTATGGGTCACGACGCTCAGCTGTTATATATGATAAAAAATATTATTTAGAAATGAGGCACATGCTGGTTTTGTGTGGTAATAAATATAAGCTGTATTATGAGTTGTTGTTGTTTAGCTTATGTATGATTTTGATAGTACCTTTGGAGACAGGGAAGAGGATTGATTTCATTTATTTTATTAACAAATGGAGTACTATTGTCACACAGATTTTGACTTGGCCATATAACTTATAAGCAGAACATATAATATAAGAGTTTAACTATTTATTAAAAAAAATTACAAATATTGTCCCAAATATAATTTTTATAAAAAATAATAAGTGAATCATATGAATTTTTAAAATGAAATATAACTGATATGATTATTAAAATAATATTAAAGAATATATTCATGAATGCATTCATGAATACATTTTGAAAGTATTTGCACGAGTATTCATATACTTTCATTTTTACCTGAATTCCTATTCTTTATGCAAGAAATTTTATAATGGAGTACATAATCATATTCGTATTTAAATACAATTACAAAGTATTCGCACCATGTCTGGTATTTATTCAGTTTCACCAACCAATGATGTTGAGAATCCAGAATATACAAAATTCACACATTTAAATAATGATCATAAGTACCTGGTTTTATGGCTTTTATTTATATTAAAAAATAACTGTAAAAAATTCATTTTGGACTAATTTCACATCAATGTACACACTAGACACAGTAGGAATCTAGATTAATATTATCAACTGCATCTTTGTCTATCATTAACTTCCTTCATATGATCCCTAATGATTAGTAATGAATAATATGATTTACTTCTTTATCATTAAAATTGAACTGAAAAATGCCATAGGTGACTGCATGATGTTATTTGGAATATGTGACATTCTACCCATCGATACAAGATTCTTATATCATCAGTAACTGCAAGTTAATTTCCTGTTATTATAAACTAACAAATTCCTTTTCTATTTTTCTTTAATTTGTTATTAAAAACCAATAAAAATTTATTAATTTATTGTTTATTGTTATGTTGTTGGTTAAAACTACTAGATGAGTTGGGTTGGACACCTGGATCAACTGTGGCTGGCCATAAGCTGCCTGGATTCCTGTATGCCTCGCCTCAAGCGTGCATAATTTGATGAAAGGTCAACAAGGTCAACATACAGGTGACTCAAGAGGGGCTGGAGAGAGCCAAAGTCTGACAGGGTCTCATAAAAAACATTAATAAAAGCTACAATTTTTGGCCAATTTCTTTCAGCTTTCTAAACTAAAAAGCTGAAATCCTAATGTGTGCATGATATGAAAATTATATCAACAGTGCTCACAGGACACAAACGTGCCATGGTCACAGTTCGGCAAAATTTAAGGTACTAATTTTATATTTATACTAATAACTTATAAAATTTGAAAAATTCAGAACTAATTTTGGGTATTCACTTGAATCTTGATTAAATAATGTTACATCCCTGACAAAAAAATCTCTAGCTTCAGCAATGCCCTTGTTAAGGGAGTAAATATATTTCTTGATTTTTTACAAAGTGCATTATGTTTGGGCCCATAACTTAAAACAATTACGCAATACTGACATCATTCTGGCATGTGCATAGAGAATGAAAAATATGTATATTATTTATGATTAAAGTCAGATCAGTGGTTTTGATATTAGGCAGTCTTGAAGTGTAACAATGGGTTTTTAATGGAAAAATGAAGTTTTTCATTAATATCTCGAAGGTATTAAGTCCTAGTGACCAAATTCTTGGCATGGTAGGGGATTTTGGAGACATCTTACTGTATGCCGAATTTAAGGAACTAAGAGCTGAAGCTGGGGAGCTGAGCTCTTGCAAACTGCATAACACTAGCTTGATGTAAACAATTTGTTACATGGTGCTTGAAAACTTATTAAAATCTACAGTTTTTGATCAACTGGTTTCAAATTTTTGGTGTTAACAGTTGAAATGCTAACAAAAACATGCTGTGAAAATTAAATCCACAGTACTTACAGGAAAAAAACGTGCCATGGTCAAAGTTGGGCAAAATTTAAGGTACCAATTTTTTATTTTTATTAATATTTTAGAAAATTTAAAAGATTTTCATCTAATTTTGGGTATACAATTTAATTTTGATTAATTAAAGTTATATTACTGGAAAAAAGGTCGATAGCTTTAACATTTTTTGTGTTAAGTGATCAAATATCTTTCCTGATTTTTTACAAAATGCATTATGTTTGGGCCCATAACTTTTTTAAATTAAATAATACAGACATAATTTCTTGAATGTACATAGGAACTATATAGAGGAATATTTATGGTAAATATGAGCAAAAACAGATGAGTGGTTTTGATATTAGGCAGTCCTGAAGTGTGAAAATATGTTTTTAATAAAAAATTGAGGTTTTTCCTTAATTTCTCAAAGGAACGAAGTTGCAAAGACCCAGTTTTCGGCTTGGTAGGAGATCTTGGGGACATCTAACATTATGCCGAATTTTGGATTCCTAGGTCTTACGGTTTCAAAACGTGCCACATCTACGGACGGACGGACAGACGGACGGACGACGGACAATGGACCACGACTATAGCTCAGATGACTTATAGTCAGCTGAGCTAAAAATGTTGCAAATCCAGGATATACAAATTTCACAAATTTAAATAACAATCAAAGATAACTGGTTTTATGGCTTTATTTTATAAAAAAATATATATATATATCTTTATTCTTACAAGGAAGTACAGTACATTATACGCAATGAATAGAAATATGAAATAAATGAAAGATATACAGAAAGAAGGCAAGAAAATGAAAGTTAAGTCCATGTCCATACCTATTACAAAATTGGTTGATAATAAATCAATTAGCATTTTAACCTCATTGGCGGTCAATTGTGAGGTACATATTCTATCTTTGCATTCTATCAATTCTGACAGTAAATCTAAATTAATGGATGTTGTTACCATCATCAACCGTCTCTTAAGTATCTTTATATTTCTAATGTCGCATTGTATCCCATGGTTGTGTAACTGACTTTCCAGATATCGTAAGTTGCCTCCAAGTACACCAATTGAGGTATAATGAGCTCTCTTTGTCAGAAAATTTACAAAGTCATTTGCAACATCCTGCATGTTCAGAAATAAATTTATAAAGCATGAGCTGATTATATTTAACAGAGCTGGAGAGCCCGCCAATCCATGTACAATATTCTTGTGCAAGTTATATGGTAAGTGCCATAGGGTACGCAGAGCCTTATTATATGATGTACTTAATCAATTAATTGACTTATGCTTTAATAACCAGGTTTGACAGCCGTAAAAGGAAGAACAATAAGAGGGAAATAGCCCGTTCTTAACCTTGCTTGAAAGACATCCCAATTTCCATTTAAGGTGTTAAAGCTTGCAATAAATTTGACTCTTTTACCAAAGATGTCATTGTTATCTGACAAGTTCCAAGTTAATGTATTCCCCAAGTACTGTACAGAATCCTGCCATTCTAGGGAAACACCATTTAAAATGATCTTATCTGACCTAGCTAGATACATCCTGTTAAAAAGAACACATTTTGTTTTCTTTGCATTATATAACATATCAAATTCTTCAGAAAAGGTTTCACACTCGATAAACATCTGTTGAAGCCTGATCCAAGTCGGGCATAAGAGTGTAAGATCTCCGCACAGCCAACAGCACCAGCAAAATAATTTCCAATATAACATCCTATTCCCTTATTTGTCAGACATTTTAAAAGCTCATCCGTATAAATATTAAACAGAAGGGGGGTGGCGTACACCATTATTAGCACCAAACTGTTCAGATTCAACATCCTTCCATTTTGTTTTAACTAGACATTTCTTGGCACCGCAGGTGCCAGAGTATCCCCAGATTTAGTAGGCCCCCACCCCCTTTATAAATAGACCCCCATTTTTAGCAGCATATACTGACACTTGGCATATTTATTGTTTCTTCCATCTAACAATCCACAATCTTCTTGAAGATGTTGGTCCTGTGACCTTGATCTTTTTAAAGAGGTTTCCTGTGACCTTGACCTTTGACCTCATGGCCCCAAAATTAATTCTGGTCTTGCTTTTCCAATGGGACATATGGAAGTTAAGTTTGAAATCTAAACATCAATAAAGCAGGAATTATCACCCAGAAACTAATTTTTGGACAGATGGCTCCTGTGACCTTCACCTTTGGCCTTGTGACCTCAAAATTGATAGTGTTCTTCCTCTCTTGGCAGGAGAACTATATGTGCAAGATGAAAGATATGAGATGAAATGTTTGGCTGAAAATGCATCCACATCTTTTTAAAGATGTGTCCTGTGACCTTGACCTTTGACCTCATGACCCCAAAATCTATTTGGGTCTTGCTTTTCCAATGGGACATATACAAGTCAAGTTTGAAATCCATACATCAATAAAAGCAGGAATTATCATCCAGAAACTAATTTTTGGACAGATGGCTCCTGTGACCTTCACCTTTGACCTTGTGACCTCAAAATTGATAGTGTTCTTCCTCTCTTGGCAGGAGAACTATATGTGCAAGATGAAAGATCTGAGATGAATTGTTTGGCTGAAAATGCATCCACATCTTTTTAAAGATGCGTCCTGTGACCTTGAACTTTCACCTCATGACCCCAAAATTAATTTGGGTCTTGCTTTTCCAATGGGACATATACAAGTCGAGTTTGAAATCCATACATCAATAAAAGCAGGAGTTATCATCCAGAAACTAATTTTTGGACAGATGGCTCCTGTGACCTTCACCTTTGACCTTGTGACCTCAAAATTGATAGGGGTCTTCCACTCTTGGCAGGTGAACTATATGTGCAAGATGAAAGATCTGAGATGAAATGTTTGGCTGAAAATGCATCCACAATCTTTTTAAAGAGGTTTCCTGTGACCTTGACCTTTGACCTCATGACCCCAAAATCAATTCAGGTCTTGCTTTCCCTATGGGACATATACAAGTCAAGTTTGAAATCCATACATCAATAAAAGCAGGAATTATCATCCAGAAACTAAATTTTGGACTGATGGCTCCTGTGACCTTCACCTTTGACCTTGTGACCTCAAAATTGATAGGGGTCTTCCACTCTTGGCAGGTGAACTATATGTGCAACATGAAAGATCTGAGATGAATTGTTTGGCTGAAAATGCATCCACAATCTTTTTAAAGAGGTTTCCTGTGACCTTGACCTTTGACCTCATGACCCCAAAATCAATTCAGGTCTTGCTTTTCCAATGGGTCAAATACAAGTCGAGTTTGAAATCCATACATCAATAAAAGAAGGAATTATCATCTAGAAACTAATTTTTGGACAGATGGCTCCTGTGACCTTCACCTTTGACCTTGTGACCTCAAAATTGATAGGGTTCTTCCTCTCTTGGCAGGTGAACTATATGTGCAAGATGAAAGATCTGAGATGAAATGTTTTGCTGAAAATGCATCCACATCTTTTTAAAGGTGTGTCCTGTGACCTTGACCTTTGACCTCATAACCTCAAAATCAATTTGGGTCTTGCTTTCCCAATGGGACATATATAAGTCAAGTTTGAAATCCATACATCAATAAAAGCAGGAATTATCATCCAGAAACTAATTTTTGGACAGATGGCTCCTGTGACCTTCACCTTTGACCTTGTGACCTCAAAACTGATAGGGGTCTTCCTCTATTGGCAGATGACTTACATGTGCAAGATGAAAGGTCTGAGATGAAATGTTTGGCTTAAAATGCATCCACAGTATCTTTTAAAATGCCCGTCCTGTGACCTTGACCTTTGACCTCATGACCCCAAAATCAATTGGAGTCTTGCTTTTTTAATGGGACATATATAAGTCAAGTTTGAAATCAATACATCAATAAAAGCAGGAATTATCATCCAGAAACTAATTTTTGGACAGATAGCTCCTGTGGCCTTGACCTTTGACCTTGTGACCCCAAAATTGATATGGATCATCCACTACTGGCAAGTGAGCTATATATTCAAGATGGAAGACCTAAGATGAAAGTTTGGCTTAAAATGCATCCACAGTATCTTTTAAAATGCCAGTCCAGTGACCTTGACCTTTGACCTCATGACCCTAGAACCTATAGGGTTCTTACTTTAGTGGTGGGCCATACATAAGTCATGTTTGAAATCCATATGGCTATCAACACTGGAGATATCATAAGAGGTGTGTGATTTTCACCATATATGGCAATATTCAAGGTCAAGGCCACTATCATAGGAAAGGTCATGACCCCAATTTAAATAAACATCATCCCATAACCCATACCTATGTATATGCATAATATAAAAGAAATCTGTCCATTAGTTTTTGACTTACAATGCTCACAGTACTGTAAGGTAGCAATTTTGGGGGTATTAAACGGCACGAAAACAAGTAAAGAATAATAGGTGGCGCCACCAGTTTCTGGAACATGACAACCCTATCCATGATCTTCCATCAACTTGATTTTGGGATAAATCCATGCAAGATTTCTTGAGATATTAAAGAATTTGTGTGATTTTCCCCAAAATTGGACCTATTCAAGGTCAAGGACACTCTTAGTAAAGGTCATGACCTCATTTTAAATAGGCGTCGTCCTCTCACCCATATCTATACATATACCAAATTTGGTAAAGTTCCGTGAAATATTTTTTGGGTTATCGCGCCAACAAGATTTATATGCGGCGGCGGCGGGACCGGTATGAAAACATAGTATCCCCCGACTTTGTCTGGGGATACAATAACAGGTCTGGTAGATATCTGCTAATTTTCTAATGACAGTAGGTGGAACATTGACTTTCAGAAGTAAATGGAACAACTTGGGAATATTGATTCTGTTAAAAGCCCATGAAGCATCAACAAAACAACTGTATACTGATGAACCATTCCATGTGTAATGTCAATAACCTCCTTCAGAACTACTGTGCACATATGCATGTTAGTAGAATGCCCCTTCTTCAAAGCATATTGCAGTGGAGAAAGGCCATGTTTATCTACATTTTTCTGAATGATAACACTATCAAGTAGTTTGCTGAAACAACTTGTCAATGAAATATCCCTGTATTTTCCATAAGTCTCTGTCACGACTATTATATGTCATGTCTGCCATACGTTGCTAATGTAGGTTATTCTCTTGTCTTTGGCAGCTATTATATTCACCTTTAAATACTGTCACATCCCTGTCTACACACTAAACATAGCAATGTGACAATTATTAACATTATAGACATTATAATGAGAACTTGTCTAAGATCTGATTTTTTTTTTCATATTTGAATATTTTTATTCTTTTGTAAACACGTATCAGAAAAAAAAAGAAAAGTTATCTCAGCTATGAAACTAATACATGTGTTAAAAATAACCCAAGGATCAAAACATCTAATATATTATACAAGAAGCAATCACTGGAGTAGGGCATGTTTAATTTTATTAACTGAAATAAAGGAATCAATACTATAAATTTTGATTATTTACCTAGTATCATGTAACAGCTGATACAGCCATGAGTCTAAATGTCATTAGTCAAACATATTGACATCTTTCATGAGCACTTGTCTGAGTAATATTTTAAAATTTTTGACAGTTCATTTTTTGGGTTAATTTTGTAATAAATATAAACCAACAAATGAAACACCTGGAAAAGACCTGGAAATTTAGATTAATTTAATATAATCAACTGCATCCTTGTCTATCCTTAATTTGCTTCATATAATCCCTAATAATAAATTTTATTTAATTATTTATTTTTCATTTTGATTGAAATGAAAAATACCAAATGGTGACTGCATTGTGTCATTTGGAATACATTTTCTGCCATCCATGGAAGACCCATAAAACATCAGTTATTGCAAGATAATTTCCTGTTACTCATTTACTATAAAACTCCTTTTCCATTTATTTTTCTTAAAATTGTTAAATTTAATAAACCAAAAATCTTTCTAAAAATTATTATTTATTGTTATGTTTTTGGCTTAAACAACTACTATAAGAGGGGGGTTGGACAGTTAGATCCAGCTGAAGCCACCCAAGAGCTAGCTGGCTGCAGAATATGCCTCATCTCAAGCATGCATAGTTAGCCTGAAAGGTCATCAAGAGGACATAGAGAGGGCTTTCAGTATAGCCTAGGTGTGACATGGTATCATAAAAACTTTAATAAAAGCTACAATTTTTGGTCAATTCCCTTCCAATTCTAGAATTAAGAAGCTGAAATCCTTATGTGGGCATGATATGAAAATTAAATCAATAGTGCCTAAAGGGAAAAAACGTGACTTGGCCAAAGTTAGGCAAAATTTAAGGT
Organism: Sipunculus nudus; assembly: GCA_026874595.1. Classification (NCBI taxonomy): domain Eukaryota; kingdom Metazoa; phylum Annelida; class Sipuncula; order Golfingiida; family Sipunculidae; genus Sipunculus; species Sipunculus nudus. Next base: position 1,014,836 of record CM049308.1, read on the forward strand.
ACTGATTTTATATTTATGCGCATAACTTATAAAATTTGTAATATTTAGATCTAATTTTTGGTATACAATTGAATCTTGATTAAATGATGTTATATCCCTGAAAAAAGTCTCTAGCTTCAGCGATTCTTATGTTAAGTGAGTAAATATATTTCCTGATTTTATACAAGGTGCTTTACGTTCGGGCCCATAACTTTAACAAGGGACCCATGGGTCACGGCGCTCAGCTGTTATATATGATAAAAAATATGATTTTGGAAAGAGGCATATGCTGGTTTTGTGTGGTAATAAATATAAGCTTTATTATGAGCTGTTGGTGTTTAGCTTATGTATGATTTTGATAGTATCTTTGGAGACAGGGAAGAGGATTGATTTCATTTATTTTATTAACAAATGGAGTGCTATTGTCACACAGATTGTCACACAGACTTGGCCATATAACTTATAAGCAGCACATATAATGAAAGAGTTTAACTATTTATTAAAATTTAATAACAAATATTGTGCCAATATAATTTTTATTAAAAATAAAATAAGAGAATCATATGATTTTTTTAATAAAATATAACTGAAATAATTATTAAAATAATATTATAGAATATATGCATTCATGAATACATTTTGAAAGTATTTACACTGGTATTCAAATACTTTCATTTTTACCTGAATTCCCATTCTTATGCAAGAAATTTTATAATGGAGTACATATTCATATTTATATTCATATACATTTGCAAAGTATTTGCACCATGTCTGGTATTTATTCAGTTTTAGCCAAACAATGATGTTGAGAATCCAGAATATAAACAAAGGACCCATGGGTCACGACAAAAGTTTGAAATTTTTGCAAATGCAAAATATGAAAAATATTCTATTGTAATGTTTTATATTTATATAAGCATATGAGAAGCTAAGAGGAAAGGGCCCTCCTACTTGGTTATAGTAAAGTTCTCAATATATGATTGCAAACTAATACTCTGACAAGACTTTCATGAAGAAAATTTACAGATGGACAGGCAAGTGGACAGAATGGACTAATACCTTCATTTCACTTTCAAGGTTATAATGCATTTAAGTTTATATATAAGCCTATTTTTTTAGCATATCCACTTTTTTCATTAATAGTTTTTATCTGAAACATTTTTTTTTATTTACAAGTGTTATAAATTTGTAATATAAAAGTGAAAATATAAGTTAAAATATTAGAATTCTAAGTTGCAATCATTATATATCCAGATTGTAGCTCACATTGGGTCATATTATGCATACACATATATTTTATTATTTTTAAATCAAAGTTTTAAACTGAATGTAAAAGAAAATAATGCCACAACATGGCATTTACAAAATTATTCCTTGAATTCCTATTAAAAGTTTTGCACATTGGAGTTTTCAGGACATGCTTAATTTTATTCACCAAAATAAAATAAAAGATTCAGTAAATTTGATAAAATAAAAACATCTTTTCAAATAAAGTATACACACTGTTGGTTGAATGAGGGACAAACAATATCATTATGCTAATTACAATCTCAGCTATAATTAATAACTGGAATTAATAGTCGATTTCACACCTGGTGAAGTTTTACTCTTCTGAAGTAAAGCATTACTTATCTGATGAACATCCACACTTTCATAGCAATACATCACTTTGTGGACACAATTAAATGTGCACTTTAATCAATGTAACCCTGGTGGTACAATACAAAATCTAAAATGTAGCATGTCCAAGAATAAAATAAAATACAGAAAATTATAACATTCATCTAGTTTATGCAGCAGCTGGGGGGGGGGGGGGGGTTGAGTGCAGGGCATAGGGGAAGCCTGCTAGTAGTGGCCAAGCTGACCCAAGGCAAGCTGCCTGGTGTGGGGTACATAATGAAAGTGAAGGCTGTACTACTAGGTGGGCTAGATGTAAACAACACTTGACATGGTGTATGAAAACATGAATAAAAGCTATTCTTTTCAAACAATTTGTTTGAAATTTCAGATTTTAAAAGATTAAATCCTTATGTATATATGCTGTGAAAAATAAATCAACAGTGCTTACAGAGAAAAAACGTGCCATTCCCAAAGTGGGACAAAATTTAAGGTATTGATTTTTTATTTATGCTAATAACTTGAAAAATTTGCAAAATTCAGATCTATTTTTGGGCAAACGATTGAATCTTGATTAAATAAAGTATATTCCTGAAAAAAAGTCTTCAGCTTCAGCAATTCTCATGTTAAGTGAGCAAATATATTTCCTGATTTTTAAAAAATTGCATTATATTTGGACCTATAACTTTAAAATAATACCCAATACTGACCTAATTTTTGGTATGTGCACAGAAAATGTATGGAAGAATATGAATACTAAATATGATCAAAAACAGATCAGTGGTTTTGATATTAGGCAGACTTGAAGTGTAACAATTGCTTTTTTATGGAAAACGGAGGTTTTTCCTTAATATCTCGAAGGAAGGAAGTTCTAATGACCCAATTTTCGGTATGGTAGGAGATTTTGGGGACATCTAATGGTATGCAGAATTTTGGATTCGTAGGTCCAACGGTTTTAAAACGTGCCCTGTTAACGGCCGGCCGGCCGGCCGGACGGACGACGGACAAAGGACCACGACTATAGCTCAGATGACTTATAGTCAGCTGAGCTAAAAAATTAAGCAATACTGACCTAATTTTTTGTATGTACAGAGTAAATGTATGGAAGAATATGCATACTAAATATGATCAAAAACAGATCAGTTGTTTTGATATTAGGCAGTCTTGAAATGTAACAATGGGTGTTTAATTGAAACCGGAGGTTTTTCCTTAATATCTTGAAAGAATGAATTCTTAGTGACCCAATTTTAAGTATTGCAGGAGATTTGGGGGACATCTAACGATATGCACAATTTTGGATTCGTAGGACCAACAGTTGCAAAACGTGCCCTGTTAACGGACGGCTGGACGGACAGATGACTTGCAAAGGACCATGACTATAGCTCAGATGACTTATAGTCTATCTGGTCACTACATACAGTGAAACCTGTCTAAAGCGGACAGTCAAGGGACTCAATCGTTTTGTCCTTAATAGTGAGGTGTCCTTATCAGGCAGGTTGACCTTGGTTGATAACTGAGGGATTTTAAATAAAGACAACGAGCAGCTGCAAGAACGTGTTTATTGTATTATATCAGGTTGTTTCATGTACATGTAAAACTGATCATGCACACATCATGCATTCAATAGTCATATACAAAATGTGATTATTTTTACTTATCTCAAGTAGTAAACAATATGAGAAGGGTCTATGAAATCATCCGTAAAAATAATGTTCATAACTTTTCTGCAAGAGCGCGTACGCTCTTTTTCGCAGATTCACTCAGGCAAATAAGCTCAACTTTTTCAGATAGTGTAAGCGCCCATCTGAAGTATGCGTGGTGCCACCTGGCGGCATTGTCTAAATTTATTTGCTTTGATGTTGATGGCACCTGAGATAAAACGAAACCTGAGGAGCTTGTGCACGGTGGCACGATACACGTAACTACGGAGCGAGCACATGGTTGACAATGAGCAGATCAGTTTGAGATATATTGAGCAAAACTAATTAATTAATATCAAACAGCCTGCTACAACAAAGTGGCTAGTTTACAGTAAGATATTGCGTGGTGAAATCGGTAGCCGTTTAATCATTTTAATGACCCCGCGGTCGAGCAAATAATATGCAGCTTCGCAACGTGTGAATGATCAACCGTAAAATAAAGTGACAGGATGTTTACCGCTTCACCCTTGCTGTGTTTATTCTATGAGCACATCACACCCTGACTCAAACACCAACACGCATAAAAGTAACAACTGGGGATTGCTCAATCCTTTGTGTTCCAGTCCTGGGAACAACAGTAACGGTGGCCTTTGATGTTGTCCCGGGCGAGTGATCAGTGTCCGTCGCAGATGACGTATCATGTCCGTATTTGTCAGGTTCATTTACTCTTAGAATGTTAGTTTGAGTTCAAATCTGCTGTCCGTTTTCTGTAGTAGTGTGGTGTCCGCCTTATTGAGGTTCCGCTTATACCGTTTTTATTCCAATTTGGCGATCCCTCTTATTTCTCGACCCCAAAAAATATTTTGAAAGCATAATTTCTAAAATGACTCTAATTTCTCGACTGCCGACGATGTTTTCTGTCGACGATGTTAAGGTGAAATGTCTCCGTCTCTCACAGGCAACGCAGTTTGTATCTGACTTGATTCTTATTACACTGGGCATCCACATCAAACTTGCTTCCAATAAAATTTATGAAGATACAAAGATGCGTTTTTCATAAAATATAAACTTGATAAAGCGTTCAAGATCCAAATGGGTGTTCGTCACGAAGCAAACTCGTGTACCGTTCCTGGTATGCACGTGCATTGTGTGCAATTCATGTGGGATCTTCAGCAATAATATTTACAAAATACTGCAAAGCTTGCGTGGTGGAACAACTGTGACACAGGTGGAACTGTCATCTTAGTTAAGTTTAAACGACCCCGGTTAGTTTTTGGATGGGTGACCGCGCGTACCAAACGGGGCTCGATCGAGGGCACGCGAAGTAGGACCATTTCCGGTCATATATATTTTAACGCGCCTTTACTTTCCTATATTTATTACGTATTATGCAAATAAAAGTTATCTGATAATAGGCAGTTATTTTTTATAAAGTCTTCTTCCAACTTGAGGCAGCTGCTTGTCCCTTTTCGGCCCGCCGGTATTGCCGCCTTGCGGGTTAACTTGAAACAACTGGTGGTTACATGAGTTGCCGTCTATGTCAAGTGATCGTACCTATACGCGAAGTAGTGATCATTTTGTAAAGTGATTGAGCTCAGTTTGATTAATCATTTGCGGACTGCGTATAATTCATGTAACGGCTGGAAGCCCTTTGTAGAAAATACTGTTAAGATAACAAAACAAACTTATATACAACCAAATTATCACCCAATTCATATGACCGCTCGAGTGTCAGAGCAGCTCGATCTGCGTCTCTACGGAAGGTTATCAAACCGCATGCCTCTAATATCTCGACCACCGCAAATTCTGCATGAAGATAATTTTCAAATATCCTCCATTATCTCGACCTCTGAGAAAATTAATTATTTTTAAGTGGTCGCCAAATTAGTATAAATACGGTACATAACAAATAGGGAATTTTGAAGGGACTTAACTATATTGTCCGTTATAGCCAGTTGTCCGCCTTAGTGAGGTGTCCGTTAGACCAGTTTTCACTGTATTTTATTAGCACTGCATGAGTTATCTTTCATGTTCTTTTCAAACCCTGTCATAAAGCTACTTTAGTTTTCCATTCAGTACTTAACATTAATATTCATGTATGCCTGTCAGAGCTTAATTTTGTCAGTTCATTTTTGCTGTTTCAGCACATAAACATGTGTACATGCAACATCAGTGCTTCAAAATACAGACAGAGAAAATGACCTTACTTAACAAAAAACATGAGAGAGGTCATGAGACTCAACATGAAAGCATGTCACAACATATGAAAATTACCCCAGGCCAGCAGTTACACATATGCAGCAAACATCCTCTAAATATTCAGTACAACACAGTGCCTGATAAAGCCCACTGAGTGGCACAGCAGTGATTGCTAGGAGGGAGACACAGGACAGGATGAAAACTCAGATGACAAATCATGTGACACAGTGACACCCACAAATCATGTGACACAGCGATACCCATAACATGCAGGCAGACATGGCATGTAGGCCTATGTAAGCCACCTGATGTGAAACACAAATGTACAAAAGCAACACATGGCCCAGGCCGAGAATGATAGCTACCTCTGGTAAATTACAAGTGTACAAAGCAACTCATGGCCAAGGGCTAGAATGTTAGCTACCTCAGGTCAATCTCCAGTGAACAAAGCAACACATGGCCCAGGCCTAGAATGTTAGCTACCTCAATTCAATCACCAGTGTACAAAGCAACACATGACCCAGGCCTAGAATGTTAGCTACCTCAGGTTAATCACCAGTGTACAAAGCAACACATGGCCCAGGCCTAGAATGTTAGCTACCTCAGGTCAATCACCAGTGTACAAAGCAACACATGGCCCAGGCCTAGAATGTTAGCTACCTCATGTCAATCACCAGTGTACAAAGCAACACATGGCCCAGGCCTAGAATGTTAGCTACCTCAGGTCAATCACCAGTGTACAAAGCAACACATGGCCCAGGGCTAGAATGTTAGCTACCTCAGGTCAATCACCAGTGTACAAAGCAGCACATGGCCCAGGCCTAGAATGTTAGCTACCTCGGGTCAATCACCAGTGTACAAAGCAACACATGGCCCAGGCCTAGGATGTTAGCTACCTCAGGTCAATCACCAGTGTACAATGCAACACATGGCCCAGGCCTAGAATGTTAGCTACCTCAGGTCAATCACCAGTGTACAAAGCAACACATGGCCCAGGCCTAGTATATTAGCTACCTCAGGTCAATCACCAGTGTACAAAGCAACACATGGCCCAGGCCTAGAATGTTAGCTACCTCAGGTCAATCACCAGGGTACAAAGCAACACATGGCCCAGGCCTAGAATGTTAGATACATCATTTGAAACACCAGTAAACAAAAGCAAACATGTGGCCCATGCTTAGAATGTAAGATACCGCAATTGAAACACAAAAGCAACACAAGATCCATGATATGAAGACATAACTGAGTTGCTTTAAATTTTTCTCTTAACTAAAACAAGTGGCCTATGGGCCATGATGCTCAGCTGAATTTGACATGCATGTGACATGTATTAATTATTGATGATATGATCTGATAAAAAATATTTGTTAAGGAACCTTGAACAATGGATACAGTGACTTCCAGAGTGCTATAAATCATGTTTTTTGTAAATTGTCTTTACAATAAAAGGTAACATCAACCTTATTTAGGGTTTACAAGAAGATTTAAATAATAACTCAAGGACTCAAGCATAATAAATGAGATACATGACAAGGACTCAAGCGTAACTAGAGTATCATGCAAAGGACTGGAGCATAATTAATGAGGTACAATTAATGAGATAGTACATGAATGATATATATGAAAAGGACGAAAGCGTAATGAAGGAGATACAATTAATAAGATAGTACATGAATGAGATACATGAAAAGGATGAAAGCGTAATGAAGGAGATACAATTAATGAGATAGTACATGAATGAGATACATGAAAAGGACGAAAGCGTAATGAAGGAGATACAATTAATAAGATAGTACATGAATGAGATACATGAAAAGGATGAAAGCGTAATGGAGGAGATACAATTAATAAGATAGTACATGAATGAGATACATGAAAAGGATGAAAGCGTAATGAAGGAGATACAATTGATAAGATAGTACATGAATGAGATACATGAAAAGGACGAAAGCGTAATTAAGGAGATACAATTAATGAGATAGTACATGAATGAAATACATGAAAAGGACGAAAGCGTAATGAAGGAGATACAATTAATAAGATAGTACATGAATGAGATACATGAAAAGGATGAAAGCGTAATGGAGGAGATACAATTAATGAGATAGTACATGAATGAGACACATGAAAAGGACTAAAGTGTAATGAAGGAGATACAATTAATAAGATAGTACATGAATGAGATACATGAAAAGGATGAAAGCGTAATGGAGGAGATACAATTAATGAGATAGTACATGAATGAGATACATGAAAAGGACGAAAGCGTAATGAAGGAGATACAATTGATAAGATGGTACATGAATGAGATACATGAAAAGGATGAAAGCGTAATGAAGGAGATACAATTAATGAGATAGTACATGAATGATATACATGAAAAGGACCAAAGTGAATGAACGAGATACAATTAATGAGATAGAACATGAATGAGATACATGAAAAGGACGAAAGCGTAATAACAGATATATGACAAGGACTCATGCGTAACTAGAGTATCATGTGAAGGACTGAAGTGTAATGAATGAGATACAGTTAATAAGATAGTACATGAAAGATATACATGACAAGGACGAAAGCGTAATGACGAGATACAATTAATGAGATATTACATGAACGATATACATGAAAAGGATGAAAGCGTAATGAATGAGATACAATTAATGAGATAGTAAATGAATGAGATACATGAAAAAGACAAAAGCAGAATAAACAAGATACAGGACAAAGACTCATGCGTAACTAGAGTATCATGCGAAGGACTGAAGTGTAATGAATGAGATACAATTAATGAGTACATGAATGAGATACATGAAAAGGACTAAAGCATAATGAATGAGATACATAACAAGGACTCAAGCGTAACTAATGAGATACATTACAAGGACTCAAGCGTAACTAATGAGATACATGACAAGGAGTAAAGCGTAAATAATGATATACATAACAAGGACTTGAGCATTACTAATGAAATACACAACAAGGGCTCAAACGTAACTAATGAGAATCATGCCAAGGACTCAAGCATAATTAATGAGATACTTACAAGGACTCAAGCGTAACCAATGAGATACATGACAAGGACTTGATTGTTACTATAGTCTATTCCACCAAGGCGGCCATTAGTTTTTGGCATTATTTAATTACAAAGTAATTTTATTTTAAACAAAGCCATCGCACAGGTCTTATACGAACAAAAGGTATAATGCTTCCATGCTGGAACATTTCTTTTAAAGTTCTTGTATGACATATATATGTAAAATGCAAGTACAGCAGAACCTGTCATGAGGGGACACCTGTGGGATATCGCCAAAGTGTCCCTACATTGCAGGTGTCCCTTCATGAGAGGTAGGGACAGATGCAGGCCATGATAATGATTACTGTATGGAAATTCAATCAACAATTAAAACAAATGAATCACATATCTGTAAGTATATAAATTTAAAAAATATTTATATCAATTATATGTAAAATATATTAAATATAATTAAATATTTATATGGACATCTAACACAAGATTCTTTGATGTCATGATTAAGTCTTTAAAGAGCTGGTTCATTTAAAAATAAAAAATTAAATAAATGGTGGATCATGAGTATAATTTCATAGAAATAGTTACTATTAACTATAAACAAGGGACCTATGGGTCACTGTGCTCAGCTGACGTTAACCTTGAAGGTAAAAATCTAAAATAATATCTTATGGAGATAAAGTGTAAGAGGAAGAGGTAATTAAGGCCATGGTTGGTTTATATGATTGGTTTGTATTGAAGAGCAAGAAATTGTTGCAAAAAATATTTTGTGACCTGACCATGTGTTTCCTAATGTTGAAACTAAAGCATGTGAGCAGTTTGTGAACAAATGATCTGTACTATTACCATGATCATTAGTTGGTTTTTCGATTAACTGTTGACATTTCAGTAGTTTACACATTTGTTCAATTGAATCTATTTTTTTGCATAATATATATTTTTAATTATATATGTATTTTTTTCATGAAATGTATACAGCTGAAATATAGCTAATTAACAACATAAAACAGGGCAAACAAAGCCTGATCTCAAATTCTGCTGAGGCAGGAAAATAATGAACAAATGTTTTTATTAAATCCTGATTTTTTTATCACATCAATTATTTTCTAATTTAAGTTTATATTTCTATACATTTCCAATTTAACATATATATCTGAATATAAAAGTTGATTCATAATTCTCAATTGCATCATCATAAATCTCAATCTTGTCAGATAACACCACATCATGCATACAAATGTTTATTTATTTTTTACCACAAAAATATATCTTTTAAATCTGCAAAACAATAAATATCTAAAAATAATACTTGATTTAGATTTTACAATTTTTAATTGTGTCTTAATTTATCCATAATGTGCTTCATATTTTATAATAATTTAAGCATACTGATGGGTTCATTTATATTTGTTAAAATCATTTAAAAGAAAATTGATTTCTTTAAAAATGCTACATTACACAACATTGCATCTTCTGGATTACACCTTAAATTATTTTTTCAAGGAAAGTTTTTGCATATCAGAGTGGAAACAGCATTACAATTAAGGAGATACAGTGAAAACAATAACAATTACTGCATAACACTTGGTGGGTTGGGTTAGCCGGGGGGGGGGGGGGGGGATGATTGGGGTGGTGATATGAGAATAATTCTGGCATGTACATAGGAACTATATAGAGGAATATTTATGGTAAATATGAGGAAAAACAGATGAGTGGTTTTGATATTAGGCAGTCCTGAAGTGTGAAAATAGGATTTCAATAAAAAATTGAGGTTTTTCTTTAATTTCTCAAAGGAACGAAGTCACAAAGACCCAGTTTTCGGCTTGGTAGGAGATCTTGGGGACATCTAACATTATGCTGAATTTTGGATTCCTAGGTCTTACGGTTTCAAAACGTGCCACATCTACGGACGGACGGACAGACGGACGGACGACGGACAATGGACCACGACTATAGCTCAGATGACTTATAGTCAGCTGAGCTAAAAACTTTATAAAACCAATTTTTACTCAATAATATATGATATTTATATTTCTTAATTACATATTGTTTCTCAATAAATAAATAAATATGCATAAAGTCATCCCGCAAACTTCTGGTTTAGACATGAAAGGAGAATTTTTGGAATAAAAGATGAGGGTGTCATTAAGATATTCCATTTATTTCATTTTTTTATGAACAATTAAATTTATGCAACATTCTTTCCACAGTGCTGAATAGTAAACTGATGTCTATCAAAAGAGTAAGTCTCTGAATGTCCCTTGTGTATGGTACACAGAAAATCATTAAAATCCAAACACTTCAAACTCAGTATTGTAACAAATCAATTTTCAACAACAGAATTTTATCCCAACTTTGAAATTTTGACTGGATCCCTTAAATTCAGCGATGATTTTTTCAGATTAAAATTGCCCTAACAGGGCTTCACATCAGGCGGACAGTCAATTTGGCGGAAACGCTTGGGCAATCAGGGGTGTTCGGTGGCCTTCGGCAGCGGCCACCGGCCGTTACTATTTGCAATCAAAATTGAACTATGTACGGTGATTTCATCCGCTGAAATCGATTCTAATACATTGACTTCAAACTCAATATTAGGACGGAAATTATTTTCAACAACGGAATTTCATCCTGACATTGAGATTATGACCGGATGTCTAAAATCCAGCAATGATGTTGTCAGATTTACAATGCCATGACCGGGCATCAAATGAGGCGGACATTCAATCTTGCGGAAACACTAGGGTCTTCTGGCGCTTTCTGGGGTGTTCGGCTGCTGTCATTTCTGGGTGCAACCACAATCACATTTGGATTATTGCACAGGTCAAATTGTTCCTGTTAATCTACATTTTGACGTATGTAACAACTGTTATAATTATAATTATCATATGCTATTGTAATTAATTTTGCAGTATCGAAATAGTGACCAAAGTTTGCGGGCGCAAACCACTCGTCTGCCATGTTGATACAACGGAAAAGAAGACTCTGGTCAACTGATGTTGATGCTCAGTGCTCGAGTCAGTCATGTGAGACGTGATTTAAACGAGATCAATAAATGAATCTAAATACATGCCATTCACGGCGTGCACGAAGCGTTCCGCTGAGCTGTTCAGCTGGTACACTCGCGCAGATATCTGATATCTCAGACTCAGATGTCTGTTCATGACAGGATTTTGGGCCAAACATGACTGTTGCTGTCCGCGTTTAGCAGGTGTCCGCTCATGACAGGTCAATTTTAATAGGAAATGGATCGGGACAATTGCTAAGTGTCCGTAAATTGAAGGTGTCTGCTCATTCCAGTGTCCCCCCACTGCGGGATCTGCTTTACTTAACATTTTGAACCTGAGTACAAGCACCAATTACACAAACTCCACTGGTCAAATACTAGCATTGGTGCACACAACACAAAAATGATTGTAGGTGGTGCAACCAGTCTTGTGTACCAGAAAGCCACCGAGGATGTATGGACATGCAAAGTTTAAGATGACTACTTCAAACCACTTTTGGGCTTTGTGCACAGATACAAGAAAAAATTGTAGGTGGTGCCAAAAGTCTTGTATACAACAAAATTATCTGAGATGTATCAACATGTATTATCTCAGGCTTATTTGTCAAATCAATCCCGAGAAATAAGCAGGAACATACACTACAAGAATTATTGTAGTTGGAACCACCAGTTATGTATATGATAAAGCTATCCAAGATGTATAGATAAGCCCAAATTCAGGCTTATATTTCAAATCCATCCAGAGAAATAAGCAGGGATATACACTGTGCAATAGTCACTGTAGGTGGCGATGCCAGTTTTGTGTAGGAGAAAGCCATCAGAGATGCATGGACAAGTCAAAATGTCAGGCCAGTACATCTAATTTCACTTGAGTCAAGTGCACTGGACTGACCAAGCTCAGGTTAGGAAGGCAGTTGCCCCGGGTCCCCAGAACAAAGTGCCACCTGCATCTACTGCAATGAGTGAACTCTTGACCTGTTGCCTAATCTAATGCAGTTAGGGTTAGCTATAAAGCAAAAGCTATAAATAGATCCAGACTGACCTTTGGCCTGTTGCCAAATCTGAAATAGTTGGCAGTCTACCCAGCTATTTATGGATGCAGACACAATCTTTACCTGTTGGAAAATCTGTTTACACTTATTGAAAGTCTTTGGCTACAATGCTTTTTTTTAAAGCTGACATATTCATAAGATTTTTTATCAAAATTTATAGATTAATTAGGGATACAGTCCTTTCAGTGTTAAAAGTTCAATAATTCTGCCAAAAATAATTTATGTAACTTGAACAAAGGCCTCCTAAGATTCATATTTGTGCAACGTTATAAAAGTTGAAGAAGAAGACTATTACAGCCCTCAGTTTGAAAAGGCCTTACTAATGGCCACAAGACACACCAGCTTTCTATGACTCTACCAAAAATCAACCAACCCAATCTATTCTTATATAATTGAAAGAACCCTACCCTAGGATAATTCTTGTGAAAAACTTAAATGATTCAGCTCGAGAATTTCATCATTTCATCATTTCATCCTGTAACTCAGCCAAAATTCATTAAACCGAATCCATTTAATCATTAACAAACTTGAGACAGTTTGTCTCAGGGATCATTTTTGTGAAATATTGAAAAATTTGGCTGAATGATTTCAGAGAAAATTTTCAAAGTTTTTTTAGCTTTTCACTAGTTAAATCTAAGTTATACAGGTGGTGCCACAAAAAGCTCAATACCACAACATTTGATATGTGACAGATTTCTGCATAAAATGTCGGGATGCTAGCTCCCACTATTCCTGAGAAATAATGGGTTAATGTATTGATGACCAATGACCCCCATACAAAAAAGGTTGATGCAGGCAGCCCCACCAATACCTCATTTCCAAATATGAGTCATGTGACCAAAGTTTGCATAAAATAAGGTGATGATAGGTCTAGCTGTTTCTGATATTGTAATTTTAGTAACCTTTTAAAGTCAAATGACTTAGTTCAGCTTCGGCTTCCTTTAATTCAGCCAAGTTCACACAACAGGAAACATTCCAAACAACTTGAGAGAGATTGTTTAAGAGATTATTTCTGTGAAATATTTAACAATTTGGCTTGACAGATTCAGAGAAAAAGATTTTTAAAGTTTTTTTTAGCTTTTACCCTATAAAATAAGTAAATGCAGATAGCAAAAAAATTAAACAAAATCTTATTGAGTTTTTTAAGTGACTAATTTTTGCAAAAAAAATTGGTGATGCTACCTCCTGCCGTTTTCCAGATAGTGTGGGTTAACATATGGATGTCAGAAGATGCCATACTATTGCATAAGCTCACCGGTTCACTAAAAATTACCTGTTAGTAGATCAACTGGGCACTCAGGTAAGTATTTACAAGGAAACACCAACATTAGATGCAAAGGATATGAGTAAAACAATTCCTTAAATATATGAGAAAACAGTGTATTCCTGTTATGACATACTGACTGCAGTGACAGGATCAAGGACACTTTTTGATGAACGTCGACTGGATAATGGTAGTGCTTGTTACCATAAATATGATAAAATCCATAATCAGTTAAAAGACACCAACCTGCAGTATCACTTCACAAAGAAATGCTAGGAGAGTTGCAAAGTACACATTTAACAAGATAGACCAAAATCTTTCATTTTCTATTGCCAGAATGCACAGTTTTCTGCAATGAAACATAATGGATAAAAATATCAGTATGTCTTATTTATTGCCAAAAACCTCTTGGTGGGATGGACTATAATTAGATACCTGAAACAGACTCAAGTGTAACTAATGATAAACATGACAAGGACTTGAGATGAGATAGTTTCTTTAATTTCACACTTTCATAAATAACAAATATGATCCTTCTTTGTTGGGTTAACAGCCAAACACCCAGTGGGAGGGTCTGAATAAAAGTTTCCTGATCTTATTGATTTTGAAGTATGTTAACTGTGATAGAAAACTCACATGTTTAGCGATGGTAAAAAAGTTCCATGGAAGCAGACATCCTATGCCCAGCAAGTAAAAAATCAAGTACACGATCTTCAGCCTGAAAAAGAGGAACAGAACACACTCAGCACAGCTACACCAACATTATAAAGTAGACCGAGCATCATACACTTAATAGCTAACACCACTTCAAAGGAAACATCCTCACTTTCACTGTTATTCTTTATTAATAATAATTCCTGATGCCTCCCCATGATAAAAGGAATATTTTTATCTCGTACACTTTTTGTTTCACAAAGGAAGTAACAACCAATACAAGCACACAAGCCCACACTTCTGTGAGTTGGTTTGATTATTGCTTAATTATTAACCAAGTAATCCTCCACTGATTAGTAAAATGGCCATGAGATCCCCCCTCATGATTTCATGCAAGTTATATTTGATAACAAAAAGGTCCTCAATTAGGACGGCACTATGGCTGGTTCCTGTGAAAGGAATTCCAAGATCGACAACTGGCAGCCATATTGTGTTATGGACTCTAGTACAACTAGAGGACCAGAGGACAACAAACCCCTGGACAAGCACCCCCACACCTCCACTAAGCCAACTATCCCTCCCAGGAAAATTACCCCTCAGACAAACCCCCCCCTCCCCCCGCTCACGGGACAGTTATATTTATAAAAGAATTATATGTTTGATACTTTCAGACCCAGCTGATATGGAGAAAATACCCTTAGCCAGGCTTTTATAAACATACCCTGTTTCTACATGTGTTCCATATATAACCATCAACTGTTTCTATGTGCTCCATATATAAACATCAACTGTTTCTATATACTCCAAATATAAACACAGACTATCCATTTTATATATCATGCTTCGATCAAGCACTTATTTAAATCAATAAAGAACAATGTTATTTTGTCAGTAGTTTTGAGGAACGGCTGTAGTAATGTTATATGTTGGCTTCACTGACCTGTAAACTTTGTTACTGATTTCAATCCCGGACAATGATATCAATGTTATTATCATGTGACAGTTTATTATTATACTAACATTTGTTTCCTGTAGTGCTTATCATTTCCTGATCTCTTTATTTGACAACAATAACTGGCATCCAGCGTATCCATAAACCACCTCATAATAAACCCTTGAGTGTTACCTGATACCTTGGTACATTCTGACATGAAAAGTTCTCATAGACTTAACAATATCTGAACATTTCCTTCCAGTCCGTTCCTACTATTCCCACCCAAATCATGCTCATTTCCGTGAAAATACTGTTATATTATCGCAAAAATGAAAAAAACTAATTCAAAGGAAGTCTGATACAGAGCAACCTTATTTTTGGTTATAAATATATAAATATATACAGTGGAGTGCTGTTTATCCAAATACTGTTCACCCAGAAAAACCTTTCATGAGGAGTGCTGTTAATCCAAACATGGTTCAACAAGAAAAACATCTGATGTGAAGTGCAGTTTATCCAACCTTTGTTAACCCAGAAAAAAACTTTTTTTAATAGTTTTATTTTGAAAGTAATTGCATGACAACAACATTCACAGTTTCAAATAGACATACATCAATATATCCATACTTTCCATATTTTTCTTGAACTTACATTATTCTATATAAATATCAGTTTCTAACCTGTATTTCAGGTCCTGTAAGTTTTCTAAAAAGAATAAACATTTTCCTGAATATATCCAGAAAAACCTTTATGTGGTGTGCTGTTTATCCAAACATTAAGCACCCAGAAAAACCTTTCTTGTGGAATGCTGTTTATCCAAAAATTGTTCATCCAGAAAAAAATTTGATGTGGTGTGCTGTTTATCAAAACATTGTTCACCCAGAAAAACATTTGATGTGAAGTGCTGTTTATCCAAACATTGTTCACTAAGAAAAACCTTTGATGTGGAGTGCTGTTTATCCAAACATTGTTCACCCAGAAAAACCTTAAATGTGGAGTGCTGTTAATCCAAACATTGTTAACCAAGAAAACATTTGATGTGGTGTGCTGTTTATCCAAACATTGTTTACCCAGACAAACATTTGATGTGGAGTGCTGTTTATCCAAACATTGTTCACCCAGAAAAATCTTTCTTGTGGAGTGCTGTTTATCCGAACATTGTTTTCCCAGAAAAAACCTAAGTTGCGGAGTGCTGTTTATCCTAATATCACCAGTGTGATAATTTTATGATAATTCAAATCATTATATTTTACCAATTTTCATTAGATATTATAAGGTGACCACTCCTATGGAATGAAACAGGTATTTAGTAGACTTCTGTGCAGTATAACTTTCTAATTACATTTCAGTTTATTATTTAACTGCCAGCCCTTTGATAAGTGTTCACAGAGAATTCATTAATAAGCACATTCATACATTAGACTGGGTTTACTCTTAAAGTGACAGGCACAGATTAAACTAATTAATTCACAGTTTAGACTGAGGTGTTCACAGGAGGGCAAGAAAGGTGTTGAATGTATTACATAATATGTCTTGTATTAATGCTGTAAGAAATTCCTTAATTGCAATTATTATTTTGGGCAAATGTATAAATAGAGATACTGGTTACTGAACCAGACAGTGAAGGTCAGAGCTAAAGAAAGTAGAGTCGAAGAGTTAGAGAGCTAAGAGACAGAGAAGAGACAGGAATAAGAACAAGAGTTAATACAGAAAGAGAGAGACAGAGAACAGAATCAGTTAAGTGGAAAATAGGGCAAACTATCAGAATATATATTTTGGACATTTGTTATTGTTAACTTTGATTGAATAAACTTGGAAGTAAATTACATCTGGATTAAAGAATTCTTCTATCTGAGAAATCAGTAACCTGTGAACAAAAGCACGTAAACAACTGGACGGTTATACTAACATTGTTCAGCAAGAAAAACCTTACTTGTGGAGTGCTGTTTATCCAAACATTGTTCACCCAGACAACATTTGATGTGGAGTGCTGTTTATCCAAACATTGTTCACCCAGAAAAACCTTTCTTGTGGAGTGCTGTTAATCCAAATTGTCAACCAAGAAAACATTTGATGTGGTGTGCTGTTTATCCAAACATTGTTCACCCAGACAAACATTTGATGTGGAGTGCTGTTTATCCAAACATTGTTCACCCAGAAAAACCTTTCTTGTGGAGTGCTGATTATCCGAACATTGTTCACCCAGAAAAAACCTAAGTTGCGGAGTGCTGTTTATCCTAACATTGTTCAGCCAGAAAAACCTTTCTTGTGGAGTGCTGTTTATCCAAATATTGTTCACCCAGAAAAACCTTAAATGTGGAGTGCTGTTAATCAAAACATTGTTAACATTTCTTTCCAGTCCGTTCCTACTATTCCCACCCAAATCATGCTCATTTCCGTGAAAATACTGTTATATTATCGCAAAAATGAAACAAGGGACCTATGGGTCACTGTGCTCAGCTGACGTTAACCTTGAAGGTAAAAATCTAAAATAATATCAAATGGAGATAAAGTATAAGAGGAAGAGGTAATAAAGGCCATGGTTGGTTTATATGATTGGTTTGTATTGATGAGCAAGAAATTGTTGCAAAAAATATTTTGTGACCTGACCATGTATTTCCTAATGTTGAAACTAAAGCATGTGAGCAGTTTGTGAACAAATGATCTGTACTATTACCATGATCATTAGTTGGTTTTTGATTAACTGTTGACATTTCAGTAGTTTACACATTTGTTCAATTGAATCTATTTTTTTGTATAATATATATTATTAAATATATATGTATTTTTTTATGAAATGTATACAGTTGAAATATAGCTAATTAACAACATAAAACAGGGCAAACAAAGCCTGATCTCAAATTCTGCTGAGGCAGGAAAATAATGAACAAATGTTTGTATTAAATCCTGATTTTTTAATCACATCAATTATTTTCTAATTTAAGTTTATATTTCTATACATTTCCAATTTAACATATATATCTGAATATAAAAGTTGATTCATAATTCTCAATTGAATCATCATAAATCTCAATCTTGTCAGATAACACCACATCATGCATACAAATGTTTATTTATTTTTTACCACAAAAATATATCTTTTAAATCTGCAAAACAATAAATATCTAAAAATAATACTTGATTTAGATTTCACAATTTTTAATTGTGTCTTTATTTATCCATATTGTGCTTCATATTTTATAATAGTTTAAGCATACTGATGGGTTCAATTATATTTGTTAAAATCATTTAAAAGAAAATTGATTTCTTTAAAAATGCTACATTACACAACATTGCATCTTCTGGATTACACCTTGAAAATTTTTTCAAGGAAAGTTTTTGCATATCGGAGTGGAAACAGCATTACAATTAAGGAGATACAGTGAAAACAATAACAATTACTGCATAACACTTTGGGTTGGGTTTGCGGGGGGGGGGGGGGGGGGGGGGGGGTGATTGGGGTGGTGATATGAGAAAAACTGTACACCTGTCACAGCAGGGGATCTCCCCCAGTGACTGTAACAAATCAGAAACCCTGGCATAGCTGACTTCCAGTGACCTGGAGTGGAACCCTGCATCTGTAATCAAAGCAAGTGACTACAGAAAAAAAATCAATAATTAGCTTAATTTTCAAGCTTTTATTTTCAGATTTCAGATTTAGACAAACTAAATATTTATGTTTACATGCTGTGAAAATTAAATCAATGGTGCTAACAGGAAATAAACGTGCCATGGTCAAAGTTGGGCAAAATTTAAGGTACTGATTTTTTTTTATGCTAATAACTTAAAAAATTTACAAAATTCAGATCTAATTTTGGGTAAACAATTGAATCTTAATTAAAAATAGTTATATACTTGAGAAAATAAACTCTAGTTTCAAAATTGTTCATGTTAAGTGAGTTATTATTTTTCCTGATTTTTTACAAAGTCCATTTTGTTTGGGCCCATAACTTAAAGAATTTATACTTTACAGACTTAATTTCTGGCATGTATATAGGAACTATATAGAGGAATATTTATGGTAAATATGAGGAAAAACAGATGAGTGGTTTTGATATTAGGCAGTCCTGAAGTGTGAAAATAGGATTTTAATAAAAAATTGAGGTTTTTCCTTAATTTCTCAAAGGAACGAAGTCGCAAAGACCCAGTTTTCGGTTTGGTAGGAGATCTTGGGGACATCTAACATTATGCTGAATTTTGGATTCCTAGGTCTTACGGTTTCAAAACGTGCCACATCTACAGACGGACGGACGGACGGACGGACAGACGGACGGACGACGGACAATGGACCACGACTATAGCTCAGATGACTTATAGTCAGCTGAGCTAAAAAACTAATTCAAAGGAAGTCTGATACAGAGCAACCTTATTTTTGGTTATAAATATATAAATATATACAGTGGAGTGCTGTTTATCCAAACATTGTTCACCCAGAAAAACCTTAAATGTGGAGTGCTGTTAATCAAAACATTGTTAACCCAGAAAACATTTGATGTGGAGTGCTGTTAATCCAAACACTGTTCACCCAGAAAAAAACCCTTGGATGTGGAGTGATGATTATCCAAACTTTATTTACCTGGAATATCCTTTGAGTTGAATTTTAAATCTGAGGACTTAAATTATGACAGTTTATCCAAACTTTTCACAAAAGTAAAGTTGTTGACCTGAAGTTAACAGTTTTTGAGCATATCCTCACATTTACTTTCCATCCTGACATATTAGTGTATGATATTAGGCAACTGAAATTCTCATTTTTCACAGGATAACTGAGAATTTCAGTCTCTCTGGGAGAGGACTGAGATTTCTCATTTTACCCAGGAGAGACTGGAATTTTGATTTTTTACACTCAGTGACACCTCAAATTTTGTCATGTGCCTGTTTCTGTATAAGGTACTAATTTACAAGGTGTCATTAATGCTGTGGGTTAAGCTGTATAGAAGCAGTTTTTTTTTTTAGAGACTTTTTCGACAGGCATGCACTTTCATTACAAACATTGTAACTAGATATTTCTTGGCATCGCAGGTGCCATAGTATCCCCAGACAATTTATCCCCCCCCCCCCCCCCCAATCTACAGTAGCATATATTGAGCCCCGTTTGTTCCGTTTTATAAATAATTCTTTTCTGTTTTCATCAATTCAAAATTCTGAAATTTTCCGTTTTATCTTTATATTTTATGTAATATAATTGCTACATACTTTGATGAGTAAAATCTTGAACAATCAGGATCATAAAATGGATTTTGTGTTCAATAAGCTGTTTTTAATTTAAATACTGCTACCACTGATGCCATAGTTACTTATTTATATTTAAAATTTTACTTGGTCCTTCACATAAATGGTTCCTAGTCAGGCCCACACATAAGTAATCCAGCACGTGTGTTCACTAAATCGGCAAGACAGTTGGTCTTCATCTGCAAACAAATCTGAGTAAGGACCTGTTCTGTCTGCGTTTTACCGCCAATCATTTCAGTCATTTGAAACAAGTGTGGTAATATGATATTCTAAGCTATTTTGCCTCAGGGATGTTATCACATGCGGTAGGATCAGTCTTTCCCCTTATAAGATTTTGATCTGTTTGATTCTTTATATGGTTATGTGAGACAACAGCTGGAACTCCTACACCCAAAAGAAGTTAACATCGTTGGTCAGCAATTATGTCCTTTAACATTTATAAAACGTTTTTTTAATGGAACGAAGAAGTGAATCTGGAATAATTCTGATTTGGTTCGGCTGATAACCACCGCACAGTGAAACCACAATATTGTCACATAATGGCAGTATAAGTGTTTCAGGCATGTTCGTTAATAATCGTCACATCAAAGCTTGGTGCCTACTGCAATGGTTGTGAGCTGAAATTGGCAGACCTTGCTTGTTATGTAGACAGCTGGCGCAGTTTGAAAGATTTTTTAACAAGATATTTGCTAAGGATTTCCTTTTTTGCAGTTTAGATCTGCTCTATTTTATGACTTTAAGACATATACCGTGCATTTAACATAAATTCGTTTTCCTGTTCCTTATAAAATATGATGCTCTGTTCCTTATAAAATATGATGCTCTGTTCCTTATAAAATATGATGCTCTGTTCCTTATAAAATATGATGCTCTGTTCCTTATATAATATGATGCTCTGTTCCTTATAAAATATGATGCTCTGTTCCTTATAAAATATGATGCTCTGTTCCTTATATAATATGATGCTCTGTTCCTTATAAAATATGATACTACATAAAGAGCAGAGCAACATATTTTATTAGGCATAGAGCAACATATTTTATGAGGAACAGAGCAAAGTATTTTTGTATGATGGCAAACAATCACAACAAGGGACCTATGGGTCACAACGCTCAGCTGTTATATATGATAAAAAAATATTATTTAGAAATGAGGCACATGCTGGTTTTGTGTGGTAATAAATATAAGCTGTATTATGAGTTGTTGTTGTTTAGCTTATGTATGATTTTGATAGTACCTTTGGAGACAGGGAAGAGGATTGATTTAATTTATTTTACTAACACATGGAGTACTACTGTCACACAGATTTTGACTTGGCCATATAACTTATAAGCAGAACATATAATATAAGAGTTTAACTATTTATTAAAAAAATTACAAATATTGTCCCAAATATAATTTTTATTAAAAATAATAAGAGAATCATATGATTTTTTAAAATGAAATATAACTGATATGATTATTAAAATAATATTAAAGAATATATTCATGAATGCATTCATGAATACATTTCGAAAGTATTTGCACGAGTATTCATATACTTTCATTTTTACCTGAATTCCCATTCTTTATGCAAGAAATTTTATAATGGAGTACATAATCATATTGGTATTTAAATACAATTACAAAGTATTCGCACCATGTCTGGTATTTATTCAGTTTTCACCAAACAATGAAGTTGAGAATCCAGAATATACAAAATTCACACATTTAAATAATGATCATAAGTACCTGGTTTTATGGCTTTTATTTATATTAAAAAATAACTGTAAAAAATTCATTTTGGACTAATTTCACATCAATGTACACACTAGACACAGTAGGAATCTAGATTAATATTATCAACTGCATCTTTGTCTATCATTAATTTCCTTCATATAATCCTTAATGATTAGTAATGAATAATATGATTTACTTCTTTATCATTAAAAATGAACTGAAAAATGCCATAGGTGACTGCATGGTATTATTTGGAATATGTGACATTCTACCCATCGATACAAGATTCTTATAGCATCAGTAACTGCAAGTTAATTTCCTGTTATTATAAACTAACAAATTCCTTTTCTATTTTTCTTTAATTTGTTATTAAAAACCAATAAAAATTTATTAATTTATTGTTTATTGTTATGTTGTTAGTTAAAACTACTAGATGAGTTGGGTTGAACACCTGGATCAACTGTGGCTGGCCATAAGCTGCCTGGATTCTCCCCTCAAGCGTGCATAATTTGATGAAAGGTCAACAAGGTCAACATACAGGTGACTCAAGAGGGGCTGGAGAGAGCCAAAGTCTGACAGGGTCTCATAAAAAACATTAATAAAAGCTACAATATTTGGCAAATTTCTTTCAGCTTTCTAAACTAAAAAGCTGAAATCCTTATGTGTGCATGATATGAAAATTATATCAACAGTGCTAACGGGAAACAAACGTGCCATGGTCACAGTTGGGCAAAATTTAAGGTACTAATTTTATATTTATACTAATAACTTATAAAATTTGAAAAATTCAGAACTAATTTTGGGTATTCAATTGAATCTTGATTAAATAATGTTACATCCCTGACAAAAAAGATCTCTAGCTTCAGCAATGCCCTTGTTAAGGGAGTAAATATATTTCTTGATTTTTTACAAAGTGCATTATGTTTGGGCCCATAACTTAAAACAATTACGCAATACTGACATCATTCTGGCATGTGCATAGAGAATGTATAGAAAAATATGTATATTATATATGATCGAAGTCAGATCAGTGGTTTTGATATTAGGCAGTCTTAAAGTGTAACATTGGGTCTTTAATGGAAAAATGAAGTTTTTCATTGATATCTCGAAGGAATTAAGTCCTAGTGACCAAATTCTTGGCATGGTAGGGGATTTTGGAGAAATCTAACTGTATGCCAAATTTAAGGAACTTAGAGCTGAAGCTCGGGAGCTGAGCTCTAGCAAACTGCATAACACTAGCAATATGTGACATGGTGCTTGAAAACTTGAATAAAATCTACAGTTTTTGATCAACTGGTTTCAAATTTTTGGTGTTAACAGTTGAAATGCTAACAAAAACATGCTGTGGAAATTAAATCCACAGCAGTTACAGCAAAAAAATGTGCCATGGTCAAAGTTGGGCAAAATTTAAGGTACCAATTTTTTATTTTTGCTAATATTTTTAAAAATTTAAAAGATTTTGATCTAATTTTGGGTATACAATTTAATTTTGATTAATAAAAGTAATATTACTGGAAAAAAAGTGCTAAGCTTTAACAAGTTTTGTGTTAAGTGATAAAATTTCTTTCTTGATTATTTACAAAATGCATTATGTTTGGGCCCATAACTTTTTTAAATTAAATAATACAGACCTAATTTCTGGCATGTACATAGGAATTATATAGAGGATTATTTATAGTAAATATGAGGAAAAACAGATGAGTGGTTTTGATATTAGGCAGTCTTAAAGTGTGAAAATAGGTTTTTAATAAAAATTGAGGTTTTTCCTTAATTTCTCAAAGGAATGAAGTCGCAAAGACCCAGTTTTCGGCTTGGTAGGAGATCTTGGGGACATCTAACATTATGCTGAATTTTGGATTCCTAGGTCTTACGGTTTCAAAACGTGCCACATCTACGGACGGACGGATGGACGACGGACAATGGACCACGACCATAGCTCAGATGACTTATAGTTTGTTTTTTTTACATGTATTGGACAACTAGTTATAACTAATGCTAAGCAGTCTCCATGGTTCAGATGGTTGGGTTCAGTAGTCTTTGGGGTTGAAGGAAACCAGAGAACCCTGAGAAAACCACCAACCTTGGAACGACAACTACAACCAATTCTCATAGCTACACCAGGGATCCAGCCCAGGTCACCAGCAGAGAGGGCTGAGCATTTTACCACTTGACTGTCCAGGCGACCCATCATATTGTAGGGGCAAAGACATAATAGCACACCTGCTAAACTACACCTACATTTTTCTGCATATATTTGTACCTCCTGAACAATATGGAGTCAGTATAATGTTTACAATATAAGTACATGACCAGCAACAAGCTCAGGAAACAAGTGACCCTGAGTTCTTGACGCTCGATCAGCTGATCTGTGACAAGGAGATATTAGATAACTGTCATTTTTACAATTTGAAATTGTCTACATCAGTTATGAAGCACTTTATTGAAAATTTTCCTGAAAGCAGTACTGTTCTATTAATGTATATTGCAGAAGCGGATCGGAGGGGGTCCTGACCCCCCTCCCCCCTTTTTTCATCAGAAGCAATGTTTTTTAAGGGCTTCAGACTAGATTTTGCGGCCTGGACCCCCCCCCCCTTTCCAGACCTGGGGACCTTTTTTTAGGGGTTTCATTAGTCCTTCTGGGTTGAACCTCACCTTTTTCTAAATTCCTAGATCTGCCCCTGTATTTGAATATTATTCATATTGTGTGTTATAAATAAATTGTTCTATTTACTATTCTGTCCTGTGACTTTTGCCCATGGATGATTTTTTTGGATACTCTGAGGCGTACTGGACTGGGGACCAGGGATCCTATAGAGATGAGGTTATACAAACATGTCCTCAGATTAGACCCCCTGATTCTGTCTACTTTATCACATGAAAGATCACATGTTGATTTGACCCACAGAGACCTGGACACAGGGGTCACATGGCCAGGGATATGGCAGGTCACGAGGTCAAGGATGGAGTTACATAATGAAACCACACATATAAGTTCTTATCACAGCAAGTCTCCTACAATATAGAGGTCAATGGGGGTGAAAACAGCTACCGTCAGTGTACATGTGTCCTGGATATCTAAGGCTTCAACCATCAGATCCTGATGTATTACTTACAACCAATACAAAGATTTCAGCTGGTGAAAGTGCTCTTGTGAATCCAACATATCAGAGTTTATTTATCCCAATATTTATATAGATAACAGTTTTAACTAGCTTACCCGCTCTTCACCCCACCCCAACCCCCTCCCATTTGGTCAGGCTTTGGGGTAGACTGATTATAGAATATTTTGTTAACTGGAACACTGACAGGTCAGGAAGGGCCCATAAAAGGCCCATAGCCTTCCAGTGTGATGATTCTTGAAAATATATGATAAAGGACCTGATTACATGTAGAGGCAGGGAAATGACTCAAAACAGTGTTAATGTTTAAATAATTGAACCAAGATTTAACAGTCCGGCATGAAGATGTACTAGTGATGTTTTTCTAGCAACATAGGCAAACTCACATCTGACGTATTTAACTATAAGCATGGTCAGCATGTTAATTAATTTGATGGTCCTGTGACATTCACCTTTGACCTTTTTATGCCAAAATCTACATGTTTATTCCCTAATTGTTGGGTGAGCAATACATGAAAGATGGAAGGTTGGGGGTGAAAACTTAAAATGTGTCAACATGTTTCTTAAAAAGGTGTGTTGTGTGACCTTGGCCTTTCACCTAACAGGCTAAAACTTAAAAGTACTCTGATCTCATTGATAGAGCTGTGGAAGATGGAAAGTTTGTGATAAAAAGTGTGACCTTCACCTTTGACTTCATGAACCCCAAAAAAAGATTTTGGATCAATCACAATGGCTCATCTGTTGATGAGTGTAAATTTTATACATATACGTTTACTAATTTTAAAAACTAAATTTTCACCAATCAAATTTAAATCTTAGTTACAGCAATAACCTTTGAGGGGCCTATTCCAATATTTCTGATGCTTCAAACAAAGATGAGCTCTTGCACCTTTTAAAAACAAGTGACCCATGGGTCATGACACTCAGCTGACTGGGCAGAGATTCGCCAAGGAAATTTTATCATCTGAATGGTAGTATATACCCATTCAGCTGAAGCATCAAACAGATTTACCAACAGGCCAAGATTGTGACTGTATTTATATATCTCAAAAATAGAGAAAAAATGCGTAACTTTTAAAAAAAATACAGGTGGTTCCACCAGTCTGCAGAAACTAATAAAACACTTACTGGTCAATATCCATGCAAAGAATCATGGTGATCTCTGCATAAGTTGCTCAGATACTTCAGCTTTTGTATCAAATTTTCCATTATTCTGAGAGATACTTAGGAGTCCTATAGCTTGAAGGATATGGGTAACAGAGACCCAATTTCAGGTTTCCATGGAGACTTTTGATAGGTCTCCCAGTGTGTCATGAATGAAGATTCTAGGTCCAGTTGTTATGATTTGTGCCCTGTTAACAGATGTTCATATCTTTAAAGGTCTCAAAAATAGAGAAAAACTAGATGTGTCGGAACGACACGAATGCCCCCGCCTGGGGCAAATTAGAAACATTTGTTAAATTTTGAAAAAATTTTAAGTTCAGGAATCATATGGTCAAGCAAAATGCAAACTCAATCTGTTACGGGTCATTATCAAGCAAAACACCAAAAATTATGCCAGTATCTGCAGGGACTGTGAAAAAAAGTCCATACATGTGCATTTTCCAGAAAAATTTCTGTCTTTCATGAAATTTTCTATGTTTAGGAGCCGTAAAACAATCAAAAGTAGGTCAACCGGGACCAAACGCGAACTCGATCTGTAACTGTCATTATCTGCCCACACATAAAAAATCAGGCCCGTATCTGCAGGCATTGCGGAAAAAAGTCCGTACAAGTGCACTTTTTTATGAAATTTTGTTAGAGCACCATAAAACGGTCAAAAGTAGGTAAACTGGGACAAAAAATGAACTCGATCTGTAACTGGTCATTATCTGCCCACACACCAAAAATCAGGCCAATATCTTCAGGTATTGCAAAATAGAGGTCAGTACATGTGTATATGTCATGAAAATTTATATTTTTCATGAAATTTTCTATGTTCAGGAGCCATAAAATGGTCAAAAGTAAGTCAACTGGGACAAAACGCGAACTTGATCTGTAACTGGTCAATATCTGCCCACACACCAAAAATCATGCCAATATTTGCAGGCATTGCGAAAAAAAAGTCTGTACATGAGTATTTGCCATGAAAATTTATATTTTTCTTGAAATTTTCTAAGTTAAGGAGCCGTAAAACGTACAAAAGTAGGTCAACTGGGACGAAACATAAACTTGATCTGTAACTGGTCATTTTCTGCCCACACACCAAAAATTAGGCCAATATCTGGAGGCATTGCAAAAAAAAGTCCGTACATATGTATTTGTCATGAAAATTTATATTTTTCATGAAATTTTCTAAGTTAAGGAGCCGTAAAACGGTTAAAAGTGGGTCAACTGGGACGAAATGTGAACTCGATCTGTAACTGGTCATTATCTGCCCACACACCAAAAATCAGGCCAATATCTGCAGGCATTGCAAAAAAAAGTCTGTACATATGTATTTGTCATGAAAATTAATATTTTTCATGTAATTTTCTATGTTAAGGAGCCGTAAAACGGTCAAAAGTAGGTCAACTGGGACGAAACACAAACTCGATCTGAAACTGGTTATTATCTGCCTACACACCAAAAATCAGGCCAATATCTGCAGGCATTGGGAAAAAAAGTCTGTACATCTGTATTTGTCATGAAAAGTTCTATTTTTTCATGAAATTTTCTAAGTTAAGGAGCTTTAAAACGGTCAAAAGTAGGTCAACTGGGACAAAACGCAAACTCGATCTGTAACCGGTCATTATCTGCCCACACACAAAAAATCAGGCCAATATCTGCAGGCATTGCGAAAAAAAGTCCGTACATATGTATTTGTCATGAAAATTAATATTTTTCATGTAATTTTCTATGTTAAGGAGCCGTAAAACGGTCAAAAGTAGGTCAACTGGGACGAAACACAAACTTGATCTGTAACTGGTTATTATCTGCCTACACACCAAAAATCAGGCCAATATCTGCAGGCATTGGGAAAAAAAGTCCGTACATGTGTATTTGTCATGAAAAGTTCTATTTTTTCATGAAATTTTCTAAGTTAAGGAGCTTTAAAACGGTCAAAAGTAGGTCAACCGGGACAAAATGCAAACTCGATCTGTAACTATTCATTATCTGCCCACACACCAAAAATCAGGCCAATATCTGCAGGCATTGCGAAAAAATGTCCATACAACTGTTTTATTTCGGAAGGACAGAAGGACGGACATGGGTAAAACTATATGCCCCGGCCACTTTGTGGCGGGGGCATAAAAATTGTAAACAAGTGACCCATGGGTCATGACGCTCAGCTGACTGGGAAGAGATTCGCAAAAGGAAATTTTATCACCAGAATGGTAGTATATACCCATTCAACTGAAGCATCAAACAGATTAACCAACAGGCCAAGATTTAGTCTGTATTTATATATCTCAAAAATAGAGAAAAATGTGTAAACTTTTAAAACTAGAATACGGGTAACCGACAAGTGACTACATGTATCTGCCAAAATCGAATAGTGAGGCATGGATTGAGTGGCAAGGGGAAATAAAGTGAGGTATGTTGCATATTAGCATGGATGTCTGCAGCCTAAATGTGTATGTAGGTTGTGCCACCTACCACAAATCCAGAAAGCTGTCCAAGTTGTATACACCTGCAAAATTTTAGGCAGAAAAGTCAAACCACTACATGTATATGAGCGATTTTTGCCCATGGCAGACAAACAGACAAACACTGTGCAAAAATCTTTGCAGGTAACCCCTCCAGTTTTGTGTATGATAAAGACCTATGTGAGATCTAAACACATGCACAATTTTGGCCCAATCGGTCAAATGGTTCCTGAGATATGAGCTTGGATGTGTCCAGCGTTAACTAGAATGTAGGTGGCGCCACCTGTCATAAAATCAAGAAAGCTGTCCACGATGTATAAACCTGCAAAATTTTAGGCAGTTATGTCGAACCACTACAGAGAAATGAGTAATTTTAGGCCACGGCAGACTAACAGACAGACGCTGTGCAAACATTGTTACAGGTGGCGCCACCATTTTTTGTGTATGTTACAGAGCTATCAAAGGGCTACATTTGAATAAATTTTATTTCCTGATCGGTCAAACGGTTCCCGAGATATAAGCTTGGATGTCATCAGCGTGAACGTGAACGTAGGTGGCGCCACCTGTCATAAAATCAAGAAAGCTATCCTGGATGTATACACATGACGAATTTCAGGTGAATTAGTCAATTCACTGCAGAGATATGAGTGATTTTAACCCAAGGCAGATGAACAGATGGACACTGTGCAAACATGGTTACAGGTGGCGCCACCATTTTTTGTGTATGTTATAAAGCAATCCAAGGGCTACATTTGTATCAATTTTATTTCCTGATCGGTCAAACGGTTCCCGAGATATGAGGGTTTATGAGTGGATACAAACCCACAAATGGACACTGGATAGAGAGGAAAGGTCAGAGGTCAATGCAAATTGGTTAGGCACAAGTTCACATGTGACCCGATAATAGGTGTAAGTTTGGGAAAAATCGGTCCATTAGTCTCCGAGGAGCTCTCTGGAAACGAACGCCGCCGCGGCGGAGGAACTCGGTCAAAAACATAGTATCCGCAAAACTTCGTTTTGGCGGATACAAAAATACAGGTGGCTCCACCAGTCTGCAGAAACTAATAAAAACACTTAATGGTCAATATCCATGCAAAAAATCATGGTGATCTCTGCATTAGTTGTTCAGATACTTCAGTTTTTGTATCAAATTGTCCATTATTCTGAGGGATACTTCGGAGTCCTAAAGGATATGGGTAACAGAGACCTAATTTCAAGTTTCCACAGGCACCTTTCATGGGCCTCCTTGCATGACAAGAATGAAGATTCTAGGTCCAGTTGTTGCGATTTGTACCCTGTTGACAGATAACCACATCTTTAAAGGTCTCAAAAAAAAGAAAAAAATTTGTAAAAATTTAAAAAATAAATAGAGGGGGCACACCCAGTCTGCAGAAACTGATGGAACAGCTCATGATCAATATGTATGCCGAAAATCATGACCATCAGTGTTGTAGTTATTGAAATACTGCAGTTTTTGTATCAAATTTTCCATTATTCTGGGGGGGGGGGGGGTATTTTGGACCCATACAGCTTAAAGAATATGGGTAACAGAGACCTAATTTCAAGTTTCCATGGAGACTTTTCATGGGTCTCCCTGTGTGTCAAGAATAAAGATTCTTGGTCCAGTTTTTATGATTTGTGCCCTGTTAACAGATGTTCATATCTTTAAAGGTCTCAAAAATACAGAAAAATTTCGTAAAAAAAACCGAACAAATACAGGTGGTGCCACCAGTCTGCAGAAACTTATGAAACACTCCATGATCAATATCCATGCAAACAATTATGGTTATCTCTGCATTAGTTGTTCAGATACTTTAGCTTTTGTATCAAATTTTCCATTATTCTGATCTGTACTTTGGAGTGCCATAGCTCAAAGGATATGGGTAACAGAGACCAAATTTCAGGTTTCCATGGAGACTTATTATGGGTCTCCCTGTGTGTCAAGAACGAAGATTCTAGGTCCAGTCGTTACGATTTGTACCCTGTTGACAGATAACTACATCCTTAAAGGTCTCAAAAATGGAGAACACAATTCGTGAACATTGAAAAATACAGGTGGCGCCACCAGTCTGCACAAACTGATGAAACATCTCATGATCAATATGTATGTCGAAAATCATGACCATCAGTGATGTAGTTAATGAGATATTGAAGTTTTTGTATGAAATTTTTGACTATTCTGGGGGGTAATTTTGGGCCCCATAGCTCAAAGGATATGGGTAACAGAGACCTAATTTCTGGTTTCCATGGAGATTTTTCATAGGTCTCTCAGTGTGTCGAAAATGAAGATTCTAGGTCTAGTCGTTACGATTTGTGCCACGCTAACAGATGACAGCATCCTCAAAGGTCTCAAAAATAGAGGAAAAAATCGTAAAAAATCAAACAGTACAGGTGGCGCCACCAGTCTGCAGGAACTGATCGAACATCTCATGATCAATATATATGCCAAAAATGAAGACCATCAGTGATGTAGTTATTGAGATATTGAAGTTTTTGTATGAAATTTTTTACTATTCTGGGGGGTACTTTGGGGCCCCATAGCTCAAAGGATATGGGTAACAGAGACCTAATTTCTGGTTTCCAAGGAGATTTTTCATGGACCTCTCAGTGTGTCAAGAATTAAGATTCTAAGTCCAGTCTTTATGATTTGTGCCTTGTTAACAGATTTTCACATTTTTAAAGGTCTCAAAAATAGAGAAAAAAATTCGTAAAAAATCGAAAAATACACGTGGCGCCACCAGTCTGCAGGAAGTGATGTAACATCTCATGATCAATATGTATGCCAAAAATCATTACCATCAGTCAAGTAGTTAATGAGATATTGAAGTTTTTGTATGAAATTTTTGACTTTTCTGGGGGGTACTTTGGGGCCACATAGCTCGAAGGATATGGGTAACAGAGACCTAATTTCTGGTTTCCAAGGAGATTTTTTATGGACCTCTCAGAATCCCAAGTTACAAGGTTCTAGGTCCAGCGGTTACGATTTGTGCCTGGTTAACGGACGGACAGACGGACAGACGGACGACGGACAAAGAGTGATCGCTATAGCTCAGATGACTTTCAGTCAGCTGAGCTAAAAGACCTGAACAAATACAGGTAGTGCCACCAGTCTGCAGAAACTGATGAAAAAACTCCATGATCAATATCCATGCAAACAATTATGGTGATCTCTGCATTAGTTGCTCAGATACTTCAGCTTTTGTATCAATTTTTCCATTATTCTCAGCTGTACTTTGGAGTGCCATAGCTCAAAGGATATGGGTAACAGAGACCTAATTTCAGGTTTCCATGGAGACTTTTCATGGGTCTCCCTGTGTATTAAGAATGAAGATTCTAGGTCCAGTCATTACGATTTGTACCCTGTTGACAGATAACTACATCCTTAAAGGTCTCAAAAATAGGGAAAAAAATTGTAAAAATTTTAAAAAATACAGGTGGCACCACCAGTCTGCAGGAACTGATGGAACACCTTTTGATCAATATGTATGCCAAAAATCATGACCATCCATGTTGTAGTTATTGAGATGTTGCAGTTTGTTTTTATCAAATTTTCCATTATTCTGGGGGGTAATTGGGAGCCCCACAGCTCAAAGGATATGGGGTAACAGAGACCTTATTTCAGGTTTCCATGGAGACTTTTCAGAGGTCTCTCACTGTGTGGGGAATGAAGATTCTAGGTCCAGTCTTTACAATTTGTGCCCTGTTGACAGATGTTCACATTTTTAAAGGTCTCAAAAATAGAGAAAACAATTTGTAAACAAGGGACCCATGGATCACATCGCTCAGCTGAATTTTAGAAAATATTAGTACTGCAAAATATTTTGATTTCTTTTGGTTTTTCATGTATATTATCATTAGAAAAGCTATGAGAAAGTGGCCCTGCTAAAATGAAACTCTGTAAATTATAGAATAATGGACATGAGCTAAACCATTTAGTGATGCACCAAGGGAACAAATAGGCCAATGGTAAGTGTTATATAAAAGTAACATTTTATAAACAAATAATGTGTGAAGGTAATTAAGTTTTCAAAAGTTAAAAATATGGCCTAATTTTAATACTAAGTTAACAATGATATTCACAACTAGGCCCCGCCAACTTTAAGAGATATTAATAAAATGCTATAAAGTATTTATATCTTCTTTAAACTTGTCAGTTAGCACTTACATTAGATCCTTATATTTTATCACATTTGAATATTAGAATTAAATTCCTGAATTTAAAAAAAAAATCAAAATTGTCCAAGTCTCATCAAAAAGAATTTATTTTACATTAAAATTATAAGATTCATCTTGTTTAATAGTCCTGTGTATTGAAGGGGTGGAGGGGGGGGAGGGGTCTCCTATGTTACTGCTCGTTGCTGGTAAAAATGTTAATTTTAAGATTCATCTAGTTCATAGTAGAGGTCTGTCAACAGAATGGGGTGGGGGGGGGGGGAGAGAAAAAGGCTCCCTGTGGTATGGTATTAACTGCAGAGAGCCTGATCAAGCTCAACTCAGTGGAGAGAGGGCTTGCCCTAGTGTAGGATTGCATAACATTATGCCTGGGGAGCATAGAGAGCTGCACTGAATGACCTACAGTGCCCAAAGTGGACTGCTTGACAATGTAAGGGAATACAACAAGAGCCTCCAAACAAGGGACCCACGGGTCACGGCGCTCAGCTGTTATATATGATAAAAAAATATGATTTTGAAATGAGGCAAATGCTGGTTTTGTGTGGAAATAAATATAAGCTGTATTATGAGTTGTTGGTGTTTAGCTTATGTATGATTTTGATAGTTTCTTTGGAGACAGGGAAGAGATTGATTTCATTTATCTTATTAACAAATGGAGTGCTAGTGTCATACAGATTTTGACTTGGCCATATAACTGATAAGCAGCACATATAAGATAAGAGTTTAACTATTAATTAAAATTTAATAAAAAATATTGTGGCAAATATAATTTTTATTAAAAATAAAAAGAGAATCATATGATTTTTTTTTTTATAAAATATAACTGAAATGATTATTAAAATAATATTATAGAATATATTAATGAATGCATTCATGAATAAATTTTGAAAGTATTTGCACTGGTATTCAAATACTTTCATTTTTACCTGAATTCCCATTCTTATGCATGAAATTTTATAATGGAGTACATATTCATATTTGTATTCAAATACATTTGCAAAGTATTCGCACCATGTGTGGTATTTATTCAGTTTTAGCCAAACAATGATGTTGAGAATCCAGAATATAAACAAAGGACCCATGGGTCACTGCCCCAGCTTAAGTTTGAAATTTTTGCAAATACAAAATATGAAAAATATTCTATTGTAATGTTTTTCATTTATATAAGCATATGAGAAGAGAAAAGGGGCCCTCCTACTTGGTTATAGTTAAGTTCTAAATATGTGATTGCAAACTAACCCTCTGACAAGACTGTCATGAAGAACAAGGGACCTATGGGTCACAACGCTCAGCTGTTAAATATGATAAAAAAATAAAAAAATATTTTTTAGAAATGAGGCACATGCTGGTTTTGTGTGGTAATAAATATAAGCTGTATTATGAGTTGTGGGTGTTTAGATTATGTATGATTTTGATAGTATCTTTGGAGACAGGGAAGAGGATTGATTTCATTTATTTTATTAACAAATGGAGTGCTATTGTCACACAGATTTTGACTTGGCCATATAACTTATAAGCAGAACATATAATATAAGAGTTTAACTATTTATTAAAAAAATTACAAATATTGTCCCAAATATAATTTCAGTTTTCACCAAACAATGATTTTGAGAATCCAGAATATACAAAATTCACATATTTAAATAATGATCATAAGTACCTGGTTTTATGGCTTTTATTTATATTAAAAAATAACTGTAAAAAATTCATTTTGGACTAATTTCACATCAATGTACACACTAGACACAGTAGGAATCTAGATTAATATTATCAAATGCATCTTTGTCTATCATTAATTTCCTTCATATAATCCCTAATGATTAGTAATGAATAATATGATTTACTTCTTTATCATTAAAAATGAACTGAAAAATGTCATAGGTGACTGCATGGTGTTATTTGGAATATGTGACATTCTACCTATCGATACAAGATTCTTATATCATCAGTAACTGCAAGTAAATTTCCTGTTATTATAAACTAACAAATTCCTTTTCTATTTTTCTTTAATTTGTTATTAAAAACCAAGAAAAATTTATTAATTTCTTGTTTATTGTTATGTTGTTGGTTAAAACTACTAGATGAGTTGGGTTGGACACCTGGATCAACTGTGGCTGGCCATAAGCTGCCTGGATTCTCGCCTCAAGCGTGCATAATTTGATGAAAGGTCAACAAGGTCAACATACAGGTGACTCAAGAGGGGCTGGAGAGAGCCAAAGTCTGACAGGGTCTCATAAAAAACATTAATAAAAGCTACAATATTTGGCCAATTTCTTTCAGCTTTCTAAACTAAAAAGCTGAAATCCTTATGTGTGCATGATATGAAAATTATATCAACAGTGCTCTCAGGAAACAAACATGCCATGGTCACAGTTGGGCAAAATTTAAGGTACTAATTTTATATTTATACTAATAACTTATAAAATTTGAAAAATTCAGAACTAATTTTGGGTATTCAATTGAATCTTGATTAAATAATGTTACATCTCTGACAATAAAATCTCTAGCTTCAGCAATGCCCTTGTTAAGGGAGTAAATATTTTTCTTGATTTTTTACAAAGTGCATTATGTTTGGGCCCATAACTTAAAAAAAATACACAATACTGACATCATTTCTGGCATGTGCATAGCGAATGTATAGAAAAATATGTATATTATATATGATCAAAGTCAGATCAGTGGTTTTGATATTAGGCAGTCTTAAAGTGTAACAATGGGTTTTTCATGGAAAAATGAAGTTTTTCATTGATATCTCGAAGGAATTAAGTCCTAGTGACCAAATTCTTGGCATGGTAGGGGATTTTGGGGAAATCTAACTGTATGCCAAATTTAAGGAACTTAGAGCTGAAGCTCAGGAGCTGAGCTCTAGCAAACTGCATAACACTAGCAATATGTGACATGGTGCTTGAAAACTTGAATAAAATCTACAGTTTTTGATCAACTGGTTTCAAATTTTTGATGTTAACAGTTGAAATGCTAACAAAAACATGCTGTGAAAATTAAATCCACAGCAGTTACAGCAAAAAAACGTGCCATGGTCAAAGTTGGGCAAAATTTAAGGTACCAATTTTTTATTTTTGCTAATATTTTAAAAAATTTAAAAGATTTTGATCTAATTTTGGGTATACAATTTAATTTTGATTAATAAAAGTAATATTACTGGAAAAAAAGTGCTTAGCTTTAACAAGTTTTGTGTTAAGTGATAAAATTTCTTTCCTGATTATTTACAAAATGCATTATGTTTGGGCCCATAACTTTTTTAAATTATATAATATAGACCTAATTTCTGGCATGTACATAGGAATTATATAGAGGATTATTTATAGGAAATATGAGGAAAAACAGATGAGTGGTTTTGATATTAGGCAGTCCTGAAGTGTGAAAATAGGTTTTTAATAAAAAATTGAGGTTTTTCCTTAATTTCTAAAAGGAACAAAGTCGCAAAGACCCAGTTTTCGGCTTGGTAGGAGATCTTTGGGACATCTAACATTATGCTGAATTTTGTATTCCTAGGTCTTTCGGTTTCGAAACATGCCACATCTACGGACGGACGGACGGACAGATGGACGGACCTAAGTGGACTGCTTGACAATGTAAGGGAATACAACAAGAGCCTAAAAAAAATCAATAACTAGCCTAATTTTGCAGCTTTTACTTTCAAATTTCAGAATTTAACAGATTAAATCATTATGTGTACATGCTGTGAAAATTAAATCCACAGTACTTACAGGAAAAAAAGTGCCTTGGCTAAAGTTGGGCAAAATTTAAGGTACCAATTTTTTATTTTTAATAATATTTTTAAAAATTTAAAATATTTTGATCTAATTTTGTGTATACAATTTAATTTTGATTAATTAAAGTTATATAACTGGAAACAAGTCCTTAGTTTTCACAAGTTTTGTGTAAATGGATCAAATATCTTTCCTGATTTTTTACAAAATACATTATGTTTGAGCCCAAAACTTTATTAATTTATATAATACAGACCTTATTTCTGGTATTTACATAGGAACTATACAGAGGAATATTTATGGTAAATATGAGGAACAAGGGACCTATGGGTCACGACGCTCAGCTGTTATATGTGATAAAAAAATATTATTTAGAAATGAGGCACATGCTGGTTTTGGGTGGTAATAAATATAAGCTGTATTATGAGTTGTTGTTGTTTAGCTTATGTATGATTTTGATAGTACCTTTGGAGACAGGGAAGAGGATTGATTTCATTTATTTTATTAACAAATGGAGTACTTTTGTCACACAGATTTTGACTTGGCCATATAACTTATAAGCAGAACATATAATATAAGAGTTTAACTATTTATTAAAAAAAATTACAAAAATTGTCCCAAATATAATTTTTATAAAAAATAATAAGAGAATCATATGATTTTCTTAAATGAAATATAACTGATATGATTATTAAAATAATATTAAAGAATATATTCATGAATGCATTCATGAATACATTTTGAAAGTATTTGCACGAGTATTCATATACTTTCATTTTTACCTGAATTCCTATTCTTTATGCAAGAAATTTTATAATGGAGTACATAATCATATTCGTATTTAAATACAATTACAAAGTATTCGCACCATGTCTGGTATTTATTCAGTTTCACCAACCAATGATGTTGAGAATCCAGAATATACAAAATTCACACATTTAAATAATGATCATAAGTACCTGGTTTTATGGCTTTTATTTATATTAAAAAATAACTGTAAAAAATTCATTTTGGAATAATTTCACTTCTATGTACACACTAGACACAGTAGGAATCTAGATTAATATTAACAACTGCATCTTTGTCTTTCATTAATTTCCTTCATAATATCCCTAATGATAAGTAATGAATAATATGATTTACTTCTTTATCATTAAAATTGAACTGAAAAATGCCGTAGGTGACTGCATGGTGTTATTTTGAATATGTGACATTCTACCCATCGATACAAGATTCTTATATCATCAGTAACTGCAAGTTAATTTCCTGTTATTATAAACTAACAAATTCCTTTTCTATTTTTCTTTAATTTGTTATTAAAAACCAATAAAAATTTATTAATTTATTGTTTATTGTTATGTTGTTGGTTAAAACTACTAGATGAGTTGGGTTGGACACCTGGATCAACTGTGGCTGGCCATAAGCTGCCTGGATTCCTGTATGCCTCGCCTCAAGCGTGCATAATTTGATGAAAGGTCAACAAGGTCAACATACAGGTGACTCAAGAGGGGCTGGAGAGAGCCAAAGTCTGACAGAGTCTCATAAAAAACATTAATAAAAGCTACAATTTTTGGCCAATTTCTTTCAGCTTTCTAAACTAAAAAGCTGAAATCCAAATGTGTGCATGATATGAAAATTATATCAACAGTGCTCACAGGACACAAACGTGCCATGGTCACATTTGGGCAAAATTTAAGGTACTAATTTTATATTTATACTAATAACTTATAAAATTTGAAAAATTCAGAACTAATTTTGGGGTATTCAATTGAATCTTGATTAAATAATGTTACATCCCTGACAAAAAAATCTCTAGCTTCAGCAATGCCCTTGTTAAGGGAGTAAATATATTTCTTGATATTTTACAAAGTGCATTATGTTTGGGCCCACAACTTAAAACAATTACGCAATACTGACATCATTCTGGCATGTGCATAGAGAATGAAAAATATGTATATTATTTATGATTAAAGTCAGATCAGTGGTTTTGATATTAGGCAGTCTTGAAGTGTAACAATGGGTTTTTAATGGAAAAATGAAGTTTTTCATTAATATCTCGAAGGTATTAAGTCCTAGTGACCAAATTCTTGGCATGGTAGGGGATTTTGGAGACATCTATCTGTATGCCAAATTTAAGGAACTAAGAGTTGAAGCTGGGGAGCTGAGCTCTTGCAAACTGCATAACACTAGCTTGATGTAAACAATATGTTACATGGTGCTTGAAAACTTATTAAAATCTACAGTTTTTGATCAACTGGTTTCAAACTTTTGGTGTTAACAGTTGAAATGCTAACAAAAACATGCTGTGAAAATTAAATCCACAGTACTTACAGGAAAAAAACGTGCAATGGTCAAAGTTGGGCAAAATTTAAGGTACCAATTTTTATTTTTATTAATATTTTAGAAAATTTAAAAGATTTTCATCTAATTTTGGGTATACAATTTAATTTTTATTTATTAAAGTTATATTACTGGAAA
Organism: Sipunculus nudus; assembly: GCA_026874595.1. Lineage (NCBI taxonomy): Eukaryota > Metazoa > Annelida > Sipuncula > Golfingiida > Sipunculidae > Sipunculus > Sipunculus nudus. The sequence goes on from CM049308.1 coordinate 1,054,270, forward strand.
AAAGGTCGATAGCTTTAACATTTTTTGTGTTAAGTGATCAAATATCTTTCCTGATTTTTTACAAAATGCATTATGTTTGGGCCCATAACTTTTTTAAATTAAATAATACAGACATAATTTCTGGCATGTACATAGGAACTATATAGAGGAATATTTATGGTAAATATGAGGAAAAACAGATGAGTGGTTTTGATATTAGGCAGTCCTGAAGTGTGAAAATAGGTTTTTAATAAAAAATTGAGGTTTTTCCTTGATTTCTCAAAGGAACGAAGTTGCAAAGACCCAGTTTTCGGCTTGGTAGGAGATCTTGGGGACATCTAACATTATGCCGAATTTTGGATTCCTAGGTCTCACGGTTTCAAAACGTGCCACATCTACGGACGGACGGACGGACGGACGGACGGACAGACGGACGGACGACGGACAATGGACCACGACTATAGCTCAGATGACTTATAGTCAGCTGAGCTAAAAACAGATGAGTGGTTTTGATATTAGGCAGTTTTGAAGTGTGAAAATAGGTTTTTAATATAAAATTGAGGTTTTTCCTTAATTTCTCAAAGGAACCAAGTCGCAAAGACCCAGTTTTCAGCTTGGTAGGAGGTCTTGGAGACATCTAACATTATGCCGAATTTTGGATTCCTAGGTCTTATGGTTTCAAAATGTGCCACATCTACGGACGGATGGACGGACAGACGGACGGATGACAGACAATGGACCACGACTATAGCTCATATGACTTATAGTCAGCTGAGCTAAAAATGGAAAAATACATCTGTCACCACCAGTCTGCAGACACTGATGAAACATCTCATGATCAATATGTACGCAAAAAATAATGACCATCAGTGATGTAGTTAATGAGATATTGAAGTTTTTGTATGAAATTTTTTACTATTCTGGGGGGTACTTTGGGGCCCTATAGCTCGAAGGATATGGGTAACAGAGACCTAATTTCTAGTTTACATAAAGACTTTTCATAGGTCTCTCAGTGTGTCAAGAATTAAGTTTCTAGGTCCAGTCTTTACAATTTGTGCCCTGTTAACAGACAGACCGACGACGGACAAAGAGTGATCGCTATAGCTCAGATGACTTACAGTCAGCTGAGCTAAAAATAAGCTATAAAGCCTAGATCCAACAGTGCATAAACTGTCCTTTTTGTTTATATAAACACTTGTTTATCATATTGAAACAAACGTGTAAAAATAAAAGAAGGACAAATTTTTTTTTATGACAGGATGTGCTCCATCAAAATTGTACCTGATCATAATGAAAGCAGGTCCAGCAGCAAAGTCTAGAGGCTAATCAGATGAACCAGATGGTGCTGCTCACAGTGAGTCACACAAACATAGGTTCTGTGTAATTAACCACCTCCAGTCAGCTACCCAATATGTATAAACATGCCCAATTTTAGGCTGATGTATCAAATTCCTCTGTAAAAATAAGCAGGCGCATACACTGCAAGTCAATGTAGGTGGCACCACCTGACTTGTAAATTAAAATACAATCAAAGACACATAGACAGGTCAAAATATCAGTCCAATACATCAAACTTCCCCAGAGTTTGATGCACTGGGCTGACAAGGCTTAGGTGAGTAGTGCAGTTGCCCCCGAGTGACCTGTGACAAATTGCTGCCTCAAGCTACTACACTGAGTGAACTCTTGACCTGCACCTGGCTAGACTAAGTGAACTTTTGACCTGTACCTGGCTGCACTGAGTGAACTCTTCACCTGTTGCATAATCTGACACAGTTGGCAGTCTGCCAAAGCTATAAATAGATTCAGGCTGAACTTTGATGTCAAATCTGATGCAGTGAGCAGTCTGCCCAAGCTATAAATAGAATGCAGCTACTGCACTGAGTGAACTCTTGACCTATACCTGGCTGCAATTCTTCCAATCCTGGCACTGTGCCAAAACTATTTATAGAGCTGACATCATCTTGGCTAATGGCCAACATCAAGGCACTGGCAATCTGCCAATGGTAAACCAAGTGCAGTGCTGCCTTCTGTACACAAAAGTGGTCCCTACTTGATATAACTTTGAAATTTATTTTCCCAAAACAAAATGCTTTTCAGCTGACTTTTTAGAAAAAAGAAATCAGGAATATAAGTAAAATTAATACGGATGCATACTGAATGCAAAATTAAAATACAGATATATCTCATTGATGGCAAATTAAGTTGAGAAGGGATACCAATAATTTAACTAAACATTTCTTGGCACCGCAGGTGCCAGAGTATCCCCAGACATAGTAGCCCCCCCCCCCCTTTAAGAACAGACCCCCAATTTTGGCAGCATATACTGACACTTGGCATATTTATTGTTTCTTCCATCTAACAATCCACAATCTTGTTGAAGTTGTTGGTCCTGTGACCTTGATTGTTTTAAAGATGTGTCCTGTGACCTTGACCTTTGACCTCATGACCCCAAAATCAATTTGGGTCTCGCTTTTCCAATGGGACATATGCAAGTCAAGTTTGAAATCTATACATCAATAAAGCAGGAATTATCATCCAGAAACTAATTTTTTTTGACAGGTGGCTCCTGTGACCTTCACCTTTGACCTTGTGACCTCACTGACCTTGACCTTTGACCTCATGACCCCAAAATCAATTTTGGTCTTGCTTTTCCAATGGGACATATACAAGTCAAGTTTGAAAACCACACATCAATAAAAACAGGAATTATCATCCAGAAACTAATTTTTGGACAGATGGCTCCTGTGACCTTCACCTTTGACCTTGTGACCTCAAAATTGATAGGGTTCTTCCTCTCTTGGCAGGTGAACTATATGTGCAAGATGAAAGATCTGATCTGAAATGTTTGGCTGAAAATGCATCCACATCTTTTTAAAGATGTGTCCTGTGAACTTGACCTTTGACCTCATGACCCCAAAATCAATTCGGGTCTTGCTTTTCCAATGGGTCAAATACAAGTCAAGTTTGAAATCCATACATCAATAAAAGCAGGAATTATCATCCAGAAACTAATTTTTGGACAGGTGGCTCCTGTGACCTTCACCTTTGACCTTGTGACCTCAAAATTGATAGGGGTCTTCCACTCTTGGCAGGTGAACTGTATGTGCAAGATGAAAGATCTCAGATGAATTCTTTGGCTGAAATTGCATCCACAACCTTTTTAAAGATGTGTCCTGTGACCTTGACCTTTGACCTCATGACCCCAAAATCAATTCAGGTCTTGCTTTTCCAATGGGTCAAATACAAGTCAAGTTTGAAATCCATACATCAATAAAAGCAGGAATTATCATCCAGAAACTAATTTTTGGACAGATGGCTCCTGTGACCTTCACCTTTGACCTTTTGACCTCACAATTGATAGGGGTCTTCCACTCTTGGCAGGTGAACTATATGTGCAAGATGAAAGATCTCAGATGAATTTTTTGGCTGAAATTGCATCCACAGCCTTTTTAAAGAGGTTTCCTGTGACCTTGACCTTTGACCTCATGACCCCAAAATCAATTCAGGTCTTGCTTTTCTAATGGGTCAAATACAAATCAAGTTTGAAATCCATACATCAATAAAAGAAGGAATTATCATCCAGAAACTAATTTTTGGACAGATAGCTCCTGTGGCCTTGACCTTTGACCTTGTGACCCCAAAATTTACATGGATCATCCACTATTGGCAAGTGAGCTATATATTCAAGATGGAAGACCTGGGATGAAAGTTTGGCTTAAAATGCATCCACAGTATATTTTAAAATGCCAGTCCAGTGACCTTGACCTTTGACCTCATGACCCTAGAACCTATAGGGTTCTTACTTTAGTGGTGGGCCATACATAAGTCATGTTTGAAATCTATACGGCTATCAACACTGGAGATATCATAAGAGGAGTGTGATTTTCACCATATATGGCAATATTCAAGGTCAAGGCCACTAACATAGGAAAGGTCATGACCCCAATTTAAATAACCATCATCCAATAACCCATACCTATGTATATGCATAATATAAAAGAAATCTGTCCATTAGTTTTTGACTTATAATGCTCACAGTACTGTAAGGTGGCAATTTTGGGAGTATTAAACGGCATGAAAACAAGTAAAGAATAATAGGTGGCACCACCAGTTTCTGGAACATGACAACCCTATCCATGATCTTCCATTAACTTGATTTTAGGATAAACCTATGCAAGATTTCTTGAGATATTAAAGAATTTGTGTGATTTTCCCCAAAATTGGACCTATTCAAGGTCAAGGACACTCTCCTAGTAAAGGTCATGACCTCATTTTAAATAGGCGTCATCCTCTTACCCATATCTATACATATACCAAGTTTGGTAAAGTTCCGTGTAATATTTTTTGGGTTATCGCGCCAACAAGATTTATATGCGGCGGCGGCGGCAGTGGCGGCGGCGGCGGCGGGACCGGTATGAAAACATAGTATCCCCCGACTTTGTCTGGGGGTACAATAATCCATGTACAGTTGTCTTTATATAGCCACAGAGAGCTGAATATCCATGATTGTAACATTGTCTGGTATGATGAATAACTTAAATAAAAGCTTTTAAAAGATTTTCTTGTCAATATTAACCAAAGATAACCTGAAATCTAAATGTCTAGTGGCATGATGTAATAGATGCTGATAAACTGGTGCCAGGCTAGATGTAACAGCATAACACAGCTAACATATATGGTAAAATGACTCAATTCAATCTCCATAATTCAGCCAAAAATCATTCATGTGGAACCACTAATGACAATTATTATAAAAATTATTGTACAGATTATTCTTGTAAAATATTTAACAAACTGGCTTCAGTGGCATCAGTCAAAAAACGTTTCGCAGGTTTATAACTCATGTAGGAAGATACAGCAAACTGGCAAAGTTTAGCTTCCCGTAACTCAGCCAAAAAGCACTGGGCCAAAACCATTTGAACAAAATTGAATTATCAACACCTGAGGATAATTAATGTGTGAAGTTAAGAATTTGGCCCAGTGGTTTTTGAGAAGAAGATCTTTGTAGCCACAGAGCTAAAATGGGCTGTTATGGCATATGACTAAATTCAGCTTCCCATAACTTAGCCAAAAGTCACTGAAAAGAGACCATTAGAACAAACTTCAGAAAGCACTACCCTATGATCATTTCTGTGCGATATTAAACATTTTGGCCATTTGGTTTCAGAGAAGAAGTTTTTTGTAGCCCTCAGTGTGATACAGGCACTGTTGATCCCATACAAAAAAGGCCGATGCAGGTGGCGCCACAAATACCTCAATTTCAGATATGACCTATGTGACCAACATTGGCATAAAATTTGGTGATGATAGCTCCAGCCGTTTCTGAGATTTAAATTTTAATATGCTTTTTAGCACAGTTAACAAAGTTCAACCTGCTGTAACTCGGCCAATAATCTCTGAACTGGAACCATTCGAACAAACTTGAGAAAGATTGTTCCAGGGATCATTACTGTGAAATATTGGACAATTTGGCTGGACAGTTTCAGAGAAGAAGATTTTTGAAAGCTTTTTAAGCTTTTTCCCTATAAAATCTAAGAAAATGCAGTTGGAAACTAGATGTGTCGGAACGACACAAATGCCCTGCCTTGGGCAAATTAGAAACATTTGTAAAATTTGGAAAATTTTTTAAGTTCAGGAGGTGTCGTATCGTCAAGTAGGTCAACAAGGGCAAATTGCAAACTCGATCTGTAACGGGTCATTATCAAGCAACACACCAAAAATCATGCCAGTATATGCAGGCATTGTGAAAAAAAGTCCATACATGTGCATTTTCCATAAAAATTTCTGTCTTTCATGAAATTTTCTATGTTTAGGAGCCGTAAAACAATCAAAAGTAGGTCAACCGGGATGTAACGCAAACTCGATCTGTAACTGTCATTATCTGCCCACACACAAAAAATCAGGGTGGTATCTGCAGGCATTGAGGAAAAAAAGTCAGTACATATGCATTTGTTATGAAAATTTATATTTTTCATGAAACTTTCTATGTTCAGGAGCCGTAAAACGGTCAAAAGTAGGTCAACTGGGACGAAACGCGAACTCGATCTGTAACTGGTCATTATCTGCCTACACACCAAAAATCAGGCCTGTATCTGCAGGCACTGCGAAAAAAAGTCCATACATGTGCACCTTTTTATGAAATTTTCTATGTTAGAGCACCGTCAAACTGTCAAAAATAGGTCAACTGGGACGAAATGTGAACTTGATCTGTAACTGGTCATTATCTGCCCACACACCAAAAATCAGGCCAATATCTGCAGGTATTGTGAAGAAAAGTCTGTACAAGTGTATTTGTCATGAAAATATATATTTTACATGAAATTTTCTCTGTTCAGGAGCCTTAAAACAGTCAAAAGTAGGTCAACCGGGACGAAATGCAAACTCCATCTGTAACTGGTCAATATCTGCCCACACACCAAAAATCAGGCCAATATCTGCAGGCACTGTGAAAAAAAGTCCTTACATGTGTATTTGTCATGAAATTTCATATTTTTCATGAAATTTTCTATGTTCAGGAGCCGTAAAACGGTCAAAAGTAGGTCAACTGGGACGAAACGCGAACTCGATCTGTAACTGGTCTATATCTGCCCACACACCAAAAATCAGGCCAATATCTGCAGGCATTGCGAAAAAAAGTCCGTACAACTGTTTGATTTCGGAAGGACGTAAGGACAGAAGGACAGAATGACGGACATGGGTAAAACTATATGCCCCGGCCACTTTGTGGCGGGGGCATAAAAAATAAACATGTGTATGTGGTTAACATACACATGACGCACGACGGACGACAACGCACTATCGCATAAGCTCACAGGTTGGCTAAAAAATAATACTTGATTCAGATTTTACAATTTTAAATTGGGCCTTTAATTATCCATAATTTGCTTCATTTTTATAAATTTATGCATACTGATGGGTTTAATTATATCTTAATTTGTTAAAATCATTTAAAAGAAAATTGATTTCTTTAAAAATGCTACATTAACACAACATGGCATCTTCTGGGTTACACCTTGAATTACTTTTTCAAGGAAAGTTTTGTATATTGTAGTGGAAACAGCATTACAATTAAGGAGATACAGTGAATACAATAACAATTACTGCATAACACTTGGTTGATTTGCGGGGAGGGTGGGGGGGACAGTATGGGGTGGTTTAACTGTATGCCTGTCACACCAGGGGATCTACCCCAGTGACTGTATCAAATTAGGAACCTTGGCATAGCTGACTTCCAGTGACCAGGAGTGGCCAACCTGCATGTTGACAAAGCAAGTGACTGCAATAGAGCCTCAAGAAAAAATCCAATAACTAGACTAATTTCCAAGCTTTTATTTTCAAATTTCAGATTTCAACAGATTAAATACTTATGTTTACATGCTGTGAAAATTTAATCAACAGTACTCACAGGAAAAAAATGTGCCAAGGTCAAAGTTGGGCAAAATTTAAGGTACTGATTTTATTTTTATGCTAAAAACTTTAAAAAATTTACAAAATTTAGATCTAATTTTTGGTAAACTATTGAATATTAATTAAAAAAAGTTATATACTTGGGAAAAAAAGTCTCTAGTTTCAAAATTTTTCATGTTTAGTGAGTAAATATTTTTCCTGATTTTTTACAAAGTCCATTATGTTCGGGCCCATAACTTAAAGAAATTACATTTAATAGACATAATTTCTGGCATGTATATAGGAAATATAAAGGAGAATAATTCTGGAAAATATTAAGAAAAACAGTTAAGTGGTTTTGATATTAGGCAGTCCTGAAGTGTGATAATAGGTTCTTAATTGAAATTTTAGGTTTTTCTATATCTCAAAGGAACAAAGTCATATGGAACCAATTTTCGGTATGATAGGAGATTTTAGGGACATCTGATTTTGGATTCTTAGGTCTAACGGTTTCAAAACATGCCAGTCTAACAGACAGACAGACAGATGGATGGACAAACGGACGTAGGACGGACAATGGCCCACTACTATAGCTCAGATGACTAACAGTCAGCTTAGCTAAAAGTCAAATATTTTCAATCCATCTATTGAAATTTTGCAGTTTCGAATTGTTAAAGTAAAGAAAAATTATGATTTATTTCCGAAATTACTGTTTCCAAACTGATTCAGTTTCTGAATTGATTAAGAATGTTCAGTTTATATATATATTTATAAACTGAGAGGCTCTTTCGATAATATATTAAGATATATCATCACTTGGTCCAGTGAGCCTGTATTAAAATTATGAATATTAATACCTTTACTTCACATAATAAACCTGTGTGTACAGACCTGTCAGCTGGGCCGGGGTCCTCTGATCGTAGGACAGGCTGTTTATTTTCATCTCTTGGTATGAGGTGATCCCGCTCAGTAATTTGATCCATTTCTGTGTCCTTGATATCTGCCTGCTCTGGTTCTTCCAGTAGATCATTGAGGTCCTCAGGGTTTATATCCTTTACTTGTTGGTTATCAAATTCAGATTCATGAATCCCAGGTTGATGACCAGAGCAGTCCTGTATATCCCAAAAGTGTGTGATATGTGAGTTGTCTGTTGCTGGCTTAACTCCGGCCTGCATGGGCTCCTCAGTCACATGCTTGTCCTACAAATGTTAAAATTCATATCTCAGAAATGTGTACAATTTTTACTTCTGAAAGTACAAGATACCATGTCAGAATACCATGACAAAGTGCACCACAGCGGTAGAATATAAAGATAGAGGGCTTAAGGATGAAGAATTCTTTCAAACTAAGATCACTTTTGATCTGACTGAAAATAATTTTTCAAGTGAGAAAACATTTCCCGATAAAAACAGGATATAAATTTAATGTACTGCATGCAACCCTTTTTGTCCATCCAGTGTTGTAGTCCTAGCATTTAAATAGACATTTTGTATCAACATCTGCTATAACATACACATACCAATGACCATGTTTACCATTTCATCCTGAAAAATCAAAGTTCTGAAAATATACTTTCACAGGCACATTGTCAAGCACAAGACGATAAAACTACAAATGAATACACACATACCCCTCTCGCTCATCATGGTCAAGCACAAGATGATAAAACTACAAATGAATACACACATACCCCTCTGGGTCATCATTTGCCACTGAAAGGTATCAGATTTCATCTGTCTCTATATGTGACAAGCTCCATATCAGTTCAACCAAATGACCAAGTAAAGAGAAGGTCATATCAAAGTTCAAACTCTAATCCTGCAGCATGCAAACTCAAAGATTTGACTCATACAGTAACATTTCATTTTATTATCACATTATTAAAAGATAAACAACAATAAAGAAAACCACAAAGCATAAATAGGCTCTGTTTTAATTTCACTATACAGAAAAAAAAATTTAGTAAAAAAATTATGCTATATTGGGGCATATTTGAGTCCAAGACTGCAGGCATGTGGCAATTACCGGAACATTAGATTTTTGTTGATGGCTACATTGAGTCCTTGCAATCCACCTCCACTGATTCATTTGAAAACAGACATTTCTTGGCACCACAGGTGCCATAGTATCCCCAGACAATTAACCCTACACCCTCCTCCAAAAAATCGGCCCCCTATGTTCAGCAGCATATATACTGACACTTGGCAAGCGACTATGGTTTCTTCCATCTATCAACTTGAGAAACAATATTTTTCACCAAATATTTTTTTTTATATATTACATTATTACTAAAAAAATGGTTAGGTATGTGGTGCCACCTGTCTGGTTTACAAGAAAATTTTCCAAGAGGGACAGACATGCCAAATTAAAGACCAATACCTTGAACCCGGCCAGAGATAATTTTCAACCAAAGCACATGTAGAGATGGATGCCACTGCAAAATGATTGCAGATGGCACCACCAGTCTTGAGTACAAGATGGAGGAGTCCAAGATCTATGGATATGCAAAATTTCCGGCCAATAGGGCAAATCATTCCTGAGAAAAGGGCATCAATTTATTCTACAAAAACAGGAAGGTAGGTGGTGCCACCTGTCTGGTTTATGAGAAAATTTTCCAAGATGGATGGAAATGCCAAATTTCAGACCAATACCTTCAACAAATCCAGAGATATGAGCAATTTTCACCAACAGCAAACGTACAGATGGTCGCCACACAATAATGATTGTAGATGGTGCCACCAGTCTTGATTATAAGATGGAGGTATCCAAGATCAATGGACATGCAAAATTCCAGCATAATCCATCCATTATTTTTAGAGTTATAATGCTCACAGTACTGTTAAGTGACAATAATGCCCAGGGTATAAAAAGGCATGCAAACAAGAAAGGAACAGAACGTGGCAAAACCTGTCTTTCCAAGAAGACAAGCTATCCAAGATCTTCAGTAAATTTGATTTTTGGACCAATCCATGCATCCCTTATTGAAATATTTATAACTTTTTGTGATTTTCACCATATGTGGCAATATTCAAGGTCAAGGCCACTCTCATAGGAAAGGTCATGACCCCAATTTAAATATACATCATCCCATAACCAATGTCTATGTATATGCATAATATGAAAGAAATCTGTCCATTAGTTTTTTACTTATAAAGCTCACAGTCCTGTTAAGTGGCACTGATGGGGGAAAACAAATAAAGGATAATAGGTGGTGCCAGCAGTTTCTGGTACATGACAACACTATGCAAGATCTTTGGTCAAGTTGACTTTTAGATCAATTCATGCAAGATTTCTTGAGATATTTAATAATTTGTGTGCTTTTCTCCCAAAATGGACCAATTCAAGGTCAAGGTCACTCTCCTAATAAAGGTCATGACCCCATTTTAAAATAGGCTTCATCCTCTTACCCATATCTATGCCTTTGTCAAGTTTGGTAAAGATCCATGAAATATTTTTTGAGTTGTCACGTCAAAAAGAAATCTCTGCGGCTGCAACGCAACCATGCTTTAACCTGTTTTTGACTGGGGACTTAATCAAGTTCAAATCAGAGTCAATATAAACCTCCTAATCAAAAGAAATTTAAAAGGCAAATTTAGGATTATCATGTTTATTTTTATATTAGTTTACACGTTTTATACTTGAATATTTAATTACAATTAGCTCCCATTGCATAGCTAATGGTTTACAGATACTGCCGTTTTATATAATTTAATTGAATATTCAATTATATTCAGCTCCTGATGCAGAGCTTTCTCCTTTCTTTACAATATTCTCTCAGAAGCTCACACTTCTTTTTATATTCTATGATACAGCTTTTTCTCCTTTACTTTAAGCTTTTATAACTACTTTATACTTTTTAAAAACCCTTTATAATTGCTCAACACCAACTGATAATTTGCATTTTTTGACCTTTAATAAATGTTCAATGAAGCAGGAGAAGAGTCAGAAAATTATGCTTCCACATATAATATGCACCAAGGTGAAAAATGGTGAAAAAATGTATATTCATTCTTTTTAGTCCCCCGTCTTATGACCCCTGCTGCTTTCTTCAAATTTGACAGACTTACTCGGAACATGAATGACATATGATAATAACCTGCATGTTGGGCCATCTCTGTTTAGCAACTTTCAGCGTTCCAAAATGAGTTTTTTCACTCCCCTTCAGATAAGTCAGTATATACGAACCACTAGCCTTCACAACATGTGCAATGATTACTTGGAGCAAACAAATTTCATTCAAAGGGACATAATCAGGAGCGATTTATGAGTGTTTTTTTCACACTATCAGTTCAGTTTTGCTTTATACAAAAGTTTCCCAGCAAAACCATCCCAACATAGTCTCAGTAGCTTGCATACAGCTGTTTAACACCTTGTGTTTGTAAATACAGTCCAAGTGTGTCTGTTTGCCATAAAAAGGCCCCATGACCAGAGGTCCGATTGTGAGCTCCAACGCACAAAGTTTCATTTACATGTAATACATTTTTGGAACCAAGTTAGTCAGGGCATCTCGTCATTGGCAGGTGTTGTGGAGCTCAGCAATGCTCAGAGTCCAATGCACTGTGTTTATGTTAACACTTTTAATCGCGCCCGGTCCACTTATTTAAACACCCGTTTACAGGAGTAACCAAATGGTTTAAGGGCAATGTCTTGGCAGGTATAGACTTATTTTAAAGGGATAAAGATATTTTTCGTGTTAATTCAACATCCTTTATATGTGACTGGGCTCCTTTAACACTATACTGAATAGAATCATTTTCAGACTGACGTTTCCACAGGACTTTTGCTGATCATAAAATTTTCTGATTTAACATGTTTGTACGGTATATATGGTACAATGTACAAAATCTGTTATCTTTCATTTCATGAACACTTGTCCAATCAGTACCAAATCTTTAACACATGTTCAATCATTTCACTGCCATGGGATTTTTGCCTGCAGATGGCGCTACCTGTGGTAGCTTTCTCTCTGTCAGGAGAAATGGTATTTTCTGCTTATTCCTCAGTTAGTCAGAAATGTTTAAATTTTAGCTTTCCTATCATGGTCAACTGTAACTTTGAGACCAAGGGGAATTAAATGTGTGTAACTTGAATGGTTTATTTTCAGATAGAAAGCAGAAAAGAGAGCTGAGGCAGCAGGTAAAACATTGTAACAAATATGTCCCAGTGGGAGCAAAATGATAACATTTGTATTTGTATTTGAACTAAATATTTGATGTATTTGATCAAATACTGTACAAATACATATAAATAAACAAATATTCTAATTCTTATTCCAGAATAAAGATGTCTTTCAGTCAGTAGGTTTGAGGAATTTATGTTCCTTTGTTGCAAATGAACAGGAATTTGTTTTAAACTAATCTCTATAAGTACACAAGGAGTATCGGTACAAGTAGACATTATGAATAGTTATGGTTCTGAAAATTAATAAATAATTTGTATAACCTACATTTGAGTTTTTGTATTTTATGTTCTTTATTTGTATTTATCTTCACTCACTCATATTTGTTTTTGTATAAATTAGGAATAGACCAGCTTTCATACTTATATTTGTATTTGTCACACTGTATTTGACCCCAACCAGGGTTATTAATTTCCCAGGGCATATTTCCCAGGGCAGTGGGAATTCCTGAGAATTCCCAGGAAATACTGGGAAATAAAGGGATTATAGGAATTGAGTCACATATGTCTAAATTGTATTTTGTGTTAGCTTGTTTTTGCTGAGATATATCATATATATTCATATAGTAAGCAGGAGAGGAGACCAAGGAAACAAAAGACACCTGTTTTCTGAATTTGTTTTTCATCAACAATCCAACTGTAACCTTGTAATTATGTCATAAGAAACCACAAGGACTCATATATGTAAGCAGTAACTGAGTACTACTGAGCCACTCTGAGGTCTCAAAAACCCCTCATAATGGGGGGGGGGAGTACAAACTAATGATGTAACTTTTGTTATTTACCCTGCCTGCTTTGATTATCATCAAGCTGTTTTGTCTTTGATGGCGTGGGTTGGAGCTAACATAAAACCAGTGATATCATGCATGACTGGATATAACTGGGCAGCTACATAATAAAGGTATATAAAGTGAAACAGTTAAACATATAGATCAGTTACAACATCAGTGTGGCACTGTGTAGAATAGGGTTAATTATGATAAAATGATTGAATGTTTCTCATCTGAATGGGTATCCATTCTTAGACAAGGATGCGTCTCTGGGTTAAAGTTAATCTATGTAACTGATCTCGGTAAGGATAAATATATTGGATCAGAAAATTTCACTAATAAGTTACTATACAATCATTTGATACATAGGGATACTGTTCCAAGTTGTATCGACAGGTGGAATAAGGTTTTTAATAGTAACTTACAAGTAAAACATGTGTTTTATAAATGTTATCACAAGCTAAATGATGTTTCGGATTTAATCATAAATGGCAGGAGCTTTCTGAAAACTGTATTTTATTGCTGGATTTTGTCTTGATTAGTGCTAAATATGTTTTATGGTGTAATAGGAACAAATGTATTATATCATGACCATTAGAGCCAGTATGTTTTCTTAAGAATATTATTATTAACAGAATAAAGCAAGAACATTTTTCAAGTAAAACTAAAGGTCAACAGGGGATACAGGATTTTAAAAAGATTTAGTGTTTAAACAATGCACTCTGTAAAGTAGATAATGATTTTAATCTCACCATTTTGGTTTAGTCTATTTCTAATTTCGTTTTAGGGGGAGGGTAGGCCCTCTTTCAGATTTTGAATAGGTTTGTTTTGAATGTGCAACTGTTTAGATGTTTTATTAGAGACCAGATTTTGTATCTATAGGTACGATTTGTTTTTATAATCATAGTTTGGTTTGTTCTGGATTTTGAATAATAAGCACTCGTATATGATATGTATCAATTTATATATGTTTGTAAATATTTTGATTTTAATAAACAATATAATAAAAAAAAAACAAGGGACCCATGGGTCACGGTGCTCAGCTGTTATATATGATAAAAAAAATATGATTTGGGAAAGAGGCACATGCTTGTTTTGTGTGGTAATAAATATAAGCTTTATAATGAGTTGTTGGTGTTTAGCTTATGTATGATTTTGATAGTATCTTTGGAGACAGGGAAGAGGATTGATTTCATTTATTTTATTAACAAATGGAGTACTACTGTCACACAGATTTTGACTTGGCCATATAACTTATAAGCAGCACATATAATAAAAGAGTTTAACTATTTATTAAAATTTAATAACAAATATTGTGCCAATATAATTTTTATTTTAAAACAAGGGACCCATGGGTCACAGCGCTCAGCTGATCGTGATTGGACCATAAATGTTTCTCCACTGTGATACTATATCGAGTCGATAAAGCTTATGAATATCATGGACATGTTGGGCTATTATAAAGGAATGTAATGTAATATGTGAGTAAATGATAAATGAAATAACCTGACTGATGGATTAATAGAGTCATATATAGTGGTTTATTTTTTATTTATTAAAGAGGTGTAGAAAATTGTGATATATTTGAGCAAATATGAATGCAATGACAGCAGTAATAAGCAGTAGTAGAATGATGATAAGGCTATTTGTTGAAGGATCTAAAGTGTATGGTAGTCTGCAAGCTTTCAATTTGACAGATATGATGTTGTGATTAACTATGCTGATGAAGTGATTTATGAATATGTGACTGTATGACACAATATCTCTTTAGTCTTGACAAGGTACATTATTGTGATGCCCACTATCTCACATATTACACAATATTGACTTAATTTCTGGCATGTACATAGGTACCTATGGACAAATAGTTATACAAAATATTAAAGTATGAATATATCTGATTCATCTTGTTCTTGCTTACTGAGGCTGACTTTGGGATGGGGTTCGGAGAAGGGAAAAGTGAGGGCAGCACGAAGGTGGATGTAGAAATATTCTATTGTAATGTTTTTCATTTATATAAGAATATGAAAAGCTAAAAGGAAAGGGGCCCTCCTACTTGGTTATAGTAAAGTTCGAAATATATGATTGCAAACTAATACTCTGACAAGACTGTCATGAAGAAAAACAGTAAAAGTTTTGAGATACTGTAATGTATGAAAATTTACAGATGGAAAATTTACAGATGGACAGGCAAGTGGACAGAATGGACTAATACCTTTATTTCACTTTCAAGGGAATAATGCATTTAAGTTTATATATAAGCCTATTTTTTTTAAGCATATCCACTTTTTCCATTAAGAAGTTTTTATCTGAATCATTTTTTTTATTTACAGGTTTTATAAATTTTAAATGAAAAAACCTGAAAATATAAGTTAAAATATTAGAATTGTTGCAAAAGTTGCAATCATTATATATACAGAGTAAAAAACTGAAACTATAAGTTAAAATATTAGAATTGTTGCAAAAGTTGCAATCATCATATATCCAGAGTGTAGCTCATATTGGGTCATATTATGCATACACATATATTTTATTATTTTTAAATCATAAATGTTAAAACTGAATTTAAAAGAAAATAATGCCACAACATGGCATCTACAAGAATATTCCTTGAATGACTATTAAAAAGTTTTGCACATTGGAGTTTTCAGTACCTGCTTAATTTTATTCACCAAAATAAAATAAAAGATTCAGTAAATTTGATAAAATAAAAACATCTTTTCAAATAAAGTATACACACTGTTGGTTGAATGAGAAACAAACAATATCATTGTGTTAATTACTATCCAAGTTTTAATTAATTACTGAAATTAATAGTCAATTTCACACCTGGTGAAGTTTTTACTCCTCTGAAGTAAGGAATTACTTATCTCATGAACATCCACACTTTCATAGCAATACACCACTTTGTGGACACAATTAAATGTACACTTTAATCATTGTAACCCTGGTGGTACAATACAAAATCTAAAATGTAGCATAGCCTAGAATAAGAATGAATCACATACAGAAAATAATAACATTCATCTAGTTTATGCACCATCTGGGGGGGGGGGGGGGAGTGCAGAGCAGAGGGGAAGCCTGCTGGTAGCAGCCAAGCTGATCCAAGGCAAGCTGCCTGGGGTGGTTTACATAATGCAAGTGAAGGCTGTACTACTAGGTGGGCTAGATGTAAACAACACTTGACATGGTGTATGAAAACATGAATAAAAGCTATTCTTTCCAATCAATTTATTTGAAATTTCAGATTTTAAAAGATTAAATCCTTATGTATATATGCTGTGAAAATTAAATCAACAGTGCCAAAGTTGGACAAAATTTAAGGTATTGATTTTTTATTTATGCTAATAACTTGAAAAATTTGCAAAATTCAGATCTAATTTTGGGTAAACAATTGAATCTTGATTAAATAAAGTTATATTCCTGAAAAAAAGTCTAGGTTCAGCAATTCTCATGTGAGTAAATATATTTCCTGATTTTTTAACAAATTGCATTATGTTTTTGGCCCATAACTTCAAAATAATACCCAATACTAACCTAATTTTTGGTATGTTCATAGAAAATGTATTAAAGAATGTGAATCCTAAATACGATCAAAAACAGATCAGTGGTTTTGATATTAGGCAGCCCTGAAGTGTAACAATGGCTTTTTTTATGGAAAACGGAGTTTTTTTTCCCTTAATATCTCGAAGTCCTGAACAAAGTCCTAATGACCTAATTTTCCGTATGGTAGGAGATTTTGGGGACATCTAAAATTATGTCAACAGCCTGGGGAGCATAGAGATGTGCACTGAATGACCTACAGTCATCAAAGTGGACTGCTTGACAATGTAAGGGAATACAACAAGAGCCTCCAAAAAAATCCAATAACTAGCCTAATTTTGCAGCTTTTATTTTCAAATTTCAGATTTTAATAGATTAAATCCTTATGTATACATGGTGTGAAAATTAAATCCACAGTACTTACAAGAAAAAAACGTGCCATGGCCAAAGTTGGGCAAAATTTAAGGTACCAATTTTATATTTTTGCCAATATTTAAAAAATTTAACAAATTTTGATCTAATTTTTGGTATACAATTAAATTTTGATTAATATAAGTTGTATTACTGGAAAAAAGTCCCTATCTTTAACACTTTTGGTCTTAAGTGACCAAATATCTTCCTGATTTTTTTACAAAGTCCATTATGTTTGGGCCCATAACTTTTTTAAATTATATAATACTGACTTAATATCTGGCATGTACATAGGAACTATATAGAGGAATATTTATGGTAAATATGAAGAAAACCAGATGAGTGGTTTTGATTTTAGGCAGTCCTGAAGTGTGAAAATAGATTTTTAATAAAAAATTGAGGTTTTTCCTTAATATCTCAGGGGAACGAAGTCCTATTGACCCAATTTTTGGCATGGTAGGAGATTATGGGGACATCTAACTGTATGCCGAAATTCAGATTCGTAGGTCCAACGGTGTCGAAACGTGCCAGTCTTACGGACGGACATCCAGACAGACGGACAACGACTTATAGTCAGCTGAGCTAAAAACTGTGTAGAACAGCCTCCAAACTCTCAACCTTGCCTGCCAGCTCAGCATCAGTTAATCACAATTTCTCAAACTTTGAAGTTGTACAGAAGAAACTGAGAAACAGGCTTGGCATAGACAAAGCCACTAAACTTGTGATTGTTATAGGCATTTGAGAGGAAAAGAAGAAGTAGACTGGGAGATATAAATAACTAGAATACGGGTAGTCGACGAGCGACTACTTGTATCCGCCTAAATCAGAGTGGAACGGGTGAAGTGTTGCATATTAGCATGGATGTCTGCAGCCAAATTGTGTATGTAGGTTGCGCTACCTACCAAAAAATCCAGAAAGCGGTCCAAGTTGTATACATATGCAAAATTTAAGGCAGATAAGTCAAACCACTACATGTATATGAGTGATTTTTGCCCTTGGCAGACAAACAGATGGACGCTGTGCAAAAAAGGGTTGCAGGTGGCGCCACCAGTTTAGCGTATGATAAAGAGCTATGTGAGAACTATACACATGCAAAACTTTGGCCCAATCGGTCAAACAGTTCCCAAGATATGAGCTTGGATATCTGCTGCATAAACTAGAATGCAGATGGCGCCACCTGTCATAAAATCAAGAGAGCTGTCGGGGATGTATAAACTTGCAAAATTTTAGGCAGATATGTCAAACCACTGCCGAGATATGAGTGATTTTATCCCATGGCAGACAAACAGACGGGAGCTGTGCAAACATGGCTGCAGGTGGCGCCACCAGTTTTGCGTATGATAAAGAGCTTTGTGAGATTTATACACACGCAAAATTTTGGCCCAATCGGTCAAACGGTTCCCTAGATATGAGCTTGGATGTCTGCAGCGTAAACTTGATTGTAGGTGGCGCCACCTGTCATAAAATCAGAAAAGCTAACCAGGATGTATAAGCATGCCAAATTTCAGGTGAATTAGTCAAACCACTGCAGAGATATGAGTGATTTTAACCCAAGGCAGACGAACAGATGGACACTGTGCAAACATGGTTGCAGGTGGCGCCACCATTTTTTGTGTATGTTATAAAGCTCTCCAAGGGCTCCATTTGTGCAAAAAAATTTTCCTGATTGGTCAAACGGTTCCTGAGATATGAGCTTGGATGTCTGCAGCGTAAACATGATTGTAGGTGGCGCCACCTGTCTTAAATCAGAAAAGCTATCCAGGATGTATACGCATGCCAAATTTCAGGTGAATTAGTCAAGTCACTGCAGAGATATGAGTGATTTTAACCCAAGGCAGACAAACAGATGGACACTGTGCAAACATGGTTGCAGGTAGCGCGACCATTTTTGGTGTATGTTATAAAGCTCTCCAAGGGCTACATTTGTGCAAAAGAATTTTCCTGATCCGTCAAACGGTTCCCGAGATATGAGCTTGGATGTCTGCAGCATAAACGTGAATGTAGGTGGCGCCACCTGTCATAAAATCAGAAAAGCTATCCAGGATGTATACACATGCCTAATTTCAGGTGAATTAGTCAAGTCACTGCAGAGATGCGAGTGATTTTAACCCAAGGCAGACAAACAGATGGACACTGTGCAAACATGGTTGCAGGTGGCGCCACCATTTTTGGTGTATGTTATAAAGCTCTCCAAGGGCTACATTTGTGCAAAAGAATTTTCCTGATCGGTCAAACGGTTCCCGAGATATGAGCTTGGATGTCTGCAGCGTAAACGTGAATGTAGGTGGCGCCACCTGTCATAAAATCAGAAAAGCTATCCAGGATGTTTACGCATGCCTAATTTCAGGTGAATTAGTCAAGTGACTGCAGAGATATGAGTGATTTTAACCCAAGGCAGACGAACAGATGGACACTGTGCAAACATGGTTGCAGGTGGCGCCACCATTTTTGGTGTATGTTATAAAGCTCTCCGAGGGCTACATTTGTGCAAAAAAATTTTCCTGATCGGTCAAACGGTTCCCGAGATATGTGGGTTTATGTGTGGAAACAGACGCACAAACGGACGCAGAGCGCAGAGGAAAGGTCAGAGGTCAAAACAAAATCGGGGCGCAGCAGTTCACATGTGACCCGAACATAATCCCGGGTTTCGGAAAATTCCACCCAGCGGTTACGGAGGAGTTCTCCGGACACCTACGCGGCGGCGGCGGCGTGCAGCTGAAAACATAGTATCCGCAAAACTCTGTTTTGGCAGATACAATAAAGGTTTGATTTTGTAAACACAGGACTGAAAAGAACGCAGCATGCCATGTTTAAAAATTACCTGTTGGGTGGTTGTACAAATTTTTTTGTAATATTTATGGCATAAATATTCATGATGTCTGCTCATGTACTACTTAAGGTCTAAGCATCGTCAAACAACCTTGGTTTAATTTAGCTTTAGAATTCATATTAATAATTATTTTAGACACAGTGATGTATATATATTTAGAATCCTTAGTATATTCTCTATCAGATGAGATATATTTAAAAAGTGTAACAGTGTCCACTTTGAAAATTTAAAACTTGAAATGATTTAAAATTTTTGTTTTTAATTGGATATATCTCAAAATTGGCATAGGGTATGTATGTGGAAATAGTATCATTTGAAACTACATACAAATATCTCCAGGCGTTTTTTTGTTATATATTTATTGTCTTTTTTTCATAATGAATTTTAAATTAAAAAAAAATGTGTGATGTTAACAATATTTATTTTGTTTAAATAACGTATTTCTACTACACTAAAAAACGATATAGGAAAAGAAAACAAGGGACCTATGGGTCACGACGCTCAGCTGTTATATATGATAAAAAAATATTATTTAGAAATGAGGCACATGCTGGTTTTGTGTGGTAATAAATATAAGCTGTATTATGAGTTGTTGTTGTTTAGCTTATGTATGATTTTGATAGTACCTTTGGAGACAGGGAAGAGGATTGATTTCATTTATTTTATTAACAAATGGAGTACTATTGTCACACAGATTTTGACTTGGCCATATAACTTATAAGCAGAACATATAATATAAGAGTTTAACTATTTATTAAAAAAAATACAAATATTGTCCCAAATATAATTTTTATTAAAAATAATAAGAGAATCATATGATTTTTTAAAATGAAATATAACTGATATGATTATTAAAATAATATTAAAGAATATATTCATGAATGCATTCATGAATACATTTTGAAAGTATTTGCACGAGTATTCATATATTTTCATTTTTACCTGAATTCCCATTCTTTATGCAAGAAATTTTATAATGGAGTACAAAATCATATTCGTATTTAAATACAATTACAAAGTATTTGCACCATGTCTGGAATTTATTCAGTTTTCACCAAACAATGATGTTGAGAATCCAGAATATACAAAATTCACACATTTAAATAATGATCATAAGTACCTGGTTTTATGGCTTTTATTTATATTAAAAAATAACTGTAAAAAATTCATTTTGGACTAATTTCACATCAATGTACACACTAGACACAGCAGGAATCTAGATTAATATTATCAACTGCATCTTTGTCTAATTTCCTTCATATGATCCCTAATGATTAGTAATGAATAATATGATTTACTTCTTTATCATTAAAATTGAACTGAAAAATGCCATAGGTGACTGCATGGTGTTATTTGGAATATGTGACATTCTACCCATCGATACAAGATTCTTATATCATCAGTAACTGCAAGTTAATTTCCTGTTATTATAAACTAACAAATTCCTTTTCTATTTTTCTTTAATTTGTTATTAAAAACCAATAAAAATTTATTAATTTATTGTTTTTTGTTATGTTCTCGGTTAAAACTACTAGATGAGTTGGGTTGGACACCTGGATCAACTGTGGCTTGCCATAAGCTGCCTGGATTCCATGTATGCCTCGCCTCAAGCGTGCATAATTTGATGAAAGGTCAACAAGGTCAACATACAGGTGACTCAAGAGGGGCTGGAGAGAGCCAAAGTCTGACAGGGTCTCATAAAAAACATTAATAAAAGCTACAATTTTTGGCCAATTTCTTTCAGCTTTCTAAACTAAAAAGCTGAAATGCTTATGTGTGCATGATATGAAAATTATATCACCAGTGCTCACAGGAAACAAACGTGCCATGGTCACAGTTGGGCAAAATTTAAGGTACTAATTTTATATTTATACTAAATAAAATTTGAAAAATTCAGAACTAATTTTGGGTATTCAATTGAATCTTGATTAAATAATGTTACATCCCTGACAAAAAAATCTCTAGCTTCAGCAATGCTCTTGTTAAGGGAGTAAATATATTTCTTAATTTTTTACAAAGTGCATTATGTTTGGGCCCATAACTTAAAACAATTACACAATACTGACATCATTCTGGCATGTGCATAGAGAATGAAAAATATGTATATTATTTATGATTAAAGTCAGATCAGTGGTTTTGATATTAGGCAGTCTTGAAGTGTAACAATGGGTTTTTAATGGAAAAATGAAGTTTTTCATTAATATCTCGAATGTCCTAGTGACCAAATTCTTGGCATGGTAGGGCATTTTGGAGACATCTAACTGTATGCCGAATTTAAGGAACTTAGAGCTGAAGCTGGGGAGCTGAGCTCTTGCAAACTGCATAACACTAGCTTGATGTAAACAATATGTTACATGGTGCTTGAAAACTTGATTAAAATCTACAGTTTTTGATCAACTGGTTTCAAATTTTTGGTGTTAACAGTTGAAATGCTAACAAAAACATGCTGTGAAAATTAAATCCACAGTACTTACAGGAAAAAAACGTGCCATGGTCAAAGTTGGGCAAAATTTAAGGTACCAATTTTTTATTTTTATTAATATTTTAAAAAATTTAAAAGATTTTCATCTGATTTTGGGTATAGAATTTAATTTTGTTTAATTAATGTTATATTACTGGAAAAAAGGTCCATAGCATTAACATTTTTTGTGTTAAGTGATCAAATATCTTTTCTGATTTTTTACAAAATGCATTATGTTTGGGCCCATAACTTTTTTAAATTAAATAATACAGACATAATTTCTGGCATGTACATAGGAACTATATAGAGGAATATTTATGGTAAATATGAGGTAAAACAGATGAGTGGTTTGGATATAGGCAGTCCTGAAGTGTGAAAATTGGTTTTTAATAAAAAATTGAGGTTTTTCCTTAATTTCTCATAGGAACGAAGTTGCAAACACCCAGTTTTTGGCTTGGTAGGAGATCTTGGGGACATCTAACATTATGCCGAATTTTGGATTCCTAGGTCTTACGGTTTCAAAACGTGCCACATCTACGGACGGACGGACGGACAGACAGACGGACGACGGACAATGGACCACGACTATAGCTCAGATGACTTATAGTCAGCTGAGCTAAAAAGCATTTTAGAATACTTGTTGATTTACCTATATGCAAAATTTGAAGACTCTATATTGGATGGTTTTTGAGAAATATCGCTCTGAAGACCGTACAGTCTCTTGAAATACTGTTTTGAGAAAACGGCCAAAAACTGTTTGGGAAGAGAAATTTCGTGGAAAACAGGGATATAAGCGCAAGTGACAGTTGCATTTTTTCACTAAATGTTCCGATGAGAATCGGTTTCAATGTATAAATTATAAAATTTAATGGTTAATCAATGTTAAAAAAGGGATTTTATTGGGCATCATGACAACTGGAAAACTGTCAAACTAAAGTAGGCGGAGAGTACTGGTCCCAGGGGTCAGTCATCAGGATAAGGTCATGGGCTACCGCGCCGGGGCACGCGTCAGGTGTGAAGTGACTGATTTGAACGATCACTCTGTTTACTCTGCGCTCTCATTCAGACCACCATACACCCTAATCCAATTAACAGCTTGTCTCTCCCTCTCACAATTATATATGAGACACTACATAGCTAGCAGCAACACATATCTCTCTCTCTCATTAGATTTATTTACACCAGTCATAAATGCGCATAATCGTGCTGCGGCCGTTCTACCTTTACCGAACGCTCTCATAGAGCTCTAAGACTCCTGCGCAGTTCACTTCGCAAAATTTGTTAGCAGGCGACGTGGTGGTGTAACTTGGTGCCGCGTTCCTCTCACAAAATTCATTCGTGCAACGCATTCTCCCATACTGCTGCACCACCCTCGACGTTTATCTACATCCTCCACTAACCACACAGGAACCTTGTGATCAGCAGTATGTGACTGTCTCTCATTCAAATAGCGAATTTTATCTTCGCTCATTCTACTCTATTTTCTTCGACCCATGATGTTCAGTTTGAAGATAGTGAATATTTTAGAAGAAGGAACGATGTATTCGGTAATGGTTCTGGCGATGTAATGATGGAACCTGGGAGAAAATGTTATAGTGTATAACAGGGTCAATATTACAGAAATAACAATCGGTAAATTCCTATTTCTGGGTATATTCTTGGTGCCAGGACCATTACTGGGTGACACTAACATATATTAGGGCAGTGACATAGACATTATTCGGTGACTGGAGGAATACAATGTACAGTTTACATCTGGGTTAGGCGTATAGGGGAACGTGTTTGTATTAATTAGTGCCAATTAGTAAGTGCCGGTAATAAAGATAAGCTCTTTCCCGGCTGACTGACCGCATCTTCCCCACGCCTGTGAACCAACCATTTGCCTAATACCGCGAGTGCATGGTTAACCAATAAGCAGCTTACACGCTGCTAACTCTGGCCGAGCTGACAGTTGGTCCTGTTTGCACCCCACGTGGTGTTGACATCTGAATTAAAATACTTACATTTCTAATTGATACAATATAACCCCAGGAACGTGTTTTTGTGAAAAGATAGATATTGCAAACATCTATAAAACCAGATGTTTTTCAGAAAAATGTAATTTTCATGATTTTTGATGATGATTAAGTATAAGTATATCTAGAGATCAGTTCTTCTTTATTCTACAAAGTCTAAATAAATTCTCTGTTGCAATGCAGGACCATAATGTTCATAAGTTCCTCAAATCTAAAATTATGGCACATATGAATATGTATTTATACATATATATTTGTACAGAATATGATCAAATACAAATATTATCATTTTGCACAAAACAAATACAAATATAAATACATACTTTGACTGTATTTAAATACAAATACTCATTTGACCCCAACCCTGTCTGTGGGATACCAGTCGATTCGTCACCACAGTCATTTCGTCACCAATTTACATGCGGTACCAAATGGTCAATTCGTCACCAATATTTTGTATGATAAAATGTTATCTATTACAATTAAAATTAAAACACACAATGATACCTATACTGAAAAGTTTGGTTGTTGATTCTTTTAATTAACGGCTCAGGATACACCATGCAAGGAGTGGATTACATATATGTGATCGCCGCCATTGGTATTCAGGGCTATTTACGTCAATGCTCACCGCAAACCGGCGGATTCCCTCACGGCAGCCGGCTTGAAATGTTCTTTTATTTCACACACTCAGGTGTTTTCGTTAAATAAAATCCACGTCCACAATTGACACAGAGAAACAAGTCACCAAAAGAACTTTCTAAAATCTTAAACGGCCTTTGCAGAGTATAAAAGTTTTTTTTTTTTGCAGTAACTATTTTCCCAGCCATATTTCATTCTTCTGTCAATCAATATTCTGTTCTTTTGTCATTCCCTATGCATTTGAATTGCTGATTTTAAGAACGTGCCCGGCCAAGTCCAGCCTGTTGCATTTTGACGGTCACTTCGTCACCAATTTCCTTTGGTGACGAAATGACTGTGGTGACGAAACGACTGGTTCCCTGTCTGTGATAGCACCTGGTCCACTGTTTTTAACTCTCTTTTACAGGAGTAAGAAAATAGTCAAAGGGCAATATTTTGGCAGTTACAAATAAATTTTAAAGGGTAGAAGCCTTTTTTGCATGTTCAACATGCTATATAATTACAGGTGATTGGGTCCCTTAATAGTTTTATATTTCATGCTTTTCATTTAAAATAAAACATAAACAGCAAAATCAAAATAAGCACATTTTCATCAAAACCATAACTGCACAATTTTCTTAAAATTTTATTTTTACCTTTCACTTTTTTTATTAAATATTTTAAAAAATATTAAAAATTTAAATAACAAACAAGTTAAAAAAATTGCTTTGGGTGGCCAGACTGGGTATACTATGTTCAGAGGTAATTTCCTGTGTTTTTCGTGTGAAACGGCTGTGTCGAATCACATAGATAGTAGTCACACAGTTACACTAACAAGTTTACATACACACAGTGCAGCGCATCAATTCACATATAGGACACAACAGTCAACACGTCAGGTTGACCGCGCCGATAACCGTATTAATTCATTTTAGTGTAATGTTTTTCATATTTGTGATCGAGCTTCATACTGATAAATAAGTTAATCGTATACTTACAGAAACAGAGATCTTAATTTTCCATGCCAGTCATATGATCGGGCAACCCACACAATCAAAATGACTCACATTCACAGATACTTGCTAAGTTCGAAACCATTCATGTTGTTAGGTACAGCGGGCGTCGTTTTTCATTATTTCAAAGGGTGTCGGAAGTAGCCCTCAACTGTGTCAATGCGCCTGCGCAGTCTGCCCCACGTGCCCTGGAATATGGCGCTGGTAGTGCCTTTAGGTTTTTCATCCGACGGTGAATATTTTGCTTGTTCAAGTGCAGATGGGACGCTCAAAATCTGGGACACTGCTACGGGGAAACTTCGACAAGAGTATACACCCAGCTCACACCTGTCCGCGACATGTACTTGTCTGTCATGGGCACCAAAGCGGCGGGCCTCCGTAAGTATCGCCCAGCCACGAAGTTACACCACCGCCAGAACCACCAAAAATTCAAGCCTGGTCTTAATGGTACATTAATGAGACTAGAACCATCATTATTTGCCTCCTAGAAACCGACAAGTCCATCCCATAGACCACCAAATAATTAACTTTGGCTTGCGGTCTGTTCATTTGTGGTAATTGGAAGATAATAATTGCGTGCTGTGAAAGGGGGGGGGGGGGTAATTTTTACCAACCTTGCATTCATATATTTAATATACAGTGCAGTAATTGAAAATGGAGTAATATCTGGGAATCATGTTCACATTTGGCCCTGCGATCTGTCTTCTCTGTAAATAAGCTTGTCATTTCCCTTCACATTTTTCCCAATCTCATCTATATATGATTTATCGTATAGTTAAGGCCTTGTGGTTCTAGAAACTGAGGCATACCTAGCAAATCCCGGTATGACTATTTACTGTCCGACACCATCCGGAACTCCCTGAATACCGTCCGGGACCCAGCTGTACCGCCCGGGACACCAGACCTAGATTAAAAATATTTCTTAAATGCATACAGACACTGATTGATGTTAAGTACACAATTTTATTGTCCAGATCCAAAGAAATTTTGCTTTAATTAGCGACTATACAGCGATTTTTGTTATTTTTAATTATGCGTATTGTATAACAACTCCTAATCACACTGACAGGCGTGCAGGGTTTCGGTGGAGCAATTAGTGGCAGGTGGTTAGTGATCAAAGGGTAAGTTTTCCCCGACTTTCGTTGTAGCGTAGGTGAGTATTTTTCAGGGCTAGTTCTATTGCTCGGACGGTATATCGGCGGGTATAATCACATTCTGAATACATATGATTACTAATTATAATAACGAAGTGTCTAGAGCTCCGGACCCGTGAATACTGCCGTGCAGCTATTATTCTGTACTAGTTCCGGTTTACATGCGCAGTGGCGTACTGCGCAGATAACCGGAAACGGGCATCTTGTTTTGACTGGTACAGCCAAACTGAGCCGTGCTGTGCCAGCGACGGCGTTCTCCCGCAAAAATGGCTGTGAATAAGCTGTTAAATTAGGCTTCAAAAAGCAGCCTCCATTTCTGCGTACGGCATTGCAGAAACAGCCTCGAGAATGACAAAACGTTTCAAACGCTATGGCTGCCGTCGTGGTTGGTGACCTCTCCGGCACTGACTATTTTTACAATATAAGTGACATAAAATAAAACTGCCGGACGAATAGCTCAGTTGTTGCGGGTCCGGCACCGTCTCTTTTACTATTTAAGTGACATAAAATAAAACTGCCGGACGAATAGCTCAATTGATGCGGATCCGGCAGTGTCTTCTTTGCTTTATAAGTGACATAAAATGAAACTGCCGGACGAATAGCTCAATTGTTGCGGGTCCGGAACCGTCTCTTTTACTATTTAAATGACATAAAATAAAACTGCCGGACCAATAGCTCAATTGTTGCGGGTCCGGCACTCACTGCCGCGCCGTGCGTGTATCATATGAAGTACCGGTACTGAGCCAGATTCTAAGAGTGCCGGACCATTAGCTTCGCGTAGTCTGCGCCCGGCACTTCTGCATTACGGTGCAACTGCTCACTGCGCATGTGCACAGGAAGTGCCGAACGAATAGCCGGCTGCGTAATGGGTCCGGGCCCGGACCAATAGCAACAGCCTTATAATAATATTAAGATGATCATTATACCATGGCAGTATAGGCCTACCAAACGATTCTATTTTTATTAAAAATATAATCGTAATATCTTTTGAGTGTTCATATTATAATATGTAGTATATTTAATTTGGCTGTTGCGCATGGTTGATCTCAGGCCTGTTCGGGGCTGGTTTTTGTTGCCCCGTACGGTATTCTGGGCGGAAGAATTATATTCAAAATGCATATGATCAATAATAATAATATTAATAGATTAATAATATTAATAATAATAATATAATCATTAATATGGCGTAAAACTGATATATTCATATTAAAATATAATAATAACTAGCTGTGGAATATAATCACATGATCTTTGAGTGTTTTGAAATGTAGTATATTTTGTTATTGTGCATTTGCGCACAACAGCCAGGTCTGTTAATTTAGGGATGGTTTTGTTTACTCGGACGGTATACAGGAGGCCCGGTCAGTCCCGGAAGATCGGTATGCATTTAAGTAATACTTTTATGCTTTTTCTGGTGTCTGGGACGGTGTCTTAGTGACCCGGGAGGTACAGCTTTGTCCCGGACAGTATGCAGGGAGTCCCAGATAGTGTCGGATGGTCCCGGACGGTAAATAGTCACACCCGTAATTCCTTCTTCCCACGTACAATACCAGAGTGGAACACCCTCAGCCCCACTGTGGATGAATCCCAGGCCCTTGAAAAGTTAAAATCAGTACTGGCCAAGGAGCTCTAGCAATAAATTTTTCACTTTGTATTCAAAAAATTAACTTTTTTCCCCCCACTTTCTCAACCAAAATGCGCATTGCCTATAATGTTCATAAGTGAATGTTGGCAATTATTGTATCCCCAGACAAAGTCGGGGGATACTATGTTTTCATACCAGTCCCCCAGCCGCCGCATATAAATCTTGTTGGCGCGATAACTCAAAAAATATTTCACAGGTCTTTACCAAACTTGGTACATCTATAGATGTAGCTAAGAGGATAAGGCCTATGTAAAATGAGGTAAAGACCTTGACTAGGAGAGTGTCCTTGACCTTGAATAGGGCCAATTTTGGGGAAAATCACACAAATTCTTAAATATCTCAGGAAATCTTGCATGGATTGATCCCAAAATCAAGTTGATGAAAGATCATGGATAGGGTTGTCATATTCCAGAAACTGGTGGCACCACCTATTATTAATACCCCCAAAATTGCTACTTGACAGTACTGAGAGCATTATAAGTCAAAAACTAATGGACAGATTTCTTTTATATTATGCATATACATAGATATGGGTTATGGGATGATGTTTTTTAGCTCAGCTGACTATAAGTCATCTGAGCTATAGTCGTGGTCCATTGTCCGTCGTCTGTCCGGATGTCCGTCCGTAAGACTGGCATGTTTCGACACCATTGGACCTACAAATCTGAAATATGCCATACAGTTAGATGTCCCCAAAATCTCTTACCATGCCAAAAATTGGGTCAATAAGACTTCGTTCCTTTGAGATATTAAGGAAAAACCTCAATTTTTTATTAGAAATCTATTTTCACACTTCAGGACTGCCTAATATCAAAACCACTCATCTGGTTTTCTTCATATTTACCATAAATATTCCTCTATATAGTTCCTATGTACATGCCAGAAATTAGGTCTGTATTATATAATTTAAAAAAGTTATGAGCCCAAACATAATGCATTTTATAAATAATCAGGAAAGAAATTTGATCATTTAACACAAAACTTGTTAAAGCTAAGCACATTTTTTCCAGTATTATTATTTTTATTAATCAAAATTTAATTGTATACCAAAAATTAGATCAAAATCTGTTAAATTTTTTTAAATATTGACAAAAATATAAAATTGGTACCTTAAATTTTGCCCAAGTTTGACCATTGCATGTTTTTCTTGCAAGCACTGTGGATTTAATTTTCACAGCATGTTTTTGTTAGCATTTTGTCTGTAAACACCAAAAATTTGAAACCAGTTGATCAAAAACTGTAGATTTTATTCAAGTTTTCAAGCACCATGTCACATCAAGTTTACATCAAGCTAGTGTTATGCAGTTTGCTAGAGCTCAGCTCCCCAGCTTCAGCTCTAATTTCTTTAAATTAGGCATACAGTTAGATGTCTCCAAAATCCCCTACCATGCCAAGAATTTGCTTACTAGGACTTAATTCCTTTGATATATTAATTAATGAAAAACTTCATTTTTCCATTAAAAACCCATTGTTACACTGTAAGACTGCCTAATATCAAAACCACTGATCTGACTTTGATCATATATATAATATACATATTTTTTCTATACATTCGCTATGCACATGCAAGTTATTTGTATAAATATAAAATTAGTACCTTAAATTTTGCCCAACTTTGACCATGGCACGTTTGTTTCCTGAGAGCACTGTTGATATAATTTTCATATCATGCACACATAAGGATTTCATCTTTGTAGTTTAGAAAGCTGAAAAAAATTGGCCAAATATTGTAGCTTTTATTAATGTTTTTATGAGACCATGTCAGACCCAGGCTTAATCCAGCCCCTCTTCAGTCACCTGTATGTTGACCTTGTTGACCTTTCATCAGATTACGCATGCTTGAGTAACCATACACTGGGGCAGCAAGGCAGCTAATGCCCAGCACAGTTGATCCAGGTGTCCAACCAACTCATCTAGTAGTTGTTTTGAAAAACAACATAAAAATAAACAATAAATTAATAATTTTGTATTGTTTTTTTATAACAAATTAAAGAAAAATTAATAGAAAAGGAATTTGTTAGTTGATGAGTAACAGAAAATGAACTTGCAGTTACTGATGATGTAAGAATCTTGTATGGATGGATGGAATGTCAATGTTATTCCAAATAACACCATGCAGTCCCCTAGTATTTTTCAGTGAAATTTTAATGATAAAAAAAAATAAATCATATTATTCATTACTAATTATTAGGAATCATATGAAGGAAATTAATGATAGACAAAGATGCAGTTGATAATATTAATTTAGATTCCTACTGTGTCTAGTGTGTAGATTGATGTGAAAGTAGTCCAAAGTGAATATATTACATTATTTTTTTTAATATAAATAAAAGCCATAAAACCAGGTACTTTTGATCATTATTTAAATTTGTGAATTTTGTATATTCTGGATTCTCAACATCTTTGTTTGGCTAAAACTGAATAAATACTAGACATGGTGCGAATGCTTTGTAAATGTATTTGAATACAAATATGAATATATACTGCATTAAAAAATTTTATTGCATAAGAATGGGAATTCAGGTAAAAATGAAAGTATTTGAATACCAGTGCAGATACTTTCAAAATGTATTCATGAATGCATTCATGAATATATTCTATAATATTATTTCAATAATCATTTCAGTTATATTTTATTTTAAAAAATCATATGATTTTCTTTTTTTTTTTAATAAAAATTATATTGGCACAATATTTGTTATTAAATTTTAATAAATAGTTTAACTAAATAGTAAAACTATTTTATTATATGTGCTGCTTATAAGTTATATTGCCAGGTCAAAATCTGTGTGACAGTAGTACTCCATTTGTTAATAAAATAAATGAAATCAATCCTCTTCCCTGTCTCCAAAGATACTATCAAAATCATACATAAGCTAAACACCAGCAACTCATAATAAAGCTTATTTTTATTACCACACAAAACAAGCATGTGCCTCTTTCCCAAATCATATTTTTTATCATATTTAACAGCTGAGCTGTGACCCATGGGTCCCTTGTTTAAATTGGGGTCATGACCTTTCCTATGAGAGTGGCCTTGACCTTGGATATTCCCATATATGGTGAAAATCACACAAATCATCAATATCTCAATAAGGGATGCATGGATTGGTCCAGAAATCAACTTGACCGAAGATGTTAGATAGTTATGTAATGTACTGGAAACAGGTGGGGCCACCTGTTTTTCTTTTACTTGTTTCGTGCCGTTTAATACCCCAATCATTGCCACTTAACAATACTGTGAGCATTAAGTCAAAAAGCAATGGACAGATTTCTTTCATATTATGCATATACATAGACATGGGTTCGGGGATGATGTATATTGAAATTAGGGTCATGACCTTTTCTATGAGTGTGGTCTGATATTAATTGTTGCTGAAGATTGGGGACCTATTCTTAAAGGGGGGGGATTAAATGTCTGGGGATACTATGGCACCTGCGTTGCCAAGAAATACCTAATTGATGATGATGATGAGTTGGGGGATCTCTATGTCAGGAGTCCATCACACTATTAATTGAGAACTGAAGAGGAGATGCCAGTGGCCAAGATTTTGATTCATTTACAGCTCTGAAAGAAATGCCATCTATCGCGTAAATGGGGAACCATTTTCTATTTGATCAGCTTAATTTGACGAAAGTTGGGACCTGCTGCCCCTATACTCCCACTCGGGTGGGAAACCAAGATATGAACTCTAGGTATGACTATGAACAAAATCAAATAAGGGAATTTCTCAGGAAAAATAGGAGTAATCAACTTTTTTTAAGGAATTAATAATTGATGTGACACCCATTTCTACCAAGAAGACATGTAGGGCCAATTTTGAACAAGAGCCATATCCAGTTGCTTGTATCTTAATTTTATCTGCTGCTTACCTACTTTATAACATATCAATCAGTATCTCGGGAGATATCGGTCAGCCGCCAGTACCCTGCCCTCAAGATTTCCACCGCATCCCTGAATGAACCCCATCCTGGCCCTGACTATGTCACTCTGGCCAGTCAACCATATCAGCCGCTGCATTGGCGACCGAGCATTCATTAATAGCCGCTGTTCATATGGGCTACCTCACTATAACATACACAGCTACATATTTAGATATAGTTTATTCAACTTGAAATATTAATTGAATCATTGGAAAAACTAGCTCACACCTACACCTACTCCATTACACAAACACTTTCAAACAAAAACATCTACTCAGGCCTCTAATTTGGACATAAGCTCATAAGGAAACCAATTTTTTTTCAGTTTAGCACAGTTACAGTTGTTCCTTTAACTTTTCTGTTCCTGTAACTATACAATTACTTCTCTGATGATTATTTATTTATACTTTTAGTTCCTTCATATGTATATATACACAAAGTCAAAATCATGAGTTGTGTAAATCCTGATTGCATTGTTTCATCTTGAATTTCAGGAGAGTCCACCAAAGAAGAAGAAGCGTCGATCATCAGCTGTTGCCCTGGACAACTTAGAACTGGTTGCTCTTGGCACATCATCAGGAACATTGCTCCTTTACAGTGTCGTAAAAGGCGGTCTACACACACAACTGGTACATCACTTTGTTTATAGTAAAAGGCGGTCTACACACACAACTGGTACATCACTTTGTTTATAGTAAAAGGCGGTCTACACACACAACTGGTACATCACTTTATTTATAGTAAAAGGCGGTCTACACACACAACTGGTACATCACTTTATCAATACAATTGTTATTCTTAAAGTTAAAGCAAAGTAAACACTGTTAAAAATGTTATATGGTCAGTTTGTTAAAAAATCTCAAAACTTTGTTTAGACAAATGTTATGTCGAAAATTGAAATGTTACATTGTTATGTAGCCACATGTTGAGCCTTTAGAACTGGCCTGATGTAAAGTATTTATGCAATAAACCTGTTATGATGATCGATAGATCCATGACAGAAACTTATGCCATAAGGAGGTTAGTCTTCAACTGGTTGTGTACAACTGATTGTGTATGAAACACTGCAGTATTGACAAAAAACGTTAATTTTTAGTTCTCATTCATTTTCTATAGAGAGAATTTCCTAGACTACCTGACAGATTAGCCTATTGTTCTTCTGCATTTATCTGTTATCACTTACGGCTGTAGTACCTCTATTATCACTCAACTGCACCTTTGCTGTTGTTATTTTATATGTTTACTTTTATTATACAATTATTGATATTTCACTGAAAATTTAAGTGAACAGAAAGTTCTCATGGTTGCAGCCCTCAAAACTTAAAATTGTTCAAAAGCTTTTTTTCAATTAATTATAAAATGGTCTTTTTCAAGCTCAACAGGTGTCTTCATATATTTTTGCTGATCACAATTTACACTTGTTCATATAACCTTTTTTGCAGGAGGAGGGTCATGCTGGTGCTGTTAATGGACTGAGTTGGGCTGACAGTGACTCTGTATACACCTGCTCTGATGACAACCATATCATACAGTGGGACACGGGGAGTGCTACAGTCAAACAGTAAGTGTACCATCACCACTCACACATAGTACAGGGAGTGCTACAGTCAAACAGTAAGTGTACCATCACCACTCACACATAGTACAGGGAGTGCTACTGTCAAACAGTAAGTGTACCATCACCACTCACACATAGTACAGGGAGTGCTACAGTCAAACAGTAAGTGTACCATCACCACTCACACATAGTACAGGGAGTGCTACAGTCAAACAGTAAGTGTACCATCACCACTCACACATAGTACAGGGAGTGCTACTGTCAAACAGTAAGTGTACCATCACCACTCACACATAGTACAGGGAGTGCTACTGTCAAATAGAAAGGGTTCCATCACCACTCACACATAGTACAGGGAGTGCTGCAGTCAAACAGTAAGTGTACCATCACCACTCACACATAGTACAGGGAGTGCTACAGTCAAACAGTAAGTGTACCATCACCACTCACACATAGTACAGGGAGTGCTACTGTCAAACAGTAAGTGTTTCCACCACTCACACATAGTACAGGGAGTGCTACTGTCAAACAGTAAGTGTACCATCACCACTCACACATAGTACAGGGAGTGCTACAGTCAAACAGTAAGTGTACCATCACCACTCACACATAGTACAGGGAGTGCTACAGTCAAACAGTAAGTGTACCATCACCACTCACACATAGTACAGGGAGTGCTACTGTCAAACAGTAAGTGTACCATCACCACTCACACATAGTACAGGGAGTGCTACTGTCAAATAGTAAGGGTTCCATCACCACTCACACATAGTACAGGGAGTGCTGCTGTCAAACAGTAAGTGTACCATCACCACTCACACATAGTACAGGGAGTGCTACTGTCAAATAGTAAGTGTACAATCACCAATCACACATAGTACAGGGAGTGCTACAGTCAAACAGTAAGTGTACCATCACCACTCACACATAGTACAGGGAGTGCTGCTGTCAAACAGTAAGTGTACAATCACCAATCACACATAGTACAGGGAGTGCTACAGTCAAACAATAAGTGTACAATCACCAATCACACATAGTACAGTGAGTGCTACAGTCAAACAGTAAGTGTACCATCACCATTCACACATAGTACAGGGAGTGCTGCTGTCAAACAGTAAGTGTACCATCACCACTCACACATAGTACAGGGAGTGCTACTGTCAAATAGTAAGTGTACAATCACCAATCACACATAGTACAGGGAGTGCTGCTGTCAAACAGTAAGTGTACAATCACCAATCACACATAGTACAGGGAGTGCTACAGTCAAACAGTAAGTGTACAATCACCAATCACACATAGTACAGGGAGTGCTACTGTCAAATAGTAAGGGTTCCATCACCACTCACACATAGTACAGGGAGTGCTACAGTCAAACAGTAAGTGTACCATCACCACTCACACATAGTACAGGGAGTGCTACTGTCAAACAGTAAGTGTACAATCACCAATCACACATAGTACAGGGAGTGCTACTGTCAAACAGTAAGTGTACCATCACCACTCACACATAGTACAGGGAGTGCTACAGTCAAACAGTAAGTGTACCATCACCACTCACACATAGTACAGGGAGTGCTACTGTCAAACAGTAAGTGTACCATCACCACTCACACATAGTACAGGGAGTGCTACAGTCAAACAGCAAGTGTACCATCACCAATCACACATAGTACAGGGAGTGCTACTGTCAAATAGTAAGTGTACAATCACCAATCACACATAGTACAGGGAGTGCTACTGTCAAATAGTAAGGGTTCCATCACCACTCACACATAGTACAGGGACTGCTGCTGTCAAACAGTAAGTGTACAATCACCAATCACACATAGTACAGGGAGTGCTACAGTCAAACAGTAAGTCTACAATCACCAATCACACATAGTACAGGGAGTGCTACTGTCAAACAGTAAGTGTACAATCACCAATCACACATAGTACAGGGAGTGCTACTGTCAAATAGTAAGGGTTCCATCACCACTCACACATTGTACAGGGAGTGCTGCTGTCAAACAGTAAGTGTACAATCACCAATCACACATAGTACAGGGAGTGCTACAGTCAAACAGTAAGTGTACCATCACCACTCACACATAGTACAGGGAGTGCTACTGTCAAATAGTAAGTGTACAATCACCAATCACACATAGTACAGGGAGTGCTACTGTCAAATAGTAAGGGTTCCATCACCACTCACACATAGTGCAGGGAGTGCTGCTGTCAAACAGTAAGTGTACAATCACCAATCACACATAGTACAGGGAGTGCTACAGTCAAACAGTAAGTGTACAATCACCAATCACACATAGTACAGGGAGTGCTACAGTCAAACAGTAAGTGTACAATCACCAATCACACATAGTACAGGGAGTGCTGCTGTCAAACAGTAAGGGTTCCATCACCACTCACACATAGTACAGGGAGTGCTGCTGTCAAACAGTAAGGGTACCATCACCACTCAGACATAGTACAGTGAAAGTTCAAAGTAAAATGACCAATGAGACTTCAATAAAATGGTCAGATTTTTAAGTAGTTGTCTTGGTGAGGTCTGATATAAAAATTTAAACAGAATTGGGAGCATGAAAAAGTTTGAGTTGGTCGCAAAACTTGTGGGGGGAGGGGTTGTTAGGGGGATTTTCTGTGTACATCAGTCAGTCACATTTAGGTTCATTGTGTGTGTGTCCGTCTGTCAGGTTTTCTTTCCATGTGATAACTTTCCTAAATATTATCAGATTTCATTCAAATTTGGTTCAGTGTAACTATCATGCATACCTTGGTTGGGATTGGTTTTGGAGTGTCTGTCTGAAAATTTATTATCACAAGCTCCAAAACAAAACAAAAATTTCCCCTTTGTTCCAAATTCACAACCAAACTTGTGACATATGGAGACATCTTCAGGGGACAATGAAAATCAAAACATAGCCACTATGACACGTGGAGACATCTTCAGGGGAAAATAAAAACTAAAACATATTAGAGAAGGCAAGCAGGGGACAAAAAAGGTCGGAAATCATGGGACATAAATTCCATGAATTTGTTTGTTGTAAGAATATTAATATTTTATAATTTGTAAGGTGTCCTTTTAGATTCATCATTTATATTGTAATAATAATAATATTTCATTACTTGTAGGTTGTCCTTTTAGGTTCATCTTTTTATTGTAGGAATAATAATATTTCATAACTTGAAAGTTGTCCTTTAGGTTCATCTTCTTACTGTTAGGATATTAAAATTTTATGATTTGTAAGTTGTCCTTTTAGATTCATCTTTTTAATGTAAGAATATTAATATTTCATTTCTTGTAAGTTGTCCTTTTAGGCAAAAGAAAATTAATGATATTCCTTGGCACTTTTTCGTAAAATGCAGGCGGGCGGCTTTTTTTTATATTTTTACCGTGAAAATGGCATGAAATATCAATTTATTTCTCAGGCACTGGCATAGAAATGATAAGTATTGATTAAAATATGAAATAATTAACAGTGAATAGGTCAGTTTGTCAAAGTTTGAAAGGATCTTCGAAATATGTGATATTTTTATTTCTTATATGTGTAATACCAACATTAAAAGCAGATTATATAACACCACCGGTGTCAAATTCTTGCAGTGAATGCTGGAATATGCGGGCCTTGCTGATGGCCATAACTGGGGGGGGGGGGGGGGGGTCCCCATTGAAATGTATCATGGTCATGCATTGTTAAAGCAAGATCTGAGATTGTTTAGTAAAGAAATACCACAGAAATTTCTTATATAATCTTAGTTGATATTTCTTATTTAAATTTAATTGCAAAAGAAATAAAATGGAAGTTAGTTTAAAAAACGATCTCTGCTGACAGGCCTCCATGGCAACCATGTTAAATCTCGCCAAATGGTCACAAAGCATGAATATAGTGAAAACAAGCAAATAAATTATATTTGTGGGAAGAAATTTTACATTTGAATTCCATCACACAAAAATTAAACTGATTCAAGGTATTCAGGGTATGAAATTTGTCTGAAAATGTGCAGGCCAGTCAGGCCTGTCTAAAACTTGTTTCACAGGCCTGCCAGAAAAATAACAGGCTCCTATATGTTTTGTTGCAAAATTATCAAAAATATAATTAAGAAAAAGCTTAAAATAAATTTAACCACATGTGATACATTTGTATGATGTTAACTGTCCAAAACCTTGGTGGCGCTTTTTCTGTCGTCCATCTGTGCGTCAGGCTGCCCATTAGCAGGGCACAAATGTTACTGCTGGTCCTAGAAACTTTAAAGTGAATATCCAGGGAGGTCAATAAAAAAAACCTATATTCTCAT
The DNA here is from genome assembly GCA_026874595.1 of Sipunculus nudus. Taxonomy (NCBI): domain Eukaryota; kingdom Metazoa; phylum Annelida; class Sipuncula; order Golfingiida; family Sipunculidae; genus Sipunculus; species Sipunculus nudus. The sequence goes on from CM049308.1 coordinate 1,093,054, forward strand.
ATCTATGGGGCTTGACGGTACCCCCCAGAATAGTCAAAAATTTGATACAAACCTCCAATATCTTGGTAATTAATGCATGGATTGTCATGAATGTTGCCTTGAATATTGACCATGACTAGTTAGCTCAGCTGACTATAAGTCATCTGAGCTATAGTCGTGGTCCATTGTCCGTCGTCCGTCCGTCTGTCCATCTGGATGTCCGTCTGTAAGACTGGCACGTTTCAACACCGTTGGACCTACGAATCTGAAATTCGGCATACTGTTAGATGTCCCCAAAATCTCCTACCATGCCGAAAATTGGGTCAATAGGACTCTGTTCCTTCGAGATATTAAGGAAAAACCTCAATTTTTTATTAGAAATCTATTTTCACACTTCAGGACTGCCTAATATCAAAACCATTCATCTGGTTTTCTTCATATTTACCATAAATATTCCTCTATATAGTTCCTATGTACATGCCAGATATTGAGTCAGTATTATATAATTTAAAAAAGTTATGGGCCCAAACATAATTGACTTTGTAAAAAAATCAGGAAGATACCTTAAATTTTGCCCAACTTTGGCCACAGCACGTCCTGTAAGTACTGTGGATTTAATTTTCACAGCATGTATACACAAGGATTTAATCTGTTAAAATCTGAAATTTGAAAATAAAAGCTGCAAAATTAGGCTAGTTATTGAATTTTTTTGGAGGCTCTTGTATTCCCTTACATTGTCAAGCAGTCCACTTAGATGACTGTAGGTCATTCAGTGCACATCTCTATGCTCCCCAAGCTGTTGGCATAATTTTATATGTCCCCAAAATCTCCCACCAATCCGAAAATTGGGTCATTAGGACTTTGTTCCTTCAAGATATTAAGAAAAAAAACTCTGTTTTCCATAAAAAAAGCCATTGTTACACTTCAAGGCTGCCTAATATCAAAACCACTGATCTGTTTTTGATCATATTTAGTATTCACATTCTTTCATACATTTTCTATGAACATACCAAAAATTAGGTCAGTATTGAGTATTATTTTGAAGTTATGGGCCAAAACATAATGCAATTTTTAAAAAATCAGGAAATATATTTACTCACCTAACATGAGAATTGTTGAACCTAGAGACTTTTTTTCAGGAATATAACTTTATATAATCAAGATTCAATTGTTTACCCAAAATTAGATCTGAATTTTGCAAATTTTTCAAGTTATTAGCATAAATAAAAAATCAATACCTTAAATTTTGTCCAACTTTGGCACTGTTGATTTAATTTTCACAGCATATATACATAAGGATTTAATCTTTTTAAATCTGAAATTTCAAAGAAATTGATTGGAAAGAATAGCTTTTATTCTTGTTTTCATACACCATGTCAAGTGTTGTTTACATCTAGCCCACCTAGTAGTACAGCCTTCACTTGCATTATGTAACCCACCCCAGGCAGCTTGCCTTGGGTCAGCTTGGCCACTACCAGCAGGCTTCCCTTCTGCCCTGCACTCCCCCCCCCCCCCCCCCCCCCCCCCGATGGTGCATAAACTAGATGAATGTTATTATTTTCTGTATTTGATTCATTCTTATTCTAGGCTATGCTACATTTTAGATTTTGTATTGTACCACCAGAGTTACAATGATTAAAGTGTACATTTAATTGTGTCCACAAAGTGGAGTATTGCTATGAAAGTGTGGATGTTCATGAGATAGTGATTCCTTACTTCAGAAGAGTAAAAACTTCACCAGGTGTGAAATTGACTATTAATTCCAGTAATAAATTAAAACTGGGATAGTAATTAGCACAATGATATTGTTTCTCCCTCATTCAACCAACAGTGTGTATACTTTATTTGAAAAGATGTTTTATTTTATCAAATTTACTTATATTTTAATTTGGTGAATAAAATTAAGCATGTACTGAAAACTCCAATGTGCAAAACTTTTTAATAGTGATTCAAGAAATATTCTTGTAAATGCCATGTTGTGGCATTATTTTCTTTTAAATTCAGTTTAAACATTTATGATTTAAAAATAATAAAATATATGTGTATGCATAATATGACCTAATATGAGCTACACTCTGGATATATGATGATTGCAACTTTTGCAACAATTCTAATATTTTAACTTATAGTTTCAGTTTTTTACTTTGTATATATAATGATTGCAACTTTTGCAACAATTCTAATATTTTAACTTATATTTTCAGGTTTTTTTATTAAAATTTATAAAACCTGTAAATAAAAAAATGATTCAGATAAAAACTTCTTAATGGAAAAAGTGGATATGCTTAAAAAAAATAGGATTATATATAAACTTAAATGCATTATTCCCTTGAAAGTGAAATAAAGGTATAAGTCCATTCTGTCCACTTGCCTGTCCATCTGTAAATTTTCATATGCATCACAGTATCTCAAAACTTTTACTGTTTTTCTTCATGACAGTCTTGTCAGAGTATTAGTTTGCAATCATATATTTAGAACCTTACTATAACCAAGTAGGAGGGCCCCTTTCCTCTTAGCTTTTCATATTCTTATATAAATGAAAAACATTACAATAGAATATTTCTACATCCACCTTCGTGCTGCCCTCACTTTTCCCTTTCCGAACCCCATCCCAAAGTCAGCCTCAGTAAGCAAGAACAAGATGAATCTGATATATTCATACTTTAATATTTTGTATAACTATTCGTCCATAGGTACCTATGTACATGCCAGAAATTGTGTCAATATTGTGTAATATGTAGACATAGTGGGCATCACAATAATGTACCTTGTCAAGACTAAAGAGATATTGTGTCATACAGTCACAAATTCATAATTCACTTCATCAGCTTAGTTAATCATAACATCATATCTGTCAAATTGAAAGCTTGCAGACTACCATACACTTTAGATCCTTCAACAAATAGCCTTATCATCATTCTACTACTGCTTATTACTGCTGTCATTGCATTCATATTTGCTCAAATAAATCACAATTTTCAACCCCTCCTAAATAAATAAAAAATAAACCACTATATTTAACTCTATTAATCCATCAGTCAGGTTATTTCATTTATCATTTACTCACATATTACATTACATTCCTTTATAATAGCCCAACATGTCCATGATATTCATAAGCTTTATCAACTTGATATAGTATCACAGTGGAGAAACATTTATAGTCAAATCACGATCAGCTGAGCGCCGTGACCCATGGGTCCCTTGTTTTGTTAGTTCCCAAAAAGTGGTGGCGCCACCTGGCTCTCTATCTGTGACACGCCATTGCTCTGCTAATCACATATGTGTGAGTGGGCAGGGCACGGATTAATGCAAATTATTGTCACATGGTTTAAATGCCAACATCGGCCAGTTTATAGTATGAATGTTGAGAGAACTTGAATGCAACAGTGATGAGCTTGCGCTTTATTTGTCATAAAATGAGAACGATTTCTAATTGTGCAATGGTTTTACCGTGATTCCCCTATTTTTCATAACTTTGTGCGTATTAACAGTCAGATTTCATTGATCTTGGGCTGATGCGCACAGGCTGTTTCACCTGAGACTGAGTGACAAAATTTGGGAGCAGTTTACCAGCAGTTTTCTCCTCTCATGTACAAGTGTGCCACAATTCCACTTTTATATAGGTACAAACAGACTGATTTTAATGACCCAAATTTGACATCCATGTCAGGTAATAATGTTCACTGTGGAAATTGGCAAAATCTTCTGCATGGAGACAGAGGTAGATTATTATTGTAATAGAAAGCAGGAGCAGATCTAGGATTTAGGATAAGAGGGGATCCAACCAAAAAACTAAAAAAGCTTGAAAAAGGTCCCCAGGTTCAGAAAAATTGGTCTGAAACCATTAAAAAAGGTTGTGAGGCTGAAAAAAGGGGGGTCCTGAACCTGACACAGGAGTCATAATGTAAGTCAACAGAGGTATAGGAATGGCGCTTTGTCCATCAGCCGTCTGGCCATCCGTTAGCAGGTCTGCTGGTCCTAGAAACTTCTAAGTGAGGTCGATAAAAACCTTGGAATCCTGATATTAGGTCACTGCGACCTATATTGTCTGGGCTATTGGGCTTGAAAGTACCCCCCCCCCCCCCGAATAATCAAAACCTTGATACAAAAACTTCAATATCTTGATAATTAATGCATGGATTGTCCTGAATCTTGCCTCGAATATTGACCATGACTAGTTTTGACAGTTCCCAAAAAGTGGTGGTGCCACCTGTATTTTTTGTTATTTTAACGAATATTTTTCTATTTTTTTTACTATAAAATGACAACAATCAGGTCAGTTTCTCAGCTGTGATTACACCTAGTGTCTAAAAACCTGGTGTGTTTATTGATCACAAGTGGATGCCCTATAGTAATCACCCTGTCTGTCTGTCTGATTGTCTATCTGTCTGTCCATCCGTCCATCCACACAATTTTGTTTCCAGATGATAACTCCAGGTTGTATTGACTCATGGATTTCAAACTTGATTTACTTATGGCCCATCACTAAAGCAAGAACCTATATGATTTTGGAGTCACAAGGTCTAAGGTCAAGGTCACAGGACTCACTTATTTTAAAAGATTATGGCTGCATTTTAAACCAAGCTCTTCATCCCAGACTTTCCATTTTGCACATTTAGCTGACTTGCCAGTATTGGGAGAGCACAAATAAATTTATTGGTCACAATATCAAAGGTCAAGGTCACAGGGGCCATCTGTTCACAAATTAGTTTCCAGATGATAACTCCAGTTTAGTTTTGCATACTGGATTTAAACTTCTTGTTTATGGCTCACCACTAAAGTAAGAACAGTGTCTATGTTGGGGTCCAAAGGTCAAGGTCACAGGATTCATTTCTTTAAAAAGAATGCATATGCAGTTGAAGCCAAACTTTTAATCACAAACCTTCCATCTTCAAGATAATTCAAACCTGCCAATTGGGGAAGATTCTGTTTGATTTTGGGGTCATATGGTCATAGGTAACAGTGCCAACCCAATCACAAATTAGTTTATTGATTTAAATTCTGCTTTTGATAGACAGATGCTTCAAACTTGATTTAATAATGACCCACAACTTAAGTAAACTCATTTTGATTTTCAGGGTCCAGTGATCAAAGTTGAAGGTCACAGGAGCCACATCTTTAAAAAGATTGTGGATGCACTTTAAATCAAACTTGTCATCCCAAACTTTCCATCTTTCACACATGGCTTACTTAGCCAAAGTGAGGAAATCTGTAGATTTTGAGGTTACCTGGTCAGAGGTTAAGGTCACTTTTTAAAAGATTGTTACAATAATCTAAATGCTGCAAGTTCAAGGATAATAAGTACTAATTTTTTTTGGTCACAAGGTTAAGGTCACAGGACTGTTATTCTGAAAAATTTTCTTTAAAAATAACGGTACAGACGAATTTCAGCTGAGCGTCAAGACTCATGTTTATAGTTTTTAGTAGGGATCAAGCACTTCACCAGATAATAACGTGACACTTGCACAAGTAAAAAAGTTGACATCCGGTTCAAGGTCACGTTGGCGGTGTCTGAGAATCATAATTAATTTTTTTGGCCTGAGATTCATCTTTTTATTTTAAAAATAATATTATTTTTAATTTGTTAGTCATCCTTTTAGATTTGTCTTATTGTAAGAATATTAGTTATAAATTATTTGTAAGTTGTCCTTTTTCATAAATATTAAGAACCTGATATCAATCATATACATCAGATTGACAAAGTTTTTTTTTTTTATTGATTGAGTTGGTTCATCATTCAGCAGATATAAATGTATCCCTGGGGATGATAAAGTAAAGGAGTCGAGTAACTTGAGAGAATCCTTGCCATTTGGCACCTAGCAGGAACATGACCTTCCTCTCCTGATAGGTGTATTGGTAAGGGAAATCAAGGCAGGCAACTGAAACAGGAAGTCAGCTCCATGTGGCCTTCTGTTCAAATCACCTGCTACATGGTACTGTATTGGTAAGGGAAATCAAGGCAGGCAACTGAAACAAGAAGTCAGCTCCATGTGGCCTTCTGTTCAAATCACCTGCTACATGGTACTGTATTGGTAAGGGAAATCAAGGCAGGCAACTGAAACAGGAAGTCAGCTCCATGTGGCCTTCTGTTCAAATCACCTGCTACATGGTACTGTATTGGTAAGGGAAATCAAGGCAGGCAACTGAAACAAGAAGTCAGCTCCATGTGGCCTTCTGTTCAAATCACCTGCTACATCCCACTGTATTGGTAAGGGAAATCAAGGCAGGCAACTGAAACAAGAAGTCAGCTCCATGTGGCCTTCTGTTCAAATCACCTGCTACATGGTACTGTATTGGTAAGGGAAATCAAGGCAGGCAACTGAAACAGGAAGTCAGCTCCATGTGGCCTTCTGTTCAAATCACCTGCTACATGGTACTGTATTGGTAAGGGAAATCAAGGCAGGCAACTGAAACAGGAAGTCAGCTCCATGTGGCCTTCTGTTCAAATCACCTGCTACATGGTACTGTATTGGTAAGGGAAATCAAGGCAGGCAACTGAAACAGGAAGTCAGCTCCATGTGGCCTTCTGTTCAAATCACCTGCTACATGGTACTGTATTGGTAAGGGAAATCAAGGCAGGCAACTGAAACAAGAAGTCAGCTCCATGTGGCCTTCTGTTCAAATCACCTGCTACATGGTACTGTATTGGTAAGGGAAATCAAGGCAGGCAACTGAAACAGGAAGTCAGCTCCATGTGGCCTTCTGTTCAAATCACCTGCTACATGGTACTGTATTGGTAAGGGAAATCAAGGCAGGCAACTGAAACAGGAAGTCAGCTCCATGTGGCCTTCTGTTCAAATCACCTGCTACATGGTACTGTATTGGTAAGGGAAATCAAGGCAGGCAACTGAAACAAGAAGTCAGCTCCATGTGGCCTTCTGTTCAAATCACCTGCTACATGGTACTGTATTGGTAAGGGAAATCAAGGCAGGCAACTGAAACAGGAAGTCAGCTCCATGTGGCCTTCTGTTCAAATCACCTGCTACATGGTACTGTATTGGTAAGGGAAATCAAGGCAGGCAACTGAAACAAGAAGTCAGCTCCATGTGGCCTTCTGTTCAAATCACCTGCTACATGGTACTGTATTGGTAAGGGAAATCAAGGCAGGCAACTGAAACAAGAAGTCAGCTCCATGTGGCCTTCTGTTCAAATCACCTGCTACATGGTACTGTATTGGTAAGGGAAATCAAGGCAGGCAACTGAAACAGGAAGTCAGCTCCATGTGGCCTTCTGTTCAAATCACCTGCTACATGGTACTGTATTGGTAAGGGAAATCAAGGCAGGCAACTGAAACAAGAAGTCAGCTCCATGTGGCCTTCTGTTCAAATCACCTGCTACATGGTACTGTATTGGTAAGGGAAATCAAGGCAGGCAACTGAAACAGGAAGTCAGCTCCATGTGGCCTTCTGTTCAAATCACCTGCTACATGGTACTGTATTGGTAAGGGAAATCAAGGCAGGCAACTGAAACAGGAAGTCAGCTCCATGTGGCCTTCTGTTCAAATCACCTGCTACATGGTACTGTATTGGTAAGGGAAATCAAGGCAGGCAACTGAAACAGGAAGTCAGCTCCATGTGGCCTTCTGTTCAAATCACCTGCTACATGGTACTGTATTGGTAAGGGAAATCAAGGCAGGCAACTGAAACAGGAAGTCAGCTCCATGTGGCCTTCTGTTCAAATCACCTGCTACATGGTACTGTATTGGTAAGGGAAATCAAGGCAGGCAACTGAAACAGGAAGTCAGCTCCATGTGGCCTTCTGTTCAAATCACCTGCTACATGGTACTGTATTGGTAAGGGAAATCAAGGCAGGCAACTGAAACAGGAAGTCAGCTCCATGTGGCCTTCTGTTCAAATCACCTGCTACATGGTACTGTATTGGTAAGGGAAATCAAGGCAGGCAACTGAAACAAGAAGTCAGCTCCATGTGGCCTTCTGTTCAAATCACCTGCTACATCGTACTGTATTGGTAAGGGAAATCAAGGCAGGCAACTGAAACAAGAAGTCAGCTCCATGTGGCCTTCTGTTCAAATCACCTGCTACATGGTACTGTATTGGTAAGGGAAATCAAGGCAGGCAACTGAAACAAGAAGTCAGCTCCATGTGGCCTTCTGTTCAAATCACCTGCTACATGGTACTGTATTGGTAAGGGAAATCAAGGCAGGCAACTGAAACAAGAAGTCAGCTCCATGTGGCCTTCTGTTCAAATCACCTGCTACATCCCACTGTATTGGTAAGGGAAATCAAGGCAGGCAACTGAAACAGGAAGTCAGCTCCATGTGGCCTTCTGTTCAAATCACCTGCTACATCGTACTGTATTGGTTAGGGAAAACAAGGCAGGCTACAGAAACAGGAAGTCTTTGAGCAGTCTTATTTGCTGATTGCACAACTTGCAGTATCTGAATTTTTACAAATTTTTAATCATTTTTCAGCAAACCTGTGAGCTTATACACAGTATGGCATGACTGGCGTCATCAGGCACTGTACATTAACCCATACCATAAAAAAACTGTACGAGCTAGCATCTCCAAATTTTATGCAAAAAATCTGTCATCTGGAAAACTGGGGTATTTTTAGCTCAGCTGACTATAAGTCATCCGAGCTATCCTTATTGTCCATCTGTTTGACTGCCGTATTTTGAAACAATAAGACCTACTAATAAAAAAATGACATACAGTTAGATGTCCTCAAGTTCTCCTACCATACTGAAAACTGGGTCACTGCGACATCTTTCCTCCAAGAAATTAAGGAAAAACCTCAATTTTCCATTAAAAACCTATTTTCACCCTTCAGGGCTACCTAATATCAAAATTGCTCATCTGTTTTTCTTCATATTTACCATAAGTATACCCCTATAGAGTTCCTAATTATATGCCAGAATTCGGGTCAGTATTACATAATTTATAAAAGTTATGGGCCCAAAGATTGTGCACTTCGTAAAAATCAGAAAAGATATTTCACTAACTTAACATGATGATTGTTGAAGCTGGAGACTTTTTTTTCAGGGATATAACTTTATTTAATCAAGATTCAATTGTATACCCAAAATTAGATCTGCATTTTGTAAATTGTTACAAGTTATTAGCATAAATATAATAGCCATACTTTAAATTTTGCCCAATGTTGACCATGGCACATTTTCTTCCTGTAAGTACATTTGATGAATTTTCACAGCATATTCACATAAGGATTTAATCTATTTAATTCTGAAATTTGAAAATAAAATCTAAAAAATTTGGCTAGTTATTGAAGTTTTTTCAGAGGCTCTATTGTATTCATTTGCATTGTCAAGGTCCAGGCCACCCACTTCTGGTCACTACAGCCCTGCCTGGGTAACCTTATTAGTGATGCAACCATGGTCTAGCCCTACTTCTGTCATCTCATGTCACACACCCCCCCCCCCTCCCCCACCACCACCAAATTTATAACAATAAGTGTTATTGTTTGATTTCTCTTTCTGTAATTGTAAAGCTGTTTCCACTCAATGTACAAAAGTTTTCTTGAAATAGTAATTCAAGGAGTTGTCCAGAGATGCCATGTTTGTAAAGGTAACTGAATTTTCAAATTCATATTTCTGGTGACTTGGAAACAAGTATTGGATTCTTTACTTGTGAGTTTGATATGATGAGGATTTACTATAGGGCTTCTTATAACAGTTCATGATAATTATTTTTAAAAATATGAAAGACATTACTCATGCAATAATATATTGATATCATGTGATTGTGACTTTTTATTAAAGAGCACATTTTCCACCAGAAGCTACATGGTTTATTGGAACTATTAGAAAACTGCATTAAGTTTAATAAAATTATCATGTAGATACAGAATTCACAAGAGGTTTAATGTTAAATTTGAAAAAAAGGCCAACTTTAATTTTATCTTTGACACTGCTGAAATTTCAAATAAATTACAAGTCACTCATACCAAACAGTATTCTGCCCACTCAAGTAGTATTATGTTTTAGTTACTTGTTTTCACCAACTGAATTGATTTTATTTGTACGAGTTTATGTAATCATAAGTTAAAAAACCATACATAGGAAATCAATTATACTGTTCATTATTTAGAATAAAATCCATTGTAATTTATTTTTTAGCAAATGGAAAGGTGATAAACATGGTGTGTACAGTATCTGTGTATTGTCTGGGGGAGGTCAGCTTCTGTCTGCCAGCCGGACCATCAAACTGTGGGATCTTACAACACATCAAGTGATTAGGGTGAGATGTTTACTGGTCTCAGATATTAATGTTACCTGTAGAATATCACTAGTAGAAATAATGTTGGAAGATCATACATGAAGCAAAATCACACAAATTGTACAAATAGAACCTGAATATAAATATTGTTTATGCATGCTCATATATAAGTTTGCAAGGCTTACTTACACTGCGAGGGTTTTAGGTTTAATAGAATGGTAATAAATCTTGTTTTTTTTCCAGAAATTTACAGGTCATGCTACAGAGATATTTAGGTTACTTCACATCCCCTTCGCTCACCCTCAAGGGGTCAAAGGTCATGCAGAGGGAACATACTTCTTGTCTGCAGCACTCAATGATAGGCTTGTCAATGCATGGTAAGGTCTATTCACATAACTTTATCTTATAAAATTTGCACATTGAATGTAAATCTGTGATCAGAGGATAGTTTCGGAAAGCATTTAATGACCCATACTGCTGCTTTTCATGCTTTTAATTGGATTAAATGTAACTTGTAAGATGTTACTACTGTAGTTTCACAGCTCTAGTTTGACAAATTTCCAGCTTTAAATTACTAAATTTTGCAGCATTGATGTAACTGATGAACAGCTGCTGTCCTAATTAATGGACTGACAACTCCTGCTTCAGTTAAATTGATTGACAGGCTGACAGCAGCAGTCCTATTTTCTTGATTGACAACTGCAACCCTGCTTTAATGTGATCTTTTTTCATCAGCTTTAAACCTGTGAGTTTGATGTTAAATTATGGTTTTGTCTGGTAGGTGTAAAAGGGCCATAAATTGTATTCATTGCTGAAGCAGTATTTCTGTATTAGTGCAAAGGACAGCAAATGTTTGGTAGTAATCATGCCCTCAACCCATTGCTTTCAAGTGTCATCTTGTCAGTGGTGACATCTGGTGGTGAGGGCACAGATCAATGTGAGGTTTGTGAGGCGCGGTGCCTGCAGAACTGATGCTGAGCTCGAACTCCCTCATACACATCTTCATTTTCAGTGTTGATTTTTTATGGAGTGAATGAATTTGTTTTTGATTCATGAGACCTTTACATATTCAGTAAACAAATTCCATTTAAAATGTAACATAAGATTTGAGGTACACAATAAAATGGATGTGTTTATTCTGATGGTAATTTCTTTTGTTTACAGGCAATATAATAGTGAATCCAAAGACAAGAATGCAGTAGCATCATTCCTGTTACCAGAAACACCAACACATTTAGAGTTAGCTGTACCAACACAAGAAAACCAGGTAATGACAAAAGTGCACACGTTTAGAGTTAGCTTTACCAACACAAGAAAACCAGGTAATGACAAAAGTGCACACATTTAGAGTTAGCTGGACCAACACAAGAAAACCAGGTAATGACAAAATTGCACACATTTAGAGTTAGCTGGACCAACACAAGAAAACCAGGTAATGACAAAGTGCACACATTTAGAGTTAGCTGGACCAACACAAGAAAACCAGGTAATGACAAAAGTGCACACATTTAGAGTTAGCTGGACCAACACAAGAAAACCAGGTAATAACAAAAGTGCACACATTTAGAGTTAGCTGGATCAACACAAGAAAACCAGGTAATGACAAAAGTGCACACATTTAGAGTTAGCTGTACCATCACAAGAAAACCAGGTAATGACAAAAGTGCACACATTGAGAGTTAGCTGTACCAACACAAGAAAACCAGGTAATGACTAAAGTGCACACATTTAGAGTTAGCTGGACCAACACAAGAAAACCAGGTAATGACAAAAGTGCACACATTTAGAGTTAGCTGGACCAACACAAGAAAACCAGGTAATGACAAAAGTGCACACATTTAGAGTTAGCTGTACCAACACAAGAAAACCAGTTAATGACAAAAGTGCCTTGTTTCCTAGACAGTCAGATCTTATGTGAAAAATATTTTCATGATAGCATTGTCATAAAAGTTGGCTCTGGCTTTGCGTGTACAGAACTGCACAAACAAAGGATTTGAACTTACATGGATACTGTTGTATGTCCTACATGTTCAAAGAGGACCATGACAGTGCTCTAGTTGGTGGTCGGCTTGGCGTGATAGGTCTAAAGGTAGCTGATTAGACTGAGATGAGACAGGTAACTGGTTGACTTGGCGAGATAGGTCTAAAGGAAGCTGATTAGACTGATATGCATCTGGTAACTGGTTGACTTGGCGTGATAGGTCTAAAGGTAGCTGATTAGACTGATATGAGTCTGGTAACTGGTTAGCTTGGCGTGATAGGTGTAAAGGTAGCTGATTAGACTGAGATGAGACAGGTAACTGGTTGGCTTGGTGTGATAGGTCTAAAGGTAGCTGATTAGAGTGATATGAAACAGGTAACTGGTTGTCTTGATGATATAGGTCCAAAGGTAGCTGATTAGACTAATATGAGTCTGGTAACTGGTTGGCTTGGCGTGATAGGTGTAAAGGTAGCTGATTAGACTGATACAAGTCTGGTAACTGGTTGGCTTGGCGTGATAGGTCTAAAGGTAGCTGATTAGAGTGATATGAGACAGGTAAATGGTTGGCTTGATGATATAGGTCCAAAGGTAGCTGATTAGACTAATATGAGTCTGGTAACTGGTTGGCTTGATGTGATAAGTCCAAAGGTAGCTGATTAGACTAATATGAGTCTGGTAACTGGTTGGCTTGATGTGATAGGTCTAAAGGTAGCTGATTAAACTGATATGCGTCTGGTAACTGATTGGTTTGATGTGATAGGTCTAAAGGTAGCTGATTAGACTGATGCAAGCCAGGAAACCTTTTGACAGCTGGGACACTGGAGGGCTTGAGTGTTAGTTACTCTGGTCTTTCACACCCTGCATTTCATCTTGGCTGTAGTGGTTCTGCATTTTGTCTTGGCTATAGTGGTTCTGTATTTCATCTTGGCTGTTGTGGTTCTGAATTTCGTCTTGACTGAACTGGTTCTTCATTTCGTCTTGGCTGTCAGGTTCTGCGTTTTGTTTTGTCTGTACTGGTTCTGCATTTCTTTTTAGCTGTTGTGGTACTGCATTTCGTCTTGACTGAAGTGGTTCTGCATTTTGTCTTGGCTTTGGTTGTACTGCATTTAGTCTTGGCTGTACTGGTTCTGCATTTTGTCTTGGCTGTAGTGGTACTGCATTTCGTCTTGACTGAACTGATTCTGCATTTTGTCTTGGCTCTAGTTGGACTGCATTTAGTCTTGGCTGTACTGGTTCTGCATTTTGTCTTGGCTGTAGTGGTACTGCATTTAGTCTTGACTGAACAAGTTCTGCATTTTGTCAAGGCTCTAGTTGTACTGCATTTAGTCTTGGCTGTACTGGTTCTGCATTTTGTCTTGGCTGTAGTGTTACTGCATTCCGCTGCATTTTGTCTTAGACTAAACTGGTTCTGCATTTCGTCAAGGCTCTGGTTGTACTGCACTCTATCTTTGCTGTACTGGTTCTGCATTTCTTCTTAGCTGTAGTGGTACTGCATTTCATCTTGACTGAACTGGTTCTGCATTTCTTCTTGGCTCTAGTTGTACTGCATGTAGTCTTGGCTGTACTGGTTCTGCATTTTGTCTTGGCTGTAGTGGTACTGCATTTTGTCTTGACTGAACTGGTTCTGCATTTCATCTTGGCTCTGGTTGTACTGCATTTCGTCTTTGCCGTACTGGTTCTGCATTTCGTCTTGGCTGTACTGGTTCTGCAGTCCTTGGCTGATTTGGTACCTATTGAGATGAAACCATGCCAAACAGGGTGGTTTGTGGTGAGATCCTCCCAGGATTCAATGTTAATTTTTAAAGGAGCATAATCACCTATAAAGCATGTTGAATTAGCAATAAAAATAGCTTCTTGCCTTTAAAATAAATTTGTACCTGCAAAAAATATTGCCTTGAAAGCGTTTTCTTCCTCTTGTAAACAAGTGTTAAAAACAGGGGACTGGGCACGATCTCAGGTGTCAACATAAACACAGCCCGTGGGACACTATGCATTGTTGAGCCAAAACACCTGCCAATCATATTATGCCCTGACTGATTTGGCCCCAAATATTTAAGACATGTTCCCGCTGGCTGAAACATCACATGTTCCGACTCACAATCAGACCTCCAGTCAGACTGCCTTGTTATGGTAAACAGACACACTTGGACTGTGTTTACCAAAAATCCAGAGCCATAACAAAGTGTTAAACAGCTGTATGCAAGGTACTGAGACTGTGTGCTGAGATGGTTTTGCTGGGAAACTTTTGTATAAAGCAAAATTGAACCAGTAGTGTGAAATAATAAGCATAATATTACTCCTGATTATGTTCCTTTAAATCCTTACAGGAGAACATCATGTCTTTGAAGCACTTCATTTCAAAAGTCACTGATGACATTGGCCTTCACCTTCGTGAAGGCCTACAGATGCCTTGGGTTGAACAGCTTAACATTAGACCAATATCTGATGTTGATGCCTGTCACAGTCTCTGAATGTGTCTGGTAGAAACATCAAGCTTAACAGTTTAAATGGATGCAATTCCAATAGGAATCCCAAAACTGCTGTAGTGACTTGCATCTTTTCTTTATTAAGAATGTGATTTATAAACTAGAAATTTGTCAGCAGCATATATATTTATTTATATATATACATATATATATATATATTTGACTTTTATGTTAAGTACTTTTGCCCTGAACCGTTTTGGCTCAGGGGTTACCTGGACAGTGGTGACACCTGGTGATCAGGGCATAGACTAAAGTGAGGTTTGTGAGGCGCAGTGCCTGCAGAACTGGTGCTGAGCTCGAACTCCCTCATACATATTCAACAGAAGTACCTCGGCTGGAAATATGCAATGCAAAGTAATGTTTTAATATGGTAGATTTAAACTATATGCTGAAAATTTTTATGGGAGACCTTGAAGGTATAACTGTTTACACTTATTATTTTCATAAGATGTCCTTTAGAATACTAAGTATATGATACTTGTGACATTCTGATTGTGCTACTCAGTATATTTCTCTCTTTTTTTCAGAACATACTGCTGGCAGTTGTGACCAAGGCAGGCCAGGTTTTAGTCTATGAACATGTCCTAAATGGGTAAGTATAATGTACATACAAGAGATACCCAACCACTCTTAGTACAGTGCCATGGTGCTACATCAGTGAGGCTAACATAGTCTGATCTATAAATTATGAATATATATTAAACTAGATCATCCAGATTATAAATTGATTGTACATAAAACTAGATCATCCCAATTAAAAAAATTATGGTATTATATAAAACTAGAATTTCTGGCATCTCCCAGCATTCCAAACTCTGCATACCTCCTTTAAAAATAGACTCCTTCTGAAGCATATATATTGACACAGGGTCATGGTCACCAACTCTGGATCTTGTTCTACAACTTGGTTGAAACAGCTGGTGTGTCAGATTTAAAGAACAAATTGTGCAGTATTTCTGCAGAATTGACCTTGAAGGTCAAGGTCACCCCTTTTCAAACATGTCTGAGATATTGGTGGGTTTGGTGCAGATTTGAGGAGGTCTTGGTGGAAACCATTTGTGTGTGAGAATTGAAGGGAAGAACTCAAGAGATATGTTAATCAATAAAATATCTAAGTTCCATTTCCAGCAAAAGCCACGCATATTTGATGAGGTAAGAGGTGACTACATTTTGATGTCGCCACCCTGACCAGAAATCTGATGGGTTTTCATATAGCTCATGATGAGTATTAACCAATACAATTACTCACCTGAATTACATTTTCAGCAAATTCATGCATATTTAATTATGTCAGAGGTCACAAAATATGCAACAGGTGTATTATGCACCATTTGCGGTGCTCTTGTTTTCATTATCTCAAGCACCAAATTTTTCTGCAGATCGGGTGGGACCACATGAAACTGTAGTTTCCTGATTTTGTCTGGGGATACAATTATATGAAATGCGATTTGTAACTTATATATATATTGTGGAAATTCTTGTTTCAGGTTTGTTTTGTTTTGTGTTAATCAGTATATGGTTAGGATTTATCAATGAACATTTTATGTTAACAATGTTAAGGGAGGATTTTATAATGTATAAACCAGAGGAGAGGACTGAATATGTCTGAATAATGCCCTGATTTAAATATAACCCAAGGTGTTTTGGCATCTCATAAACCTGGTGTAAATAAAAATCTCAATATTGTCCAACCCCTGCTTTTGGGCTTCTTGAGAAGCTGACCTGTCACAGCTTGTTGGCAGATTATGTGCACACAGGAGTCTCCTGTGCACTAATATTTAACTTTAAGTAAACTTTTCAGTCTATTTACACTTTTGATACATATACTTGTCAGTTCTTGAAAATACCTGTTTTATATTACTTGAAATATGTCTCAAAGATGGTTTAAATGCTGTTGTCAATTGCACTGAAGTCTCAGTTAACCAGAACTGTATTCATTCACTTAGGTTTGGGCATGTTTATTGTATTTGACCACATGTTAATTAGGGATAATTAGCCATGTGAGCGGTGGCATTTTTAGCCAACTAACATACCAAACACCAGTGATCTCATACATCGAGCTTCCTTTGTTATGTGCTTATGTAGTGTAATGCGGTTTGAGCTCGTTAGTGAAACGCAACACAGTTACACTGCCAAGGAAGCACTTGTGATTTAATGTCAGTCACAGTTAACAGTTTATCATAGCTTTTATGATGTTTTGGAAAGAGCCTTTTATTTTCCTTCACAAGGAAAAGATGATCAAGAAGTCAAAAGAATCTGCTGCCAGTATTATTTGGTGGATAAATGAGCATCATTCAATAATTTACAGCAACATGCAGTTTATAAATAAAGTCTTCATCTATTCAGTTTATCATTTATTTTTTTAATAAATTGTATCCCCAGACAAAGTCGAGATACTATGGTTTCATGACGGTCCCGCCACTGCCGCCGCCCCAGGAAAACCTTGTGAGCGGGATAACTCAAAAAATATTTCACTGATCTTTTTCAAACTTTACATTTGTATAGATATAGGTAAGGGGACGAAGCCTATTCAAAATGGGGTCATGACCTATGCTAGGAGAGTGACCTTGACCTTGAATAGGTCCATTTTTGCTGAAAATAACACAAATTCTTAAATATCTCAAGTAAGCTTGCATGGACTGGTCCAAAAATCAAGGTAACCGAAGATCTTGGATAGCCTTGTGATATACCAGAAACTGGTGGCGCCACCTATTATCCTTTTCTTGTGTTTACGCCTTTTAATACCCCCATAATTGCCTCTTGAAAGTACTGTGAGCATTATAAGTCAAAAACTAATGGACAGATTTCTTTCATATTATGCACATGTAGAGAGATGGGTTATGGGATGAGGTCTATTTACATTTGGGTCATGACCTTTACCATGAGAGAGGCCTTGACCTTTAATGTGTCCATATTTGGTGAAAATCACACACCTCTTATGATATCTCCAGTGTTGTTAGCCATATGGATTTCAAACGTGACTTATGTAATGCCCACCACTAAAGTAAGAACCCTATAGGTTCTAGGGTCATGAGGTCAAAGGTCAAGGTCACTGGACTCGCATACTGTGGATGCATTTTAAGCCAAACTTTCATCCCAGGTCTTCCATCTTAAATATATAGAGCTCACTTGCCAATAGGGGATGATCCATATCAATTTTGGGGTCAGAGGTCAAGGCCACAGGAGCTATCTGTCAAAAAATTAGTTACTGGATGATAATTCCTGCTTTTATTGATGTATTGATTTCAAACTTGACTTATATATGTCCCATTGGAAAAGCAAGACCTGAATTGATTTTGGGGTCATGAGGTCAAAGGTCAAGGTCACAGGACACATCTTTAAAAAGATGTGGATGCATTTTCAACCAAACATTTCATCTTTCATCTTGCACATATACTGTGGTTGGCTTTATATTCGCGCGGCTGAAATTTTGCGATTTCATTTTTGGCGTTTTGCTAGGGTTTTATTTTCACAATTGCACTAGAAACTATACAATCTTAGTACAGTTGTATTTGTATTGGTTTTAAATTTAGAATAAAATCCTTCAATACCCCACTAATTTCTGGTTCAGCAATTCACTTATGACTGGTGTCACAGTTGATATATCTCATTCGATTACCGCAATGCCTAATCTGTGTTTGCAAATGTATCATCCCCTTTTGTTCATCTTAGTTGAGGGGCATTTTTTTCCTAAGGGTTTTATTTTCGCGATTATTTCATATTCACGAATATCGCGAAATTAAAACCCTCACGAATAAAAAGGCAACCACAGTAGTTCACCTGCCAAGAGAGGAAGAACCCTATCAATTTTGAGGTCACAGGGTCAAAGGTGAAGGCCACAGGAGCCATCTGTCCAAAGATTAGTTCCCGAGATGATAATTCAAGCTTGGATTAATATATGGATTTCAAACCTGACTTATATATGGCCCATCAATAAATCTAGACCTCTATTGATTTATATATAAAAGTGGATGATCAATATCAATTTTGGGGTCACAAGGTCAAAGGTCAAGGCCACAGGAGCCATCTGTCAAAAAATTAGATTCTGGATGATAATTCCTGCTTTTATTGATGTACAGATTTCAAACTTGACTTATATATGTCCCATTGAAAAAACAAGACCCCAATTGATTTTTGGGTCATGAGGTCAAAGGTCAAGGTCACAGGACACATCTTTAAAAAGATTGTGGATGCATTTGTCATGACCTTTGCTAAGAGAGTGACCTTGACCTTGAATAGGTCCATTTCTGCTGAAAATTACACAAACTCTTAAATATCTCAAATCGTTTGCATGGATTGGTCCCAAAATCAAGGTGACAGAAGATCTTGGATAGCCTTGTGATGTGCCAAAAAGTCAAGGTCACAGGACCAACATCTTCAAAAAGATTGTAGATTGATAGATGGAAGAAACAATAATTGCTTGCCATGTGTCAGTATATGCTGCTAAAAATGGGGGCCTATTCTTAAAGGTGGGGGGCCGTACTATGTCTGGGGATACTCTACCACCTGCGGTGCCAAGAAATGTCTAGTTCATTTATTCTTCCATTCATTTACATATCCATTTTTTCATTCATTCATCATGAATTATTATAAATTTTTCATGTATAAAAAGATATTAATACAGTTATTCATGTGAGTTACGAACTGTTGGCCAACTAAAGGACAGAATACGTATTACATAAATCTGAAGGTTTTTAGCTCAGCTGACTATAAGTCATCCGAGCTATAGTCGTGGTCCATTGTCCGTCTGTCTGTCCGTCTGGATGTCCGTCCGTAAGACTGGCACGTTTCGACACTGTTGGACCTACGAATCTGAAATTCAGCATACAGTTAGATGTCCCCAAAATCTCCTACCATGCCGAAAATTGGGTCAATAGGACTACGTTCCTTCGAAATATGAAAGAAAAACCTCAATTTTTTATTAGAAATCTATTTTCACTCTTCAGGACTGCCTAATATCAAAACCACTCATCTGGTTTTCTTCATATTCACCATAAATATTCCTCTATATAGTTCCTATGTACATGCCAGAAATTAAGTCAGTATTATTTAATTTAAAAAAGTTATGGGCCCAAACAAAATGGACTTTGTAAAAAATCAGGAAAGATATTTGGTCACTTAAGACCAAAAGTGTTAAAGGTAGGAACTTTTTTTCAGTAATACAACTTTAATTAATCAAAATTTAATTGTATACACAAAAATTAGATCAAAATCTGTTAAATTTTTTTAAATATTGGCAAAAATATAAAATTGGTACCTTAAATTTGGCCAAACTTTGGCCATGGCACGTTTTTTTTTCCTGTTAGTACTGTGGATTTAATTTTCACAGCATGTACACATAAGGAGTTTATCTGTTTTAATCTGAAATTTGAAAGTAAAAGCTGCAAAATTAGGCTAGTTATTGAATTTTTTGGAGGCTCTTGTTGTATTCCCTTACATTGTCAAGCAGTCAACTTTGATGACTGTAGGTCATTCAGTGCACATCTCTATGCTCCCCAGGCTGTTGGCATAATGTTAGATGTCCCGAAAATCTCCTACCATACCGAAAATTGGGTCATTAGGACTTTGTTCCTTCGAGATATTAAGGAAAAACCTCCGTTTTCCATAAAAATAGCCATTGTTACACTTCAAGGCTGCCTAATATCCAAACCACTGATCTGTTTTTGATCATATTTAGTATTCACATTCTTTCATACATTTTCTATGAACATACCATAAATTAGGTCAGTATTGGGTATTATTTTGAAGTTATGGGCCAAAATATAATGCAATTTTTAAAAAATCAGGAAATATATTTACTCACCTAACATGAGAATTGCTGAACCTAGAGACTTTTTTTCAGAAATATAACTTTATTTAATCAAGATTCAATTGTTTACCAAAAATTAGATCTGAATTTTGCAAATTTTTCAAGTTATTAGCATAAATAAAAAGTCAATACCTTAAATTTTGTCCAACATTGGCAATGGCACGTTTTTTTCCTGTAAGCACTGTTGATTTAATTTTCACAGCATATATACATAAGGATTTAATTTTTTTAAATCTGAAATTTCAAAGAAATTTTATTGGAAAGAATAGCTTTTATTCACGTTTTCATACACCATGTCAAGTGTTGTTTACATCTAGCCCACCTAGTAGTACAGCCTTCACTTGCATTATGTAACCCACCCCAGGCAGCATGCCTTGGCCAGATGGTGCATAAACTAGATGAATGTTATTATTTTCTATATTTGATTCATTCTTATTCTAGGCTGTGCTACATTTTAGATTTTGTATTGTACCACCAGGGTTACAATGATTAAAGTGTACATTTAATTGTGTCCACAAAGTGGTGTATTGCTATGAAAGTGTGGATGTTCATCAGATAAGTAATTCCTTACTTCAGAAGAGTAAAAACTTCACCCGGTGTGAAATTGACTATTAATTCCAGTAATAAATTAAAACTGGGATAGTAATTAGCACAATGATATTGTTTGTCCCCCTTTCAACCAACAGTGTGTATACTTTATTTGAAAAGATGTTTTATTTTATCAAATTTACTGAATCTTTTATTTTATTTTGGTGAATAAAATTAAGCATGTACTAAAAACTCCAATGTGCAAAACTTTTTAATAGTGATTCAAGGAATATTCTTGTAGATGCCATGTTGTGGCATTATTTTCTTTTAAATTCAGTTTAAACATTTATGATTTAAAAATAATAAAATATATGTGTATGCATAATATGACCCAATATGATCTACATTCTGGATATATAATGATTGCAACTTTTGCAACAATTCCAATATTTTAACTTAAAGTTTCAGTTTTTTTACTCTGTATATATAATGATTGCAACTTTTGCAACAATTCTAATATTTTTACTTATATTTTCAGTTTTTTTATTAAAAATTTATAAAACCTGTAAATAAAAAACATGATTCAGATAAAAACATCTTAATGGAAAAAGTGGATATGCAAAAAAATAGGCTTATATATAAACTTAAATGCATTATTCCCTTGAAAGTGAAATATTTTAGTCCATTCTGTCCACTTGCCTGTCCATCTGTAAATTTTCATATGCATCATAGTATCTCAAAACTTTTACTGTTTTTCTTCATGACAGTCTTGTCAGAGTATTAGTTTGCAATCATATATTTAGAACTTTACTATAACCAAATAGGAGGGCCCCTTTCCTCTTAACTTTTCATATTCTTATATAAATGAAAAACATTACAATAGAATATTTCTACATCCACCTTTGTGCTGCCCTCATTTTTCCCTTCTCCGAACCACATCCCAAAGTCAGCCTCAGTAAGCAATTACAAGATGAATCAGATACATTCATACTTTCATATTTTGTATAACTATTCCTCCATAGGTACCTATGAACATGCCAGAAATTATGTCAATATTGTGTAATATGTAGACATAGTGGGCATCACAATAATGTACCTTATCAAGACTAAAGAGATATTGTGTTATACAGTCACAAATTCATAAATCACTTCATCAGCATAGTTAATCATAACATCATATCTGTCAAATTGAAACCTTGCAGACTACCATACACTTTAGATCCTTCAACAAATAGCCTCATCATCATTTTACTACTGCTTATTACTGCTGTCATTGCATTCATATTTGCTCAAATATATCACAATTTTCAACCCCTCCTAAATAAATGAAAAATAAACCACTATATTTTACTCTATTAATCTATCAGTCAGGTAATTTTATTTATCATTTACTCACATATTACATTACATTCCTTTATAATAGCCCAACATGTCCATGATATTCATAAGCTTTATCGACTCGATATAGTATCACAGTGGAGAAACATTTATAGTCCAATCACGATCAGCTGAGCGCCGTGACCCATGGGTCCCTTGTTTATAAAGGGATTGTTAGGTGAAATTTCCAGATATTTACACATAAAAAAGTTATTTTAAACAACCTACGTCATTAAAATATAACTCTTATCCTTTTTTTATAGTCATGCAGATTTCATATGCCATTTTATAGATATTTCATATAATTAACATGCCTGAATATCAGATTGCAATCTTTTTCATGCATAATTGCTCACATGGCATCGGTTCACAATTTTGTTATTTTTTGAACTGTGAGAAGCTAACATGCCAATCCTTACCCCAAGTATAACCTGACTATTAAATCTATAATAAATTTTCATTCATTATTTTATCAGGCATTACTCAAAGATACATGGTATGAAAGTCAGTCCAAGTCAGAATTGTATACAATTCATAAAAACAATATGTAAGAGTTTTTTAGATAATATGTTTATGATAAGCGGATCAGATATGTCTTATTAATATGTTATCTTGACTCTTTATTTCAGGAGGTTAAAAAAGCCAATAAAACCTACAGTAACTCTCCAGATAGCCACAGACAGTAAAGAGGACAGACTCTCCAGGCCACTTCCAATTATTTGTGTACAGCTTCACAGGCATCAGTCCACAGACCTGCGGATAGCACATGGAAACACACTCAAACCTGTCTTTGAAAGCCTTGTGAGTGCCCTATACATTAAAAGACATGCTTCAAGAACAATGTAAAAAAATTAATATCAAATGTGGTCTGTGCTTTATTATATAATTTTCAATCAAATAAACATGAATGTATCTGTATTAACAAAAGAAATAAATACTATCTTTATTTTTTTTGTATGATTGAAAATTAATTAAACACTAAATATGTAAATAGGGATAAAGAAGGGTACATACATCTCATGTTTGTTAGTAAGTAAGGAAGTTTGTCATGTTGTATTCTTGGCTAACACATGCAATAGTAATGTTAAAAAGGTGTAAAGGCTTCTGTGGTCTAACAGCAGAACACATGCCTCAAAGCTGGGAGATCCCACCCAAGGGAGCCAGGTTTTTTACGGTCGGGCCCCCATCAGGGATGAGCCCTCTACAGGCTAAATGGGAAGGTGGTATCCCACAGCCGTCTTCCACTTATTGTCACTCAAGATGAGTGGACCACTCCAGGGGTTATTCTTTGATGGTATGACCCAGTAATATGGATGATCACACACCCAGGGCCCCCACTATAGTCACCGGGCCAGGTTGATATTGGGATATAAAATGAGAGGAAGCATGTGCTATTGGACTGTCCTGTTGTCCATAAAGGGGTCATGTACACAGGCCAGCCTTAAACCATGGAGGAGGTACCTCTAACCAAAATAAAAATATTAAAAAAATATGTTAAAACGTGTTCAGTACATATTTTGTACCAGATATTTAACTGACTCTTAATCTTCAAGAAATGTAGACCAAGGTCATTTAGGGAGTATCACAGATATATCATGTTTTGAATTATTAACATTTCTATAATGGTGACGAATTAAAACTTGCTGTTAAGTGTATTTTAATTTTTTTTTTTCAGTCCTACAGCAGCTTAGAGAGTGAAACTTGTTTAGTCAGAGAAGATCCTTTGAAATCGTTGGCTGCGGTGAAAGTAGATACAAGTGTATCCACAGTGAGTATTTTTGTCACGTTATCCATTTATGTATTTAGAATGAATACTGTTAGAGTAGACTCCTGTCTATGTGACAGCACACACAGGTTTTCAGACTGAAGTCTTCATTTCCTTAATACCATCAATTTGATATCAGAATAAACTGTATGCTTAAAATGTTTATACTAAACCAATATCTCCTCTGTTTATTCAAGTGCATCCAGGGACCTTCAGTTCCAAAGTCCAAAGCCTTCACCACTAGGCTACATCCTACCCCTGTCATTGACATTCTCATTTTTCTGCCCAATGCACCTCGAACCCTACCTTTTGTCTCGCTAGACCTCGGGTTTCTCAAAGTGGTGCAACAGTAACTGTCAGTCATTACAAGAATGTGTGTTTCATCGGGAATATACTCTGTAAGTCTGGCAACAGGTCAACGTCATGGAATGGATCACAGGTCCTTGAATATATTCTTGTTTTTGGGAAAGCAGGAACAGCTGATCTTTAAATTATTGGCATTTTATAGGCATTTTAGGGAGTTCTTTGGTGAATAGTATACACTTGTTTTTAGTATTTATTTGATATGAATTTTTTTTTCAGGTCAAAACACCAGTCACATCAGATGAGGTCACAGTTCTAGCTCCTGGTCACATGGCACCCAGCAAACCACAGCCATCAGGGTCAGGCAGCTCCAGCAAAAAACGGCGAACATCAACATCAGAGGTAATACCAGAGCCCACACTGACAGCACATCTGTCCTATATCAAAATTTTACTTCTTTCACTTCTTAATGCAGATGAAATCTTGAAATGAGCTTTAAAACTGGCTGTTACTAGAACCACAGACACTCCAGCAGTAGAAAATGTACCGAGCCTTTCTAGATCCCTGTGACAGCCCATCCTGCAACATGATAAAAATAAAAGTAATATACTCAACACAAAGGATTCGTGAAGCATCGTTTGTGTGCTTTGCTTGAAATTGATGGACATGATGATTTGCTGGGCTTGTCAAGTAATGAATTCTTTGATGAACTGAATAAAGAGTCAAGTAATGAACACTTGATGAACTGAATTTAGAGAAGGCGTCCTCTGACAAAGCTGTTGCATACACACCAAGCTAGAACAAAACTTTTGGTCACTCAATGTATCACAGGTTTTATTTATTATTTTTTGGCACAGATGAGTATGGCTGAGAGGTTGAATGCAATGAGTATAAAACAACCATCAACAAAGTCTCATCCACCAAGAGCAGACACCCTGGCCACGCTCCTAACCCAAGGTCTCCAGAGCCAAGATGGTCAAATTATCAATGTAAGTTCAAAGTCTACAGAACCAAGACCGTCAAATTGTCAATGTAAGTTCAAAGTCTACAGAACCAAGACCGTCAAATTATAAATGTAAGTTCAAAGTCTACAGAACCAAGACAGTCAAATTATCAATGTAAGTTCAAGGTCTACAGAACCAAGACCGTCAAATTATAAGTGTAAGTTCAAGGTCTACAGGGCCAAAACAGTCAAATAATCAATGTAATTTCAAAGTCTACAGAACCAAGACCTTCAAATTATAAGTGCAAGTTCAAGGTCTACAGGGCCAAAACAGTCAAATAATCAATGTAAGTTCAAAGTCTACAGAACCAAGACCTTCAAATTATAAGTGTAAGTTCAAGGTCTACAGAACCAAGACCGTCAAATTATAAATGTAAGTTCAAGGTCTACAGAACCAAGACTGTCAAATTATAAGTGTAAGTTCAAAGTCTACAGAACCTAGACCATCAAATTATAAATGTAAGTTCAAAGTCTACAGAACCAAGACCGTCAAATTATAAATGTAAGTTCAAAGTCTACAGAACCAAGACCATCAAATTATCAATGTAAGTTCAAGGTCTACAGAACCAAGACCGTCAAATTATAAGTGTAAGTTCAAGGTCTACAGGGCCAAAACAGTCAAATAATCAATGTAATTTCAAAGTCTACAGAACCAAGACCTTCAAATTATAAGTGCAAGTTCAAGGTCTACAGGGCCAAAACAGTCAAATAATCAATGTAAGTTCAAAGTCTACAGAACCAAGACTTTCAAATTATAAATGTAAGTTCAAGGTCTACAGAACCAAGACCGTCAAATTATCAATGTAAGTTCAAGGTCTACAGAACCAAGACTGTCAAATTATAAGTGTAAGTTCAAAGTCTACAGAACCAAGACCGTCAAATTATAAATGTTAGTTCAAAGTCTACAGAACCAAGACCATCAAATTATAAATGTAAGTTCAAGGTCTACAGGGCCAAAACAGTCAAATAATCAATGTAAGTTCAAAGTCTACAGAACCAAGACAGTAAAATTATCAGTGTAAGTTCAAGATCTACAGAACCAAGACCGTCAAATTATAAGTGTTAGTTCAAGGTCTACAGGGCCAAAACAGTCAAATAACAGGGTTCGTACGCACCTTGAAAACCTTGAAAAGTGCTTGAATTTAGTCATTTCAATTTCAAGGGCTTGAAAAGTGCTTAAAAAGAGAGAGTGGTTTGGAAAAGTGCTTGAAAAATAAAATTTAGGGAAAGAGTTTGGTGTATGTTGTGTGTATGCATACCTGGTATTTTAATATCGACTTTCGGGCATCTCTACGTCAATCAAATGTATGAAATAGAATTAACCCAATCGTGGATGAATGAGACCGGGCAGTGAAAGTGACGATGTAACAAGTTAACATACGAGGGTAATAACCATGTTTATTATCAAATAGTAAGAGAGCTGCTTTACTGGAAAGATCGTGGAGATTTCCCCCGAGGTACGTATAAAAGCTCTTTAATTGAAAACTCAATCCACGCTAGGCGAGTTCACGTAAGTATTTTCGCAAGATTTATAATTTAAATTTTAAAGTAATACTATAGAGATTATTAATATAGCTATTGAGAAGATCTGTCCAAAGGAAATAATTATCTGGGAACAAACCAGGGGAATAAAATGTGTGAAAAAACATGATGGGAACAATTCGAATCTGAGGGATAATAATAATATAAAACTAATTCGCTCAGTAGAATATGTCGTTTAAATCAAGTTAACTTTACGTTTTACATTGGTAACTCGGAAATAATAATTATATCAGAGGGGTCATATTTCCCCAACGAACCCAATCCGACTTTGTTTTGGTTAAAGATTTTTCAGTTTATCCAAGGGTTGCGTGTTTTTTTTATCTTCGTACCTGCGCTTTTCACGTGTACGCGCCGTGATCGTCATTTGTTAGCTCCATAAGACCACTGATCAGCGAAATACAGTTTACACGCGGGGTCAATCCAATTAAGGATAAATACTGTTTGTCCGAAATAGGTTAAGGTGTTTGGCAGGTACTGACGTATATTCACATACTCTGGCGTCAGTTGGTAAAAGGCTGGGATCCATGGGGGAAATCACATTTTTGTTGCGATGTGATAGCCGTTTGTAAGCGAAGTACGCTGGTAGTTTAAAGAGTGATCAGCGACATATACAACTTCCAGCATCGGCCCCCTCCCTCCCTGCATAACGATTGCATAAAGGTCGCCAACAAGATTTTTTTAAATAAGATTTCACATTTTTAGTTTTAATCAAATGTTGGCATGTTTGAATAGAAATCTGGCTGCGTCTGTGATCGTTAGATAACGACCTTCACAGGTGTTGCCCGGCCATTTGTTGACACGTGCGGGCAGTGACTTGGCGGTAAACGGCAGAAACCTCGTGCACGACAAGGTCGTCATATTAAACGTGCTGATACGAAGTTTGACTAGTATTGTTTTGAATAATTTTATAATACTATACCAAAATATCGTATAAGGGTAACATATTACAGGCTTTTATTTATTTTTTTTTTTTTGCCGTTGAAAACTTGAATGAATATCCCCCACGATCGCAGAACTGTCAGAGCTTTTCGGCACCCCTTCTGCCGGAGCCTATAATTTGCTAAAGTTTGAGCTAATCGGCAAATCAGAGATCCCTATTCAAGATATTATAGGTTTTAGACCCTCGTTATCAGATTAGTTAAATCTGTCAAGGTCATGCCAAAGATGAGTGATCATTTTGAATGTAAAGTTAAAACAATGGGCCGCTGTGTATTAAACCGCGACTGGCTATACCGAAGGGTATTTCACAAGCGCTTCAATTGCTGTTAGTGTAGATTTCGGCTAAATTTGTTATTTTTCTGAGTCATTTCCTTATAACTATTACTTATTTTACATTTTCTAGCCTTTTTTACCACACTATATGGTCCATCTCATTATAAATATTATTTTGCATTTTGTGTTACAAGCCTTTCGATGTCGGCAACATGCATGGGTGAAGGTGCACTGACCGTCCATAAATTTTGATGTCCTTGAAAATACTTTTCAGGTCCTTGAAAAGTGCTTGAAAAGTGCTTGAAATTTTTCTCTTGATAAGTGTACGAACCTTGAATAATCAATGTAAGTTCAAAGTCTACAGAACCAAGACCATCAAATTATAAGTGTTTCAAGGTCTACAGGGCCAAAACAGTCAAATAATCAATGTAAGTTCAAAGTCTACAGAACCAAGACCGTCAAATTATAAGTGTAAGTTCAAGGTCTACAGGGCCAAGACAGTCAAATAATCAGTGTAAGTTCAAAGTCTACAGAACCAAGACCGTCAAATTATAAGTGTAAGTTCAAGGTCTACAGGGCCAAGACAGTCAAATAATCAGTGTAAGTTCAAGGTGTACAAAGTCAAGACAGTCAAATAATCAGTGTAAGTTCAAGGTCTACAGAGTCCTGACAGTCAAATAATCAGTGTAAGTTCAAGGTCTACAGAGTCCAGACAGTCAAATTATTTGTCATTTACTCCATTGTTGCAGGTCAACTTGTGCATTTGTTTGTTGTTTTCCCTTTGAAATAAAATGTCATTGAAATGTATAGGAAATCAATTTGTCCAAGAAACTTTGATATGCTGTTTCTGAGAGCAACTTGAACATGGCAGAATTTAGTTTATTATTGCAGTATTTAAATATAATTAACCTTTTGACATGTGAACCATTCTTATTATTATCCCTTCACAACAAAGTTGCAAAGGGGATATAGTAACGCTGCCGTTTGTGCGTCCTTCTGTCTGTCTGTCTGCCAGTCCATCCGGAATTGGCTTGTTTCAAGCCAAACTGTTTCATCTTGCTCATATGGCTCACCAACCCACAGATGAAGAATCCTTTCGATTTTCAGGTCATGCGGTCAAAGGACACAGCCACAGCGCCCAATTCTTGAAAAAGCTTGTGGACCCATTTAAAGCCAAACCGTTTGACCAAAACCTTTCATCTTGCGAATATGACTTACCCAGCCATGGATGAAGAATCCTTTCGCTTTCAGGTCACAAGGTCAAAGGTCACAGCCACAGGGCCCACTTGAAAAAGCTTGTGGACCCATTTCAGGCCAAACAGTTTGACCAAACCTGTCACTGTCATCTTGCTCATATGGTTCACCCAGCCATGGATGAAGAATCCTTCCGCTTTTAGGTCATGCGGTCAAAGGTCACAGCCACAGGGCCCACTTGAAAAAGCTTGTGGACCCATTTCAGGCCAACCAGTTTGACCAAACCTATCACTGTCGTCTTGTTCATATGGCTCACCAGCCCATGGATAAAGAACCCTATTCAATTTGAGGTCACTGGAGCAAAAGTCAGGGCCAGAGAGCTGCCCTCCTCATTTTCACACTGTGTAATACACCCATTCTAATTATGCCCCGTGTGAGGGGATGCTCGGCTTGGGGTGCCCTTGTTTAATTTATATTTCATTTCAAGGGATGATATCTATTTGCATTCTTTGAGCAATCCTTGTTAGGTGATTGAAAATGTTTTCTTTTTTAAAGCAAATATATGTGGCATTGTTGTTTAGTTATCTTTTAACATAATAGATGTTGTGAATGTTTACAGAATGTCCTACAACAAACCAATGAGACAGTGATCCGTAACACAGTGAAGAGGTTACCTGTGTCAGTCATCGTCCCTCTGGTTGAGGAGTTGTGTCGGAGGATGCACAAGCACGCTCAAAGGTCAGGTTACACTAACAGATCAAATACTACACAAGCACACGCAAGGGTCAGGTTACACTAACAGATCAAATACTGCACAAGCGCGCTCAAAGGTCAGATTACACTTACAGATCAAATACTGCACAAGCACTCTCAAAAGTCAGATTACACTTACAGATCAAATACTACACAAGCACACGCAAAGGTCAGATTACACTTACAGATCAAATACTGCACAAGCGCGCTCAAAGGTCAGGTTACACTAACAGATCAAATACTGCACAAGCACACTCAAAGGTCAGGTTACACTTACAGATCAAATACTGCACAAGCACTCTCAAAAGTCAGATTACACTTACAGATCAAATACTGCACAAGCACTCTCAAAAGTCAGATTACACTTACAGATCAAATACTGCACAAGCACGCTCAAAGGTCAGATTACACTTACAGATCAAATACTGCACAAGCACTCTCAAAAGTCAGATTACACTTACAGATCAAATACTACACAAGCCCTCGAAAGGTCAGATTACACTTACAGATCAAATACTGCACAAGCGCGCTCAAAGGTCAGGTTACACTAACAGATCAAATACTGCACAAGCGCGCTCAAAGGTCAGATTACACTTACAGATCAAATACTGCACAAGCACTCTCAAAAGTCAGATTACACTTACAGATCAAATACTACACAAGCACACGCAAAGGTCAGATTACACTTACAGATCAAATACTGCACAAGCATGCTCAAAGATCAGGTTACACTAACAGATCAGATGCTGCACAAGCACGCGCAAAGGTCAGGTTACACTAACAGATCAAATACTACACAAGCACGCTCAAAGGTCAGGTTACACTAACAGATAAAAAACTACACAACCACGCGCAAAGGTCAGGTTACACTAACAGATCAAATACTGCACAAGCACGCTCAAAGGTCAGGTTACACGAACAGATCAAAAACTACACAAGCACGCGCAAAGGTCTGGTTACACTAACAAATCAAATACAGCTCGCTTAGTGTAAGGCAGGCAAAATGTTCTGACAACTGCATCTGACAAATAAAATACTGGAGGCTTACTTTAACCCAGACACAATGAGCTGAAAAACTCCTCAACTTTTAAAGATGCTGGCAACATAAGCAAATATTACATATAAATGATATATAAATCAGACATCAGGTCATGGGTGCTATATTCTCATGTTGCATTGAGGCCCTGCAGAGACACTTGTCTGCCAATAGAAATCATTAATAAAATGTGAACCAAGAATATATCCATATAGCACCACGAACCCTACCTTCTGTCAAACTGGCTTAAGGTTTCTCAAAGAGGTGCAACAATGAATGTCTGTAGAAATAAAGGAGATGATCCCACAGTGATTTCTCCTGCCTTTCTAGGACTACAGTGTAGTTGTGTTTTATATGCCACAATGATTTCTCCTGCCTTTCTAGGACCACAGTGTAGTTGTGTGTTTTAAAAGCCACAGTGATTTCTCTTGCCTTTCTAGGACTACAGTGTAGTTGTGTTTTAGATGCCACAATGATTTCTCCTGCCTTTCTAGGACTACAGTGTAGTTGTGTGTTTTAGATCTCACAGTGATCTCTCCTACGATTCTGGGACTACAGTGTTTTTTATCATTTCTGTAATTATGATTTGTTGCCCTTTGTTTTCATTTATGTGTTGCTTTTTATGTGCAGGATATTAACGTAACCTTTAGACAACAGGATTTAAGTGTTGACAACTGCTGTTCAAGTCCCTGCATGTTCAGATTTATTTTGTCTTCTTATTTTATAACATCAGGGTATTTTGTTATCTTTACAGTGGTTACACAAGTATAAAGTGGGTACGGACAGTGGTCACAGTACATACAGCCTACCTTATTTCGGTGAGTTAATTTTTCAGTTCCTGATAAGATGTTTCACATATTATTTGTATGATTCTACATTGGATTAATATACACTCTTCACTTTTATTCACCTGTACTTTGCAGGGATCTGTCATGACTTTCAGCACCACGAACCCTACTTTTTGTCACTCTTGATTCAAGGTTTCTCTTATGGGTGCAACAGAAAGAACAGTAGATCCAAGATACAGCTGTGTTCTTAGTACAGCTGACAAGAGCTGCTGTGGACAAGTACAATGTCACTAATCACTGTCCATTCTATTGTTCTGAGTTCAGTGCTAACCTACTGTTGTATGTTGGAAATTAAAACAAAACGGTTGTGTAGATTATCTTTACTGTGTCAAAAAATATATTGTTAGAGTTACTGTACTGAATTGTTTAACCTTTTTGTTCCAGTTTCCAGAACTTGTAGAGACACTGAGTGGTATTTACCAGATGATAGACTCGCGGGTGTCCATGTTCAGCCGACTGTCGCGGCTCCAGGGTAAACTTGATCTTATGCTCCGCCAGGTGGCAGCACAGACACAGGAAGAGGAAGGGACGCTAGCAGATCAAAAAGCTGTCTTGACATATCAAGATGGTGAGTCCAAGTACTCCGTTTGATCTGTGGTTGTGTTCTTGTCAAGGGATACAGTGTGGTCTGATTTTATTATTTTGTGTCATATTTTAGTTAGCAAGTCACTTTAAGGATTTAAGCTAATTCTCTACGATGACTAAAGAGTGTTCCTTGTGGGTAACAGTCATAAAAAAAACATGGCCCAAAGATGTTATGATGCACCAGATTTGTGAAAATTCTGAGGATTTTATTGACAAGAAAGTTAACTTTGTAGAGCATTTAATTGCATTATTGGTAAAATAAAAACTTTTTATCAAGGTGGTTTTAGTGTAATAGTTGTAGAAGCACAGGTAGACATAACTAATGACCTTTACACAAGGATCTTAATACTCCAACGGTAAGGCATTAATACAGGTGTGCCTTTCCAAATAAAAAAATGCTTTTCCACCAAAGATTCATCCTACCATCATATCAAATTTCAGTCACACTTTGGTCAGTGTACACCTGATTCTACCATCTTCTGTGTCATCCTACATGCACAACTGCATGCAAAAAGAACTGCATGTTTTCTGTAGTATAACTGATTTATCAGATACATGATCATGCAGTGAAAAAATATAGGAGATAAGAGCCTAAATGCTGTTAAGGTATAAGAAATTATTGGAGATGAGAGGTATAAGAAATTATAGACCACTTTTACAGGCAAATAGAGGAAATATAAGAAGTTGGTGGAACACCAACCTCTAAAATATTTTGTTTTTGTGTCAATTTTGTTACTACTTATCAGCTACTATAGTCTGTTCCACCAACCGTGAAACACTGTTTTTTCACGTTTTCTTTTCTACCTTGATATACAATCTGTGAATTCCTAGAAAACGACCTAATTTTATATGAAGTCAGTGATAATGTATTAAAAACAACTTACATCACGACGCTGAGGTGTTGTTTACTTTATGTAAGAAGTGCATAGCTAACTTGGCCAAACTGAACGGCGTTGTATGTGAAATCTTTGCCGTCATAATGGAATGACGTAACCGTGACGTCACGGTCGCGTGAAATTTCCTGAATACAGTTTGAAAGGTCAGCAGGTGTCAGTCACCGTGTTCAGTAGAGCTAGGCTCCGATATCTTATAGTATACTGTATACTGCCCGTCTTTTAACATAGTACACAGAGCCCTGGACATGCATGGCCAGGC
This sequence comes from Sipunculus nudus, assembly GCA_026874595.1. Lineage (NCBI taxonomy): Eukaryota > Metazoa > Annelida > Sipuncula > Golfingiida > Sipunculidae > Sipunculus > Sipunculus nudus. The sequence goes on from CM049308.1 coordinate 1,126,811, forward strand.
AGGCAGTTTCAATCATGTAGCCTGTGGTCCAACCTGTCATTATATACACCCGACATAAAAGGCATAATTATCCAAAATTGACGCAATTTATATTGCTTATTTTTATCCACGTATCATATATATGTGTCTAATTATCTAAGAACATTATTCATCATTGTTTCCAGAGTCTGAGGTAAATCCACTTTAAACCAGTGTTTTGCACTGCCAGGAATCCTGTTCTAAGATGAGCTAATATATTTTGTCAACTTGTAATACACGTGGGCACCCCGTCATGGGAGGCGATGTAGGCATCATGGCTCCATGGCAGCACAAACTATTGGTAACAAAGCAAGCATTGCAAATTAAGAAAATGAAAAGTTACCGTCCGTTTAATAGTCATGGTATCGAATTTACGAATTGAATTGTAATTTTATCATAAATACTCCATTTATTTATCAACAAAATTCAAAAGAACTGGTACATTTATAATATATCAATGTGTCAAACCCCTTTTTCAAATATTGGACTGTTCTAGCGAAGCTGAAATATTGTCCTATGAGGTCCGATCATTTGATTATAAATCGCCAATAATTTTCCTGTCATTTCGACCATGTATAAAATTGGGTTGACGCATCTTCACCCATTGTTTCATGGAAATGTTACTAATTTTCCTCCCAGTAAAGCTTGATGAACAGGATATGGTGAAACACGTTTCGTTCGTTTATACATAATGAGGATGCTGGGCTTTATTTTAACCAGTTCATAGTTTCATTAATGCGGTTCAACTGCATACAAATATAGATATGCGGCGGATGTATCAAGTTTATATCCACAGCCGGTGTGAATCTGCAACTTTACTTGTCACCTTTACACGAAAGTGAAAATTTCTACGGAATCTACGTATTCATGAGTCCGTGAAACCTGTATATATATATGGACCAGGCCACTGAAAATGGCCCCAGCCAGTGATCAGAATGGAAGTGGATCCATACAACACATATGACATATATTTGATAATATTTAGGCCAAAATAAAAAAAAGGTATGGTTCTCAGGCACTTTTTTTCAGAAATCAATGCGGGCGGGCGCTTTTTTTTATTTTAAATTTTTTGGTATGTTTCAATAAAAATGTCAAATGATAAGGGAAAAGCATGAAAATAACTGTTTTATTTTGCTAAATAAGTAAAAGCACTACAAAACAAAGGAAATTGTATGGTTTTATCTTCTTGAAAGAAATGTCTGAGCGGCAACAGCTCAAAATTGGAAAGTTTTTATTGAAAATCAAAATAAAAAGTTTTGGTGCGGGGGTTTAAAATTGATGCGGGCGGTGCCTGAGAACCATACCTTAAATTTTTTTTGGCCTTAAGACTTTAAATCAACTCTCTTGTCCACCCAGGTAAAAAAAAAGGTATCATAAAATATATGCAATAGCCAATCTGCAGTAAAGGCTCAATGGTAAGCCACTCCAGATTTGGCTTTTTTTATGCCCCCGCCACAAAGTGGCCGGAGCATATAGTTTTACCCATGTTCGTCATTCCGTCCTTCGGTCATTCCGAAATCAAACAGTTGTACGGACTTTTTTTCGCAATGCCTGCAGATATTGGCCTGATTTTCGGTGTGTAGGCAGATAATGACCAGTTACAGATCGAGTTCGCGTTTTGTCCCAGTTGACCTACTTTTGACTGTTTTACGGCACATAACTTAGAAAATTTCATGAAAAAGAGAGTTCGCGTTTCGTCCCAGTTGACCTTCTTTTGACTGTTTTACGGCTCCTGAACATAGAAAATTTCATGAAAAATAGAAATTTTCATGACAAATACACTTGTACAGACTTTTCTTCGCAATACCTGCAGATATTGGACTGATTTTTGGTGTGTGGGCAGATAATGACCAGTTACAGATCAAGTTCATGTTTTGTCCCAGTTGACCTACTTTTGACCGTTTGACAGTGCTCTAACATAGAAAATTTCATAAAAAAAGTGCACATGTATGGACTTTTTTCCCACAGTGCCTGCAGATACGGGCCTGACTTTTGGTGTGTAGGCAGATAATAACCAGTTACAGATCGAGTTCTTGTTTTGTCCCAGTTGACCTTCTTTTGACCATTTGACTGCAACATAGAAAGTTTCATGAAAAATAGAAATTTTCATAACAAATGCATATGTACTGACTTTTTTTCCTCGATGCCTGCAGATACCATCCTGATTTTTTATGTGTGGGCAGCTAATGACAGTTACAGATCAAGTTCGCGTTTCGTCCCGGTTGACCTACTTTTGATTGTTTTACGGCTCCTTAACATAGAAAATTTCATGAAAGACAGAAATTTTTATGGAAAATGAACATGTATGGACTTTTTTTAACAATGCCTGCATATACTGGCATGATTTTTGGGTGTGTTGCTTGATAATGACCCGTTACAGATCGAGTTTGCATTTTGCCTTTGTTGACCTACTTTTGACCATACGACACTTCCTGAACTTAAAAAAATTTTCAAAATTTTACAAATGTTTCTAATTTGCCCCAGGCGGGGGCATTTGTGTTGTTCCGACACATCTAGTTTTAATTTGATTTTGCACACTAATTTAGCCAGCTGAAATTGTGTTTTGTTTCAAAATTTCCAAATTCACAAGAACACATTGGATATCGTAAAAAATTTTTTGTTTTCGGACATTTTTTTAATATATGCCGACGGCAAGGTGTGTAAATTTTACTAAATTACTAATTCCATAAAATACTCTGATGACTTACTTTAATTATTATATCTAGAAATAAATGACCAGTAACATTAAATATGTACCTGTAGATCACATGGAAACATATTATACCCTCAAATAAATTAAAAATGGGATAGTAATTAGCACAATGATATTGTTTGTCCCCCTTTCAACCAACAGTGTGTATACTTTATTTGAAAAGATGTTTTATTTTATCAAATTTACTTATATTTTAATTTGGTGAATAAAATTAAGCATGTACTGAAAACTCCAATGTGCAAAACTTTTTAATAGTGATTCAAGGAATATTCTTGTAGATGCCATGTTGTGGCATTAGTTTCTTTTAAATTCAATGATTTAAAAATAATAAAATATATGTGTATGCATAATATGACCCAATATGAGCTACACTCTGGATACATGATGATTGCAACTTTTGCAACAATTCTAATATTTTAACTTTTAGTTTCAGTTTTTTACTCTGTATATATAATGATTGCAACTTTTGCAACAATTCTAATATTTTAACTTATATTTTCAGGTTTTTTTATTAAAAATATATAAAACCTGTAAATAAAAAAATGATTCAGATATAAACTTCTTAATGGAAAAAGTGGATATGCTTAAAAAAAATAGGATTATATATAAACTTAAATGCATTATTCCCTTGAAAGTGAAATAAAGGTATTAGTCCATTCTGTCCACTTGCTTGTCCATCTGTAAATTTTCATATGCATCACAGTATCTCAAAATTTTACTGTTTTTCTTCATGACAGTCTTGTCAGAGTATTAGTTTGCAATCATATATTTAGAACTTTACTATAACTAAGTAGGAGGGCCCCTTTCTTCTTAGCTTTTCATATTCTTATATAAATGAAAAACATTACAATAGAATATTTCTACATCCACCTTCGTGCTGCCCTCATTTTTCCCTTCTCCGAACCCCATCCCAAAGTCAGCCTCAGCAAGAACAAGATGAATCAGATATATTAATACTTTAATATTTTGTATAACTATTTGTCCATAGGTACCTATGTACATAACAGAAATAATGTCAATATTGTGTAAAATGTAGACATAGTGGGCATCACAATAATGTACCTTGTCAAGACTAAAGAGATATTGTGTCATACAGTCACAAATTCATAAATCACTTCATCAGCATAGTTAATCATAACATCATATCTGTCAAATTGAAAGCTTGCAGACTACCATACACTTTAGATCCTTCAACAAATAGCCTTATCATCATTCTACTACTGCTTATTACTGCTGTCATTGCATTCATATTTGCTTAAATATTTCACAATTTTCAACCCCTCCTAAATAAATAAAAAATAAACCACTATATTTGACACTATTAATCCATCAGTCAGGTAATTTCATTTATCATTTACTCACACATTACATTACATTCCTTTATAATAGCCCAACATGTCCATGATATTCATATGCTTTATCGACTCGATATAGTATCACAGTGGAGAAACATTTATAGTCAAATCACGATCAGCTGAGCGCCGTGACCCATGGGTCCCTTGTTTGCAGAGGAAGTATATTTAAGAATGTTTTGATGTTACTGTATATTTGTGTTTTACAGTAATATATAACATTTTTCTTTTAGAGTCCTCATCAGATGAGCTGGAGATGGAAGACCTGGTTAATGATCATGAAGACAGTGATGATGTGAGTATACTGATGTGGTTGTCTTTATTACAAGAACAGGGATAAATGTGTCCACAGTAGTTGGTCAAGAATTTGTTTTTTATGCCCCCGCCACTAAGTGGCCGGGGCATATAGTTTTACCTATGTCCGTCCTTCCGTCATTCTGTCATTCCGAAATCAAACAGTTGTACGGACTTTTTTTCGCAATGCCTGCAGATATTGGCCTGATTTTTGGTGTGTGGGCAGATAATGACCAGTTACAGATCGAGTTCGAGTTTCGTCCCAGTTGACCTACTTTTGACCGTTTTACGGCTCCTAAACTTAGAAAATTTAATGAAAAATAGAAATTTTCATGACAAATACACATGTACAGACTTTTTTTGCAATGCCTGCAGATATTGGCCTAATTTTTTGGTGTGTAGGCAGATAATGACCAGTTACAGATCGAGTTCGTGTTTCGTCCCAGTTGACCTACTTTTGACCGTTTTACGGCTCCTAAACTTAGAAAATTTCATGAAAAAAGTGCACATGAACGGACTTTCTTTGGCAGTGCCTGCAGATACGGGCCTGATTTTTGGTGTGTAGGCAGATAATGACCAGTTACAGATCGAGTTCTTTCTTGTTTTTGTGGCAGGTGGTGCCATCTACATTCACGTTGAAGCTGCAGACATCCATGCTAATATCTTAGGACTGGTTTGACGCATCGGCCTGAAACTTTACATGGGTTTAGAATTTACATAGCTCTACAGCTGATAAACATTTGATGGCCCAGCTTACAACCATTTTTGTGTGATGTTCAACTGTACATCTGCCTAGGGTAAAAATCACTCATCTCAGCAGTGGTGTGACTAATCCACCTGAAATTTTACATACGTATACATCTTGGATAGCTTTCTCAGTCAAATAACAGGTGGTCCACCAGCAATCATGTTTATGTGGCAGACATCCATGCTAAAATGCAACACATCTCTATTTTCCCTTGCCACTCAATTCATGCCTCACTTACCCACTATGATTTCAGCAGATTCTAGTTTAAACTGGATGTGTGAGCTAATTTTGATTTTGATTATTGTACAGCACTGTGAACCCTACCTTCTGTCTTACTAGACTTGAGGTTTCTCTTTATGTGGTGCAACATTGAGACCAATACATGTCAGTTGAACAGGGATGTCTTTATCCTTGTACCAAAAACATGTATTTGGACATGTGACTCCACCCCTCTGGCTAGAGGGATAAAAGTATGCCGAGTTTATATATGTCTAAAGAAAACCTTAAGCCATGAAGATTCATTATTTTGTTTTTAATAGGAAAACAAATAAAGAGACTGAAATTAATAGGATTCCGGTAAAGAAATCTTTCCTTTCTTGTAAAGAAAACACTGATAATTACATTCAAAAGAAACTTGCAGGAATTTTAAATGTATACGAGGGTTGTAACAATACCTTATCTTATGATACAATACATATCTTGCTTCTTTACTCATGATACAATACTATGTACTACATTTTTGTATCAGAGTTCTGATTCTAAGTCGTTGCATTGCTTTATTCAAGTGTTCTTGCCTTTGCATTCGTGAATAATGAAAAAGCCCCTTCAATTGATCCACTGATCAATGCCTCTTCAATTGATTTGATCATGCTGTGATCCATTAATTAACTCTCCTTCAATTGGTATGATCAAGCTGTGATCCACTTATCAAAGCTCATTCAATTGGTATGATCATGCTGTGATCAATTAACGCCCCTTCAACTGGTTTGATCAAGCCATGATCCGCTAATCAAAGCCCCTTCAATTGATATGATCAAGCTGTGATCTGCTAATCAAAGCCTGGTATGATCATGCTGTGATCCGCTAATTAAAGCCCCTTCAGTTATGTTTATGCTGTGATCTGCTAATTAAAGCCCCTTCAGTAAGTATGATCATGCTGTTATATGCTAATCAAAGCCCCTTCATTTGGTACGATCATGCTGTGATCTGCTTATCAATGCCCCTTTAATTGATATGATCAAGCTGTGATCTGCTAATCAAAGCCTGTTATGATCATGCTGTGATCCGCTAATTAAAGCCCCTTCAGTTGTTATGATCATGCTGTGATCCGCTAATTAAAGCCCTTCAATTGTTTTGATTATGCTGTGAACTGCTAATGAAAGCCCCTTCAATTGTTATGAACATGCTGTGATCCACTAATCAGAGCCCCTTCATTTTGTATGATAATGCTGTGATCTGCTAATCAAAGCCCCTTCATTTGGTATGATCATGCTGTGATCCGCTAATCAAAGACCCTTCAATTGATATGATCATGATGATTAAAGCCCCTTCAATTGTTTTGATTATACTGTGATCCACTAATCAAAGCCCCTTCATTTTGTATGATAATGCTGTGATCCGCTAATCAAACCCCCTTCATTTTGTATGATCGTGCTGTGATCCACTAATAAAAGCCCCTTCATTTGTATGATCATGCTGTGATCCGCGTATCAAAGCCCCTTCATTGGTATGATCATGCTGTGATCCACTAATCAAAGCCCCTTCAATTGATATTATCAAGCTGTGATCTGCTAATCAAAAACCCTTCATTTTGTATGATCATGCTGTGATCCGCCAATCAAAGCCCCTTCGTTTGGTATGATTTTGCTGTGATCCGCTAATCAAAGCCCCTTCAATTGATATGATCAAGCTGTGATCTGCTAATCAAAGACCCTTCATTTTGTATGATCATGCTGTGATCTGCTAATCAAAGCCCCTTCATTTGGTATGATCATGCTGTGATCTGCCAATTAAAGCCCCCTATATTATTTTAATTATGCTGTGATCCGCTAATTAAAGCCCCCCTCAATTGTTACGATTATGCTGCAATCCGCTAATTAAAGCCTCTTCAGTAAGTATGATTATGCTGTGATCCACTAATCAAATACCATTTAACTGTTTCTGGAAGCTGATGTACCAACTTGCATGTGCTATTCTCCTGAATATTATTAAAGTCCAGAGATCTCTAGTCAACCCCAGACTTCTGTTACATGTTCAGATATTGTCAACTCATGGAAACAGAGACTATGACAACATCGACACAATGTCTGATTTTTTATTGCGATGTATCAGTGAATTGTTACAGCCTAAATACATTGTCCTAACCCTCACATACATGTTCAAAATCCTTACAGTCCTTGTACATTCTCCCAACCCTAACGTACATGTTCAAAATCCTTACAGCCCTAATACATCCTCCTAACCCTAACGTACATGTTCAAAATTGTCACTGTTTTAGGGGAGAAGACAAACACTGCATTCAGTATTTTCATTAACTACAAACTGATTTCAGTGACCCACAAAAAACTTACATGAAGGAAAGTATGCAGAAGATAGGTTCTCTTGTAGGGTTCTGTGACTAAACAATATTGTGATGTTAAATTTACCTGATTTTGAGCAATTACCTCAGGCAAGTAAGATTAGGATAAATACTATTAGATAACCTAAAGATATCATTTTTTAAATTGTATATTATCACTTTGTTTCCTATATTGTTGTAATGATTATTACAGGAGAACTGGGAAGACATGATGGATGGAGAGGGGCCAGAAGCTTCATCAGCCTCCGGTAGTGATGACGATGATGATAACAATGATGAAGAAGGTGAAAATGGGATGGATGCAAGTGATGCATCAGATTAGAGAGCCATACAAGCAGCCAAACATCGTTCCATTTGCCATGCTTCATCTGTATCATGTCTGTCGTTGGCATTGCCTCACATGTCCCCATTTAAATCTCATCACTGCTCATGTTTTATTTCATTACAAAAAAAAGTTAAGGATGACTTTAATGTGAATGTTTACACACCAAATGCATGTGTTTTTTCCGTTTTAAAAAGTAAACATTGATACTAATAAATATATTGTTGTTATGGTAATTATAATCTGTAACTGCAATATTTCTCATTGCATGGTTACACTGTCATCAAGGTTTCCATGTTAAGACTCTGTTGAACTTGATATTTACCAATACATGGCCATTCCCTGCAGTTTTAAATTTGCCTGAAGCTTACAATTAAGTAACTCAATAATCTTGTACTTCAATTTGAAAATTATTGTAGCGTTATCTTATGTAACTCTTTCAGCTAACTAAATTGATATAAACTGGTCATTGTTTCCATGTTGTTTCCAATATACTTGAGTTGACCAACCAAAACTGCAGAATTTTAGAGATTTTCAAGAGAACTTCCCAAACTGATGACATGTATGTTGATTTCCGATGGTTGACAGTTTTGTTTCTTCACTGTTAAGGATGTTTAATGCTCAATAGCAAATGTTGAAATATCACTACTGTACTGCTTATTTATTATTAGAAGGGAAAATAAAATGCATTTATATATTTTTCAAAGATTTATGTTGCAAGGTCCAAACATACAGGATTCTGGTGACATGTCATCTGACATTTGTGCATTTGGTTTGTAAATAAATCTATCTAATATTACTCTGGTTGGTCTTTTTCCTCTTTTAACCATAAAGGTATTTCTGTCAGAATAAACTGGCAGCCATCTATCTCCCTAGAAATGGTTAACTACCAGCTCTTGCTACCAAGGATGTCTGGTGTACTGTGTGGTGTTATTCACATGAAATTTGCAGGTTGTAAACCCATACCTTGTGAAAGTACTTGTGATTATGGATAGATAAGGGATATCTTGGTACGTTTTTAGCTCAGCTGACTGCAAGTCATTTAAGCTTAAGTGATCACCCTTTGTCCTGTCGGTTGTTTGGCCATCCGGCCATTAACAGGGCACAAATCGTAACCTTTAGACCTAGAAACCTCTAACCAAACATACAGGTAGGTCGTAGGCAAATCCCCTTGGAAACCTGAAATTAGGTCATGACCTATATTTTGTTACATACAGGCAGGATACAGACAGACAGACGGTACAAATTGTATCCCTTGGGTGCAGAATCCTCTAACGTGACATTCAGAGAGTTCCGAGGCAAATGTCCTTGGAAACCTGAAATTAGGTCACTGTGACCTATATTCTGTGACCTAAAGGGAAAAGATGTCATATGAGCACTCTGAATGTCAGACGAAGACAAATCTTATCTATTAGGCCTAGAATCTTCTGTCACAATATCCAGGGAGTTTCTAGGCAAATCTCCTAGGAAACCTGTAATTAGGTCATGGTGACCTATATTTTGTGACCTGCAGGCCGAAAACATTGTGAGCACCTGGACAGTCAGATGGGGCACAAATTGTATCCATTAAGCCTAGAATACTCCCAACTTGACATTTAGGGAGGTCCTAGGCAAATGTTCTTGGAAACCAGAATTTAGGTCATGGTGACCTATTTTTTGTGACCTGCAGGCCGAAAACAACATTTTGAGCACCTGGGCAGTCAGATCAGGCACAAATTGTATCCAATAAGCCTAGATGACTCCAATGTGACATTTAGGGAGGCCCTAGGCAAATGTTCTTGGAAACCTGAAATAAGGTCACTGTGACCTATATAGTGGGCCCTAAAGGAAAAGGATATCAAATGAATACCCTGAATGTCAGTTTGGGAAAACTCCAATTTCTTGGACCTTGAAACTTCTAACTTTACATCCTTGGAGGTCCTAGGCAAATCTCCTTGGAAACTTAAAATTAGGTCATGGTGACTCACAATATGCAACCTACAGGCCAAAAGCATGAGTTTGAGCACCCAGAAAATCGGACAGGGCACAAATTGTATCCATTGGGCCTAAAATCTTCTAGATAATGTAATATTCTGAGAAATCCTGGGCAAATGTCCTTGGAAACCTGAAATTAGGTCACCATGTCCTATAATTGCGACCTATGGGAAAAGATGTCATATAAACAACCAGACATTTAGACGGGACACAAAATGTATCTATTAGGCCTAGAATCATCTTACTGTACATTCAGGGAGGTTCTAGGCAAATCTTGGAAACCTGATATTTGGTCATGGTGACTTACATTTTGCGACTTACAGGCCTTAAACATGATTTTGAGCACCTGGACATTCAGATGGGGCACAAATTGTATTCATTAGGCCTAGAATCTTGATAATGTAATATTGTGAGACATCCTGGGCAAATGTCCTTAGAAACCTGAGACCTGTATTTTGCGACCTGTTGGAAAAGATGTCATATATAACACACAGACATTAAGATGGGAAACAATATGTATCTATTAGGCTTAGATTCTTGTAACAAAATTCAGGGAGGTCCCAGGCAAATGTCCTTTTAAAAATGAAATTAGGTCACTGTGACCTATATTCTGCAACCTACAGGGAAAAAGATGTCATATTAGCACCCTGAATGTCAGATGGGCACCAATTGTTTGCATTAGGCCTTGAATCTTCTAAAGCAACATCTAGGGAGGTTCAAGACAAATCTCTTTGGAAACCAGAAATTAGGTCATCGTGCACAGGCTATATTCCATGCGCTATGAGCCAAACAAATATGAATCTGAGCACCCAGACAGACAAGGTACAAATTGTATCTATTTTCCTCTGAACCTTTTATTGTTAAGTCTAGGGAGATCGTTGACAATTCTCCTTTGAATCCTGAAATTAGGTAACTTTATTCTTATAATACATGTCAAATACAGTCAGATGGGGCACAAATTGTATCCTTAAGCCTTCAAATCTTCCAACACAACATCAAGGGAGATCTTGGCAAATCCCACTGGAAAGCTGCACTTGACAGGCCAAAAACATGATTTGATCACCTCTAATGTCAGACGGGTACAAATTGTATGCATTAGGCCCAGGTCGTGAGCAAATCTCTTTTGAAATTTAAAATTTGGTCATGGTGACCTATACTCTGCAAGCTGCTGGTCACAAGCATAATTTTTAGCAGTCAGACATGGCACAAATTGTATTCATTAGCCCCAAGACTCTTAATATTCAGGGAGCACCTTGGCAAATCTCCTTGGAAACCTGAAATTTTAATTTTCCGTCCATTTTTCAACATATTAACATTAGGTATAGGCAATTCACACAGACAATATATAACATTTATAAAATCTATATGTACCACAGATCAACCTTTTTAGCGAACCTGTGAGCTAAGCGATGGTGTGGCGTCGTCTAGCGTCCGTCGTCTGTACGTTAACCCATACTATCTTGAAAACGTCAAGAGTTAGCATCACGAAATTTTATGCAAAAAGTTAGTCATCTAAAAAACTATCGGATTTTGCTTATTTTTTGTCTAACTGCATTTTCTTGGATTTTATAGGGAAAAAACTCAAAAAGCTTTAAAAATCTTCTTCTCCCAAACTGTTCAGCCAAATTGTCCAATATTTCACAGAAATGATTCCTGCCACAATCTTTCTCAATTTTGTTCGAATGGTTTAAGTTCGGTGATTTTTGGCCGAGTTACAGGAAGTTAAACTTAGTCATCTGTCCAAAAAAGCATACTAAAATTACAATCTCAGAAACGGCTGGAGCTATCATCACCAAATTTATTTTTTGCACGGGGGTCATCAGCGCCCGTATCATACTGACGGCTACAAAAAAACTTCTTCTCTGAAACCATATGGCCAAATTGTTTAATATCGCACAGAAATGCTCCTAGGGTAGTGCTTTCTGAAGTTTGTTCAAATGGTCTCAGTTCAGTGACTTTTGGCTGAGTTATGGGAAGCTGAATTAGTCATATGCCGTAACAGCCCATTTAACTCAGTGGCTACAAAGATCTCAAAAATCACTGGGCTAATTCTTAAATCTCACACATTAATTATCCTTACATGTTGATAATTCAAGGTTGTTCAAATGGTTTTGGATCAGTGATTCTTAGCATCACGAAATTTTATGCAAAAAGTTAGTCATCTAAAAAACTATCGGATTTTGCTTATTTTTTGTCTAACTGCATTTTCTTGGATTTTATAGGGAAAAAACTCAAAAAGCTTTAAAAATCTTCTTCTCCGAAACTGTTCAGCCAAATTGTCCAATATTTCACAGAAATGATTCCTGCCACAATCTTTCTCAATTTTGTTCGAATGGTTTAAGTTCGGTGATTTTTGGCCGAGTTACAGGAAGTTAAACTTAGTCATCTGTCCAAAAAAGCATACTAAAATTACAATCTCAGAAACGGCTGGAGCTATCATCACCAAATTTATTTTTTGCACGGGGGTCATCAGCGCCCGTATCATACTGACGGCTACAAAAAAACTTCTTCTCTGAAACCATATGGCCAAATTGTTTAATATCGCACAGAAATGCTCCTAGGGTAGTGCTTTCTGAAGTTTGTTCAAATGGTCTCAGTTCAGTGACTTTTGGCTGAGTTATGGGAAGCTGAATTAGTCATATGCCGTAACAGCCCATTTAACTCAGTGGCTACAAAGATCTCAAAAATCACTGGGCTAATTCTTAAATCTCACACATTAATTATCCTTACATGTTGATAATTCAAGGTTGTTCAAATGGTTTTGGATCAGTGATTCTTAGCATCACGAAATTTTATACAAAAAGTTAGTCATCTGAAAAACTATCGGATTTTGCTTATTTTTTGGCTAACTGCATTTTCTTGGATTTTATAGGGAAAAAACTCAAAAAGCTTTAAAAATCTTCTTCTCCCAAACTGTTCAGCCAAATTGTCCAATATTTCACAGAAATGATTCCTGCCACAATCTTTCTCAATTTTGTTCGAATGGTTTAAGTTCGGTGATTTTTGGCCGAGTTACAGGAAGTTTAACTTAGTCATCTGTCCAAAAAAGCATACTAAAATTACAATCTCAGAAACGGCTGGAGCTATCATCACCAAATTTATTTTTTGCACGGGGGTCATCAGCGCCCGTATCATACTGACGGCTACAAAAAAAACTTCTTCTCTGAAAACATATGGCCAAATTGTTTAATATCGCACAGAAATGCTCCTAGGGTAGTGCTTTCTGAAGTTTGTTCAAATGGTCTCAGTTCAGTGACTTTTGGCTGAGTTATGGGAAGCTGAATTAGTCATATGCCGTAACAGCCCATTTAACTCAGTGGCTACAAAGATCTCAAAAATCACTGGGCTAATTCTTAAATCTCACACATTAATTATCCTTACATGTTGATAATTCAAGTTTGTTCAAATGGTTTTGGATCAGTGATTCTCAGCATCACGAAATTTTATGCAAAAAGTTAGTCATCTAAAAAACTATCGGATTTTGCTTATTTTTTGTCTAACTGCATTTTCTTGGATTTTATAGGGAAAAAACTCAAAAAGCTTTAAAAATCTTCTTCTCCCAAACTGTTCAGCCAAATTGTCCAATATTTCACAGAAATGATTCCTGCCACAATCTTTCTCAATTTTGTTCGAATGGTTTAAGTTCGGTGATTTTTGGCCGAGTTACAGGAAGTTAAACTTAGTCATCTGTCCAAAAAAGCATACTAAAATTACAATCTCAGAAACGGCTGGAGCTATCATCACCAAATTTATTTTTTGCACGGGGGTCATCAGCGCCCGTATCATACTGACGGCTACAAAAAAACTTCTTCTCTGAAACCATATGGCCAAATTGTTTAATATCGCACAGAAATGCTCCTAGGGTAGTGCTTTCTGAAGTTTGTTCAAATGGTCTCAGTTCAGTGACTTTTGGCTGAGTTATGGGAAGCTGAATTAGTCATATGCAGTAACAGCCCATTTTACTCAGTGGCTACAAAGTTCTCAAAAATCACTGGGCTAATTCTTAAACCTCACACATTAATTATCCTTACATGTTGATAATTCAAGTTTGTTCAAATGGTTTTGGATCAGTGATTCTTGGCTGAGTTTTATGGGAAGCTTAACTTAGCCATTTTGCTGTATTTTCCCATATGAGTTATAAACCTGTAAAACGTTTTTTGACTGACGCCACTGAGGTCAATTTGTTTAATATTTTACTAGAAAAATCCCCACAATAATTCTGATAATAATTGTCAATTATGGTTCCAAAGAATGAATTTTGGCTGAATTATAAAGATTGAATTGAGTAATTTCACCATGTATGTTAGCTGTGTGAAGCAGATACATCTAGCCTGGCACCAGTTTATCAGCATCCGTTACATCATGCCTCTAGACATTTAGATTTCAGGTTATCTATTGTTAATATTGACAAGTATGTTTTTTAAAATTGAAAAAAATGTAGATTTATGATTTTAGATATTCCTCATGCAAGGCAATGTTTACAATCACAGGTATACAGCTCTCTGTGGGTATATAAAGACGGCTGTACATGGATTATAAATAATTGGTATCCATACTCAATTTAAGATTTTGCCATCAGTTAGATGTATCTGTATTATAATTTTTGCATTCAATATACATCTGTAGTAATTTTTAGCGAACCTGTGAGCTAATGCGATGGTGTGGCGTCGTCTGTCGTCTGTACATTAACCCATACTGTTTCGAAAACGACTGGAGCTAGCATCGTGAAATTTAATGCAAAAAATTAGCCATCTGAAAAATTCTGCATTTTCTTAGATTTTATAGAGAAAAAGCTAAAAAAGATTTAAAAATCTTCTTCTCCTCCGAAATGTTCAAGCCAAATTGTTTAATATTTCACAGAAATTATCTTTTATACCATCTCTCTCAAGTTTGTTTGAATGGTTCAAGTTTGGTGAATTTTGTCCCAGTTACAGGAAGTTGAACTAAGTCATCTGTCTAAAAAAGCATACTAAAATGACAGTCTCAGAAACGGCCGGTGTTATCATCACCAAATCTTATGCCAGTGTTGGTCACATGAGTCATATATGAAATTCAGATAGTTTTGTCGCCACCTGCATGGACCTTTTTTTTACGGGGGTCATTGGTCATCTGTACAATAACCCATAATTTCTAAGGAATAACAGGAGCTACCATCCCCAGATTTTATGCAATAATCTGTCACATATCAAATGTTGTGGGATTCAGCTTATTTTTTTGCTATCTGCATTTACTTAGATTTATAGGGAAAAAGCTGAAAACTTTTAAAAGTCTCCTTCTTGTAAATGGTCCAACCAAATTGTTCAATATTTTACAGAAATGGCAAGCCCTTTCAAGTTTTTTTCAAATGATTTGTATTTGATGAATTTTAGTGGAGTTACACGAATTTGAACAGTCACAGGGGCGGATCCAGGATTTAGGAAAAGGGGGGGTCCAACCCAGGAGGACTAAAGAAAACCCTAAAAAAAGGTCCTCAGGTCTGGAAAAGGGGGGGGGGGGTCCAAGCCGCAAAATTTTGTCTGAAGCCCTTAAAAAAACGTTTCTGATGAAAAAGGGGGGGTCCGGACCCCCTGGACACCCCCCCCCCCCCCCCGGATCCGCTTCTGAGTCATTTGGCCAAGTAAGCATACTGACATAATAATCTCAGAAATGTTGGTCACATTACTCATATTAGAAGTCGCAGATTTTGTGGTGCCACCTACATTGACCTTTTTATGGACAAAAACCTCATAATTATAGCCTCTTTCAGCATAAAATGTTTATGATGAAACTGTCAAGTTGAATCGTTCAATTTTTTAAAGAATTATCCTAGGACATGGTTCATTCAATCATATCAGAAAAGCTTAAGTTGGTCTTATGGCCATTATTATGTCTATTTCAAACTGAAGAGGACTGCAAAACTGTTCATCTACAAAATTATTGTTTCATTTATAACTTCTGTAACATTGCACAAAAAATATTCATAGGTGGCCTTTGTTCAAGTTTACTTGAATGATTTTTGGCAGAATTACTGGACCTTTATCAATGAAAGGACTGCAACTTTTATTATTCTAGATATTTTGATAAAATGTTTATGAATTTGTCAGCTTGAAAAAAAAGCATTTTAGCTAAAGTCTTTCAGTATGTGTAAACAGATTTACCAACAGGCCATGATTGTGTCTGTATCTTTAAATAGGTTGAGAAACTGCCAACTGTTTCAGATTTGGCAACAGATCAAGAGTTCATTCAGTGCAGCCAGATATAGGTCAAGAGTTCAATCAGTGCAGCCAAGCACAAGTCATGTGATCACCTTATGGGTGACATGTGAACACCTGATGGGCACCATGTGATCACTTCATGGGTGTCATGCCCCTCAGGGCAGAGCCCCTGCATGAGCTTATGCAATGGTGTGGTTACTATTTCAGATTTCGCAGCAGGCTAGAGGTCAGTCTGGATGTATAGCTTTGGCAGACTGCCATATGTATCAGATTAGGCAACAGGTCAAGAGTTCACTTAGTGCAGCCAGGTATGGGTCAGGAGTTCATTCAGTGCAGTAGCTGCATTCTATATATATCGTTGGCAGACTGCCCACTGCATCAGATTTAGCACCAAAATTCAGCCTGGATCTATTTATAGCTTTGGCAGACTGCCAATTGTGTCAGATTATGCAACAGGTCAAGAGTTCACTCAGTGCAGCAAGGTACAGGTCAAAATTTCATTCAGTCTAGCCAGCTGCAGGTCATGAGTTCACTCAGTGCAGTAGCCTGAGCCGGCAGATTTGTCACAGTTCACTCGGGGCAACTGCCTTTTTCACCTAAGCCTGGTCAGCCCCATGCATCAGACTCAAGGTAAGTTTGATGTATTGGCCTGATATTTTGACCTGTCTATGTGTCTTTGATGGCTTTCTCGTTCACAAGACAGGTGTCGCCACCTACAATGACTTTTGCACAGTGTATGTACCTGCTTATTTCTACAGAGGAATTTGATATATCAGCCTAAAATGGGCATATATATATATATATATATATATATATATATATATATATATATATATATATATATATATATATATACTTTTCCCATAGCTTTGTTGTATACAAGACTTATGGTGCCACCTACAATAATTTTTGCACAGTGTGTGTCCCTGCTTATTTTCAGGAGGGGTTTGATATATCATTCTGAAATTGGGCATATGTATATATCTCTGATAGCTTTGTTGTATACAAGACTGGTGGTGCCAGCTATAATTATTTTTGTGTTGTGTGCAACCATACCAGAATTTCAGCAGTGATGTTTGTGTAATTGTTTCTTATTCAAAAAGTTTAGTACTTGCTGTGGTATGGTCGAGATGTCGCCACTTAACTAAGTCTTTACGGTAATGTTTAACGGTACTTTACGGTAACCGCATTGCATCATGGGTAGACATTCCTGAAAGTGATCGCCATCTTGTTGAGCGGTGTTCGCGCGACATTGTATGTTCAGCGTGTAATAAATAAGTTTGGAGTGTTGTTGACATTTGTCTTCTTGTCACGAACTCTACATGGTGTCAGAAGCTGGAACATGGCAAGTTTCCAGATACCGTCACCCCCACCATTTGACTTCAGTCAGCCCGAGGATTGGCCCACATGGAGCCGTCGCTTTGAACGATTTTGCATGGCGAGCGGACTTACAGAAAAACCTGAGGAAGAACAGGTAAATGTTTTATTGTACACCATGGGGGATAAGGCCGACGATATCCTAAATACTACTTCACTGTCCACTGCAGATAGGAAAAGGTACAAGAAAGTGTTTGATGAATTTGACCAGTACTTTGTGGCCCGCCGTAATGTAATGTTCGAGCGAGCGAAGTTTAATCAGCACAGTCAGTTACCAGATGAGGGCGTGGACAATTTTATCACTGCTTTATATCGCTTGTCAGAGCATTGTGGGTATGGATCCCTAAAAGATCAAATGATTAGAGATCGTCTTGTGGTCGGACTCAGAGATGCTAAATTGTCAGAGAGGCTGCAACTTGACCCAGATTTGACACTTGAAAAAGCTGTCACTCAGGCTAGACAGAGTGAAGTAGTTAGAAAGCAACAGGCCACTGAAGGACAGCCACTAAGTTCAAACTCTCTAGATGTTGATGCAGTGCGTTCTAAGTAGAAAAAATCTCAGTTTGTTCCCAGGCATCAGTATAAGCCTAAACCACAAGTGTTTAATCACAGAAAAGACACTTCAAGCCAGCCACCACAGGTCAGTAAACCAAATGAATGTGGTAGGTGTGGTTTTAAGCCGTCACATCCTAAGGTGCAGTGCCCAGCAAAGGACGCCTTATGCAAGAGATGTTCAGGTCGTGGTCACTATGTACGTGTTTGTAGGACCAAGAGAGTAAATGAGATAGAATCACAAGAAACGCCACAGATACAGAAAGATTCATTTCTAGGTCTAATAACTGGTAATCAGAAACAATCAGAGTGGACTGTCACAGTATCAGTAGATTCCACAGAAACACCAGTTGACTTTAAAAATGATACAGGTGCTGATGTCACAGTGATACCAGAGTCAATTTACAGTACAGATACATTTGGCCAGCTCTCACCACCTGACAGAGTGTTATATGGGCCAGATGACATAACATTGCCTGTTAAAGGAAAGGTTTCATTACAGCTCAAAGTTGAGAGAGCTAGTACAGTACAAGATATGTATGTACTCAAAGGATCAGGAAGTGCTTTGCTTGGTAGGCCAGCTATTCAGGACTTAGCTATTCTTGCCAGAATTGGAAGTACAACTTCTAACGAGCGGTACCAGCAAAAGTTCCCAGAACTTTTTACAGGTCTAGGGGAAGTGGAAGGAGAGTACAAGATTGAACTCATTCCTGATGCAAAACCCTATGTACTCAGTTCCCCCAGAAGAATTTCCTTTGCCCCTTATGGACAAAGTCAAAGCAGAGCTAGAGAGAATGGAACATTTAAATGTCATAGCTCCTGTTATTGAGGCTACAGATTGGTGTATACCAATGGTCGTCGCTCCGAAGCCTAATGGTGATTTAAGAATTTGTGCTGATCTGTTAAAACTAAATGCTAGCGTTATACGCGAAAGATACATGCTGCCTACTGTAGAACAATCACTAGCCAAGCTTGCTGGGGCTAAGATATTTACCAAACTGGACGCTAACTCGTCATACTTGACAACATTCATCACGCCATTTGGGCGTTTCCGCTATCTACGTTTGCCTTACGGAATTTCATCAGCTCCTGAGCACTTTACAAGGAGAGTCATTGAAACCCTTGATGGACTGGAAGGGGTAGTTTGTCTTGTTGATGATATAGTTGTCCACGGAACAACACAAGCAGAACATGACCGTCGTCTTGAAGCCGTACTTGCAAGACTGCAAGAGTGCCATGTGACGTTGAATATTCAGAAATGCAAGTTCTCTCAGGAACGCATTAGATTTCTTGGCCAGATTATTGATTCTGAGGGCATTCATCCAGATCCACAGAAAATCCAAGCTATTATGGACATGGCAGCGCTACAAAATGTCGCAGAACTTAGAAGATTCCTTGGAATGGTCAATCACCAGGGGAAACTCCTACCAGATCTTGCCACTATAACAAAACCTCTAAGAGACCTCCTTAGTTCCAAAACAAGTTAGATCTGGGCCAGTGAACAGGAACGTGTTTTTCTTGAAATCAAGAAACTGCTCACATCGCCATCAGTTCTTGCCTTTTATGACCCCAAGAGAGAGACCACAGTGGCTGCCGATGCATCATCATATGGGATTGGAGCAGAGCTGCGTCAGAAACAGCCAGACGGACGTTTCAAAGCAGTCGCGTTTGCATCTCGCGCTTTAACAAATACTGAATGTCGATACGCACAGATCGAGAAAGAGGCTCTTGCGATCACATGGGCATGCGAAAGATTCAATGACTACCTGTTTGGCATGGACTTCCATATTGAAACTGACCATAAGCCGTTGATACTATTGTTTAGCACCAAAGACTTGGATGATATGCCACCGCGCATACAACGGTTCAGGCTCAGATTGATGCGTTACAGGTTCACCATAGCTCACGTGCCCGGAAAAGACCTCAACACAGCAGATGCCTTGTCACGGAATCCAGTCGTGTAAGATCACATGGACGATGAGCTAGCAAGAAATACTAGCATGTATGTCACAATGATTGTAGACAACTTACCTGCAACAGACCAGAGATTACAAGAAATCAAAGCAGCGCAAAACGCAGATGAAATATGCATACAGCTCAAAGCCTGTTGTGATGAAGGATGGCCACTCAAACACAAATTGCCAGGTGCACTTAACAGTTATTGGCAATATCAAAGTGAATTCTCCGTAGTGGATGGACTCCTGTTGAAAGGGACTCGAATTGTAATTCCCTCTGCCATGAGGTTGGAGATATTAGACAAACTTCACGAAGGTCACCTGGGCATTACGAAATGTCGGGAAAGAGCCCTTCAGAGTGTATGGTGGCCTGGACTATGCAAACAGTTGCACGATATGGTCTTTACATGTCCCAGATGTTCTAGAGAACGCGTCAACCGACCAGAACCATTGATCTCAAGCACATTCCCAGAAAGGCCGTGGCAAAAGGTCGCTACAGATTTATTTGAAATTAAAGGACAACAATACTCGTGTGGTGAGTTTGCGAACTTTACACAACAGTGGAAATTCACACATGTTACCAGTAGCCCGCGATATCCGCAGAGCAATGGGGAAGTTGAACGCGCGGTGAAAACAGCAAAGTCAATCCTCAAAAAGTCTAACGATCCTAGAATTGGAATCCAGGCGTATCGCGTATCGGGCAACACCCCTTGCTAATGGCTATACGCCTACTCAGCTCTTATTCAGTAGAAAAATCCGCACAACCGTTCCGGTGTTACCATCACAGCTCGCAGTCGCATGTGTTAACCAAGAGGTTCTCCGACAAAAGGAAACCAACTATCGCAAAAAGCAGGAGACCAATTATAATCGACGCCACAGAGCGAAATTACTCCCTGAACTTGAATCCGGTGACACTGTTTGGATCCAAGGTTCCGGGGAAGGTGTTGTGCGACAGAGTGCAGATACTCCACGTTCGTATATTGTAAGCAGTGAGAATGGGGATCTGCGTCGCAATTGTCGCCAACTGACAGAAACCGTCACAGAGCCAGATATCGATCAGAGTGTGGAATTACCTGAGACCAATGTTACTACACCAGACTGTTCGGATATCTGCACTCCGAGAAATCGTAAACCACCAGGGTATTTGAAGGACTATGTGATATATAAGTGATTACAAGTTTAGATAGGAACTGGTGAATAGCTTATAGGGCAGAATAATCCCTGGGCCACCAGTTGGGAGGCAGGGTAGTCTACCCCTCCTTCCTAGAATAAGTCGCACATCACGTTCATGTTACGACGTTAATATTTCGGTGTAATCAGTATTATATAATTTCACCTGGAAGGTGTTATTTCTGCATATCAAGCTCTCACGTTATTTATTTACATGTGAAGAGAATCATCATCATGGAATCTTCAACAAATGAGTGAATAGTATTTGTGTTACAAGGATTCGTTATGGCAAAAGGTTATTTTAATTTTTAAGATGTCATAAGAGACTGTTTTCAGATGATATTTTTAATCCATTCAGTACAATACATCTTAAGAGGGGAGATGTGGTATGGTCGAGATGTCTAAGTCTTTACGGTAATGTTTAACGGTACGTTACGGTAACTGCATTGCATCATGGGTAGACATTCCTGAAAGTGATCGCCATCTTGTTGAGCGGTGTTCGCGCGACATTGTATGTTCAGCGTGTAATAAATAAGTTTGGAGTGTTGTTGACATTTGTCTTCTTGTCACGAACTCTACACTTGCATTGTTCATAGACATGAGAAGTAATGGTCCAGCATTAAAGCATTATACCTAGTGTATTTCCTCATGCACAGGTTCGCATTAGGCCTGTAGGCCTTGTTCTTGATTTTAGCAAACCTGTGAGCTTATCCGATGGTGTAGTAGTGGTCGTCCATCCTCCGTACATTAATCCCTCTCAAAAACAGTCAAGAGATAGCGGAGCCTAATCTTATGGATTAGCTTATTTTATGGCTTTCTGCATTGACCTATATTTTACAAGGGAAAATCTAAAAGAAACCTTTAAAAATCTTCTTATCTAAAACTGTCAAGGCAATTTGTTCAATATTTCACAGAAATAACCCCAGAGATGAGCTCTCTCAAGTTTGTCCAAATGGTTTGGGTTCAATGAATTTTTGATAAGTTACAGGAACTTGATCTTAGTCATTTGGCTAAGTGAGCATACTAACATAACAGTCTCAGAATCCACAGGGAGCTAGCATCACTTAGTTTTATGCTAATGTTGATCACATAACTCATTTGAAAACGAGGTTCTTGTGGTGCCACCTACATCCACCTGTTTTTTATGGGCAAAACCCTCGTAATTTTAGCCCCTTTAAGCTTCTGCATTAAAAAATGTTTCATGATGAAACTGTCAATTACCCTAGGGTAGGGTTCTCTCAGTAACAACAGATTTGAGTTCATTGATTTTTGGTAGAGTCATGGAAAGCTGAAGTGTGTCTTCTGGCCAAGTAAGCCAATATCAAACTGAGGGCTGCAATAGTCTTCTTCTGCAAAACTGTTGTTTCAAATTCTGTAAGACTGCACAAAATTATTCTTAGGTAGCCTTTATTCAAGTTCACTTAAAGGAGTTTTGGCTGAATTTCGGGACAGTCAAAGGACTTTGAGATACTTTGGTAAATAAGGCTAGTAGATTTATTGTGGGCATATAAGCAAGTGCTGTACAGGCAACATTAGGGTCTATATCCAACTTATGCCTAAGCTAAATCCATGAATAAAATATATCTGCATTCGTATTTTGCCTTAATATATAAAATAATATTATTCTAAACATATTTGATAAAAAAATATGAATATGTCGGTAGAAAAAAAGCATTGTAGCCAAAGTCCTCCAGCATGTAAACACCCAGTTTGGCAACAGGCCAAGATTTGTCTGTACCTATAAATAGCTTGGCGGACTGCAAACTGTATCAGATTTTGCAAAAAGTCAAGAGTTCACTCAAGGCAGCCAGGAACAGGTCAAGAGTTCCCTCAGTGCAATAGCTGCAGCTGGCAATTTGCTTCGCTTGACCTGTGTCAACTGAGCTTAGTCAGCCCGGTGCACCTGACTCAAGAGAAGTTTGATGAAACAGCCTGAAATTTTGTATGTCTATACATCTTTGATATGTTGTACACAAGACTGGTGTCACTACTACAATAGTTTATATACACTGTATGTACCTGCTAATTTCGCAAGAGGGATTTGATATAACAGCCTGAAATTTTGCATATTTATACATATCAGATAGTTTTGTGGTATACAAGACTGGTGGTGCCACAAACAATAAAATTTTTTTTTGTTTCATGCATCTGTGCACATAGCCCAAGAGTATGTCAACAATAACATTCAGAATTTACGAGTTTATTAAAATGTTTTATACAATGAATTAGCTAAAAAAATCCAAATCCGCCTCTATTCAATTTGTCGTATCTGTGGAAGTTGGACAGCGGGACTAACACAACGCAATAGCCATTACCATACATCTTTATTAACACATACAATCGCCACGAGGTGGCAGCACTGCTGTAGCAAGTGCGCTTGGTGAGATACCACATTTCCCCTTTCCATTATGCTGAATATTACCTTTTTAAGCCTCTAAAATACTTGTTGAAATATAAATAATATTATGACAGTTTTACACATAGTTAAATGCTGGTTTCACACAAATATTGTCCTTGAGAATGTCTGTTATAATTTTCAGGTTCCAAAATTTCACAGATGTATATGCACTTTGACTTAAATTATAATTTACTGAATAAACATATATAATATGGTTTCAATTAGACGTTGTGGTTTCTTCCTGTTTCGGGGGTGGTTCCGTCTCACTGCAACTGGCACAACATTATTAGATTCTCCTGAAGAATCACTCACTGGCGGATCTGACACCTGACCATCCGTGATAGGTGGAATAACAGCCGAGGAATCAGGTGTAGGATCTGATGATTCCGCTATCGGCTCTGCGGTTGACACTGACACTAAATCAGACTCTGGTGAATCAACAGACTCTGTTGGTATGTCTGACTGCGGTACACTTATAGAAGCATGTAGATCTTTATCTACTGCAAGATCATCATCTCTGTTAATGGGATCTGTAGCACATTCTCCAGACTTAATGAGATGATCTACATGTACATAGCGAATTTTTTTCCTACCTGCACCAGGTATGACTCAGGACCAAGCCGTTTGATCACATGACCTTTTATCCATTTCTCCTTTCCTCCTCTGTGATTACGCACGCGCACAGTTTCGTTAGGAAAGAATTCACGAAGCTTTACTCCCTTCTGGTCATGATACCCAACTTGTTTAGCTTGTTTATTCTTGACTTTGTACATTTGGTCTGGTTTTATCAAACTCAACCGTGTTCGAAGTTGCCGTTTCAGGAATAACTCCGCTGGGGGTACTCCTGTTGTAACATGCGGCATGGTTCAGTATGTCAGTAAGAAATTGTCCAGGTTCTGTTTAGGGGTCAGTTTTACTTCCTGTCCCTGTTGTTCAGCTAACAACTGCTTTTTTAATGTCTGTTTTACAGTTTTAACCATATTTTCTGCTGCCCCATTTGACTGTGGGTGGTATGGAGGAATTAGCTTTTGCTGTACTCCATTTCTGCTTAAGAAATCCTTCAACTCTGCAGAAGCAAACTGGGGTCCATTATCTGATACCAGTGCCTGTGGCAAACCAAATCTAGCAAACCAACTACGTAGCACTGTTATCACTTTATCTGCAGTTGTAGAGTGCATGTCCTCCACCTCAACCCACTTGCTGTAAGCATCCACTAAAATCAAATAATTGACACCATCTAAGTAACCGAAATCAATATGCACACGCTCCCATGGATGGTTCGGATACGGCCATGGTATCAAGGGTGCTGCGACCGGATTTTGTCTCACAGATAAACAAACTGCACATGATTCAACTAAACTTTCAATATCCTGATCTAACTTGGGGTACCAAAAATAGCTTCTGGCCATTCCCTTCATTTTAACAATACCGAATGCTCATGATGTAACTTTTGTACTAACCTGGCTCGGTATTTCGGTGGTATGACCACTCTATAGCCCCCAAGAATACAGCCTTGATCCATGGATAATTCGTTTCTCCGACGGAAGTAATCCTGTAGTGCTACATCTTGTACCTTGCATGGCCAGCCATTCATAATATAATGCATTACCTTAGACAACACAGGGTCCCTACGAGTGTATTCACTTATGTCTTGTGCTGAAACTGGCAGTTCATCGGTCACACTGAAATAGTTAACCTCCAATTCAGTAGCTAATGTAGACCCTGGTTCTGGAAACCTAGATAACATATCTGCATTTCCATGATCTTCAGACTTCCTGTATTTTATATCATAGTCATAAGCCATCAGTATTAACGCCCATCTTTGCAATCGCAAAGCAGCTAGTGTAGGAACTTCCGTGTGAGGTCCAAATATGGTGGTCAGCGGCTTATGGTCTGTAATTAAGGTGAATCGTCGACCATACAAGTACTTGTGAAACTTGGTTACACCAAAGATTATTCCCAAAGCCTCTTTCTCGATTTGAGAATAGTTCTTTTCTGCTTGTGTGAGAGTACGCGAAGCGAACGCGATGGGACGCTCTACACCATTTTCCATCTGATGCGAGATAACTACTCCCAATCCATATTGTGAAGCATCACATGCTAGCGTGATGGGTTTTTGAGTGTCATAATGTCCTAATAGTCTGTCACTCATGAGTTGTTCTTTTACCTTATTGAGTGCTTTCTCACACTCAGAAGTCCATAGCCATCTTCGGTCTTTCTGCAGTAACTCGTACAGAGGGGCAAAGGTTGTGGCTAGGTCTGGTAAGAACTTTGCTTAATACCCCACTATACCTAAAAATGTTCGGAGTTCTGACACATTTGTAGGTGCTTTAGCATTCTGAATAGCCTTTATTTTCTCTGTGGTACAATGCAATCCCTCTGCATTAATCTTGTGGCCTAGGTATTCTACCTCAGAGACCATGAAACAACATTTTGACATTTTGGCTACAACACCATGGCTCTGCAGTCTCTGTAGAACTTCCTCAAGTAGCACTATATGCTCCTCAACTGATTTAGAGCTCAGTAGCACATCGTCCAGGAAACAACACACACCATCTAACCCGTTTAATATACGGTCCATTACGGACTGAAATATTGCAGGCGCCGTAGTCACTCCATAGTTAAGA
The DNA here is from genome assembly GCA_026874595.1 of Sipunculus nudus. Classification (NCBI taxonomy): domain Eukaryota; kingdom Metazoa; phylum Annelida; class Sipuncula; order Golfingiida; family Sipunculidae; genus Sipunculus; species Sipunculus nudus. The sequence goes on from CM049308.1 coordinate 1,153,083, forward strand.
CGTTGGTACTGATACACCCCCTGGTGGGTGTTTATGGTCAAAAGCTCCTTAGAAGACTCTGTGAGCTCAAGTTGCTGATATGCATGGCTTAAATCGATTTTGGAGAAAACGTTACCTCCTGCAACTGATGCAAATAAATCCTCTGCTGTCGGAAGAGGATAGGGGTCTTTCTCCACTAACTTGTTGATAGTTACTTTGTAGTCCCCACAAATACGAACAGTTTTATCGCTCTTGGGTACAGTCACCACAGGGAAAGCCCATAGGCTCCTCTCTACTTTCTTTATTACACCTGCACTTTCAAGTCTGTTTAACTCTGTACTGAGTTTATCCTTTAAAGCATATGGTACTGGGCGAGCTTTCTTGAATATGGGTCTTGCGTTCTCTTGCAACTTTATATCAGCCTTGAAGTGTTTAATAGTGCCCACTTCACCTTTAAACACACCTGAGTACTTGGTGAGTAACTCCTGAACTTTATCACTGGTAAGAATACTAAAAATTTCTCTCCAGTTAAGTTTCAACTAACTTAACCAGTCTCGTCCTAAAAGTGAAACTCTGCTTCCACTCACTACTACCAATGATAGCACTTCTTTTTGATCACCGTAACTCACAGGAACTGACAAATCACCTATGACTGGTATAAAGTCCCCTGAGTAGCTCCTCAGTGTCACCGTGCTTGGCTTTAATGTTACATGTGACAATACCTTATGGTTAGTAGCTTCTGATACAACTGATAAAGCAGCCGCCGTGTCCACAGTAAATATCAGTGCCTTACCTGCAACTGTCAACTCAACTTTAACTTCCCTTGAAGAGTCACTACACTGCTGTGAGTCAATTGAGTACAAAGAAGAATTATTCATCGACACAGTTGCTTCTTCAACCTCTGTATCATTGTCTGGTTCCAATGATGACACTTGATAAGGTCTACCCCTTGGCTGCCTGCGATTAGAAACACTGGGTCTGGGCCCTCTGTCTGTAGCAGCTGTATTACCATTAGTTCTACAGGCTTTTTTAAGATGCCCTATCTTATGACATTTGTGGCATTTTTCTCTGATGTATGGGCAGTTAGGTGTAGTATGATTTCCTAGGCACCTACCACAAGTTTGCTTAAAGTCTCTTCTGCCCCCGGCATTAACTTTATGGCCCTTTGCAGTTACTCTGCTTACTGTATTATCTCCAGGTGTATGACCATGACCTTGAGCAGCCTGAGCATGTATATCTTGATCAGCTCTTTCCATAGAAAGTGCTTGTTCTGTGGCCTTTTGCCATGTTAGAGCTTCAATTGTCAGCAGCTTTTTCTTTATAGCTACATCTTTCAAACCACAAACAAAAGTGTCTCTTAAATTTATATCAAGCTGATCTCCATAATCACAATACCTACTCAGTCTCTTTAACTCCACAATAAATTGTGACACTGATTCTCCTGGCTTTTGATTACGTTCCCTGAACTCAACTTTTTCACTGATAATATTTCGTTTCTGTATGTAATGATCAGTTAAAACCTGAGTTAGTTCATCATATGTCTTGTCCATCGGGTCTGTGGGGGTCAAATATGAGCTCAAAAGTTCAAACGCCTGCGCCCCAATCAGTGCTAAGAAGACGCACACTTTATCATCTTCAGAAACCCGATTAGCTTTAAACCAAACTTCAATACGTTTCTGGTAATTTAGCCAGTCCTCTTTATCAGGTTGGTATTCCCCTATGTTCCCAATTAGCGGCCTTGCTTGTGCCATTTTTGCAAGTCCCTGACAGCCACGTGATTTACAAAACCTCCTATTATCGCTCAACAGCGCAAAATCTACTCACGGCAGAATTGACAGTCCGACCGGCGATTTTCCCAAGTGAAAATCCAAAGAGCTATCCACAGGGCTCTGGATGACATAAGTCCTTGGGTTTATCAATCCCAGACACGTCGCCAACTTGTCGTATCCGTGGAAGTTGGACAGCGGGACTAACACAACGCAATAGCCATTACCATACATCTTTATTAACACATACAATCGCCACGAGGTGGCAGCACTGCTGTAGCAAGTGCGCTTGGTGAGATACCACACAATTTGCCTACATGCACTCATAACATTTTTTATTTGTATTTTTAGCTCAGCTGAATTTAAGTTATCTGAGCTTTAGTATGATCCATCGTCTGTTTTCTGTCAGACTGGCACATATTGAAACTGTTAGACCTACAAATCCATGATTGTATCCCCAGACAAAATCGGGATACTATGGTTTAACTAATGACCGCATAGATAGGTAACAGAGACCTAATTTTAGGTTTCCGAGGAGATTTTTCATGGACATCCCTGGATGTTAAGTTAAAAGATTCTAAGTCCAATAGTTGGGACTTGTGCCCTGTTAACGGACGACCAGATGGATGACAGAGTGACAAAGAGTGAGCAATATAGAGGTTTTGCACTGACGTCATAGTATGTTTGTTTATTCTGCCATCTTTGTCAGTTCAAACTTGTCAGCAGACAAGAGGTCAAGCCACAGGGATACTCCCTCCAGTATAATCACAGTACACTGAAAAGCTTAGGGCCAGCAGCCTTAAGTCACACTTCAGAAAAACTCATTGTGTGGTAATTTAGATCAATATTAAGTGCAGCCCAACCTGTCAACTGCGCTTATTACTGTACCAGCAGCATACGTGGACATACACAAATGAAATGAAAACAGTCCAAGTCAAGTGTTCACATGACAGTCTCTGAAGGCCTACTGAAGCTTAGAGGCTGACAGGCACTTTGTGGCAGGCTCGGTTAACATTCTGATCCCGAACTCTACACCAGATTGTTGCAATTATTACAGCTCATTTAGTTATGTAAACAGATCTACTGGGCTGTATACTATTTCAGTTCTATTCCATATGACCTGTAAGGGCACTTCAATTGCATGTATTAAAGTCTAGAGGTACAAATTCTTAATTTAAAATTAAATAAACTTTTCTATTAATCTGTATTGATACAAGGCTTTATTGAGCATCTAATGTTATGTTTCGTTTACTTTAACTTTAGTATAGGAAAGATCAAGCTGTGTTGTGTACACAGGGATGCCGACTGTAATATTATAGTCCCTTGTGTCTGATAGTACCTACAGCAGCGTCTAGTTATTTCTCCCACAAGTCATTTGGTGCAGAGTAGCCTCAAGTCAAGTCATGTGCCCTTCTATAGGTGATGGCTGACTTAAAATAGTGTTCTTAATTCTGATTGGCTGATCAGCCCTATATAATACAGGCCCCCCTGTTCACAGCAGGACAGAGGGCGCGTGGCAGTTGAGACTCCGTCATTAGGTCAAAGACAGAGAGGGCAGCTAGAGCAAGATAATCTTGCCCGGAGATGTCGAGGGATACTGAGCTGACCAGTGTGGCGGTGAGTTTAGGGCTGGGGATTTCTCATGCTGAGCTAGATTATGGAGATTGATTTAAAACTCAAGTAGAACAAAACTCGTACGTAATACCCGCACAAGCTCATCATGTTCAAACAAACTTGTAAATAATGCTCACCCAAGCTCATATGCATTTGTACATAATGTTCACACAAGCTCATCATGCCCAAACAAACTCATTAGGAAATATCTCAATGCAATTGGCATGTTAAATCTCATTAAATCTTACCGCCATGTTTATGTGTAGTTTAAGAGCGACATAGTCAGGGGGGGATTTCAGTAATTCTAGGCAGTTTTGTTATTCCAATAAGTTTATTTTATTTTTATTTATTATTCATTGGTATTGCAATAAAGTTTCATAATATATGCTCTTGTTGGATACTTGTCTGCGTATCCTTACACTACAGGCCTTCCTGCAATAACCCCTCAGTGCCTGGCTGATTCGCGATGCGACCAGGGACCTGGGATGGTCTGGTTTATTAAATCCCCTAGACAATGAGTAATTAGATATACTTTTAAGAGTACATTTTACCAGCAGACCTCGGCCTGGGACCCGCCCCAGGCCCGCTACAGATTTGGGGGCTCGTCCGGGATTTATTTTTACTGATTTAATTACTGATATTTGGCCCGTTTAGAAGCATGGAATTGGAACATGCTAGATATGGATTATCTGTAGGGAGTCAGATTATGGAGTCAATCAGATTATATAACAGTTTTAGAGAAAGCTCAGGCAGTAGAATTAAACATTCTTCAGGCAGGAGATCTGAACTTTCAGTTACACACTAGAAGAGAGTAAACATGTTGCACATAATTCTCAAACAAAAATCAATTTCACACTGTTTAGTGCTCTGCTACAGGTATTAAGTTACGGTCATGTGGGGACCAACGCTCACAAAATCAGCCTGTGGATTGCACTAAAGAATGCCTGCTTACAGGCCCTGAGTTTCATATGGGTATTCAGGACTTTGCTTTCTATATTCAGTGGATGAGGTTTATCTCTAACTTAAGAGATAATCAGCATACATTGACCTATTTCATGGACAGTGATCCCCTAAGTACTAAATGAGAACTCCAAACTGGGATCATAGCACTGTCACAAGAGATTACAGTATGGGTTTAAAACAGAGTAGCTTGTACACAAAACAACCATGGCAAATGTTAATGATACCACCATCCCCTACGATGGTGAAGTGAATGCAGATTGTATCATTGTGATGAAAACTCCCAGTGAGTATATACCAAAGAACACAAATGCATAGACAACAGCATCTGAACATTCCACAGACAGACTTACAAGTTATGGAAGCAGACAAATGCAGACACAATCTTGTACTCCTGTGCCTAGGGCAAGGGAATATTATACACTAGATGCGGATGCTGGATATCAAGCTCATGGTGATATCAAGCTCATGGAACAGAGGCATGCTAATGATGAGGTGAATAGAATGTGTCAAGCTCAGTTGACATATCCTTTGCACAGAATACGTGATTTTAGGAGCAATGAATCACCTTATGAGGTCCGCCACATGATCGTTATCAGATGTATGATTATGAGCATGGGGATTTTGTCAGGAATGTAGCTAATGATAGAAATACCCCCATAAGGGCACCTTTGAAAGAGGGAATAGGTGAGAACTATCACGAGAATCCACAGTATTTGACTTCTTCTCCGCAGGGGGGAGTAATATTTTGAATGCTGGATCCTACAATAGTAGTAGGCCACCCATGAGGCATCCAGATACATATGATGAAGAATCAGTTGATTTTGAAGATTATATGGGACACTTTGAGTTGATAGCAACACGAATTCGTTGGAGCAATGGTGAAAAAGCTATTCAGTTAGGTGCAAGTCTTAGAGAGGCTGCACAGAGAGTCCTAGGTGAGACCCCTTTCGGGGATAGGTATGATTTCAATGCTTCAAAAAATGCATTAGAGCAAAGATTTTCCCCTAAGAACAAACAGATCACATACAAGTCAGAGTTGCGTTCACGTAGAAAGAAAAAGGACGAGACCTTTCAAGAATATCGGTATTCCCTAAGGAGACTAGTAGCTCTGGCTTATCCTAATTATCCCGCTGAGGTAAAGGAAGAGATGAGTATAGAGCGTTTTCATATGGGAATAGGGGATGTTGAACTTCGAAAACATGTACAATTGTCCCATCCAAGCTCACTTGAGATGGCTATATCCCTGGCCATAGAATATGAGGCGGTAGACTCAGATATTAGTCCCAGGAATACACTGAAGCCGAGAGCAGTAGTGTTACACGAAGAGTCCCCCAGTAGTAAATGGGCTAGTTCTGAATCTGGAAATAACTTAAAAGCGGAACTAGACAAATGTAAACAGGACATGAAAGGTCTTAGACATTCCATGCCTCAGATGAATCTAGGGAGAGAAACAAAAAGGGACCAAGAATCCAAGAAGGAGAGGGTTCCCTCTGGGTTTAGAAATAAGTTGACAAAGTTGAATTATCCAATGCCAGAAAAGACAAACTGTGTTTTACCTGTGGTGATCCACAGCATATAGCTAGATTTTGCCCATATAGAGAGGAAAGGATAAATAATTTTGGAGGAGCATCTAGAGGTAGAGGGTCCAATTCAGAGAGAAGTAGCTTCCGGAACCAGAGACGAACAAACATTTCGAGAAAGACAGATCAGGTACCTCTTCTTTAGGACTCGGTGACCAAGAAGGATATTTTCTGGAAGGCAAACTTTATGAGAAACAAGTGCTTTTTCTGGTAGATACAGGATCATCCTATAGCATCTTCAGTGAGGAACTGTATGAGCTTCTCCCTTTTGATAGGAAACCCAGGTTAGCCCCGGTAGAGAAGAAAATCTCAATGGCCTCAGGCGCGAGTATGCCCACAAAGGGGTGGAGTAATTTTGAGATTGAGATAGCTGGTGAGAATTTTGAACATTCCTTCATTGTGGCAACCTCATTAGACCTGGCACTCATAGGGAGAGATATTCTGAAGAAACTGAAAGGGTCCTTAGATTTTGAGAATTATGATCTGATAGTCAAGGGTGTCAAATACCCCATGTTTCACAACAAACCATCAGATTGTTTTAGAATCCACACAAAAACTGTAAGGGATGTCCCAGCTTTACATGAAGCTCAGATCATGTGTAACATCAAATAACTACCAGGTGACAACATACCACAAGCTGGTATAGTAGAGCTTATCTAGAGTATGTGAGACAGTTTGGATTGTTAGTGAGTTCAGCAGTAGTTAATACCACGAAGAGTGAGATTCCCATTACAGTAATAAACCCTAACCCAAATCCTGTTAGGATAGATGCATATAAGCCGGTTGCTATGTTCAGGGCAATAGAGCAGATGTACCCACTTCAGGCATCCCTACAGACAGAAGACATAAATCACATGGATACCGAGTTTGTTCTCCCAGAGCATTTGAAACCCCTTCTCGAGAATGCATCGAATGAGCTTGACAGGATACAATATTTAACTTTAGCTGACTTAGAACTCCAGTATCAAGATGTATTCTTAGCTCCGGGGGGTAGACTTGGTCGCACAAACCTTGTTGAACATACTATTGACACAGGTGATGCAAAACCCAATAAAAACGGCCCATAGGACTCCCTTAGCCCAAATGAGGATAGTGGAGGAAGAGCTTGACAAAACGCTTGCTCAAGACATCAAAGAATACCAGTGATAGTGCTTGGAGTAGCCCAGTAGTCCGAGTGAAAATGACAGATGGTAGCACACGGTTCTATGTAGATTATAGACGCCTCAATAAAGTCACCAAAAAGGATGCATACCCCCTACCCAGAATAGATGATTGTCTGGAAACTTTAGCTGGAAGTCAGTGGTTCAGTACTCTCGATTTAGCATCTGGGTACTGGCAGGTCCCCTTGGCCAAATAGGATAAACACAAGTCAGCGTTTGTAACACACAAAGGACTATTTAACTTCAAAGTCTTACCTTTTGGATTGTGTAATACTCCTGGAAATTTTGAGAGATTACTAGAAATGGTCTGACAGGGCTTGCTTTGGCAGACCTGTTTGGTGTATATTGACGATGTCATATGTTTTGGCAAAACCTTTCATTCTGCAATCTCACAGCTCAAACAAGATCTTCAGAGATTTCGAGATGCTGACTTGAAACTAAAGCCTAGCAAGTGCTCACTCATTCAAAAGAGTGTTTCCTTCTTAGGGCATATTGTGTCTCCGGAGGGCGTTCAGTGTGATCCTGATAAGATACAAGTAGTTCGAGATTGGCCCACACCAAGAAATCTCAAAGAGCTCAGGAGTATCTTAGGTTTATGCTCATATTATAGGAAGATTATTGAACGCTGTCATCCAGTCAGAGAAACTACTGTGCAACACAGAGAGAGTTGTTAACCGTAGTCATCTTTGTCAAACATTTTAGGCATTACCTATGGGGAAGAAAATTCCTCATTAGGACAGACCATGCCCCCCTGACATGGCTTACAAATTTCAAAGAGCCGGAGGGCATGCTGGCAAGATGGATTTCAATCATAGACACATATGACTATAACATTGAGCATCGTCCCGGTAATAAGCACGCAAATGCTGACGGACTTAGTAGAATACCATGTAAACAGTGTAAGAGAGATGTCTGTTTTACACCTTCTGATATCATAAGGCGAGCTCACGCCTCTGTTGAGCTTAGGCAGCCTCATCAGATTCCCTTTGAAGCGATGATGTACTGTCTAGAATGAGAACTTTGTTGCTATCATATCTAGAAAGGAAACCCCCATGGCGAGTAATTTCAAGAGAAAGTAGGGAGGTAAAAGCCCTTTGGGTGCAATGGAACAACTTGTTCCTTGATGATGGTTTGCTATACCGCAGGTTTAGGTCATATGTGAACTTACCTTGGATACATCAGTTAGTGATCCCTTACGCCATGCGCAACAAAATCATGCATATGGTTCATGATCATAGACTAGCAGGTCACCTAGGTGTAAATAAAACTATTCATAACTAGAGAAAGCGGTTCTATTGGCCAGGCCATAAGGCCGATGTTAAAAGTTGGTGTAGAAAATGTAAGGTTGGTGCATATAGGAAACCTAGACCAGGTTCTCATAAGGTACCCTTACAGCAGAAGCCCACGGGTGACAAATTAGAAAAAATTGCACTGGACATCTTAGTTCCCTTACCTTTGACTGAAACTGGAAACCAGTATATTCTTGTAGCTACTGATTACTTTAGTAAATGGACCCAGGCTTAGGGCCCTCCCAGATCACAAAGCTATGACAATTGCTGACAAATTGGTCACAGATATGTTTTTGCTTTTCGGCTGTCCCTTACAAATACATTCAGATCAAAGGCGAGATTTTGAATCGAAACTTGTCCATGAGCTTTGCAGAATGTTAGAAATAGACAAATTTCATACAGTCCCCTATCGTCCTCAATCAGATGGGCAAGTAGAGCGCTTCATGCGTACCTTAATTGGTATGCTTTCGTCCTTAATTCAGGATAATCATGTGAATTGGGATGATATACTCCCCTATGTCATGAGTGCGTATCGTGCTACCGTTCATGAGACCACCCAGTGCTCCCCAAACTTACTTTTTCTCGGGAATGAAACCAGAATGCCCATAGATCTCATTTACGGAAACCCTCCCCAGGAAAGAAAACCAGAATGTCCTAATGAATATGTAGAGTGGGTGCGAGACGCATCAAGGATAGCGCATGAATTTGCAAGGAAGCAAAGTGAAAAATCAGCTCAGAGACAGAAACGTTATTACGATGTCAGGACAGCCTCTAGACAAGTGGCAGTAGGCTCCTGGGTTTGGTATTACTATCCTCCAGTTGGTAATAAGAAACTAGGCAGAGGCTGGCTAGGACCTTACCTAGTAATAGAGCAGGTGAGCAATGTCAACTACAGGATCCAGGAAACTCTTGACTCTCAGGCAAGGGTTGTTCATATTACCGTTCATGAGACCACCCAGTGCTCCCCAAACTTACTTTTTCTCGGATATGAAACCAGAATGCCCATAGATCTCATTTACGGAAACCCTCCCCAGGAAAGAAAACCAGAATATCCTAATGAATATGTAGAGTGGGTGCGAGACGCATCAAGGATAGCGCATGAATTTGCAAGGAAGCAAAGTGAAAAATCAGCTCAGAGACAGAAACGTTATTACGATGTCAGGACAGCCTCTAGACAAGTGGCAGTAGGCTCCTGGGTTTGGTATTACTATCCTCCAGTTGGTAATAAGAAACTAGGCAGAGGCTGGCTAGGACCTTACCTAGTAATAGAGCAGGTGAGCAATGTCAACTACAGGATCCAGGAAACTCTTGACTCTCAGGCAAGGGTTGTTCATATTGGCCAAATTAAGAGGGAGACCCCCCTAGAGAAAATTGGATAATTGTAGGTCCGGAGCAATCTCAGAGAACAGAGGATTGTTTAGTTGAGGAGAAATCACTACCTAGGGAGACAGAATCGTTTGAAAATTCTGCTGAAATCTTAACTGAAGCAAACTCATTAGATGAGATTGAGAAGCAGGAGTCTGATACCGAGCTTGATGGTAGCTTAGCTGAATCTCAAGCACAGGGAAATACAAGTCATGAATTACTCAGGAGGAGTAGTCGTAGAAGAAAACCAGTCGATAGGCTAGATTTATAGAATTTCTTATGTCATTGATAATGTTTCGTATATGCTTATATGATCCACAACAAAGTATTTGTTTTTTATATAATAATATTTGGTATTTAATGTTATTTATACTCAAATGTAAGACATATACATCAGTCACTCAGTTTATGCATGGCAAATACCTATTTATAATAAGATATATCAATCGCATGTACACAAGCAGTAACTTCACACAATAATAAGTTGCAATTTTAATTAGCTCAGCTTGAGTTAAACCTGGTCTGAAAGCTCACTGTACCTTGGTACATGCATGCTCTATCCTCTTGCTTGTACGCTGACGCAGGTATGGCTGAAGACGAACCGAAGTTAGCTCAAGTCGCAGTAGAAACGGGGGAAAACTCCCTAAAAGAGACTGAACAATGTTCAGGGCTGCAATGTTGCCCGAAGGAATGATAAGGCATACATAGACAGTGGGTTATATGTGATGAACCGGTAACTCGCCGCTTCTTTTGTCCTTTTCGGGACGATGAACAATGCATATATAGTAGCCCAAAGAGGGACAACATAAAAAGACACTGTAGGGACATGCATAAAAACAAATGTCCAACAAGAGAATCTGCTGAAACGTTAACGAAACGACATCTCCTCAAAGTCGGGGAATATCAAAACAAGAGGTATGTTCCACCTGGACCTGTACGGCCTTCTATAGACCTACAAGAGTACCACAAATAGGAAAAGTTAGATAGCCTTTGACGCATAGAGTTCGGTCCTGCACCATGCCATTAATCATGTCAGATAGACCAGAGACTGACCTAGTAGAACACGAAGGAACTGGTTCTGACCAGACAGAAACAGCGCAAACGCCGGATATAAGTGTCATCGGTGGTGCATGTGTTGCGACTCCTCAAGTAACCAAGGCCGGTTTGTCGGAGACTGAGTCGCGAGAAGCATCTTCGGATGATCCACAGGCCAGCACACCTGAGTGCCGGTTAGAACTGGGAGTTGTGCCGGTGACAAACTTCACGTATGAGAAAGTATGAACTTAGGACAGTTTTTGGTTAACCGTTGGAAACACCATAGCCGTCAGTTCAAAAAGAGGTTGTGAGATAAATGACGAGCAAACGGCCAAGAAATTAAGAGAGGAGTTAGAAGAGAAGGAACGGATAATTCAAGAACAAGGGAAGCGACTTGAAGAGATGGCAGAAACACTGAGGAAGATGGAGGAACGCGCGATTGAAGCTGGGAGGAAAGCCGAGATCTTCTCTCGAGGGATTGCCGTGCTGAATGAGAGCGTGCAAGAGAACTGAACTGTATGGTATGCTAAGACACTGTCTGGGATTTAGTACTTTTTGATAACTTGTGTGACTTTGCTTATACCAAATGTGACTTTGTCCCCGGAACTCATTTTTCTATATATATTTTAAGAAGCTTATATTTTTATAAGTTTTGATATTTGTACGATTTTGATATTATATACATGTATGTTCAGGAGATTAAGGCTGTCTGAAGCCCCTGAACATTAAACGTATAACATGATCTCACGCTGACTTTCTGAGAGAAATTTTTATACTTTGTAACTTGGTATTGTGACGTAGCAATACATGAACTCATATTTATGCCAGGTGGTATGGTACCAAGAGGTATCAAAGATATGTAGTGTGCGGATGACATGTAATGTGACTCTACAATAAGAGTATACACTGAAGTATAATGTAAAAACCTGAAGTATTATATTTAACTGTGAAAGCTGGACACAGCATGCTAATCGTGAGCACCAGTACAGTGTATAGTCCTGGAGAGAAAGACTTTTGATACACCAGGTCACGTAGAAGCACTTAAGTGATAGCATGTCTGCAGAAATTTCAAGCGATAGTTACCGGTGATATCATAGTTCTTCAGTATCAGTCACGAAAACGTTTGACATTCGTAATCCAGTGATAATAGCGATACTGATGTATGATTATTTGTGAGATTTCAGATTTCTTGAGATTTTTTTTTAGATTTCTCATTTTAGATTTTTATATAGATTTCAAGTATAGAATTGTAAGGTCAGGTAAAATCATATTTCGAGGGTAAAAATGTTACTGAGGAACATTATTTTAAGGAGGAGAGGAATGTAGTGATTTAAGGCTTTATTGAGCATCTAACTTTGTTTCGTTTACTTTAACTTTAGTATAGGAAAGATCAAGCTGTGTTGTGTACACAGGGATGCCGACTGTTATATTATATTCCCTTGTGTCTGATAGTACCTACAGCAACGTCTAGTTATTTCTCCCACAAGTCATTGGGTGCAGAGTAACCTCAAGTCAAGTCATGTGCCCTTCCATAATTGATGGCTGACTTAAAATAGTGTTCTTAATTCTGATTGGCTGATCAGCCCTATATAATACAGGCCCCCTGTTCAGAGCAGGACAGAGGGCACATGGCATTTGAGACTCAGTCATTAGGTCAGAGACAGAGAGTGCAGCCAGAGCAAGATGAACTTGTCAGGAAATGTCGAAGGATACTGAGCTGACCAGTGTGGCGGTGAGTTTAGGGCTGGGGATTTCTTAAGCTGAGCTAGATTATGGAGATTGATTTAAAACTCAAGTAGAACTAAACTCGTACGTAATACCCGCACAAGCTCATCATATTCAAACAAACTTGTTAATAATGCTCACCCAAGCTCATACGCATTTGTACATAATGTTCACACAAGCTCATCATGCTCAAACAAACTCATTAGGAAATATCTCAATGCAACTGGCATGTTAAATCTCATTAAATCTCACCGCCATGTTTATGTGTAGTTTAAGAGCGACATAGTCAGGGAGGGATTTCAGTAATTCTAGGCAGTTTTGTTATTCCAATAAGTTTTATTTTATTTTTATTTATTATTCATTGGTATTGCAATAAAGTTTCATAATATATGCTCTTGTTGGATACTTGTCTGCGTATCCTTACACTACAGGCCTTCCTGCAATAACCCCTCAGTGCTTGGCTGATTCGCGAATCGACCAGGGACCTGGGAATTGTAGTGAGAGGTCTGGGTGGATGTTGAGTTTATTAAATCCCCTAGACAATGAGTTATCAGATATACTTTTAAGGGTACAGTTTACCAGCAGACCTCGGCCTGGGCCCCTCCCCAGACCGCTACAAATCATTTGTGAAATAGCTGTGAAGCATGAACGTATTAAGTTTACATGGACTCTGCAACAAATCAGTGACCTATCATTGTTTAACTGATGTAAAGTATACAGACCTGGGAGCCAACCGTTGACCAGTAAATCGTCTGGCTAGAAGAAAAAATGGCTGGCTAGCCGGCTGAGCCGGCTCAGGTCTAAGAACAACTAGATATTTTTTTGGCACCGCAGGTGCCATATCATCCCCATGCAATTAATCCCCCCATCCCCTTTAAGAATAGGCCCCCATTAAGAATAGGCAACAATTAATATCAGACCACACTCATAGAAAAGGTCATGACCCCAATTTCAATATACATCACCCCCTAACCCATGTCTATGTATATGCATAATATGAAAGAAATCTGTCCATTAGTTTTTGACTTATAATGCTCACAGTACTGTTAAGTGGCAATGATGGGGTATTAAACGGCATGAAAACAAGTAAAAGAATAACAGGTGGCGCTACCAGTTTCCGGTACATGACAACACTATCCTAGATCTTCGGTCAAGTTGATTTTTGGACCAATCCATGCATCCCTTATTGAGATATTAATGATTTTGTGTAATTTTAACCATATATGGCAATATTCAAGGTCAAGGCCACTCTAATAGGAAAGGTCATGACCCCAATTTATATATACATCATCCCCTAACCCATGTCTATGAATATGCGTAATATGAAAGAAATCCATCCATTAGTTTTTGACTTATAATGCTCACAGTACTGTTAAGTGGCAATGATGGGGTATTAAACGGCATGAAAACAAGTAAAAGAATAACAGGTGGCGCTACCAGTTTCCGGTACATGACAATACTATTCAAGATCTTTGATCAAGTTGATTTTTGGACCAATCCATGCATCCCTTATTGCGATATTAAAGATTTTGTGTAATTTTCACCATATATGACAATATTCAAGGTCAAGGCCACTCTTATTGGAAAGGTCATGACCCCAATTTATATATACATCATCCCCTAACCCATATCTATGTATATGCATAATATAAAAGACAGCTGCCCATTAGTTTTTGACTTATAATGCTCACAGTACTGTCAAGTGGCAAGGAGGTATTAAACGGCACGAAAACAAGTAAAGAATAATAGGTGGCGCCACCAGTTTCTGGAACATGACAACCCTATCCATAATCTTCCATCAACTTGATTTTGGGATCAATCCATGCAAGAATTTGTGTAATTTTCCCCAAAATTGGAACTATTCAAGGTCAAGGACACTCTCCTAGTTAAGGTTATGACCTCATTTTAAATAGGCGTCGTCTTCTCACCCATATCTATACATATACCAAGTTTGGTAAAGATCCGTGAAATAATTTTTGAGTTATCGCGCCAACAATATTTATATGCGGCGGCGGCGACGGGTATGAAAACATAGTATCCCCCGACTTTGTCTGAGGATACAATGATGATGGCTGAGTGGACAACGTTGTGGCTGGCTAGCCGGCTGAGCCGTAAAGATGAGGCAAATATTTAATGGACAAAATGTTGTCTCAGTCTTATACGATTAAATTTTTATGTACAATAATATGTAACAAACTTAACGAATATTTTGACAGCGAGTAACGGTTACGTGAAGGATGGGGGGTTCCCCCATTGTGTTTTCAGATCTGACATTTTAGTGTTTTGGCGAAGCTGAGCGTTTATTTGATCAGATGAAAATTGTTATTATTTTCCTCATTTCTTTTGACAGACGTTGGGTACACATGAATTATATGATCTCAACTGATAAAAACGTTACCTTGCTAAAAAGCATTTAGGAAAATCGAAGGTTTGAATTCAGCTATTGAGATATATAGATATCATTGTTTGCATCCGCTGAGCAACTGTTTTCGTGCATGCGCTCACTTGCATGACAAATCAACCGGATAATCGTTTTTCGTGTTCCGAACTTAAAGTGTCTTGGCTTGACGTACTGTTTGCTTCTTTTTATAACTGTATCACATGGGGTTATGGGAAAGGGCATATGGGAAATTTTGTCAATTTATATATATATATATATAAATATATATATATATATATATATATATATATATATATATTGTACAGAAAGTCACGCTTCACCCGCGGATGTCTCTAAATAAATTAAAACATTTGGTAATAATCTGTCATTTGAGGAGAGAGAGAGGTGACATAATCGTCAAAATCGAGCCCCAGCCAAATAGTTGTTATAATAATCATGAAAAATTGATTACTTAAAACACGTATTGTGAATTATTCTCGATGTAATCTTAACAGACCAATTCACTGCCACAACCACGAAATCCCTGATTCCATTTCCCCTAGACTGAGATCGACATGTTTTTTCCTGCGCTGAACTTTCCTGGTCGCAATTGTATACCTAATTTACCACGTGTCTTAATTGAAATAGGAATTCTGTCATTAATTTTCGCAGGTGTCAGCCTCAATCATCCCCGTGACTTCTGTGACCCTTTATATGTTCATGAGGCAACATGTTTATCAGTGGTTGAAGCAGCCGGTGTCTGCAGCTGTTTGACACTGATTTGGTCTCGCGTTTTAACTTCAAATTGCAAACAAGTCAGACTCGCTTAAAATTATAGTTTCCGCTCAAGGATTTTATGACATTCATCCATCCAGGTGTTTTCGCGAATGATATTCGTAGCATGCATGATAATAAAATGACGTAGTTATGAGCGGTCGCTGGCTGCCGACATCGTTTCACGGTTATACGTACACTAAAATGACATATATTGGCTGGAAAAAATGATAACAAAAAAGCATGCGTATTTTTTCCATACATATAATAGCTTTTCTCTATGGTTTTCATTCATTTAATCCTGAATGTTAACCGAGCAGTACATCATTTTTTTTTATATTGCACATCGACCTCAATAACTTTAAATGACCAAGCATCATTATATGACTGAATAAACTTGGGAATGATCTGGATTCTTCTTTTTTCTCTTCATTTCTGAGCAACCGGGGTTGGAGAAACGCCCTTGATCAAACGGGGAATATGCCATTTATCCGGTCTGAAAAAAGGGGCTTGCGGGAACCTTGTTAACTGTCAAACATAATGACTTACAACTTCCACAAAATTAATCATGCATTACCATTGCGAAGCCATGCATGCAGCTCGGTGAAATCTGCTGGAGACGGGTTTGTGTTAACATATTACTGTAGTAACTATTTACAAGCTGACGTATGCAAGCGAATATCCTTTTTATCATCCGCTTATCAGTATCTAACCTCCGGCTGAGCCTGTGTTAAATAATTGGCGGCGGCTGGCGCAATTCGGCGGCTCAAGAAAACTATCAGCGGCGGCTAGCTTATAAAATATACGGCGGCGGCTGGCGCAATTCGGCGGCTCAAGAAAACTATCAGCGGCGGCCTGCTTATAAAATAAACGGCGGCGGCTGGCGCAATTCGGTGGCTCAAGAAAACTATCAGCGGCGGCTAGCTTATAAAATAAACGGCGGCGGCTGGCGCAATTCGGCGGCGGCTCCCAGGTTTAATAGTATAGTAAAAGGGTAAGTTACTTGTAACCCCTAATATTCTTTTATAATTTGATTGTATAGAAAGTAAACAAAAATATCTTTCAGCAATCAGATGCATTTTCAGTTAACTTAAAGCGGTAGATTGAGGTTAAAATTAACTTCATGTGTACCATTTTCAGAGAGTGAGGCCAGAGAAGTCCCACTGGGAAAATAATTCACATAATGCCATATAGAGCAACTACGGAAGCGTATTGCTGCCACCTGGTAAAATAAAAATAAAGTATTTATCTCGTACGTACGACATACTATCTCGTACGTACGACATATTATCTCGTACATACGACATACTTTCTCGTACGTACGACATACTATCGCGTACGTACGACATATTATCTCGTACGTACGACATAATTATTCTTATGCATCTGATTCACAGAATACACAACTGGGGCCAACTGATATATGTATAAGCAATATATATGTTAAATGGATATATGTGAGTTAGGCTTCTTATATTCCAAAATTGATCTGTATAAGAACTAGATTTATGACATGACGCACAGTGTCACTCGCCCTACTGTAAACGGCACGAAGTTAGACTGATGGGATCAAGCACTTCGTTTCATAATATATGAATCAGGAACCTCTCTTAACGGGCATCTCTGTATTACAGACACCTCTATATTGACACTCAAGGTTCATATTCTTTTACAATAATATGTGTTTTGTTTCACGTTATTAACTCATTTTAGCTGAATACGAAAGTTGTTCAGCAAATCCATGCCGATACACGGGCTCAATATCTCCTGTTACCGGTTTTGTATACGTTATTATGGTTCTGTGTGTGAGTAAACACAGTGCACCTTTGTCGATTAACTATAATAAGACTGCGTGACCAGAAGCAAGATCTTAGTTTAGCACATGCGACAATCATTAAAAAAAAAAGAAGAAACATGACAGAAAAAAACACCCAGAAAAGCTTGAAAAACCTTGATTTGTGAAGTTTATTTTTACGGCCACCAGATGGCGTGAGCGCTGTTTGTTTTTCCTCATTGATCGTGCCCGGGGCAAGTATTTTTTCAACTTGTATACAAGAGAAAGCAAACAAAGAACGAAATATTGAAAGATACCGTAATAGTTTAAGGAGACTAAATTGTATTTTTATGTATACTCAAAATACCTGGTTTGTAAAATGTAAATATATATAGGTCCTTTTTTATTTAAAGTCTCTACCATACAATCGGCTCTCTCTCGCTCTTTCTCTCTCTCTCTCTCTCTCTCTCTCTCTATATATATATATATATATATATATTTATATAGGTGTGTGTGTGTGTGTGTGTGTGTGTGAAAAGACTGAAAGCCTTGGGATATAATACCAGCGCTGTGCTATACAGCCGGTGGATACTATTAATGTCATTAGTAATACATGTAATGTCTATCAGAGATTCTTGTTTGACCAGATAAAATATCCCGACATGTACAAGAGACACAATTAGTTATTGTTACTTGAGGGGGATTCCTATGCTTATATGGCAAATTTAAAATGGAAATAAAATTTAGAAACGAGACCAATCGTTTAGAAACGAGACAAACACAGTGCTCACGCCAGCTGGTGGAGGTACAGCATAAATTCACAATTCAAGGGTTTTCAAGCTTCTCTAGGTGTTTCTTCTTTCATGTTTCTTTTCCTTTTTATAATTGTCGCATGTGCGCGACCAAGATCTTTCCTCTGGTCACCCGGCCTTCTTATGTAAACACTTAACAGACACTTATAGAGGTTCTGTAATACAGAGATGCCCATCAGGAGAGGTTCATGATTCATATATTATGAAACGAAGTGCTTGATCCCATAAGTTGAACTTCATGCCGTTTACAGAAGGGTAAGTTACACGTACATGTAACACAAACAAGATCTTTTACCAATCCGCAAATGAGACAAATCTGAGGTGTAGATTTAACCACCACTTCAGCCTGACATATGAGGTTAAGACTTATTTTAGAATTTCGTATTCTTCGGTCACAGATTAATCGCACGTACATGAGTTATAGTTTTTAATATATTTTTTTTTTAATAATTTAGTTAAAAATAAAAATTATACGTACCCTATTAAATGGATTGTTGTCTGTTCAGCTACCCATCAATCATATCCATGGCTGTATATGCATTAAATACTTTAAAAGATTAACTACACGATGCGTTATGTATAAATATAGTTCTTAGACAGATCATTTTAGAATATTAGAAACCTGCCTCACAAATATCCATTCTCAGTTACTTAAAAATAGGCTATTTGGGAGCTGTACCTCCTGACCGAACCCTTCTTTCTCCAAAAAGTAGTTTCAGTTTGGCAAAGGCAAGATTTGTTTCTTATTTACATTATGACAGGCTCACTATTATATAACATCATATACTGCTAACATTATTTAATCACCTGTCTTAAAATAAGAGTTCTGTATATGACTGTCAGACGACGATTTGATGTATATTTCGCTTGCTTGAATATTACAGAAACATCAACACACAAAATAATGTGAATCGAATAGCATTTAAATAAATACTATAAATAAATAGGTATATGTGAGTGTGTGTGTTGGTTTCAACGGTGGTCCTAGGGTTTGCAAGGAGGTGGAGATGTTGTATATATATAGTTAATGTGAAAACATACATTATTTAACATATACATATTGCTTATACATATATCTGTTGGCATGTTGTCCAGTATATGAATCAGATCCGTAAGATTTATTATGTCGTACGTACGAGATAATATGTCGTACGTACGAGATATTATGTCGTACGTACGAGATAATATGCCGTACGTACGAGATAATATCTCGTACGTACGAGATAGTATGTCGTACGTACGAGATAGTATGTCGTACGTACGAGATAAATAATTTATTTTTCTTTTATCAGGTGGCAGCAATACGCTTCCGTAAGCAACAATGGACAAAGAATTTAATTAGTTATTTAGAAAAAGTGAACAACAGATTCTGACAAATCACAAATACTATTTTATCAACGATTATAAGATTAATCATACTATAAAGTTTTATTGTTATTGGGCTTGTATACTCTAAAACATGTACCCCCCCCCCCCCCCTCTGTATTTCAACAGCAGCTATTTAACAGCTTTGTTAACATCCAGCATGCTCAATGATTTTTACCTTTACTTAAAATATATGCAAATTCCTCAATTTACTAATACACAATCTCCCAAATTTTATGTGCTCAAAAATTCAGTTTTCTGTGCAAATGTTTTGCTTATAATTTGTTCCTTGCATATAAAACACTTTGTCATTCAATGATTATTTCCAAGAGATTAATAATTGAGATGCATTTAGGAATTAATTGAACTTTCAAGTTCAGCCTTGACCTTATAATGATTTCTAGTTCATTTAGGTGAGGCTTATCAGAGTTAACTATAATGATCATTATGCTCTGTGTAATATTTGACTTCAGCACCATTACCATTATCACTCCAATTTAAGCCTACTGTTACATTTTTCCTGAAAGATCCTTGGACTTTGACAGACACTTGGTGCTAGCTAGTAAATGCCATTCGTTAAAATCCTGTTGTTGCTTGCCTGGTTTTCTCTGTCTTCAAAAATGCTGCTGAAAACGGGTTTGTATGTCAGTGCTGTTTAGTTCTTTTAAAACTGACCAGAGCTAGTCAGAGCTAGACTTTATCATCTCCAGTGGTTTTCTTTTTTTTTCTTACATTCTGTTCCCTCTCAAGATTTTCAAAGGCCCCCTCTGTTAAGGAGAACTCGCCTGGTGACACAATCTAGTGAGAGAGGACTGATGTCATATTTATTTTCGTTTAAATAAAGCCTTGCTTTAACCATTTTCTGTTTTATTTACAAAATATCTAAATTTTCATGCTGCATTATATTGTTTGTTTGTAAAGTGTTCTTTATACTGTAACAATTGTTTCAAACATTTGTTTATATGGCTGACAAGGCCCATTCACATTTCCTTAGGTGTATGTGGTGAATGCATTGCTGTGTGGTGTTTTGTCTATACATATTATTACTGTGGCCTCTCCTCATATTGTGTCTTGTGACAACATGATTTACAGATGAAACACCATTTAGCAGGGTCTATACCTCCACCTTTGAATGCACAATTGACAGGAATAAAGTCTATACTTTTAATTGTTATACTTGACTTTGCAACCTTTAACTTCTGTTAAATTCAGATGTACACCAAAGGCAACCATTAAAATACTACAGACTGTCATTCTCCACACTAATGTCCAGTAATGGCAGATGTAAGTGATATATAGTTAACATGTACAGCTACAGAAGTGACACTATAGTTAACATGTACAGCTACAGAAGTGACACTGCCCAGCCTTGTGGTATCCTTGGGCTCTAGCCTTTGCGGGTTGACAGCTGTTGTCCATTGTTAACCCTACTCTTTGTCAGCTGGGAAACAAGAAAACGATAAACCAGGGACCTCCCGATGTCAGTTTGTACATATAACAGCATCATAGTCAAAAACCATGGTGTTAATTTGACATTCAGACCCGACAAATAGTGATCTCTGAGTCAGGAGGCAAGTCCGTCCAATATGGCTGAAAACAAGGGATCACATGACCTGTGACGTCAGCTGCAAAATATCTATAGCTCAGATGACTTTCTAGATCTCTGAAAAAAAGTCTCTAACTTCAACAATGCTCATGTTAAGTAAATAAATATCTTTCCTTATTTCGTACAAAATCCATTATTTTAGGGCCCATAACATCAAGAAATTACACAACACTAACCTGATTTCTAGTATGTAAATAGAAAATATGTAGAGGAATATTAATATAAAATATGATCAAAAACATTAGTGGTTTTGATATTACCAAATCCTGAAGCGTAACAATGGGTTTCAAATGGAAAATAAAGGTTTTTCCTTAATATCTCGAAGGAACAAAGTCATAATGACCCAATTTTCTGTATGGTAGAAGATTTTGGGGAAATCTAACTACAGTCAAGCCCGCTTATTGTCATTTATGTATAAATTTTGATAATAACCGGGATGTGACATTATGCGGGCTTCAACACTGATGTCCCTTTAGAAGATGCATTATGTCTCAAAGGAGATGCATTATGTCTCAAAAGGATATTAAAATAAATCGTCAACAAGGCCTACAGACCTAATGCGAACCTGTGCAAAGTTTGGGAGTATGAATGGAGGTTTATTTTTTAAATTTAATAATGATCCTCTTAAGTCCTGCATATCTACCTTAGTCATTATGATTTCAGCAAAATGGATGTTTCGGACCTGCAAGTTTCAGACTAGGACATTTTAAAACTAGAATATGGGTAGTCGACAAGTGATTATGTGTATCCGCAGAAATCAGAGTGGGACAGGTGAAGTGAGGCATTGATTAAGTGGCAAGGGGAATAGAGTGAGGTGTGTTGCATATTAGCATGGATGTCTGCAGCGTAAATGTGAATGTAGGTGGTGCCACCTGTCATAAAATCGAGAAAATTGTCAAGGATGTATAAACCTGCAAAATTTCAGGTGGTTAAGTCAAACCACTGCTGAGATATGAGTGATTTTATCCCAAGGCAGATGAACAGATGGACGCTGTGCATAAGTGGTTGCAGGTGGCGCCACCAGTTTTGCCTATGATGAAAAGCTATATGAGATCTATACACAAGCAAAATTTTGGCCCAAACGGTTCCCATGTTATGAGCTTGGATGTCTGCAGAGTAAACCTGAATGTAGGTGGCGCCACCTGTCATAAAATCGAGAAAGCTGTCTAGGATGTATAAGCCTTCAAAATTTCAGATGGATAAGTCAAACCACTTCTGAGATATGAGTGATTTTATCCCAAGGCAGATTAACAGATGGACGCTGTGCATATGTGGTTGCAGGTGGTAAACAGTTTTGCCTATGACGAAGAGCTATGCGAGATCTATACACATGCAAATTTTTGGCCCAATCGTTCAAACGGTTCCCAAGATATGAGCTTGGTTGTCTGCAGAGTAAATGTGAATGTAGGTGGCGCCACCTGTCATAAAATCGAGAAAGCTCTCCAGGATGTATAAACCTGCAAAATTTCAGGTGGAAAAGTCAAACCACTGCTGAGATATGAGTGATATTATCCCAAGGCAGATGAACAGATTGACACTGTGCAAAAATGGTTGCAGGTGGCGCCACTATTTTTAGTGTATGTTACAAAGCTATCAAAGGGCTACATTTGTGCAAAATTTTTAGCCTGATCGGTCAAACGGTTCCTGAGATATGTGGGTTTATGTGTGGAAACAGACGCACATATGGACGCTGGGCAGGGAGGAAAGGTCAGAGGTCAACCAAAAATGAGGGTGCAGCAGTTCACATGTGACCTGATACTAAACCCGATTCACTTAAAATGTAAACCAAGTTTTTTCAAACAGTTGAAAGATATAGTTCCAATAATCTTGAAATCCTGCATCTAGACATTGTGTCTAGACGTCTAGACGCTGTCTAGACGTCTAGACACGTTATCTAGACACCGGCCAGAGCCAGGTCAGTTGGCATGGTGTCTGGACCCCACCTGTTTGTACTGAGTGACCTCTTGACTTGGCTGCTGAAATCAGCATGTTGCCAAATCTGTTTTCAAACACAGAAAGCCTTTTTCAATTGGCTACAATGCTTTTTTAAAGCTGTATTTACCCAATCTATTCTTATAAAACTGGCAGAACCCTACCACAGAATAATTCTTGTAAAGTTCAAACCAATCAGCTTAACAGTTTCATCATAAATAAGTGTATAAGCTAAAAGAGTTTCAAATTTCATTTTCGCTTGTAAAAACCACATCAATGTAGGTGGCGCCACCAATACCTCAATTTCAGATATGACATATGTGACAAACATTGGTATAAAACTTGGTGATTATAGCTCTAGCCGTTTCTGAGATTTTAATTTTTAATGTGCTTTTTTTGGACAGGTGACTAAGTTCAACCTCTTGTAACTCGGCCAAAATTCTCCGAAATGGAACCATTCGAACAAACTTGAGAGAGATTGTTCCAGGGATCATTTCTATGAAATACTGGACAATTTGGCTGGACAGTTTTTAAAGCTTTTTTCCTATAAAATCTAAGAAAATGCTGTTAGAAAAAAAATAAACAAAATCCGATAGTTTTTCAGACAACTGATTATTTGCAAAAAAAAATCGTTGATGCTAGCTTCTGCCGTTTTTGAGATAGCTATGGTTAACGTACAGACGACACGACGTACGACGGACGACGACGCACCATCGCATAAGCTCACAGGTTCGCTAAAACAAGGGACCCATGGGTCACGGCGCTCAGCTGATCGTGATTGGACTATAAATGTTTCTCCACTGTGATACTATATCGAGTCGATAAAGCTTATGAATATCATGTACATGTTGGGCTATTATAAAGGAATGTAATGTAATATGTGAGTAAATGATAAATGAAATTACCTGACTGATGGATTAATAGAGTCAAATAAAGTGGTTTATTTTTTATTTATTTAGGAGGGGTTGAAAATTGTGATATATTTGAGCAAATATGAATGCAATGACAGCAGTAATAAGCAGTAGTAGAATGATGATAAGGCTATTTGTTGAAGGATCTAAAGTGTATGGTAGTCTGCAAGCGTTCAATTTGACAGATATGATGTTATGATTAACTATGCTGATGAAGTGATTTATGAATATGTGACTGTATGACACAATATCTCTTTAGTCTTGACAAGGTACATTATTGTGATGACCACTATGTCTACATATTACACAATATTGACATAATTTCTGGCATGTACATAGGTACCTATGGACGAATAGTTATACAAAATATTAAAGTATGAATATATCTGATTCATCTTGTTCTTGCTTACTGAGGCTGACTTTGGGATGGGGTTCGGAGAAGGGAAAAGTGAGGGCAGCATGAAGGTGGATGTAGAAATATTCTATTGTAATGTTTTTCATTTATATAAGAATATGAAAAGCTAAGAGGAAAGGGGCCCTCCTACTTGGTTATAGTAAAGTTCTAAATATATGATTGCAAACTAATACTCTGACAAGACTGTCATGAAGAAAAACAGTAAAAGTTTTGAGATACTGTGATGCATATGAAAATTTACAGATGGACAGGCAAGTGGACAGAATGGACTAATACCTTTATTTCACTTTCAAGAGAATAATGCATTTAAGTTTATATATAATCCTATTTTTTTAAGCCGATCCACTTTTTCCATTAAGAAGTTTTTATCTGAATCATTTTTTTATTTACAGGTTTATAAATTTTTAATTAAAAAACCTGAAAATATAAGTTAAAATATTAGAATTGTTGCAAAAGTTGCAATCATAATATATACAGAGTAAAAAACATTGGGTCATATTAAGCATACACATATATTTTATTATTTTTAATTACAAATGTTTAAACTGATTTTAAAACAAAATAATGCCACAACATGGCATCTACAAGAATATTCCTTGAATCACTATTAAAAAGTTTTGCACATTGGAGTTTTCAGGACATGCTTAATTTTATTTACCAAAATAAAATAAAAGTAAATTTGATAAAATAAAACATCTTTTCAAATAAAGTATACACACTGTTGGTTGAATGAGGGACAAACAATATCATTGTGCTAATTACTATCCCAGTTTTAATTAATTACTGGAATTAATAGTCAATTTCACACCTGGTGAAGTTTTTACTCCTCTGAAGTAAGGAATTACTTATCTCATGAACATCCACACTTTCACAGCAATACACCACTTTGTGGACACAATTAAATGTACACTTTAATCATTGTAACCCTGGTGGTTCAATACAAAATCTAAAATGTAGCATGTCCAAGAATAAAATAAAATACAGAAAAATTATAACATTCATCTAGTTTATGCACCAGCTGGGGGGGATGAGTGCAGGGCAGAGGGGAAGCCTGCTAGTAGTGGCCAAGCTGGGCCAAGGTAAGCTGCCTGGGGTGGGTTACATAATGCAAGTGAAGGCTGTACTACTAGGTGGGCTAGATGTAAACAACACTTGACATGGTGTATGAAAACATGAATAAAAGCTATTCATTCCAATCAATTTCTTTTGAAAGTTCAGATTTTAAAAGATTAAATCCTTATGCATATATGCTGGGAAAATTAAATCAACAGTGCCAAAGTTGGACAAAATTTAAGGTATTGATTTTTTATTTATGCTAATAACTTAACTTCAAAATAATACCCAATACTGACCTAATTTCTGGTATGTTCATAGAAAATGTATAAAAGAATGTGAATATTAAATACGATCAAAAACAGATCAGTGGTTTTGATATTAGGCAGCCTTGAAGTGTAACAATGGCTTTTTTTTATGGAAAACTGAGGTTTTTTTCCCTTAATATCTCGAAGGAACAAAGTCCTAATGACCCAATTTTCGGTATGGTAGGAGATTTTGGGGACATCTAAAATTATGTCAACAGCCTGGGGAGCATAGAGATGTGCACTGAATGACCTACAGTCATCAAAGTGGACTGCTTGACAATGTAAGGGAATACAACAAGAGCCTCCAAAAAAATTCAATAACTGGCCTAATTTTGCAGCTTTTATTTTCACACAGTACTTACAGGAAAAAAACGTGCCATGGCCAAAGTTGGGCAAAATTTAGGGTACCGATTTTATATTTTTGCCAATATTTAAAAAAATTTAACAAATTTTGATCTAATTTTTGATATACAATTAAATTTTGATTAATTAAAGTTGTATTACTGGAAAAAAGTCCCTATCTTTAACACTTTTGGTCTTAAGTGACCAAATATCTTCCTGATGTTTTTACAAAGTCCATTATGTTTGGGCCCATAACTTTTTTAAATTATATAATACTGACTTAATATCTGGCATGTACATAGGAACTATATCGAGGAATATTTAATGGTAAATATGAAGAAAACCAGATGAGTGGTTTTGATATTAGGCAGTCCTGAAGTGTGAAAATAGATTTCTAATAAAAAATTGAGGTTTTTCCTTAATATCTCTAAGGAACGAAGTCCTATTGACCCAATTTTTGGCATGGCAGGAGATTATGGGGACATCTAACTGTATGCCGAAATTCAGATTCGTAGGTCCAATGGTGTCGAAACGTGCCAGTCTTACGGACGGACATCCAGACGGACAGACGGACGGCAATACCAATGTTTATGATTTAAGGGCTTTCAGAATTAGGGGCTTACCAGATGTCTGTTCCCTAGGGGCTAACAATGAATTACCAATGAATGTCACTTAGGGGCTTTACCATGTCTAATTTTTAGGGGCTTTTGTATTGTCTGTTTCTAAGGAGCTTAATGGTCAAATTAGGGACCTGACCATGATCTGATGGTTAATATCATATAACCATTATCATTAATAATAAGGGGCTTTCAGGTGGTAAGTTTGATATGATGGCACGGACGAGTTAGCTCTGCACACCTTGGATAATGTTGCTTGGTTGGACATTAAACCAAGTAAGTGTGCTGTTAATGCTGCATTCCAATCAAGATGTGCAAACTGATTTTCGAGTTTCCTAGTAACATTAGTAGGAAGCTTTCCAATCACGTTCCAACCGGAAAAATCCCATTTGCACAACTTAAGAATTCGAGGGGCTTTTCAGATTCGATGTGCATTACTTTTGAGATCTGAACTTCCCCGGCTTACCATTCGTGTGCACAATTAGCACAACTTGATTTGTATGCAGCATTATACACCCAGAAACGGCACTTCTGCCACACCAGATTTCAAACAGGATTAATTTTATCTATATATATATATATATATATATATATATATATATATATAGTGACAATTAGGTGTTACAGAGATGTTTTAACATAAAACTGTGAAGTTTGATGAATTTTGCGCCTGTTTCTGTTCGATATGGCCAGTGTCAGAGAACAATTAAGCTAATCCCTGGCATCAGCCATGACAACTCAACGGTTTGTAAACATTGAAAATTTATCTAGCAGAACTAATTTGAAAAAAAATTATAGTTATTAAAATATGTGTTAAAATTTAATGTAATAGGTGGCAAATTACAAAAATTACAACTTCGCACAATACAACAAACTTCTTTTGAGTCAAGTGCACTGGGCCAACCAAGCTCAGAAGATGGCAGTTGCCCTGAGTGAACCAGAATAAATTATGAATCTTTGAAAGACAGGAGTCATATGGTACCTGCCTTAAATCATAATCCAGAAAGATTACACAGAATCACCTGCAGAATGCTCTTCTGTATCGTCATTTTGGTGAGTTTTGCAAAATTTCTGACCAATACACTAAGCCACACCTGAGATATGAACTATAATTTTTCCCAAAGCCAATGTACAGAGCAACTCCATGTGAAAACGATTGTAGGTGGCAACACCAGTCTCCAGCACAAAATGTACTTGGGTAGGTAGCAAAGACCTATAGGCATGCACTATTTCAGCCTAATACATTGAACAACCACTAAGATGAACAGATGGCAAACCAACAGATGGACACCAGACAAAAAAAAACTTTGTAGCTGACACCACCAGTCTCTATTGCTAGATGGAGAGATCAAAAATCTATGTACATCCAATATTTCAGCTCAGTACATTGAACCACTCCTGAGATACTAGCTGTTGCCTAAAAGACACCCAGATTCATACTGCATAAAAAGATTGCAGGTGCAGCAACAAGTCTTTGTTCCACACAACTACATATGTCAGAGAATAAATATGCTAGATTTTGGAAAGATTGGTCTCTAGGTAGATCTCTGTAACGGAACAGGGCAGCATGGCTGGAACCTGCATGAAAACATAGTATACAAATAAGCTGATATGTTACCATATTACTGATATATATATATCATTATTTTATGTTGATTTTCCAAAGCGATAGGCTTGCTAGTAAAGTCATCATCTACATGGGACTTGACCCAAAGGTCCGAAAAACATGGTACCCCCATACATCTGCTACAATGGAAAGACTCCATATTGGAAAACTATTTATGATTCATGAAAGAACCTAACTAGTTAATTTAAAGACAAAGAGCTGGATGATATAAAGTTTGAAGGTTATTATCTGCAGATATTCTAAAAATATTTGTGTGTGTGTTCACTTTAGCCAATCTGCTATATCTAGTGGTGGCGACAGAACCTGTGTGAAAACTTAATGTATGCAAAACTGTGTTTTGGTGCATACAAATAACTGTTTTGTTACCCTACCACTGATATCTCATTTTTTAGGTTGCTTTTAAAGGCACTAACCTTGCAAAATAACATTTTCATCCTCATGGGACAAGACCAAAAGGTCCATTTAAATATTTACTGCCAGACATCTGGTACAATGGAGAGCCTCGTATTGAAAAACTTATGATTCATGAAAGGAAACTGCAAATTCAATGACAAACAGCTGGATGATATCAAGTTTGAAGGTTGTCTTTCTTCAGATGTTCTTAAAATATTAGTGTTCTTATTCACGTTAGCTGATTTTGCTTAATCTGGAGGCAGTGGAACCCACATCGAAACAGTATGTGTCACAGATAAGCGACAAAGGTGTTGTGATAAAATAGGGTTCATTATACAGAATCCACAATCCACAACATGCCCTCTCCAGCCACCTACAATCTGTCTCCTCCTCTCTCTCTTGTGCTATTTGCCTGACCCTGCACAGTCCTGCTATATATATACCAGCCTATATATATATATATATATATATATATATATATATATATATATATATATATATTAAGCAGAACACAACCATCAAGTTAATTGACACATCCATAATTTGTTTTCACTTAAACTTTATTCAATTTCATGAAAAATATTTGCTATATCTACATGCCTACAAACAGCAATTCACATTGGCTACCTTATGACTGTGTAAAATTAAGAACTATAATAAAAACTTCTGTGCTCCCCAAAATATTACACCTTATTCAGTATTTGCTTTTCTGCCAAATTTTAGACTTGCTTCAAAACCTCCCAAAAGTTTACACATTATTACCTCATTAATCTACTCCAAAAATGCTCTGGAAAAGCCCGTCTGCATTTGTTTTTTTCTCACTCCCTTTCTACCTAATGCTGATGCCTCATCACGGCATGTAAGCATTAGCACTTCACTCAAAAATCCAAATCATTACCCAGTAACACACACTGGGAGATTTTCTAGCACACTAACATAAGACCCACCCTTACAGAAAGGGTTGTCGATGTGTGCCAAGGCAACAGGCACCTCCAGAATCTGGCCATTTGCATATTCCATGGCAACTTTTGTGCCCAAATATGCCTCTTGGTTCACCATGTCTGCCCCAATCAATGTCTGTGTACAACTGGTATCACACAGCAAACTAACTGGGCGTCCATTTACCGAACCCTCAAACACAAATGGATTGGTCACACTTTTGATTCCCAACCCCTGGGAGAAGTAATCTTTACCGGTCCCCTTCTTCCCATCTTTCCCCTGGGACTTTTCCAGAGGTTTCTCAGCTGGGCATCTGGCCGCGATGTGGCCTACCTGCCCAGCCTAGGCTTGGTGTGACAGTATGCAAAACTCTGTTTCAGCCCATCCAAATAAACCAACTTGTTACCGTATCACAGATATCTCATTTTTTATGTTGCTTTTTTAAGGAACCTAGCTTGTCAGATAAAGTCATCGCCCTCATTGGACATTACCAAAGGGCAGGTGATCTATATGTGAATGATGAAAGGACTCAGATGAAAAGTTTGGCTTAACATGCATCCCCAATCTTTTTAAAAATATGGGTCCTATGACCTTGACCTTTGACCTCATGACCCCAAAAATCAGTAGGGTTCTTGATTTTTTTAAACGGACATATATATGTCAAATTTGAAATTCATATATCAGTCCAAGCTGTAATTATCATCCAGACACTAATTGTTGGACAGTTGGCTCCTGTGACCTTGACCTTTGACCTTGTGACCTCAAAATTTACAGGGATCATCCATTATTGGCAGGTGAACTGTATATCCAAGATGGAAGATCTGGGATGAAAATTTTGGCTTTAAAAGTGTTCTGTGGCCTCGACCTTTGACCTCATGACCTTAGAACCTATAGAGTTCTTTCTTTAGTGGAGGGCCATACATAATTCAAGTTTGAAATCCATATGTCCATCAAAACTTGAGGTATCATAAGAGGTGTGTGATTTTCACCAAAAATGGGAAGTAATTTAAAGTTCAAAGGCCACTCTCATTGTAAAGGACATGACCCAAATTTAATTAGACCTCATCCCATAACCATCTCTTATATAAATATGAAATAAATCTGACAAATAGTTTTTGAGTTTTAATGCTCACTGTACTGTCAAGTTGTAATGATTGTGGTATTAAAAGATGCAAAACAAGAAAAGGATAATAGGTGGGGCCACCAGTTTCTGGCAAATCACAAAGCTATCTAAGATCTTTGGTCACCTTGATTTTTGGACCAATCCATGCCAGCTTTCTTGAGATATTTAAGAATTTGTGTGATTTTCAGCAAAAATGGAACTATTCAAGGTCAAGGTCACTCTCCATATAAAGGTCATGACCCGGTTTTAAATAGGCTTTGTACTCTTACCAGACATGGGGTGATTACTTGATATATGTTATCAATTACAATTACAATTACTTTGAAAATAAACCATTATGATTACGGCCACGATTACATAACTTAATACTGTTAAAAGGCTATACAAGAAATGTATACTCTTACCTTTATGCAAATGCATCATAGAAAAGAAAACTTACGCAGTATACAGATCCAGTACTTAGTCTTATCAAGATATGAGATAGATAAAGTAGTGACTGAAGAATAACTAGAAATGATTAATATCCTTCCAAATGCTTGAAGCACTTTATGAACCAAAGTCTTGATTTATGATTTCGGAGGGTTGGTCAAAGAAATTTCAACTGTGGGGTGGGGTGGGGGCAAGGGGGAAACAAAACAAGGCCTACAGGCCTAATGCAAACCTGTGCATTGGAAATACACCAGGTATAATGCATCAATGCTGGACCATTACTTCTCAAGTATATGAACAATGCAAGTATTAAACATTTTGAATAAGAAACAATTACACAACATCACTGCTGAAATTCTGGCATGGGTGCACACAACACAAAAATGATTGTAGCTGGCACTACCAGTCTTGTATACAACAAAGCTATCAGAGATATATACATATGCCCAATTTCAGACTGATATATCAAACCCCTCCTGAAAACTAGACATTTCTTGGCACCGCTGGTGCCATAGTATCGCCAGACAAATGAGGTTTTGTGGTATTTTGTTGATATAATGTGATTTATTTGTATTTTAGCAATGAATGTGAGAAACATTTGTACAAAATATAGGAATATTTTGGATTGGGAAGGACAATTGATCAAAGGGTTTTTGACTTATAATGCTCACAGTGCTGTCAAGTGGCCCTTTTTAAGATATTCATGATTTTATGTTTTTCACCAAATATGGGAATATTCAAGGTCAAGGTCACTCTCATAGTCACAGTCATGACCCCAAATCAATAAACTGCATTCCAAAATATCCAACATTTGAAAAAAAAATTAAATTAAAAAAAAATAATTTAAATTAAATTAAATTTTTAAATTAGATTTAAAACTAAATATACCTCATTCCATAAACCATCTATATACATCTATATACATGCATAACATGAAAGAAATCTGTCCATTACTGTTTGACTTATAATGCTCACAGTATATACTGTCAAGTGGCAATGATGGGGTATTCAAAGGCGCAAAAAACAAGAAAAGGACAACAGGTGGCGCCACCTATCTTCTGCAAAAGACAAAACTATCCAAGATCTTCCGTCAACTTGATTTTTGGACCAATCCATGCATCCCTTTTTAAGATATTCATGATTTTATGTGATTTCACCATATATGGTAATATTCAAGGTCAAAGCCACTCTCAAAGGAAAGGTCATGACCCCAATTTTAATATACATCATCCCATAACCCATACCTATGTACCTTCATAATATTAAAGAAATCTGTCAATCAGTTTTTGACTTGTGATGCTAAAAGTACTGTCAAGTGGCAATGATGGGGGTATTAAACGGCACAAAAACAAGAAAAGGATACTAGGTGGCACCACCAGTTTCCAGTACATGACATCACTATCCAAGATCTTTGTCCAACTTCATTTTTGGATAAATCCATGAAAGATTTCTTGAAATATTTAAGAATTTGTGTGATTTTCCCCAAAAATGGATCTATTCAAGGTCAAGGTCACTCTCCTAGTTGAGATCATGACCCCATTTTAAATAGGCTTCGTCCTCTCACCTATATCTATAAATGTGTCAAGTTTGAAAAAGATCCTTGAAATATTTTTTGAGTTATTGTGTCCAAAAGAAATCTCTGCGGCGGCGGCGGCAGCGGCGGCGCAACCGTGCCTAAACCATAGTATCTCCAGACTATGTCTGGCGATACAATAAGCAGGAACACACACTGTGCAAAAATTATTGTAGGTGGCACCACCAGTCTTGTATATGACAAAGCTATTCAATAAGTATATATATATGCCCAAATTCAGGCTGATATATCAAATTCCTCTGTAGAAATAAGCTGGCACATACACTGTGCAAAAATCATTGTAGGTGGTGACACCTGTCTTGTGAACGAGAAAGCCATCAAGGACACATAGACAGGTCAAAATATCAGGCCAATACATCAAACTTACCTTGAGTCTGATGCATTGGGCTGACGAGGCTTAGGTGAGAAAGGCAGTTGCTCCAAGTGAACTTGGACAAATTTGCTGGCTCAGGCTACTGCACTGAGTGAACTCATGACCTGCACCTGGCTAGACTGAGTGAAATTTTGACCTGTACCTGGCTGGACTGAGTGAACTCTGAACCTGTTGCATAATCTGATACAGTTGGCACTCTGCCAAAGCTATAAATAGATCCAGACTGAACTTTGGTGCCAAATTTTATGCAGTAAGCAGTCTGCCAATGCTATAAATAGAATGCAGCTATTGCACTGAGTGAACTCCTGACCCATACCTGGCTGCACTGAGTGAACTCTTGACCTGCTGCCTAATCTGATACAGTTGGCAGTCTGCCAAAGCTATAAATAGATCGAGACTGAACTCTAGCCTGTTGCCAAGTCTGAAATAGTGGCCACACCATTGCATAAGCTCATGCAGGGGCCCTGCCCTGAGGGGCATGACACCCATGAGGTGATCACATGGTGCCCATGAGGTGTTCACATGTCGCCCATGAGGTGATCACATGTCAGCCATGAGGTGATCACATGCCTTGTGCTTGGCTGCACTGATTGAACTCTTGACCTAAACCTGGCTGCACTGAATGAACTCTTGATCTGTTGCCAAATCTGAAAAGTTGGCAGTTTCTCAACCTATTTAAAGATACAGACACAATCTTGGAGTGTTGGTGAATCTGTTTACACATATTGAAAGACTTTGGCTAAAAAGCTTTTTTTTCAAGCTGACATATTCATAAACTTTTCATAAAAACATCTAGAATAATGAAAGATGCAGTTCTTTCATTGTTCAAGTAAACTTGAACAAAGGCCATCAAAGAATAATTTTTGTGCAATGTTACAGAATTTATAATTGAAACAATAATTTTGTAGAAGAACAGTTTTGCAATCCTCAGTTTGAAATAGACATAATAATGGCCATAAGACTAACTTAAGCTTTCCTGATATGATTGAAAGAACCATGTCCTAGGATAATTCTTTTGAAAAATTGAACGATTCAACTTGACAGTTTCATCATAAACATTTTAAGCTGAAAAAGCGAAAATTATGAGGTTTTTGCCCATAATAAACCAGTCAATGTAGGTAGCACCACAAAATCTGCAACTTCAAATATGAGTCATGTGACCAACATTTGCACAATACTTGGTAATGCTAGCTTCTGTCATTTCTGAGATTACTATGTCAGTATGCTTACTTGGCCAAATGACTGTTCAAATTCATGTAACTCCACTAAAATTCATCAAATGCAAACCATTTGAACAAACTTGAGAGGGCTTGCCTCTGGGATCATTTCTGCAAAATATTGAACAATTTGGCTGGGCCGTTTACAAGAAGAAGACTTTAAAATTTTTTTAAGCTTTTTCCCTATAAAATCTAAGTAAACGCAGATAGCAAAAAAATAAGCTGAATCCCACATCATTTGATATGTGACAGATTACTGCATAAAATCTGGGGATGGTAGCTCCTGCCATTCCTGAGAAATTATTGGTTAAAGTACAGATGACCAGTGACTCCCGTACAAAAAATGGTCAATGCAGGTGGTGCTACCAATACCTTAATTTCATATATGACTCATGTGACCAACACTGGCATAAAATTCGGTGATGATAGCTCCGTCTATTTCTGAGACTGTCATTTTAGTATGCTTTTTTGACAGATGACTAAGTTCAACTTCCTGTAACTCGGCAAAAATTCACCGAACTTCAACAATTCAAACAAGCTTGAGAGAGATGGTATAAAAGATTATTTTTTTTTAAATATTGAACAATTTGGCTTAACCTTTTTGGAGGAGAAGATTTTTTTAAAGGTTTTTTAACTTTTTCTCTATAAAATCTAAGAAAATGCAGAGTTTTTCAGATGGCTAATTTTTTGCATTAAATTTCATGATGCTAGCTCAAGTCGTTTTTGAAATAGTGTTATGGAGTAGGAAAGTGCATATTTGTGACTTAACACATATTTCAAGGAATATTTCACATTTCATATTTCACATATACAAGCTCAGTTTCAGGCATGTCAGACTAAACAATTAATGACTTCTCATAATTGATGACACCCGACAACCAGTCATCTGGTCACACACATATAGGCTTCTCTCCCAGTTTAATCAGAGAACAGTACACCAAACCATTATAAGGTCTATTTTAAGTCTGTACAAACAGAAATAGTGTCACAGAATGACTTATGTGTTTAGTCTTTATGAGGGAATGGTAGAACACAATTAAAACATGTTATTTTATGAGACTCCACATGTGTATATAAGCACTGTCCTCCAAATAGGACTTGTAGGTCAGTCTATAACTGGATGTATGTCAGGTCAGACTTGGGATTTTCCATAGCACTTTTGTCAAATCAGATCTCACGAAAGATAGGAAAAACACTTATAACTCTGATGTAATTGTGACCTACTTTGAGTCATCCAATAAGGTTTAGCTTTTATGACGAAATGCAGAAATATGGATATGTATGTATCATATGTCACGTGAAAGCTTTGTAACAAAACTATCTGTAGTGCGCACAGAGAGTCAGAGAGAGAGAGAGGGACCATGTCTAGCTGGGCACTGCAGGGCCTCAGCAAAGACTGGCCCAGACTCTGTCCTGTGAATAAAGGCTTCTGTCATCAAACTGGTCTTGGAACATTGTCTGCCAGCACATCAGAAGCTGTATGTGATACAGTGTGGGGACATACCCAACCCCACATCTGTATCATTATGGTGGAGACCGGGTCCCGTATCATTATGGTGGAGACCGGGTCCTGTATCATTATGGTTGATGAACCGGGATTCACTTCCAGCACATCAGCACCAGAAAAACCGACAATGCTGCCAGCTAGAGTGAAGAATGAAGATCCCCTCTCACAACCACAGGTGCCATTGACTGGTCTCCCTTCTCACAACTGCATTGGAACTTCAACCCAGGTACCGGATCCCAGCCTAACATAAAGAATGTCATCTCTGCTGCTGAAGGTATCAAACTTTGCTAAGAACTCTCTCTTCAAACTTTAACTTGGCTGCAGTTTTCTCAGTGCTCTGCTTGAGAAGATCAAAGACTCTCTCTGTATCTTTAAACCAAAAGGACACTGTAATCAGCATATTGCTTTAACAGTGACTTTAAGTTGCAAAAACGATTTTTTTCACTTCAAAAAGTGCTGTGAAATCTCAACCTGAGATCATCATTGTTTCGGACCAGCCACACAAAAAAAAATCAATATCGGGACAAGCCAGCTTTGGGCCTATGTCAACAATAATACTGGCCATACCACGTGCACTGTGTTTTGTGTGACAACAAGTTCCTTGCTATGTTCCTGCAACTACTAGAAGCAGATTTGCTGTTCTACCGCTATCTTCTGCATCACCTCCCATACCATGACTCTAGGAAAAAATGAAGCCAAACAAACCAGCAGAGAAGACAACAGAAGACCCAAAGAAGACAAGATTTACTGAGGTAAAGAAAAACAAAACCAGAGACTCTGAATTTTACATGCCCAATGTAAATTTGGGGCATTTCAGAATATTTTGCATGTATATGTTGTAATACAAAGAAAAATATATATATATGTGTGTAGTAATCTATAACTTTCTCTTTTTGATGTGTCATAATTGTAAAATGATATAATTTATAGTGTGTCTATCTTATTGATATGGTTAGGAATAATTGTTACAAAAACCACATTAAACAGTGTAGAACTGTCAATGTTAGATTTGATACAGTAATGTCTATCTCAGACGTTAATATGCATTGTCACAAATGACTGTATTGATTTACATACAACAATTCCTAGAGTAGAGCAATATGCAAAACCATCAGCATGTTAGCATTCATTTATATTGAGATTTTCTCATGTGTTGTTCCATACCAAATCAATGGTTATCATAATGCTCTCTTGGCTATAAATTTAATGGAATGGTAGCACATTGTGTCAACAAAGCACAATGCGATGCTTATTTTCAATTGTTACAGTTTGGTCCTAAAACACGGGTTCATGGGAAGCCCTCCAAATATAGGGAATTGGACAAACTGGGGAGTGTGATGACTCCAAAAATCAATAATGCACTGACCTGTGGTCACATTATTGCCTCAAATAAGGGTCTGATATGGTTAACCTCCTTAATAGCTGGACATGCCAGGCAAGAAATGTAGGTTAGCACAGGAATTCTTCTCATAGGAATTCACATTTACGCGTACTATGACAGACATGTTTCATGAGCAAATGCATTCTGGTCATGCATTCATGATACTGTTAACCCATAAACCAAAATGTGGAGTGACAAGGATTTCGCTCATTAACATTATTCTTTTAATTTATATCATCCCTCTACAGATGTATGTTTGATCTTACATAATTAAGTGCACTCAATTACCATCAAAATCCATATGGTCTAGATCAATAAGTGCAA
Organism: Sipunculus nudus; assembly: GCA_026874595.1. Taxonomy (NCBI): domain Eukaryota; kingdom Metazoa; phylum Annelida; class Sipuncula; order Golfingiida; family Sipunculidae; genus Sipunculus; species Sipunculus nudus. Next base: position 1,190,755 of record CM049308.1, read on the forward strand.
CTGTCAGAGATTTATTTTCATTATCATCACATTTTCACACATATTTCGCCTTGCTCCTGCACAGAAAATGGGTAATAAATGGGAATATATGTACAACATTCCTCTATCGTTAGGAATGACCTCATTCTGTCATGTACTTATACACTGGTAAGGTACACCAGTTGTGTTATGCTAAAGGATTAGCAAATCAACCTTCCATTATTCACAAGTCAACTTGTCCCAATGGCAAGTATGAAAGCCAAGATGTATTTTGAATCATTGGTACTGATCAACACACAGAGCAGATTGTCATGTACCTATGTATATGTTAAACTCTTAGGCACAAGAGTATATAAACTTTGTCAGATTAGGAATTCATGATCACTTTTTCCATAGGAATTATATGTTTAGCTACAGGCATTGCTAATTCACTTGTTATAATTGGTAATGCATATTGCTGTTCGACAGAACATCTTTATGTAACATCACTTACTCTATGTTCAAAGGGTTCACATACTTTGACTTATTCCATTGCTTACACTGTATGCATTGTACTTGTATAATCTGTGTATGATGTTATCATCATGTCTATTAAGATATTTATTTCTTAATTCTATTTAGATGCTGTCATACTTATATAATCTGATGTTGTCATCTTCGGATGTCAAATAATGTCATCATGGTTGCAATGTTGTTCCTGATTTTATTACAAATCAGCATTTTATCTTCTAGATAATGTTTAGGATTGTCAATTCACAAAAAAAAGATTGTCTTTAGAACATGTATGTATAGCTATAGACTTATATATGTAGTTTCTCAGCTTATTTAGCTATTGCTTAGGCATTGTTGTTGTCCTTCTACAAATTTAAAACATACAGTACCTTATTCCTTACACCGTTACATCTGGAAATGTGACATGATCATGTAATTCACATCTATATTGATCTGTGTAATTCCATCACAACCTACATCAGTGATGTAATACTTTACTCTCTACAGACATATATCCATCACATTTTCACTAATGCCAGCTAGTTCTATTCACATTATGGCTACTGTTCTTGCAGTTAATGCAGACTTAAGCTGTATATCTTGATCTTTACACATTATGTATTTCTGTCATCTGTATCCCAGTTATATTTCTTGCAATAACTAAATTTTCTCCGACTTTGCCAATGAGGCCGTAGCCTCATTCTGAATACCAGAGGGATATGTTATGGAGTAGGAAAGTGCATATTTGTGACTTAACACATATTTCAAGGAATATTTCACATTTCATATTTCACATATACAAGCTCAGTTTCAGGCATGTCAGACTAAACAATTAATGACTTCTCATAATTGATGACACCCGACAACCAGTCATCTGGTCACACACATATAGGCTTCTCTCCCAGTTTAATCAGAGAACAGTACACCAAACCATTATAAGGTCTATTTTAAGTCTGTACAAACAGAAATAGTGTCACAGAATGACTTATGTGTTTAGTCTTTATGAGGGAATGGTAGAACACAATTAAAACATGTTATTTTATGAGACTCCACATGTGTATATAAGCACTGTCCTCCAAATAGGACTTGTAGGTCAGTCTATAACTGGATGTATGTCAGGTCAGACTTGGGATTTTCCATAGCACTTTTGTCAAATCAGATCTCACGAAAGATAGGAAAAACACTTATAACTCTGATGTAATTGTGACCTACTTTGAGTCATCCAATAAGGTTTAGCTTTTATGACGAAATGCAGAAATATGGATATGTATGTATCATATGTCACGTGAAAGCTTTGTAACAAAACTATCTGTAGTGCGCACAGAGAGTCAGAGAGAGAGAGAGGGACCATGTCTAGCTGGGCACTGCAGGGCCTCAGCAAAGACTGGCCCAGACTCTGTCCTGTGAATAAAGGCTTCTGTCATCAAACTGGTCTTGGAACATTGTCTGCCACGCGCATCAGCAACTGCTTGTGATACAGTGTGGGGGCATCCCCATACCCCACATCTGTATCAATAGTATGGGTTAACGTACAGACGGTGGACACCGCCACACCATCGCATTAGCTCACAGGTTCGCTAAAAAGCCCACCCTAAAAATGCAGACCCAGACAAAAGCCCACCCTTGACTAAAATATAAAATTAAATGACTTTACAATGTTTTTCTAAAGATTTTAAAGTACTACTGTATCATTTATATAAGATTTTTATACTAATGGCAAGTATTATATTTGTTTATGATTTTTTTTATTGCATAACTTTAGCTGTGGAGACCCCCATCAGAAACCAGCTAGTTAATTAGCCTGATTTTTTGTTCAGGAGTTTCGTGTCAATTTTTATTAATACAATATAATAGAATATATATATATATATATATATATATATATATATATATATATAGATATAGATATATAGATATAGATATAAAAAATATAACACATATATGTACACTTATATATACTGGCCAAAATGTTGTATGTTTAGACTGTTCAGTACTGCAGGCTTATACTTTTGGCCAGTCTCAAATATTACATAACATGGCCCTGAGTATAGAGCACCAGCATGATTACCTGTGACTTAATATAAGCTGCATCTGGCTTTGTTACTGGCTTGAATTAGCTTTACACAACCTACAAAGCCTGAGGTGTTCTCCTCATGGATCCGCCAAAGACCAATGGCTGGTTTAGAGCACTACATGGGCAAACACTGCATGCAACAAGCCATGCTCTTTTGATATCTATCTCTTTGTACACCTGTATAACAGCTGGAGTCCCTCTGTAGTTCCATGGAAAGTCTCATTCTATATCTCAATGGAAGTACCATACCCTTCCCCCTTTACAGCTAATTAGCTTAGCATTACTTAACAGGATTAACCTGACCACTGACCATATCTTTGTAAACAAGAGACCCAGGGGTCTAATGTTCACTCTGTGAATTACTGTGCAATTTTGCAAGTGATTAAAAAAAAACAAGACAACCATAGGTCACGCGCTTGCCGGAAACACTCTGACCCAGATTGGAAGACAGATAATGAGAGCATGTAATAAAGAAGACAAAGAGGAAACGATGAGCCATTGTTTGTAAAGTTTGGACCAATATTATGATGGAAATAATAATCTGACGTGTTTTCATGACTTTGACCTATTTAAAAATAGATATACAGCTTCAAGAATTCGTTCCAATATACGATAGGTGAAAGTTGCAAAGTGATTCCTGGTAAACTGTGGCCTATAGAATGCTATTATAACAAAGGCAAGAACCAGCAAGAAGGCAACATTTAGGACAACTTAAAAACAGACAGACATATTGACAAAGTGACACAAAGTTAAGATCAGTTGACTAGACTTAGTTATGTAGAAGACGAAGGTGAAAAAATGAGCCAAAGTTTGTGAAGATAGGACCAGAATGGACAAAGTTATGAGAAAAATAACATTTTGAAGTGTTTTGAAGTGACCGACATACTGACAAAGCGGCACAAAGTAGAGACAAAAAGACTTAACTATGTTATGAAGAAGACAGAGGAAAAAAATAAGCTACAGTTTATGAAATTTAGGTTTAAAGTCTCAGAGATATGGGCAAAAAATGATATGTTCTAGTGTTTCAGGTGCAGTGCCCCCTAGCGGGTATTTTCCGAAACTGAAAAATCACTTTCGAGAGATTAGTGTAGGACTTAAGATGTATCAGTTTCAAAAGGATTCCTGCAAAACTGTGGCCTGTAGAATGCTATATGTTAGACACAAGAACAAGCAAGAAGGCGAAATTGATGACACCTGACAGATAGACAGACATACTGTCAAAGTGACACAAAGCTGAGGCCAGACGACTTGACCTAGTTATGGAGAAGACTCAGGGGAAGAAATTAAGCTATAGTTTATGTAATTCAGGTGTATAGTTTCAGAGATATTGCCAACAAAATTATACTTTGATGAAGTTTAAGTGCAGCGCCCCCTAGAGGCCATATCCCGAAAATGAAAAATCAATTTTGAGATATTAGTGTAAGACATAAGATTCACCAATTTCAAAAGGATTCTTGCAAAACTATGGCCTGTAGAATGCTATATGTAAGACAGAAGCACCAGCAAGAAGGTGAAATTGAGGTCAACTGACAGACAGACAGACATACTGACAAAGTGACACAAATTTGAGCAAAGATGACAAGACCATGTTATGGAGAAGACACAGAGGAAGAAAATGAACCTAAGTTTGTGAAGATAGGACCAATATTTACAAAGTTATGATGAAAAAAAAATTTCGACGTTTTTCGATGACCTTGACCTTTAACTTATGCCTACCGAAAACAATAGGCTACCAGGACTTTTGACTTTCAATCAACCCTGAAAGTTTCAGATCGATTGCTAAAAAATTGTGGCCAGGAGAGTACTGACAAACAAACACACAAACAAACATCGTGACAAACAGACATACGCAACTGACCAACATGCTTGCCGAAATCGAAGATTTCCGGCAAGCAATGAATGTGAAAATACCATTCATTCCTTTCCAAGTAGACATTGTCCTGTTGCACAAGGTAGGTGGTGCCACCTATCTGGTTTATGAGAAAACTTTCCAAGATGACTACACATGCCTAATTTCAGACCAATACTCCTGAGATATGAGCAATTTTCACCCAAAGCAAATGTATGAATGGACACCACAGGAAAATTATTGCAGATGGCGCCACCAGTCTTGTTTACGAGATGGAGGAGACGAAGATCTATGGACATGCACAATTTTAACCCAATACACTGAACAAACACTAAGACGATCAGATGGCAAATGCAAAGTTGGACACTCCCCAAAAAGTATTGTAGGTGGCGCCACCTGTCTGGTTAACGAGAAAACTTTCCTAGATGGATAGACATGACATATTTCAGATCAATACATTGAACCACTTCTGAGATATGAGCAATTTTCACCCACAGCAAATGTACCAGGGATGCCATGGGAAAACGATTGCAGATGGCATCATCAGTCTTGAGTGCAAGTCTGAGGAGTCCAAGATCTATGAATATGCAAAATTTCAGCTAAATACGTTGAACCACTCCTGACATTGAGGGTTGTTATATAAAAGAAACCCAGGTTTGTACTGCACAGAAAGGTTCTCCATCATTGTTACCTACAACTACATAGGTGAGGGAACAAGTATGCCAGGTTTTGGAAAGATCAGTCCAAGGGTCCTAGAGTAGACTGTTTTTTTGGATTATAACAAATAAATACTTAATGACATATTTTGGATAAAAGCAGAAAACACCATTACAGCCTGCTGAAAGTAGCTAAACAGGTGGCACCACATGGAGGTCAAAATCATTAAGCAGTCACATGATCAATATTCCTGTGAAATTTGGAACTGAAGGCTGCAGCAGTTCCTAAGATATTTGGTAACAGACAATACATCATGTATAGAAACACATCAAGTTCCATAGATATGCCATCTTGAAAATCACTTGACTGAATTTATACTCAAATTATTCCTCTTCCTCTAAGGAACTGTTAACTATGATATAAAAGCCAAAGTATTTATACTTTATGACATATCTTGGAAAAAGCAGAAAAGACCATTACAACCTGTGGAAAGTAGGTCAACACAGGTGGCGCCACCTGCAGGTCAAATTATTTAGCAGTCACATGATGCAATTCCTAAGAGAGTTAGTAATAGACAATACATCATGTATAGAAACACATCAAGCTGTCAAATTTTGCAATCGACACAGTTCCATAAAGAGGCCATCTTGAAAATGAATTTACTGAATTTATACTAACATTATTCCATTTCCTCTAAGGAACTGTTGACTATAATATGAAGGCCAAAATATTATTACTTTCTGACTTATCTTGAAAGAAGTGGAAAGGAACATTTTGTCCCACAGAAAGTAGGTCAACACAGCTGGCGCCACCTGGAGGTCAAAATCATCTTGCAGTCACATGATCAATATTCCTGTGAAATTTGAAACTGAAGGCTGCAGCAGTTCCTAAGATATTTGGTAACAGACAATACATCCTGTATGGAAACACATCAAGCTGTCAAATTTTGCAATCGACACAGTTCCATAAAGAGGCCATCTTGAAAATGAATTTACTGAATTTATACTAAAATTATTCCATTTCCTCTAAGCAACTGCTGACTATGATATGAAGGCCAAAATATTAATACTTTGTGACTTATCTTGAAAGAAGTGGAAAAGATCATTTTTTCCCGCAGAAAGTAGGTCAACACAGGTGGCGCCACCTGGAGGTCAAAATCATTTAGCAGTCACATGATCAAACTTCCTGTGAAATTTGAAACTGAAGGCTGCAGCAGTTCCTAAGATATTTGGTAACAGACAATACATCCTGTATGGAAACACATCAAGTTGCTAAATTTTGCAACCCACACAATTTGAAGTTCCGTAGCTACGCCATCTTGAATATGACTTGACTGAATTTATACTCAAATTATTCCCCTTCCTCTAAGCAACTGCTGACTATGATATGAAGGCCAAAATATTAATACTTTATGACTTATCTTGAAAGAAGTTGAAAAGACCATTTCATCCCACAGAAAGTAGGTCAACATAGGTGGCACCACCAAAGCTTATTTTTGCATGTCCATCCCATGATCAGTAATTCTGCAAAGTTTAATGAAGGTAGCTGCTGTGGCTGTTGAGATATTTGGTAACAGACGGTGGACGGCGGATGCTGCGCCATGGCATAAGTTCACAGAGTGAACTAAATATAAGGTGTGAAATGTCAGCCAATACTATCCTCAAGCTAGAGCAGCTAGTGGCTCTGGGCATATATACTTGATAGAAATGGATTTCTTTATCCTTGAGTTTTTTTATCTCAGTATATATGCATGTACATAGAAGACACAGCCGTAGGGCTGTGTCTTTTTATTTTCCCCAGTAAAATGTTAAATCTGACCATTTAAGTTATGATAAGGTGTGATATGTTGTTTTATGCATTTAAGCCATGTATGCTACTGAACATATATATTACTATGCATAGTCCAGATGTTGTACAAAGGTATCTGTTTATGCTCATATACTAATGATTTGCTCAGGAGGTGACTGACAGGAAAAATGTTACCTGGCTTACTATTACTACTCATTTTTGCAGTACCAATTACACAAACTTACAAGTTTAGCTAAGAACTATAATAGTGAGCACTTCACCATGGTCTTTAATAAAGTTATAATGAATATACTAAATATGATAGAAATTAAATTTAAAATGCTGATTTTATTTATTCCTCTTATTTCATCTCAAAATGTGCACACACAGAATCCACCTAGCTTCCATTTAATACATCTAGTTATCTACTACCTAAGTATGCTTTGATGGCCGTCAGAAGTCCCATCAGCCGCTTTCTTCGCTCTTAATTATGTTTTTATCAGTGTTGAACATGGAAACATTAACTGTAACTGTTTAAAATTGGAAAATACAAAAGTAATCAATGTAATCATATCTAATTGTCATGATTATGATTACATTGGGAGAGTAATTGATTGCGATAATAATTACTTTCTTTTTAAAATAAATATAATTGATTACAATTACTTAATAAAAAATGTAATTGATTACAATTACTGATTAAAATTACCCAATGTCTGCCTCTTACCAATATCTATACACATGTAACGTTTGATAAAGATCTGTGTAATATTTTTTAGTTATCTAGATCTCAAGGTTTTCTTCACCTGTAGAAATTAATTGTTTGAATAATAAACATACAAGGTCCAATATTAAAGGGCTTTATTATACTCTGGCAATGTCCAATAATTAGTGACTTAATCCATTAACTAATAAGATTGTCATACTTAATAATCAACATACTTAGGGTCCAAGAATTAAGGGCTTTTGTATGTCTGCATGTATGAAAGAGGCTTTATTATACCGTGGTATTGTCTAATAATTAGGGGCTTAATCTAATAACAAGTAGGACTATCATACATACTTAGGGTCCAAGAATTAAGGGCTTTTGTATGTCTGCATGTATGAAAGAGGCTTTATTATACTGTGGTATTGTCTTATAATTATGGGCTGAATCTAATAACAAGTAGGACCATCAAACTGGATAATCAACATACACAGGTTCAAGAAATAAGGGCTTTTGTGTGTTTACATATATCAAAGGGGCTTTATTATATCATAATATTGTCTAATAGTGAGGTGCATAATTTAATAACAAGTAAAACTATCATACTGAATAATCAAAATACTAAGTGTCCAAGTATTAAGGTCTTTTGTGCATCTGTATCTAAGGGGCTTTTTCATACCCTGGCACTGTCTAATAATTAGAAGCTTAATCTTATAACAAGACAGACAATCATACTAAATAATTAACATACTAAGGGTCCCATAATAAAGGGCTTTTGTTTGTTTGTATATATCTAAGGGGCTTCTATATTCATGGTATTGTCTAATAATTAGGGGCTTAATCTAAAAACAAGTAAAACTATCATAATGAATAATCAACATAATAAGGGTCCCATAATGAGGGACATTTGTACTTCTGTATCTAAGGGGCTTTATTATACTCAGGCATTGTCCAATGATTAGGGGCTTAATCTAGTAACAAGTAAGACTGTCATACTGAATAATAAACATACTTAGGGTCCAAGAATTAAGGGAGTTTGTGTGTCCTCATGTATCTAAGGGGCTTAATTATACCATGGTATTGTCTTATAATTAGGGGCTTACTCTAATAACAAGTAAAACTATCATGCTGAATAATCAATATAATAAAGGTCCCATAATAAAGGATTTTTGAACGTCTGTATCTAAGGGGCTTTATTATACTCTGGCATTGTCCAATGATTAGGGGCTCATCTAGTAACAAGTAAGACTGTCATACTGAAGAATAAACTTACTTAGGGTCCAAGAATAAGCGCTTTTGTGTGTCCTCATGTATCTAAGGGGCTTAATCTAATAATATTATAAATAATCAACATAATAAGGGTCCCATAATAAAGGACCTTGTACGTCTGCATCTAAGGGGCTTTATTTACTCTGGCATTGTCCAATGATCTGGGGCTTAATCTAGTAACAAGTAAGACAATCACACTGAATATTAAACATTATATATGTGCCAATAATAAAGGGCTTTTGTGTGTTTGCATGTTTCTAGTGGGGCTTTTATAATCATGGTATTGTCTAATAATTAGGGGCTTAATCTAATAACAAGTAAAACTGTCATACTGAATAATCAACATACTAAGGGTCCCATAATAAAGGGCCTTTGTTGTCTCTATCTAGGGGGCTTTATTATACTCTGACATTGTCCAGTGATTAGGGGCTTAATCTAATAACAAGTAAAACTATCATACTGAATAATCAACATACTTAGGTCCAAGAAATAAGGGCTTTTGTTTGTCTGTATCTAGGGGGCTTTATTATACTCTGACAATATTCAGTGATTAGGGGCTTAATCTAATAACAAGTTAGACTGTCATACTGAATAATAAACATACTTAGGGTCCAAGAATTAAAGGCTTCTGTGTGTCTGCATGTATCTAAGCGGCTTAATTATACCATGGTAATTTCTAAGAACAAGGGGCTTTATCTTATGACATGTAAGACCGTCATACTGAATAATCAAAATACTAAGTGTCCAAGTATTAAGGTCTTTTGTGCATCTGTATCTAAGGGGCTTTTTTATACCCTGGCACTGTCCAATAATTAGAAGCTTGATCTTATAACAAGAAAGACAATCATACTAAATAATTAACATACTAAGGGTCCCATAATAAAGGGCTTTTGTTTGTTTGTATCTATCTAAGGGGCTTCTTTAATCATGGTATTGTCTAATAATTAGGGTCTTAATCTAAAAACAAGTAAAACTATCATAATGAATAATCAACATAATAAGGGTCCCATAATAAAGGACTTTTGTACTTATGTATCTAAGGGGCTTTATTATACTCTAGCATTGTCCGATGATTAGGGGCTTAATCTAGTAACAAGTAAGACTGTCATACTGAATAATAAACATACTTAGGGTCCAAGAATTAAGGGAGTTTGTGTGTCTGCATGTATCTAAGGGGCTTAATTATATCATGGTATTGTCTTATAATTAGGGGCTTACTCTAATAACAAGTAAAACTATCATGCTGAATAATCAGTAAAATAAAGGTCCCATAATAAAGGATTTTTGTACCTCTGTATCTAAGGGGCTTTATTTTACTCTGGCATTGTCCAATGATTAGGGGCTTAATCTAGTAACAAGTAAGACTGTCATACTGAAGAATAAACTTACTTAGGGTCCAAGAATTTAGCGCTTTTGTGTGTCCTCATGTATCTAAGGGGCTTAATCTAATAACATTATAAATAATCAACATAATAAGGGTCCCATAATAAAGGACCTTGTACGTCTGTATCTAAGGGGCTTTATTTACTCTGGCATTGTCCAATGTTTAGGGGCTTAATCTAGTAACAAGTAAGACAATCACACTGAATATTAAACATTATAAACGTGCCAATAATAAAGGGCTTTTGTGTGTTTGCATGTTTCTAAGGGGCTTTTATAATCATGGTATTGTCTAATAATTAGGGGCTTAATCTATTAACAAGTAAAACTATCATGCTGAATAATCAACATACTAAGGGTCCCATAATAGAGGGCTTTTGTTTGTTTGTATCTATCCAAGGGGCTTCTTTAATCATGGGATTGTCTAATAATTAGGGTCTTAATCTAAAAACAAGTAAAACTATCATAATGAATATCAACATAATAAGGGTCCCATAATAAAGGACTTTTGTACTTCTGTATCTAAGGTCTTTATTATACTCTGGCATTGTCCAATGATTAGGGGCTTAATCTAGTAACAAGTAAGACTGTCATACTGAAGAATAAACATACTTAGGGTCCAAGAATTAAGGGAGTTTGTGTGTCTGCATGTATCTAAGGGGCTTAATTATACCACGGTATTGTCTTATAATTAGGGGCTTACTCTAATAACAAGTAAAACTATCATGCTGAATAATCAATATAATAAAGGTCCCATAATAAAGGATTTTTGTACCTCTGTATCTAAGGGGCTTTATTATACTCTGGCATTGTCCAATGATTAGGGGCTTAATCTAGTAACAAGTAAGACTGTCATACTGAAGAATAAACTTACTTAGGGTCCAAGAATTAAGTGCTTTTGTGTGTCCTCATGTATCTAAGGGGCTTAATCTAATAACATTATAAATAATCAACATAATAAGGGTCCCATAATAAAGGACCTTGTACGTCTGTATCTATGGGGCTTTATTTACTCTGGTATTGTCCAATGATCAGGGGCTTAATCTAATAACAAGTAAAACTATCATACTGAATAATCAACATACTAAGGGTCCCATAATAAAGGGCCTTTGTTGTCTCTATCTAGGGGGCTTTATTATACTCTGACATTGTCCAGTGATTAGGGGCTTAATCTAACAACAAGTAAAACTATCATACTGAATAATCAACATATTTAGGTCCAAGAAATAAGGGCTTTTGTTTGTCTGTATCTAGGGGGCTTTATTATACTCTGACAATATTCAGTGATTAGGGGCTTAATCTAATAACAAGTTAGACTGTCATACTGAATAATAAACATACTTAGGGTCCAAGAATTAAAGGCTTTTGTGTGTCTGCATGTATCTTAGGGGCTTAATTATACCATGGTAATTTCTTATAACAAGGGGCTTTATCTTATAACATGTAAGACCGTTATACTAAATAATCAACAAAAATGGGGTCAAAGGATTAAGGGCTTTTGTGTTTGCATATATCTAAGGGGCTTAAATAATCATGGAATTGTCTAATAATTAGGGGCTTAATTTAATAACAAGTAAAACTATCATACTGAATAATCAACATACTAAGGATTCCATAATAAAGGACTTTTGTGTGTCTGTATCTCAGGGGCTTTATTATACTCTGGCATTGTCCAATGATTAGGGGCTTAATCTAGTAACAAGTAAGACTGCCATACTGAATAATAAACATACTTAGAGTCCAAGAATTAAGGGCTTTTGTGTGTCTGCATGTATCTAAGGGGCTTAATTATACCAAGGTATTGTCCTTTAATAAGGGGCTTTATCTTTTAACAAGTAAGACCGTCATACTAAATAATCAACATAAATAGGGTCCAAGAATTAAGGGCTTTTGTGTGTCTGCACGTATATAAGATGCTTTATTATATCCTGGTTTTGTCTAATAATTAGGGGCTTAATCTGATAACTAGTAAAACTATCTGGCTGAATAATCAAAATACTAAGTGTCAAAAAGTATAAAGGTCTTCTGTGCGTCTGTATCTAAAGGTCTTTATTATACCTTGGCACTGTCAAATAATAAGGGGCTTAATCTAATATCACGTAAGACAATCACACTGAATAATAAACATTATAAACGTGCCAATAATAAAGGGCTTTTGTATGTTTGCATGTATTTAAGGGGCTTTTATATATCATGGTATTGCCTAATAATGAGGTTCTTAATCTAATAACATGTAAAACTATCATACTGAATAATCAACATACTAAGGGTCCCATAATAAAGGGCCTTTGTTCGTCTGTATCTAGGGGGCTTTATTATACTCTGACATTGTCCAGTGATTAGGAACTTGAAAGAATTCTCTGCGGCAGCTGTAGAGAAAACAATGGAACAACCATGCCTAAACCATAGTTTCCCCCAACTGTGCTCTTTCATGTGATATTTGTGATTTATAAATTATACATGTACATGTACTGACACATTTATTGTATACAATACTACATGCTTCATCAACTGATAATGCCACAGTAAGAAATAAAAGAAAAGACTTCAGGTTGGAGTATTATTTTTTCCAAATTTCCCAAATGTAGGTACTGATGGTAAATTTGCTCCTCTGAGTTATGCTGGGGCAGGCTGAGATAGACTGGTACCCTGCTCTATTCCACCTAACCAAATCTATGATTGGCTAAGAGCAGAAGGGCCATCATGGAGCTCGGTACAAAAAGACATTGTCACATACTTAATAGAGTGACCAACGATTGGAATTTGGCAAAGCTCAGAAGCTGCCATATTGGGCCCTTTTTCGTCAAGCAGGGTCATATGGACCAAGCATAGTCACATGACATAGAACTGTGTTACTGATTTACTCATCGGTTTATGGCCAGTGTAAAAAAGTCAGGTCATTAGATTTATGATTGAATTATCCATGTGTTTAAGTTCCCAAAAAAGCCCCCCAAGCACTGAAGATGTGCATCCAAAATACATGTGTTTTAGTACCGAAAAAAGCCCCCGAGTTATGTAGATGTGTTAAAGTAGCCAAAAAAACCCCCAAGTACTGAAGGTGTGTCATGTTAATAATAAATAAAAAACTGAAGATGTGTTTGTGTAAAAAAAGCCCTAAGTAATAAAGATATGTTTTTGTAAAAAAAAAGCTCCTAAGTACTGAAGATGTATTTATGTCCTTATATAACAAGCCAACAAGGACTGAAGATGTGTTTATGTCCAAAAACAAAAGCCCCCAAGTACTGAAGATGCGTTTATGTCCAAAAACAAAAGCCCTCAAGTAATGAAGATGTGTTTTTGTAAAAAAAAAAAAAGCCCCCAAGCACTGAAGATTGGTTTTTGTAAAAAAAAGCCCCAAAGTACTGAAGATGTATTTATGTCCAAAGTAAAAAGCCCCAAAGTACTGAAGATGTATTTATGTCCAAAGTAAAAAGCCCCAAAGTACTGAAGATGTGTTTTTGTCCATAAACAAAAGCACTCAGGAACTGAAGATGTGTTTGTCCAAAAAAAAAAAAGCCCCCAAGTAATGAAAATGTGTTTGCGTACAAAAAAAGAGCCCCTAAGGATAGGAGATGAGTTTGGCAACTAATAACCATAAGAAACACCAGGGGGCATAACTGTACAATGTGGAATTGCAAAAATATGGACAACGGACAAAATAGTGAAGTCCGTTCCTTAGGGGGTAATTTAAGATAGGTGTTCAAAAGACAGGAAAACCCCTCAAGTATCGTTTGAACACACTTCTGAAAATTCTTAGGGGCTTAAGCCCCTAAGTCAGAATTAACCCCTAGGTTACAGATGGACAAATCATTTAGCCCCTAAGGCATGCACATATGCCCGGCAAGACAGACAGACGGACGGATGACGGACAATGGACCATGACTATAGCTCAGATGACTTACAGTCAGCTGAGCTAAAAAGGAAACAAATGTTTATGAATATTTTTTATTTCACAACGGCATATCAAATCACGTTTATGCGCTCCTGACAATTTATTTCCTGTAAGTTTTTGCTGCATGCAGCAATGACTGACAAAAATCCGACTTGCAAACAGAAAGAGACGTAGCATTTGGTTCATGAGGTCAAAATATGCGGCACAGTTATACCGTTAAGCATAGGCAAATTATTTTACTAGATAATTCTCCCAACTATTGCGCCGTATTTCCGGATATCTTATTAATGACTCAAACTTCAAAGTTCGTCTTTATGATAGGACTTTTCAGGGAGCGGGCATCGTCATGCCCTTGTCAACATGCTGAAGTTTCGCCGCGATTGAGGTTTGGGTCCGGGTAACTCCTCCAGTTCTCCAGTAACTCAAGCTTTTCATGGACCCTTCAAAGGGGATTTCCAGTCATAAGCAACGTTTACAGCTCGTGCTTCATATTATCTCGGCGAAACGGCCTTTCATAGGCCAGGAGTTCATAATGTATGACATGTGATCGCAAACATCGCCTCTGTTAAAGTACGAAGAAATTCAATTACAGTCAAGCCCGCTTATTGTCATATCGGTGGTGCATGCATAAATTATGATAATAACCGGGACGTGACATTATGCGGGCTTCAATATGGATGTCCTTTTGAGTCATAGAAGAAGCGTTTTGGACCAGGTATCTCCTCGAGTGCTCATAAACCCTCCAGGTTTTCGTGGACCCTTAAAGGGGATTTCAAGTCGTTAGCAACATTTAGAGCTCGTGCTTCCTATCATCTCGGCAAAACGTCACCGAGGTGTGAACCATGGCCTTGCAAAGGCCAGGGCTTCATTATGTATGACGTAATCGCAAACATCGCCCTTGTTAACGTACGAAGAAACGCAAAGATCTGGATTACAGTGTTATCTTAGGACGTTAATTAGCTAAGTGACCTGCATGCATCACTGCACCTGCCTACCGCACACAGTTGGAGATGTGATTGTTTGATACGCCTGACGGATTTCGGGCTCTTGGCTTCGTTGTTCGCCATGTCGGCGTCTAATGTGATATTAACTGCGATCTGGTATCACTGCCAAGGGTCCCAAGCATGACAATAAACGGGATTATGACACTATTCCATGATATTAAGCGGTCAGATTAACCATTGTTTATATAGGAAATGGTTTCGGATTTCAGATTTGTGACAATAAACGGGATTTTCTATTAACCGATATGACACAAAGTGGGCTCGACTGGATCTGGATTTCCCTGGTATCTTAAGACATTAATTAGCGTGACGGGGAATTGACCCGCATGCATCACTACACTTGCGGCACTTGCCTGCCGCACACAGGTTGGAGATGTGATAGACGTTTGATACGCCTGACCGGTTACAGGCTCTTGGCCCCGTTCATCTCCGTGTTGGCGTTTGATGTGATATTAACTGCGAACTGGTATCACTGCTAAGGGTTCCAAGCATGACAATAAACAGGATGCCGGTTTAAAAACATGCCGGTTTAACGGACGGACAAACAGCCAAGGGACCAAGTCCATCACTGTAGTGCAGTTCACTTATAGTCAGCTGAGCTAAAAACATTAACAATAGAAATTAGAATATTGGTAGTCGACAAGCGACTACGTGTATCCGCCGAAATCAGAGTGGTACAGGTGAAGTGAGGCATGGATTGAGTGGCTCGGGAAATAGACATGATGTTTTGCATACAAGCATAGATGACGCGAAAACAGAGTGAGACGGGTGAAGTTAGGCATGGATTGAGTTGTGAGGGGAAATAGAGAGGGGTGTGTTGCATATAAGCATGGACATCACAGCCGAAAAGTGTATGTAGGTGGCGCCATGTGCCACAAAATCCAGAAAGCTCTCCAAGTTGTATACAACTGCAAAATTTTAGGCAGATAAGTCAAACCACTGCCGAGATATGAGTGATTTTATCCCACGAGAGACAAACAGACCAATGCTGTGCAAAAATAATTGCAGGTGGCGCCACCAGTTTTGCGTATGATAAAGAGCTATGTGAGATCTATAGACATGGAAAATTTTAGGAGGATACTTAAATCTAGTCCTGAGATATAACCTTGGATGTCTGTAGCCTGAACGTGAAAGTAGGTGGCGCCACCTGCCACAAAATCGAGAAAGCTATCAAAGATGTATATACATGCAAAATTTTAGGCAGATAAGTCAACCACTGCCAAGATACGAGTGATTTTATCCCACAGCAGACAGACAGACACTGTTCGAAAATGGTTGCTGGTGGCTTCATTTTGGCGGATACAAAAAGTATATTTTGCATTAGCTTAAATTTTACAAAATTCAACTGAGCACCTTGACCCATAGGTCCTTTGTTTCACACTAGCACTGAATAAAGAGAATTATAAGGAAAATGTAGTGATTTATTTTCAAATATGACAAAGTTGATACATATAATGATCACGAGACTTTCCTGTGATTTACATGTCAGCTACAGGTAATGGTCAGGGGACATTTACATGTAATTTACATGTCAGCTACAGGTAATGATCACATTGACATGTAATTTACATATCAGCTACAGGTAATGGTCACCAGACATTTACATGTAATTTACATGTGGGCTACAGGTTATGATCATGAGACATTTACATGTAATTTACATATCAGCTACAGGTAATGATCACGGGACTTTTACATATAATTTACATATCAGCATCAGGTAAGGATCACAAGACTTATACATATCAGCTCGGGGTAAAATTCAGTCTTTATTAAATACAAAGCCTGCTAATTTGGAATTTGTGCTCTGAGATAAAGGTTTCTTTTTCTGTTCAGTGATGACTATCTTCTTTTTATTCCTTTTCTCTGTATCCATGGCAACATCTGCATCCTCATCTTCCCTCTTCCTCTTCTTGCTATCTGCAGGACTGCTGTTGTCATTATCTCCTAGTTTGGCCTTTTTGGACCATTCCTAAAACAGATTAATATTTAAATAAAAATTGAGGAGGGCTGGGGTGAAATCTCCTGTATTTTAGGGGATAACCCCGGATGACGTATGGAACATTTTTGCAATTTCATCAAATTTTATAAGATGCCCTTTCAGCTGGATTACAGAATTAAAACTAAAGAAGAAAATTTACTAATGAAGATACTTTGAGATATATATATGTATTCAACATAACTGTGATTGTATATATTAAATAAATTCTACTTTTGGTGTGTGTAGGCTGCTTTGAATGAAGAAAACCTCTCACAAGGATAAGTCAAGCTCTACACTGCAGGTACATCTCCAGGATTGAACCACCCCTATCACTGTAACTTCCACACAATCTAAAATTTGTACCATCCTATCTGTGTAATTTCCACACAATCTACAGTGTGTACCACCCCTATATCTAAAAATGCCACACAACTACAGACTTTACCATTAATCCCTTTTTATTGTAACACAATCTTCATTTTGTACACCTAAGATCTCTGTTACATCTTCACAATCTGCAGATTGTACTTCTCATGTCTGTAACATCAAAACAATCAACAGCTTGTACCAATCCTGTTTTTGTATTTGCCTCACCTCTTTTTCCTCCTTTGACAGTTGCTTAAACTTCCTCGTTCCCATGACAACTAGTTCCCCTTCTTCTGCCTCTGGATTTTCCTCTGCTAACTCAGCCTTACTTGCCTCAAACCACATCTGGAAAGCACTCCGGTTTGGTCTGAAACCAATAAAAAGACCAGCCCTAATCCTCAAATTATAAAAAAATCATAGGAACAGTACTTAGTGTCACACTGTGACTGGCCAAGACAGAACAGAACTGTTGTGTCACACTGTGACTGGCCAAGACAGAACAGTACTGTAGTGTCACACTGTGACTGGCCAAGACAGAACAGTACTGTAGTGTCACACTGTGACTTGCCAAGACAGAACAGTACTGTAGTGTCACACTGTGACTTGCCAAGACAGAACAGTACTGAATCATCACACTGTGACTGGCCAAGACAGAACAGTACTGTAGTGTCACACTGTGACTGGCCAAGACAGAACAGTACTGTAGTGTCACACTGTGACTGGCCAAGACAGAACTGTACTGTAGTGTCACACTGTGACTTGCCAAGACAGAACAGTACTGAATCATCACACTGTGACTGGCCAAGACAGAACAGTACTGTTGTGTCACACTGTGACTGGCCAAGACAGAACAGTACTGTAGTGTCATACTGTGACTGGCCAAGACAGAACAGTACTGTAGTGTCACACTGTGACTGGACAAGACAGAACAGTACTGTAGTGTCACATTGTGACTGGCCAAGACAGAACAGTACTGAATCGTCACACTGTGACTGGCAAAGACAGAACAGTACTGTTGTGTCACACTGTAACTGGCCAAGACAGAACAGTACTGTTGTGTCACACTGTGACTGGCCAAGACAGAACAGTACTGTTGTGTCACACTGTGACTGGCCAACACAGAACAGTACTGTTGTGTCACACTGTGACTGGCCAAGACAGAACAGTACTGTTGTGTCACACTGTGACTGGCCAAGACAGAACAGTACTGTAGTGTCACACTGTGACTGGCCAAGACAGAACAGTACTGTAGTGTCACACTGTGACTGGCCAAGACAGAGCAGTACTGTAGTGTCACACTGTGACTGGCAAAGACAGAGCAGTACTGTTGTGTCACACTGTGACTGGCCAAGACAGAACAGTACTGTAGTGTCACACTGTGACTGGCCAAGACAGAACAGTACTGTTGTGTCACACTGTGACTGGCCAAGACAGAACAGTACTGTTGTGTCACACTGTGACTGGCCAAGACAGAACAGTACTGTCACACTGTGACTGGCAAAGACTGGTGAAGGGAAACACCACCTCTATTGTTATGTCAGCAGTGATGGGATAATGGATGTGTTCTCACCTTTTCTCTGTTACTGTTGGCTTATTTTCATCCTCCTCCGTCTTCTTCACATTTTTACTTGATGCTGAAAGCTTGGACTGCAGGGAACCCTGAAAAGAAAGGTCACATATGTTTAATGCTAAACACTGCAGGACGCCATACAGACTCCATGCCAATTAAACACTGCAGGACGCCATACAGACTCCATGCCAATTAAACACTGCAGGACGCCATACAGACTCCATGCCAATTAAACATTGCAGGACGCCATACAGACTCCATGCCAATTAAACACTGCAGGACGCCATACAGACTCCATGCCAATTAAACACTGCAAGACACCATACAGACTCCATGCCAATTAAACACTGCAGGACGCCATACAGACTCCATGCCAATTAAACACTGCAGGACGCCATACAGACTCCATGCCAATTAAACACTGCAAGACACCATACAGACTCCATGCCAATTAAACACTGCAGGACGCCATACAGACTCCATGCCAATTAAACACTGCAAGACACCATACAGACTCCATGCCAATTAAACACTGCAAGACACCATACAGACTCCATGCCAATTAAACACTGCAAGACACCATACAGACTCCATGCCAATTAAACACTGCAAGACACCATACAGACTCCATGCCAATTAAACACTGCAGGACACCATACAGACTCCATGCCAATTAAACACTGCAAGACACCATACAGACTCCATGCCAATTAAACACTGCAGGACACCATACAGACTCCATGCCAATTAAACACTGCAGGACACCATACAGACTCCATGCCAATTAAACACTGCAGGACACCATACAGACTCCATGCCAATTAAACACTGCAAGACACCATACAGACTCAATGCCAATTAAACACTGCAAGACACCATACAGACTCCATGCCAATTAAGGATGTAAAGATTAAACAGTGCACCGTTTTGTCGTGTGAGGCACATTTATAGATAGTATAACAAGGAACCCAAGGGTCACGGTGCTCAGCTGTTATTTATGATCATAAAATATGATTTGGAAGCAGACAAATTTGGGGTAGACCAATGTTGGTTTTGTGTGGTAATATAAGCTGATTTATGAGGATGATGGCCTATAAACTCTAGTTATGTAAAGATTTTGATAAAAGCCATGGAGAGGGAAGAGGGCTGATGCCATTTATATTATTTAGATTTGGAAAAGGAGTGCTATTGTCACACAGGTTTTGACTTGGCCTAATAACTTTATCTACATTGGACCAGAAGTATTTGAAAAAAAAATGTCCACTATAAGTCATTTTCATTATCATGCATTTTACAAAGGAGTTAACAGTTATTCAATAATTACAAGTTACCTATACCTGAGAAGCACTAACACAAATGATATGAGATTAAAAATTAATCGGCCAAATATAATTTAATTAAAAAATACTTATAGTGTCATCTGAAAGATTTTTTAAAATAACATAATTGAAATAAATGATTATTTTTGACATTTTGAAAATATCTGCACTTGCATTCAAATTCTTTCTTTTAACCTGTATTAGTATTTGAATTCATTTTCATGATGGAACTATTGAATATTTTTATTTATATTCAAATACAATCATAAAGTATTCACTCAATGTCTCATATTTATACAGTTTCAGTCAAACAAAATGTTGAGAATCCTGGATATACAAATTTCACAAATTTAAATAATGATCATTAGTACCTGGTTTTATGGCTTTAATTGATAAAAAAAGCTATTATATTCACCTTTGAATACTATCACATCACTGTCTACACTCTAAACACAGCGAGACACTTATGACAATTATTAACATTACAGACATCATAATGAAAACTTGTCTAAGATCTGATTTTTTATTACATTTTAATAATTTTTATTTTTTTAAACATGTATCAGAAAAAAAAGAAAAGTTATCTCAGCTATAAAACTAATGCATGTCTTAAAAATAACCCAAGGATCAAAACAAACCAATATATTATACAAGGAGCAAATTGGAGCTGGGAATGTTTAATTTTATTATCTGAAATAAAGATATCGGTCATAATGATTATTAACCTGGTATCATGTAACAGCTGATACAGCCATGAGTCTAATTGTCATTAGTCAAATATATTGACATCTTTAATGAGCACTTGTCTGAGTAATATTCTATACTATATATTTTTTACATATTTCAATTTTTTTTTTAATTTTGTAATAAATATTAACCAACAAATAAATCACCTGGAAAAAGACCTGGAAATTTAAATTAATTTAATATAATCAACTGCATCTTTGTCTATCATTAATTTGCTTCATATAATCCCTAATAGTAAACAATTTTATTTAATTATTTATCATTTTTATGATTGAAATGAAAAAATACCCAAAGGAGACTGTATTGTGTCATTTGGAATACATTTTTGGCCATCCATGGAAGATTCATAAAACATCAGTTACTGCAAGGTAATTCCCTGTTACTCATTAACTATAAAATTCCTTTTCCATTAATTTTTCTTAAAGTTGTTATTATAAACCAATATTTTTTTTAATTATTGTTTATTGTTATGCTTTTAGCCAAAACAACTACTATAGGAGGGGGTGGGACAGTCAGATCCAGCTGAAGCCACCCAAGAGCTGGCTGGCTGCAGAGTATGCTTCGCTTCAAGCAAGCATAATTGGCCTGAAAGGTCAACAAGAGGACATATAGAGGGGTTTCAGTATAGCCTAGGTGTGACATGGTCTATTAAAAACTTCAATCAAAGTTTTTGGTCAATTCCTTTCAAATTTCAGAATTTAGAAGCTGAAATCTTTAGGAGTGCATGCTATGAAAATTAAATCAACAGTGCTTACAGGAAAAAAATTTGCCACGGCCAAATTTGGGCAAAATTTAAGGTACTGATTTTATATTTAGGCAAATAACTTATAAAATTTGTAATATTCAGATCTAATTTTCGTTATACAATTGAATCTTGATTAAATGAGGTAATATCCCTGAAAAAAAGTTTCTATATCTTCAGCAATTCTTATGTTAAGTGAGTAAATATATTTCCTGATTTTTTACAAGGTGCATTATGTTTGAGCCAATAACTTCAACAAATTAGGCAAAACTGATCTAATGTTTGGTATGTATATAAGAAATGTATAAATAAATATGCATACTAAATATGCTAAAAATCAGTGGTTTCGATATTAGGCAGTCTTGAATTGTAACAATGGGTTTTTAATGGAAAACAGAGGTTTTTCCTTAATATCTCAAAGGAACCAAGTCCTGGTGACCCAATTTTCGGTATAGTAGGAGATTTTGGGGACATCTAAATGTATGCAAAATTTTGGATTTGTAGGTCCAACAGGTTCAAAAAGTGACCTTTTAATGGATGGATGGCCCGGTGTACGACAGACAAAGGCCCAAGACTACAGCTCAGTTGACTTATGGTCTGCTGAGCTAAAAATGACATATGTGACATTTAAGTTTATACCATCAGTCAGAATTATGTGTAACTCGATCAAACTGGAAGGTTGCTTAACAATTTGGGAAAATATAGTATGTTAAAGTTTGGATATCTGGCAATAAACAGACTTGGAACCTAACCTGTAATGTACCTTAAATGTATTGTATCATGTAGAATCATAAGTGATGTATCGTTATGTTATATTCACACCATTCCCTATTTCAATGGCTCATCTTATGTTAATTATGTACCATGGTGAAGCTCTCATGCTAAATAAGCTATTGTTTTACCTTCTTTTTAACCTTGACCTCCGTTTGACCTTTGTCCCCTTGCTTATTTGATGTTCTGCTTCCTAGTGATGTCGGTTTCATGTTGTCAAACACACTCGTGCCTTTGTTAGAAGGAGGGGTGGCTTTCTGGGAGCCCATCTGAAAATTCAAGCAAAATCAGAATTTATTAAAGCCCGCTATTCATCTGCCATTAGTAAACACTTCACATGCCCTGTTTATCTACCAGCTGTAAGTAAACACTACACATGCCCATGTTTATCTACCAGCTGTTGGTAAACACTACACATGCCCTTGTTTATCTACAAGCTGTTAGTAAATACTACATGTGCCCATGTTTATCTACCAGCTGTTGGTAAACACTACACATGCCCTTGTTTATCTACAAGCTGTTAGTAAATACTACATGTGCCCATGTTTATCTACAAGCTGTTAGTAAATACTACATGTGCCCATGTTTATCTAAAAGCTGTTATTAAACACCTCACATGCCCATGTTTATCTACCAGCTGTTAGTAAACACCACACGTGCCCATGTTTAGATACAGGCTGTTAGTTGACACTACACATTTCCATGTTTATGTACAGGCTGTTAGTTAACACTACACATTTCCATGTTTATGTACAAGCTGTTAGTTAACACTACACATTTCCATGTTTATGTACAGGCTGTTAGTTAACACTACACATTTCCATGTTAATGTGCAGGCTGTTAGTAAACACTACACATTTCCATGCTGACAAAGTAAACACTGCCCATGTTGACAAACAGAAAATCCAGGTAACTGATTGTGCACTAGATGTTAGTAAAAATTACATGTGCCCATGTTGTTAAACAGAATCCCTGTCACCTAAATTGGCTGTTAGTAAACACTACACATGCTTATGTTGAGAAACATAAAATTCATGTCACCTTAAGTGGCTGTTAGTAAACACTACACATGCTTATGTTGAGAAACATAAAATCCATGTCACCTTAAGTGGCTGTTAGAAAACACTACACATGCCCATGTTGACAAACAGAAAATCCATGTAACCTGAAGTTGCTGATTGTGCACTAGCTGTTGCTGGTGAAAGCATGTGAAGCAAACCCATCGTTTGTCATTTGCAAACCTCTGGTTCATCTGATTTGCTGCTAGATGTCCTTGTTGGACATATTTAGATTATGAACAGCTCCCCAAATGTCATAAACACATGGATATAAACAAAACAGATATTAACAAAATGGATATAAACAAAACAGACAGCTCCTACATCATGGGATTGGTGCTATCTGGCTTATTTTTATAAAAGGTCCAAATTATTATCTTTATTATTCAATACATACCAGATATTGCAATAGGCCCTTTAAGGGTTAAGTCAGCTTATTTACATATCTATAAACGAGGGAGATTTGGCTTGGAATCTTTTTTATAATATATCATATAATTATCAAACTGTGTATTAAATCATGGGCAATATATCAGGATACATATTGGATCGTGAGATAATATATCATTTATTTACATATATTTGAAATGTATCACAGGCAATGTATCACATACATATTGTATGGTGAGAAAATATATTATATATTTATCATACTGTATACTGTATCATGGGCAAAGTATCAAGATACATATTGTATCATGATATAATATATTATAAGCTATCATATTGTGTATCATATTACACAACTAGCTTTTACTTGCCATACATGAATTTTACAAGTCCCACAAAATCAGTACTAATCATGGCCACAACCACCAAAAATTTGATTCATATGATTTTTATGTTTATTCGATTTCTCCTAGGCATTTGCATAGATTAAACACGCATGTAATTAAGTCTAGAGGTATTAAAATATGATTTCACTTTTCCTGAAAAAGAAAGTGGCCAACTTAAGATTGTTGGTTGCCCTCCCACCATTTTTACTTGCACCGGGCAAGCGGTTAACTATTAATGTTGAGCCCTGTTATCATATTGTGTATCATATCATGGGCAATGTATCACGATACATATTGTGTATTGTATCACAGGTAATGTATCACAATATTGTATCATGAGATAATGTATAGTTTCAGCACCAATACAGTCATATGACTTAAAAGGTCATAAAATAACAAACTGGATTCCTACAGAGATGGCTGGTATTGTTCCAAATTCAGGCAAAAACAATGAATTGAAAGGAATGAGTGATTTTTAATAGAAACTTTTGGTTTGAATATGTCTATTTACAAAACAGATTAAGAGAAGTTAAATTTGTTTTAATAATCACGAGTTTCAGCAAACAAATAAATATGAAAATTCATTTTTTAACATTAGGGGTATGAAAGTTCATAAAACTGATGTTTGGTTAAGCATTGTTATTATGTATGTGTATATTCATACAACAAATATGATTTTTTTAATGCAAATATACATTTTTACCATCTTTGTCCTATAAATTAGATGAATGTACATATATATCACAAGGAAATATCAAAAGCATCCTTACTGGACATCTTACAAAAATTTCTTCAGCAACAGATGGTCACACAGACTGGCACGACAATTCATCTGACAAAGAAGGACAGAGTCTACGACCAGTGTACTTAGTACAAGAGTGCCTTTTCATCCTTCAATGAGAACCCGACGGTAAGACCCTATGGGGATGAAAATATTTTTGTCTTTTTTGACAAGGCCTGATGGTATACATGTACGTGGTCATCTGCCATAAACTTGACCAATTGTTCGCCTTTTTTAGTATACTTTCTAACAATACCTACCATGTACATTTCCCTGTATGGCTTGTATCACAACTCATGTTAGGCTTACCAAACCTGGCAAACCAATATCTATGCCTACTGAGTCGTGTTTTCCCAGCTAGTGCAAACACCCTGGCACAGGTTAACAGGTGTACCAGGTAAGCCAGTCAACTTTATTCTTGACTCTTGCATAAGGAAAGAAAATGGTGGGAGGCACAAAATCCAGAGTTTTTTTTTATATTTTTCTGATTTTTTGTTGAAAAGGACAGGGTCGAGATAATAATCACCTTGAAGGGGTTTTTGCGTGTTGCTGCCTGTTGAGAAAGTGTCTGACTAGGTGCTTGTTCTAGTTTCCTGTTATCACCGTTCACTTTTAGCATAGGACCTGGAAAGATACAAGTCATATTAGTATCATAAAGACTAGAATATCAGCAAAAGCTGACAAAAGCCCTCAGCCAAAAGAACAGTGTTTAGAGGTGGTAACAGTAACAAGTACTAAATATCTGTTCTCACATGGATGTATATCTGTACATGTCTCAGTTATAATTTAAAATGGAGAGGTATGTACCATGATTCATAACAATCCACCAAATGCTTCCTGAAAAATAAGCTTCTAAGTTTTATTCTATTATAAGCTCTGTGACCTTGAAAAGAAGGTCAAGGTCACCCATCTTCGAACATGAACGAGATTTTTGTCGATATACATCTTCACCAAAGAAATAAAATTCCTATTGTGAATCCTTTTAGAGATATCCCGCTCACAAGGCCAAAGTTGAAAAATCCAAGGAAAATTCAACAAGGGACCCATGGGTCACGGCGCTCAGCTGTTCGTGATTGGACTATAAATGTTTCTCCACTGTGATACTATATCGAGTTGATAAAGCTTATGAATATCATGTACATGTTAGGCTATTATAAAGGAATGTTATGTAATATGTGAGTAAATGATAAATGAAATTACCTGACTGATGGATTAATAGAGTCAAATAAAGTGGTTTATTTTTTATTTATTTAGGAGGGGTTGAAAATTGTGATATATTTGAGCAAATATGAATGCAATGACAGCAGTAATAAGCAGTAGTAGAATGATGATAAGGCTATTTGTTGAAGGATCTAAAGTGTATGGTAGTCTGCAAGCGTTCAATTTGACAGATATGGTGTTATGATTAACTATGCTGATGAAGTGATTTATGAATATGTGACTGTATGACACAATATCTCTTTCGTCTTGACAAGGTACATTATTGTGATGCCCACTATGTCTACATATTACACAATATTGACATAATTTCTGGCATGTACATAGGTACCTATGGACGAATAGTTATACAAAATATTAAAGTATGAATATATCTGATTCATCTTGTTCTTGCTGACTGAGGCTGACTTTGGGATGGGGTTAGGAGAAGGGAAAAGTGAGGGCAGCACGAAGGTGGATGTAGAAATATTCTATTGTAATGTTTTTCATTTATATAAGAATATGAAAAGCTAAGAGGAAAGGGGCCCTCCTACTTGGTTATAGTAAAGTTCTAAATATATGATTGCAAACTAATACTCTGACAAGACTGTCATGAAGAAAAACAGTAAAAGTTTTGAGATACTGTGTTGCATATGAAAATTTATAGTTGGACAGGCAAGTGGACAGAATGGACTAATACCTTTATTTCACTTTCAAGAGAATAATGCATTTAAGTTTAAATATAATCCTATTTTTTTAAGCAGATCCACTTTTTCCATTAAGAAGTTTTTATCTGAATCATTTTTTTTATTTACAGGTTTATAAATTTTTAATTAAAAAACCTGAAAATAAAAGTTAAAATATTAGAATTGTTGCAAAAGTTGCAATCATTATATATACATAGTAAAAAACATTGGGTCATATTATGCATACACATATATTTTATTATTTTTAAATCATAAATGTTTAAACTGATTTTAAAAGAAAATAATGCCACAACATGGCATCTACAAGAATATTCCTTGAATCACTATTAAAAAGTTTTGCACATTGGAGTTTTCAGGACATGCTTAATTTTATTCACCAAAATAAAATAAAAGTAAATTTGATAAAATAAAACATCTTTTCAAATAAAGTATACACACTGTTGGTTGAATGAGGGACAAACAATATCATTGTGCTAATTACTATCCCAGTTTTAACTAATTACTTGAATTAATAGTCAATTTCACACCTGGTGAAGTTTTTACTCATCTGAAGTAAGGAATTACTTATCTCATGAACATCCACACTTTCACAGCAATACACCACTTTGTGGACACAATTAAATGTACACTTTAATCATTGTAACCCTGGTGCTACAATACAAAATCTAAAATGTAGCATGTCCAAGAATAAAATTAAAATACAGAAAAATTATAACATTCATCTATTTTATGCACCAGCTGGGGGGGGGATAAGTGCAGGGCAAAGGGGAAGCCTGCTAGTAGTGGCCAAGCTGGGCCAAGGTAAGCTGCCTGGGGTGGGATACATAATGCAAGTGAAGGCTGTACTACTAGGTGGGCTAGATGTAAACAACACTTGACATGGTGTATGAAAACATGAATTAAAACTATTCATTCCAATCAATTTCTTTTGAATGTTCAGATTTTAAAAGATTAAATCCTTATGCATATATGCTGGGAAAAATTAAATCAACAGTGCCAAAGTTGGACAAAATTTAAGGTATTGATTTTTTATTTATGCTAATAACTTGAAAAATTTGCAAAATTCAGATCTAATTTTGGGTAAACTATTGAAACTTTGATTAAATAAAGTTATATTCCTGAAAAAAAGTCTCTAGGTTCAGCAATTCTCATGTTAGGATAGTAAATATATTTCCTGAATTTTTAAAAAATTGCATTATGTTTTGGCCCATAACTTCAAAATAATACCCAATACTGACCTAATTTTTGGTATGTTCATAGAAAATGTATAAAAGAATGTGATTACTAAATACGATCAAAAACAGATCAGTGGTTTTGATATTAGGCAGCCTTGAAGTGTAACAATGGCTTTTTTGTGGAAAACAGAGTTTTTTTCCTTAATATCTCGAAGGAACAAAGTCCTAATGACCCAATTTTCGGTATGGTAGGAGATTTTGGGGACATCTAAAATTATGTCAACAGCCTGGGGAGCATAGAGATGTGCACTGAATGACCTACAGTCATCAAAGTGGACTGCCTGACAATGTAAGGGAATACAACAAGAGCCTCCAAAAAAATTCAATAACTAGCCTAATTTTGCAGCTTTTATTTTCAAATTTCAGATTTTAACAGATTAAATCCTTATGTATACATGGTGTGAAAATTAAACCCACAGTACTTACAGGAAAAAAACGTGCCATGGCCAAAGTTGGGCAAAATTTAAGGTACCAATTTTATATTTTTGCCAATATTTAAAAAAATTTAACAAATTTTGATCTAATTTTTGGTATACAATTAAATTTTTATTAATTAAAGTTGTATTACTGAAAAAAAAGTCCTTACCTTTAACACTTTTGGTCTTAAGTGACCAAATATCTTCCTGATTTTTTTACAAAGTCCATTATGTTTGGGCCCATAACTTTTTTAAATTATACAATACTGACTTAATATCTGGCATGTACATAGGAACTATATAGAGGAATATTTATGGTAAATATGAAGAAAACCAGATGAGTGGTTTTGATATTAGGCAGTCCTGAAGTGTGAAAATAGATTTCTAATAAAAAATTGAGGTTTTTCCTTAATATCTCAAAGGAACGAAGTCCTATTGACCCAATTTTTGGCATGGTAGGAGATTATGGGGACATCTAACTGTATGCCAAAATTCAGATTCGTAGGTCCAACGGTGTCGAAACGTGCCAGTCTTACAGACAGACATCCAGACGGACAGACGGACGGACAGACAGACGGACGGACGACGGACAATGGACCATGACTATAGCTCAGATGACTTATAGGCAGCTGAGCTAATAAAAAATCAGAAATTGCAGGTGGCGCCCCCAAACTTGTGCAGCAGTTACAGACCATCAGTCCCAATGATCATAGTAAGTATTGTGAAAATCCATCCAATGGTTCCTGAGAAATAAGCTTCTAAATGTTTTTTCTATAATCAGCTCTAAAACGTAGAAAAATAGGTCAAGGTCACCCATCTTCGAACTTGACCGAGATTTTGTCAATATACATCTTCACCAAAAAAATAAAATTCTTACCGTGAATTCTTTTCGAGATATCCCGCTCACAAGCCCAAAGTTGAAAAATCCGATAAAAATTCATTAAAAATCAGAAATTGTAGGTGGCGGCACCAAACTTTTATAACAGGTACAGAATATCAGTCCCAATAACCATAGTAAGTTTTGTAAAAATCCACCAAATGGTTCCTGAGTAATAAGCATCTAAGTGTTTTTCTATAATCAGCTCTAAAATGTAGAAAAATAGGTCAAGGTCACCCATCTTCGAACTTGACCGAGATTTTGTCGATATACATCTTTACCGAGGAAATAAAATTCTGACGGTGAATCCTTTTCAAGATATCCCGCTTACAAGGTAAAAGTTAACGGATGCCGGACAGACGGACGGACGGACGGACAGCTTGGATGACGACAATAGCCCATCAGCCTAAGGGCTGAGGGCTAAAAAGCAGAATACACCTGAAATATAGCACCTGAGACAGTTCTACAATAAGTCAATGTTAATTTGTTAAACAGAATTTTATAGGTTACAAGATACTGGAACATGATTAGAACATTGATGTTTGATGAGCCAGTATACCCTCCGACGCTAAGTGAAGGGACGGTATACCCTCCAATGTGATGATGAGCTGCTTTACCTTAAGAGACGGTCTAGTATACAACGCAGACAGGACAGGTCTCTACTGGAAGGTTTTGCCAGACAAAACCCTAGCTAATGCATCCTAGAAATGTGCTCCTGAACAAAAAGTGTCAAAAGAGCAGATTACTGCCCACTTATGCACAAACACAATAGTTGAGCACAACATGTGCACCCTGGTGATTGGTAAATATAAAACCTTACTTTGCTTTGAGCACGTAGATCATGGACTCACTGCCTGTGAAATACAGGGCTCAGAAAAATGTGTTGATGAAGCATGAGCTCGTCAATGAATGGCTTCATCAGGAATCTGTCCATGTCAGGGAGAGTCTTAAGCAGACACCTCCTTGTGGACAACTGCCCTGCTGATCCTACTGAAGATGAACTGCAGACTGATGATGAGAACATTATGTGTATCTTCCTGCTGAAGAACTGCACCAGCAAGAAACAGCCCTGTGACACTGGTATCAGAGAGTGCATAAAATGAAACTATCATAAATGTCTGCTGTCATCCTTGCCTGCTGACTGAGTCAACAACAGCTTATCCATCATAGAACAGATCCATGCATTCAGCTTGCCTTATGCCCTTAACCTGTAAGTTGGTGCCTTGAATGACCTGAGACAGTCTACAGTACACAAGTGCTGGAAGCATTCCCTGTTACTGGAGCCTAAATTGCCTGCCAGTGATAAGGCTCAAACAGATAGGTAGAATCACCAACAGACAGTCAGGTCAGCTCTGGTGCCAAGGTGACAAGCTCTGACAAAAGTAAACTGCTGCAATGCTGACAGAAGAGGTAAAGAGAAGAAGCGGTTAGAGGTAAAACTGTCATGACGGATATCCACACATTCGGCATGTACTGATACATGTACTCCCTGGACAAATAATCTTTAAGAAAAGTGAATGTACAAATAGAAATGAACTACCCTAAAGGATATCATCTCAATATGGTAAATCAAATATCCTAATTAATAAATATACTCATTAATGAAAGTATCATCTGTACCATTTTAAGCATATTTTATTTCATTGCTATAAAACACTGATTCAATTTGTTTATGAAAGTATCACACATCCCACTTTATGATGGACTGGTTCACTCCTACAGACTGGAGACTCAGTAGCCACAACAAACAACGTCTGTCAAGTCTACAGGACACAGGACAGACTGATAAACATCATCTGTCATGTCTACAAGACACAGGACAGACTGATAAACAACGTCTGTCAAGTCTACAGGACACAGGACAGACTGATAAACAACGTCTGTCAAGTCTACAGGACACAGGACAGACTGATAAACAACGTCTGTCAAGTCTACAGGACAAAAGACAGACTGATAAACAACGTCTGTCAGGTCTACAGGACACAGGACAGACTGATAAACAATGTCTGTCAGGTCTACAGGACACAGGACAGACTGATAAACAACGTCTGTCAAGTCTACAGGACAAAAGACAGACTGATAAACAACGTCTGTCAAG
Source organism: Sipunculus nudus (assembly GCA_026874595.1). Taxonomy (NCBI): domain Eukaryota; kingdom Metazoa; phylum Annelida; class Sipuncula; order Golfingiida; family Sipunculidae; genus Sipunculus; species Sipunculus nudus. Next base: position 1,222,486 of record CM049308.1, read on the forward strand.
TCTACAGGACAAAAGACAGACTGATAAACAACGTCTGTCAGGTCTACAGGACACAGGACAGACTGATAAACAATGTCTGTCAAGTCTACAGGACACAGGACAGACTGACATCCACAATAAACAACATCTGTCAGGTCTACAGGACACATGACAGACTGACATCCAGAACCCACGTACCTGATGCAGCATCTTCATCATCATCCATCTCGTCTTCCTCCTGCTCCTCTTCCTCCTGCTGCCCTCTCGTTGATGATGACTGAGTTGCTGGTTTCCTAGAAATATCACAGAATTAGATGGATGCAACTCCTATGTACATCTACATTTGCATTTAACTCGTATGAATGGCTGCTGAAGTCCAAAAATGAGTCACTGAGCACTCAAGATTAAGAAGGCACCTAGCACTCAAAATTAAGAAAACACTGCACACTTAAGATTAAGAAATCACTGATTGGCTGACAGAGCTTTACTTCAGATTTTCTGACAAAACTCTACTCACTTCTGATTGGCTGACTAAACTTTACTCACTTCTGATTGACTGACCAAGTTTTACTCACTTCTGTTTGGCTGACCAAGATTTTATCATTTCTGATTGGCTGGCAAAGAGTTGCTCACTTCTGATTAGTTGACCAAGCTTGAATCGTTTCTGATTGGCTGACCAAGATTTGCTCACTTCTGATTGGCTGACCAAGCTTTAATCATTTCTGATTGGCTGACCAAGATTTGCTCACTTCTGATTGGCTGACCAAGCTTTAATCATTTCTGATTGGCTGACCAAGAGTTGCTCACTTCTGATTAGCTGACCAAGCTTTAATCTTTTCTGATTGGCTGACCAAGATTTGCTCACTTCTGATTGGCTGAACAAGCTATACTCACCTTCTGACTGGCTGAACATATTCTACTTCCTCCTCTTCTTCTTCTTCATCTTCCTCTTCTTGTGCCATCCTTCGAGCAATTTCTCCAATTCTATTGGCCAGCTGCATCATCCGTAATCGGCCTGCATACTTGAATGCCAGCTGTATTGTATGTTGAGTGTTCATCCGTTCACATAATTCTATGGCACGGAATTCATGCTCTGTCTTACAGGCAAGCTGCACAGAAAATTATCAGAGAAAGATAAAAAGATGGATACATTATGTAAATGCTCTCTCTTACTGGTAATCGGCACAGAAAATCTTAGAAACAAGCAAATTTGTGGTGACCTATGGGTCATGACGCTCAGTTGTCTAACATGTCTCTGGCTGTGATACTAGATACATTTTTTTTGTGTTTAGAACTGTTTGCCCTTAGGGCACTGTATATAAGCCTGTTATTTATGCAAATCAGGTCATCCTGACCTAATTAGCTATTTAGAGGTAGAAAATGGGCTAAGGGCCAGTATGAACAAAATTGGGATGATTAAGATAGTAGTCATGACTATACATTTACAACTGGTTTAAATAGTGACTAAGGACCCATTGTTCTCAATGCTTAGCTGAATTTGTCTATAGGTATATGCTTATGAGCTTTTTCATAATGTGGGTCCTGTTATCAGTTTGACACCAACTTGTCTACCTGAACTGGAGTTACCATAGATAAACTAATTAGTGAATGGATGGGTCCTATGACCTAACCTTTGACCTAATGACCCCAATATCAAAAGGAACCTTCCCCAAATGGCATGTGTGCCACATGTGGAGATGGAAGGTTAGGGATGAACAGTTTGGCCTAAAATAAATCCACAATCTTTCTGAATATATGGGTAATGTGACCCTGACCTTTGCCCTCATGACCCCAAAATAAACAGTGTTCTATCCTTAGAGGTGGGCCATATAGAAGTCCAGTTTGAAATCCAAATGTCAAACCCAACTGGAGTTATCATCAGAAAAACCAATTTGACAGACGTTCAGAAAGAGGAACAGATGGATGGATAGAGTAATTATTATAGGGCATTCGCTTATTTAAGCAATGCTCTAATAAACAACTTAGGTTTCAGGACACAAGAGAAACCACAGGTGTGAATCTGAGAGTATCAATAGAATTTTGCAGTCTGCCAAGCTATTTATAGATACAGACACAAGCTTGGCCTGTTGGTAAATCTGTTTACACATACTGAAAGACTTTGGCTACAATGCTTTTTTTTCAAGCTGACTTATTGATAAGATTGTTTTAACAAAATGTTTAGAAATATTAGAATAATAAAAGATGTAGTCCTTTCATTGATAAAGGTCCAATAATTCTGCCAACGAACATTTAAGTAAACTTGAACAAAGGCTTCCTAAGAATCATTTTTGTGCAATGTTACAGAAGTTGAAACAACAGTTTAGCAGAAGAAGACTATTGCAGTCCTCATTTTGAAATAGGCTTAGTAATGGCCACAAGACCAATTTCATGCAGCTTTCTATGACTCTACCAAAAGTTAATCAACTAAATCTATTCTTAAACAATTGAAAGAACCCCATCCTAATATAATTCTTGTGAAAAATTTAATGATTCAGCTTGACAGTTTCATCATAAACCATATTTAAACTTAAAGAGGCTTAAATTGTGAGTTTTTTTGTCCTTAAAGTACAGGTTGATGTAGGTGGTGCCACAAAAACTTCAATTTCAAATACAAGGGACCCATGGGTCTCGGCGCTCAGCTGAAGTTTGAAATTTTTGCAAATGCAAAATATGCAAAATATTCTATTGTGATGTTTTTCATATATATAAGCATATGAGAAGCTTAGAGGAAAGAGGGCCTCCTACTTGGTTATTTTAAAGTTCTAAACATATGACTGCAAAACTTATACTCTGACAAGACTGTTATGAAGAAAAACAGAAAAATTTTGAGATACTGTGACGCATATGAAAAATTTACAGATGGACAGGCAAGTGGACAGAATGGACTAATACCTTTATTTCACTTTCAAGGGAATAATGCATTTAAGTTTATATATAAACCTTTTTTTTTAGCATATCCACTTTTTCCATCAATAGTTTTTATCTGATTCATTTTTTATTTACATGTTTTATAAATTTTTAATAAAAAAATCTGAAAATATAAGTTAAAATATCAGAATTCAAAGTTGCAATCATTATATATCTAGAGTGTAGCTCATATTGAGTCATATTATGCATACACATATATTTTACTATTTTTAAATCACAAATGTTTAAACTGAATTTAAAAGAAAATTATGCCACAACTTGTCATCTTCAAGATTATCCCTTGAAAAACTATTGAAAATTTTTGCACATTGGAGTTTCAGTACATGCTTAATTGTATTCACCGAAATAAAATAAAAGATTCAGTAAATTTGATAAAATAAAATCATCTTTTCAAATAAAGTAATATACAGTGTTGGTTGAATGAGGGACAAAAAAATCATTGTGCTAATAACTATCTCAGCTATAATTTATTACTGGAATAGTAGTCAATTTAACACTGGTGAAGTTTTTACTCTTCTGAAGCAAGGAATTACCTATCTGATGAATATCCACACTTTCATAGCAATACACCACTTTGTGGACACAATTAAATGTGCACTTTAATCATTATAACCCTGGTGGTACAATATAAAACCTAAAATGTAGCATAGCCAAGAATAACAATGAATAAAATACAAAAAAATTATAACATTCATCTTGTTAATGCACTGGGGCAGGGGGAGTGCAGGGCCGAGGGGAAGCCTGCTAGTAGTGGCCAAGCTGAGCCAAGGCAAGCTGCCTGGGGTAGGTTACATAACACGGGTGAAGGCTGTACTAATGGGTGGACTAGATGTAAACAACACTTGACATGGTGTATGAAAACTTGAATAAAAGCTACACTTTTCAATCAATTCCGTTGAAAATTCAGATTTTAATATTAAATCCTTATGTATATATGCTGTGAAAATTAAATCAACAGTGCTTACAGGGAAAAAAGTGCCATTGCCAAAGTTGGACAAATTTTAGGGATTGATTTTTTATTTATGCTAATAACTTGAAAAATTTTCAAAATTTAGATCTCATTTTGGACAAACAATTTAATCTTTTTTAAATATAGTTATATTCCTGAAAAAAAAGTCTCCAGCTTCAGCAATTCTCATGTTAAGTGGGTAAATATATTTTGCAAATTTTTTTAAATAGCATTATATTTTGGTCCATAACTTCAAAACAATAGGCAATTGGGACCTAATTTTTGGTATGTTCATAGAAAATTTATGGAAAAATATGAATACTAAATATGATCAATAACAGATCAGTGATTTTGAAAAAGGCAGACTTGAAGTGTAACAATGGCTTTTTTTATGGAAAATGGAGATTTTTCCTTAATATCGAAGTCCTAGTGACCCAATTTTAGGTGTGGTAGGAGATTTTAGGGACATCTAACAGTAAGCAAAATTTTGGATTCGTAGGTCCAACTTTTTCAAAACGTCCCCTGTTAACGGCCAGACAGCCGGAAGGACGGCCGGACGGACGACGGGCGAAGGACCACAACTATAGCTCAGATGACTAATAGTCAGCTGAGCCAATGAGTCATGTAACCAACATTTGCACAAAACTTGTTGATGCTAGCTTCAGTTGATTCTGAGGTTGTTATGTCAGTATGCTTGATTGGCCAAATAACTAAGTTAATTCCTGTAACTCTGCCAAAATTCATCAAGCCAAACCATTTGAACAAACTTGAGAGAGCTTTTCTCTGGGATCATTTCTGTGAAACATTGAACTATTTGGCTGAAGTATTTAAGAGAAAAAGATTTTCAAAAGTTACTGAGGTTTTTCTCTGTGAAATGCAAGTTAATGCAGGTGGTGCCACAAAATGCTCAAATCCCACAACTTTTGATATGTGACAGAATTTTGCATAAATTTGGGGACTAGTTCCTGCTATTCCTGAGAAATTATGGGTTAATGTACTAATGACCAATGACCCTCGCACAAAAAAGGTTGATGCGGGTGGCGCCACCAATACCTCCAATTCATATATGAGTCAAGTGACCAACATTTGCATAAAATTTGGTGAAGATAGCTCCAGCCGTTTCTGATATTGTAATTTTAGTATCTTTTTAGGCAAAATGACTAAGTTCAGCTTCCTGTTACTTGGCAATAATTCATCAAACTGGAACCATTCAAACAATCTTGAGAGAAATTGTTTAAAAAATTATTCCTTTGAATATTGAACATTGGCTGGACAGTATCAGAGAAGATTTTGAAAACTGTCTCGCTTTTTCCCTTTAAAATTAAGTAAATGCAGATGGAAAAAACTAGCGAAATCTGACTGTTTTTTAGATGACTAAATTTTTGCAAAAAATTTTGTGATTATAGCTCCTGCCACTTTTGAGAGAGTATGAGTTAATGTACAGACAATGGACGATGCCACCCCATCCCATAAGATCAGACGCTAACAAGGGAACCATGGGTCATGTCACTCAGCTGAATTTTGGAAAATTTTAGCAAATGCAAAATATACTTATTTCTTTTTTTTGTTTTTTTTTTTTAAATTAGAAATTTAAATGCTCAGAGGAGCTAAGTCCTTCTAACTGGTGATAATCAAATATTTAATATATGTTTGCCAAACTAATACTGTGCACTTTGTTGGAATATATTAAAGATGCAGGAGCCTCTAATGATCAAATATTTCTAGAAGTATCATTATTTCAACTCTATGACAAAATTTAATTGTAATAAAATGTCTAAATGGCATAATTTAAACATCTTTACATTGTGGATGCACAAGGCCATTTTATTTATCTGGCCATATATGAAAATACTGAATGAAATAAGAAAATCTGTATGAGCTGGAAGCTGCAAGGAAGTTCCTGTAAGGGAGCTTATAACAATGTGTGTTTATCAAAACTAGTTATATTTTTTAAACAATTCTTTAACTTTTCAATATTATCCCTGTAAAATCAAATGATTAGTTATGCATTTCCCTTCCCCTCCCCATAAAAAATTATAAAATAAAGTTTAATGAGTTTTGAAGGTATATTTGGACACTTACCGCAAACAGTTTGATCATTGTTTGTTGCTCTGCTAACGATGCATTTGACCTCAATGTCTGGTCCACCTCATATCCTTGTTTGTCCCATGTATCAAAGTATCCCGTGAAGAGTTGGTTCCGCAGTAAGCTCTCCTGTGATGCAAAAACACAGATGATTCATACGCAACAACATGTAGCTTACTGGTCTAGGCGTTGGACCCAGATAAGATCAAATTTGTCAAACTTGATGTACCCTTTGATATTCAATCAAATAAATAATTTAATTTATATGATAATTACTAAAAAAACTACCAAAGCACACAAAGATATAACTAACAATCACCTTTTAAGTAGTAAATTTTATCAGATATTCATCACAATGAATTGATAGTAAAGAGTTACAAGATAAAAGATGACTTCAAGGTTGTCTATAACAGCTACAAAGAAATAAAATACAACATTTAATGTTGTTAATAATAGACACTGATTAAAAAGATACAGAGAATGATCCAGGCTATCAACTGTACCTCCAGCTGTCCTTTATCTGTCGTCAGTTCACACAGCGGAAGCTGGAATGGTAAGACAGACACTGCCGGACGCGGCAGGGTCGGGGGATACATGCTGCCTTTACAGGGAATACACCTGAAAAACAAACAAACTTCAGATGGACACTAGTTAAAAACAGAGAGTTGTTTATCAGAAATTGCATCACTGAACATTAGAAAAGACAACAACACAGTAAACAATTGTGAGATCAGAAAATTTCTGTTTATGATGAGGTAAACATCTGAACAAGAAATTCACATGTTTAATTATGTTTTATTTTGTGTCTGACGAATATATTTTCTAATATTGGCAGTGGGCTTGTCACTGATGAAGTCCTTGTCACAGACACAGTGTCATTGTTACTGGCAATGCAATGTCTTTGTAATTGTCACAGATGCATTGTCTTGTTACTTAAGATGCAGTGTCTTGTTACTGATGATGCAGTCTCTTGTTACTAATGACCTAGTGTCTTGTTACTGATGATAAAGTGTCTTGTTACTGCTGATGCAGTGTCTTGTTACTGCTGATGCAGTGTCTTGTTACTGATGATGCAGTGTCTTGTTACTGATGATGCAGTGTCTTGTTACAGATGATGCAGTGTCTTGTTACTAATGATACAGTGTCTTGTTACTGATGATGCAGTCTCTTGTTACTGATGAAACAGTGTCTAGTTACTGATAATGCAGTCTCTTGTTACTGATGATACAGGGTCTTGTTACTGATGTTGCTGTGTCTTGTTAATGATGATACAGTGTCTTGTTACTGATGATGCAGTGTCTTGTTACAGATGATGCAGTGTCTTGTTACTGATAATTCAGTATCTTGTTACTTATATCCAGTGTCTTGTTACTAAAAATACAGTGTCTTGTTACTGATGATGTAGTGTTTTGTTACTGATGACACAGGGTCTTGTAACTGATAATACAGTGTCTTGTTACTGATTATCCAGTGTCTTGTTACTGGTGACAGTGTCTTGTTACTGACGATGCAATGTCTTGTTCCTGATGATACAGGGTCTTGTAACTGATGATGCAGTGTCTTGTTCATGATGATACAATGTCTTGTTACTGATGACGCAGTGTCTTGTTAATGATGATGCAGTGTCTTGTTACTGATGATGCAGTGTCTTGTTACTGATAATGCAGTTTACTTGACATTCAAGGAGACTTTTCATGGAACTCTTTTGATATAAAGTTTGAAGATTCTCGGTCCAATGGTTACCATCTGTGCCCTGTTAACTGATGACTATTTCATTTGAAGGTCTCAAAAATTCAGAGAAAGAATGTGTAAACATTTGAAAAAAAAACAGTTGGAGCTATCAGTCTGCAGGAACTGATGAAACAAGGGACCTATGGGTCACGACGCTCAGCTGTTATATATGATAAAAAAATATTATTTAGAAATGAGGTACATGCTAGTTTTGTGTGGTAATAAATATAAGCTGTATTATGAGTTGTTGTTGTTTAGCTTATGTATGATTTTGATAGTTCCTTTTGAGACAGGGAAGAGCATTGATTTCATTTATTTTATTAACAAATGGAGTACTCTTGTCACACAGATTTTGACTTGGCCAAATAACTTATAAGCAGAACATATAATATGAGTTTAACTATTTATTAAAAAAAATTACAAATATTGTCCCAAATATAATTTTTATTAAAAATAATAAGAGAATCATATGATTTTGTAAAATGAAATATAACTGAAATGATTATTAAAATAATATTAAAGAATATATTCATGAATGCATTCATGAATACATTTTGAAAGTATTTGCACGAGTATTCATATACTTTCATTTTTACCTGAATTCCCATTCTTTATGCAAGAAATTTTATAATGCAGTACATAATCATATTTGTATTTAAATACAATCACAAAGTATTTGCACCATGTCTGGTATTTATTCAGTTTTCACCAAACAATGATGTTGAGAATCCAGAATATACAAAATTCACACATTTAAATAATGATCATAAGTACCTGGTTTTATGGCTTTTATTTATATTAAAAATAACTGTAAAAAATTCATTTTGGACTAATTTCACATCAATGTACACACTAGACACAGTAGGAATCTAGATTAATATTATCAACTGCATTTTTGTCTATCATTAATTTCCTTCATATGATCCGTAATGATAGGTAATGAATAATATGATTTACTTCTTTATCATTGAAATTGAACTGAAAAATGCCATAGGTGACTGCATGGTGTTATTTGGAATACGTGACATTCTACCCATCCATACAAGATTCTTATATCATCAGTAACTGCAAGTTAATTTCCTGTTATTATAAACTAACAAATTCCTTTTCTATTTTTCTTTAATTTGTTATTAAAAACCAATAAAAATTTATTAATTTATTGTTTATTGTTATGTTGTTGGTTAAAACTACTAGATGAGTTGGGTTGGACACCTGGATCAACTGTGGCTGGCCATAAGCTGCCTGGATTCCATGTATGCCTCGCCTCAAGCATGCATAATACAGGTGATTCAAGAGGGGCTGGAGAGAGCCAAAGTCTGACAGGGTCTCATAAAAAACATTAATAAAAGCTATAATTTTTGGCCAATTTCTTTCAGCTTTCTAAGCTGAAATCCTTATGTGTGCATGATATGAAAATTATATCAACAGTGCTCTCAGGAAACAAATGTGCCATGGTCACAGTTGGGCAAAATTTAAGGTACTAATTTTATATTTATACTAATAACTTATAAAATTTGAAAAATTAAGAACTAATTTTGGGTATTCAATTAAATCTTGATTAAATAATGTTACATCCCTGACAAAAAAATCTCTAGCTTCAGCAATGCCCTTGTTAAGGGAGTAAATATATTTCTTGATTTTTTACAAAGTGCATTATGTTTGGGCCCATAACTCAAAACAATTACGCAATACTGACATAATTCTGGCATGTGCATAGAGATTGAAAAATATGTATATTATTTATGATTAAAGTCAGATCAGTAGTTTTGATATTTGGCAGTCTTGAAGTGTAACAATGGGTTTTTAATGGAAAAATGAAGTTTTTCATTAATATCTCGAAGGTATTAAGTCCTAGTGACCAAATTCTTGGCATGGTAGGGGATTTTGGAGACATCTAACTGTATGCCGAATTTAAGGAACTTAGAGCTGAAGCTGGGGAGCTGAGCTCTTGCAAACTGCATAACACTAGCTTGATGTAAACAATATGTTACATGGTGCTTGAGTCACTCTGCTCAGATGACGTTAACCTTGAAGGTTAAAATCTAAAATAATATCGAATGGAGATAAAGTGTAAGAGGAAGAGGTAATAAAGGCCATGGTTGGTTTATATGATTGGTTTGTATTGATGAGCAAGAAATTGTTGCAAATAATATTTTGTGACCTGACCATGTGTTTCCTAATGCTGAAACTGAAGCATGTGAGCAGTTTGTGAACAAATGATCTATACAATTACCATGATCATAAGTTGGCTTTTCAATTAACTGTTGACTTTTCAGTAGTTTACACATTTGTTCAATCGAATCTTTTTTTTTTTGTATAATATATATTATTAAATATATGTTTTTTTTATGAAATGTATACAGTTGAAATATAACTAATTAACAACATAAAACATGGCAAACAAAGCCTATCTCAAATTCTGCTGATGCAGGAAAATAATGAACAAATGTTTGTAATAAATCCTCATTTTTTTATCACATTAATTTTTTTTTAATTTAAGTTTATATTTCTATACATTTTCAATATAACATATATATCTGAATATAAAAGTTGATTCATAATTCTCAATTGCATCATCATAAATCTAATCTTGTCAGATAACACCATATCATGCATACAAATGTTTATTTATTTTTTACCACAAAAATATATCTTTTAAATCTGCAAAACAATAAATATCTAAAAAAATACTTGATTTAGACTTCTCAATTTTTAATTGTGTCTTTATTTATCCATAATGTGCTTCATATTTTATCATAATTTAAGCACACTGATGGGTTCCATTATGATTGGTAAAATCATTTAAAAGAAAAATGATTCTTTAAAAATGCTACATTACACAACATTGCATCTTCTGGATTACACCTTGGGTTACTTTTTCAAGGAAAGTTTTTGCATATCAGAGTGGAAACAGCATTACAATTAAGGAGATACAGTGAACACTTGGTGGGTTGGGTTTGGGGGGGGGGGGTTGGGGGTGATTGGGGTGGTGATATGAGAATAACTGTACACCTGTCACAGCAGGGGATCTCCCCCAGTGACTGTAACAAATCAGAAACCCTGGCATTGCTGACTTCCAGTGACCTGGAGTGGGACCCTGCATCTGTAATCTGTAATCAAAGCAAATAACTACAATAGAGCCTCAAGAAAAAAATCAATAACTAGCTTAATTTTCAAGCTTTTACTTCCAAATTTCAGATTTAAACAAATTAAATATTTATGTTTACATGCTGTGAAAATTAAATCAATGGTACTTACAGAAAAAAAACGTGCCATGGTCAAAGTTGGGCAAAATTTAAGGTACTGATTTTATTTTTATGCTAATTACTTAAAAAATTTACAAAATTCAGATCTAATTTTGGGTAAACAATTGAATCTTAATTAAACATAGTTATATACTTGGGAAAATAAACTCTAGTTTCAAAATTTTTCATGTTAAGTGAGTAAATATTTTTCCTGATTTTTTACAAAGTCCATTATGTTTGGGCCCATAACTTAAAGAATTTATACTTAACAGACTTAATTTCTGGCATGAACATAGGAACTATATAAAAGAATAATTATGGTAAATATGAGGAAAAACAGATGAGTGGTTTTGATATAAGGCAGTCCTGAAGTGTGAAAATAGGATTTTAATAAAAAATTGAGGTTTTTCCTTAATTTCTCAAAGGAACGAAGTCGCAAAGACCCAGTTTTCGGCTTGGTAGGAGATCTTGGGGACATCTAACATTATGCTGAATTTTGGATTCCTAGGTCTTACGGTTTCAAAACGTGCCACATCTACGGACGGACGGACGGACGGACGGACAGACGGACGGACGACGGACAATGGACCACGACTATAGCTCAGATGACTTATAGTCAGCTGAGCTAAAAACCTTATGGTAAATAGGCATGCAGAGAATCATGGCGATCAATGCATTAGTTATTCAGATACTGGAACTATAATATAAGATTTTTAATAATTCTGGGGGGTATTTACAAGCCCCACAGCTCAGAGGATATTGGTAACAGACACCCAATTTCAAGTTTCCGTGGAGATTTTTCATGGACCTCCCTGGATGTCAATTAAGAAGATTCTAGGTCCAGCAGTTACAACTTGTGCCCTTGTTAATGGACGGTGATTGCTACAGCTCTGATGACTTTCAGTCAGCTGAGCTAAAAAGGTAATGGTACCATACCTGAGTTGCTGGGGGTTTTCCAAGATCCCAACAATCCAGTAGTGATCAGATTTACCCTTGCACTGAAAAAAATAATACACTGAACTTGTGATTCATCTTTAACATGGCTCAATAAATAAAGAGTAGTAATAATGTATTAATCTCAACGACACATTTTCTTCATATTTTGAATTTTTCAGGTCAAACAGCATCAAGGTCTAATGGCAAAAAATATTGTGGTTAGTTCTGGTAAACTCTTAACAACCTTAGTAGTTTTAAAAGTCAATATTTCAGCAGATGTCTTATATAAATCAAATTAAAAAGTTTTCAATGTCCATCCTGTCCTACAGCACATGGATATATTAACTTTATTCCATTCAATCTCTATATGTCTTCCTAGTTTTTGCAAGGAAAATGTTTATTATTTACATGCAAAGGGAGAAAATGGTGTAGATTAATAGCCCCTAAATTTTTCAAAAAGGGAAACAAACACCAACCTCACATAATATTTATGAAACATAAAATTTTTAATTTTGAGAAAAAAAAATCATAAATTAAAAAAATTTGCAACATGTCAGTCAAGGTCATTGGTCATATTCAAAAACAGCCTCAGCTGACAGCTGCATATTAGAACAATTTAAGAAAATTATCTAAAAACAAGGGAAAAGTTGATCTGTGGAACAGATCTAGTATGATCCCCCGCCTGTTGTGGGGAAAAGGTGGGGGGAAATGTGAATACATGTATGAAATTACAGATGGGTTATGTCACCCATCAATATTACCTCTGTGACCTTGAAAACTGCATGAAGGTCCTTCATCCATATTTGATCTTGAACTAGCCTTTCATGAGGTGTGTCAATGCTGCTAGTTTGGTGACTGTTCCTCAAATTATTTTTGAGTTATTGTGTTAAATTCTGTTTGGCATTATTGCCCCTGTGACCTTGCAAATTGTGTCCAGGTCATCCATGTTCTAATATGACCTAGCCCTTCATAAGGTGCATCAATGCTGCAAGTTTGGTGACTGTGTCTCAAATTCTTTTTGAGTTACTGTGTTAATATCATTTTACCATCAATGCTGCTGTTACCTTGAAAATGCATCAAGGTCATCCAAATTCAAACTTAAAGTAGCATCCAAGCTGCAAGTTTGGGGAGTAAACCTCAAATTCTTTTTGTTGAATTGTGTTAACATCATTTTAGCATTACCACCAGTGTGACCTTGAAAAATGTGTTTAGGTCATCCATATTTGATCTTGACCTAGCCCTTGATAAGATGCATCAATGCAGTAAGACTGGTGACTTTACCTCAAATTCTTTTCGAGCTAGTGCATTAAGAATATTTTAGGATTATTGCCAATGTGACCTTGAAACATATGTCAAGGTCATCCTGTTTGGAACTTGACCTAGCCCTTCATGAAGTACTTCAATGCTGCAAGTTTGGAGACTGCACCTAAAATTCTAGTTATTACGTTAACAAATATGTGACGAATGGACAGACAGACGGATAGATGGCCAGACACTCATCATTTCTAAGTCCACCGTCGACGCTGCCAGCGACAGTGGGGGACAAAAGCAGATGGACATAGGTTGGTGGAACAGAGAATAAAGAAAAATTGATGAATCTTTTTTTCCTGCAAATTAATTGTATATACGTACATGAGACTTCATGTTGGCCACTTGCACCCAGCTGCCACCAAATTTAACATGCATCATTCTTATAATCCCCTTAGAATCAGCAAAACAAGGGGTTCCTTCAAGGGTGAATCTATAAAACATAATTATATTAAGTAATACTCAACTGAACCAACATAAACAAATACATGTTTACTGCTAAATGCAATCAAGATCTGCTTCATTTTTAATTTAACTGATTATAAAAATCAGTAAGACTAATGTGTTGTCTGAATGACCCAATAACAAATATTTAACTTTCAAATATTTCAAATACTTGTATTTAAACACATGAATCAGAATGACTTTTACTAAGCATTATTCCGTGTAATGTGAGTCAGATAATTAAAATGACAACTAGCAATAACCTTTGCTACACACAGTTTGGGGCGAGCATTTAGTTCCGATGTCAAATAGTCTGTCTTAGTTGAATGTCTTAGTTGTACAATGGTACCGTCATATGATCTCTTTGAATCTGACCTTTGGTATGTATCTGTCTTTGAGTTGACCTCAAATGTACAAATGGTGGAATGTCTTAAGATAAACTGAAAATCACGGCTACCAATGGTGTCGGAGGAGATATGGAAAATTACACAAATCGTGTTATGCTATTACCTAGGTAATATATAGATCCATTATATGCATGGTGTTATGCATAAAACTCTAATTGAAGCCAAGAGACTGGCCAGAGAATTCGTGAAGAAGTTGATATGATAAATGAAATCATTTTTATATGAAAATATATTATGCTGAACACCACCATTTAACCCTTTACTGTTTGTATTTGGTTGACACAAAACACCCCCCCTTACTGTTCAGATTAATTTTAGGTTTCTCACACTTTGAATTTAGACACTGTACATTAAAGTTATGATTGATAACGTGATCAATTTTTGGTGGATCCTTATGAAATTTTTAACACATAGTCATATTACAGAGATATCAAGGAAGAGGTTAATGACCTAACCAATCATAAATTTAACATATATCTATACACAGAACCAGGTAAATTAGGTAAATTCAGGTAAGTATAGAGTCTTTGTTGTTTTAGCATATTTGTACATGAATATCTATAGTATATCCAAGTGAGGACATTGTAGAATTTAGGAACAATAAGGAAATTATCATCCGCCAGTACTTGGTGTATTGTCATGGAAGATCTCGGTAAAACAGGTTAATGAAATATGATTAAGGTTATTTAGGTAATTATAGGTGGGGGTCCTGAAATAAACTAGACAAAACCATGGTTTTTTTTTCAAAGAAATACATAAAAAAAAATAATACTTGTATATTTGACATGAAATGTCATGTTGATTTCAAATAAGGATAAATCGCAACTGACTTCCTGTTCAGGTATGAAGAACTTATTGAGACCAGGTGAACTTCAAAGTAAGGTGACAAAAAATGTATACTCACAGATTTATCCTTAAAATATGTATGAAACCCCATGGATATAGAAAGAAGTCTGCCAGAATGGTAAAATCTAACATTTATATATGTATTTCAACCTATGTAATGTTAACTTAGATTGTTTTGGTACTTCGGGTAAATGTGTATTTCCCTGTTTGTCGCCTGGTGAGTTTTTTTCAGGAAATCCCTGTAGAATTGCATGATGGTGAACGGTGTCAAAACCATGTCATACATCTTTTTTTAACTTAAAGACACAATAAACATTCTTGAATTTCAGTTAGTAAACTTTATTGAACATCTTTTCATATTTATTTTGTTCAAAACATATTCTAAGATTTGTCAAAGCACAAGGTCTATCGAGCAGCAAGTCCGACGGCCGCCATCTTGAAAATTGGTGACTTTGCTTGACATTCATATCAGGCATCATAAACATAGAAAATGGCTTTAGGAATGAGAAATATTCACATTTTAAGTACAACATGATAATAATTTATATAGACACCAATCTTTTGTGGAAGTTTTATGAGTTACTGTCATAACAACAAGGCAAGGTCAGTTGAAACATTGCGCTTGTTGGCGACCCTTGTGTCACTTTGCCGACTCAATTCAACCCAAGTTTGCCAACGTCTTAATTAGAATTTCACCAATATTCACGAGAAATTCCCATGTAAATAAATAAACAAGGGACCCATGGGTCACGGCGCTCAGCTGAATGTGATTTTCCTTTATATCTCATAAGAAAAAGGTCGCAGAGACACAGTTTTTGGCTTGGAAGAATATCTTAGGGACATCTACCATTATCCCAAATTTAGGATTTATTTAGGATCCATATAAACTGGCTGTGAAAATTAAATCAAATGTACTTCCAAGAAATAAACGTGCAATGGTCAAAGTTTGGCTAATTTTAGGTACCAATTTTTTTTTGCTAATATTTTAAAAAATTTAAAAGATTTTGATCTAATTTTGGGTATACAATTTAATTTTGATTAATTAGAGTTACATTACAGGAAAAAGTACTTAGCTTAAACATGTTTTTTTTTTTTTTTTACCTAATTTCTGTCATGTACATATGAACTATATAGAGGAATATATATGGTAAATATGAGGAAAAACAGATGAGTGGTTTTGATATAAGGCAGTCATGAAGTGTGAAAATAGATTTCTAATAAAAAAAATTGAGGTTTTTCCTTAACCCTCCTCCTGCTGAATTGATTTTTTCCTTATATGTGCTGTATACTGAATTGTTTGCAGTTTTTTGCCTTAGAAGGAGTGTTTAAAGGATGCTTAATTTGCAGCATCTGTATGTCATCTTTTTAGGTCCCAATGGTCTTTACCTATAGTATTGTATACCAGACTGAATCAAAAATGCTAAAGTGAGAATTTTTAAGATATCCTTATATATATAATTATGTAAGGTTTCCATGGCAACCAACCGAGATGTGAGAAATAATCTGGGTTTTTTTTGTGTCATTCCAATTAAATTTAACAATTTCTTGCAGAAGTTGTGTTTTCTGTCTTTCAAGTCTTTAACCTCTAAACATGTCTTTGATAAGATATCCTTATATGTGTAAGGTTGCCATGGCAACCAACTGAAATGTAAAAATAAAACAAATTGGTTCTTCGTGTCACTCCAGTTAAACAATATCTCGCAGTAGTTGTGTTGTGCTGTCCTTTAAGTTCTCAATCTCCTAACACAGTTTTTTTTTTGGAAGTGGAAAGAATTACTAAATCCATATAAATATGAACAAAATTTCCTTGGAAGACACGAGAGACAACAGTATTGGAAAAGGTATTTATTTGCATTTTCTTCTGAAAAATTCTTTGCTTACAGGACAAAGTAACATCCTCAAAATGTGTAAGCCTCATCCAAAATGTAATGAAATGTAAAAACTTCATTATGAATAGTTAATATTAAGGAAACTTATATAATAAAATAATACTGCAAGGACCGCAACTTGCGGCACCAGTTGCCACAGGTGACATGCATGATGGAACATGGCATATAATTCGCAAAATCATTCCAATAATGTTCACCCATGGGAGAGAACTTCTCACCACATTTTTATTCAGGGGATATTTTTACATATAACTTGTCTTACCTCTTACATATACGAGGTTTTTATTACAGTTTACACTGACTTCATGCCTTTTCTAGTCAAATATATATTTCATCAATTCATGTTTTGAAACATGGCTGACGTGCCCATGCCGGTTTGAAGTCCGACACCGCGCCATCCGGTCTGTCACATCACCATTTGCCCAATCCCGTAACAGATCAGTCAGTTCCTCAAGATCTATAATCAAACTGACTGTCATTTTAATCTAATTCATAAGAAAAACTTGTCCTGTTTAGTCGATTAGATTCCAGAAATAATTGCGCTATTTCCCCATTGTCAACAATAACAGACCCCGCTATGATTGACCTACTTTGCAGGTCATGACCGGTCATGTCGCGTACACATGATAAGTATATCTCCGCTATTTGCACACAGTTTGTCAAATAACTTTTCAGGAAAACAAAACCATTCGAAGGGAAATCCCCTTTAGTGATCCCGCATAAAATTTCATACGGATTGAAAGGATAAGAAATTTTTTATTGGCCAATAAACCTAGCACTGTCCCAAACCGTATCAACACGTATCCCGGATGGCGGGCATGCAGTGCATCGCCCATATTTACAGAGTTACCGCAGGAGGAGGGTTAATAAACAAGGGACCCATGGGTCACAGCACTCAGCTGTTATATATGATAAAAAAAATATGATTTGGAAATGAGGCACATGCTGGTTTTGTGTGGTAATAAATAAAAGCTTTATCATGAGTTGTTGGTGTTTAGCTTATGTATGATTTTGATAGTATCTTTGGAGACAGGGCAGAGGATTGATTTCATTTATTTCATTGACAAATGGAGTGCTATTGTCACACAGATTCTGACTTGGCCATATAACTTATAACAGCACATATAATATCAGAGTTTAACTATTTATTAAAACTTAATAACAAATATTGTGCCAAATATAATTTTTATTATAAATAATAAGAAAATCATTTTTTTAAAATAAAATATAACTGATATGATTATTAAAATAATATTATAGAATATATTCATGAATGCATTCATGAATACATTTTGAAAGTATTTGCACTGCTATTCAAATATTTTCATTTTTACCTGAATTCCCATTCTTATGCAAGAAATTTTATAATGATTCATATTCGTATTCAAATACATTTGAAAGTATTTGCACTATGTCTGGTATTTATTCAGTTTTAGCCAATCAATAATGTTGAGAATCCAAAATATACAAAATTCACCAATTTAAATAATGATCATAAGTACCTGGTTTTATGACGTTTATTGATATTAAAAAAATAAATGTTATATATTCACTTTGGACTACTTTCACATCAATCTACACACTAGACACAGTAGGAATCTAGATTAATATTATCAACTGCATCTTTGTCTATCATTAATTTCCTTCATATGATCCCTAATGATTGGTAATGAATAATATGATTTATTTTTGTTAACATTAAAAAATTGAACTGAAAAATACCATGGGTGACTGCATGGTGTTATTTGGAATACTTGACCTTCTATCCATCAATACAAGATTCTTACATCATCAGTAACTGCAAGTTAATTTCCTGTTACTCATAAACTAACAAATTCCTTTCTATTAATTTTTCTTTAATTTATTAAAAACCAATAACAAGGGAACTATGGGTCACGACGCTCAGCTGTAATATATGATAAAAAAATATTTTTTAGAAATAAGCACATGCTGGTTTTGTGTGGTAATAAATATAAGCTGTATTATGAGTTGTGGGTGTATAGCTTATGTATGATTTTGATAGTATCTTTGGAGACAGGGAAGAGGATTGATTTCATTTATTTTATTAACAAATGGAGTGCTATTGTCACACAGATTTTGACTTGGCCATATAACTTATAAGCAGAACATATAATATAAGAGTTTTACTATTTATTAAAAAAATTACAAATATTGTCCCAAATATAATTTTTATTAAAAATAATAAGAGAATCATATGATTTTTTAAAATGAAATATAACTGATATGATTATTAAAATAATATTAAAGAATATATTCATGAATGCATTCATGAATACATTTTGAAAGTATTTGCACGAGTATTCATATACTTTCATTTTTACCTGAATTCCCATTCTTTATGCAAGAAATTTTATAATGGAGTACATAATCATACTCGTATTTAAATACAATTACAAAGTATTTGCACCATGTCTGGTATTTATTCAGTTTTCACCAAACAATGATTTTGAGAATGCAGAATATACAAAATTCACACATTTAAATAATGATCATAAGTACCTGGTTTTATGGCTTTTATTTATATAAAAAAATAACTGTAAAAAATTCATTTTGGACTAACTTCACATCAATGTACACACTAGACACAGTAGGAATCTAGATTAATATTATCAACTGCATCTTTGTCTATCATTAATTTCCTTCATATAATCCCTAATGATTAGTAATGAATAATATGATTTACTTCTTTATCATTAAAAATGAACTGAAAAATGCCATAGGTGACTGCATGGTGTTATTTGGAATATGTGACATTCTACCCATCAATACAAGATTCTTATATCATCAGTAACTGCAAGTTAATTTCCTGTTATTATAAATTAACAAATTCCTTTTCTATTTTTCTTTAATTTGTTATTAAAAACCAAGAAAAATTTATTAATTTATTGTTTATTGTTATGTTGTTGGTTAAAACTACTACATGAGTTGGGTTGGACACCTGGATCAACTGTGGCTGGCCATAAGCTGCCTGGATTCTCGCCTCAAGCGTGCATAATTTGATGAAAGGTCAACAAGGTCAACATACAGGTGACTCAAGAGGGGCTGGAGAGAGCCAAAGTCTGACAGGGTCTCATAAAAAACATTAATAAAAGCTACAATATTTGGCCAATTTCTTTCAGCTTTCTAAACTAAAAAGCTGAAATCCTTATGTGTGCATGATATGAAAATTATATCAACAGTGCTCTCAGGAAACAAACGTGCCATGGTCACAGTTGGGCAAAATTTAAGGTACTAATTTTATATTTATACTAATAACTTATAAAATTTGAAAAATTCAGAACTAATTTTGGGTATTCAATTGAATCTTGATTAAATAATGATACATCCCTGACAATAAAATCTCTTGTTAAGGGAGTAAATATATTTCCACAGCAGTTACAGGAAAAAAACGTGCCATGGTCAAAGTTGGGCAAAATTTAAGGTACCAATTTTTTATTTTTGCTAATATTTAAAAAAATTTAAAAGATTTTGATCTAATTTTTGGTATAAAATTTAATTTTGATTAATAAAAGTAATATTACTGGAAAAAAAGTGCTTAGCTTTAACAAGTTTTGTGTTAAGTGATAAAATTTCTTTCCTGATTATTTACAAAATGCATTATGTATGGGCCCATAACTTTTTTAAATTATATAATACAGACCTAATTTCTGGCATGTACATAGGAATTATATAGATGATTATTTATAGGAAATATGAGGAAAAACAGATGAGTGGTTTTGATATTAGGCAGTCCTGAAGTGTGAAAATAGGTTTTTAATAAAAAATTGAGGTGTTTCCTTAATTTCTCAAAGGAATGAAGTCGCAAAGACCCAGTTTTCGGCTTGGTAGGAGATCTTGGGGACATCTAACATTATGCTGAATTTTGGATTCCTAGGTCTTACGGTTTCAAAACGTGCCACATCTACGGACGGACGGACGGACGGACGACGGACAATGGACTACAACTATAGCTCAGATGACTTATAGTCAGCTGAGCTAAAAAATTATGGTTTATATTTTCTTGTTATGTTGTTGGTCAAAACAACTACTAGATAAGTTGGGTTGGACACCTGGATCAACTGGCCATAAGCTGCCTGGCTGCCTTAGTGTATGCCTCCCTCAAGCGTGCATAATTTGCTGCAAGGTCAATAAGGTCAACATACAGGTGACTGAAGAGGGGCTTGGGACAGCCTGGTTTTGACATGGTCTCATAATAAAATTAATAAAATCTACAATTTTTGGCCATTTTCTTTCAGCTTTTTAAACTAAATGGCTGAAATCCTTTTGTATGCATGATATGAAAATTATATCAACAGTGCTCACAGGAAACAAATGTGCCAAATTGAGGCAAAATTTAAGGTACTAATTTTATATTTATACTAATAATTTATAAAATTTGAAGAATTCAGAAGTAATTTTGGGTATTCAATTGAATCTTGATTAAATAATGATACATCCCTGACAAAAAATCTCTAGCTTCAGCAATCCTCTTGTTAAGGGAGTAAATATATTTCTTGATTTTTTACAAAGTGCATTATGTTTGGGCCCATAACTTAAAACAACTACGCATTACTGACATCATTTCTAGCATGTGCACAGCGAATGTAAAGAAAAATATGTATATTATATATGATCAAAGTCAGATCAGTGGTTTTGATATACGGCAATCTCAAATTGTAACAATGGGTTTTTTAATGGAAATATTTAATTTTTTTATTAATATCTAAAAGGAATTAAGTCCTAGTGACCAAATTCTTGGCATGGTAGGGTATTTTGGAGATATCTAACTGTATGCCAAATTTAAGGAACTTAGAGCTGAAGCTGGGGAGCTGAGCTCTAGCAAACTGCATAACACTAGCCTGATGTAAATAATATGTGACATGGTGCTTGAAAACTTGAATAAAATCTACAGTTTTTGATCAACTGGTTTCAAATTTTTGGTGTAAACAGATGAAATGCTAACAAAAACATGCTGTGAAAATTAAATCCACAGTTGTTACAGGAAAATAGGTGGCATGGTCAATTGAGCAAAATTTAAGGTACCAATTTTTTATTTTTGCTAATATTTTAAAAAATTTTAAAGATTTTGATCTAATTTTGGGTATACAATTATTTTTTATTGATTAAAGTTATATTACTGGAAAAAAAGTCCTTAGCTTTACCATGTTTTGTGTTAAGTGATCAAATATCTTTCCTGATTTTTTTACAAAATGCATTATGTTTGGGTACATAACTTTTTTAAATTATATAATACAGATCTAAATTCTGGCATGTACATAGAACAATATAGAGGAATATTTATGGTAAATATGTGGAAAAACAGATGAGTTGTTTTGATATTAGGCAGTCTGAAGTGTGAAAATAGGGTTTTTTTAATAAAAAAATTAGGTTTTCACTAAATTTCTAAAAGGATCGAAGTCGCAAAGACCCAGTTTTCGGCTTGGTAGGAGATCCTGGGGACACCTAACATTATGCTGAATTTTGGATTCCTAGGTCTTAGTTTCAAAACGTCCCAGTTTAAAGGACGGACGGACGGACAGCTGACAGACAAAGGACCACGACTATAGTTCAGATGACTTATAGTCAGCTGAGCTAAAAACTGAGGATTTTCCTTAATTTCTCAAAGGAACCAAGTCAGGAAGACCCAGTTTTCGGCTTGGTAGGAGATCTTGGGGACATCTAACATTATGCCAAATTTTGGATTCTTAAGGTCTTATTTTTTATTTTTGCTAATATTTTCAAAAATTTTAGAGATTTTGATCTAATTTTGGGTATACAATTATTTTTTATTGATTAAAGTTATATTACTGGAAAAAAAGTCCTTAGCTTTAACATGTTTTGTGTTAAGTGATCAAATATCTTTCCTGATTTTTTACAAAATGCATTATGTTTGGGCACATAACTTTTTTAAATTATATAATACAGACCTAAATTCTGGCATGTACATAGAACAATATAGAGGAATATTTATGGTAAATATGTGGAAAAACAGATGAGTTGTTTTGATATTAGGCAGTCCTGATGTGTGAAAATAGTTTTTTTTTATAAAAAAGTGAGGTTTTCACTAAATTTCTAAAAGGATCGAAGTCACAAAGACCCAGTTTTCGGCTTGGTAGGAGATCCTGGGGACACCTAACATTATGCTGAATTTTGGATTCCTAAGTCTTACGGTTTCAAAACGTCCCAGTTTAAAGGACGGACAGACGGATGGACAGCCGACGGACAAAGGACCATGACTATAGCTCAGATGACTTATAGTCAGCTGAGCTAAAAACTGAGGTTTTTCCTTAATTTCTCAAAGGAAAGAAGTCAGGAAGACCCAGTTTTCGGCTTGGTAGGAGATCTTGGGGACACCTAACATTATACCAAATTTTGGATTCTTAAGGTCTTATGGTTTCAAAATGTGGCACATCTACTGACGGACAGAAGGACGGATGACTGACAATTGACCACAAAATTATCAACTTTATGGTAGGGGTGTCCTTGAGCCATATAGAAAGGTGTTAAATGGTGTAGCATAGATATCTAATGTAAATAATTAGCATAGAAAATTTGATTAGGATGGTAAGTCCATGGTGCTTTACTGTGGCTTATAAACACAGCGTTTTGGTTTAGTGACGGGCTTCCAGGGGGCATTCCAAACAGCAACCGGTTAAAGTTGCCATCAGAGCCCATGAAACAGCCAGTAAAGAAACTTTTTATCTTGCATGGTAGTACAGTATAGCGCTGAGACATGTTCTTGATAACTGCATTCCCGTTATCATGCACAAAAACTGAGCACTCACATGGTTGGGCATTCCCGCTGCACCAAAGTTTGTGGAAGCAATATATTATGTTGTACATTTAATGGCTGTATATATTTTTAATATCATGCACTCCAAAATACCTTTCCTGTTTGAAAGCTGAGCCAATGTTTTCCACTACCGTTCAATGAATTTTCATTTTTTAAAAGATCCCCCTTTTGGGCGTTCTCCTAATGCGAGAACCCCTTGTACACAATAAACCTTTTGAGAAGGGATCACCAATGGAGATTTTTTACGGCCAGTCACCGCAAAATGTAAACAAGTGACCCATGGGTCATGATGCTCAGCTGACTGGGAAGAGATTCGCAAAATGAAATTTTATCATCTGAATGGTAGTATATACCCATTCAACTGAAGCATCAAACAGATTAGCCTACAGGCCAAGATTGTGTCTGTATTAATATATATAAAAAATAGAGAAAAAATGTGTAAACTTTAAAAAAACAATACAGGTGGCTCCACCGATCTGTAGAAACTAATAAAAACACTTAATGGTCAATATCCATGCAAAGAATCATGGTGATCTCTGCATTAGTTGTTCAGATACTTCAGCTTTTGTATCAAAATTTCCATTATTCTGAGGGATACTTTTGAGTCCTATGGCTTGATGGATATGGGTAACAGAGACCTAATTTCAGGTTTCCACAGACACTTTTCATGGGCCTCCTTGCATGACAAGAATGAAGATTCTAGGTCTAGTTATTACAATTTGTACCCTGTTGACAGATAACCACATCTTTAAAGGTCTCAAAAATAGAGAAAATAATTCATAAAATTTTGAAAAAAATAGAGGTGGCGCACCCAGTCTGCAGAAACTGATGGAACACCTCATGATCAATATCCATGCAAAGAATCATGGTGATCTCTGCATTAGTTGTTCAGATACTTCAGCCTCCTTGCATGACAAGAATGAAGATTCTAGGTCCAGTTGTTACAATTTTGTACCCTGTTGACAGATAACCACATCTCAAAAATAGAGAACAAGGGACCTATGGGTCACGACGCTCAGCTGTTATATATGATAAAAAAATATTATTTAGAAATGAGGCACATGCTGGTTTTGTGTGGTAATAAATATAAGCTGTATTATGAGTTGTTGTTGTTTAGCTTATGTATGATTTTGATAGTACCTTTGGAGACAGGGAAGAGGATTGATTTCATTTATTTTATTAACAAATGGAGTACTACTGTCACACAGATTTTGACTTGGCCATATAACTTATAAGCAGAACATATAATATAAGAGTTTAACTATTTATTAAAAAAATTACAAATATTGTCCCAAATATAATTTTTATTAAAAATAATAAGAGAATCGTATGATTTTTTTAAATGAAATATAACTGATATGATTATTAAAATAATATTAAAGAATATATTCATGAATGCATTCATGAATACATTTTGAAAGTATTTGCACGAGTATTCATATACTTTCATTTTTACCTGAATTCCCATTCTTTATGAAAGAAATTTAATGGAGTACATAATCATATTCATATTTAAATACAATTACAAAGTATTCGCAACATGTCTGGTATTTATTCAGTTTTCACCAAACAATGATGTTGAGAATCCAGATTAACAAAATTCACACATTTAAATAATGATTATAAGTACCTGGTTTTATGGCTTTTATTTATATTAAAAAATAACTGTAAAAAATTCATTCTGGACTTATTTCACATCAATGTAGACACTAGACACAGTAGGAATCTAGATTAATATTATCAACTGCATCTTTGTCTATCATTAATTTCCTTCATATAATCCCTAATGATTAGTAATGAATAATATGATTTACTTCTTTATCATTAAAATTGAACTGAAAATGCCATAGGTGACTGCATGGTGTTATTTGGAATATGTGACATTCTACCCATCGATACAAGATTCTTATATCATCAGTAACTGCAAGTTAATTTCCTATAAACTAACAAATTCCTTTTCTATTTTTCTTTAATTTGTTATTAAAAACCAATAAAAATTTATTAATTTATTGTTTATTGTTATGTTGTTGGTTAAAACTACTAGATGAGTTGGGTTGGACACCTGGATCAACTGTGGCTGGCCATAAGCTGCCTGGATTCTTGCCTCAAGCGTGCATAATTTGATGAAAGGTCAACAAGGTCAACATACAGGTGACTCAAGAGGGGCTGGAGAGAGCCAAAGTCTGACAGGGTCTCATAAAAAACATTAATAAAAGCTACAATATTTGGCCAATTTCTTTAAGCTTTCTTAACTAAAAAGCTGAAATCCTTATGTGTGCATGATATGAAAATTATATCAACAGTGCTCACGGGAAACAAACGTGCCATGGTCACAGTTGGGCAAAATTTAAGGTACTAATTTTATATTTATACTAATAACTTATAAAATATGAAAAATTCAGAACTAATTTTGGGTATTCAATTGAATCTTGATTAAATAATGTTACATCCCTGACAAAAAAATCTCTAGCTTCAGCAATGTCCTTGTTAAGGGAGTAAATATATTTCTTGATTTTTTACAAAGTGCATTATGTTTGGGCCCATAACTTAAAACAATTATGCAATACTGACATCATTCTGGCATGTGCATAGCGAACGTATAGAAAAATATGTATATTATTTATGATTAAAGTCAGATCAGTGGTTTTGATATTAGGCAGTCTTAAAGTGTAACAATGGGTTTTTAATGGAAAAATGAAGTTTTTCATTGATATCTCGAAGGAATTAAGTCCTAGTCACCAAATTCTTGGCATGGTAGGGGATTTTGGAGAAATCTAACTGTATGCCAAATTTAAGGAACTTAGAGCTGAAGCTCGGGAGCTGAGCTCTAGCAAACTGCATAACACTAGCAATATGTGACATGGTGCTTGAAAACTTGAATAAAATCTACAGTTTTTGATCAACTGGTTTTAAATTTTTGGTGTTAACAGTTGAAATGCTAACAAAAACATGCTATGAAAATTAAATCCACAGCAGTTACAGCAAAAAAACGTGCCATGGTAAAAGTTGGGCAAAATTTAAGGTACCAATTTTTTATTTTTGCTAATATTTTAAAAAATTTAAAAGATTTTGATCTAATTTTGGGTATACAATTTAATTTTGATTAATAAAAGTAATATTACTGGAAAAAAAGTGCTTAGCTTTAACAAGTTTTGTGTTAAGTGATAAAATTTCTTTCCTGATTATTTACAAAATGCATTATGTTTGGGCCCATAACTTTTTTAAATTATATAATACAGACCTAATTTCTGGCATGTACATAGGAATTATATAGATGATTATTTATAGGAAATATGAGGAAAAACAGATGAGTGGTTTTGATATTAGGCAGTCCTGAAGTGTGAATATAGGTTTTTAATAAAAAATTGAGGTTTTTCCTTAATTTCTCAAAGGAATGAAGTCGCAAAGACCCAGTTTTCGGCTTGGTAGGAGATCTTGGGGACATCTAACATTATGCTGAATTTTGGATTCCTAGGTCTTACGGTTTCAAAACGTGCCACATCTACGGACGGACGGACGGACGGACGGACAGACGGACGACCGACAATGGACCACGACTATAGCTCAGATGACTTATAGTCAGCTGAGCTAAAAACTTTCAGATAAAACCCCGGGAGTAAAACTCTGTCTCACCATCACAAACTCTATGGCCACTGTGTAACTGGGCCTGGAGACTCAGGAAAAGGGGCGACCGTGGGGAGCAAATATTTAAATTATTAATAATGCACGTAATACACAAATACTGCAAATAAAAGTGAGTGTAATCTGTTCGGAATAATCTGGAGCATATGTATGTCAAAAATCACGGCAATTTGTACGATGGTATCATAGAAGTTATGGTAAATCGCCTTGCGCTATTATTATATAGATTATTAAAATTGATAACTAGAATACTGGAAGTCAACAAGCCACTACATGTATCCGCCAAAATCAGAGTATGACGGGTGAAGTGAGGCATGGATTGAGTGGCAAGGTGAAATAGAGTTAGATGTGTTACATATTAGCATGAATGTCTGCCTCATAAACATGATTGTAGGAGGTAATTTGAACAAGAAACTATCCAAGATGTATACACATGCAAAATTTCAGGTGGAAAAGTGAAACCATTGCCGAGATATGAGTGATTTTATCCCACAGCAGAAAAATAGATGGACGCTGTGCAAAAATGGTTGCAGGTGGTGCCACCAGTTTCTTGTATGATAAAGAGCTATGTGAGATCCAAACACATGCAAAACTTTAGGAAACTACATCAAACCAGTCAGGAGATATAAGCATGGATATCTGCAGCATGAATGTGAATGAAGGTGGCTTCACCTGTTATAAAATCAAGAAAGCTGTCCAGGATGTATACACATGCCAAATTTCAGGTGAATAAGTCAAACCACTGCCGAGATATGAGTGATTTTAACCCAAGTCAAACTAACAGATAAATGCTGTGCAAAAATAATTGCAGGTGGCGCCATCAGTTTCTTGTATGATAAAGAGCAATGTGAGATATAAACACATTCAAATTTTCAGGAAGATACGTCAAACTCGTCCGCAGATATAAGCATGGATGTCTGCAGTGTGAACGTAAATGTAGGTGGTGCCACCTGTCATAAAATCATGAAAGCTATCCAGGATGTATAAGCATACCCAATTTTAGGTGAATTAATCAAACCATTGCAGAGATATGAGTGATTTTAACCCAAGGCAGATGAACAGATGGACACTGTGCAAACATGGTTGCAGGTGGCGCCACCATTTTTTATGTATGTTATAAAGCTATCCAAGGGCTACATTTATAAAAAAATTTTTTCCTGATTGGTCAAACGAGTCCAGAGATATGCGGGTTAATGTGTCAAAACAGACACACAGATAGACTCACTGGAGAGAGGAAAGGTCAGAGGTCAACTCCAATTGGTTAGGCACCAGTTCACATGAGACCTGATAATTGGTGTAAGTTTCAGAAAAATCAGTCCAATAGTCTCAGAGAAGTTCCCCGTAAACGAACGCCACCGCGGCGGTGGAACCCAGTCAAAAAGATAGTATCCGCAAAACTTTGTTTTGGCGGATACAACTGAAATGAAGTAGTTTGAATACAAAATAAGCATATGGATAAACAAACAGATGAATAAATGAAATGAAGTAGTAAGAATACATCTTCCACATACAAATTTCTTTCAACTACAGATAATTTTCACCTCAATAATCAGGGTTTGTTCACACAATGACACTAGAAAATGGGCAGTCAACAAGCGACTACAGAGGCATAGGTAAAGTGAGGCACAGAACGTTCCTCATCCACAACAAATAATAGATGGACTCCACACGAAACAACGCCACCAATCTTGAATATCAGTAGGAGGTAATTAAGGTCTATGGACATGGACCATTTCAGGTCAATACATGGCAATCCACTCCTGAGAAAAGGACACCAATGTATTCTACCATAATTGTCAACAAGAAAACTCTCCAAGATGGATGGCCATGCCAAATTTCAAATGCCAATACATTAAACCACTCCTAAGATATGAGCAACTTTCTCCAAAAGCATACGCATGGATGGACGCCACGTGAAAGGACTGCCACCGGTCCTGTGGAGATGGAGGAATCAAAGAATATGGACATGCATAATTAAGGCCAATACAATGAACCACTCCTGAGTTATGAGTGATTTTCCCCCCAAAGCAAACGCATGGATTGATGCCACACAAACACCATTAATGATGGCGCAACCAGTATGAGATGGAGGTATCCAGGATCTATGGACATGCACAATTTCTGATCATGGATGGACAAAACACAAAAATAATTGTAGGTGGTGGCACCAGTCTTGAGAACGAGATGGAGATGTCCAAAATCTATGGACATGCACAATTTTTGCCCAATACACTGTACCACTCCTGAGAGTTATCACTAAGACACCCATATCCATACTGCTAGAAAAGGATTGCAGGTGGCTCCACCTGTCTTTGTTAGGCACCAGTTCACATGTGACCATATAATTATGCTGGATTTCAGAAAGATTGGTCCAAGGATGTCAGAGGAGTTCTCTGGAAATGAACACGACTGCAGAACCCACGTGAAAACACAGTATCCAACTGTTTTGGCGATACAATAATGTTCAAAGAGATTTTACACTCTTTTCATTATCAAGTTAAAAAATTACAATCACCCAAATACCATCAACTTGAAAAGTTGTATCCCATGGTTAAAAACAAAGGAAATGACTCCAGCAAAGACCACAAGTAAGTCATAATTAGGATGTACACAATAGAAACTTTTTAGTATAGAAAATAATAACAGACAGGCTATTACAAAGATTCAAGCATCATGCCAGTTGTACGTTAGTTTATGTACTGGTATTACTCACCCAAGCCAGTACAGTGTAGATTTAGGACTCAGTGGTAGTGGTCCAGACTGGGACGTTTTCCTTTTCCCTTGAACCTTCATGAGATAATATCCTAAACACTGGTCCCCAGGTGTACCTGCACAGAACTAAATTGTATTAATAACATATTACAAGTGGCCCATGGGTCATGATGCTCAGCGGATTGATATGCTATGATCCTAATATTTATCTGTTTGGTTCTGGTTGGCTGTATATGAGCCTGTAATGTATGAAAATGAGATCATGGTGACCTAGTTATAATTTTTTTGCCATTTTTACAATAAAGTGATATAAACTGATTTGCTTTTATTATGACTGGTGATGTACCATTAATTGTAACATACGAACTGTAACATCTAGGTTTTAGTGTGTATGCAAAATGGCAGCCACCAAACTAGAAAGAAACTTGGAGACATGATTTGTGGAGGGAGTTTTGTGACAAGGGAACTTGTGTCAGCAGATTCGAGAACAGAATAAAGCATTTTACTTCACAGCTAAAACCCTCAATTATATGATTATAACTGACATTCTTTCTGACCTGTTCCACTGTGGTATGCGATGAGCAGCTGACCCTCGTAGGCTGCCATACTGACAACCGGTCCAGGTATACTGAAGGCCTGAAGCTGTAAACCTCCCACAGAAAACAAACGAACCTGACGCTTGTCTGTGGCCGCTGCAAGCCACCCGTCTCCCACTGTTATGACCTGTAATGGACAATACATTTATATCCAAGATATGAGACGCATGTATAATAATGAATGAGGTCCAAATTGTCATTTTAGGGGGTATGGGACAGTTTAATGCAAGAAGTCTGGAGTTCCATTGACACACATAAACTTATAACAACTGTACATATTACATTCAAAATTAAGAGAAATATTCAGATGAGCCCTGAGTGAGATAATACCTTACAATGAACTAATGCTGTTTATCTGGAGATTTCAATTTTGTTATTTATATAATCATCCTACATTATTTTTCTTTCCAGTTGTTCAGACAGTCAATTAAGCTTCTTCACAAAACCAACTATTATTATTCATTGTAATATGACTCCCCAGTGCCACCTTCTGGCAATGATGGGAACTATCAAAATAATTCATGCATTAAAATTTTAATTATTCAATATGTAAATTTAAAAAGTGATATTAAAATATTCTATATGAATTTACCAGAGACTTCTACATTACTGACCTGTATGTCTTCCCCCTGTGGCATTGATACTGACCACTCCCTGTTGTTGTCCCATGTTGAAAAGTGCATGCACACCAGTTTGCTGTCAATAACAAGGCAACATTTATAGCTTTAAGAATTCCAATTGAACAGTAAAATCTACAGT
Source organism: Sipunculus nudus (assembly GCA_026874595.1). Lineage (NCBI taxonomy): Eukaryota > Metazoa > Annelida > Sipuncula > Golfingiida > Sipunculidae > Sipunculus > Sipunculus nudus. Next base: position 1,253,735 of record CM049308.1, read on the forward strand.
TCTTTCAAGTGTTGACACCAGATGGTGCTGCAAGTCAGTACCCTTTACTGTAAAGAGTGGCAATTTTATAGTATTTCAATAGGTCGGCTTGTGGTGCCATTATTTTCCTTTCGCTGCTTCAACTGACTTATGAAGGCCCCCCTGTATGGAAGGGAGGCTAATAGATAGTGTTGGGATGATAAGAGTTTTTTATATCATGATAATTATTTAAAATTTATCACTATATTCCATGATACTGCAATATCATTAATCAATAATGAGCCATCAATAATAATAACAGCCACCTTTATGGTCTTGACATTACACAAGGGGTTTACTATTAATATTATTTATATCATGTATCACAGGATTACTCATTAAGTGATGTAAGTTGCATGAAGATGCTGCAGGTGTGCAAGCCTAAGGTGCAAAAACTCATGGCCCCATCATCCAATCACGCTTATCAGAACTTTACACCTTGTTTCTTATAACTATATAAAAGCCATGGCATTCCTGAGAGTTTTCATGGAGCGTGATCATATTGTGAATATAGTGTTAATATGTCATAACCATCATGTCTAAATATTCCATCACCCATTTTCAAAAGCAAAATATGGAACCCGTCAGAAATATTTCATCCAGTGAGACTGACGTTTACATTTTCATTTCATGTAATAAAAGGATAAAAATGTTTAATTGTTGCTCTTTATTGATACTTCCAGACATTTCTGACTAATCTGGAAGTAAGTAGCCCCATGGTTCCACCGACAAACAGGTGCTCCAAGGCATACAGTTTATTAAAATAAATATTCTTGAAAATAAATGTTATTCTGAACTTGGACAGACTCTAATGATGCCATTTGTTCCAAAAACACATTTCAAGGGCTTGCTTGTGAACGAAAATCATTGACAAAATAGCATATTGTGATATCACAAGAATAGAAAAGTTGACGGTATGATTACCATAGCTGTCAGATATTGTGGTAATACTGGATACCAGTAACCTTCCCAACCCTACTTATAGGTATTGACAAATGTATTCTACGTCAACATCTGGATCAAACTCTTTTCATGGATATACTTTTTTTCTAATTGATCTTTAGCCACTGTATTAGTCATAGGTCATAGATTTTATATCTGATATTCAGTTCTGACCTTGACCTAATTTCAAAGGTTGATTCCCATAATCAGTTGGTTTAGAACAGGGGGGGGGATTCTTCTAGCGCTGGCTTGGTGAATGCAAACATGTAGTTTATTGTGATATCTGGGTTTTAATGTGTACACATGAGCAGTGGAGAGATAAACCTGTCAGGGTTCAATAAGGGATTTGACACAAGTCCTCTGAGGACTGCATCCAGGGAAGAAATCTGTCTCCAGAGAGAGTGTGGTGAAGGGGGAGGTGCACAGGATACAGCAGAATAAAACAAGACGTTATCCAAATATTCAAATTATAATGGAATTTTCCACAAAACATGACCTTTTTGTATGGGCCAACATAACCACAAGATAATGCAAATAATTAAATCCATAAAGAAGACAAGGGACCCATGGGTCACGGCGCTCAGCTGATTGTAATTTGACCATAAATGATTCTCCATTGTGATACTATATCGAGTTGATAAAGCTTATGAATATTATGGACATGTTGGGCTATTATAAAGGAATGTAATGTAATATGTGAGTAAATAATAAATGAAATAACCTGACTGATGGATTAATAGAGTAAAATATGGTGGTTTATTTTTTATTTATTTAGGAGGGGTTGAAAATTGCTATATATCTGAGCAAATATGAATGCAATGACAGCAGTAATAAGCAGTAGTAGAATGATGAATAGGCTATTTGTTGAAGGATCTATAATGTATGGAAGGCTGCAAGATTTCAATTTGACGGATATGATGTTATGATTTACTATGCTGATGAGGGGATTAATGAATTTGTTACTGTATGACACAATATATCTTCAGTCTTGACAATGTACATTATTTTGATGCCCACTATGTCTACATATTACACAATATTGACATAATTTCTGGCATGTACATAGGTACCTATGGACGAAAATAGTTATACAAAATATTAAAGTATGAATATATCTGATTCATCTTGTTCTTGTTTACTGAGGCTGACATTGGGATGGGGTTCAGAGAAGGGAACTGTGAGGGCAGCTATGAGGTGGATGTAGAGAGAAAAGGAGAGAGAGAAAGAGAGACAGAGAGAGGGGATGGAGCATTCAACAGTACTTAAACACCTGGAAGGTTAAAATCTAAAATATTATGAAAAGCAGATAAAGTCTGATCGGAAAAGGTAATCTTGGGTATGGTTGGTTGATATGATTGAAGAAATTGTTGCAAAAAATATTTTGAGATCTGACCATGTGTCTCCATTAGTATTTTTTGATAAGCTGTTGACAGTTCAACAGTTTACAGATTTGTTTAATGAGACCCAATTATTTTAATAAACCTATTTTTTATTTTATCATATGTATACAGTAGCCATAAAGTCCCCACTTAACAGGTTGAAGGATTGACGGGGGGAGGGGGTTATGATGGGAGTTAAAACGCCTCAGTCTTTCTGTATATATTTTCTTTAATTATTAAATTTTATGGAAAAGAAATAGAACTACTGTTCACAGTGCCAAAGAGCAAGGACTCTATGGGGTGGGGGAAGGGGATGGTGGGAGTTACAGCACCCTAGCATATTCATACAGGATATTAAATTGAATTCAAGTGCTTACAGAGAAAAATGTTTATTCATAATTATTAAATATTTAAGCAGGCAGAAAGGTGGAGAAACAAAGCAAATCATTTTATTCCCATTCTACTGAGCCAGAAAAAAATTAACAATATTTGCCTTTATTCCTTTTTTTTTAAATGTAACTACACATTTACAGTATAATATATATATATATATATATATATATATATATATATATATATATATATATATATATATATATATGAATATTTCAGTTGATTCACATTTCTAAATTGCTTCAACATTCATAGCTAATAAATCTGGTTTATAGTACCTGTCAACAGAATGGGGTGCAGGGAGAATGGCAGGCTTAGGGATGAGAGAGAATGGGAGAGAGAGAGAGAGAGTGAGAGAAAGAGAGAGAGCAAGAGAGAATGAGCTAGACTGTCGTGGAGAGAGAGAGAGAGAGAGAGAGAGGCTCTGTGGTAATTACTGCCTGACCCAGCCTGACCCAGACAATCACAGAGGCAGTGGCTAGGTCAGAAGTTGAACTAGTTATGTAATACTGCCCATGCACACATTTCACTGACTTGATGATAACAATCAAGGCATGGTGCTTGAAAACTTGAATGACATCTACAGTTTTTGATCAATTTGATCAAATTTCAGATTTAACAGATGAAATGCTTATGTGTACATGCTATGAAAATTAAATCCACAGCACTAACACTAGTAACAGGAAATAAATGTCAACTGTACATCATGTTAATTATCATGCATGCTTTTTACAAATGAGTTAACTGTTATTCAATCATTTCACGTTGCCCATAGCCAAAAGTGCCACTAGCACAAATGATATGAGAGTTAAACTATTCATTAAAAATTAATTGGAATTATTGGGCAAAATAATTTTAATTGAAAAATATTAACAGTAACATTTGAAAAGATTTCTTTTAATAATATAATTGAAATAAATGATTAAAATAAATTATAAAATATATTCATGAATGCATTAATGAATAAACTTTGAAAGTATTTGCACTCAAATTCTTTCTTTTTATCTGTATTAGTATTTGTATTAATTTTCATTATTGAACTATTGAATGTTTTTTAATCATATTTGAATACAATTATTAAGTTTTCACTCAAGGTCTCATATTTTTTCAGTCGAACGAAACTGTTAAGAATCCGAAATATACAAATATCACAAATTTAAATAATGATTGTAACTACCTGGTTTTATGGCTTTAATTTATAAAAAAAATATTATATTCACTTTTGAATACTTTCACATAACTGTCAAGACACTTATGACAATTATTAACATTATAGACATCATAATGAGAAATTGTCTTTAAGACCTGATTTTTTTATCACATTTGACAATTTTTTTTTTTTTTAATTTGTATCAGAAAAAAAAGAAAATAATCTCTGCTACAAAACTATTATGTGTTAAAAGTAACCCAAGGATCAAAACAAACCAATAAATTATACAAGGAGCAAACTGGAGTTGGGAATGTTTAATTTTATTACTGAAATAAAGTTATCAGAAATATAAATTTTGATTATTTACCCAGTATGATGTAACCGCTGATACAGCCATGAGTCTGAATGTAATTATTCAAACATATTGTAATCTTTAATGAGCACTTGTCTGAGTAATTTTTCTAAAATTTTGACATATCTCATTTTTTTTTAAATTTTGTAATAAAAAAAACCTACAAATTAAACACCTGGAAAAGACCTGGAAATTTAGAATATTTAATATGATCACATGCATCCTTGTCTATCATTAACTTGCTTCACATAATCCCTTATAGTAAACAACAATTTTATTTAATTATTTATTTTTCATTTTTATGATTGAAATTAAAAAAATTCCAATGGTGACTGCATGGTGTCATTTGAAATATATTTTCAGCAATCCATGAAAGATCCATAAAACATCAGTAATTGCAATGTCCCTGTTACTAAAGATTTTGTTGTAAAAAAAATAATTTTTTTTTAAGTTATTGTTTATTGTTATGTTTTTGACCAATCAATTACAAAGGGGGGGGGGGAATAGCTATATCCAGCAGAGACACCCAAGAGCTGGCTGGCTGCAGTATATGCCTCGCTTCAAGCATGAAAGGTCAATATGGGGACATATAGAGGGGCTTTAGTACAGCCTAGGTGTGACATGGTCTCATAAAAATGTACAGCTACAGTTTTTGGTCAATTCCTTTCAAATTCAGAATTTCGAAGCTGAAATCCTTACGTGTGCATGATATGAAAATTAAACTAACAGTACTTACAGGGAGAAAACGTGCCATGCCCAAATTTGGGCAAAATTTTAGGTACTGATTTCATATTTATGCAAATAACTTAAAAAATTTGAAAAATTCAGATCTAATTTTTGGTATACAATTGAATCTTGATTAAATGGAGTTATATCCCTGAAAAGAAGTCTCTAGCTTCAACCATTCTTATGTTAAGTGAGTTAATATATTTCCTTAATTTTTATGAGTAGCATTATGTTCACGGCCATAACTTCAACATATTAAGCAATACTGACCTAATTTTTGGTATGTACATAGAAAATGTATGGAAGAATATGCATATTCACTATGATCAAAATCAGATCAGTGGTTTTGATATTAGGCAGTCTTATAGTGTAACAATGGTTTTTTTTATGGAAAATGGAGGTTTTTCCTTATGACGAAGTCCTAATGACCCAATTTTCCGTATGGTAGGAGATTTTGGGGACATCTAACTGTATGCCGAATTTAGGATTAGGTCTAACCGTTTCAAAACGTGCCAGTTTAACGGACGGACAGACGGACAGATGGATGGACGGACAGCAGACGGACAAAGGACCACGACTACAGCTCAGATGACTTATAGTCAGCTGAGCTAAAAATCTACCAATCATCAAGATTAATCATCACAACTCTGCTACAAACTGACCTTGCAGTCTCCTCATGGTGTTTGCAGGCTTACACTACAGCCTGTGATGATATGTCAGCCACCGTATGACCCAGAGAGTTTGTTACATGTTAATCATCACAAAACTACTACAAACTGACCTTGCAGTCTCCTCATGGTGTTTGCAGGCTAACACTACAGCCTGTGAAGATACGTCAGCCATCATGTGACCCAGAGAGTTTGTTACATGTTAATCATCACAAAACTACTTCAAACTGACCTTGCAGTCTCCTCATGGTGTTTGCAGGCTAACACTACAGCCTGTGACGATATGTCAGCCATCGTGTGACCCAGAGAGTTTGTTATATGTTAACCATCACAAAACTACTACAAACTGACCTTGCAGTCTCCTCATGGTGTTTGCAGGCTAACACTACAGCCTGTGACGATATGTCAGCCATCGTGTGACCCAGAGAGTTTGTTACATGTTAATCATCACAAAACTACTTCAAACTGACCTTGCAGTCTCCTCCTGGTGTTTGCAGGCTAACAATACAGCCTGTGACGATATGTCAGCCATCGTGTGACCCAGAGAGTTTGTTACATGTTAATCATCACAAAACTACTACAAACTGACCTTGCAGTCTCCTCCTGGTGTTTGCAGGCTAACACTACAGCCTGTGACGATATGTCAGCCATCGTGTGACCCAGAGAGTTTGTTACATGTTAATCATCACAAAACTACTACAAACTGACCTTGCAGTCTCCTCCTGGTGTTTGCAGGCTAACACTACAGCCTGTGACGATATGTCAGCCATCGTGTGACCCAGAGAGTTTGTTACATGTTAATCATCAAAACTTCTACAAACTGACCTTGCAGTCTCCTCATGGTGTTTGCAGGCTAACACTACAGCCTGTGAAGATACGTCAGCCATCATGTGACCAAGAGAGTTTGTTACATGTTAATCATCACAAAACTACTACAAACTGACCTTGCAGTCTCCTCATGGTGTTTGCAGGCTAACAATACAGCCTTTGAAGATACGTCAGCCATCATGTGACCCAGAGAGTTTGTTACATGTTAATCATCACAAAACTACTACAAACTGACCTTGCAGTCTCCTCCTGGTGTTTGCAGGCTAACACTACAGCCTGTGATGATATGTCAGCCATCGTGTGACCCAGAGAGTTTGTTACATGTTAATCATCACAAAACTACTACAAACTGACCCCGCAGTCTCCTCCTGGTGTTTGCAGGCTAACACTACAGCCTGTGACGATATGTCAGCCATCGTGTGACCCAGAGAGTTTGTTACATGTTAATCATCACAAAACTACTACAAACTGACCTTGCAGTCTCCTCATGGTGTTTGCAGGCTAACAATACAGCCTGTGACGATATGTCAGCCATAGTGTGACCCAGAGAGTTTGTTACATGTTAATCATCACAAAACTACTACAAACTGACCTTGGAGTCTACTCCTGGAGTTTGTAGGCTAACACTACAGCCTGTGACGATATGTCAGCCATCGTGTAACCCAGAGAGTTTGTTACATGTTAATCATCAAAACTACTACAAACTGACCTTGCAGTCTCCTCATGGTGTTTGCAGGCTAACACTACAGCCTGTGAAGATACGTCAGCCATCATGTGACTTAGAGAGTTTGTTACATGTTAATCATCACAAAACTACTACAAACTGACCTTGCAGTCTCCTCATGGTGTTTGCAGGCTAACACTACAGCCTGTGAAGATACATCAGCCATCATGTGACCCAGAGAGTTTGTTACATGTTAATCATCACAAAACTACTACAAACTGACCTTGCAGTCTCCTCCTGGTGTTTGCAGGCTAACCTTACAGCCTGTGACAATATGTCAGCCATTGTGTGACCCAGAGAGTTTGTTACATGTTAATCATCACAAAACTACTACAAACTGACCTTGCAGTCTCCTCATGGTGTTTGCAGGCTAACACTACAGCCTGTGACGATATGTCAGCCATCGTGTGACCCAGAGAGTTTGTTACATGTTAATCATCACAAAACTACTACAAACTGACCTTGCAGTCTCCTCATGGTGTTTGTAGGCTAACACTACAGCCTGTGACGATATGTCAGCCATAGTGTGACCCAGAGAGTTTGTTACATGTTAATCATCACAAAACTACTACAAACTGACCTTGCAGTCTCCTCATGGTGTTTGCAGGCTAACACTACAGCCTGTGATGATATGTCAGCCATCATATGACCCAGAGAGTTTGTTACATGTTAATCATCACAAAACTACTACAAACTGACCTTGCAGTCTCCTCATGGTGTTTGCAGGCTAACACTACAGCCTGTGACGATATGTCAGCCATCGTGTGACCCAGAGAGTTTGTTACATGTTAATCATCACAAAACTTCTACAAACTGACCTTGCAGTCTCCTCCTGGTGTTTGCAGGCTAACACTACAGCCTGTGACGATATGTCAGCCATCGTGTGACCCAGAGAGTTTGTTACATGTTAATCATCACAAAACTACTACAAACTGACCTTGCAGTCTCCTCCTGGTGTTTGCAGGCTAACACTACAGCCTGTGACGATATGTCAGCCATCGTGTGACCCAAAGAGTTTGTTACATGCATGGCGTGGTGGACAGATGTGTCATGGAACTCTATCTCTATAGACGTCTCTTCCTCCGTGTTGTATTGCTTAACGATCCCGACGGAGTTCCACACCTACAACAGGGTTATTACCATAAACACATCTTAAATGACAACTTACATTTCAATGAGGAATCAGAATTACGGGGAGATAAGGAAACACTGAAAGGGATTTTTTCTTGGGGCATCCTAGTAATCCTAAAATTTATTGAAACATTCTGTTAATCAGACTGCAAGATTGTGCTGTATCAGAAATGTTATTACACCTACCGGTCTAATAAACCCCTACCTGAACTGAAAACCTGGCTTACAAGCATTAGGCTTATTCCAATAGTACTTTTTCAAGGAATAAATTTAAGCTCCGCCCACCTGCACAGTAGCCAAGATGTAGTACTCAGAAAGGGACCTATCAAACAAAGGCTAATTTTTAAGTCAAGTAAATGGCACAAAAATCCATTTTATACTGCAAGTGGATTTTTTTAGGAGTTTGAGATGCCTGCCCGGGGAGTTCATGCAACACAAGCTACCAGCAGAATATATAATGTGTAAAACATGGAGTACTCCCACTGGCTTACAGTATCTGGACTATATAAGAGGACCTAGATTCCTGTATTTATTCTGTTCAAATACCGGTTGTATGAGTGTTAATAACGGAAATAAGGCCTTCCTTTAATGATTTTCCATAATTAATCCATTCAGAGGCCCGTTCTTTGACTGGTACATTGTCACTTTGATGTCCAAGAGTAAGGTTAATGCATGTGGTCCCTCGGAGGTTTAATTCTGCATACATTCACGGGAGCAGTACATGGGCTCATACACCTACTGCTCAGCATATTACAAGGACTTTTAAAGGACTAACAAGGTACAGTTTTTCACATTTAAAGAACTTATTTACATCACATCAGGGTAAAAAGAGTGCAAAAATCCTTTATGAAAGTACAGAATCAATCAATATGTTTATGCAAGGAACTAAAAATAGAAATTGCAGCTCAGTTACAAAATTGAAGAACTTTTGATAAACTCTGAAGAGAATTTGTTAAGAACTGTCAAGGCCTTGTAAATCCTTTTAGATTGCAGCACTTTCAATGTTTTAATGGACTTGTATACACCCTGCAGTATCTGTATTACACTGGATTCCATGTAGCTGCAGTCACTGATAAAAAAATATTTTGTCTAAGTTTTTATATATTCATTAAGACAGGGTTGCAAATCAAAACTAAGCATAAATTTAAAGACTTTTTAAGGACTTTCAAGGACCGTATCAATAAGATTTTATGGACCAACTTTTTTTAAAATTTCTGAGGAAAAGCAATGATTGCCAATCAAAACATGTTTATGCAAACAATTGCAGCTCATCTTGCTGATGAATTCAAAAAGTTTACCCTTATCACCTGAGACAGACTGAATACAAGACTTTAGGGACTGGGAGGTAGGCCTGCCACATTTACACAAAAATGTAAACTTTTACACGAATGGGAAAAAATGAAATGTTGCTGTTTAATCAATGGTAATTGAAATACAAGATATATATTGTTTACGGCTCCCCCCCCCCCCCCCAACAACTTTTACAATAACCTTTACTGGCAAGTGATGAAATTATCATTAAACTAATTAATTCGTCCGATGAGAGTGTGTAACTGCCTTTCGTGTAAACAGTCTGTTGTTATGTAAATGGTTGCAGAATTAATCGGAACCGAGTCGTTAAAACGTGGCAGGCCTACTGGGAGACAAATAATTTGTAAGAACTAATAGGGATCAATACTGCACAGCACAGCTGTGCACACTTTTCACTGTTTAAACAAGGGACCTATGGGTCACTGTGCTCAGCTGACGTTAACCTTGAAGGTAAAATCTAAAATAATATCAAATGGAGATAAAGTGTAAGAGGAAGAGGTAATAAAGGCCATGGTTGGTTTATATGATTGGTTTGTATTGATGAGCAAGAAATTGTTGCAAAAAATATTTTGTGACCTGACCATGTGTTTCCTAATCTTAAAACTAAAGCATGTGAGCAGTTTGTGAACAAATGATCTGTACTATTACCATGATCATTAGTTGTTTTTTCGATTAACTGTTGACATTACAGTAGTTTACACATTTGTTCAATTGGATTTATTTTTTTGTATAATATATATTATTAAATATATATGTATTTTTTTAATGAAATGTATACAGTTGAAATAGAGCTAATAAACAACATAAAACCGGGCAAACAAATCCTGATCTCAAATTCTGCTGAGGCAGGAAAATAATGAACAAATGTTTGTATTAAATCCTCATTTTTTTTATCACATCAATTATTTTCTAATTTAAGTTTATATTTCTATACATTTCCAATTTAACATATATATCTGAATATAAAAGTTGATTCATAATTCTCAACTGCATCATCATAAATCTCAATCTTGTCAGATAACACCACATCATGCATACAAATGTTTATTTATTTTTTACCACAAAAATATATCTTTTAAATCTGCAAAACAATAAATATCTAAAAATAATACTTGATTTAGATTTCACAATTTTTAATTGTGTCTTTATTTATCCATAATGTGCTTCACATTTTATAATAATTTAAGCATACTGATGGGTTCATTTATATTTGTTAAAATCATTTAAAAGAAAATTGATTTCTTTAAAAATGTTACATTACACAACATTGCATCTTCTTGATTACAACTTGAATTATTTTTTCAAGGAAAGTTTTTGCATATCAGAGTGGAAACAGCATTACAATTAAGGAGATACAGTGAAAACAATAACAAATAGTGCATAACACATGGTGGGTTGGGTTTGCGGGGGGGGGGGGGGGGGTGATTGGGGTGGTGATATGAGAATAACTGTACACCTGTCACAGCAGGGGATCTCCCCCAGTGACTGTAACAAATCAGAAACCCTGGCATAGCTGACTTCCAGTGACTTGGAGTGGAACCCCGTATCTGTAATCAAAGCAAGTGACTACAGAAAAAATAACTAGTTTAATTTTCAAGCTTTTATTTTCAAATTTCAGATTAAGACAAACTAAATATTTATGTTTACATGCTGTGAAAATTAAATCAATGGTGCTTACAGGAAAAAAAAGTGCCATGGTCAAAGTTGGGCAAAATTTAAGGTACTGATTTTATAACTAAAAATTTACAAAATTCAGATCTAATTTTTGGTAAACAATTGAATCTTAATTAAACAGTTATATATTTGAGAAAATAGACTCTAGTTTCAAAATTTTTCATATTAAGTGAGTTATTATTTTTCCTTATTTTTTACAAAGTCCATTATGTTTGGGCCCATAACTTAAAGAATTTATACTCTACAGACTTAATTTCTTGCATGTAAATAGGAACTATATAGAGGAATATTTATGGTAAATATGAGGAACAAGGGACCTATGGGTCACGACGCTCAGCTGTGATATATGATAAAAAAATATTATTTAGAAATGAGGCACATGCTGGTTTTGTGTGGTAATAAATATAAGCTGTATTATGAGTTGTTGTTGTTTAGCTTATGTATGATTTTGATAGTACCGTTGGAGACAGGGAAGAGGATTGATTTCATTTATATTATTAACAAATGGAGTACTATTGTCACACAGATTTTGACTTGGCCATATAACTTATAAGCAGAATATATAATATAAGGGTTTAACTATTATTTAAAAAAAAATTACCAATATTGTCCCAAATATAATTTTTATTAAAAATAATAAGAGAATCATGTGATTTTTTAAAATGAAATAAAACTGAAATGATTATTAAAATAATATTAAAGAATATATTCATGAATGCATTCATGAATACATTTTGAAAGTATTTGCACTGGTATTCATATACTTTCATTTTACCTGAATTCCCATTCTTTATGCAAGAAATTTTATAATGGAGTACATAATCATATTCATATTTAAATACAATTACAAAGTATTTGCACCATGTCTGGTGTTTATTCAGTTTTCACTAAACAATGATGTTGAGAATCCAGAATATACAAAATTCACACATTTAAATAATGATCATAAGTACCTGGTTTTATGGCTTTTATTTATATTAAAAAATAACTGTAATAAATTCATTTTGGACTAATTTCACATCAATGTACACACTAGACACAGTAGGAATCTAGATTAATATTATCAACTGCATCTTTGTCTATCATTAATTTCCAACATATGATCCCTAATGATTAGTAATGAATGATATGATTTACTTCTTTATCATTAAAATTGAACTGAAAAATACCATAGGTGACTGCATGGTTTTATTTGGAATACGTGACATTCTATCCATCGATACAAGATTCTTATATCATCAGTAACTGCAAGTTAATTTCCTGTTATTATAAACTAACAAATTCCTTTTCAATTTTTCTTTAATTTTTTATTAAAAACCAATAAAAATTTATTAATTTATTGTTTATTGTTATGTAGTTGGTTAAAACTACTAGATGAGTTGGGTTGGACACCTGGATCAACTGTGGCTGGCCATAAGCTGCCTGGATTCTGGTGTATGCCTCGCCTCAAGCGTGCATAATTTGCTGAAAGTTCAACAAGGTCAATATACAGGTGACTCAAGAGGGGCTGGAGAGAGCCAAAGTCTGACAGGGTCTCATAAAAACATTAATAAAAGCTACAATTTTTGGCCAATTTCTTTCAGCTTTCTAAACTTAAAAGCTGAAATCCTTATGTTTGCATGATATGAAAATTATATCAACAGTGCTCACAGGAAACAAACGTGCCATGGTCAAAATTGGCCAAAATTTAAGTTACTAATTTTACATTAATACTAATAACTTATAAAATTTGAAAAATTCATAACTAATTTTGGGTATTCAATTGAATCTTGATTAAATAATGTTACATCCCTGACAAAAAATCTCTAGCTTCAGCAATCCCCTTGTTAAGGGAGTAAATATATTTCTTGATTTTTTACAAAGTGCATTATGTTTGGGCCCATAACTTAAAACAATTACGCAATACTGACATCATTCTGGCATGTGCATAGAGAATGAAAAATATGTATATTATTTATGACTAAAGTCAGATCAGTGGTTTTGATATTAGGCAGTCTTGAAGTGTAACAATGGGTTTTTAATGAAAAATGAAGTTTTTCATTAATATCTTGAAGGTATTAAGTCCTAGTGACCAAATTCTTGGCATGGTAGGGGATTTTGGAGACATCTAACTGTATGCCAAATTTAAGGAACTAAGAGCTGAAGCTAGGGAGCTGAGCTCTTGCAAACTGCATAACACTAGCTTGATGTAAACAATGTTACATGGTGCTTGAAAACTTGAATAAAATCTACAGTATTTGATCAACTGGTTTCAAATTTTTGGTGTTAACAGTTGAAAAGCTAACAAAAACATGCTGTGAAAATTAAATCCACAGTACTTACAGGGAAAAAACGTGCCATGGTCAAAGTTGGCAAAAATTTAAGGTACCAATTTTTTTAATTTTTTTAATATTTTAAAAAATTTAAAAGATTTTCATCTAATTTTGGGTATACAATTTAATTTTGATTAATTAAAGTTATATTCCTGGAAAAAAGGTCCATAGCTTTAACATGTTTTGTGTTAAGTGATCAAATATCTTTCCTGATTTTTTACAAAATGCAATATGTTTGGGTCCATAACTTTTTTAAATTATATAATACAGACATAATTTCTTGAATGTACATAGGAACTATATAGAGGAATATTTATGGTAAATATGAGGAAAAACAGATGAGTGGTTTTGATATTAGGCAGTCCTGAAGTGTGAAAATAGGTTTTTAATAAAAAATTAAGGTTTTTCCTTAATTTCTCAAAGGAACGAAGTCGTAAAGACCCAGTTTTCGGCTTGGTAGGAGATCTTGGGGACATCTAACATTATGCCGAATTTTGGATTCCTAGGTCTTACGGTTTCAAAACGTGCCACATCTACGGACGGACGGACGGACGGACGGACGGACGACGGACAATGGACCACGACTATAGCTCAGATGACTTATAGTCAGCTGAGCTAAAAACAGATGAGTGGTTTTGATATTAGGCAGTCCTGAAGTGTGAAAATTGGATATTAATAAAAAATTGAGGTTTTTTCCTTAATTTCTCAAAGGAATAAAGTCGCAAAGACCCAGTTTTCGGCTTGGTAGGAGATCTTGGGGACATCTAACATAATGCTGAATTTTGGATTCCTAGGTCTTACGGTTTCAAAACGTGCCACATCTACGGACGGACGGACGGACGGACAGACGGATGGACGACGGACAATGGACCATGACTATAGCTCAGATGACTTATAGTCAGCTGAGCTAAAAACTGTCCAGCAGTCTCCAGATATCTGAAAGACAGAACTGCACAAATGCAAAACTTTTCAAGACTTTTCTGGACTTCTGGTACTTTTTCTAGAAAATTAAGTATATTTATGTACTTAGTGCTTCTGCAGTAGTGAATTCTTGTACTTGTATGTTTTTTTAGGCCTTGCATGAACCCAGGTAAAATCAAAAGAACCTAATGACAAGACAGTGCTGAGGGCAGACACACATTAGAGGTTGCAGTTACAAAGTCATCACACAAAATTAAATATACATGTTATGAAAAAACAGGTGCTCAGGCTTACCATGAATCTGTGGGCTAGATGTTCTGGGGTAGATCCTGGCTGGAAGGGTTTTTGTAGAGGAGCAAACTTAGGTCCATCATACACTGGTTTATAAATGACTGGTGGCCGGTCAGCTGTACTGACCACACTCTCACCATCGTCAGCATCACCTGCTGTCAGAGTGCTGTCTTTGGTCAAGAAGTCTGAATCTAAAAAAAACAAGTATTAGTAAGTGTTGTACCAATTAATCAATTATACAGCTGACTGTTTAATTTCTTAATAATCAACTAAACCGTTGCATTTCATATAACTGGAAAGTCACATGACCTGTGGAAATTTTTTAATTCTGCCACAAACATAAAGAAGACAGGAAACAAAGACACAGACACTGTGGTTGCTTTATTTATGGCGGCTTAGGTGAAATTAGCAAAATTGAAACTATGAGGTTATGAATTCTTCCCAGCTTAGTAGGATCAATAATTTCAAAAGCTACCAATAGGAGGCATTAGTTGTGATCAGTATACTAGAAATTACTATTAAACTGACCACAAATAAACCAGGAACAGATTTGATTAACAGTATGCAAATAAAATTTCTTTCAAAAGTGTTTCTTTCAAATACTTTGTTTCATTATATTTTTACGTGAACAATTTCCCCTTGATGTCACTCGACCACCCTTGGGCTAAAGTTGGTCGACCCAATCACAGGTTTCTTTAAAATCTGTAAACTCATCTGTACAGAGCACTTGGGTCTGGTGGTGCTTCTTTTTTGGGTCACTTTTAGGTCAACGTCTCCTTTAAAGTAAAGCAGTGGTGGCCAATCATTTTTGTAGGAGAGAGGGACCATTTTAAAGATACCGTCTATTTGATATTGTGTGAAAAACATGACCCTTTGATTCCACATAAAGGGGGCAATGCTTCCCTTTGTATTAATTCAAGCAAGTACCAGACACCATCATTTTATACACAAAGGATGCAGGATGTCTACCTTTCCATGGTGACATGGTCTAACTAGTCTGTCTTGAAGGCTAAGCTTGTGGCTCTAAGTTTCTCTGTCTATCTCTCCATGGTGGCGTGTCTTACTAGTCTGTCTAGTGGGCTAAGCTTGTGGCTCTATGTTTCTCTGTCTATCTCTCCATGGTGATGTGGTCTTACAAGTCTGTCTTGTGGCTCTAAGTTTCTCTGTCTATTTCTCCATGGTGGGGTGGTCTTACTAGTCTGTCTAGTGGGCTAAGCTTGTGGCTCTATGTTTCTCTGTCTATCTCTCCATGGTGACGTGGTCTTACAAGTCTGTCTTGTGGCTCTAAGCTTTTCTGTCTATCTCTCCATGGTGACGTGGTCTTACTAGTCTGACTAGTGGGCTAAGCTTGTGGCTCTAAGCTTCTCTGTCTATCTCTCCATGGTGACATGGTCTTACTAGTCTGTCTTGTGGGCTAAGCTTGTGGCTCTATGTTTCTCTGTCTATCTATCCATGATGACGTGGTCTTATTAGTCTGTCTTGTGGGCTAAGCTTGTGGCTCTATGTTTCTCTGTCTATCTCTCCATGGTGACGTGGTCTTACTAGTCTGTCTTGTGGGCTAAGCTTGTGGCTCTATGTTTCTCTGTCTATCACTCCATGATGACGTGGTCTTACTAGTCTGTCTAGTGGGCTAAGCTTGTGGCTCTAAGCTTCCCTGTCTATCTCTCCATGATGACGTGGTCTTAATAGTCTGTCTTATGGGCTAAGTTTGTGGCTCTTAGCTTCTCTGTTTATCTTTCCTTTAAGACTTGGTCTTACTGGTCTGTCTTGTGGGCTAAGCTTGTGGCTCTTTGTTTCTCTGAATATCTTTCCTTTAAGACTTGGTCTTACTAGTCTGTCTTGTGGGCTAAGCTTACAGCTCTAAGATTCTCTGTCCATCTTTCCATGAAGACTTTGTCTTACTAGACCCCTTCCCTCCGCTGCAGGTCCAAGACCCACAATATATAGTTATAAGTTTGTTATGACAAAGTTTCCAAAAATTTTGAAGAAGTGATCATATTTCTGCCATAGCTTCCTGTGAAACTCTTAACAGAATGGGCAGGGTAGGGTGAGTCTTTCCAGCATGGTGGGCATTTAGGATTGCAGTCCTATGAGGGGATTAGTTTCTGGTAAATTTAAATGGGTGTGTCAGCATTAGAGGACTCATCCATCGATTCCAGTAAGTAAATTATACTTCAAAGTTCTGCTTCAAACTACTAAACTGTCCTGAGGCATGACTGAGGCTGAGAATTCAGACAGCAGAACCAAGAGTGAATGCATTCGCAAACATTAAACTGAGTTGTCTCCAAGGGAAAGAGGACAGGAACCCTGGAGGTGAAACTCCTATATCTGCCACAAAAACCTGGATGTGTAGGTGATATGCATGGTCCATAGTGACCTACATTTAATCACATAATGAAACAGACTTTTCATATAAGCCTTGAGCCATAACATATTTCTCCAATATCTAACCAATAATAGTGGTCACTGGACTTCTTGAGACAATGCTGGCACCAAAGCTGGTCAGTCTGGTAGTATCTGAGATGACTCAATGGTTCCACATGTCAATTATATAAAGATAATACTGATACAGAGGGGGGGTCGGGGGATGTCCCCACCTGTATCACATACGGTTGCTGATGTTGGTGGCTGATAATGTTCCAAGACCAGTTTGATGACAGAAGTCTTTATTCAATAGCAAGAGGTCTGGGACAGTCTCTCTCTCTGAGAGAGCCGCCCAGCCTCCCTGACTCTCTCTCTGTGCGCACTACAGATAGTTTTGTTACAGAGCTGTCATGTGACATATGAGACGTACATATCCATATTTCTGCATTTCGTCATAAAAGCTAAACCTTATTGGATGACACAAAGTAGGTCACAATTACATCAGAGGTGTAAGTTGACTTTATAAGTTTTGCCAGATTTTACTGGATGAAAGTATTCTGGAAAATCCCAAGTCTGACCTGACATACATCCAGTTATAGACTGACCTGCAAGTCCTATTTGGAGGACAGTGCTTATATACACATGCGGAGTCTCATAAAATAACATGTTTTAATTGTGTTCTACCATTCCCTCATAAAGACTGAACACATAAGTCATTCTGTGACACTATTTCTGTTTGTACAGACTTAAAATAGACCTTAATGGTTTGGTGTACTGATTAAACTGGGAGAGAAGCCTATATGTGTGTGACCGGATGACTGGTTGTCGGGTGTCATCAATTATGAGAAGTCATTAATTGTTCAGTCTGACATGCCTGAAACTGAGCTTAAATTTGTGAAATATGAAATGTGAAATATTCCTTGAAATATGTGTTAAGTCACAAATATGCACTTTCCTACTCCATAACAATACCATACAGCTGTGACAGGTTTTTTTTTTTATTTATTATATAACTGTACTTTAAAGTAGGTGTAGTATATCCATATGAGCTGTTTTACTTATTTATTGTATATTTGTTTGCCAGAGCATGTGTCAATGTTTGCAAGGGAACCAAGATTTAGAGAACCCCAGTGTTTTATTTGATGTCAGTTTCTGTTCATTTGTGACTCTGTGAAAATTCAATTGTTTCTTGTCAGACTCATCAAAGCTGGTCCAGACAGTTTTCTTTACAAGCTTTTCAAAGACCACACAGGGGCTAGCACAACTTTCTCACACTCAGTTTCTAGGGGTTGTGCCCATTTAATATTCCCATGGTGAGAGACAGGTTGCGATAATACTATAAGGCAATATGCCAGATGCGATGTCAGAATGTTACATGTAGGTTGTATAGGCATGGGTATACTGTATACATACACTTTTTGGAATGAGGACAGTCTAGCTGCTTGACAGTCCATGTGATTGTCACTGATTGTCATGGAGTCTATCAGCAGTGGCAAACCACATGTGCTTTGCTGATAGGGACATTTTCCCAATGTGTCACCATTGAGGCTTACGATGGATTTGTGAGTGGTTGATGGGCATCAGCCATGGGAACCCTGAGAGCTGACCAGTAGACTTGGAATGTTGCTGATACTCTCAAAATACTGAACATTGATGTGAGCAGCTGTCATGTTCATATGAGGGTACTGGAATCACTTAGTATGTATTTGTGGTACATCAGTGATGACTAGTTGAGTTTAATGGAGATTGGCCCCGTACTGAATGTGATAAAGTGATTGAGAAGAAAAAACATTGTACATTGCAAATATAACTGGCAGAGAGAAAATTTTTCTGACTCGTGAACATGAGATCACAGCTTCAATGTCTATACACATCAGGTGTTCCTAGACTTTCTTCACTCTACTTTATTAAATGCACAGACCTGCATTCCTGGACTGTCATGTGATCAGGGGTCACAGTTCAGTGCACACAGACCATTATATCAAGCCTTCCAGCTGTGTGGGTATAAACATAGTATCAGATATGTTACATGTGTATTCAGGGATGTGCACTGAAAGTGTAACCAGGACTATGTGTTTTTGGATTTGTTGATATGACTGTGTGGATCATTGTCCCATACAAATGAAAGGACTTCTTTTTATTATATTTATTGTTCCTGTTACTTATGTCTTGTTTATTCTTGTGTGTATGTGAGAGTTTCATCCATCTCAACTCATATTCAAAAGAACCTGGAAGTCCATTCCTTTGGGGGATTGGGAGAGACATACTTGTGAACTTCTCCCAGTTTTTTTCAGACACTGACACCTTGACCACAGAACAGACTCTAACCTTTAGATTCATCATCTTGCAGAACCTTTGATTTTTTGGCCGTGGCTGTTGGCAAAATATCATCATCTTCATCATCATCATCATCCACATTACCAGGTGCTCCTGCTGCATCAGGAATCATGTCATCATCGTCGTCGTCAAACAAACCAGCCATGTCGGTTTCTGAGTTTACTACCACATCCTAAAACAGAAAAAAACAATAACTTTACAGGGAGGAATAGATTACTGTTCAAACACTTTTTAAAAATTTTGTTGCCTCCACTTTTTGAATTCTGTCCTATTTAATTCTTTATCTAAGTATGAGTATCTGCTGAATTAAATTTCAGTTTGGGACTAGGAGACAGGGCAGTAGCAATTGCTTCCTGGTATCACTTGTCTACCAGTCATGCGTCCTTGGTGTGTCATAATTCTGATTCTTCTGTCATGACACCGAGGAACTCCATAAAGACTCAGCTGTTTGTGAGTGATACTAAGCTGTGGGGCACAGCCTTACCATTTAACCTGATGAGCACGCACACTGGGTTTGGGGCCGACTGTGAAAATCTCACCGCTACTTGGCTGAGATTTTAACTCATGACCTCCTGCCTTCAAGTCCTGTGATCTACCCCTTGACCAAAGCAAACACTGACAAATTACCCTTTAAAGAAATTCAGCAACGTTTTGTTCTTGATTACAGCTACTGTTATTATATTAAATGTTCAGTAACATATTAAAAACCTTTATGATTTTCAGTATAACACTTATACAACTTCATTTTTTAGAAAAATTTCTTTGCACAAAGATATGAAAAAATTAAGTAAAAAAAAATATTATTTTTCTCTCAATCAACCTGTAATCATGCACAACAGCATTTGTTAGACCAATCTATCAAGTATGATTATGTTGGGGGTAGGACGTAGCCTAGTGGTCAAGGCATTGGATTTTGGAGCTGAAGGTCACTCAAAGGCATAATGGTGTACTCTTGCTGAACCTCAGAGATTCCTCTAATGTCTTACCAACAGGTTATGACATCTGAATTATTCCTAACCCCATGCATATAAAACCTGAAATCTAGAAGGTTTATTAATATCATATCATTCAAAAGATAGTGCCACCATAAGGCCATTGACCTTTTTTTCATAAAAAAATAAAAAGAGCATGGCGTGGATAGTTCTCTCCCATTGGAAAGTTTTAAAATATGAAGTACAAAAGCTACCCATCTTAAATTTTCTCACCTGGTCATCCTTTTTGGGGATGCAGTCCTCGAGTAAACCCATCTGTCCTTCATTATCAGTGTAAGCGATCTCTCCTGGACGAGATGGATGCCACGCCAGACCCGATATCGTCAAACCACGTTCATGCTTCTCCCTGGTGGTAGAATTAAATTATT
This sequence comes from Sipunculus nudus, assembly GCA_026874595.1. Lineage (NCBI taxonomy): Eukaryota > Metazoa > Annelida > Sipuncula > Golfingiida > Sipunculidae > Sipunculus > Sipunculus nudus. Next base: position 1,274,616 of record CM049308.1, read on the forward strand.
CTCACCTGACAAATTTAATTATTCTCACCTGACAAATTTAATTGTTCTCCCCTGACAAATTTAATTAATCTCACCTGATCAATTTAATTATTCTCACCAGACAAGCACCTTTCAATCCTATTTAATTATTGTTAAGACTAAGAGATATATATTATAAACAATGTGCAGGTGTTTAACTCACATGATCACATCTGCCAAACATAATTCATCACATCTGCCAAACATAATTCAACAAGAGAAAATCAGAACAACACCTACTTTCTGAGTAAAATGACTTCATGTTAAGGTACATTTATTACATGCTGAAGTATAATATGTGCTTAATGAAGTGCAATACCTACTAGCTACACTACAATATCTGCTTGATGAAGTACAGAACTTGCCAGTTCAAGTACAATACTTGCTCATTAAAGTACAATGGCTAGTTGCTTAAGTACAGAAATTTTTGCTAATCATTATATGTATCAGTAACCAGAGTCTACTCACTGTAGAACTATACTAACTTCCTGAAGTACAACACCTATTTCCTGAAGTACAACACCTACTTACTGAAGTACACAACCTATTTGCTGAAGTGCAATAACTACTACTGAAGTACAATACATACTTGCTGAAGTACAATACATTATATTTAAGTAAAACACCTACTTCCTGAAGTACAATACCTACTTACTCAGTACAATACCTATTTTCTGAATTACACCACCTACTTTCTGAGTACAATGACTTCCTGTTAAAGTACATTAATTACATGCTGAAATACAATATCTGCTTGATGAAGTGCAATACCTATTAGCTACAAAACAATACCTGCTTGATGAAGTACAGAACTTGCCAGTACAATACTTGCTCATTAAAGTTCAATGGCTAGTTGCTGAAGTACAGAAACTTTTGCTAATCATTAAATGTATCATTGACCAGTGTCCACTCGTTAAAGAACAATACTAACTGAAGTACAACACCATCCTGAAGTACCTACTTAATTAAGTACACCTATTTGCTCAAGTACAATACCTACTTTCTGAAGTACAATAGATACTACTAAAGTACAACACATACTATTTAAGCACAAAATCTACTTCCTGAAGTATGATACCTTCTTGCTTTAATACAATACCTATTTGCTGAATTACAACACCTACTTGCTGAAGTACAATACACTTGCTAAACTACAGTACCTACTACTGAAGTGAAATACATACTTGCTTAAGTACAACCCCAGCTGGTTGAAGTACCTACTTTCTGAAGTAAAATACCTACTTGCTAACACAGGTCTTGGTTTCTGTGTTCCAGATGAAGATTCTGCCATCAATACAAGCTGCAGCCAGGTATCTCCCACATGGAGAATAGACAGTGATGGATATTAGCTGTAATCATTACAATATCATACACACTTTATGTAAAACAATATCTCACCCATCAACAATTAATTCAACATGAACCAAATTATACCATCTTTTTCCGTAACAAAATATCAAATAAAACCAGAATCAGTTTGATTTTAAGTTGCCATGGGCCTCCTTATGCCTGAATCTGAGGGGGGAAAATATGGACTTCTTCAAAACTTATAATGTTTACAGAAATTATATTTCCAGATTTAACCTTATAGGTCACAAGTTTACGAAAATAACTCTTTGCACAACTGGTGGAAACATTCAGTGTATAAACATGGAGAAAAAATATATGCAGTACTTCAAAAGTTACTGGGTTGACAAAATATTTTTATTTTGGCTTATTTGAACTGGAACATGAAGTTCAAGGTCACTAGTTTTCAAACTAACCTGAAATTTTGGTAGAAACATTTCACAGATAAAGTTTAAAAAAAAAATATTGAGTGATTCAAAAGATACTGAGTTCACAAAAAAAAATTATTTCGGCTTATTTGAACTCAGAGATGAAGGTCAAGAACACCCGTTTTCAAACTTGTCTGAGATATTGGTAAAAACAATTCAATGTCAAATTTCATAAAAAATAAATATTGAGGGGTAGTATAGAAATGAGAGGCAGACATTTATGGATGATAATGATGATGACTCCAGACCAAACACTGTACGTCTCCCTCCATGGGAGTAGTATATCACTACACGTGGCTTCATGCTCCTGTTATACATGTAGCATTTTATATACCTATGCCCTGAAAAAACCTCAAAATAATTTCCAGATAAATGTTCTAAGTTTACTCACCTCATTAATATCAGGATGCGACAATGAAAACAAAAACTTCCAGGAATCTCTTTCATAAACATGTACTTCTTTTTCTTTAGGGAATGCCAAGTGCTGGAAGAATAAATAAATTAATGAAATAGATCTGAAAAAGTCAACCTGAAAGCAAAAATAAATTACAAAGTAAAAGCTCAATGTGCTGATACTGAAGGGACCTACAGTAAACAGATCTACCCAAGATACTGTAATAGGGTTCCTACAGTTACACAAAATCAGATTTTCATGATTTTTTCATAACCTTTTCCCCATATCTTTCAATGGTTCCCATAATTCTTTAAATCATTACTTACTGACCAACAGAGAGAAAGCATGGATAACAGACACCTTTACTGCAGTCATGAAATGAGCAGTTTAAATAACCTAACACAGCTTTAGTGTACAGTCACAAAATGAGCAGTTTAAATGATATAGCATGGCTTTATTGAAGTCACAAAATGAGCAGTTTAAATGACATAAGCATTTCTGTATAGTCATAAAATAGGAAGTTAAAATGACATAAAATGGCCTCGGTTACATTCATACAACGAGGAGTTTTAACTGCTTCCTGGTTAACAAATTATCAACAACCTGCTCAGTGATACAGGTACAAATCTTACCTTCCCACTAGGATGCCAGGATAATCGACATAAAACTTTGGATAAACTGAAATAAAAATAATTCAGAATCAATTAATATATATGATAATATCACTTTACATTCTTCAGTTATAAATTCCCGATTAAGTAACCATGGAGAGTAGAACTGGCACAATCAGCAGAAATCATTTTACTTACATGTTTTAATTATCATAAATAAAGACTATCAAATAGTCCATCGCTTACCAAAAACCTGATATCATCATTTATATGCCTCTTAAAAAGTACATGGATCAATTAGTCTTAGTACAAATTCTGGCTGCCTCCTCTGTCAATATGCTAGAGGACACAATCAATTTAAAATGACTGACACCTCAACATGTCTGTACTGGGATTTGTACCCCAGCACCTGTCTTTGTGAGCACTCACAGGTGAAACCACAAGAATGTAACAGCTTCAATTTTACTGTATTAAGATATCTGCAAATTCTACATGAACTATCTGAAGTCATACATACCTGTTATCATTAAATTACATACATACCTATTATCTTTAGATTACATACATACCTTTTATCATTATATTACATACATACCCGTTTTCATTAGATTACATACATACCTGTTATCATTAGATTTCGGGATAACTCCAGGAAATATCTTGACACTGGATGAAATTTCAATTTTCCAAATTCTGACAGAACCATCACAGCTGGACGAGGCCTGTAATTTTAACAATGCCATGATCATAAACTTTATAAAGTGTCTCTCCAATTATGAGGGGTCCTCAAATAGCAACTGCAATTTGTCAGGGCTATGACTGAGGCCTGATGCCATGATCATAAAATTTATAAAGATCCCTCCAGTATACAGCAGAGTCCTCAAATAGCAACAACTATTTGTCAGGGCCATGACTGAGGCCTGCATGGCTGTAAGTTTAACAATGCCATAATCATAAACTTTATAAAACATCTCTCCTATATACAGAAGAGTCCTCAAATAGCAACTGCTATTCTTTGCAATGACTGCAAATGAGTGGAGATTTCTATTAAATAAAACTGGTGGCACCAATCAAACTTTAAGGTAAATGGACAACAAGCCTTTAGTCAATCTGTAGCTAAAATATCAGCTAAAATATATTAACTTATTTAGAATTGAACAAAGTACAAAGAAATGGCAATTTTTCATTTTGGATGCAACATATTTTATATTTCACTCTGATGAGTGAACAGACCTACAATGTGAAACTATAAATAAACAGTGAAATCAACTTATTCTTACACAACCACATAATGTGGGGGGGGGGGGGGGGCTTTGTTTGACCTTTGATTGACCTATGCTGCAGAGATATAGATGCTTTGATAACGGTTAGTTTTTTTTTTTGCTACTTTACCTGTTTGATAATGGTTATTTTTTTCTACGCTACCTGTTTTGCTTGCAAAAATGAGAAAAAATATATGCATTGAAAACAAGGGACCCATGGGTCACGGCGCTCAGCTGTTATATATGATAAACAAGGCCTACAGGCCTAATGCGAACCTGTGCAAAGTTTTGGAGTATGAATGGAGGTTTATTTTTAAAATTTAGTATTGATCCTTTTAAGTCCTGCATATCTACCTTAGTCATTATGATTTCAGGAGAATGGACATTTCGGACCTGCAAGTTTCAGACTAGGCCATTTAAAAACTAGAATATGGGTAGTCGAAAAGCAACTATGTGAATCCGCAGAAATCATAGTGGGAAGGGTGAAGTGAGGCATGGATTAAGTGGCAAGGGGAATAGAGTGAGGTGTGTTGCATATTAGCATGGATGTCTGCAACGTAAATGTGAATGTAGGTGGTGCCACCTGTCAAAAAATCGAGAAAATTGTCCAGGATGTATAAACCTGCAAAATTTCAGGTGGATAAGTCAAACAACTGCTGAGATATCAGTGATTTTATCCCAAGGCAGATGAACAGATGGACGGTGTTCATAAGTGGTTGCAGGTGGCGCCACCAGTTTTGCTTATGATGAAGAACTATGTGAGATCTATACACAAGCAAAATTTTGGCCCAATCGGTCAAACAGTTCCCGAGATATGAGCTTAGATGTCTGCAGAGTAAATGTGAATGTAGGTGGTGCCACCTGTCATCATAAAATCGAGAAGGCTGTCCAGGATGTATAAACCTGCAAAATTTCAGGTGGATAAGTCAAACCACTTCTGATATATGAGTGATTTTATCCCAAGGCAGATGAACAGATGGACGCTGTGCATAAGTAGTTGCAGGTGGCACCACTGCTTTTTAGCCTATGATGAAGAGCTATGTGAGATCTATACACATGCAAAATTTTGGCTCAATCGGTCAAAAGGTTCCTGATATATGTGCTTGGATGTCTGCAGAGTAAACCTGAATGTAGGGTGCGCCACCTGTCATAAAATCGAGAAAGCTGTCCAGGATGTATAAACCTGCAAAATTTCAGGTGGATAAGTCAAACCACTGGTGAGATATGAGTGATATTATCCCAAGGCAGATGAACTGATGGACGCTGTGCAAAAATGGTTGCAAGTGGCGCCACCATTTTTAGTGTATGTTATACAGCTATCAAAGGGCTACATTTGTGCAAAATTTTTAGCCTGATTGGTCAAACGGTTCCCGTGATATGCAGGTTTATGTGTGGCAACAGACGCACATATAGATGCTGGACAGCGAGGAAAGGTCAGAGGTCAACCAAAAATAAGGGTGCAGCAGTTCACATGTGACCTGATGATAAAACCGATTCACTTAAATTGCAAACCAAGTTTTTTCAAACAGTTTAAAGATATAGTTCCAATAATCTGGGAATTCTGCATCTAAACATTGTGTCTAGACGTCTAGACGCTGTGTCTAGATGTCTAGACACATTGTCTAGACACCCCCCCCCCCCCCACCCCGAGCCAGGTCAGTTGCCATGGTGATGTCTGGACCCCACCTGTTTGTACTGAGTGACCTCTTGACTTGGCTGCTGAAACTCGGCACGTTGTCAAATCTGTTTTCAAATACAGAAAACCTTTTTCAATTGGCTACAATGTTTTTTTAAAACTGTATTTACCCAATCTATTCTTATAAAACTGGCAGAACCCTATCATAGAATAATTCTTGTAAAGATTAAATCAATCAGCTTAACAGTTTCATCATAAATCAGTGTATAAGCTAGAAGAGTTTACAATTACATTTTCGCTTGTAAAAAAAACATCAATGTAGGTGGCACCACCAATACCTCAAAATCAGATATGATATATGTGACAAAGATTGGTATAAAATTTGGTGATTATAGCTCTAGCTGTTTCCGAGATTTTAATTTTAGTGTGCTTTTTTGGACAGGTGACTAAGTTCAGCCTCCTGTAACTCTACCAAAAATCTCCGAACTGGAACCATTCGAACAAACTTGAGAAAGTTTGTTCCAGGGATCATTTCTGTGAAATATTGGACAATTTGGCTTGACAGTTTCGGAGAAGAAGATTTTTAAAGCTTTTTTAGCTTTTTCCTTATAAAATCTGAAAATGCAGTTAGAAAAAAAATAAACAAAATCCGATATAGTTTTTTGGATGACTGATTATTTGCAAAATATTTGGTGATGCTAGCTCCAGCCATTTTTGAGATAGCTATGGTTAACATACACACGACGCACGACACACGACGCACGCCGCCGCACCATCGCATAAGCTCACAGGTTCGCTAAAAAAATAAGAAAATCATATAATTTTTTTTAAAAAAATATAACTGAAAAATTAACAAAATAATATTATAGAATATATTCATGAATGCATTCATGAATACATTTTGAAAGTATCTGCACTGGTATTCATATACTTTCATTTTTACCTGAATTCCCATTCTTATGCAATAAAATTTTTTAATGCAGTACATATTCATATTCGTATTCAAATACATTTGCAAAGCATTCGCACCATGTCTAGTATTTATTCAGTTTTAGCCAAACAAAGATGTTGAAATCCAGGATATACAAAATTAACAAATTTAAATAATGATCATAAGTACCTGGTTTTATGGCTTTTATTTATATTAAAAAAAAAATAAATGTAATATATTCACTTTGGACTACTTTCTCATCAAACTACAAACTAGACACAGTAGGAATCTAGATTAATATTATCAACTGCATCTTTGTCTATCATTAATTTCCTTCATATGATCCCTAATGATTAGTAATGAATAATATGATTTATTTCTTTATCATTAAAATTGAACTGAAAATACCATAGGTGACTGCATGGTGTTATTTGGAATAACATTGACAATGACATTCTATCCATCCATACAAGATTCTTACATCATCAGTACCTGCAAGTTAATTTTCTGTTACTCATCATCTAACAAATTCCTTTTCTATTAATTTTTCTTTAAATTGTTATAAAAAACCAATACAAAATTATTAATTTATTGTTTATTTTTATGTTGTTTTTCAAAACAACTACTAGATGAGTTTGGTTGGACACCTGGATCAACTGTGGCTGGGCATTAGCTGCCTGGCTGCCCCAGTGTATGCTTCGCTCAAGCATGCATAATCTGATGAAAGGTCAACAAGGTCAACATACAGGTGACTGAAGAGGGGCTGGATTAAGCCTGGGTCTGACATGGTCTCATATAAACATTAATAAAAGCTACAATATTTGGCCAATTTCTTTCAGCTTTCTAAACTACAAAGATGAAATCCTTATGTGTGCATGATACAAAAATTATATCAACAGTGCTCTCAAGAAACAAATTTGCCATGGTCAAAGTTGGGCAAAAATTAAGGTACTTATTTTATATTTATACTAATAACTTATAAAATTTGAAAAATTCAGAACTAATTTTTGGTATTCAATTTAATCTTGATTAAATAATGTTACATCCCTGACAAAAATCTCTAGCTTCAGCAATCCTCTTGTTAAGGGAGTAAATATATTTCTTGATTTTTTAAAAAGTGCATTATGTTTGGGCCCATAACTTAAAACAATTACGCAATACTGACATCATTTCTGGCATGTGCATAGCAATTGTATAGAAAAATATGTATATTATATATGATCAAAGTCAGATCAGTGGTTTTGATATTAGGCAGTCTTACAGTGTAACAATGGATTTTTAATGGAAAAATGAAGTTTTTCATTAATATTTCGAATTAAGTCCTAGTGATAAAATTCTTGGCATGGTAGGGGATTTTGGAGACATCTAAATGTATGCCAAATTTCAGGAACTGAGAGCTGAAGCTGGGGAGCTGAGCTCCTGCAAACTGCATAACACTAGCTTGATGTTAACAATATGTTACATGGTGCTTGAAAACTTGAATAAAATCTACAGTTTTTAATCAAATGGTTTCAATTTTTCGGTGTTAACAGACAAAATGCTAACAAAAACATGCTGTGAAAATTAAATCCACAGTACTTACAGGAAAAAAATAAGCCATGGTCAAATTTGGGCAAAATTTATTTTTGTTAATATTTCAAAAAATTTAAAAGATTTTGATCTAATTTTGGGTATACAATTTAATTTTGATTAATTAAAGTTATATTACTGGAAAAAAAGTCCATAGCTTTAACATGTTTTGTGTTAAGTGATCAAATATCTTTCCTGATTTTTTACAAAATGCATTATGTTTGGGCCCATAACTTTTTTAAATTATATAATACAGACATAATTTCTGGCATGTACGTAGGAACTATATAGGGGAATATTTATGGTAAATATGAGGAAAAGCAGATGAATAGTTTTGATATTAGGCAGTCCTGAAGTATGAAAATAGGTTTTTAATCAAAAATTGAGGTTTTTCCTTAATTTCTCAAAGGAACGAAGTTGAAAAGACAGAGTTTTCGGCTTGGTAGGAGATCTTGGGGACATCTAACATTATGCCGAATTTTGGATTCCTAGGTCTTACGGTTTCAAAACGTGCCACATCTAGGGACAGACGGACTGACGGACGGCAAGACAGACGGACGGACGGATGGACAGACGACGGACAATGGACCACGACTATAGCTAAGATGACTTATAGTCAACTGAGCTAAAATTTAACAGATTTTGATCTAATTTTTGGTATACAATTAAATTTTGATCAATTAAAGTTGTATTACTGAAAAAAAGTCCCTACCTTTAACACTTTTGGTCTTAAGTGACCAAATATCTTTCCTGATTTTTTTACAAAGTCCATTATGTTTTTAGGCCCATAACTTTTTTAAATTAAATAATACTGACTTAATTTCTGGCATGTACATAGGAACTATATAGAGGAATATTTATGGTAAATATGAAGAAAACCAGTGAGTGGTTTTGATATTAGGCAGTCCTGAAGTGTGAAAATAGATTTCTAACAAGGGACCTATGGGTCACGACGCTCAGCTGTTATATATGATAAAAAAATATTATTTAGAAATGAGGCACATGCTGGTTTTGTGTGGTAATAAATATAAGCTGTATTATGAGTTGTTGTTGTTTAGCTTATGTATGATTTTGATAGTATTATTATATCAAATAGTATTTATTTTATTAACAAATGGAGTACTACTGTCACACAGATTTTGACTTGGCCATATAACTTATAAGCAGAACATATAATATAAAAGTTTAACTATTTATTAAAAAAATTACAAATATTGTCCCAAATATAATTTTTATTAAAAATAATAAAAGAATCATATGATTTTTTAAAATGAAATATAACTGATATGATTATTAAAATAATATTAAAGAATATATTCATTCATGCATTCATGAATACATTTTGAAAGTATTTGCACAAGTATTCATATACTTTCATTTTTACCTGAATTCCCATTCTTTATGCAAGAAATTTTACAATGGAGTACATAATCATATTCGTATTTAAATACAATTACAAAGTATTCGCACCATGTCTGGTATTTATTCAGTTTTCACCAAACAATGATGATGAGAATCCAGAATATACAAATTTCACACATTTAAATAATGATCATAAGTACCTGGTTTTATGGCTTTTATTTATATTAAAAAATAACTGTAAAAAATTCATTTTGGACTAATTTCACATCAATGTACACACTAGACACAGTAGGAATCTAGATTAATATTATCAACTGCATCTTTGTCTATCATTAATTTTCTTCATATAATCCTTAATGATTAGTAATGAATAATATGATTTACTTCTTCATCATTAAAAATGAACTGAAAAATGCCATAGGTGACTGCATGGTGTTATTTGGAATATGTGACATTCTACCCATCGATACAAGATTCTTATATCATCAGTAACTGCAAGTTAATTTCCTGTTATTATAAACTAACAAATTCCTTTTCTATTTTTCTTTAATTTGTTATTAAAAACCAATAAAAATTTATTAATTTATTGTTTATTGTTATGTTGTTGGTTAAAACTACTAGATGAGTTGGGTTGAACACCTGGATATTACTGGAAAAAAAGTGCTTAGCTTTAACAAGTTTTGTGTAAAATTTCTTTCATGATTATTTACAAAATGCATTATGTTTGGGCCCATAACTTTTTTAAATTAAATAATACAGACCTAATTTCTGGCATTTACATAGGAATTATATAGAGGATTATTTATAGGAAATATGAGGAAAAACAGATGAGTGGTTTTCATATTAGGCAGTCCTAAAGTTTGAAAATAGGTTTTTAATAAAAAATTGAGGTTTTTCCTTAATTTCTCAAAGGAATGAAGTCGCAAAGACCCAGTTTTCGGCTTGGTAGGAGATCTTGGGGACATCTAACATTATGCTGAATTTTGGATTCCTAGGTCTTACGGTTTCAAAACGTGCCACATCTACGGACGGACGGACGGACGGACGGACAGACGGACAGACGACGGACAATGGACCACGACTATAGCTCAGATGACTTATAGTCAGCTGAGCTAATAAAAAAATTAAGGTTTTTCCTTAATATCTAAAAGGAACAAAGTCCTATTGACCCAATTTTCGGCATGGTAGGAGATTTTTGGGAAATCTAACTGTATGTCAAATTTCAGATTCGTAGGTCCAATGGTGTATAAAAAGGTGCCAGTCTTACGGACGGACATCCGGACGGACGGACGGACAGACAGACGGACGGACGACGGACCACGACTATAGCTCAGATGACTTATAGTCAGCTGAGCTAAAAATATATGGCCAAAAATTAATCCCGTGAAAGTTTGCCCAATATTCATGATTAAAGTTGAACAGTGTTATTCAAATCAAGGCCTAGCCAACTTAAAGCAATATGAATATAATGCTACAAAGTATTTGTATCTTATTAAATCTTACAACATGTCAATGAGATCCTATTGTTTTATTATATTTAAATATTATGATTCAAATCCTGAATTATTTTTTTGTATAAAAAAAATTCAAAATTGTTCAAGTCTCAATAAAAATGAATTTAACATTGAAATTATAAGATCCATCTTTTTTATTTGTCCTGTGTATTGCAGGTGGCTGTGGGGTGGGGGAGGGGGGTGGGGGAGGAGTCCTTGTGGATACTGCTGGTAGCTGAAAGTTCAATATACTTATATGCTTATATGCTTGAATAAGCTCTCTTGCTTAAAAAATTATCATGTTGAGTAAATATATTTCCTTAGTTTTGACAAAGTGCATTATGTTTAGGCGCATAACTTCAAGAAGTTTCACAATACTGACCTAATTTCAGGTATGTACATAGCAAATATACAGAGGAATGGTTATATTAAATATGATCATTCAATATCAGATCAGTGGTATTGATATTATGAAGTTTTGAAGTGTAACAATGGGTTTTTAATGGAAAATTTATGTTTTTCCTAAATATCACAAAGGAACAAAGTCCTAATGACCCAATTTTTGGTATAGTTGCACATTTAGGGGACATCTAACTGCATGCTGAATTACGAATTCATAGATCCAACAGTGTTGAAACGTGCCCTGTAAACGGACAGACAAACGCCCATCACTATAGCTAAGATGACTTTTGATCAGCTGAGCTAAAAACTGAGAACAGAAAATTTGACAGTTTGTCCGAAATCTGAAAAATTACAAAATTCCACAAAAAATGGTATAAAAGAATGTGTAATTAAAAATAAATTTGGCCAGATCAGCGGTGATACATTTTGACACCTAATTAGTGAACCCAAGCGCAGGCAGTGGGGATGAAAACTGAAAACCCCAACCAACTGGGCCATGTTGTCCTCAGCTTGCATTCATCAGAATGCTGATGACTGGGTGATTAGCCTGTATTAACAAAATGTTACAGCAGACGATAACTGAGCACCCAACCACAGGTAATCGATGTAAATAATTCCAGTCTGTGTAGTCCTCAGCTCGGCTTTGATCAGGGTGGCTTTTAGGGATAGCTTTGACCTTCATTTGGAGAGTCGTGTAGAGTTGTAACAGGGTTGCAGATTATGTAGCCGATAAAAATTTTTATCTTAGATTTCACAGCAGGTTAAAACATGAAGTAATGCAATGATTATTTACTGTTTCATTTATTGGAAATAAAATTGTTATATAAACTTGTTTACTTCTGCAATTTCCCAGTCCTTTCGCCAGGAATTTCAGTAAAAATACAGTACATGTTGAAAGGTTCCCATACTTTAAACTGTTCACCTAGAGATGGCAGCACTTTCTAGGTCATAGCAGGTCAAACCATTGATCATGGCAGCCATGCGTGGCATGATGAAGGTACGATTCTGATTGATTCCAGGACAGGGATTTCCACTGATAATAATTTTGATGTGTTCTAAAGGATGAATTTATTAAACTGATCAAAAATGTTACAAGATATATTGTCAAACGTTTATTATGGGCAAGCTTCATTAATTTGGGCAAGTCAGTTTCTGGTAATGTCCGGAACTTGGTGGTAATCACAGTGATGGTATACATATATATATATAATGAACTATGTATCTTCACCAATGTTAAGGCATATTCTTGACCACCTCAAGAGTAAATACTTTCATGTCAACTTACTGAACTGAACTGGTGAAATACAAGTAAGCCCCTGTCAGGCATTATCACTTAACTGAGAATAAAGAATAAAAAAACTTGTTAAACAAATCATTACATGTGACTTACCACAAATTCTTCTTTAGGATCGTATGCGACACTAAGGATTGGAGCGTCATGTCCTGTCAACATGACCTGACTGCTGGTGTCAACATCAACTACCTTAATGTTAAAGTCTCTGCAAAAAACAATGCATGGACAATAGTATGTCCTGTCAACATGACCTGACTGCTGGTGTTAACATCAACTACCTTAATGTTAAAGTCTCTGCAAAAAACAATGCATGCACAATACCATGTCCTGTCAACATAACCTGACTGCTGGTGTCAACATCAACTACCTTAATGTTAAAGTCTCTGCAAAAAACAATGCATGCACAATACCATGTCCTGTCAACATGACCTGACTGCTGGTGTCAACATCAACTACCTTAATGTTAAAGTCTCTGCAAAAAACAATGCATGCACAATACCATGTCCTGTCAACATGACTTGACTGCTGGTGTCAACATCAACTATCTTAATGTTAAAGTCTCTGCAAAAAACAATGCATGCACAATACCATGTCCCGTCAACATGACCTGACTGCTGGTGTCAACATCAACTACCTTAATGTTAAAGTCTCTGCAAAAAACAATGCATGCACAATAGTATGTCCTGTCAACATGACCTGACTGCTGGTGTCAACATCAACTACCTTAATGTTAAAGTCTCTGCAAAAAACAATGCATGCACAATACCATGTCCTATCAACATGACATGACTGCTGGTGTCAACATCAACTACCTTAATGTTAAAGTCTCTGCAAAAAACAATGCATGCACAATACCATGTCCTGTCAACATGACCTGACTGCTGGTGTCAACATCAACTACCTTAATGTTAAAGTCTCTGCAAAAAACAATGCATGCACAATACCATGTCCTGTCAACATGACCTGACTGCTGGTGTCAACATCAACTACCTTAATGTTAAAGTCTCTGCAAAAAACAATGCATGCACAATACCATGTCCTGTCAACATGACCTGACTGCTGGTGTCAACATCAACTACCTTAATGTTAAAGTCTCTGCAAAAAACAATGCATGCACAATACCATGTCCTGTCAACATGACCTGACTGCTGGTGTCAACATCAACTACCTTAATGTTAAAGTCTCTGCAAAAAACAATGCATGCACAATACCATGTCCTGTCAACATGACCTGACTGCTGGTGTCAACATCAACTACCTTAATGTTAAAGTCTCTGCAAAAAACAATGCATGCACAATACCATGTCCTGTCAACATGACCTGACTGCTGGTGTCAACATCAACTACCTTAATGTTAAAGTCTCTGCAAAAAACAATGCATGCACAATATTCTTTGATTTAGTTACTGCTAACATACTGATACTGGTGGTGTTTCAAATTACGGGCATAGACCCAGGCTCTTAGTGCAGGCAACACCAAAAAGGAAATACAAAATATTTAATACTCACTAATAATTACTTGTAAGATATTTAATTAAGCTTTACAAATTATTACTGTGATATTGACGTCAGTCTTATAAACACAGGGTGCGACACCCGTTGTGTGATCTAATACTTATAAAAGGAATTCGGTTCACGTTTGTTCGCAGTGCTCTCTATAACCGCGTTGTGTTCAATATTGTGCCATACATCATTTTAAAGGTTATTATCCCCGCAGAGACATAGGCGATATGAAAATAAATAATTTTTAATATACATATAATTTTGAGTGATTTTTCAGTTTTTTTACCGAGCATAGCCGAACTGCCTTCGGCAATCACCGGAATGCGTGCATCGTGGTCACTTAACCTCTAACACTAAGGACTATTGTTCATATGAATAACGTTTGCTTTCAATGAGGGATTTGACCCACGTGCATGGACAGTAAAAGAGAAAAACACATGTTTCTCGCTTTATGAAATGGAAAGTTCAACCCAGGAGGATTAATGACAAACCTAATTCAAGGTCCCAGTTTCAGGAATAGGGCTTGGGTGGTGTCGGGGGTTTCAGGCCTTAAAATGTGTCTGATACGGTGAAAAAAAAGGTTGCGGTGCATGGCTGCATGGCTGAAAATGGGATACGGACCCACTGCACGGAGTCCCGCTTGGTCCGCTTCTGCTACTTACGATGTATGCATATTTCTGTTTCCTTCTTCAGGAACTGTTTCCTTGCAACGTACATTTAATTAATCTTTCATGTGTTCCTCACATCAACCTATTCTTTATACGACTAACGATAGAAACCAGTCAAATATCAACGAAACACTGTATGCCTCCGCGTCTCATTCCGGTTCGCAATGTAAACCATCACTGACCAGGTCTTCAAGGTAAACATACCGGGATATGATTTTTGCCACGACCACAGCGCCACAAAATAACAGTTAAAATTATTTGTACATATCGTATTCCGGGATTATCCCATTAAAAATCTATATTTTCTTTTATCTTTTATAATAAAAATTGAGCCAACATTCAATATCTCAGTAAATATATCTCCCAAACTGCGGTAAAAAGCCGGGTATACCGGGTATATCAGCTAGTACATTATAAGATGAAACTAAGACACATTATAAAACTAAGATCTATACATTGTATGAATGAGATATGATTTTTATGACATGATCTCACGGTGTAAAGGGTAATCTGAGTGTTCTGATATGCTTTTTACCATCTTTAAAGCCCTTTTGTTGTAGATATCAACGTCCTGGACTAGTTCTAGACTGGACCAATAATCCTCTCTGCTCTTGATTTTCTCTGCTCTTGATTTTATCCTATTGAGATACATGAGATAGCTGTACTCTGAATGACCAATTTTTAGAATTTCTGGTAGTTTCTTATCAAAATGAAATCAATTTAGTTTTCTTTAAAAAATTATTTACTTTTATGCTTTCTCACACTGAGAACATGTCTTTCAAGACCACTTAAGATCACTTGTAATAAACAGGCTTACAGTTACAGGTTACATTGATCCACCATTTTTACACCTGCACCTTTAATTACAACCTGATTTACCGCAGACTGTAAACAAGTTTTTTAGCTTTGTAATTATTGTTATTTAAGAGCATATAATGATGCCCACACCATTCAGTTCAGGAAAAGATCTCATGCCTGTAGTTCAGTTAATTTCAATCCTTTATAAATCCAGGTAGTATTGAATCGTCTACATATTTCACAATGGTGCAAGAATCATTATTTGTCTTACAGTCATAAGGAAAAAAGGTGAACATAAATAAAAGTAAACCCCACTGAGGTGCTCATGTTTCTGTATACCTTTGAACCATTTGATTAAAAAAATACTCTGTTTTCTGATAGTGAAAAAGTTAGAAATCAAGGTACACAAGTACAGGTCCATATCCCAGTCTTCAAGCTTTTCAATAAGCAATTTAGGGATATTTGTATTGAAAGCTGTACTGTAGTCAATGAACAAAGCTCTCACATATGTTCTAGGTGTAATAACATGTTAAAAAATAAAGTTTAAAACACAAAAACAGATATTATTGCATCCACATTACTTCTATTTGTTCTTTAGGCAAACTTATGATGTCACAATTAATAAAACACATGCTCTGAGGTTCCACAGGTGTCACATACTTTAAGCAAGGAGAATAAAAAATAAATTCACAGCACTGAAACTTTTATCCTTCAGTAACTATACCTTCATTATACCTTTATGATTTGTTTCGGGACAATGACAGTTACAACTTACTTGGCCCCTGCAAGTAGACTGGTTCCTGTCTTGTTAAAACACATGTGAGTGACAGGAGCGGTGAACCTGGTTACGATCCCATCTGACTGGCCCTCAGGTAGGCTGAAGGCTTTAATGGCATTGTCGTCAGCACCCGTGTAAAACTTGTCATTCTAAAATTAGCAAGAACACCACAAGAGTGCATAATATGACCAATGTAGGTCTTGTGACCTTTGACTTTATTAAGTATGCAAAGACATAGCAGACCACCTTACCCAAGGGTGTAAACTTTAATGGTTTAACATTAACACCAAATGTCAACAAAACCCATCAAATTCCTTGTTATCACAGCAAAACCACAAAGAAGTCTGTTGACTCCTGACCTAATATAATATGCATGAATTTTGCTAGGAATTTAATTAAAAGTCATCACCACATGCCACCAAAATCTGATAACCTGTAACCTCATTAAATATGTGTGGATAAGATTTTGAAGGGAATTAAACTTATTTGAGATATTATCTTGTTGATATTTCTTCTCAGTTTCATCAAATCTCTGGTAAGTTATGATAGTGCACCACAATAAAATCATGTCTAGGATGGACATATAACATATTAACAACAAGTGACCCATAGGCATGACTCTCAGCAAGATAACAACAGGAATATTACTGTGTAACAACAGGAATTTTATCATCTGACAACTAACTGAGATTTTAGACACTAAAGTCAACAGGGTTCTTCCTTAGGCAACAGGTCACACATATGAATCCAATTATGACCAGTCTGTACAGGTTGTAAAAGACCAGAATAATACAAAGGTCACCAATTTTCAAACTCCTCTGAGAACTTGATGGAAACAACTTGTGTCAAATTTAAACTACACATACCCAGTACTCCCAAAGTTACTGCATTACAAAAATGCTAAAGATAAAAGTATTATATGACTGATTTGACCTTCAAGATAAAAGCCAAAGTTACATGCTTTCAAAGTCCCCTGAGAACTTGATGTAAAATTTGAGGAGAAAGTCTTCAGTACCAAGTGCCTGAAAAGTTAAAGGGGCACAATCCCAGCAACTGTAGATTTATTTGACCTTGAGGGTCAAGGTCACCAGTTTTTATCCATTTCAAAGACAATCATGGAAACAACTTGAGTGTCAAATTTGAGGGGACAATATTCAGTGCTTCAATATTTATAGGGATCAATTATTCTAAATTTCTGCAGATCTGGCCTTAAAGATCAAGGTTTTAGGGGGCCTTATGTGTGAAGTGATCACATTCACAAGAAATTCTTTGAGGATGAACTATAATTTAGCTGATTTGACCTTTAAAAATCAAGGTCAAGGTCACCAGTATTAATGTTAATCTTAGCATAGACAGTTATTTGTGAAATACAAATACAGATGTAGTCATTCATTTTATTTTTTCAGAAGAGATACAGTGAAACTCCTCTAAGCCAGACATGCAAGGGACTGGAGGATTTTGTCCTTATTAGTGATTTGTCGTGTTTAATGGAGTTTGGCATATTGTGTCAATTCTTCATAGAATGTCACTGATATCCTCTGTTTTGATTATGTGTTCGCTAAATTTGATATACATAAATTTTATTTAAGTCAGATATATGAACAAAAATAGAACTCAGGATATCTGTCCACTTTAGATGGTCGTAATATGTGCTGGATACGCAGGCTGGACGGGAAAGTTTGTCTGCTGTGCAGAATAGTGAGTTGTCCGCTTTACTGAGGTTACATGAAACATAATATGAGGCAAATTTGAAGGGACTGAGATTTAGTGTCCACATGAGTGAGTTGTCTGCCTTACTGAGTTGTCTGCAAGTAGGAGTTTCACTGTATTATATAAATTTGCAAAATAATAAATATATGAAAACATTACTTGATTCAGAATTTACAATTCTACACTGCACCTTATTTATCTCTAATTTGGCTCATATATTATCAAATTATGGATACTGATGAGTTATTAATCTTAATTTCTAAAAGTGTGTTAAAAGTATTTAAAAGGAAATTAATTCCATATCTATGCATATGTGAAGTTTGATAAAGATCCGTGAAATATTTGCGAGTTATCTCACTAGAAAGAAAACGCTGCAGCACAGGTGGCGGTGGGACTGTGCTAAAACCATTGCACCCTGATTCGTCTTGGGATACAGTGATGAACATGACTAACAATGACATCTGTACCTTAGCTGTGATGCAGAATACATGGTCCCCGGCCCTGTGTGACACAGCGTCATCATCGTCAAACCCATCCCAAACACGAACATCTCCATCAGCCCCACCAGTTAAAATTAGTCTGAAACAAAAGTGATACATTATAGGCTACTTCTCAGCGTGAAAATAACCATAAAACTTTTGAACATATGAAGAAATTGTAGATGGCACCACTAGTCTGGTTTGATCAATAAAAATATCAAACATCAGCATGCACAGCAAATTTCATAGATGTCCATGTATGAATTATTGAGACATTTTTGAAAATCTTTACTCAAAAGGAACAATAATGGTGATATTTCACATTTGCAAGTCATAATTTACAACAAGGGACCCATTGGTCACAGCGCTCAGCTGAATTTTGAATGGTCAAGATTTATTGTCAATTGTGTTTATCCTTGACATTCATAAATCATTCAGGTAAATGGAGAATGATGCATCATATGGACCACGTGGTGGTTGTCACGACTAGTGTTGGGACGATATGGGTTTTTGATATCATGATAATTATTCAAATTTTATCGCGATATACCGTGATATCGCGATATTTTTAATTATATATAATGGCATTAATAAGCCTTCAGTAATGATATTTATAACAACCGCCTTTGTCTTGACCTTATACAAGGGGTTAAGTATTAATATCATTTATACCTATTGTGCCAGTACCACAGAATGACTCATTAAGTGATGTAAGTTGCATGAAGGTCCTGCAGGTGTGCAAGCTTGAGGCGCTGGAAGTCCTGCCCCCATCTTCAAATCACGCTTGTCAGAACTTTCCATCAGTTTCCTATAGCTACATAAAAGCCGGAGAATCCCGGCAAATTTTCGGAGAGCGTGTCATACCAATCATGGCTAAATATACCATCCCAATTTTATATGGCAAAATATGCAACCCGTATGGAATGTTCGATACAGTTGTGACACTTTTATTTTGACATTTTCGTTCTATGCAATAAAAGCATAAATATGTGAATTTATTGCTCTTTCATTACAATGTTATTTTGTCCTGGAATTCTCAGGTTTAGGTCCTCTCTGATTCATCCTGCTACTTCCGGACATTTCCAACTAATCCAGAAGTCTGTAAGCACACGGTTTCACCAACACGCGTGTATTTAAATACATGTGGTTTATGAAAATTAATGTGATTCTCTGAAATAAATTTATTTTGAACCTCAAGGGATTGCTTGTGAACCAAAATTGTGAACAAAATTGATATCATGGTATCACGATAATAGGAAAAGTTGACGGTATGATAACCGTAGCTGTCAGATATCGTGATAATACCGTATACTGGTAACCGTCCCAACCCTAGTCACAACTTTAGGAACAATTGTCAGGCCAAGGAAAGCAAGTACGGTTTGGCATTAAAGCCAGAATTTCAGCAAAATTTTGGCCAAAATTGTGATCTGAAGCACATCAATTAAACAGTCTGATTTTTACCTTTGTAGTCCAATACTCATCACAGACCCATTTATATTATAATCCAGTGTCTAGTTTTTCTCTATTCCCTTAAAAAATATCCCCCTCTTAAGGATGTTCACAGTCCAACCTGTAGGAACTATTCTATAGTATAGACAAAAGTTGCTCCGAAACTTCTTTGTCATTTGAATGTTAACATTGACATTTTCTGCATACGTTTCCCTGTCATACACAAAGTATTTGAAATTTAACGTTTTGTCCAAAACAGAATTTACCTTCTTGTGTTTTCTTGAAGCAGAGCGACTACAGCATCACTCACGCACTGACTTGACAACATTTTGAGTATGTATGGACAGACCATATGATTTTTAGAACTCATGTTAAGCAGAAGTCAGAGAAAGATAAAAATATGAGGCAAAGTTCAGATACAAGCAGCTGGATTAAAAACCTTTCCTGTTCACAGACGTGTTGTGCCTCAGGGAGCTGCTTTAGACCACAGGCGCTTGAATCCCTATTTATAATAAAGTCTTCATATCTCCAAAGTTCTTTGAGATACTGCAACGAAAATCAGGTCAAACAACTCAATAATAAAACGATTATACTGTGTTATCACTCTCTATCGCACAACAAGCAGTAGTATTTCATGTTACAGTCCCTCCTTGAACCGCAGGGTGAACTCTCACCGCCAGACGGTCGGACTCCATATCACAGATAAAGGAGTCAGTACGTGTTGGGCTAGGTCTAAACTGACTGGACAGTCTCATATTATAGTCTGTTCCACACCCCCTGTCCATATGATTTTTTTTATGATTATCTCTACATAAGACAAACTTGCCAAACAAAATTTGTACCAATGGCATAAAGAGGCAAAAGCGTAATTTTTGGTACCTTACCTTCTCACGATATAAAATTATTTACTTTATGGCCTGGTTGACATGTCTTGTATATAACCGTCATTCATGGCATCCCTAATAAGCAGCCATTGTTTATCCTCCTTGGATATGGATATAAAGAAATGTGACGTAACAGTGAAGCGCATGAATGCAGAGATTACAAGTCTCACTGTAAACAAGTATCGGCAGCTCTTGATTATTGGTCCTATGAATGTTGGTGCCTCTTTAGTACGTCACATCTAATAATGTCGTCTGTTATGACGTAATCACTATTCCCTGATATGCCCATTTCACAGATTTGTGGCAAAATGTCGCTACAGAATAGGCTAGTTACTCATTAAATGATTTTTAAATTGTTTACAAGAAAATAACATAAGGTAGGCTAGCCGCCAAAGTCGACGCAACAGGTTTCAGGTTTCTGTTGCTAAGGTTTTAACATACCAATTTTCACATTATGTTGTATGTCGAAAGGCCTGTAATAAAAAATAACCATTCTGGAAAGCATGAAGCATCTGTAAATATCAACAACTGATTTATTAGTCCAGAGGGAACTGAAGCATTAACAGCCCGGCAGACATCTTGCATTTGGTGGCTGTCCTGTATAATGTGTTAGGCCTGTGTACTATTATGTTCATATTTTTCTCCCTTGGTGCAAAATAGTGCTGAGAATAGAACAGTAATGTTTTTCAGTACTCAAATAAACAAAACACATAGATGTCCTGAACATTAATCAATGGATATACATTGAATCTCTCAGTTGTGTATGGAGTGTTATAATCACAGTTAACTGCAGGGGCAATCTATGGACTCCACATTGCGTCAGTCACTAAACAAAAGCAATTGTGGAGTCCATTCTAATAAGCTAAAGGTAGGCTATTACTCCTATAATAGTTAATTATGCTTTTTCCTCTTTCTCCCCTCAGGTCAACAAGTTATAGCATTCTTTGATTCGCAAAAAAATAATTGCGGAAAAACAGGTGGACAGGGGTGCTGGAACAGACTATAGTAGCAATCAACATAAGCCTCGGCATGACATCGACATGCCTCTTACTTATCCATCACATGAATCCTAAGCATCATTATGTCCGTCCGTATACACCCATACCCTCCTTAATGTAGGCCGGATTCTATACTCGCTCAAAATCAGGGTACAAGTCTAGAATTCAGGCTGCTGTTCTGGACACGTTAAGACACCACGGATACATGTGAAACGTAATAATAATACATCCAGTTCACTCCTTTGTAAGTTAATAGTATCCTATATCCTTCCCATATACCTCTTACCCTGAAAGAATGTACAATTTATCCTTCCTTCACGCAATTTAACATGCTTGTTTCCGTCATGATTCCTCCCTCTAGCTTGTTTACACCACACCACTTGGCTTATGTGCACATGTCCTACCTACGTCATTCACATCCGTTGTCTTGCGCCCTCCAGGCATTTGTACGCGCACACAAACACACATCATGGATATATTTGGTGTATTTCAAGGGTTAGGGTTCACGAATAAAACAGTGACTCCACCTTGTCTGCGCGTAGCACGAGATGGAGTACGGTTTAGTGGCATGCAGTTAACCAACGGCTGAGGGCTAATTTTTAACAGCTTTTTTCGACGTCCGGGCGCCTTTGCGCCCGGACAACGCATACGCTTGACAAAAATTAACCCTCATTTTAACAATTACGACCAATTTAAAAAATCTTATTTCCAACTTGTCTTGCATGGCACAGTGGTAGCGCATAGGACTGGTTAATCCATGACTGCTGGTTCGAGACCCGGTGGAGAGCTTCATAATTGCATGTTATGTGTACTAATAACTGCATTTCTCATTACAGGTTCGCCACTAGAGATACATACACAGATACATACGGTAGACCCAGTTGTGGCTCTGTTGTAAACACAGAGCCACAGGTCCCAGCCTTCATTTATCTAGCGGATGAGAGTAGGCTACACGTGATGTTGGGTGCCTATCTCAGTGTCCCCGTGTGTTGATTGTTTCAAGAGGCAGTGTACATGCATGTGTTACATCATCAATGGTGCATGGTGTGAGTGTCCTGTAATGGAACACTCCATTGGCCATAGGCAGCGTTGTTACCAAGGTAACACACTTGATTGTATCAGCTGGCCAGGCGCATGTATCACATTTCAGCTGGGTGCGCCAGTAAGTTTGCAGTGATGATGTAACAATGCACAGGGCTAGCCTGAAACAATCACCAGCCAATCACCCGGGGCTTATAACCACAGGCTGAATGTCCTTAAAATGGGTACATCGTAGTCACCTGCATGCTCTCCTGTCTGCTAGATAAATGAAGGAAGGGACCTGTGGCTCTGTGTTTACAACAGAGCCACAACTGGGTCTAATACATACGGCAGACATACGAACGAAAGACAAGACACCATAAACATAGACGCAAGAAGTTTTATTCATGGACTCAAACTCCATGGCTCAAACAGCAGCCTGAATTCTAGATGTGCTCCAAAATCAGGTGGACAGGGATAGTGGAAGGGACTATCAGTGTGACTATAGTCGTGCAATCCCGGAATATAAGTCATAAGATAATTTTGCCTTGGTGCAAGGCTGAGAATTACACACCAGGTGACAATTATCCAACATTAGCCTGATTAGGTACGACTTTACAATCAGTACCTACCGGTCCGGGCTCGGCCGGTACTCTATTATACCACTTCAAATGAGTAGTGAAATAAAATATTTTCTCACCTGCCTGCATCATCATAGCATACGTCTGTATGACCATCACTGTGGGCAAAACGGACAGGTTTCTTTGAGACTGACATTTTGTTGATATGTTAACAGCTCGCATGTCAGATTTGGCGCGGAATTTCGCAGTGAATGAAACACCGGGTATTCATTTGTCAGGATTTCCGTCTCCCTTACCCCAAATCTTGCAGGTTCTCTTAACTAACATATATTTACCCATTATATTCATATTTTTTCCTTTGTTTATCCATGTACAAGTAACACTGACCCTGTATACATGATCGGTTTCATAAAAAGAGACGAAAGCAGCTGGATATAGCTTCTAAAATGAAAATCAGATTGTGGCTTCATCTTTGGGTATGTGAGAGGCGAGGTCATGTGATGTCAACAAATGCTGACCTTCCGGTTTGCGTGCACAGGAAATGACAGACGGAGTTGAATCCCCACCTACGCTTGTCAAAGATCAAGAAAACATTCGAGGTGTGTAGCCAGATTTTCCGATTTTGTAGGGATATGAAGGGAGTTGGTGTACGATGAGTCCTGCCGCCGAGATATACGGGTGTTCTACTTAATGACATGACAAAGGAGACCGCGTTAATGCAATGAATACGTCAAATGAGCGATATCTTTTGGCGAAGCCGGCGTTCGTGGAGTGTTGGGATACCCTTGTAAATGAACTGCCATTCTTGACATGCCTAACTCGTCAGCCTGAAGGTAACCCACGGTAGCTGTCCCTTACAGGGGAACGGCTACGTAACTTAACAGCTGTCGTGAACGACAAAAAATCTTTGTTTTATACAAGTGAAAGGGAAATTCTAAATTGTTTCCTGTGAACATGTGTACGTGACATATTTGATGAATTGATTTGAGAGGAGTGGCATTTCTGAGATTTGTGTTTGTGTGTATGTGTATCCTGACACACAAGATAAAGACCTCAGAAAGAAACCATATATCCAGAATTTTACATGAATAATTTCCATTTTGAAAACAATGTTTTTCTCAATACAAGACAGCATTATCGCTTTCTTGTATAATAAAAAGGGTAACAACAAATCTTGAAGAAGCAAAGAACTGAACATTTGTTGGTTGGTTTTCTTGGTAAATTTTAAGCACTATGGCAGAATCAGAAAATAAAAGAAAATCTAGCTCGTCCAGCAGTCCACCTCAGGAGGAAGAGTCCAGCTCATCATGTGAAGGAGCGACAGGACGGGATCAGGAAACATCCGGCAGCGACGACTTTGATGACCTGGAAGAGTTACCCTCCACTGTCGAAAAAAAATTCACCAGACACAACTCTAGGGTTTCAATAGATTCAATCAGTTTGTCTGAAAATGGAGGATTAGACTTCATATGTGTACGAAGATTAGCAAAGAGCTCTGCATTTCGGAGGAAGAAATCTCTAGAAAAAGATAAACAGTCAAAGAAATCGAGAGATGGAGCTAGAAATAAAAAGAGAAAGCGTTTCTGGTCATTCCGATTCAAAAAGAGACTGCAGGGACAGCTACAGAGACCTTGTGATATGCCTGTTACTGAAACTTCTGTCACAAGTGATGGGCCTTCCTGTGTCTGCACAGAAATACGACGGACAGATGATCATTTGCTTGGTCCAGGGATAGTTTTCAGTGCAACAAAATCTGCGCAAAGAAGAATCTCAGATGCTCAGGGAAGTGGAAATAATAGTCCAGTGTCTGAACGAAGGACCACCACATCCCCTAAAGCAGATATCAGCCATGCTGAGCTGTTACAATTAGTGGTTCCAGTTCCACCTGAACGACCATGTAGCAGCCGTTCATCAGGTGATGATATGGACCCATTCGCTGATATCGATGAAATCTTGGCCACCAGACGTAAACAAGAAATCAAAGAAGGCATTGAATTATCTGATGCAGAGCTGCAGCGGTTTTATCCAATAACTGGTGGTTCAGGGACACCGCCATCATATCCAGCTACAATGGGAGCAACAGGAGGTACAACAAGTAACGATTCTGTAGCAGTCCTTGCCAATAATTTACAAGCTCGGTGCAGTGTTAAAACAGTCCTACATCGTGGACTGACAGTTACAAGTGATAACTCATTCAATCCCTACAAGTGCGTCCTACCGCAGAATCTCAACCCGTATCCACACCGCGTTCATACTCAAGTAGATTACATTCACTGTTTAGTTCCAGATCTGCAAGATATCACCAGCTGTGCATTTTACTGGGGAGTGATGGATCGTTATGAAGCAGAGAGGCTGCTAGAAGGAAAGCCACAAGGAACATTTCTTTTACGTGATAGTGCCCAAGAGGAATTCCTCTTCTCAGTTAGTTTTCGTCGATACGGCCGCTCGTTGCACGCGAGGATAGAGCAGTGGAACCATAAGTTCAGCTTTGACTCTCATGACCCGGGTGTGTTTGCTTCGGACACTGTATGTGGCTTAATTGAACACTACAAAGACCCCAGCTGTTGCATGTTTTTTGAGCCAATGCTTACAATTCCTCTGCCACGTAAGTTTCCATTCACCTTACAACACATGTGTAGATCTGTCATAAGCAATCAGGTGTCTTACGATGGAATCCACTATCTGCCCCTTCCCCGATCTCTGAAAGATTACCTGAAATATTACCACTATAAACAAAAAGTGAGAGTTAGAAGATTTGAACTGCCTCATTAATGATTTTATCTGTAAACACATTTTCATGTGCATAATATATGTTTTATATATATATATATATATATATATATATATATATATGCTTCATGAAATGTGGGTTTATATATATATATTAAGCAAAAAATACCACCCTGATCTGTAGGGTATAAATTATAAGTTTCCCTGCACAAAGTGTAAATTGATCAGTGTTTACTGGATTTAGAACAGTAAATGTGCCCAGGAATGAATGTGTGCATAACACCTTTGCATATGTGAATATATATATATATATATATATATATATATTATATTATAGTTAAGAGAGGAGCTTATTTGGATGGGGAGAGGCATTGTAGGAAGATGCCAGCAGCCTGTTTTATTTATTTCATATTTATATTCATCTGTAGTGTCTAGTGTATTTATTTGTTGTAGTTTCCTATCATGTAGAATTTTATATCCATTTTGCCCATCAGTGGTAGACTAGGTCCCAGCTCTCAAAAATCAAAAAGTATATTGATCACAATGTTTATGCAGTCACATCTACTTGAACTGACTCCAAATAACAAAATTTTGTTTTATGTATTCTCAGTCATTGTGATTTTTGGATACACTTTCTTAACACCTACTACTTTGCATTGAGTAAAATCTCTGTCTTGATTTTATTCCTGTTGACTCAGCACCGTGGAGGGGAAGGTCACACTGTAACACAGGATGTTGAATTTAAAAAAGCTGGATTGTGGCTATAAATAGAAAATTCTTTCAGTCTTTGATATATTTTATATTTCATGAATGAAATCTGGGAAACCCTATTTCTGCAAAGTGAAGTATCCACCATTATTATTCTTTTGTGGATAAGGGTATATAATTGTCAGTTGTGAGCTAAATTAACAACCATACAATAATTTGATTTGGTCACATTCAATTTCAGCTGCACAGTATAAGAATCTACAATGGCCGTTTATAGTGTTTTATATCAATGAAATGTGTGAAGTGATGATGCCAGAGGGTTCAGTGTATAGGAAGCTGTCAAAATGACATGCTACCGAGTAGTCATGTAGTCAAATAACATGTACACTTGCACACATACCTTGCTTACATTATGAATCGATTCCTCACTGCACAAAATATGACATTTATTTAGTTTGAGCTCCAACTATTCATATGAGGGCTTATGATTGGATGAGTTTATGTTGGACTTTATGTTGTGTTCATCAGGGTTTTGTGGTTTATCACTGGACCATGAGAAATGTGTCATAAAGAAAGCTTGAAGCTGGGGTTGGTGAGTACACCAGACTATTTGATGAGGTCTCCAGGTTTAAGTTTACATTAGAGACTTCTCCTGAGTACTGGCTCTCCTTCATTTACAACATTACATGTCAGGGGCCCTCCCAGGATTTTGGAAGGGGGGGGGGACGTCCAACTCAAGAAGACATGAGAAAACCCTAAGAAGGTCCTCAGGTCTGGAGAAAAGGAGGAGTTCTAGGCCGCAGATACAGGTTTGAAACCCTTTTAAAAGGATGTTACGGCTGAAAAATAGTGGGTCTCGACCCCTCCCCCTCCCCTTGGTTCCACTTATGCATGTCATTTCGCTATTCTTTCAGTGTATCTTTTAACCTTGTAAGAATTGAGATACTAATATCAGAGTATGTTCTAAGAATCATCATCTGAGATATTAGTTGTATCTTATAGCTTCCATTCTATTATCATATTTCCCTAATTTCATTTATTTTGAAAAAAAAATACTGGAATTTTATAACACAAATCTGCATAAAACTAGGATTGTTTAAGTAGTCATCTGCTTGCCAAATGAAGCAACATTTAAATTTTGTTTATTAATTAGATTATTTATTAGAAATTAAGTCCATTTGAAATAAGTGTTTGACCGGACATTGAAGTTATTATAACCTTGGTTGTTAGCAAACGTTAAGAGAAATAACACAATCTGAAATTAAATATTTTTTATTTATTATGTTCGTGAAAAATCGTCAGAATGGAAAATCTTTTACTGAGGAATGTTATACTGTAGTCCTGTTATACTTATGACACCATTGTGATTAATGTGAACTGTGTACCACCTCCAAATTCTAAGAGAGCACTCCGCTGATGTTGTTTTGACCACTTGGAGGCCTTTGATCAAGTAAATGCTGGTCCATCATCTAGGGTTTCCAGTATATTCACTTTTTGATTCAGTATTTATGGTTTATTTTAATCTGACCACTGATTGGATCAGAGACAACTGTCAGCAGTGAACAAGGGGTTATGAGGTTGCTACCTCATTAAGAACAATTGTGATACAGACTCCAGCATGTACTGGGATTTCTATAAATTTACATGTGATATTTTATATTTTTTGGTTGAGTATGAGTTCTTTGTTTCTCATCTTATTACAAGTCAGCTGAGGAATTTAATAATAACATCCATGGCCCTGCAGTGTCCCATCTTCCTACATATTTAGGATATTTAATGGTGTGAATCTTATTACACAGACTTTGTATTTTAAATGTTAAGTTAATGGTGATGTTAAGTATGAAGATTTATATGGCAGTTTTTCAGCATGGACTCCTGGTCAGACGTTGTATTCAGAAACCAGTGCTGATTGATATTATGTATTGCCCTAGTAATGAAATTTGTGATCTGATTTGTTATTGTTGAGATCAGCATCCAGCTTTAATATTCAATACTTAGTTTGCGGTGTTGGACAACTTGCAGGGCTTTATAATTGACTCATCAGTGGAGCAATGTAATTACCTATTGTTTGTTAATTGAAGAAAAAGTTGCATATTCAAGAGTAACAGTGTTATTTTGACCTTAGTAAATATTTTCAGTTATTTAAGCGGCTAGTATGAAGCGCATCACATCTAATAAAATTACAGTTTCTTTAATGAATGGTTTATTTAAATGTTATATCTTGTAGCATTCCAAAGAAATTGAAAAATTTTCATTAAATTGTATTTATCCACACCAGGTACTACTGGGAAGAATTTATTAAATTCAGTGGAATTTATCAAGGTATATATTAACTTATCAAGATATATAAAAAAGATTCTTTTCTATAGATGGTGATTTTTAAAGGAAAATATACCTGAAATTTATAGTTAAATATACCCACCACCTGTTAAAAATAAATGAACAACATCTGAAAGTGTTCAAAAATCACCTTATTAAAATCTGAACTGTTCAGGATAACAACTTTGAAACCATTGCAGTTGATTAAATATACTGAGTGTATAAAAGTTTTAACAGTAAACTTTATTTTTATAAATATTTAACCAAAAGATACCTTAGCCCAGCAACCAGAGGGATTATAATTGTTTCATTTGAAGTCAACATGTGTAATGCAGGTGGATGTCTACAGGTGAATGGAGTTGGTGTATTGCATTTAATTAGCTAAAGGAAAATAATAGCACATGTAAAAATGGCAAGGTAAAAAGGGTAAAGGTGAAAATTATACAGTTTAAAATGACTCGAGTGGGAACTAGGAATAAATACATGTTTCAATGTGCCATTTTTCCTAGTTTTCATTTGTCCTTTCTCACCTGTCCCATTTTTACTATGCACCACAAATTTAGGGTCTGTACTGCATTGCTTTCAGGTGTCTCTGGAGTGTGGTTACTTATTTATTGTTCAACAATACATTATCATACAATTACTGGCTCTAAAACTCCAAGATGTTGCTAATCATTTAGTTACAGACAAGCTTGTAAAGTATTCAACCTCTGGTATATTTTTCAAAAGAAACATCCTCTGCTGAAGACTGTGATCCTAGTATCATCTGAATCATCCAAAAATATATTTGATAAACTATCTAACATGTAGGGCATCTTAATTTATATTATTAGAGGGTACTTAAAAGAGCAGAAATCCTTCAGCTTAGATTGGACATTTACTCGCATGTAAAAAAAAAAGCCAAAAATAAGGTACCTGGGGTTCATAATACAAGTGGTTGCATGATTTGGTATTGTTTTCCTTTGTAGTGATCTATTAATGTATATATATGTATTTCTATTGACTGAAATCACTTTTAAACCCTTAAATTTCCACCAATATAAACAATATTGAATTAAAGTAGTCTGCACCCTATATGGTTACATTTATAGTGAATCTTTTAAAATAATGCCAGTAAGAAACACTTAGTTTTAGCCAGCATCAGATGTAATCTTTAAATGTGATCATGATGTCAGAATGTTATACTGGTCAGTGTACGATTGCAGAGAATCCTCATAATTATAATACATTTATTTGAAGGTGGAATAACCATGTTGTTTATAAGGATGGGATAGGTTAAGACATATTCACACACTTTTAAATCATAGGAAACTTTGCCTGATTTCTATATTGAAACATTTCTTAATGGTGCTAACAAATGGAATTTGGGAACTTCATTCACTGTGGAACTGTTTGCATCAAATTTGCATAATTCATCAATCAGCTGTGTTTATTTTAATTACTTCGGTAAGTTTGCATGGACTGCAAACCATATTTTATTTGTTGGAGTATTTTTTGTATTATATTGTATATTGTATGTAATTCTTGTTAATTTATTGTATGACCAGCGGCGTCGACTGGTCAGTGTGTTGCACTAGCCACCGGTTACTCCATTGAATGCACTATTGATGTGACAGGAGACAGACAAGGAGGTCCCTTCTCCAAATAAAGAAAAAAAAATCAATTCCATTCCATGTCTTGTTGTGATATTTTAGATGCTCTCATTTAAACATACTATGTGTAAGGTGCTTGCAAGTGGATTTGGAAAACCAAGTTCACTGTGGAACTGTTTGCAAAAGAGTGAGTGCCTTATATCTGTGTTGAGGTACATTATGAGTTCTTTATTTCCCAGTTTTTGAAGTATTATGAGTGAATTCCATATTTCTGTGTTTGATGTAGTATGAGTGAGTTCCTTATTTCAGTGTAGTGATGTATTATGAGTGAGTTCCTTATTTCTGTGTTGTGATGTATTATGAGTGAGTTCTTTATTTCTGTGTTGTGATGTATTATGAGTGAGTTCTTTATTTCTGTGTTGTGATGTATTATGAGTGAGTTCTTTATTACCCGGTTTTTGAAGTATTATGAGTGAATTCCATATTTCTGTGTTTGATGTAGTATGAGTGAGTTCCTTATTTCAGTGTAGTGATGTATTATGAGTGAGTTCCTTATTTCTGTGTTGTGATGTATTATGAGTGAGTTCTTTATTTCTGTGTTGTGATGTATTATGAGTGAGTTCTTTATTTCTGTGTTGTGATGTATTATGAGTGAGTTCTTTATTTCTGTGTTGTGATGTATTATGAGTGAGTTCTTTATTTCTGTGTTGTGATGTATTATGAGTGAGTTCTTTATTTCTGTGTTGTGATGTATTATGAGTGAGTTCCATATTTCTGTGTTGTGATGTATTATGAGTGAGTTCCATATTTCTGTGTTGTGATGTATTATGAGTGAGCTCCATATTTCAGTGTTGTGATGTATTATGAGTGAGTTCCATATTTCTGTGTTGTGATGTATTTTGAGTGAGTTGTTTATTTCTGTGTTGTGATGTATTATGAGTGAGTTCCTTATTTCTGTGGTGTGATGTAATATGAGTGAGTTCCTTATTTCTGTGGTGTGATGTATTATGAGCGAGTTCCTTATTTCAGTGTTGTGATGTATTATGAGTGAGTTCCTTATTTCAGTGTTGTGATGTATAATGAGTGAGTTCCTAATTTCAGTGTTGTGATGTATTATGAGAGAGTTCCTTAATTCTGTGTTGTGATGTATTATGAGTGAGTTCCTTATTTCTGTGTTGTGATGTATTATGAGTGAGTTCCTTATTTCAGTGTTGTGATGTATTATGAGTGAGTTCCTTATTTCTGTCTTGTGATGTATTATGAGTGAGTTCTTTATTTCTGTGTTGTGATGTATTATGAGTAATTTCTTTATTTGAAATTATTTCTGTGGTGTGATGTATTATGAGTGAGTTCTTTATTCCTGTGTTGTGATGTATTATGAGTGAATTCCTTATTTCAGTGTAGTGATGTATTATGAGTGAGTTCCATATTTCTGTGTTGTGATGTATTATGAGTGAGTTCCATATTTCTGTGTTGTGATGTATTATGAGTGAGTTCCATATTTCAGTGTTGTGATGTATTATGAGTGAGTTCCATATTTCTGTGTTGTGATGTATTTTGAGTGAGTTCTTTATTTCTGTGTTGTGTTGTATTATGAGTGAGTTCCTTATTTCTGTGGTGTGATGTAATATGAGTGAGTTCCTTATTTCTGTGGTGTGATGTATTATGAGTGAGTTCCTTATTTCTGTGTTGTGATGTATTATGAGTGAGTTCCTTATTTCAGTGTTGTGATGTATTATGAGTGAGTTCCTTAATTCTGGGTTGTGATGTATTATGAGTGAGCTCCATATTTCTGTGTTGTGATGTATTATGAGTGAGTTCCTTATTTCAGTGTTGTGATGTATTATGAGTGAGTTCCTTAATTCTGGGTTGTGATGTATTATGAGTGAGTTCCTTATTTCTGTGTTGTGATGTATTATGAGTGAGTTCCTTATTTCAGTGTTGTGATTATTATGAGTGAGTTCCTTATTTCTGTCTTGTGATGTATTATGAGTGAGTTCTTTATTTCTGTGTTGTGATGTTTTATGAGTAATTTCTTTATTTGAAATTATTTCTGTGGTGTGATGTATTATGAGTGTGTTATTTATTCCTGTGTTGTGATGTATTATGAGTGAATTCCTTATTTCAGTGTTGTGATGTATTATGAGTGAGTTCTTTATTTCTGTGTTGTGATGTATTATGAGTGAATTCCTTATTTCAGTGTAGTAATGTTTTATGAGTGAGTTCCTTATTTCTGTGGTGTGATGTATTGTGAGTGAGTTCTTTATTCCTGTGTTGTAATGTATTATGAGTGAATTCCTTATTTCAGTGTAGTGATGTATTATGAGTGAGTTCCTAATTTCAGTGTTGTGATGTATTATGAGTGAGTTTCTTATTTCTGTCTTGTGATGTATTATGAGTTCTTTATTTCTGTGTTGTGATGTATTATGAGTGAGTTCCTTATTTCTGTGGTGTGATGTAATATGAGTGAGTTTCTTATTTCTGTGTTGTGATGTATTATGAGTGAGTTCTTTATTTCTGTGTTGTGATGTATCATGAGTGAGTTCTTTATTTCTGTGTTGTGATGTATTATGAGTGAGTTCCTTAATTCTGTGTTGTGATGTATTATGAGTGAGTTTCTTATTTCTGTGTTGTGATGTATTATGAGTGGGTTCCTCACTTCTGTGTTGTGATGTATTATGAGTGAGTTCTTTATTTCTGTGTTGTGATGTATCATGAGTGAGTTCTTTATTTCTGTGTTGTGATGTATTATGATTGAGTTCTTTATTTCTGTGTTGTGATGTATTATGAGTGAGTTCTTTATTTCTGTCTTGTGATGTATTATGAGTGAGTTCCTTATTTCTGAGTTGGGAGGTATTATATATCACAAGAAACAACAGATTTTACATGTTCTTATTTTCTTTGATTTTTATGTGATTTTTTTCTCTGTTTTATAACCTCAAATTAATTTTGCTTTGATCACATCATCAGGGCTTGAATTCAGGTTTTGGAAGTACTTGCAGTAGTACTAAATTCAGTAATTACAGCAATGAACTTTTTAAGTGTGCTCAACTGTGTGTGTGTGTGTGTATATATATAAATATATATATAAATACACAAACATAATACCAGCCAGTATTGAGATGAGGCAGCAGTAGTTCTTTGTGTCAGTCACACAGGCGCTAGGCAGACAGCCCGTTTAACTTGATTCTTGCCATCTGGCGCGAGGGGGAGGGGGTCAACAGGAAATGGCGTACATGCTTGTGAGCATCTTCAGAGGGATGTGTTTTGAGGATGATTCGTGCCAAGAAATGTGTATCACCTGCTGACGTAAGCCTGGAATTTATTAGTGCAGCAGTTCTGTCTGATACAGCATGTAACCAGAGGCTGCGCCAGTCTGGTTTCATCGTTAGGGAGCTTGTCTTACTGACCTACTGCTGGGGGGTGGGGTGGTGAGGAGGGGTAGGGTGTGAGGGGGCAGCTCCTGGCCTAGATGTAGACACTGCTTATTACATCAGGTATTTGTTACTCAAGTTTGCCAACATTAGATTACGCCCCCGAGGCAGCGGACATCTGCCGCTTCTGTACAAGCTCCGATCTTACATATAAGTGATGTAGATAATTTAATGCGCTGAGGAAACAGCGTAACATTGGATAAAGATTACAGTACAAAGTCAGGTGTAAACTAGAAATCTTCAGATGACTATATTTTAATCGTTATGTTTAACATGTATCCTTGCCCATAACATCATGAATTTTTCATCTTCTTAGTGTCACTCACGCCTACAGCCAGAGATCGCTCAGAGTGTAAGTAACTCCGCCAAGGCTGATATTGAGACCTGTATTAATTAAAGAAACCAGTCTTCGTGGGATCGGATCTTCAGTCATTCAGATAGAAATCCACACGAGCTCTACACTGATCGATAAGAATAACATCTCATTTTTTAAAACACCTTTGCAAATATTATTACATTTGATTATGTAAGTTTGAGATCAGTGGGGGGGGGGGGGGGGGATGGATAAAGTACCCCAGGCTGTGAGAAAATCCAGGAGAACTGGGATATATAACATACTGATTTTTATACCTCTAACAGGCAGCAATGTTTTTCATGTTTCTTTAGCTTGTCTACGCTTGTGAACATTTATACATATGTGTTCAGCGTGGTCTTTTGTGAACATTGTCAAGTCTGTATCTTAGATCGATGTATAAATCACATCACTGTGTAGACAACTGTTTTGTATTTTTATGTATCGAAACTATCGATATCACCACATATGGATGTACATATAGGCATAACAGTACACCGAATGGCCATTTATTATTTACATACAACCGTTTCAAATTGTTTTGTTCAAAATTATCATGCATCATGTTGTATTTGGGTATAATTGTGATATTACATTCGGCATATTTTTTCCTACTGTGTTATATTCCAAGGCAGCAGAAACAAAACGGTTTGAAGATTAAGCACCCACGAGCACAAGTTTGATCTGCCCGTATATTGTAGTAAAAATAAACTATTGAATCTGCAGTGTGACGTTTTCTCTAAAAAAATCTCAATATACCGGATAATACCTGTCAAAACCAGTTTATACATTCCATGCAAAGTAACCCTGCCCACTCGTGTGGCCATCTCACTCGCTGAACGCGTCATGTTTTTGACCTTGGTTTACTTTCACTAATTACCAGATTTACATAAATCTTGACAGACCTTGCAGTCTTGTATAAACATCTTGAAGAGGAACCATAAGACGATGTCTGGACTTCTTTTGAATAATTGTACGTAAAATCAGTCATTTTTTTTCAGCCAATGAAAACATAAGGCAAATTAGAATTGATTGGTCTTAAATGCACGATAACACTGATCGAGTATGTTTGATCAACTTCAATGTTATATTGCGAAATATGGCTTTGTATACCTGAAGAAACTGCGCGCCGGAAGACATATAGGCAAAAAATTAGAGGGGGTTCATAACTGGTATTTCCAACACATATAGACACCTACAGATCACGGTATTAAGACGTGCAGGTATACCTTATAATTGAGGTATTCAGATACTTATGAACATGCTGGGTCATATTCTAAAATATTGTTTGTGCGTGTGATACACAGTGTGTGCATGAAAACCCGTACACTTGGTGTGATTCATGTCTGTCAGAAGCGAGGATTACTGGATACATTTTACATACAAATATATATATATATATATATATATATATATATATATATATATATATATATATATATATATATATATATTTATATTTATAAGACCAAGGGTTATTGTTAACGGAAATGATTATGACCGGGGGCTCAAATGGGCGAGATTTTTCTATACCCCGTGTGGGGTGTTCTATTATGCTGATCTGATCCGTGCTTATTTGGTCCGGGCGGCATCGATTTCCAGCATTATTAGTTTTGAGCAGCATATTGACTGCTGACCGTTGTTTGATGGATGTGAAAAGGCCGGGGACGCTGGGTGGGCGGGGAGCACCCGGCGGAATAATCGATGTCGTGCGGGGGTGGTGAGGAACAAGGCTAATACTGCAGGTTATTGACAGTCCAGTCAGGAAGCTGGCTGAAAGCAGCAGCAGCCCCATCACTCATCCCGTCATCTCTGCCAGCAACACAATATACGAGACCATTATCCCCTAATTACTCGAGGGCTTAAACAAGAGCCAGAAAGAGTTACGGATCAACTCAAAATAAAATCGTGCGTTCCATCAAACTCCAGCTTCCAAGGTCAAACTTTTTATATATTTGCGATTGTATGATTGATAAGCCGTTTACGAACAGCCCCGGGTCGCCCCAGAGCGGAAGGTCCGTTTTATTTCCGGTTCTCACTCGTATACATCAAGGAGTGGTGCAATTAAGTGAAGAGCTATACCTAAAACAGATCAATATCCACGACATAACAAACATCTAAACCTTTCTACTGACTTTCGTTGACCACATCTAATACTCTGTGCACTTTATGGTTAAAGTTATACATACAAATTGTAAGTTATGAAGCTTATTCAATTTTGATTACATTCTTATCATTTTATAAACATATTTCCCTTTAAATATCATGAAATTCGCCTCAAATCCATAAACAGTGAACATATGAAGGCCTAGTTATTCAGGCCCCTTGCTTTTAATATTTATCTGAGAGTTAAACCTGTTTATAAGTTATAACCAATAAAATTCTGGAGTTGCCGTCTGTTGTCACTCTCTACGTTGTACTCTAGCTTATTTCGTATTTAGCTCAGCTGACTGTAAGTCAGCGGAGGTATAGGAATGGCGCTTTGTCCGTCCGGCCGTCCGTTAGCAGGGCACTAATCGTACATAGAAACATCAAAGTGAACATCCAGGGAGGTAAAAAAATCCCCTTGGAAACACTGCGACCTATATGCTCCGAGCTATTGGACTTGAAAGTAACCCCCCCCCCCCCCAGGATAATAATAAATTTTATACAAAGCCTGCAATATCTTGATAATTAATGCATCGATTGTCATGAATCTTGCCTTGAATATTGACCATGACTAGTTTTTTCAGTTCCCGAAAAATGGTGGCGCCATCTTTTTTTTATTTTAACGAATATTTTCCTTTTTTTACTATAAAATGACAACAATCATGTCAGTTTCTCAGCTGTGATAACATCTAGTGTCCCAAAACCTTGTGTGTTTATTGATAACAAGCAGATGCCCCATATTAATTACCCTGTCTGTCTGTCTGTCTACATGTCTGTCTGTCTGTCAATCCGTCCATCCACACACATTGGTTTTCAGATGATAACTCCAGGGCCAACCACTAAAGCAAGAATCTTTATGATTTTTGGGTCCAAAGGTCAAGATCACAGGACCCGCTCATTAAAAAGATTATGGCTGGATTTAAAGCCAAGCTTTTCATCCCAAACTTTCCATCCTGCGCATTTAGCTGACTTGCCAGTATGGGGAGAGCATAAATGAATTTGGGGTCACAAGGTCAGGTCATCGGGGTCATCTGTTCACAAATTAGTTTCTAGATGATAATTCCAGTTTAGTTTGACATATTGGTTTCAAACTTAACTTATATATGGCTCACCACTAAAGTATAAGAATCGTGTCGATTTTGGGGTCTAAAGGTCAAATGGATGATAATTCTGCTTTGGATATAGAGATTGGCTTCAAACTTGATTTATTAATGACCCAACGCTTAAGTAAATTTATTTTGATTTTCAGGGTCCAGAGATCAAAGTTGAAGGTCACAGGAGCCACATCTTTAAAAAGATTGTGGATGCACTTGAAATCAAACTTTTCATCCCAAACTTTCCATCTTTCACACATGGCTTACTTGCTCAAAGTGAGGAAATCTGTAGATTTTGAGGTTTCTTGGTCAGAGGTCATATTTTAAAAGATTACAAAAATCTAAATGCTGCAAGTTCAAGGATATAAGTTCTAAGATTTTTTGGTCACAAGGTCATTGGTTAAGGTCACAGGACTGTCATCCTGAAAAATTTCTTTAAAAATATCCTTCCTTATAGACAAATTCAGCTGAGCGTCGAGACTCATGCCATGGGTCCCTAGTTTTCTACTTGATGGACATCACAGACAGTAGTTACAGCTTGTAAAGAATAGATCCTGAATGCCCCGGAAATATGTCGCATTAACAGAACAAAAATTTAGCCAAGTCCAATCGTTCATAACAAAATGCTTGATTGCACTGTCAGGATTAATTGTGATAAATTTTTGTCCATTTTAGGATCTGAAAGTAAGATTTCTTTTCATACTTAATTTTTTTTATTCAATACAGGTTTATCCATAACGTGAAATATCCCTGATACATTTAATCATTTGTATTCCAATTAACTGATTGTTATTTAGTAATTTTATAATCATCCGATATTTGCACCTGTGATAATGTATGTCCGTTGAAGGTGTCTGTAACATCAGACAAGTGTTGCACATTTTCCCCAGTACGTTTTTTTCTGGGGTCTTTAACCCCCATGCGCCCAGAATTAGTACATAAACAATAGACGAGTCCCCGGCTGTTTCCTGTTGTACACGAGAAAGTCGATAAGAATGACGGCAACAAACAGAAACGGAAACACAAAGTGACTTGTCCACAGGAGACACATGTTATTGCCTTTAAGAACAATGACACCTGTAACTAGATATGTTTTTATCCACTCTGACATAACTAGACATTTTTTTTTATCCATTCTGATATGACTGCAAAAATACCTTTCTGTCACTTTAGCTCCATACATGTGGTCCGCATGCCCAGTAAGACATGTACCACGTCCTTGCTAAACGTTAATCCATCTAGCCGTGGTCCCAGCTGTCCGACTCTCCGTACGTCCGTCCGTCTGTTAGTCTGAGTATCTTCACAACGCTGTATCTGTTACACTTGACTATACCTTATAATATGTATACTACATGTACCTAGTGTGTGTGTAATGTCCTTGCAGTAAACATTTAAATATCCAGCATATAGTCCCAGCCGTCTGTCTGTCCGTCCGTCTGTATGTGCGTCTAACCCTCTAGCTAGCCACATGTCTGACTTTGTTAATACCTTTACATCTCTTAATTACCCTGGTTTTCTTCTTGGCATGCATCTTGTGTTTAAAGACAGGTGTATTATACGTGTCTCTAATGTTTTCCTGTTGGACACCTAGCCGTGGGCGGATTAAGGGGGGGGGGGGGGGGCGCTAATTCTTTCCCGACCAAAATTTGGACAAAATAATGATGTGCGCTAAATACAGACCAGCAGCGCGTCGTTATCCTCTCTATACATAAATGTATACTAGCAGTCCAGGTACACTTGTTTACCTGAGCGAGGGTGTTTAGCAGGGGCCATGTAAAAATGCCAAAGGAAAAAAGAACAAGGGCAAAAAAAAAACAAGATTTACAATGTCATCTATGATTTAATAAATGGTTTACTGTATAGAATAAATAAAATGATATAAAATATAGCATACAGTAATGTTTCGTTATTATGCATGACGTGATCACAGTTAGCCAGTGCCGATCAAACCTCCTTGATCTCGACTACGGTGATGCTTGTGTCTCTTGGGGCACAATGTTTATGGGCATTCAAAAGGACAACTTAAAGTTTAAAACAAGCAGATAAAAAAGATATTGTAATATAATGTCATTGACAACAGGTAATACTTGAACTTTACAAAGCACACTTGGTGAAACCTGTGTGTACATATTTGAATCACCTAAATTAATATAAAATTTTAAGTATAACATACATTACACAAACTTTTTCATAAAATATTAACGGTCAATCACATACTGAAAAGAACAATTTGTTTGGAACTGAGAAGGAATAATGTACTCTCACAATATCCATCCAGATCCAAGGTACTAATTAGACCTAAAGCCATTCAACCAAAACCACTGTATGTTTCAATTCACATTAATACAATCAATCTTTTAACATATGTAAGTTATTACCATCCTTGAAAAAGACTACACAGTAAATCTGACATCTTTACCCCTGGCACTTGTACACCACATCGCTGCCCCCCCCCCCCCCCCCCCCCATGCTAACGATCTATCGACATTACATCATGGAGATTTCTGTCCGTTTATGACTGTTTTGACTTTACGGGATTGAAGCATCGAGAGTCATGACAGCCTGAAGGATCAGCATCCCGGCTACTTGCTTCACATCTTCATCAAGATTCTCCGGTCAAATATTTATACAATTCATTTTTTATTAACGAAATATCATTACGGACTTACACGATATTATATTTTCATAATGGGTCACAAGTGTTTTCTAACTCAAATTAAACCATGTAAATACCTCCTGTTTGTAATGGCTGTTCTCATTTGTAGATCAATGACAATGGACGAATATGTAGATCTACCTGTAGTTTCAGCAGTCAGGAATCAGAATTTGGAAGTCAAATCTTATTTGTCAAAGTTTATTCCAGTATATATATATATATATATATATATATATATATATATATATATATATATATATATATATATATATATATATATATATATATATATATATATATATGAGCAAGCATATATGAAACAAAAATAGCGATAGCGTATTTTCAGGGGATACAAGATGAAAGCATTCTATTATAAAAGGTTCTACAATAAACACGGTACATAAAAATACCTCACAAACAGTCAGGAGTGTATTCTCACACGCGCCCATCATGAGGCAGCTGGAAAAGACATTAGTGACATCTAGCAGCCAATGCTGATTACAGCGGCGAGGTTTTAGACGACAATCGAGACCATCTCGACAACACGCGACACCGATGTTTACACTCTACAATCAAACCCAGATTGAGCGGCCCCACACAATCAAAGGCTGGGCCGGAAATGCCAGACAGAGGGGCAGCTCTCGGGGATCTCTGTTTTGAGCTGGACATGTTACTAACATTTATGAATGAACTAGAAACCCCCTTGAGCTTAGTAATCACCGCCAGGTGTTTAGCTCTTGGTTCAGCTCGGTCTTCGAGGCGGGAAATCCCCATGCCCCAGGGACCGTCAACAAACATGACCAAAACGGAAAACCCAGATGTCTGGGGATGAGACCCTGATAAGTGAAGGAGCAATGAGGGGTAGGGTGAAGACTATTGGTTTAGAGAATGGGGGGCTGAATTACGCGGTGACCCCAAAAAAAGTCACAGGAGTTAAAGTCACAGAAGGTCTCAGAAAAAAGTCTCACATATGGGAAGGAAATACAGTTTTGTGCAAGTTATAGAAAACAGTCACATTTTAAGTAGATAGTAATATATATATATATATATATATATATATATATATATATATATATATATATATATATATATCCATATATATATATCCATATATATATGTATATATATATATATATATATATATATAATTAATTCCTTTAATTCAAACTTAATTAATAAATAACACCTATTACATTTTATCGTAATGTACCAGGGTTAAAAGTTTAAGACGAGATCACTAATATAAAGTATATGTAATACAAATTTATAATTACTTAGGTCTACTGAAGAAGCAATTATTGTCTACTTAGGGATTTACAACAGAGACGAATACTTATTACATGTAAACTTAAAATGAACTTGCGAGAGACTTCTTCATTGATGGAATAATCAGTGATTTTTTTACTAGAACCATCATCTGAAGCGGTATTAAAGCGGTTCGCAATGTTCTCTAATACCGCGTTGTGTACAATACTGTGCCATACATCATTTTAAAGGTTATTATCCCCGCAGTGACATAAGCGATATGAGAATAAATAATTTTTAATGTTCGTATAATTTGAGTGATTTTTCCGTTTTTATGACTTGCACGGAGGTTAGACCGATCACAGCCAAACTGCCTTCGACAATGACCGGAATGCGTGCATCGTGGTCACTCAACCTCAGACTATTGTTCTTTGAATAACGCTTACTTTCAGTGAGGGATTTGAGCCTGTCGGACCTTACATTTGGAGTCCCGTTGGGTCCGCTTCTGCTACTTACGATGTATGCACATTTCTGTTTCTTTCTTCAGGAACAGTTTCCTTGCAACGCACATTTAATAAATCTTTCATGTGTTCCTCACATCAACCTAATCTTTATACGTCCAACGATAGAATCCAGTCAAATATCATCGAAAACATGAATGCCCCCGCGTCTTATTCCGGTTCGCAATGTTAACATCATTACTGACCAGGTCTTCAAGTTAAACATACCGGGATACGAATTTCTTGCCACGAGCACAGCGCCACAAAATAAATGTAAAAAATATTTATACATATCTTATTGAGACAGTTTCCCACTGAAAACCAATATTTTCTGTTATCATTTAGAATAAAAAAGAGCCAACATTCCACATCTCAGTTAATATATCTCCCCAACCCCGGTAATAAGCCCGGTACACCGGATTTATCAGCTATAGTATACCATAAAAGGTATTATACAAGCTAGATTACCCGTGATGCATTACTCTCAAGCATCTATAGATTAAACATTTATAGATGTTAAAACTGTGACTTCTTTTCCCAGAAAATATCTCAAATTAAGGCAAACCTCAAAGGGAAAAATCGTTAGATTTCTCGACATAATTGTGAGATAAAACAGTTCGATTCACTCTCGTGTCTTAACGACAGGTTAGGACTTGCAGATATTTCCAAGTTAAACCTGCAGGACCCAGAAGGCCTAAAAATACCAACATGTCATTCTAATAATTTGTGAACCGTCCTTCTCGTTCAACAGACAGAGTCATGAACAGGCCATGGAAATTTACTTAATAAAAGGAAAAAAAAGTGGGTTACATTGAATATTGCTCGGGAACAATGAAATAAAAAGGGGAAATGAAATAATGTTTCCCCAGAAAATGTGTATATTTTGTACCCTCTTCCACATTTTGACACGCTCAATTTCAAATCAATGATGGTAGATGCTGTTTATTTTTTAACACATACACATTTATATTCAAATTTCTGTGTTCCAGCACTACATGGGCATTAAATTAAATAGATTGTAATGGAGACAAAACCCTAGAACTCAACAAACCTTAAACCTGCATATGTCAGATATTCCCTCAAAACATATACATTTTTATGTTCGTATTTTTTTCTCTTAGACCTGCTGCCATCATATACGAAGTGCCAAAGTGATACATTGAAGACAGCAGCAGGGGCGGATGTGCAGGATTTACAAAGGGGGGGGGGGGGGGGGATGGTCAACCAATAAAGACTATAATGAGAAACCCTTAAAAGTTCCCCTAAACCAGAAAAAGGGGGCCCCTCCCACACCCTCCCCCGTCGGGGATTTCCCCCTCGAATCCGCTTACTGCCACCCTGCGATAAGGATCAGGCTACGGGTCAGGCTATATATATATATATATAAACTGGTCTACTGTTGCCCCCCCCCCCCCTTGAAAATTTAGTTTCGCCGCCAATGAATAGGATGCGTTTCTTACTAACAC
The DNA here is from genome assembly GCA_026874595.1 of Sipunculus nudus. NCBI lineage: Eukaryota > Metazoa > Annelida > Sipuncula > Golfingiida > Sipunculidae > Sipunculus > Sipunculus nudus. Next base: position 1,318,473 of record CM049308.1, read on the forward strand.
AGAGACCTAATGGGGCATGTTTCTAACTAAAACAGAGACCTAAAGGGGTGTGTTTCTCACTAACGTAGAGACTAAATCGTGTGTGTCTCACTATAACGCAGAAACCTAATGGGACGTGTTTCTCACTAACACAGATACTTAATGGGGCGTGTTTTTCACTAATACAGAGACCTATAAAGGGGTGTGTTTTTCCGCTAAAACAGAGACTTAAAGGGGCGTGTTTCTCACTAACGTAGAGACTAAATCGTGTGTGTCTCACTATAACGCAGAAACCTAATGGGACGTGTTTCTCACTAACACAGATACTTAATGGGGCGTGTTTTTTACTAATACAGAGACCTATAAAGGGGTGTGTTTTTCCGCTAAAACAGAGACTTAAAGGGGCGTGTTTCTCACTAACGCAGAGACTCAATCGTGTGTGTCTCACTATAACGCAGAAACCTAATGGGACGTGTTTCTCACTAACACAGAGACTGAATGGGGCGTGTTTTTCACTAATACAGTGACTTATAAAGGGGTGTGTTTTTCCGCTAAAACAGAGACTTAAAGGGGCGTGTTTCTCACTAACGCAGAGACTAAATCGTGTGTGTCTCACTATAACGCAGAAACCTAATGGGACGTGTTTCTCACTAACACAGATACTTAATGGGGCGTGTTTTTTTACTAATACAGAGACATATAATGGGGCGTGTTTCTTACTAACGCAGAGACCAAATGGGGCGGTTTCTCACTAACACAGAGACCTAATGGGGCGTATACGTGTTTCTCACTAACGCAGGGACCTTATGGGGCATGTTTCTCACTAATGCAATATTGTGTGCATAGAATGTATGTTTCTCGGTCATGTTCGAGAACACTGCCACAGATGGCCGTACTTTTTGGCTTATTTATTAGCATGTAACTTAATCATTAATATAATTTACGAAGCACTCTTTGTCTTTTGATATATACATGCACGCACGGTAGGTTAAGTCTTCCGTGATACATATGTCTGTTCGTAGACATGTAAAACTCATATCAATTAACGACAGGTCACTTATATTGAAATATAATCCGTGCAACTATGCAACTTTGTCGCCTGAGTCAGGCATCCGTGCATGCCGCATTGAATGAATATTGATATAACTGTATACATAAATTCTTACAAAAAGCACAAGTGGACAGAATAATATAGCACATTATAAATGTTGCTGTTGATAGTCTTTGTGCTTTCTGGGATCCATACATTATTGATAAAGCGTCTAACTTGGACCATTACAGAATGGCTGTTAGAAATTAGACCCGTCTATATGAAACCCGTCCATCTGGGAATACACCTTGTGCAAGTGTTTGCGTGGTCGTAACAGAATGCTTTATAAATGGTTTTATATGGTCCCCAGGCAGAACTCTGTCTCAAATCACCAGTGTCCGGCTATCCCCAGGTCACCAAGGTTGTTTTGACGACTGTATTTACTTACAAGAATATTGCCTGGGGCACTTTGATGTTACATATGCTACAGATCAATTTTCTATGGAACAGTTATGTTTGCTTTCACAGGAATAAATTCCACCTTCACTACTGCACAAAGAATCTTAACGGTACAGTGTTAATTGAAAAACCAGTCAGTGGGTCATTTCGAATCTCTTGCAAGACCAGCTTAAGTTACACAATCTCCGACAGATGTACACGGAGACACTAAATGTTTCCCCATATTTCAACTTTGTAAGACACAGCAGGGGTGGATTCAGATGGCTGCCAGGGGGCGCCCCTTCCCCTCTTTTTGACAAAAGCATCCGGGAAATAGAATGATGTAGCTTAATATCAAAATTCAGCGCAAGATTTTGCGTCGCTGCAGTGTTCTTTCCCATAATTCTGAATGCGAGAGTTAAGTATAAAGTATATACTAGCACTCCAAGCACACTTGCATATCCAAGTCAGGGTGCTGAGCCCGTTTCCGCCTTTGAGACATGAATTAGAAACTGAATGAGACACTCAGTAAACCGACCTCTCATCTACCGATTTTTTGCCGGCCGATTTTTACCAGAAGAAATCGGTATGATCGGTATTGATTTTCGGCCGATTTTTATCCGGCCGGAAAATTCGATAGCTGGGATGACGGAACCGACCGGTCCCTTTTTTTTATCACCTCTTAACGCCAATAAGTCCTGGAAAGGAAGTCAATTGTGACAAGAACAATCCGGTGATCCGGGAAAATCGGTCGGTGTGCTAGCTCTCGCGGCCGGCGAGACTTTTAGAATTTTTTCGGTGGGATAAACAAAGGAAGGCGAAGGCACCCCCCCCCCCCCCCCGAAAAAATCGGTAGCTGGGAGGCCGGCTTAGTCTTGCAGGTTCTCATAATACATTGCCATCCAAAGCTGACACTGCGTTAAATTTATGTATTTATGCAGATTAGGTATTGGATGCTCTAGCGGATTTAAAAGGACAGTTTAACATTGTATTATGCTAAATTGACAAAAACAAACAAGGATATAAATGCATGGCAGTGGTGATATATAACTCATGTGGGCACAGCTCCCCCTGACATCTGGAATTGTTCTTGCACTCAAGTTTCCAGGCATGACGCGTGCCTGTCATGTGTGAAGTTGTGATGTACCAGACATGTTTCACTATAGCACGCGAAGACAGTCTAGACAAAGAGAGAAACAGGTGCCCCATGGCCAATATAAAACTGATAAGGGCTTCTCATTACAGGCCATTTCCAAATATTGTAAAATGTTTGGTTTTCGCGTCTGCCTAAAAGCATAACTTTAATGTTATAATTATGGTGATGACTAATTTGCATATTTTAAATTCATTAAATGGCAATCAAAGACTGTTAATCGTCATCCTTGGTTGTAGACCCCTTGATCTCTATGACGGGACAGTATCATATATCTCTACGAGAGGCATTCATGAGCAAACCTTCGAAGTTCCTATGACGGCAACAGCTAATTTGCATATTCGTTTTCTGTATATTGCTCAGGGATGTCAGGGCGACACCTATTGTTATATTAATAACAAATATATGCTCCAAAGAGCATGAAAGTATACAAATATTTTATGCGGACGGGAATGTAAGCACGATGGCGTCGATCACTCAGACCTACTGGTTTTGTGCAGTGTAAAATGATTTTTGTCGTCCAAGTTCTCCCCCCCCCCCCTTTTTTTTATTTTTTTTTATAGTTCAACCAGTTTGTCAAGTCTTCAGTGGTGTCGCCTCTCATATCTGCATGTACTCTAATCAGTCGTAAATATTGGTTTGTTCGTGTTCTACAAATAGCTGCCATCTAGCGATGACTCCCTAAACTAATTTGAACGAACTTTTAGACCCGAGTGATCATTTATGAAAGTTCTGTAACATAAATATGCTTCCATATTATCCTAAGTACCCATAAATTGTTTATCTGTGTGAATCTTATGCGACGATGGAATCTCCAAGTGTTTAACTGTTTATCAAATTTTATCATTTTTGCAAAGTAAGTGCAAAGGCATATGTAAATATTTATCTAAACAATTTTTATATCAAAAAGGAATATGTATAACAGTTATGACATCACTGATATTTATGCCTCAAACACTACGTGAAATATTCCATCATATGTATCATATATATGTACAAATCATTATCGGAAGGCATGATACCTTCATTGTGGAGATCAGCAACAATTACAGCAGCACCCAAACAGCGGTAAATGGCTTCAGGGTAGCTGCTCTCAGCGACAATTACAGCAGCACCCAAACAGCGGTAAATGACTTCAGGGTAGCTGCTCTCAGCAACAATTACAGCAGCACCCAAACAGCGGTAAATGACTTCAGGGTAGCTGCTCTCAGCGACAATTACAGCAGCACCCAAACAGCGGTAAATGACTTCAGGGTAGCTGTTCTCAGCAACAATTACACCAGCACCCAAACAGCGGAAAATGACTTCAGGGTATCTGCTCTCAGCAACAATTACACCAGCACCCGAACAGAGGTAAATAACTTCAGGGTAGATGCTCTCAGCAACAATTACACCAGCACCCAAACAGCGGAAAATGACTTCAGGGTATCTGCTCTCAGCAATAATTACACCAGCACCCGAACAGAGGTAAATGACTTCAGGGTAGCTGCTCTCAGCAACAATTACACCAGCACCCAAACACCGGAAAATGACTTCAGGGTAGCTGCTCTCAGCAACAATTACACCAGCATCCAAACAGCGGAAAATGACTTCAGGGTAGCTGCTCTCAGCAACAATTACACCAGCACCAAAACAGCGGAAAATGACTTCAGGGTAGCTGCTCTCAGCAACAATTACACCAGCACCCGAACAGAGGTAAATGACTTCAAGGTAGCTGCTCTCAGCAACAATTACACCAGCACCCGAACAGCGGTAAATGACTTCAGGGTAGCTGCTCTCAGCAACAATTACACCAGCACCCAAACAGCGGGAAATGACTTCAGGGTAGCTGCTCTCAGCAACAACTACACCAGCACCCACACAGTAGTAAATGACTTCAGGGTAGCTGCTCTCAGCAACAATTACACCAGCACCCAAACAGCGGGAAATGACTTCAGGGTAGCTGCTCTCAGCAACAATTACACCAGCACCCAAACAGCGGGAAATGACTTCAGGGTAGCTGCTCTCAGCAACAATTACACCAGCACCCAAACAGCGGTAAATGACTTCAGGGTAGCTGCTCTCAGCAACAATTACACCAGCACCCGAACAGCGGTAAATGACTTCAGGGTAGCTGCTCTCAGCAACAATTACACCAGCACCCAAACAGCGGGAAATGACTTCAGGGTAGCTGCTCTCAGCGACAATTACAGCAGCACCCGAACAGCGGTAAATGACTTCAAGGTAGCTGCTCTCAGCAACAATTACACCAGCACCAAAACAGCGGTAAATGACTTCAAGGTAGCTGCTCTCAGCAACAATTACACCAGCACCCAAACAGCGGGAAATGACTTCAGGGTAGCTGCTCTCAGCAACAATTTCACCAGCACCCAAACAGCGGTAAATGACTTCAGGGTATCTGTTCTCAGCAACAATTACACCAGCACCCACACAGTAGTAAATGACTTCAGGGTAGCTGCTCTCAGCAACAATTACACCAGCACCCAAACAGCGGGAAATGACTTCAGGGTAGCTGCTCTCAGCAACAATTACACCAGCACCCAAACAGCGGGAAATGACTTCAGGGTAGCTGCTCTCAGCAACAATTACACCAGCACCCACACAGTAGTAAATGACTTCAGGGTAGCTGCTCTCAGCAACAATTACACCAGCACCCAAACAGCGGGAAATGACTTCAGGGAAGCTGCTCTCAGCAACAATTACACCAGCACCCAAACAGCGGGAAATGACTTCAGGGTAGCTGCTCTCAGCAACAATTACACCAGCACCCACACAGTAGTAAATGACTTCAGGGTATCTGTTTTCAGGAACAATTACACCAGCACCCAAACAGCGGTAAATGACTTCAGGGTAGCTGCTCTCAGCAACAATTACACCAGCACCCGAACAGCGGAAAATGACTTCAGGGTAGCTGCTCTCAGCGACAATTACACCAACACCCGAACAGAGGTAAATGACTTCAGGGTAGCTGCTCTCAGCGACAATTACACCAGCACCCAAACAGCGGTAAATGACTTCAGGGTAGCTGCTCTCAGCAACAATTACACCAGCACCCAAACAGCGGTAAATTACTTCAGGCCAGCGGCTCTCACCTCAGTAGCCATGAAATGTATTGAGAAGATAATTCTTGAAAGACTTTTGCCTGCAATCACACCAACAATGGATATTTTTTTACTTATTCTAAAAAACAGAGGAGTGGCGGATGCCACTATCTTAGTCTTAAATCAACTGCTCTCTTTTCTATTAGTTATAAAAAGCTGGATTTATATTTTTTTTGTCAGAGAAGACAGAGTGTGTGTGTGTCAACAACTTATACATACTCTGATAGTTTAACCATTAATACTGGGTTGTGTGCTATCTCCTTGATACTGTTTACAATATATAATCACCGATGATTGCAGGAAAGACTCTGATAGCTGTACTATTGTAAAATTTGCTGATGATTCAGTTTTGCTTTGCTGTATATGTAATGATGACGAGATGATATAAAACAAGGGACCCATGGGTCACGGTGCTCAGCTGAAGTTGAGCTTGAAGGGAAAATTCTTTAAAAAAAAACGAATGGTCTGAGAGGAGAGGTAATATTGGTCATGTTTGGTTGTTATGATTGGTTTGTATTGATGGGTAAGAAATTGTTGCAAATAATATTTTATGACCTGACGATGTGTTTTCTAATGTTTAAACTGAAGAATGTAAATTATTTGTGAACATAAGATCTATACCATTACCATGAGCATTGGTTGGCTGTTTAATAAGCTGTTGACAGCTCAGCAATTTACACATTTGTTCAATTAGATCCTAATTATTTTATTATACCAATTTTGTTTAGTTTTATAAAATGTATAAAGTCAACAGGTACAAGGACTTAATGGTCGGGGTAACAACATTTCTGCATATATATATATATATATATATATATATATATATATATATATATATAGGATGAGAAAATTATTTCAACAGTGCTCACAGGAAAATATGTTGATTTACAATTACTGAATATTTACAAATGGACAGACAGACAAGCAGACAAACACAGTGGATCACTTTATCATACATTCTACTAAAGCAGGAAAATAATGAACGAATGTTCATTTATATGTTTCTATTATATCCTAATTTGTTTATTATACTATTTTTTTCTTTTCTTTAATATATTTTGTACAGTTGCATAAAGTTAATGACCCAAGTGCACGGGTGCAAGGACTCAGTGGCAGGGGGACTATGAGAGTTACAACACCTCTCCATATACTTACAGGATATGAACTTTATTTCAACACTGCTTACAGGAAAAAAAAGTTTATGATTATTAAATATTAAAAAATAGACAAAGATGGACAAACAAAGTTGATTACTTTATTCCCATTCTGCTGCTGAGGCAAGAAAATATTGAACAAATGTTTGCATAAGAACCTCATTTTTTTATTACACCAAATTTGTTTCATGTTTATAAATTTTATACATTTATCATATAACATAAATCTCTGTGTATATAAGTAGATTCACAATTATAAATTTTTCATTAATTATCCCTAATTTTGTCAGATAACATCACATTATGCAAACAGATTTATTTATTTTTTTACCACAAAAAATATTGCATAAATTTGTAAAACATTAAATATCTGAAAATGTAACTTGAATGAGAACTCGCGATTCTAATTTGCACCTCTTTTTATCCATAATTTTGGCTCATATATTATCAATTTATTCATAGTGATGGGTTTAATTATATTTTAATTTTCTAAATTTATGTAAACGAATTTATTTTCATTAAAATGCTACATTACCACAAAATGGCAATATTTCAAGAATAGATTTGTACATTAGAATGGAAAAAACGTTACAATTAAGAAAATGTGGTTCGAACAATAACAATTAATGCAATACACTTGGTGGGCGGGTTGGGTGGGCGGGGCGCAAAGGGTTGTTCAAGTTACATGAGAATAACTGTTCACTGATTATAGCAATGGTACTCCCCAAGTAATGCATCACAAATCAGGTAAAAGCATACAGAGCTTTACTTTATGACCAACATTGTCCTTAATGTGGGCTACCTGGATGTTGACATTGCAAAAAATACAATAGTCTCTGAACAAAACTTCAATAAGTAGCCTTATCTTTTTAGGTTTTATTTTGAAATTTCAGAATTTATCAATCCTTTTTTTGTGTATGTTGTGAAAATATTAAATCATATGTACTTACAGGACAAAATGTGCCAGAGTCAAAGCTGGGTAAAATTTAAAGGAACTGATTTTATATTTATGCTAATTTTGCATAAAATTGCATAAAAATTACAAGATTCTGATGTTATTTCTGGTTTACAATTAAATTTTTAAAACAAAAAGGTTTTAAAAAATTGTGGTTTTCCCTTAATTTCGCGAAACGACCAAGGCACAGTGAAATGAATAGATTATGGTGAGATATATACATATATCAAATTGCTGTGACATCTTAAACAGCTTGTTTGACTGATTTTATTAAAGTTTCGCATAAAAATATTGATATGTGTGGATAAATTTCAATCATATGCATTTGTGTGTTTGTATGTTAAACAGCTTATGCTTTGTGCCCTGCATGCTTGCTATAACGGAGGGACCAACGTTACAGCCCTAAATACAAATAAACATGGGATAAATGTTTGAAACACAGTTTCACAAACAGTGATATAATAGCAAACATATTGTAAAGAACCATTGTTATGGTGTAATTGTAGGTTTTACATTACTTTTAGATTATTGATCTCCTCAGTTCGGCATTAAAGGTTATACACTTTTTGTCTGAATGTCATATAATATTAAACCCTGTCACCTCTGTTCGTGTCGGTAATTCTGTACTTGTCGGTAAAAATGTATGAATAAAAGTGTGCATGAAAACATGATTGAATTAATATAACACAAATATATCCTAAAAGTAGAGACAAGTAAAGGCGGGTCGGGGGGTGGGGTGGGGGGTCTTTCAATTAAGATAACTGAAAACCAAATATTTGTTGGAAGTGCGGGCTTCATTGTTTACCTGCGCATGGAAACACAGTTCTTCAGCATTTAAATATTTACTGATGAATACGTATTAAGAACGCATACATACATATGATATACAGCTTAATTTTACACGCTGACCAATGCAGCGGGATCCCACGGAGAACAATAAGGTTGGACTCTTCCTTTATTTGTTGTAGTAAACATATCTGATACTGGCTGTATCTTCACAATGTTTTAGAAAAGGCGGGCTCGACACCGTGGCATAGGTAACTTTTTTTTATTTATGAAAATGCGCGGTACGACTATCATGTGGCGTGCCCGCTTTATTGCCACACTGATCGGCCCCGGTGCAAGCTTGTTTCCACGTATGTACTGGAGAAAGCAAACGGTTTTAGAATGACATATACCGGCAGGTGTAACAATGTCTGAAGGTAAAATCACTATATTTAATATAAATTTAACATACCTGTGAAGAGGTCTGTTTCAATGTTCATAATGTGCATAAATACTATGTCCTACGGCAAGAGTAGCGACTAATCACTTAAACATTGACTTTCGGTAATCTAAAGCATCAGATGGCTATATATATATATATATATATATATATATATATATATATATATATATATATTGACTAGTATGAACAATAATAATGTTTTTAATCTGATGAATTCTTAACATCAGAATGCAATAAACAACGCTTTGTATCATGATATAATCATTCAGCATTACATAGAATAATTAAATATGCATTAACGTGCATGATAACAGAATAACAGCAATAGAGGGAATAACCACTAATTTGCAGGAACAGGTTGTATGCTAACACGCAGATATCCGGGGTGTTCAGGGTCATCCTCTCCCAAGGATACAGTCGGCGATACTCTGGTAATAACCACATCTTCATAATCCCCGGTGTCCTTTTTTGCTTCCTTTGCTTTGTTGGCACTAGATGGCGCTTGACTGCTGTTGTCTGGTTGTGGGTCCGTTTTTCCCGCGTCCTTTGGGGGCGGGTCGGCAGCAGCGTTTGCTGATTTCTGGTAGAGGTCATTTTCCACCATGACAGACAGATCATCTTCGCTGAGATTTGCTCGCCCCGGGACCGGCGGGGCGGGCGGCACTGTGTATATGTCGTCTTCTTGGTGGTCCTTTGGTTTTACTGTATCAGGTTTCTTGGATTTGAAAACCAGAGCGTATGTGTCTTGGTCGTCAGCACCTTCTGCCGGTGACTGTGACTTGCCTGTCGTTAATGCAGGAACGCTTGGAGAACTGTCTGTAGAGTATGTGATCGTGGAATAATCAGGGTCTATTGAGTCTACAATCGTTTGGGGTTTACCAAGCTCAGTGTTACTGGAGGGCGTTACTGACCCTAATGTCTCCGGTACTGCATATCCCGGGTCATACTGGCTGACAATCTTGCCCCTGTCTTGATCTGCTGATGGCGTAGCCATAACAGGACTGAAATTAGCATAATCATAATCCCCGTCGTCATCATCGTCTGACCTCTCTGCCGCGGCGGTCGATGATGACGTCACGCCCTTAGCTTGTTCTGTGATCACCTCTGCGTATTCCTGACTGTCACGTGACGATTGTTGCGTATTTCCGCCCAGATTCAACTGAGCTGTAATTTGTGGAACTCTGTTCACATTCACAGTGTCGTACATGTCCGCACTGAGTTCTTCTGCTGGGACAGGCGGAGGATCTCTTGTGGTCACAGAGCTTGCTCTAATATCTGCGTTGGAATTGTTCGTCCCATTAGTAACAGGTGGCGCCACAAGCTCATTCATCACTTTGGCTCCACCGTCCGAATCTTTCTCCGGACTTACTGAAGTCCGTTTGTTCACTCCTAATAAGGTGACACCGTGATCAGAGGAGGTCTGGTTCTTCCGTAAGAACTTTTTCTTCCAAAAATTTTTGAAGTTGCTCATTTTTCTGTCCAGAGCTTGTAAACCTTCGCAGGAGTAATATTTACAGACATCCAGCTAATGAGTAGAAAGCTTACACACGGCGCAGTTTACTTCCTGGTCAAAGTCCTGTGATCTGAACTGCAGCCTGTACAGACATGGACAATGAAACCGCTCTTGTTTTGATGAAGGACCAACAATCAAGCGCTCTGGTCTCGAAAGTTCAGGATGCACAGTAAAGTCACAATGATCTGTTGATGTATATATTTTTTTCAAAGGTCACATTCGTATGACACTGGTCATATGAATCTGTTTTCACCTTAAAAACATTAAAGAAATAGTTGTAGTCCGTCACTTCCTCGTAAATCCTCGAGTATTTAATCATGTGATTGTTTCTCCCGTCAGCTCAATCTCCTCGTTATATATTTTCCTGGTTGCAAATATTGCACCGTGACCATTCTATACCGAACACGAATATATTACTCCGTGTAGAACAACAAGCGATTCAAGGCCCGGTAGTTACGCGTGTTTCTTTTTCGATGTATTCACACACATTTCCGTGTGTTCGTTTTTATGTGTAAGTATAGAAACAAGGCACAGTATTAGAGACTCCCGGCTTCACGTACGCTAGTACACTAACATATATAGGGTATACATCTGAGCCTGTTTTTTCTTAGTAAAGCTATTTATGTTTCTATAAATAGCAGTATCTCTGTCACCATGAGATCAATTTTGCTTCTGCGTTAATGTATTGGCAAATCGCGAGGACGATAACCTCGCAGCATGTCTTCCCTTGCTGGATGCTATCCAGAACGTATCACTAATTGTCATAATATCGAAAGTACGTAAACGACCACGAACATGTGGCGTGATGTATCCGGGGATGCTGTTCAGAGTAACGTATCATTTTCAACATTTTATCTGAGGGGAAAACACCACCAACTCAATATATCATGATTAGGCATCAGGGAAGTTTATTTATAAATAATAGCTATCAAATCATGACTCAGAACGTTTATAATTATCAACGTCTAAGTGCTAATCTGCCGCTAAACGCAGGTATAAATATACACTCAGTATTCCGGTAACGACCAAAATAAAAAAGTATATATATATATATATATATATATATATATATATATATATATATATATATATATAAACTGATTAATTTAATATTTATACGAAACGTATTTATCCAAAATAATACCCATGCATCATGTATAAACATCCAAGTTTCTTCTCCTCAGGGACCATATACTTTGAATCTGGAGCTAGATTTGCCGTATACATGTATACGTACGTAAGCCCACTTGAGTACAGTACAATGAACTACAACTGTGATATGAATGGCCCACCTGCCGCCTTGAAGTTAACCTAGATCAACACGTCTGTGTTGCAGACAGGCCGATATCACCGAGACGTGCGAAACTGAAACACATCTTCAATCTTACCGGCACATGTTGTGTCACTGTGCTATTCAAGTATATATCTTGTGGCGTGGAATGTGGGGGATGAACACACAAACTCATTCACTGTAACCAAATGTGCATTGTTAAGGCGACTGTGATATGTTTGGTTCCGTGTGTGTGACTGTGTGTATGCTATCGGGCCTGTTATATCGTCTTCAGCTCCAATTCAGGAGTTTTTGAAGCTCACAAACATAACGTTACACCAATATTTAAATATCGCGAGAGAACGCGATATAAAATATATCGCACCCATGTCCCTTCAAGGACTCCGTACAGACCAGTGTCGAATAGTGCATGCGAACTACAGGCGGTTTCACACCGGATGTGTCCGAACGAATATGACATGAACGAATATTTCTGTCGTTCCGACGAAAATCCTGTCACTCCGAAATTTCATTCACACCAAATCCGAACGATATTTTTGGTTTCCGACCAAGGAATTTTCGTCTCCGAAATTCGTAATGGACAGCTATATGGGCAATATATTGGATGCACTCAAATATTAATAATATAGGCTTTATGGCCATATATATATATATATATATATATATATATATATATATATATATATATATATATATATATATATATATATACCTATACAGAAAAATATCGAATATTTCCGAAATTTCTGAACTAATAAAGTTATCTCTGAGTGTTTTGACTGTATAATTGAAACTTATTAGGCCTTGCTAGGTACCAGCTATAGTCACCAGTTCACAGGTGACAGATATTTACCACTGACTGGATCAATTAAGATTCCCGTTTCATCATGCCTTTAAAAATAATTGTTCAACCTTCTGTTTATATACAAAACGTTGAACTAAGATTAATACTGTGATAATAATAAAAAGGACACATGAAAACAGTTATTGTTCCATGATTTTTTTCTATATTAATCGCGGATCATATTATTGTTTTCGGGGGAGGGGTTGGATGATGAACACCAAGTTCTGGCCAATAATGTTGCAAGCTACTTTTTGTTCATATTGCTTAAAAAGCTGACTTATATTCAGGGCGTCAATATGGGGGGGGGGGGCTAGGGAATGATCAATGTAATCATCCCTCCCCCCCCCCCCCTCTTTTAGAGAATTACTTTTTTTTTGCAAATAATATATTAAGAATTAGAATTTAGCATGGAATGTTATATATAAACCTGGTTTAAAATAAGTGGCCAGGCGGCGATTGAAATCCTCTTTGATTCAAATATAATTTTCCCAAGGAAATATACATATTATATAAAAAGAAGTCTGATTTAAATGGAAAAATCATTGAAGTTAAAAAAGTTTTAAATATCTGTTTAAATCAAATAAATTTGATTGAAATAAAAATTATACCTGTTTTTATATTTTTATCACATAATTTCAAAAGAGTCGACAATGGAACAAAATTTTGTTGTTGTACAGTATTATATATCAAATAGGTAACGTACAAATGAAACAATTGACCAATTGGTTATAAAATGTTCCAACTCTTTTGTGCTGAAGGTGAAAAGAAGCCATTCTTGTCCGATGCGAACGACAACAAATAGAACATGTTCTATTTTTTCTTTCGGGTAATATCGTTCGGATTAGGTGTGTATGCAATAAACATAGATAAAGGGTTTTATTTTTTCGTTCGTACAGCATATTTTCGTTCGGACGTAAAATTCGTTCGGACGCATCCGGTGTGAAACCGTCTTCTCCGAACACTGACATTATATGTACAGTAAAAAATTTGGACAAATATTCTAAATTTGGTGATTTTATGGGCTCATGGTAATTTTAAAACATATTCCTTGGATATTTTATGCCCATGTCCTACCCGGGGACACAGAGGCACATGATCAGGTAATCGTCCGCTGCAGTAAATATTTGATCACAGGCGCTTGAATCGCTATTTGTGTTGATCTTGGTTTAAATAGTGTTCAATTTACCTCAACAACAATCCCCTACCGTTTAATGAGCTTTAAACCATGTTATATCGTTTGCCGGTACTTGTTTATATAATACCGGCCAACGATATAACATGGTTTAAAGCTCATTAAACGGTAGGGGATTGTTGTTAAGGTAAATTGAACACTTTTTAAACCAAGATCAACACAAATAGCGATTCAAGCGCCTGTGATTTGATCTAAAGTCAGTGCACTTAAATACAATGCGCCATATGGCTCTTTGCAAACTGCAAAATCTGTTTATTTATTTTTTTATTTCTTGAGAGATTTATCGAAAATGCCCAAAAAAGGGTGCTAAAAAATTCAGAAGTATGGAATAATTTTTATATTTAAACGACCCTCAATCAACTAAAAACCCGATGCTAATACAATGCTAGTATGCCACTTGTACTATAATCATGTTCACTGTCGCTGCCACGTACGCCCTGATTACCATTGGGCTGTATCCCCTCATATCATGCGTGCGATGATTGCTGCGTGCAGTTTACACACGTGACACAGTGAACCAGCATGCAGCAGTCTACAGGGAAACTTTATTCCGTGTGACTGTAAATGATGAATAACGGTTGTAGACCGTGGATCGTGCTGGTCAGCTGATTTTATCTGTGATCAGAGCATGATATATCTACAGCAGGGGTCAGGAAGTACTGGTATATCACGCCTCGCTTGTCACTCGATACTGATATTAACCCTGTGATTTATATAATTTACTGACATTTCCAACAAGGCCGAGTCATAGTTACACTTATAAGTTCACTCTGTGAACCTATGCGATGGTTCAGCGTCCACGGCCTCAACGGCTGGTGCGGCTACCATCATTAAACTTGAAAGACTTTCTGATCATGCCATTAATATGCAAAAATAAGCTTTTGGTTGCCCCACCTAAAATGGCCTAATTTCTGTAGGCAGCAATGTTTTCTCCCTTTTGGAAGATATGTCTTAAGTAATAACATGTTGGCTTTCATATCACAGTCAACACAAGAAAGGGGAAAAAATGAGTAGGAATTCAGTCACTTGTTTTTCCAAAAATGGCGTCTTAACGAAATCTGTCTATCGCAAATTTTGACAACTGATATGTTTGCAACTTTGCATATATGATGTAATGTTTGTTACAATATATCTCAGGAACAGCTGCATCCTCGGCCCCAAAGGTAACAGAAATATGTGATTTTGAGCTGCATGTGGTGCCACCAATGACGACCTACTCGCTGTGGGCTGATATGGTCTTGGCCTTCTTACCAAAGTGAAATAAAGTTTTGTCGATCTCAGAATTTAACAATTTGATTTGTTTGTATACATGATGTTAAGTTTTTCACGAGATATCCTAGGAACAAATGCAGGCAGCCATAAGCATCCTATTTAACAGGAATATTGATAATGTTACTGCCGTCTGATTACTAACTGAAGGAGGTA
The DNA here is from genome assembly GCA_026874595.1 of Sipunculus nudus. Taxonomy (NCBI): domain Eukaryota; kingdom Metazoa; phylum Annelida; class Sipuncula; order Golfingiida; family Sipunculidae; genus Sipunculus; species Sipunculus nudus. The sequence continues at coordinate 1,333,776 of CM049308.1, forward strand.
CTTCCTCTGTTGAACTATCTTGTACAAAGTGCTCTTTTGCTTTTTTTTTTTTCAAGGATAAATCAGCAAAGAGATATACTGCTGCTTTCAGAACATGATAAGTAATTCTGCAGGGCAAGTGAAAATAGATGCAGAGTAAGAATTTAATAAAGCCTTGTTTTTTTATTCTGTCTTTATGGAAAGTTGAATTTATTTACTTTATTAAATAAATAATGTAATGACTACCACCAAATATCCCAGGAATTGCTGCAACATTTGACTGTGTGACTGGTAAGCAGATGTAATTCATAGATGGCGCCACCTATATTGGTTTACTGCTGTCATAGGATTTTACTTTGACTGTTTTATTTCTTGGTCACCAATTATCATGCACAGTATGGCACACATTGAACATTTGACCCTAGCATTTATACCGTACATTATGTACAGGATTGTAAAATACTGGCACCTATCTATACTCACCAATGCAGTGCTGCCAGTCTGGGTTTAAATAAAAAAGTATAAAATTTAATAAAAAAAAAAAGCATGAAATTGTCTGAAAAAATATAAATCAGTACCAAATAGCGCACTTCTTGAACAGTTTTATAACATGCGATACTTCTAAAAAAAAGCTTCAGGTATATATATATATATATATATATATATATATATATATATATATATATATATATATATATATATATATATATATATATATATATATAAATATATATCGCTTGTAAAATACCACTGTTATTAAATATTGACAGAGCTACTGCACTCACTTAGTTCAGCTTAACAGTAGGGCTGGGTATCAGTCAGCCTGTTCAGATACAATACGAATTGCGATATACTTAAAGCGATACCCGATACGTTTTGATCAAAATCCTATAGCTTAAGGAGCGCCTTGGCGGAAGACCCTGCCTAGAGTGCTCGACGGGCAAAAACTTCTTCAGTCAGTTAGACGATACGCTTCATTTTTCTTTGTGTATCATTTCTGATTAAAGCTCTGTGCATGGATTGATTTTTTTTCGTAAACAAATAAAAAAGACCGTATTAGTCTTTCATAGACATGGAACAACATGTATATATACATTCCTCTTCCAGTCAACAATATGTGATCTAATTTAAGTCTTAAAAGGTAAATATAAGAAACAAAACGCAGCTTAAGCTTTATTTAATAACTCAGAATATAGTTAAGGTTAGTGTTCTATGACTTGTATCTCTATTTGTGATTTGTTTTTTTGTGTTTCATCGATACGGCGATACCGCATGTATACAGCGTACCGGTAACCGTAACGATGTAACGTATTAATATATCTGTATATTGATACAGCCCCAGTTTACAGCCTATAATTACACCCAGAAATTAATAATTTTAGAAAAAAATACAAAAAAATATTAACCCCTGAAAAAGTATGAAAAAAGTATTAAAAAAAACTTGCCTGAAGAAAAGTATGTTACTCTTAAAAAATTGGGAGTGGCAGCACTGCAAATGCCCGGTAAATCGCACTTCTTGAATTTTTACGACGTATTTGTCATGACAAAAGCATACACAAAACATGGACAGGTAGATGTAACAGATTAGCTTGCAAAATAATTTTTAAAAATAACAAATTGAGACGTTTATTCATCAGATTGCTGAATTATCGTATTCTGTCTGTCTCTCTCTTCCTCGACCAGCTAAGGGTCACGACAAATTGGTTGGTAACTTTATCGGGTTTTCTCAACCAACCCAGCATCTTGGTTGGTCATGTTACTGGGGTTTTCAATACCAGCGTAGCAACACAACAACTTAAATTGATATAGATTAATAGATCCAGGTTAAGCCCAGACTACTAAGGCTCGTTAAAGTTACCGCGTAGGATTTCTCCAAAAAATAAAATGAAACAACAGATATGTAAAATGTTGAAATAAATATTATTATTAAGCCGAAATATGCGGCACTGTGTAAACAAATGTTTACTAACCTAATTACATTACAATAATTAAATAGATAAACCTGAATTTTAACCAACCTAGCTACATTACACTCTTATAAAATAGCTAAACCTAAATATTAACTAACCCAACTACATTACACTCTTATTAAATAGCTAAACCTAAATATTAACTAACCTAACTACACTAACTCTTATTAAATAGCTAAACCTAAATATTAACTTACCTAACTACATTACACTCTTATTAAATAGCTAAACCTAAATATTAACTTACCTAACTACATTACACTCTTATTAAATAGCTAAACCTAAATATTAACTAACCTAACTACATTACACTCTTATTAAATAGCTAAACCTAAATATTAACTAACCTAACTACATTACACTCTTATTAAATAGCTAAACCTAAATATTAACTAACCTAACTACATAACACTCTTATTAAATAGCTAAACCTAAATATTAACTAACCTAACTACATAACCCTCTTATTAAATAGCAAAACCTAAATATTAACTTACCTAACTACATTAAACTCTTATTAAATAGCTAAACCTAAATATTAACTAACCTAACTACATAACACTCTTATTAAATAGCTAAACCTATATATTTAAAAAAAAACCTAACTACATTACACTCTTATTAATTAGCTAAACCTAAATATTAACAAACTTAACTACATTACACTCTTATTAAATAGCAAAACCTAAATATTAACTTACCTAACTACATAACCCTCTTATTAAATAGCTAAACCTAAATATTAACAAACCTAACTACATTACACTCTTATTAATAGCTAAACCTAAATATTAACAAACCTAACTACATTACACTCTAATTAAATAGCTAAACCTAAATATTAACAAACCTAACTACATTACACTCTTATTAAATAGCTAAACCTAAATATTAACAAACCTAACTACATTACACTCTTATAAAATAGCTAAACCTAAATATTAACTAACCCAACTACATAACCCTCTTATTAAATAGCTAAACCTAAATATTAACTAACCTAACTACACTAACTCTTATTAAATAGCTAAACCTAAATATTAACTTACCTAACTACATTACACTCTTATTAAATAGCTAAACCTAAATATTAACTAACCTAACTACATTACACTCTTATTAAATAGCTAAACCTAAATATTAACTTACCTAACTACATTACACTCTTATTAAATAGCTAAACCTAAATATTAACTTACCTAACTACATTACACTCTTATTAAATAGCTAAACCTAAATATTAAATAACCTAACTACATAACACTCTTATTAAATAGCTAAACCTAAATATTAACTAACCTAACTACATAACCCTCTTATTAAATAGCAAAACCTAAATATTAACTTACCTAACTACATTAAACTCTTATTAAATAGCTAAACCTAAATATTAACTAACCTAACTACATAACACTCTTATTAAATAGCTAAACCTATATATTTAAAAAAACCTAACTACATTACACTCTTATTAATTAGCTAAACCTAAATATTAACAAACTTAACTACATTACACTCTTATTAAATAGCAAAACCTAAATATTAACTTACCTAACTACATAACCCTCTTATTAAATAGCTAAACCTAAATATTAACAAACCTAACTACATTACACTCTTATTAATAGCTAAACCTAAATATTAACAAACCTAACTACATTACACTCTTATTAAATAGCTAAACCTAAATATTAACAAACCTAACTACATTACACTCTTATTAAATAGCTAAACCTAAATATTAACAAACCTAACTACATTACACTCTTATTAATAGCTAAACCTAAATATTAATAAACCTAACTACATAACCCTCTTATTAAATAGCTAAACCTAAATATTAACTTACCTAACTACATAACCCTCTTATTAAATAGCTAAACCTAAATATTAACAAACCTAACTACATTACACTCTTATTAAATAGCTAAACCTAAATATTAACTTACCTAACTACATTACACTCTTATTAAATAGCTAAACCTAAATATTAACAAACCTAACTTCATTACACTCTTATTAAATAGCTAAACCTAAATATTAACAAACCTAACTACATTACACTCTTATTAAATAGCTAAAGCCTAAATATTAACAAACCTAACTACATTACACTCTTATTAAATAGCTAAACCTAAATATTAACTAACCTAACTACATTACACTCTTATTAAATAGCTAAACCTAAATATTAACAAACCTAACTATATTACACTCTTATTAAATATCTAAACCTTAAATATTATCTCAGCCAGAAACTTTTCACATTGGTTCACATTTGTGTGATGTGGGAGACCAGTGGGTGACTAAGTCTTACAACTGGAGTTTCACTTCAGTCCGCTCCTTGCTATATAAAGCAGCGGTTTAAACAAAGGAGATGTGGGATGACTGCAGTGTATATGACTGACAGACCCAGTACCACTTTTGTTTTACTGTATATGATTTTTTTGTCAAACGAGGAAACTTCACCCACAATACGTAACAGGCTTTACCCCTGACATGTGAACAATGGGCTCCATACACAGCCTTTACCTTCCGAATCAGTTGTTGTTATCACCATAAAGATATATATCACCGCTTGAAAAGTATCATATTTCATTTTGAAACATTACTGTATACGTGGCGGTGGAGAAATGATTTTTTTCATAATATGAATGGAGTGACATAAATGAGACAACGGGATACTCATTGCGTTTTCACCCAATGTAATATCATCCTAAGAATATATCTTTTTGTAAGAAAACAAAGTTTCAATTGTTCAAGCTTTTTGTAGATAGGGAAGGTTCACCAAACAATACACAAAAACATTTACCTTGCACGCATACATTGGTATTATTATTTGCAAGTATTAATGAGTAGTATATGTCTAACTTATTGTTTACGCAGTATTAATTATTCTGTTAACCCACCAGGAGTGAGTATGGTTTCATTAAATAGTGCGCGGTATTTAATGATGACAAATGGCTGTATGCAAACAAATTAATTAATTCGACAAATATCTCAGCTTTTGTTCCTGGTGCGCGGCTACAGTAGCACAGGGCACGGAAATGATAACTTATTATATACATATTACATAACATTTTTAAAACAGGACACAAATTCCACAAGTGACCCACGAGACATGACGCTAAGCTGACTGATGTTTTGTTAATATGTTCCTGCATGTGTGGCCAAACAAGAATTTGTTCAATACCTGAAAAACTGCCACGTTTCCTTGATACCACGTGAACACCACCTGCGAATGGTAGACCACTGTTCAGTGTTAAATCCCAGCTGCACAGCCAGGCTTAGGGTGAGGGATGTTTGGGATTAAGGTTTAGGATGAAAAGTTTAGTTTAAAATGCATCCACAATCTTTCTAAATAAGTGGAGCTGAGACCTTGACCCTTGACCTCATGACCCCAAAATCTATAGAGTTCCTGCGTGAGAGGTGGGCCATATATAAGTCAAGTTTGAATTCCATATATAGAACTAATCTAGAGTTATCAGGAAAGAAATCTGATGGACATATAGAAAAACGAATATATGAACGTACAGACGGTGATTAATAAAGGGCATGCATATTTAAGCAGGACCCTTATAAACACACAAGGTTTCAGGATACAGATGAAACCACAGTTGCGAATCTGATAGTATCCATATAATTTGGTAGTCTCAAAATAAAGGAAAAAAATGCATCAAAATAGAAAATAAATACGGGTGGCGTACCTGTCTAAGGGAACTTACGAAACTGCTGTCTTTTGATGGTCTGACAAAACTAGTCATGGTCAATATTCAAGGCAAGATTCATGGCAATACACGCATTAATTATCAAGATACTGGTGGTTTTGTATCAAATTTTTAATTATTCTTGGGATTACTTACGAGCCCTGTAGCTTGAAGGATAAAGGTTGCAGTAACCTTATTTCAGGTTTCCAAGGAATATTTTTTATTATCCTACCCGATATTCAGTTACAATTTTCTAGGGTTAGCGGTTACGATTAGTGCCCTACTAACATACGACCCGACGGGCGACGGACAAAGCGCCATTCCTATAATTCCTGAGCTAAAAAGATTTCTAGCTTTTCCCCGTAAAATGTTAGTCGATGCAGCAACACAAAACTCAACCCCTACAAATGACAGATTTTTAAGTTAATGTACCAATGACCCCCCCCCCCCCCCCCCCCTAAGAAAAAAGGTCGATGCAGATGGCCCTACCAATACCTCAATTTCGAATATGACTCAGGTGATCAGCATTTGTATAAAATTTGGTGATGATAGCTCCAGCCGTTTCTGAGATTGTAATTTTAGTATGCTAATTTGGCCAAATTCCTGTAACTCGGCCAAAGTTCACTGAACTGGAACAATTCGAACTAAATAAGAGAGATTTTTTTCTTGAATTATTATGTGAAATACCGAACAATTTGACTGGGCGGTTTCGTTATAGAAGATTTAATTTTTGTAGCCTTTACTTGTAAAATTTAAGTCAATATAGATAACAAAAAATAAGTTCAATCCGACAGAGTTTTCAGATGACTGATTTTTGCATAAAGTTTTGTGATGCTAGCTCCTGCCGTTTTGAGCTAGTATGGATGAAAGGGGCATAAGCAGGAGCAATATTATGCCTATTCTTTCACACTATCAGTTAAGTTTTGCTATATACAATAGTTTTCCAGCAAAACCATCCAACCAGACAGTCGCAGTACCTCGCATACGGCCGTTTAACACCTTGTTATGGCTCTGCATGTTGGTAAATACAGTCTACTTCTGTCCGTTTACAATAACAAGGCCGCGAGACTGAAGGTCCGCTTTTGACTGTGATAGCTTATTTAAACATAAACATAATACCATTCTGTTAAATGTTATGGTTTTTACATATATTATCCTCAACAATAAAATGTCTGTCAGGAAATTTACACCTTAGACAAAGAACCGTTCATACAATGGACAGTTTCCTACAGAGATAATGATCTACTTTAGTAAACCAAACATTCACAGATTACATAAAACCATGCATGTTAAACAACACTCGAAGTGTGTGAAAAATCAAACACATCTTCCAAAAGGATTTAAATTATGATGCTGCAAACATTCTCATATGTAATAAAAATACCTATATTAAAAAACTCATAAAATCATCATGGCAAGTATTTTGCCATATTGTGCCTACATCTTACAAAGACACAAATATTTTTCTATATCACAACACTATGTAGGCATTTAACCTTATAAGGAGGGGCGGGACAAATAGATAATTTTAGAAAAGAAGAGGCTCAACCTCCCGGCCCACGTTAACAAGTGTGCCTTGAATACTAGTAGACCTTGTACATAATTGTACAACATGGAGGTGTTAATAACAATGCGATATGCAAAATCCGGGGCTGCCTTTTGGTATTAAGCGTGTATTATTATGTTTCACAAACAAAAAAAAATTGAAAAAAAAGCGGATGTCCTCTTTTCAGTCTAACAGTGGCTGATATTAATTGTCAGTCTTACAGTGGCTGATGTAAATTGTCAGTCTAACAGTGGCTGATGTAAATTGTCAGTCTTACAGTGTCTGATGCAAACTGTCAATTTAACAGTGCCTTAATCAAATAGTCAGTCTAACAGTGACTAATGTCAATTGTCAGTCTGGAAGTGACTGATGCAAAATGTCAGTTTAACAGTGCCTGAATCCAATTGTCAGTCTAACAGTGCCAAATGTGAATTGTCATAGGATGTAAGGATGTTTTGATCTTTTTCTAAAGCACTGCACAGTAAAATGTGTTCATTCATCTACACGTGGGTTACTGTTAGGGCTTCAGAGTTCCCAGCTACCGTGTATGTCGGACAGTGCTCCTGGGATAAACTAGTTCTGCAGTTAATAATTAGTAATATTTTTAGAGCCCCGACCAGATTTATAACCAGCTGAGAGTGGTACATACTGGAGGAATAACAAGCTGAGTGGTACATACTGGAGGTATAGCAAAGTGAGAGTGGTACATACTGAAGGTATAACAAGCTGAGAGTGGTACATACTGGAGGTATAACAAGCTGAGAGTGGTACATACTGGAGGTATAACAAGCTGAGAGTCGTACATACTAGAAGTATAACAAGCTGAGAGTGGTACATACTGGAGGTATAACAAGCTGAGAGTGGTACATACTGGAGGTATAACAGGCTGAGAGTGGTACATACTGGAGGAATAACAAGCTGAGAGTCGTACATACTGGGGGTATAAAAAGCTGAGAGTGGTACATACTGAAGGTATAACAAGCTGAGAGTGGTAAATATTGGAGGTATAACAAGCTGAGAGTGGTACATAGTGGAGCTATAACAAGTTGAGAGTGGTACATACTGGAGGTACAACAAGCTGGGAGTGGTACATACTGGAGGAACAACAAGCCGAGAGTGCTACATACTGGAGGTATAACAAGCCGAAAGTGGTACCTACTGGAGGTATAACAAGCTGAGAGTGGTACATACTGGAGGTATAACAAGCAAAAGGTGGTACATACTGGAGGTATAACAAGCTGAGAGTGGTACATACTAGAGGTATAACAAGCTGAGAGTGGTACATACTGGAGGTATAAAAAGCTGAGAGTGGTACATATTGGAGGTATAACAAGCTGAGAGTGGTACATATTGGAGGTATAACAAGCTGAGAGTGGTACATATTGGAGGTATAACAAGCTGAGAGTAGTACATACTGGAGGTATAACAAGCTGAGAGTGGTACATACTGGAGGTACAACAAGCTGGGAGTGGTACATACTGGAGGTACAACAAGCTGGGAGTGCTACATACTAGAGGTATAACAAGCTGAGAGTCGTACATACTGGAGGTATAAAAAGCTGAGAGTGGTACATACTGGAGGTATAACAAGCTGAGAGTGGTACATATTGGAGGTATAACAAGCTGAGAGTGGTAGATACTGGAGGTATAACAAGCTGAGAGTCATACATACTGGAAGTACAACAAGCTGGGAGTGGTACATACTGGAGGTACAACAAGCTGTGAGTGCTACATACTGGAGGTATAACAAGCCGAGAGTGGTACCTACTGGAGGTATAACAGGCTGAGAGTGGTACATACTGGAGGTACAACAAGCTGGGAGTGGTACATACTGGAGGTACAACAAGCCGAGAGTGCTACATACTGGAGGTATAACAAGCTGAGAGTGGTACGTACTGGAGGTATAACAAGCAGAGAGTCATACATACTGGAGGTATAACAAGCTGAGAGAGGTACATACTGGAGGTACAACAAGCTGGGAGTGGTACATACTGGAGGTACAACAAGCTGGGAGTGCTACATACTGGAGGTATAACAAGCTGAGAGTTGTACCTACTGGAGATATAACAAGCTGAGAGTCATACATACTGGAGGTATAACAAGCTGAGAGTGGTTCATACTGGAGGTATAACAAGCTGAGAGTCAAACATACTGGAGGTATAACAAGCTGAGAGTGGTACATACTAGAGGTATAACAAGCTGAGAGTGGTACATACTGGAGTTATAAAAAGCTGAGAGTCATACATACTGGAGGTATAACAAGCTGAGAGTGGTACATACTGGAGGTATAACAAGCTGAGAGTCATACATACTGGAGGTATAACAAGCTGAGAGTGGTACATACTAGAGGTATAACAAGCTGAGAGTCATACATACTAGAGGTATAACAAGCTGAGAGTGGTTCATACTAGAGGTATAACAAGCCGAGAGTGGTACATACTAGAGGTATAACAAGCTGAGAGTCATACATACTGGAGGTATAACAAGCTGAGAGTGGTACATACTGGAGGTACAACAAGCTGAGAGTCATACATACTGGAGGTATAACAAGCTGAGAGTCATACATACTGGAGGTATAACTAGCTGAGAGTGGTACATACTAGAAGTATAATAAGCTGAGAGTCATACATACTGGAGTTATAACAAGCTGAGAGTCATACATACTGGAGGTATAACAAGCTGAGAGTCAAACATACTGGAGGTATAACAAGCTGAGAGTGGTACATACTAGAGGTATAACAAGCTGAGAGTGGTACATACTGGAGTTATAAAAAGCTGAGAGTCATACATACTGGAGGTATAACAAGCTGAGAGTGGTACATACTGGAGGTATAACAAGCTGAGAGTCATACATACTGGAGGTATAACAAGCTGAGAGTGGTACATACTAGAGGTATAACAAGCTGAGAGTCATACATACTAGAGGTATAACTAGCTGAGAGTGGTACATACTAGAGGTATAACAAGCTGAGAGTCATACATACTGGAGGTATAACTAGCTGAGAGTGGTACATACTAGAGGTATTACAAGATGAGAGTCGTACATACTGGAGGTATAACAAGCTCAGAGTCATACATACTGGAGGCATAACAAGCTGAGAGTCGTACATACTGGAGGTATAACTAGCTGAGAATTGTACATACTTGAGGTATAACAAGCTGAGAGTCATACATACTGGAGGTATAACAAGCTGAGAGTGGTTCATACTGGAGGTATAACAAGCTGGGAGTGGTACATACTAGAGGTATAACAAGCTGAGAGTGGTACATAATGGAGGTATAAATAGCTGAGAGTGGTACATACTGGAGGTATAACAAGCTGAGAGTCATACATACTAGAGGTATAACAAGCTGAGAGTCATACATACTGGAGGTATAACAAGCTGAGAGTGGTACATACTGGAGGTATATCTAGCTGAGAGTGGTACATACTAGAGGTATAACAAGCTGAGAGTCATACATACTGGAGTTATAACAAGCTGAGAGTGGTACATACTGGAGGTATAACAAGCAAAGAGTCATACATACTGGAGGTAAAACAAGCTGAGAGTGGTACATACTAGAGGTATAACAAGCTGAGAGTCGTACATACTGGATGTATAAAAAGCTGAGAGTGGTACATACTGGAGGTATAACAAGCTGAGAGTGGTACATATTGGAGGTATAACAAGCTGAGAGTGGTACATACTGGAGGTATAACAAGCTGAGAGTGGTACATACTAGAGGTATAACAGGCTGAGAGTAGTACATACTGGAGGTATAACTAGCTGAGAGTGGTACATACTGGAGGTATAACTAGCTGAGAGTGGTACATACTGGAGGTATAACAAGCTGAGAGTGGTACATACTGGAGGTATAAATAGCTGAGAGTGGTACATACTGGAGGTACAACAAGCTGGGAGTGGTACATACTGGAGGTACAACAAGCTGGGAGTGCTACATACTAGAGGTATAACAAGCTGAGAGTGGTACATACTGGAGGTATTAAAAGCTGAGAGTGGTACATACTGGAGGTATAACAAGCTGAGAGTGATAACTACTGGAGGTATAACAAGCTGAGAGTCATACATACTGGAGGTATAACAAGCTGAGAGTGGTACATATTGGAGGTATAACAAGCAAAGAGTGGTACATACTGGAGGTATAACAAGGTGAGAGTGGTACATACTACAGGTATAACAAGCTGAGAGTGGTACATACTAGAGGTATAACAAGCTGAGAGTGGTACATTCTGGAGGTATAACAAGCTGAGAGTGGTACATACTGGAGGTATAACAAGCTAAGAGTGGTACATACTGGAGGTATAACAAGCTGAGAGTGGTACATACTGGAGGTATAACAAGCTGAGAGTGGTACATACTGGAAGTATAATAAGCTGAGAGTGGTACATACTAGAGGTATAACAAGCCGTGAGTGGTACATACTAGAGGTATAACAAGCTGAGAGTCATACATACTGGAGGTATAACAAGCTGAGAGTGGGTCATACTTGAGGTACAACAAGCTGAGAGTCATACATACTGGAGGTATAACAAGCTGAGAGTCATACATACTGGAGGTATAACTAGCTGAGAGTGGTACATACTAGAGGTATAATAAGCTGAGAGTCATACATACTGGAGGTATAACAAGCTGAGAGTGGTATATACTAGAGGTATAATAAGCTGAGAGTGGTACATACTGGAGGTATAACAAGCTGAGAGTGGTTCATACTGGAGGTATAACAAGCTGGGAGTGGTACATACTAGAGGTATAACAAGCTGAGAGTCATACATACTGGAGGTATAACAAGCTGAGAGTCAAACATACTGGAGGTATAACAAGCTGAGAGTCGTACATACTGGAGGTATAACAAGCTTAGAGTCATACATACTGGAGGTATAACAAGCTGAGAGTCGTACATACTGGAGGTATAACTAGCTGAGAGTTGTACATACTAGAGGTATAACAAGCTGAGAGTCATACATACTGGAGGTATAACAAGCTGAGAGTGGTTCATACTGGAGGTATAACAAGCTGGGAGTGGTACATACTAGAGGTATAACAAGCTGAGAGTCATACATACTGGAGGTATAACAAGCTGAGAGTAGTACATACTGGAGGTATAACTAGCTGAGAGTGGTACATACTGGAGGTATAACTCGCTGAGAGTGGTACATACTGGAGGTATAACAAGCTGAGATTGGTACATACTGGAGGTATAACTAGCTGAGAGTGGTACATACTGGAGGTATAACAAGCTGACAGTGGTACATACTAGAGGTATAACTAGCTGAGAGTGGTACATACTGGAGGTATAACAAGCTGAGAGTGGTACATACTGGAGGAAAAACAAGCTGAGAGTGGTACATACTAGAGGTATAACAAGCTGAGAGTCATACATACTGGAGGTACAACTAGCTGAGAGTGGTTCATACTGGAGGTATAACAAGCTGAGAGTGGTACATACTAGAGGTATAACAAGCTGAGAGTCATACATACTAGAGGTATAACTAGCTGAGAGTGGTACATACTGGAGGTATAACAAGCTGAGAGTGGTACATACTGGAGGTATAACAAGCTGAGAGTGGTACATACTAGAGGTATAACAGGCTGAGAGTAGTACATACTGGAGGTATAACTAGCTGAGAGTGGTACATACTGGAGGTATAACAAGCTGAGAGTCATACATACGGGAGGTATAACAAGCTGAGAGTCAAACATACTGGAGGTATAACAAGCTGAGAGTGGTACATACTAGAGGTATAACAAGTTGCGAGTGGTACATACTGGAGGTACAACAAGCTGGGAGTGCTACATACTGGAGGTATAACAAGCTGAGAGTTGTACCTACTGGAGATATAACAAGCTGAGAGTCATACATACTGGAGGTATAACAAGCTGAGAGTGGTTCATACTGGAGGTATAACAAGCTGAGAGTCAAACATACTGGAGGTATAACAAGCTGAGAGTGGTACATACTAGAGGTATAACAAGCTGAGAGTGGTACATACTGGAGTTATAAAAAGCTGAGAGTCATACATACTGGAGGTATAACAAGCTGAGAGTGGTACATACTGGAGGTATAACAAGCTGAGAGTCATACATACTGGAGGTATAACAAGCTGAGAGTGGTACATACTAGAGGTATAACAAGCTGAGAGTCATACATACTAGAGGTATAACAAGCTGAGAGTGGTTCATACTAGAGGTATAACAAGCCGAGAGTGGTACATACTAGAGGTATAACAAGCTGAGAGTCATACATACTGGAGGTATAACAAGCTGAGAGTGGTACATACTGGAGGTACAACAAGCTGAGAGTCATACATACTGGAGGTATAACAAGCTGAGAGTCATACATACTGGAGGTATAACTAGCTGAGAGTAGTACATACTAGAAGTATAATAAGCTGAGAGTCATACATACTGGAGTTATAACAAGCTGAGAGTCATACATACTGGAGGTATAACAAGCTGAGAGTCAAACATACTGGAGGTATAACAAGCTGAGAGTGGTACATACTAGAGGTATAACAAGCTGAGAGTGGTACATACTGGAGTTATAAAAAGCTGAGAGTCATACATACTGGAGGTATAACAAGCTGAGAGTGGTACATACTGGAGGTATAACAAGCTGAGAGTCATACATACTGGAGGTATAACAAGCTGAGAGTGGTACATACTAGAGGTATAACAAGCTGAGAGTCATACATACTAGAGGTATAACTAGCTGAGAGTGGTACATACTAGAGGTATAACAAGCTGAGAGTCATACATACTGGAGGTATAACTAGCTGATAGTGGTACATACTAGAGGTATTACAAGATGAGAGTCGTACATACTGGAGGTATAACAAGCTCAGAGTCATACATACTGGAGGCATAACAAGCTGAGAGTCGTACATACTGGAGGTATAACTAGCTGAGAATTGTACATACTTGAGGTATAACAAGCTGAGAGTCATACATACTGGAGGTATAACAAGCTGAGAGTGGTTCATACTGGAGGTATAACAAGCTGGGAGTGGTACATACTAGAGGTATAACAAGCTGAGAGTGGTACATAATGGAGGTATAAATAGCTGAGAGTGGTACATACTGGAGGTATAACAAGCTGAGAGTCATACATACTAGAGGTATAACAAGCTGAGAGTCATACATACTGGAGGTATAACAAGCTGAGAGTGGTACATACTGGAGGTATATCTAGCTGAGAGTGGTACATACTAGAGGTATAACAAGCTGAGAGTCATACATACTGGAGTTATAACAAGCTGAGAGTGGTACATACTGGAGGTATAACAAGCAAAGAGTCATACATACTGGAGGTAAAACAAGCTGAGAGTGGTACATACTAGAGGTATAACAAGCTGAGAGTCGTACATACTGGATGTATAAAAAGCTGAGAGTGGTACATACTGGAGGTATAACAAGCTGAGAGTGGTACATATTGGAGGTATAACAAGCTGAGAGTGGTACATACTGGAGGTATAACAAGCTGAGAGTGGTACATACTAGAGGTATAACAGGCTGAGAGTAGTACATACTGGAGGTATAACTAGCTGAGAGTGGTACATACTGGAGGTATAACTAGCTGAGAGTGGTACATACTGGAGGTATAACAAGCTGAGAGTGGTACATACTGGAGGTATAAATAGCTGAGAGTGGTACATACTGGAGGTACAACAAGCTGGGAGTGGTACATACTGGAGGTACAACAAGCTGGGAGTGCTACATACTAGAGGTATAACAAGCTGAGAGTGGTACATACTGGAGGTATTAAAAGCTGAGAGTGGTATATACTGGAGGTATAACAAGCTGAGAGTGATAACTACTGGAGGTATAACAAGCTGAGAGTCATACATACTGGAGGTATAACAAGCTGAGAGTGGTACATATTGGAGGTATAACAAGCAAAGAGTGGTACATACTGGAGGTATAACAAGGTGAGAGTGGTACATACTACAGGTATAACAAGCTGAGAGTGGTACATACTAGAGGTATAACAAGCTGAGAGTGGTACATTCTGGAGGTATAACAAGCTGAGAGTGGTACATACTGGAGGTATAACAAGCTAAGAGTGGTACATACTGGAGGTATAACAAGCTGAGAGTGGTACATACTGGAGGTATAACAAGCTGAGAGTGGTACATACTGGAAGTATAATAAGCTGAGAGTGGTACATACTAGAGGTATAACAAGCCGTGAGTGGTACATACTAGAGGTATAACAAGCTGAGAGTCATACATACTGGAGGTATAACAAGCTGAGAGTGGGTCATACTTGAGGTACAACAAGCTGAGAGTCATACATACTGGAGGTATAACAAGCTGAGAGTCATACATACTGGAGGTATAACTAGCTGAGAGTGGTACATACTAGAGGTATAATATGCTGAGAGTCATACATACTGGAGGTATAACAAGCTGAGAGTGGTATATACTAGAGGTATAATAAGCTGAGAGTGGTACATACTGGAGGTATAACAAGCTGAGAGTGGTTCATACTGGAGGTATAACAAGCTGGGAGTGGTACATACTAGAGGTATAACAAGCTGAGAGTCATACATACTGGAGGTATAACAAGCTGAGAGTCAAACATACTGGAGGTATAACAAGCTGAGAGTCGTACATACTGGAGGTATAACAAGCTTAGAGTCATACATACTGGAGGTATAACAAGCTGAGAGTCGTACATACTGGAGGTATAACTAGCTGAGAGTTGTACATACTAGAGGTATAACAAGCTGAGAGTCATACATACTGGAGGTATAACAAGCTGAGAGTGGTTCATACTGGAGGTATAACAAGCTGGGAGTGGTACATACTAGAGGTATAACAAGCTGAGAGTCATACATACTGGAGGTATAACAAGCTGAGAGTAGTACATACTGGAGGTATAACTATCTGAGAGTGGTACATACTGGAGGTATAACTCGCTGAGAGTGGTACATACTGGAGGTATAACAAGCTGAGATTGGTACATACTGGAGGTATAACTAGCTGAGAGTGGTACATACTGGAGGTATAACAAGCTGACAGTGGTACATACTAGAGGTATAACTAGCTGAGAGTGGTACATACTGGAGGTATAACAAGCTGAGAGTGGTACATACTGGAGGAAAAACAAGCTGAGAGTGGTACATACTAGAGGTATAACAAGCTGAGAGTCATACATACTGGAGGTACAACTAGCTGAGAGTGGTTCATACTGGAGGTATAACAAGCTGAGAGTGGTACATACTAGAGGTATAACAAGCTGAGAGTCATACATACTAGAGGTATAACTAGCTGAGAGTGGTACATACTGGAGGTATAACAAGCTTAGAGTCCTACATACTGGAGGTATAACAAGCTGAGAGTCGTACATACTGGAGGTATAACTAGCTGAGAGTTGTACATACCAGAGGTATAACAAGCTGAGAGTCATACATACTGGAGGTATAACAAGCTGAGAGTGGTTCATACTGGAGGTATAACAAGCTGGGAGTGGTACATACTGGAGGTATAACAAGCTGAGAGTCATACATACTGGAGGTATTACAAGCTGACAGTCATACATACTGGAGGTATAACAAGCTGAGAGTGGTACATACTAGAGGTATAACAAGCTGAGAGTCATACATACTGGAGGTATAACAAGCTGAGAGTGGTACATACTGGAGGTATAACTAGCTGAGAGTGGTACATACTAGAGGTATAACAGGCTGAGAGTCATACATACTGGAGGTATAACAAGCTGAGAGTGGTACATACTAGAGGTATAACAAGCTGAGAGTGATACATACTAGAGGTATAACTAGCTGAGAGTGGTACATACTAGAGGTATAACAAGCTGAGAGTCATACATACTGGAGGTATAACAAGCTGAGAGTGGTACATACTGGAGGTATAACTAGCTGAGAGTGGTACATACTAGAGGTATAACTAGCTGAGAGTAGTACATACTAGAAGTATAATAAGCTGAGAGTCATACATACTGGAGGTATAACAAGCTGAGAGTGGTTCATACTGGAGGTATAACAAGCTGGGAGTGGTACATACTAGAGGTATAACAAGCTGAGAGTCATACATACTAGAGGTATAACTAGCTGAGAGTGGTACATACTAGAGGTATAACAAGCTGAGAGTGGTACATACTGGAGGTATAACTAGCTGAGAGTGGTACATACTAGAGGTATAACTAGCTGAGAGTCATACATACTGGAGGTATAACTAGCTGAGAGTGGTACATACTAGAGGTATAACAAGCTGAGAGTGGTACATACTGGAGGTATAACTAGCTGAGAGTGGTACATACTAGAGGTATAACTAGCTGAGAGTGGTACATACTGGAGGTATAACAAGCTGAGAGTGGTAAATACTGGAGGTATAACTAGCTGAGAGTGGTACATACTGGAGTTATAACAAGCTGACAGTGGTACATACTTGAGGTATAACTAGCTGAGAGTGGTACATACTGGAGGTATAACAAGCTGAGAGTGGTACATACTAGAGGTATAACAAGCTGAGAGTCATACATACTGGAGGTATAACTAGCTGAGAGTGGTACATACTAGAGGTATAACAAGCTGAGAGTGGTACATACTGGAGGTATAACTAGCTGAGAGTGGTACATACTAGAGGTATAACTAGCTGAGAGTGGTACATACTGGAGGTATAACAAGCTGAGAGTGGTAAATACTGGAGGTATAACTAGATGAGAGTGGTACATACTGGAGTTATAACAAGCTGACAGTGGTACATACTAGAGGTATAACTAGCTGAGAGTGGTACATACTGGAGGTATAACAAGCTGAGAGTGGTACATACTGGAGGTATAACAAGCTGAGAGTGGTACATACTAGAGGTATAACAAGCTGAGAGTCATACATACTGGAGGTACAACTAGCTGAGAGTGGTACATACTGGAGGTATAACAAGCTGAGAGTGGTACATACTAGAGGTATAACAAGCTGAGAGTCATACATACTAGAGGTATAACTAGCTGAGAGTGGTACATACTGGAGGTATAACAAGCTGAGAGTGGTACATACTGGAGGTATAACAAGCTGAGAGTGGTACATACTAGAGGTATAACAGGCTGAGAGTAGTACATACTGGAGGTATAACTAGCTGAGAGTGGTACATACTAGAGGTATAACAAGCTGAGAGTGATACATACTAGAGGTATAACTAGCTGAGAGTGGTACATACTGGAGGTATAACAAGCTGAGAGTGGTAAATACTGGAGGTATAACTAGCTGAGAGTGGTACATACTGGAGGTATAACAAGCTGACAGTGGTACATACTAGAGGTATAACTAGCTGAGAGTGGTACATACTGGAGGTATAACAAGCTGAGAGTGGTACATACTGGAGGTATAACAAGCTGAGAGTGGTACATACTAGAGGTATAACAAGCTGAGAGTCATACATACTGGAGGTACAACTAGCTGAGAGTGGTACATACTGGAGGTATAACAAGCTGAGAGTGGTACATACTAGAGGTATAACAAGCTGAGAGTCATACATACTAGAGGTATAACTAGCTGAGAGTGGTACATACTGGAGGTATAACAAGCTGAGAGTGGTACATACTGGAGGTATAACAAGCTGAGAGTGGTACATACTAGAGGTATAACAGGCTGAGAGTAGTACATACTGGAGGTATAACTAGCTGAGAGTGGTACATACTGGAGGTATAACTAGCTGAGAGTGGTACATACTGGAGATATAACAAGCTGAGAGTGGTACATACTGGAGGTATAACAAGCTGAGAGTGGTACATACTGGAGGTATAACAAGCTGAGAGTGGTACATACTAGAGGTATAACAGGGTGAGATTAGTACATACTGGAGGTATAACTAGCTGAGAGTGGTACATACTGGAGGTATAACTAGCTGAGAGTGGTACATACTGGAGGTATAACAAGCTGAGAGTGGTACATACTGGAGGTATAAATAGCTGAGAGTGGTACATACTGGAGGTATAACTAACTGAGAGTGGTACATTCTGGAGGTATAACACGCTGAGAGTGGTACATACTAGAGGTATAACAAGCTGAGAGTGGTACATACTGGAGGTATAACAAGCTGAGAGTGGTACATACTGGAGGTATAACAAGCTGAGAGTGGTACATACTGGAGGTATAACAAGCTGAGAGTGGTACATACTAGAGGTATAACAGGCTGAGAGTAGTACATACTGGAGGTATAACTAGCTGAGAGTGGTACATACTGGAGGTATAACTAGCTGAGAGTGGTACATACTGGAGGTATAACAAGCTGAGAGTGGTACATACTGGAGGTATAAATAGCTGAGAGTGGTACATACTGGAGGTACAACAAGCTGGGAGTGGTACAAACTAGAGGTATAACAAGCTGAGAGTGGTACAAACTAGAGGTATAACAAGCTGAGAGTCGTACATACTTGAGGTATAACTAGCTCAGACCTATAACTTGAGACCAAAATTTGGACCCAAATACTCATGTATGTACATGCATATCTGAATATTACCGCACATTTACGGGCAGTCTGTAAGCTGTACATGTTGTACTGAGTTAACTTACATTCTGTACAGTTTATGTTGATGGGACTAACATTTATGAGTTATATGCTTTAGAATGGACTTTTCCACTCTGTTCAATTTTAGTATATATATCTATTCATTGATTGGAATAAAGTTAAGTCGACAGGAAGTCAAATTTATGTATTGTGCATCGGTTAACAGTCTGTTTTATCTTAACATCATTGCCATGGTAACAATTACTCGGGTCCCAGTCAGGTAATGCCTATCTGGTACTCCAATCCAAAATTTTGTACAAATTTCAGCCCTTCAAGAGAGTGACCTCTCATATTTTACACTTTTGATTTTCATAGTAAATCGGGAGCACAACAATAAAGTGATCTCTCACATTTAATGGTTTTTTTCCCATAGCGAATCTGGAGCACAACAAAAGAGTGACCTCTGGTATTTAACACTTTTTTATTCTCATAGTGAATCTAGAGCACAACAAAAGAGTGACCTCTCATATTTAACACATTTTATTCTCATAGTGAACCTGGAGCATTACAAAAGAGTGACCTCTCATATTAACACTTTTTATTCACATAATGAATCTGGAGCACAACAGAGAGTGACCTCTGATATTTAACACTTTATTCTCATAGTGAATCTGGAGCACAACAAAAGAGTGACCTCTCATATTTAACACATTTTATTCTCATAGTGAATCAGGAGCATTATAAAAGAGTGACCTCTCATATTTAACACATTTTATTCTCATAGTGAACCTGGAGCATTACAAAACAGTGACCTCTCATATAAACACTTTTTATTCTCATAGTGAACCTGGAGCATTACAAAAGAGTGACCTCTCATATTAACACTTTTTATTCACATAATGAATCTGGAGCACAACAGAGAGTGACCTCTGATATTTAACACTTTTTATCTCATAATGAATCTGGAGCACAACAGAGAGTGACCTCTCATATTTAAAACTTTTTATTCTCATAATGAATCTGGAGCACAACAGAGAGTGACCTCTCATATTTAACACTTTTTATTCTCAAAGTGAATCTGGAGCACAACAAACAACACTCTCATATTTAATCATTTTTATTCTCAGAGTGAATCTGGAGCACAACAAAAGAGTGACCTCCTATATTTAACACTTTTTATTCTCAAAGTGGATCTGTAACTGCAAAAGACTGACCTCTCATATTTATCACTTTTTATTCTCACAGTGAATCCTGAGCACAACAAAAGAGTGACCTCTCATATTTAACATATTTTATTCTCACAGTGAATCTGAAGCACAACCAAAGAATGACCTCTCATTTTGAACACATTTTATTCTCACAGTAATTCTGTAGCACAAAAAAGTGACCTTATCTAACACACTGTATTCTCATATTTAAGCTTTACACAGGCACAGGTAGACAAGTATCCCAGGAGTGCTTGTGGACTTTAACACCTTGACACAGGTAGACAAGTATTCCAGGAGTGCTAGTGGACTTTAACACCTTGACACAGGTAGACAAGTATTCCAGGAGTGCTAGTGGACTTTAACACCTTGACACAGGCAGACAAGTATTCCAGGAGTGCTAGTGGACTTTAACACCTTGACACAGGTAGACAAGTATTCCAGGAGTGCTAGTGGACTTTAACACCTTGACACAGGTACACAAGTATTCCAGGAGTGCTAGTGGACTTTAACACCTTGACACAGGTAGACAAGTATTCCAGGAGTGCTAGTGGACTTGAATACCCTGGCACAGGTAGACAAGTATTCCAGGTGTGCTAGTGGACTTTGACACCCTGGCACAGGTAGACAAGTATTCCAGGAGTGCTAGTGGACTTTAACACCCTGGCACAGATAGACAAGTATTCCAGGAGTGCTAGTACTTTGACACCTTGACACAGGTAGACAAGTATTCCAGGAGTGCTAGTGGACTTTAACACCTTGACACAGGTAGACAAGTATTCCAGGAGTGCTAGTGGACTTTAACACCTTGACACAGGTAGACAAGTATTCCAGGAGTGCTAGTGGACTTTAACACCTTGACACAGGTAGACAAGTATTCCAGGAGTGCAAGTGGACTTTGACACCCTGGCACAGGTAGACAAGTATTCCAGGAGTGCTAGTGGACTTTAACACCCTGGCACAGGTAGACAAGTATTCCAGGAGTGCTAGTGGACTTTAACACCTTGACACAGGTAGACAAGTATTCCAGGAGTGCTAGTGGACTTTGACACCCTGGCACAGGTAGACAAGTATTCCAGGAGTGCTTGTGGACTTTAACACCTTGACACAGGTAGACAAGTATTCCAGGAGTGCTGGTGGACTTTAACACCTTGACACAGGTAGACAAGTATTCCAGGAGTGCTAGTGGACTTTAACACCTTGACACAGGTAGACAAGTATTCCAGGAGTGCTAGTGGACTTGAATACCCTGGCACAAGTAGACAAGTATTCCAGGAGTGCTAGTGGACTTTGACACCCTGGCACAGGTAGACAAGTATTCCAGGAGTGCTAGTGGACTTTAACACCCTGGCACAGATAGACAAGTATTCCAGGAGTGCTAGTGGACTTTGACACCTTGACACAGGTAGACAAGTATTCCAGAAGTGCTAGTGGACTTTAACATCTTGACACAGGTAGACAAGTATTCCAGGAGTGCTAGTGGACTTTAACACCTTGACACAGGTAGACAAGTATTCCAGGAGTGCTAGTGGACTTTAACACCTTGACACAGGTAGACAAGTATTCCAGGAGTGCTAGTGGACTTTGACACCCTGGCACAGGTAGACAAGTATTCCAGGAGTGCTAGTGGACTTTAACACCCTGGCACAGATAGACAAGTATTCCAGGAGTGCTAGTGGACTTTAACACCCTGGCACAGATAGACAAGTATTCCAGGAGTGCTAGTGGACTTTAACACCCTGGCACAGGTAGACAAGTATTCCAGGAGAGCTAGTGGACTTTAACACCTTGACACAGGTAGACAAGTATTCAAGGAGTGCTAGTGGACTTTAACACCTTGACACAGGTAGACAAGTATTCCAGGAGTGCTAGTGGACTTTAACACCTTGGCACAGGTAGACAAGTATTCCAGGAGTGCTAGTGGACTTTGACACCCTGGCACAGGTAGACAAGTATTCCAGGAGTGCTAGTGGACTTTAACACCCTGGCACAGATAGACAAGTATTCCAGGAGTGCTAGTGGACTTTAACACCTTGACACAGGTAGACAAGTATTCCAGGAGTGCTAGTGGACTTTAACACCTTGACACAGGTAGACAAGTATTCCAGGAGTGCTAGTGGACTTGAATACCCTGGCACAAGTAGACAAGTATTCCAGGAGTGCTAGTGGACTTTGACACCCTGGCACAGGTAGACAAGTATTCCAGGAGTGCTAGTGGACTTTAACACCCTGGCACAGATAGACAAGTATTCCAGGAGTGCTAGTGGACTTTGACACCTTGACACAGGTAGACAAGTATTCCAGAAGTGCTAGTGGACTTTAACATCTTGACACAGGTAGACAAGTATTCCAGGAGTGCTAGTGGACTTTAACACCTTGACACAGGTAGACAAGTATTCCAGGAGTGCTAGTGGACTTTAACACCTTGACACAGGTAGACAAGTATTCCAGGAGTGCTAGTGGACTTTGACACCCTGGCACAGGTAGACAAGTATTCCAGGAATGCTAGTGGACTTTAACACCCTGGCACAGATAGACAAGTATTCCAGGAGTGCTAGTGGACTTTAACACCCTGGCACAGATAGACAAGTATTCCAGGAGTGCTAGTGGACTTTAACACCCTGGCACAGGTAGACAAGTATTCCAGGAGAGCTAGTGGACTTTAACACCTTGACACAGGTAGACAAGTATTCAAGGAGTGCTAGTGGACTTTAACACCTTGACACAGGTAGACAAGTATTCCAGGAGTGCTAGTGGACTTTAACACCTTGGCACAGGTAGACAAGTATTCCAGGAGTGCTAGTGGACTTTGACACCCTGGCACAGGTAGACAAGTATTCCAGGAGTGCTAGTGGACTTTAACACCCTGGCACAGATAGACAAGTATTCCAGGAGTGCTAGTGGACTTTAACACCCTGGCACAGGTAGACAAGTATTCCAGGAGTGCTAGTGGACTTTAACACCCTGGCACAGATAGACAAGTATTTCAGGAGTGCTAGTGGACTTTAACACCTTGACACAGGTAGACATGTATTCAAGGAGTGCTATAGTGAACTTTAACACCCTGGCACAGGTAGACAAGTATTCCAGGAGTGCTAGTGGACTTTAACACCTTGACACAGGTAGACAAGTATTCCCAGAGTGCTAGTGGACTTTAACACCCTGGCACAGATAGACAAGTATTCCAGGAGTGCTAGTGGACTTTAACAACCTGGCACAGGTAGACAAGTATTCCAGGAGTGCTAGTGGACTTTAACACCCTGGCACAGATAGACAAGTATTCCAGGAGTGCTAGTGGACTTTAACACCCTGGCACAGATAGACAAGTATTCAAGGAGTGCCAGTGGACTTTAACACCCTGGCACAGATAGACAAGTATTCAAGGAGTGCCAGTGGACTTTAACACCCTGGCACAGGTAGACAAGTATTCCAGGAGTGCTAGTGGACTTTAACACCCTGGCACAGGTAGACAAGTATTCCAGGAGTGCAAGTGGACTTTAACACCCTGGCACAGGTAGACAAGTATTCCAGGAGTGCTAGTGGACTTTGACACCCTGGCACAGACAGACAAGTATTCCAGGAGTGCTAGTGGACTTTAACACCCTGGCACAGATAGACAAGTATTCCAGGAGTGCTAACGGACTTTAACACCCTGGCACAGGTAGACAAGTATTCCAGGAGTGCTAGTGGACTTTAACACCCTGGCACAGATAGACAAGTATTCCAGGAGTGCTAGTGGACTTTAACACCCTGGCACAGATAGACAAGTATTCCAGGAGTGCTAGTGGACTTTAACACCTTGACACAGGTAGACAAGTATTCAAGGAGTGCTATAGTGAACTTTAACACCCTGGCACAGGTAGACAAATATTCCAGGAGTGCTAGTGGACTTTAACACCTTGACACAGGTAGACAAGTATTCCAGGAGAGCTAGTGGACTTTAACACCCTGGCACAGGTAGACAAGTATTCAAGGAGTGCTAGTGGACTTTAACACCCTGGCACAGGTAGACAAGTATTCCAGGAGTGCTAGTTGGATTTATTTACAACCATTGCAGGCTGAAGAAGAGGGAAGATCAAGGTGCAAGAATCTGGTGCTTCTTTTTTGGTATTAAGCATGTATCTCTTTTACAGATATTTTTTGTGACAACCTAATGTGAACCTGTGCAATGGGATATACATTGGATATAATACTTCCATGCTGGACCATAACTTCCTGACTTCCTTCACTGCTAGCTTCCCTTGATTAATTCTGCTATCTGTTTCCTGAAACAAGAACACCTAGGTAAGTACTACTGTGTTATAAATAAGCCGATGGTTATGTGACGTTTCTGAGCCTAATGAAAAAAATGATAAATTTACTCTGTATATTTGTATCTATGTACAAAAATAATCTCCTTACTGCTCAGATGATATTTTGATACTCTAAATGTTTACACTACAGGTAAGATCTTACTCATTTTGACATTCTATATATTTACATTAGAGGTAATATCTTTCTCATTTTGATACTTTATATACTTACATTACAGGAAATATCTTACTCATTTTGATACTCTATATATTTCAACATTACAAGTAATATCTTAATCAATTTGATACTCTATATTTTAACATTACAGGTAATATCTTACTCATTTTGATACTCTATATATTTACATTACAGGTAATATCTTACTCATTTTGATTGTGTGATGAATTAACACAAAATGAAATACACGTGACTGTATGTGACAAACCAAAGTGTCAAGCTATCTCCATTGACACAATTCATTTCCCTGTGAAAGTTGGCTGCCATCCTGTAACCCAAGCATGGCATGATTGTACTCAAACAATCAGGAATCAACAAAAATGCAGGGGGATTACCAAAATGCTGAGTTAAAATAGTGCATAGTAGGTGTTATAAGAATGTACATACACTTCTAACTATTTGTCTAGTTTATTTAAGTGACAGCGTACCTGCAGTCCCTAAGGTGTTGTCAAAAATGAAAACAATATTTGCATCCTCATGGAGCCTAATAGCGCAATCCTTGTTATTACCCAGACTGAGTATAACACTCTCACATCTTGAAACACTCTCTTATGTGAAGCAAACTTACAGATAAGGATGCTCAGGTCTGGCTCAACTTGACTCAATGTCAAGGAAACTTACAGATAAGGATGCTCAGGTCTGGCTCAGCTTGACTAAATGTCAAGGAAACTTACAGATACGGATGCTCAGCTCTGGCTCAACTTGACTAAATGTCAAGGAAACTTACAGATAAGGATGCTCAGCTCTGGCTCAACTTGACTAAATGTCAAGGAAACTTACAGATAAGGATGCTCAGGTCTGGCTCAGCTTGACTCAATGTCAAGGAAACTTACAGATAAGGATGCTCAGCTCTGGCTCAACTTGACTAAATGTCAAGGAAAATTACAGATAAGGATGCTCAGCTCTGGCTCAACTTGACTAAATGTCAAGGAAACTTACAGATAAGGATGCTCAGGTCTGGCTCAGCTTGACTCAATGTCAAGGAAACTTACAGATACGGATGCTCAGCTCTGGCTCAGCTTGACTCAATGTCAAGGAAACTTACAGATAAGGATGCTCAGCTCTGGCTCAGCTTGACTCAATGTCAAGGAAACTTACTGATAAGGATGCTCAGCTCTGGCTCAGATTGACAAATTGTCAAGGAAACTTACAGACAAAGCTGCTCAGCTATGGCTGAACTTGGTTCCGTAACTGACCAGTAACCTTAAAGGTGTTCGTACTCACCGCTTAACATGTTGCACCTGTATTTTCATGCCCTGTTTGTACAACTTCCTTTGCACAGCTATGTCCTTCACTGTAAATGAAGTATTACAGTTATGTACAGGAAATGTTTGGTAACAACATGTATGGGAACATATGTTAGGCCAAGTTCATGTGACGGAGTTCAAAGTCATGACATACAAACTCATGTATGCAATACTATAAAACAAATCAGCTATTATTTATGTGCATACTTATTAGGCTTTCTAAAAAATATAAACTATTTGGTGTACTTACAGTCGACAATCTGTACAGTAACAGCACCAATATATGAATTCCATTAGTTTCATAGTGAAAAATAATTGTTTACAGAGAGACAATGATGGACTGAGCTGATGACTATGTTCCCAGCATTGCTGAGGTGATAGATGACTTTAATCATCTTTAAGTACTCAGGGTTCTCACCGATGCTTTACAGTGTGGGAGGCCCCTACACTCATTTTTCAAGATGCTACGCTCATATTATGCAGCTATAATGATTTTTCATAAATGTAGCAGGAAGAATATGTCAGTTTGTACAAGTTAAATTGACAGAGTTTGACAGTTTGAAGGTTTACACAAGCCTAAAATACTTCCAGATCCTAAAATATTTCATTGTTTTGACACATGCAGGCCTTGCTAATTGTTCTCTTTTCTGCCCCATCTCAGTCGACGTCAGAATCAACAATCAAGTCATGATAAAAATTTGTTTTTTGCCTGTTCCTACTGCAAACTTCTGCAAGTGTTTCTGTGCTACATAGGCAGGTAATGGAAGGTAATTGGGTTGTGCATACAGTAAATGAAAGCCACTAAATTTTCATGAGTTAACAATCAGATATCAAAGATAATAGGGAAATGTATATAGTTTTTTTTCTTTATTTCCCATCAACTAATTTAAATATAGATATTCAGAAAACTGAGTCAGTGTTCATATACAGTATCAGCTGACATCACCCAAGCACCCCTAATCCAACTTTGTCATATTTTAATTGCTGGACAAGTATCAGTTGAATGAAGGTCAAAGTCTGCAAGAATGACTTATAAAAATTAAGCAGACATCATTGGGGAGTTCTGACAGCTTGAAAACTTGTTCTCACAACAATAACAAAGCATTTGCTAAATGTGATTTTAATTTTGTTAATTTTCCCCATGTCACACAAATTAAAAACTCTTTCACTGTGCTGATTTTTATACGCTCCATGAGCTACCTTCTGATGGCCGATTCCACAAAGTATGTGGACTTTTATACAGTGGCCATTGTTGCAGTCGTATTTTGGATATTGGACATGATACAGTTATTTATTTGACTTGCATTTTTCGTGATGGAACAAATTAGTAAATTCACAAAGTTCACGACCTTTAAAGTGTCTCCATGCAAAATAAAGTCAACATGCAAAAGTTTTGGGTGCTGTGCAACAGCCCTGTCAAGCCACAAATTTTACCGTTCAGCCTAGAAAATATAAATCCAATTTGTCATGCACCAGGTTTCGAATGCAAATAGAGTGATTGATTAGTGAAATTCAGGTATAACATATCATCTCGAAAGTACAGATTGTTGCAAATTATCTGCTTAATACATCGCATTTGGGGGCACATAAACTGTTTTCAGATGACTTTCAGTAAGCTGAGCAAGTTACAATGGATCTTACCAAGTTGGACAAACTGTTGTATATCTGGTCCAAGAGAAAGGCTTACTGAAGCAGTCTTACAGAACTGTAGACCCAGAAACCAACATGTGCTCGATGTATTAGATCTGTATGAAATACAATAAAAAAATACTGGTGTCAAAAACATGAAATACAAAAGCAATACAGAAACCAAACATTTTTCATATGTATCACTACCATGTATATTTTCTCAATTATTTTGTCTTTTGCAAATCTGTTTTTAAGTCATTTTTATAATGTGTTATCTGATTTAAATTTTTAAATCATTCTTATGTATCTGCTGTGTCAGTGCCTTAGGTCTATTGTAAAGTGAATTTGGCACTGTTATACACCTATGTTAAAAAGTAACAAGCCCTACAGGCCTAATGCAAACCTGTGGAAAGGAATATTCACAAGTTATAATGCTTAAATGCCAGACCATTACTGTTCAAGTACAAGTGTACCTGTTCTGAGCTGGTTCATACTGTGTTGTATGAGTTACCTGTTCTGAGCTGGTTCATACTGTGTTGTATAAGTTACCTGTTCTGAGCGGGTTCATACTGTGTTGTATGAGTTACCTGTTCTGAGCTGGTTCATACTGTGTTGTATGAGTTACCTGTTCTGAGCTGGTTCATACTGTGTTGTATGAGTTACCTGTTCTGAGCTGGTTCATACTGTGTTGTATAAGTTACCTGTTCTGAGCTGGTTCATACTGTGTTGTATAAGTTACCTGTTCTGAGCTGGTTCATACTGTGTTGTATAAGTTAGCTGTTCTGAGCTGGTTCATACTGTGTTGTATAAGTTAGCTGTTCTGAGCTGGTTCATACTGTGTTGTATAAGTTACCTGTTCTGAGCTGGTTCATACTGTGTTGTATAAGTTACCTGTTCTGAGCTGGTTCATACTGTGTTGTATAAGTTACCTGTTCTGAGCTGGTTCATACTGTGTTGTATAAGTTACCTGTTCTGGGCTGGTTCATACTGTGTTGTATAAGTTACCTGTTCTGGGCTGGTTCATACTGTGTTGTATAAGTTACCTGTTCTGGGCTGGTTCATACTGTGTTGTATAAGTTACCTGTTCTGAGCTGGTTCATACTGTGTTGTATAAGTTAACTGTTCTGAGCAGGTTCATACTGTGTTGTATAAGTTACCTGTTCTGAGCTGGTTCATACTGTGTTGTATAAGTTACCTGTTCTGGGTTGTTCATACTGTGTTATATCAGTTACCTGTTCTGAGCTGGTTCATACTGTGTTGTATAAGTTACCTGTTCTGGGCTGGTTCATACTGTGTTGTATAAGTTACCTGTTCTGAGCTGGTTCATACTGTGTTGTATAAGTTAACTGTTCTGAGCTGGTTCATACTGTGTTGTATAAGTTAACTGTTCTGAGCTGGTTCATACTGTGTTGTATAAGTTACCTGTTCTGGGTTGTTCATACTGTGTTGTATAAGTTACCTGTTCTGGGCTGGTTCATACTGTGTTGTATAAGTTACCTGTTCTGAGCTGGTTCATACTGTGTTGTATTAGTTAACTGTTCTGAGCTGGTTCATACTGTGTTGTATAAGTTACCTGTTCTGGGTTGTTCATACTGTGTTGTATAAGTTACCTGTTCTGAGCTGGTTCATACTGTGTTGTATAAGTTACCTGTTCTGAGCTGGTTCATACTGTGTTGTATGAGTTACCTGTTCTGAGCTGGTTCATACTGTGTTGTATGAGTTACCTGTTCTGAGCAGGTTCATACTGTGTTGTATGAGTTACCTGTTCTGAGCTGGTTCATACTGTGTTGTATAAGTTACCTGTTCTGAGCTGGTTCATACTGTGTTGTATGAGTTACCTGTTCTGAGCTGGTTCATACTGTGTCGTATGAGTTACCTGTTCTGAGCTGGTTCATACTGTGTCGTATGAGTTACCTGTTCTGAGCGGGTTCATACTGTGTTGTATGAGTTACCTGTTCTGAGCGGGTTCATACTGTGTTGTATAAGTTACCTGTTCTGTGCGGGTTCATACTGTGTTGTATAAGTTACCTGTTCTGAGCGGGTTCATACTGTGTTGTATAAGTTACCTGTTCTGAGCGGGTTCATACTGTGTTGTATAAGTTACCTGTTCTGAGCTGGTTCATACTGTGTTGTATAAGTTACCTGTTCTGAGCTGGTTCATACTGTGTTGCATAAGTTACCTGTTCTGAGCTGGTTCATACTGTGTTGTATAAGTTACCTGTTCTGAGCTGGTTCATACTGTGTTGTATAAGTTACCTGTTCTGAGCTGGTTCATACTGTGTTGTATAAGTTACCTGTTCTGAGCTGGTTCATACTGTGTTGTATAAGTTACCTGTTCTGAGCTGGTTCATACTGTGTTGCATAAGTTACCTGTTCTGAGCTGGTTCATACTGTGTTGTATAAGTTACCTGTTCTGAGCTGGTTCACACTGTGTTGTATGAGTTACCTGTTCTGAGCTGGTTCACACTGTGTTGTATGAGTTACCTGTTCTGAGCTGGTTCATACTGTGTTGTATGAGTTACCTGTTCTGAGCTGGTTCATACTGTGTTGTATGAGTTACCTGTTCTGAGCTGGTTCATACTGTGTTGTATAAGTTACCTGTTCTGAGCTGGTTCATACTGTGTTGTATAAGTTACCTGTTCTGAGCTGGTTCATACTGTGTTGTATAAGTTACCTGTTCTGAGCGGGTTCATACTGTGTTGTATAAGTTACCTGTTCTGAGCTGGTTCATACTGTGTTGTATAAGTTACCTGTTCTGAGCTGGTTCATACTGTGTTGTATAAGTTACCTGTTCTGAGCTGGTTCATACTGTGTTGTATAAGTTACCTGTTCTGAGCTGGTTCATACTGTGTTGTATAAGTTACCTGTTCTGAGCTGGTTCATACTGTGTTGTATAAGTTACCTGTTCTGAGCTGGTTCATACTGTGTTGTATAAGTTAGCTGTTCTGAGCTGGTTCATACTGTGTTGTATAAGTTACCTGTTCTGAGCTGGTTCATACTGTGTTGTATAAGTTACCTGTTCTGAGCTGGTTCATACTGTGTTGTATAAGTTACCTGTTCTGAGCTGGTTCATACTGTGTTGTATAAGTTACCTGTTCTGAGCTGGTTCATACTGTGTTGTATAAGTTACCTGTTCTGGGCTGGTTCATACTGTGTTGTATAAGTTACCTGTTCTGGGCTGGTTCATACTGTGTTGTATAAGTTACCTGTTCTGGGCTGGTTCATACTGTGTTGTATAAGTTACCTGTTCTGAGCTTGTTCATACTGTGTTGTATAAGTTAACTGTTCTGAGCAGGTTCATACTGTGTTGTATAAGTTACCTGTTCTGGGTTGTTCATACTGTGTTATATCAGTTACCTGTTCTGAGCTGGTTCATACTGTGTTGTATCAGTTACCTGTTCTGGGCTGGTTCATACTGTGTTGTATAAGTTACCTGTTCTGAGCTTGTTCATACTGTGTTGTATAAGTTAACTGTTCTGAGCAGGTTCATACTGTGTTGTATAAGTTACCTGTTCTGGG
The DNA here is from genome assembly GCA_026874595.1 of Sipunculus nudus. NCBI lineage: Eukaryota > Metazoa > Annelida > Sipuncula > Golfingiida > Sipunculidae > Sipunculus > Sipunculus nudus. Next base: position 1,365,574 of record CM049308.1, read on the forward strand.
TTGTTCATACTGTGTTATATCAGTTACCTGTTCTGAGCTGGTTCATACTGTGTTGTATCAGTTACCTGTTCTGGGCTGGTTCATACTGTGTTGTATAAGTTACCTGTTCTGAGCTGGTTCATACTGTGTTGTATAAGTTAACTGTTCTGAGCTGGTTCATACTGTGTTGTATAAGTTACCTGTTCTGGGTTGTTCATACTGTGTTGTATTAGTTAACTGTTCTGAGCTGGTTCATACTGTGTTGTATAAGTTACCTGTTCTGGGTTGTTCATACTGTGTTATATCAGTTACCTGTTCTGAGCTGGTTCATACTGTGTTGTATCAGTTACCTGTTCTGGGCTGGTTCATACTGTGTTGTATAAGTTACCTGTTCTGAGCTGGTTCATACTGTGTTGTATAAGTTAACTGTTCTGAGCTGGTTCATACTGTGTTGTATAAGTTAACTGTTCTGAGCTGGTTCATACTGTGTTGTATAAGTTACCTGTTCTGGGTTGTTCATACTGTGTTGTATAAGTTACCTGTTCTGGGCTGGTTCATACTGTGTTGTATAAGTTACCTGTTCTGAGCTGGTTCATACTGTGTTGTATTAGTTAACTGTTCTGAGCTGGTTCATACTGTGTTGTATAAGTTACCTGTTCTGGGTTGTTCATACTGTGTTGTATAAGTTACCTGTTCTGAGCTGGTTCATACTGTGTCGTATGAGTTACCTGTTCTGAGCTGGTTCATACTGTGTCGTATGAGTTACCTGTTCTGAGCAGGTTCATACTGTGTTGTATAAGTTACCTGTTCTGAGCTGGTTCATACTGTGTTGTATAAGTTACCTGTTCTGAGCTGGTTCATACTGTGTTGTATGAGTTACCTGTTCTGAGCTGGTTCATACTGTGTCGTATGAGTTACCTGTTCTGAGCTGGTTCATACTGTGTTGTATGAGTTACCTGTTCTGAGCGGGTTCATACTGTGTTGTATAAGTTACCTGTTCTGAGCGGGTTCATACTGTGTAGTATAAGTTACCTGTTCTGTGCGGGTTCATACTGTGTTGTATAAGTTACCTGTTCTGAGCGGGTTCATACTGTGTTGTATAAGTTACCTGTTCTGAGCTGGTTCATACTGTGTTGTATAAGTTACCTGTTCTGAGCGGGTTCATACTGTGTTGTATAAGTTACCTGTTCTAAGCTAGTTCATACTGTGTTGTATAAGTTACCTGTTCTGAGCTGGTTCATACTGTGTTGTATAAGTTACCTGTTCTGAGCTGGTTCATACTGTGTTGTATAAGTTAACTGTTCTGAGCGGGTTCATACTGTGTTGTATAAGTTACCTGTTCTGAGCTGGTTCATACTGTGTTGTATAAGTTACCTGTTCTGGGTTGTTCATACTGTGTTGTATAAGTTACCTGTTCTGAGCTGGTTCATACTGTGTTGTATAAGTTACCTGTTCTGAGCTGGTTCATACTGTGTTGTATAAGTTACCTGTTCTGGGCTGGTTCATACTGTGTTGTATAAGTTACCTATTCTGGGCTGGTTCATACTGTGTTGTATAAGTTACCTGTTCTGAGCTGGTTCATACTGTGTTGTATAAGTTACCTGTTCTGGGCTGGTTCATACTGTGTTGTATAAGTTACCTGTTCTGAGCTGGTTCATACTGTGTTGTATAAGTTACCTGTTCTGGGTTGTTCATACTGTGTTGTATAAGTTAACTGTTCTGGGCTGGTTCATACTGTGTTGTATAAGTTACCTGTTCTGAGCTGGTTCATACTGTGTTGTATAAGTTACCTGTTCTGAGCTGGTTCATACTGTGTTGTATAAGTTACCTGTTCTGGGCTGTTCATACTGTGTTGTATAAGTTACCTGTTCTGAGCTGGTTCATACTGTGTTGTATAAGTTACCTGTTCTGAGCTGGTTCATACTGTTTTGTATAAGTTACCTGTTCTGAGCTGGTTCATACTGTGTTGTATGAGTTACCTGTTCTGAGCGGGTTCATACTGTGTTGTATAAGTTACCTGTTCTGGGCTGGTTCATACTGTGTTGTATAAGTTACCTGTTCTGAGCTTGTTGATACTGTGTTGTATGATTTACCTGTTCTGAGCTGGTTCATACTGTGTTGTATGAGTTACCTGTTCTGAGCTGGTTCATACTGTGTTGTATGAGTTACCTGTTCTGAGCTGGTTCATACTGTGTTGTATAAGTTACCTGTTCTGAGCTGGTTCATACTGTGTTGTATAAGTTACCTGTTCTGAGCTGGTTCATACTGTGTTGTATAAGTTACCTGTTCTGAGCTGGTTCATACTGTGTTGTATAAGTTACCTGTTCTGAGCTGGTTCATACTGTGTTGTATGAGTTACCTGTTCTGAGCTGGTTCATACTGTGTTGTATAAGTTACCTGTTCTGAGCTGGTTCATACTGTGTTGTATAAGTTACCTGTTCTGAGCTGGTTCATATTGTGTTGTATAAGTTACCTGTTCTGAGCTGGTTCATACTGTGTTGTATAAGTTACCTGTTCTGAGCTGGTTCATACTGTGTTGTATCAGTTACCTGTTCTGAACTGGTTCATACTGTGTTGTATCAGTTACCTGTTCTGAGCTGGTTCATACTGTGTTGTATAAGTTACCTGTTCTGAGCGGGTTCATACTGTGTTGTATAAGTTACCTGTTCTGAGCGGGTTCATAATGTGTTGTATAAGTTACCTGTTCTGAGCTGGTTCATACTGTGTTGTATAAGTTACCTGTTCTGAGCTGGTTCATACTGTGTTGTATAAGTTACCTGTTCTGAGCTGGTTCATACTGTGTTGTATAAGTTACCTGTTCTGAGCTGGTTCATACTGTGTTGTATAAGTTAACTGTTCTGAGCTGGTTCATACTGTGTTGTATGAGTTACCTGTTCTGAGCGGGTTCATACTGTGTTGTATAAGTTAACTGTTCTGAGCGGGTTCATACTGTGTTGTATGAGTTACCTGTTCTGAGCGGGTTCATACTGTGTTGTATGAGTTACCTGTTCTGAGCGGGTTCATACTGTGTTGTATAAGTTAACTGTTCTGAGCTGGTTCATACTGTGTTGTATAAGTTACCTGTTCTGAGCTGGTTCATACTGTAATGTATAAGTTACCTGTTCTGAGCGGGTTCATACTGTGTTGTATGAGTTACCTGTTCTGAGCTGGTTCATACTGTGTTGTATAAGTTACCTGTTCTGAGCTGGTTCATACTGTGTTGTATAAGTTAACTGTTCTGAGCTGGTTCATACTGTGTTGTATAAGTTAACTGTTCTGAGCTGGTTCATACTGTGTTGTATAAGTTACCTGTTCTGAGCGGGTTCATACTGTGTTGTATAAGTTACCTGTCCTGAGCTGGTTCATACTGTGTTGTACAGGGATGAACATAAGATACAACGACCTGCTTTTCCACAGCCTGGACCAGATGCCGCAGCTTGGATTCAACCAAACCACTCCTAGAAATTAAATGTATATAAATGAAGCAAGGCCTGCAGGCCTAATGCAAACCTGTGCAAAGGGATATACATCTGGTATAATGTTTTCATGCTGGGCCGTTACTTTTCAAGTACATGTGTGGCATGTATATGATGTAAAGCCCTATACATTTGAACCCAGATAATAGTATCAATTACTCAAATGTTACTCCTGAAATACTGGCATTGATGTACACAGCACAAAATGATTGTAGGTCTTGTGAACGAGAAAGCAATCGAAGATGTATGGGCATGCAAAATTTCAGGCAGATACTTCAAACCCTTCTTGGGCTATGTGTACAGATGCATGAAACCTAAAAACATTTGTAGGTGGTGCCACAAGTCTTGTATACAAATAGAGACCCAGGGGTCTCGACGCTCAGCTGAATTTATTAATAAGGATATTTAAAAAAAAAAATTTTCAGAATGTCGGTCCTGTGACCTTAACCAATGACCTTGTGACCAAAAAATCTGAGAACTTATTATCCTTGAACTTGCAGCATTTAGATTATTGTAACAATCTTTTATAAAGGGGGGCCTGTGCCCTTGACCTCTGACTAGGTAAACTCAAAATCTATAGATTTCTTTCACTTTGGGCAAGTAAGCCATGTGTGAAAGATGGAAAGTTTGGGATGAAAAGTTTGATTTACAGTGCATCTTCAATTATTTTACAGATGTGGCTCCTGTGACACTGACCTTTGACCTCTGGACCCTGAAAATCAAAATGTTTCTTACTTAAGTGGTGGGTCATTAATGAATCAAGTCAAAGCAGAATTATCATCTGTAAACTAATTGGTGAATGGATGGGCCCTGTGACCTTGACCTTTGACCCTATGACCCCAAATCGAAAAGAATCTTCCCCTATTGGCATGTGAGTAATATCTTGAGGATGGAAGGTTTGTGCTGAAAAGTTTGGCTTGAAATGCATACATATTTCTTTTAAAGAAATGGGTCCTGTGACTTTGACCTTAGACCTTTGGACCCAAAAATTTACAGTTTTTTTTTTACTTTAGTGGTAAGCCATAAATAAGTTAAGTTTGAAACAAATATTACAAACTAAGTGGAGTTATGATCCAGAAACTAATTTGTGTAAAGATGGCCCCTGTGACCTTGACCTTGTGACCCCAAATTATTTATGCTCTCCCCATACTGGCAAGTCAGCTAAATGTGCAAGATGGAAAGTTTGGGATGAACAGCTTGGCTTAAAATGCAGCCATAATCTTTTTAAATGATTTAGTCTTGTGGCCTTGGCTTTTGGCCTCATGACCCAAAAATCTTACAGATTTTTTTTCTTTTGTGGTGGGCCATGTGTAAGTCATGTTTAAAATCCATATGTTAATCCAACCTGGAGTTATCATTTGGAAACAAATTTGTTTGGATGGACGGATGGACAGACAGACAGCTAGACAAACAGACAGACAGACAGGGTGATTATTATAAGGCATCCACTTGTGATCAATAAACACACCAGGTTTTGGGACACTAGATGGAATCACGGCTGAGAAACTGACATGATTGTTGTCATTTGATAGTAGTAAAAACAGCAGAAAAATATTTGTAAAAATAGGAAAAATACAGGTGACACCATCACCTTTCAGGAACTGACAAAACTAGTCATGGTCAATATTCAAGGCAAGATTCTTGACCATCGATGCATTAATTATAAAGATATTAAAGGTTTTGTATCAATTTCTTAATATTCTGGGAGGTATTTACAAGCCCCACAGCACGGAGGATATAGGTTGCAGTGACCTAATTTCAGGTTTCCAAGGAGATTTTTTATGGATCTCCCTAGAACTTAATTTACAGGCTTCTAGGGTCAGCGGTAGGATTTGTGCCCTGCTAACGAACTGCCAGATGGCCAGACGGACAATGGACAAAGCGCCATACCTATATCTTAGATGACTTACAGTCAGCAGAGCTAACAAAACTATCTGAGATGTATGGACATGCATAATTTCAGGCCGTATGCCTTTTTTTTGCCAAATGACTAATTTCAGCTTCCTGTAACTCGGCAAAATATCACAGAACTAGAACCATTGGAACAAACTTGAGAAAGATTGCATGTTCCTGGGATTACTTCTGTGAAATATTGGACAATTGGGCTGGACAATTTTAGAGCTGAAGATTTTTTAAGTTTTAAAAGCTTTTTCTCTATAAAATCAGAGTCAATGCAAATAGCAAAAAAATAAGTTCAATCCAATGAAGTTTGACATGTGTCTGCTTACAGCCAGACTTGTATTCTCCTCATGAATGCACTTCATCATTACGTCATGACCATATCCTTGGAGGAAAAACAATGGTCACTTGTTATAGGGACACCATGAACCACGGATATATAGGAGAAATGTCAACCAGGATGAAAAGTGAATATTATTTATATAGTATGCAGGTAGGGTACCAAAAATTACACATTTTCCTCTTTCTGCCTTGGTGCAAGTTTTGTTTGGCAAGTTTGTCTTGTGTGGAGATAATCACTAAAAATAAGGTGGACAGGGGTGGTGGAACATACTATAGTTAGATCTTTCAAAGTCAAAGTTAACTTAAAATACAATAAAATACAGATGTCAGACACATGAAATACAATAAAATACAGATGTAAAACACATGAAATAAAATAAACTAGTGGCCCATGGGCCATGACGCTCAGCTGAATTCAAGGAATGTTGAACAATGAGCAAAATGACTGCCAGAGTGCAAACAAATCATGAATTTTGTGAAGAGTCCTTAGAAATGGGTTTCAGTGGGCTTTTGAACAGATGACCACTTCATTTGAAGGTCTCATAAATAGAGAAGAAATGCCTAAATATCTGAAAAAAATACAGGTGGCACCACCAGTGTACAGGAACTGATGAAACACTGGATGATCAATATGCATGCTAAGTATGATGGTCATCAGTGCATTAGTTTTTCAGATACTGGAGTTTTTGTATCACATTTTTAACTAGAAAACATTTGCCAGGCGACAATGTGTATCAGCCGAAGTCAAAGTGGTACAGGTCGAGTGAGGCATGGATTGAGTGGTATGTCACACCACTCCTGAATATAGTCCACTAAAACTATGAGAAAAGGGCATTAATTTAATCAACAAAAACACCTGGCACCACCTGTTTGGTTTATGAGAAAACTCTCCAAAACGGATTGACATGCCAAATTTCAGACCAATACCTTGAACCATTCCTAAGATATGAGCAATTTTCACCCAAAGCAAATGTACAGATGGACACCAAAGGAAAACAAATGCAGATGGCGCCTCCAGTTTTGAGTACAACATGGAGGAGTCCAAGATATATGGATATGCACAATTTCAGGCCAATATGGCACACCAATCCTAAGAAAAGATCAGTAATTTATCCTTTCGAAATGGGAAGGTAAGTGGCGCCACCTTTTTAGTTTACAAGAACTTTCCAAGATGGATGAATATGCCAAATTTCAGACAAATACCTTAAACCACTTCGGAGATATGGGCAATTTCCACCCAAAGCACACATACAGATAGACACCACCAGAAAATCATTGCAGATGGCACCACCAGTCTTGAGTACAAGACGGAGGAGTCCAAAATCTATAGGTATGTACCATTTCAGGCCAATACAACCAATCACTCCTGAGAAAAGAGCAGTAATTTATTCTCAAAAACGGGAAGGTAGGTGGTGCCACCTGTCTGGTTTACTAGAAAATTTTCCAAGATGGATGGACATGCCAAATTTCAAACCAATACCTTGAACCACTTCGGAGATATGAGCAAGTTCCACACAAAGCACACGATGGATGGACACCACCAGAAAATGATTGCAGATGGCACCACCAGTTTTGAGTACAAGATGGAGGAGTCCATGATCTATGGATATGCACAATTTCAGGCCAAAATGGCAAATCACTCCTTAGAAAAGGGCAATAATTAATTCTACAAAAACAGGAAGGTAGGTGGCGCCACCTGTCTGGTTTATGAGAAAACTTTCCAAGATGGATGGACATGCCAAATTTCAGACCAATACCTTGAACCACTCCTGAGGTATGAGCAATTTTTACCAAAAGCAAATATACGGATGGACGCCATGTGAAAATTATTGCAAATGGCACCACCAGTTTTTTTTATGAGATGGAGGTGTCGATGATCTATGAAAGTGCACAATTTCAACCCAATACATTGAAGAACCACTAAGAAGAACAAATGGCAAATGCACAGATGGATGCTACGCAAAAAGTATTTTAGGTGGCACCACCAATCGTGATTACAAGATGGAGAGATCCAAGATCTATGGACATGCAAATTTTCAGCTCAATACATTGAGCCACTCCTGAGATATCGGCTGTTATTTAAAAGACACCCAGATTCAGACTGCACAGAAATGATTGCAGGTGGTGCCACCTGTCTTTGTTATGCACAACTACATAGATGAGGGAACAACTATGCCTGTGTTACGGAAAGATCGGTCCAAGGGTCTCAGAGGAGTTCTCCAGACACAAACACAGTTTTTGTATCACATTTTAAATTATTTTAGGGGTACTTATGAGCCCCATAGCTCATAGGATATGGGTAACAGAGATCTAATTTCAGAATTTCATGAAGACTTTTCATGGACCTCCCTAGATAAAGTATGAAGATTCTAGGTCGAGTGGTTACGCTTTGGGCACATGAAATACAATAAAATACAGATGTCTGACACATGAAATACAATGAAATACAGATGTCAGACACATGAAATTCAATTAAACACAGATGTCAGACACATGAAATACAATGAAATACAGATGTCAGACACATGAAATACAATAAAATACAGATGTCTGACATATGAAATACAATAAAACACAGATGTCAGACACATGAAATACAATGAAATACAGATGTGTGACATGAAATACAAAAAAACACAGGTGTCAGACACATAAAATACAATGAAATACAGATGTGAGACACATGAAATTCAATTAAACACAGATGTCAGACACATGAAATACAATGAAATACAGATGTCAGACACATGAAATACAATAAAATACAGATGTGTGACATATGAAATACAATAAAACACAGATGTCAGACACATGAAATACAATGAAATACAGATGTGTGACATGAAATACAATAAAACACAGGTGTCAGACACATAAAATACAATGAAATACAGATGTCAGACACATGAAATTCAATTAAACACAGATGTCAGACACATGAAATACAATGAAATACAGATGTCAGACACATGAAATACAATAAAATCCCGATGACAGGCACATGAAATACAATGAAATACAGATGTCAGACACATGAAATACAATAAAACAGATGTCAGACACATGAAATACAATGAAATACAGATGTCAGGCACATGAAATACAATGAAATACAGATGTCAGGCACATGAAATACAATGAAATACAGATGTCAGACACATGAAATACAATGAAATACAGAGTCAGGCACATGAAATACAATGAAATACAGATGTCAGATGCATGAAATACAATAAAACACAGATGTCAGACAGATGAAATACAATGAAATACAGATGTCAGACACATGAAATACAATAAAATCCAGATGTCAGGCACATGAAATACAATAAAATACAGATGTCAGGCACATGAAATACAATGAAATACAGAGTCAGGCACATAAAAAAACAATGAAATACAGATGTCAGGCACATGTAATATTATAAAATACAGATGTCAGGCACATTGAATACAAGAAAATACAGATATCAGACACATGAAATACAATAAAATACAGATGTCAGACACATGAAATACAATAAGATACAAATGTCAGACACATGAAATACAATAAAATACAGATGTCAGACACATAAAATACAATTAAATACAGATGTCAGACACATGAAATACAATAAAATACAGATGTCAGACACATGAAATACAATAAAATACAGATGTCAGACACATGAAATACAATTAAATACAGATGTCAGACACATGAAATACAATAAAATACAGATGTCAGACACATTAAATACAATAAAATACAGATGTCAGACATATGAAATACAATAAAACACAGATGTCGGACACATTAAATACAATAAAATACAAATGTCAGACACATTAAATACAATAAAATACAGATGTCAGAAACATTAAATACAATAAAATACTGATGTCAAACACATGAAATACAATAAAAAAAAGTCTAACCAATAAAATACTTGAACATTTAACATGTTTTAGGATAGTCTACTGTTCAGGTCTTTATGGTTAGCTGGTTAATTTTAACCCCGAATCTATGATGCTGTAAAACTATTATAAAACAAGAATACAGGTACTTGACAAGCGACTACGTGTATCTGCCAAAATCAGAGTAGGACGGGTGAAGTGAGGCATGGATTGAGTGGCAAGGAGAAATAGAGTTACATGTGTTACATATTAGAATGGATCTCTGCCACATAAATATGATTGTAGGTGGTGCCACCTGTTATTTGAACGAGAAACTATCCAAGATGTATACACATGCAAAATTTCAGGTGGAAAAGTCAAACCACTGCAGTGATATGGGTGATTCTTTCCCACAGCAGACTAACAGATGGAAGCTGTGCAAAAATGGCTGCAGGTGGTGCCACCATTTTTGTGTATGTTATAAAGCTATCCAAGGGCTACATTTGTGTAAAAATTTTTTCCTGATTGGTCGAACAAGTCAGGAGATATAAGCATGGATGTCTACAGCATGAACGTGAATGAAGCTGGCGCCACCTGTCTTAAAATCAAGAAAGCTATCCAGGACGTATATGCATGCCAAATTACAGGTTATTTGGTCAAACCACTGCAGAGATATGAGTGATTTTAACCCAAGGCAGACAAACAGATGGACGCTGTGCAAAAATGGCTGCAGGTGGCGCCACCATTTTTGTGTATATTATAAAGCTATCCAAGGGCTACATTTGTGTAAAAATTTTTTCCTGATTGGTTGAACGAGTCGGGAGATATAAGCATGGATGTCTACAGCATGAACGTGAATGTAGGTGGCGCCACCTGTCATAAAATCAAGAAAACTATGCAGGATGTATACGCATACCAAATTTCAGGTAATTTGGTCAAACCACTGCAGAGATATGAGTGATTTTAACCCAAGGCAGACAAACAGATAGATGCTGTGCAAAAATGGCTGCAGGTGATGCTGTGCATAAGCGGTTGCAGGTGGCGCCACTTGTTTTGCCTATGATGAAGAGCTATGTGAGATCTATACACATGCAAAATTTTGGCCCAATCGGTCAAACGGTTCCCTAGATATGAGCTTGGATGTCTGCAGAGTAAATGCGAATGTAGGTGGCGCCACCTCATATAAATCGAGAAAGTTGTCCAGGATGTATAAACCTGCAAAATTTCAGGTGGATAAGTCAAACCACTGCAGAGATATGAGAAATATTATCCAAAGGCAGATGAACAGATGGACGCTGTGCATTAATGGTTGCAATTGGCGCCACCAGTTTTGCCTATGATGAAGAGCTATGTAAGATCTATACACATGCAAAATTTTGGCCTAATCGGTCAAACGGTTCCCGAGATATGAGCTTGGATGTCTGCAGAGTAAATGCGAATGTAGGTGGCGCCACCTGATATAAATCGAGAAAGTTGTCCAGGATGTATAAACCTGCAAAATTTCAGGTGGATAAGTCAAACCACTGCAGAGATATGAGTAATATTATCCAAAGGCAAATGAACAGATGGACGCTGTGCAAAAATGGTTGCAGGTGGCGCCACCATTTTTAATGCATGTTATAAAGCTATCCAAGGGCTACATTTGTGTAAAAAAATTTTGCTGATTGGTCACGGTTCCCGAGATATGAGCTTGGATGTCTGCAGCGTTAACGTGAATGTAGGTGGCGCCACCTGTCATAAAATCAAGAAAGCTATCTAGGATGTATACACATGCCAAATTTTAGGTGAATTAGTCAAACCACTGCAGAGATATGAGTGATTTTAATGAACAGATGAACAGATGGACACTGTGCAAACATGGTTGCAGGTGGTGCCACCTTTTCTTGTGTATGTTATAAAGCTATCCAAGGGCTACATTTGTACAAAATTTTTTCTTGATTGGTCAAACGGTTGGTGGATACAATTATCTGAGAAATTGTTACTTATGCACACTTTTATCTGTATGATGGGATTAGGGTAATCTAATGATTTAGTGTTATACTTACCAATTAAGCAGATCCTCTGGATTATGTGCTCTTGCTATAACCATCAAATAGTGCCTGGATAAAATAACACTATCAATGCTATATGTAGATAAGCTGATTTATAAAGAAAATAATCAATGCTTCTGTCATAAGTCATCATTAAGAACCACACTAATCACATCTATCACACTCCGTTATGGTGACATACTAGTTACAATTCTACTGTGGACACACTTACAAAAAACAGAGTTAGACATTGGAACCCTCTCTCTCTTATAAGCATACCTGATTACCATATATTCTGAAAAATTTCAATAAGCACTAAATAATTATAAAAAAGGAAATTCAAATTAAAACAATTAAGCATTGTAAATAGTCTTTTGCTTTGATCTACAGTATTTCTTATATAATAAGATAATGAGGGATAATAAAGCATTATACCATGCCGGTAAAATTTTTAATTTATTTTTTAATAAAACTGTTGTCCTTAGAATGTGAAACTGACCATTAAAACTCAAGTGGCACATGTCTCACTTCCATATTATCTGATTTGATGTATTTACATATGGGAACTTGTTACGGAGACAAATAAATGAGGGGAAAATCTTTCAATCAGCTGTTCAGGCCAAAATAAATCAAATTCATTACAGATGTGGATAATAATTTTTTGTGCAGTTTAATTAAGAAAAAAAAAAAATACTTGTTAAAGGAACTACTATTTTTATATAAATATAGAATTTGAACTTATTGAGAATGTACTGTATTCTCAACAAAAACCCAGGTTCACCGGTCCCTACGCCTGGAAGGCCCAACTGTATATTAAATTTTACTTGTTATATACAATACTTTACAATATACTGCCTCATTTATCCTGAACATCTTGCATATAAATATTATAATTCTGCACATGTATTAGCAAACACTAAGTTAAGAGATTATTGGGGAGAATTCTACAAAGACATTTATTGCTTTTGCAGGAAATAATAAACCACATGTAAAACAACACAGGAAACAGAAATACTGGACGTACATTTTAAATTTTACAATGCCACATGCTTTATCAAATATTTTGGCTTCGAATGACCTTACAGTAAATATAGGTAGAAAATTGTTATATTCACCAAGACAGGAAATTACCTGATATTACAACACAGATAATTATCCTCACCTGTATTTGTGGAGCAGATCCTCTCTGGTGAAGAGTTCTCCCCATCCTCTCTGGCCCTGCAGTACCTGCTGAATAAGTTTGCTTGCTGAAGTAAGACACCAGAATATTTCAGTTAATCAACATATGGTAGAGCCTTGAACATCTGAATGGGTTTATTTGAGTGATTGAGATTACAGACATGCCAGGTCAACCACTTACAATAAGTTACTGCTGAAATGTGTGAGCATGTCAGCTTTCCATTCTGCTAATCCCACCAGTAAAGTTATCTCGTCAGAACATAAATTCTTATTTTTCATAAAAACAGCAACAAACCATGTTCATAATTTATATTCTTTTTCTATGTAGACACACAAATAAACAATATACATACACAAATATATTTTTAGATTTTGTATTTCTATCTTATATTTAATATGTACATTTTGGTTCAGTTTTCAAATAGGAGGAAAAACAAAATTTATTTGGAATTTATTTTTTTTTAACTTTGAGCTTCTACTATATCATCTTAACAGATCCATAATCAACTAGATATTTCTTGGCACCGCAGGTGCCATAGTATCCCCAGAAAATTACCCCCCCCCCCCCCCCCCCATGGCACACCACTCCTCAGAAAAGAACATTCATTTATTCTAAGGAATCGGAAAGGTAGGTGGCACCACCTGTCTGGTTTACAAGAAAAATTTCCAAGGATGACAGATATGCTAAATTTCAGACCAATACCTTGAGTCACACTGGAGATATGGGCAATTTTCACCCATAGCACATGTACAGACGGACGCCACGGCAAAACGATTGTAGATGACGCAACCAGTCTTGAGTACAAGATGGAGGAGTCCAATATCAATAGACATGCACAATTTCAGCCCAATCTGTCCATTATTTTTAGACTTATAATGCTCACAGTACTGTAAGGGAGCAATGACTGGGTATTAAAAGGCGCAAAAACAAGTAAAAGACAAAAGGTGGTGCCACCTATCTTCTGCAGAAAAGACAAAGCTATCCAAGATCTTCGGTCAATTTGATTTTTTGACCAATCCATGCATCCCTTATTGAGATATTTATGATTTTGTGTGATTTTAAGCATATATGGCAATATTCAAGGTCAACGCCACTCACATAGGAAAGGACATGACCCTAATTTAAATATACATCATTACATAACCCATGTCTATGTGTATGCATAATATGAAAGAAATCTGTCCATTAGTTTTTGACTTATAATGCTCACAGTACTGTTAAGTGGCAATGATTGGGGAATTTAACGGCAAGAAAACAAGAAAAGGATACTAGGTGGCACCACCAGTTTCTGGTACATGACAACACTATCCAAGATCTTTGGTCAAATTGATAATTGGATCAATCCATGCAAGATTTCTTGACATATTTAAGAATTTGTGTGATTTTCTCCCAAAATGGACATATTCAAGGTCAAGGTCACTCTCCTAGTACAGGTCATGACACCATTTGAAATAGGTTTCATCTTCTCAACCATATCTATGCACATGTCAAGTTTGGTAAAGATCTGTGTAACATTTTTTGAGTTATCGCATCCAAACAAAATCTCTGCGGCGGCAGCGCTACCATGCTTAATTAAACCATAGTATCCTGACTTTGTCTGGGGATACAATAATAAATGACCATTTATATGGTAAAATCCTTTATGTGTGCTAATATGTATACTGCCGTGATTAAAGAAGGATGTCAAACTTTGTAAACTATACATGACATTAACAACTATACACCAGTGCTACCTGTCAGGATTTCAATAAACTACATTTTACTTGTATGAGAAAGACAGTCCCTTGCATAACCTGCCTGGTTATCATATAGCTGAGAAAGGATGATAACCAGACAAAACAAGATTTGTTCACAGGACATTTTCATTTACAATAAAAATTCCCTCAGGCTCACATTTGTTGCACAATCCTGATTAAGCTATTTTCCTTAAAATATGGCTGATGACGATAGTATTTTGCATCTCAATTGTCTTGGGGGGGAGGGGGGTTTGATGTAGTCAGGTTCACAGGTACATGGTTTTTGGGCCAGGTTGGTGTTGATGTTGGAGTGTTCCATTTTGACTCAGACTGATCTGTCTGTCACTGGGCTGCACTGCACGCTGGCTGGCTGCATGGTTTCTGCTTTTTTATAGGCCTTAAGGTAAATGCTTTGCTTGGTTGCCGAGGAGCACCTTGGGTTAAAGTCCAAGACCCTTCCAACTAGCACACTTGGCATGCCACTTTTAACCCTCTAGCCTTAGCCTAAATTATCTAAAGTATATGATAAATACTTGGGCATGAAGTGTTCTGACCTTGACTGAAGCACTGAGTCATGACATGAAGTGTGGAGTCACACACTGTGAATGCTGCGTTATGCTCTGGATATGCTGGCGTGATCACTGGCATCTGATGCTTGCTGTCACTCGGGTTAAGCTGCATTTAAAAAAACATAAATTAATTACCACACATTTCCATTACATAAAAGGGCTGCAACAATGCACTAATGAATGGATGAATTGTGATACAAAGTTGAATGTCATATAGGTATCGTCAGATCTCCCTGTAACGATAAGTTGATGATATCTCACCATCAAACATAAAGTGGCAGATGACGATAATGGTGGGTTCTTGGTGGGCATTGTCTCGACTGTTGAGCCTGTTAACAGATGTGCGTGTTTCTGTGTTGTACCTTTGGGTGCTGTTGCTGCCTGGTCTCCTCATCTCCTTCTCTTACTTGCCTCCTGGGTACCCTGCCGGCTGGAACTACTCTCTGCTTGGCTTAGTGGCATCTCAGTCTTCAACTTCAATCAAAATTCTACTCCTAGGGAGCGCACAGGGAACAGGTCGAAGACCCTTCTAACTTGGCTGAATACATCTTCAGTCATTCAGTTGAACAGAAAGTCCAACATTTAACCAGTGATCTCCAGCCTTTGTTAAAAGTCAGTGGCCGAGTGCATGTAAGGCTAAACATCATAGGCCAGAAACCAGTTAATTACCATGTGATTTGCTAACTCCTGTGCGGTTAATTCAATTGAACATGAACAATGAAGTGCAATGACTTAGAATATGAACTCTTATAGTTAAGGAGAGCATGTCTTTTAGCCAATGACTACTTTGTTATCCTGTTAAAATAAATATGTTTAAACCAAAATCAGGAAGTACACGTTTCAGTGTTCTAAAATATATTTATTGTTTAATTTTAGTTTCTTTTCACAGGGATATATGTATTGACAATATATACCAGTCCTGCAGTGTTTTCACAATATCTCTGATGATCTGGATGAACCGTGATCTGCCACAGGTAATCAAACACAATTCATGGGTATCCTCAGGTATAAGGGGTGGAAACTTGGCATAGAAAAACCTAATGTCTTGATACATGTACAGAAGTTCCTGCTTAATTGTATATCATACAATTAAATATCTCATTTAATTGTACTAAAAAAACTATGTTTTTTTATTAAATTTAATTAGTTATTTTGTATTTATGAACAGTGAAGCAAGTGAAGAATACAGGAGTGTTAATGTTATAAAAGGATTATTATCCTGAGCTTGCTAGCTAGAACTTCGATTTTATTTTACTCCTGACTGGATACAAACTGATGTGTAAACTAAACAGTTACTCTCAAGCTTTTATCTTGGCACAGCAACTCACTGGTCTTATTAAATTCACCAAGCAGAATATGACACTAATGATTACAGAAAATCTATGGTGTAAGGAGTGTCATGGAATTTTCTGTTGATTTTTATTACTGTAGGTAGATCAAGTCGGAGTCCATTACCATAAATGGTAATCGCACTCCAACTGGATACAGAATGTAAGCAGCTTATCACTAGAAATAAAAGTATATGACAAGTAACACTGCATCATGCTCAGTCTGTTCAATAGTATAAATGAAATATCTGTATAGTTTACCTTTGGGTTCCATGGCTGAAGCTGGTAGGGGTCTTTGTCTGACAACTCTTTCAATATCACTGGCTGAGGCCACTCCCTGTGAATCAGGAACAATAATAAAATTGTGCCTTTTGTTTAAAATTATTGAATAAATATGAACAATAAAGCAGCTTTGTAGATGTACAGATTGAACCAAAGTAAATATTGTTCTCCTCAGTGAGTAAAGTGGTCAAATCTACGCCATTTTGACCATTTTCTTCACAAAAAAATAAAAAGTGGCCCATGGGCCATAATGTTCAGCTGAATTTGACATACAGGTGTTATCTGTATTAATTAATTACTGATGCTATGATATTATGAAAAATATTTATTAAGGAACCTTGAACTAAGCTTAGAAATTTTAGCATATGCAAAATGTGCTGATTTCTTTTGTAATGTTTTTCATTTATATAAGCATAGGAGAAGCTAAGAGGAAATGGCCCTCCTACTTGGTTATAGTAAAGTTCTAAATATATGATTGCAAAACTAATACTCTGACAAGACTGTCATGAAGAAAAACAATAAAAGTTTTTAGATACTGTGATGCATATGAAAAATTTACGGATGGACAGGCAAGTTGACAGAATGGACTGATACCTTTATTTCAATTTGAGGGGAATTATGCATTTAAGTTTATATTAAACCCTATTTTTTAAGCATATCTACTTTTTCCATTAAAAGTTTTTATCAGATTCATTTTTTATTTACAAGTTTTATAAACTTGTAATAAAAATTCTGAAAATATAAGTTAAAATATCAGAATTGTAAGTTGCATTATTATTTATCCAGAGTTTAGCTCACATCAGGTCATATTATGCATACACATATATATTTTAATCACAAATGTTTAAACTGAATTTAAAAGAAAATAATGCAGTAACATGGCATCTTCAAGATTATTCCTTGAATCATAATTATTAAGTTTTGTACATTGGAGTTTTCAGTACATGCTTATATTTATTCACTGAAATAAAAGATCCAGCAAATCTGATAAAATAAAAACATCTTTTCAAATGATGTATACACACTGTTGGTTGAATGAGGGACAAACAATATCATTATGCTAATTACTATCTCAGCCATAATTTATTACTGGAATTAATATTCAATTTCACACCTGGTGATGTTTTTACTGTTCTGAAGTAAGGAATTACTTATCTGATGAACATCCACATCATAGCAATACACCACTTTGTGGACACAATTAAATGTACACTTTAATCATTGTAACCCTGGTGGTAAATACAAAATCTAAAATGGAGCAAAAGCCCAGAATAAGAAAGAATCAAATACAGAAAATTATAACATTCATCAAGTTAATGCACCATCCAGGGTGGGGTGGGGGGGGGGGGGACAGAGGGGAAGCCTGCCAAGAGGGGAACTGCAGTGGGTTACATAACACAGGTGAAATCTGTACTAGGTGCACTTGATGTAAACAACACTTGGTGTATGAAAACTTGAATAAAAGCTACTCTTTTCAATCCATTCCTTTGAATTTTCTGACTTTAGAAGATTTAATCCTTATATATATATATATGCTGTGAAAAATTAAAAACAGTGCTTACAGAAAAAAAATGTGCCATGGCCAAAGTTTAACAAAATTTAAGGTATTGATTTTTTATTTATGCTAATAACTTATAAATTGCAAAATTCAGATCTAATTTTTGGGTATACAATTGAATCTTGATTAGATTAAGTTATATCCCTGAAAAAAAGTCTCTAGCTTTAGCAATTCTCATGTTAAGTGAGTAAATATATTTCCTGATTTTTAAAAAGTCCATTATGTTTGGGCCCATACCTTCAAAAAATTAAGCAATATTGACCTAATTTTTGGTATGTA
Organism: Sipunculus nudus; assembly: GCA_026874595.1. Taxonomy (NCBI): domain Eukaryota; kingdom Metazoa; phylum Annelida; class Sipuncula; order Golfingiida; family Sipunculidae; genus Sipunculus; species Sipunculus nudus. Next base: position 1,384,111 of record CM049308.1, read on the forward strand.
CATAGGAGTATTAGAAGAATAAGCATATTAAATATGATCAAAAACAGGTCAGTGGTTTTGATATTAGGTAGTCTGGAAGTGTAACAATGGGTTTTTAATGGAAAATTGGGGGGTTTCCTTAATAAGTCAAAGGAACAAAGTCCTAGTAACCCAACTTAGGCATGGAAGGAGATTTGGGGATATCTAACTTTATGAATAATTTTGGATTGGTAGGTCCAACAATTTCAAAAGTACCTGTTACAACAGCTGGTCAGCCGGATGACGGACAAAGGACTATGACTACAGCTCAGATGACTTGCAGTCAGCTCAGCTAAAAACAGTTTTGCAGAAGAAGACCTTTGAAGCACTTAGTTTGATATAGGCTTACTTGGCCACAAGACCACCTGCAGCTTTCCATGACTCTAACAAAAATCAATGAACTCAATCTATTCTTGAACCATTGAGAGAACCCTACCCTAGGGAAAACTCTTGTGAAACAATAAACTATTTATCTCGACAGTTTCATCATGAAACATTTTAAATAAAGAAGCTGAAAGTGGCAAAAATTATTAGATTTCTGCCCCCCTAAAAAACAGGTCAATGTAGGTGGCTCCACAAAAACCTCAAACCCAAATATGAGTTAAGGACCAACATATGCACAAAACTTGGTGATGCTAGCTCCTGTTGCTTCTGAGATTGTTATGTTAGTATGCCTACCTGGCCAAATGACTAAGTTAAAATTCCTGTAACTTGGCTAAAATACATCAAACTCAAACCATTTGCACAAACTTGAGAGAGCTCATCTCTGGAATAATTTCTGTGAAATTTTGAACAATTTGGCTGAATGATTTCAGAGTATAGATTTTCAAAGGTTTTATAGCTATTCCTTAGTAAAATGTAAGTTGATACAGGTGGAGCCACAAAAAGCTCAATCCCACAACATTTGACAGGTGACTGATTTTTGCATAAAATTTGGGAATGCTAGCTCCTGCTGTTCCTGAGAAATTATGAGTTTATGCTCTGATGACTGATGACCACATACAAAAAATTTCAAATTTTAATTCCTGTAACTTGACCAAATTCAATGAACCTAAACAATTTGTACAAACTTGAAAGAGGTCATCTCTAGGATTATTTCTGTGAAATATTGAATAATTTGGCAAAGTTATTTCAGAGAAGAAGCTTTTCAATCATTTTATTGCTTTACCCCGTAAATGTAAGTCGTTGCAGGTGGTGCCACAAAAAGTTCAATTCCATAACATTTTACATGTGTCTGATTTTTGCGTAAAATTTAGCTCCTACTGTTCCTTAGAAATTATGAATTAATGTACTGATGATCAGTGACCTCTGTACAAAAAGGTAGATATAGTTGGCACCACCAATGCCTTAATTTCAAATATGATTCATGTGAACAACATTTGCATAAAATTAAGTGAAAATAGCTCCCCCCCATTTCCAAGATTGTAATTTCAGTATGCTGTTTTGGTTAATGACTAAGTTCAGCTTCCAGTTCAAGTATTAGGCCAAAAATCACTGACCTGAAACCATTCAAACAAACTTGAGAAAGATTGTTTCTGGGATTATACCAATGAAATACTGAACAATTTGGCCAGATGGTTTTGGACAAGAAGATTTTAAAATTTTTTTCAGCATTTCCCTTTTAATCTAAGTCAATGAAGATAGCCAAAAAAAACTCAGTCTGACAGAGTTTGACAAGTGAGCAATTCTCTATAAAATTTGGGGCTGCTAGCTCTGACGGTTTTTGAAATAGCTTGGGTTAAAATACAAATGACAGCTGATGGATGATGCTGTGCCACCCCTCAAGCTCATAGGTTCACTAAAAATTAAAGATGGCACCATCAGTCTTCAGGAACTGATGAAACACTCCATGATCAATATGCATTGAAAGAATCATGGCAATCAACGCATTAGTTATTCAGATACTGGAGCTTTTGTATTAAATTATTCTGGGGTGCAATAAAGGACCTATGACTCAAAGAATTTTGTCACAGTGACCTTATTTTATGTGTCCAAGGAGATTTTTTTATGAACCTCCCAGGGTATTAAGTTTGAAGATTTCAGGTCCAGCAGATATGATTTGTGAGCTGTTAACAGACAGGGATATGGTCAGGACCGCTATAGCTCATATGACTTTCAGTCAGCTGAGCTAAAAACAAAGAATCATTGGTCTTTATTTGGTTGAATTTATTACAAAGGTGTAGTTAAACACAAGATGTTCCATGGAATGTATTACAGGTGTAGTTAATTACTAGATGTTCCATGGAACATATTACTGGAGTAGTTAATCATAAGGTGTTCAATTGAATGTATTACAGGTGTAGTTAATTACTAGATGTTCCATGGAATGTATTACAGGTGTAGTTAATACTAGCTGTTTCATGGAATGTATTACAGGTGTAGTTAATAATACTAGATGTTCCATGGAATGTATTACAGGTATAGTTTGTGACAAGATGTTCCCTTGAATGTATTACAGTGTAGTTAATTACTAGATGTTCCATGGAATGTATTACAGGTGTTATCACTTGATGTTCAATGGAATGTATTGCCGGTTTAGTTAATCAATGGTTGTTCCACAGAATGTATTACATATGTAGTTAATCAGACCCACCAGTGCATGAATGTCATGAAGAACATGGACACTACAGTAGATGCTGTGGCATTTGGATACAGCTGACAGATTCTGGCGACCATGATGGCCCATGATATACCGCCCAGGAAACCAAAGGCTGAACTGTGGATGCCCTGAGCTGTAACGATGGTGTCAGAGAGAAGTGTCAAACCTGCTTAAATTGAATAAACCACATAACAGTGTCAAAATTTCATACTCAAATATCAAAGTTAAATTTATTACAATATAAAACCTGCTTTTGTGGAACCTCATATGAGATGAAGCATTATGGCAAGTCCCTTCGAGTTTGACGTGCTACAAAGATTGCCAATTTTAAAAGCCCATTAACATAAACCCAACCAGAGTATTTAAACACTAGGTATCAAACTTAAACTTATATGGACAAACAAATTTGTAAGTGAATCACAATGTAATAACAGAATAAAAAAAGTTTTAAATCAAAAGACAATGCTTAAAATTGTTAAAGTGCTGACATAAATTTTCAATCCTACAACAAGAGAGCACAACATTGGGTATTTTAAAAACTAAAAACTGGTGTCATAGACAGTTCAACATGAAATAAACCCATGTCCATTCATCTTTGGATTTGGGCATGGTCTAAAAAGAGCATTATTTTGATCTAAACTTTGGTGATACACATCCTCTTGCCCTCTAACTCCCCCTGCAGATAGATTATTGCCTGGATGCTGTCCTCAGAGAACATTCATTTTGCCTCCCTGACCCCTTATCAAGTCCTGACAGGCATGTTTCTCCCAATTCCTTGAAACTGCTCATTCTGGCTGCTTTTTGCATACATTAAAACCTGGTGATACACGTGGCATGTTGATATAACATGTGTACCAAGAGTACAATATAATCTTAGTCATGGTCTGCTAAATCCAAGAGACTGGAAGTATACCACTAGTACAATATAATCTTAGTCAGGATCTGCTAAATCCATGAGACTGGAGTATACCACTAGTGCAATATAATCTTAGTCAGGGTCTTGTGAATCCATGAGACTGGAGTATACCACTAGTACTATATAATCTTAGTCAGGGTCTGCTGAATCCATGAGACTGGAGGTATACCACTAGTACAATATAATCTTAGTCAGGATCTGCTAAATCCATGAGACTGGAGTATACCAGTAGTACTATATAATCTTAGTCAGGGTCTGCTGAATCCATAAGACTGGAGGTATACCACTAGTACTATATAATCTCAGTCATGGTCTGGTGAATCCATGAGACTGGAGTATACCACTAGTACTATATAATCTTAGTCAGGGTCTGCTGAATCCATGAGACTGGAGGTATACCACTAGTGCAATATAATCTTAGGATCTGCTAAATCCATGAGACTGGAGTATACCACTAGTACTATATAATCTTAGTCATGGTCTGCTGAATCCATGAGACTGGAGGTATACCACTAGTACTATATAATCTTAGTCATGGTCTGGTGAATCCATGAGACTGGAGTATACCACTAGTACTATATAATCTTAGTCAGGGTCTGCTGAATCCCTGAGACTGGAGGTATACCACTAGTGCAATATAATCTTAGTCAGGATCTGCTGAATCCATGAGACTGGAGTATACCACTAGTACTTTATAATCTTAGTCAGGGTCTGCTGAATCCATGAGACTGGAGGTATACCACTAGTACAATATAATCTTAGTCAGGGTCTGCTAAATCCATTAGACTGGAGTATACCACTAGTACTATATAATCTTAGTCAGGGTCTGCTGAATCCATGAGACTGGAGGTATACCACTAGTACAATATAATCTTAGTCAGAGTCTGCTGAATCCATGAGACTGGAGGTATACCACTAGTACAATATAATCTTAGTCAGGGTCTGCTGAATCTATGAGACTGGAGGTATACCACTAGTACAATATAATCTTAGTCAGGATCTGCTGAATCCATGAGACTGGAGGTATACCACTAGTACAATATAATCTTAGTCAGGGTCTGCTGAATCCATGAGACTGGAGGTATACCACTAGTACAATAAAATCTTAGTCAGGGTCTTCTGAATCCATGAGACTGGAAGTATACCACTAGTACAATATAATCTTAGTCAGGGTCTGCTGAATCCATGAGACTGGAGGTATACCACTAGTACAATATAATCTTAGTCAGGGTTTGCTGAATCCATGAGACTGGAGGTATACCACTAGTACAATATAATCTTAGTCAGGATCTGCTAAATCCATGAGACTGGAGGTATACCACTAGTACTATATAATCTTAGTCAGGGTCTGCTGAATCCATGAGACTGGAGTATACCACTAGTACAATATAATCTTAGTCAGGGTCTGCTGAATCCATGAGACTGGAGGTATACCACTAGTACAATATAATCTTAGTCATGATCTGCTAAATCCATGAGACTGGAAGTATACCACAAGTACAATATAATCTTAGTCAGGGTCTGCTGAATCCCTGACCCTGAAGGTATACCACTAGTACAATATAATCTTAGTCATGGTCTGCTGAATCCATGAGACTGGAGTTATACCACTAGTACAATATAATCTTAGTCAGGGTCTGCTGAATCCATGAGACTGGAGGTATACCACTAGTACAATATAATCTTAGTCATGGTCTGATGAATCCATGAGACTGGAGGTATACCACTAGTACAATATAATCTTAGTCATGATCTGCTAAATCCATGAGACTGGAAGTATACCACAAGTACAATATAATCTTAGTCAGGGTCTGCTGAATCCCTGACCCTGAAGGTATACCACTAGTACAATATAATCTTAGTCATGGTCTGCTGAATCCATGAGACTGGAGTTATACCACTAGTACAATATAATCTTAGTCAGGGTCTGCTGAATCCATGAGACTGGAGGTATACCACTAGTACAATATAATCTTAGTCATGGTCTGATGAATCCATGAGACTGGAGGTATACCACTAGTACAATATAATCTTAGTCAGGGTCTGCTGAATCCATGAGACTGGAGGTAAACCACTAGTACAATATAATCTTAGTCAGGGTCTGCTGAATCCATCAGAATGGAGGTATACCACTAGTACAATATAATCTTAGTCAGGGTCTGCTGAATCCATGAGACTGTAGGTATACCACTAGTACAAAATAATCTTAGTCAGTGTCTGCTGAATCCATGAGACTGGAGGTATGCCACTAGTACAATATAATCTTAGTCAGTGTCTGCTGAATCCATGAGACTGGAAGTATACCACTAGTACAATATAATCTTAGTCAGGGTCTGCTGAATCCATGAGACTGGAGGTATGCCACTAGTGCAATATAATCTTAGTCAGGGTCTGCTGAATCCATGAGACTGGAGGTATACCACTAGTGCAATATAATCTTAGTCAGGATCTGCTGAATCCATGAGACTGGAGGTATACCACTAGTACTATATAATCTTAGTCAGGATCTGCTGAATCCATGAGACTGGAGTATACCACTAGTACTATATAATCTTAGTCAGGGTCTGCTGAATCCATGAGACTGGAGGTATACCACTAGTACTATATAATCTTAGTCAGGGTCTGGTGAATCCATGAGACTGGAGTATACCACTAGTACTATATAATCTTAGTCAGGGTCTGGTGAATCCATGAGACTGGAGTATACCACTAGTACTATATAATCTTAGTCATGGTCTGGTGAATCCATGAGACTGGAGTATACCACTAGTACAATATAATCTTAGTCAGGATCTGCTAAATCCATGAGACTGGAGTATACCACTAGTACAATATAATCTTAGTCAGGATCTGCTGAATCCATGAGACTGGAGTATACCACTAGTACTATATAATCTTAGTCAGGGTCTGCTGAATCCATGAGACTGGAGGTATACCACTAGTACTATATAATCTTAGTCATGGTCTGGTGAATCCATGAGACTGGAGTATACCACTAGTACTATATAATCTTAGTCAGGGTCTGCTGAATCCATGAGACTGGAGGTATACCACTAGTGCAATATAATCTTAGTCAGGATCTGCTAAATCCATGAGACTGGAGTATACCACTAGTACTATATAATCTTAGTCAGGGTCTGCTGAATCCATGAGACTGGAGGTATACCACTAGTACTATATAATCTTAGTCATGGTCTTGTGAATCCATGAGACTGGAGTATACCACTAGTACTATATAATCTTAGTCAGGGTCTGCTGAATCCCTGAGACTGGAGGTATACCACTAGTGCAAGATAATCTTAGTCAGGATCTGCTGAATCCATGAGACTGGAGTATACCACTAGTACTATATAATCTTAGTCAGGGTCTGCTGAATCCATGAGACTGGAGGTATACCACTAGTACAATATAATCTTAGTCAGGGTCTGATGAATCCATGAGACTGGAGGTATACCACTAGTACTATATAATCTTAGTCAGGGTCTGCTGAATCCATGAGACTGGAGTATACCACTAGTACTATATAATCTTAGTCACGGTCTGCTGAATCCATGAGACTTGAGGTATACCACTAGTACAATATAATCTTAGTCAGGGTCTGCTGAATCCATGAGACTGGAGGTATACTACTAGTACAATATAATCTTAGTCAGGATCTGCTAAATCCATGAGACTGGAGGTATACCACTAGTACAATATAATCTTAGTCAGGATCTGCTGAATCCATGAGACTGGAGGTATACCACTAGTACAATATAATCTTAGTCAGGGTCTGCTGAATCCATGAGACTGGAGGTATACCACTAGTATAATATAATCTTAGTCAGGATCTGCTAAATCCATGAGACTGGAGGTATACCACTAGTACAATATAATCTTAGTCATGATCTGCTAAATCCATGAGACTGGAGGTATACCACTAGTACAATATAATCTTAGTCAGGGTCTGCTGAATCCATGAGACTGGAGGTATACCACTAGTACAATATAATCTTAGTCAGGGTCTGCTGAATCCATGAGACTGGAGGTATACCACTAGTACAATATAATCTTAGTCAGGATCTGCTAAATCCATGAGACTGGAGGTATACCACTAGTACAATATAATCTTAGTCAGGATCTGCTAAATCCATGAGACTGGAGGTATACCATTAGTACAATATAATCTTAGTCAGGGTCTGCTGAATCCATGAGACTGGAGGTATACCACTAGTACAATATAATCTTAGTCAGGGTCTGCTGAATCCATGAGACTTGAGGTATACCACTAGTACAATATAATCTTAGTCATGGTCTGCTGAATCCATGAGACTGGAGGTATACCACTAGTACAATATAATCTTAGTCAGGGTCTGCTGAATCCATGAGACTGGAGGTATACCACTAGTACAATATAATCTTAGTCAGGGTCTGCTGAATCCATGAGACTGGAGGTATACCACTAGTACAATATAATCTTAGTCATGGTCTGCTAAATCCATGAGACTGGAGGTATACTACTAGTACAATATAATCTTAGTCATGGTCTGCTGAATCCATGAGACTGGAGGTATACCACTAGTACAATATAATCTTAGTCATGGTCTGCTGAATCCATGAGACTGGAGGTATACCACTAGTACAATATAATCTTAGTCAGGGTCTGCTGAATCCATGAGACTGGAGGTATACCACTAGTACAATATAATCTTAGTCAGGATCTGCTAAATCCATGAGACTGGAGGTATACCACTAGTACAATATAATCTTAGTCAGGGTCTGCTGAATCCATGAGACTGGAGGTATACCACTAGTACAATATAATCTTAGTCAGGATCTGCTAAATCCATGAGACTGGAGGTATACCACTAGTACAATATAATCTTAGTCAGGATCTGCTAAATCCATGAGACTGGAGGTATACCATTAGTACAATATAATCTTAGTCAGGGTCTGCTGAATCCATGAGACTGGAGGTATACCACTAGTGCAATATAATCTTAGTCAGGATCTGCTAAATCCATGAGACTGAAGGTATACCACTAGTACTATATAATCTTAGTCAGGGTCTGCTGAATCCCTGAGACTGGAGGTATACCACTAGTGCAATATGATCTTAGTCAGGATCTGCTTAATCCATGAGACTGGAGTATACCACTAGTACTATATAATCTTAGTCAGGGTCTGCTGAATCCATGAGACTGGAGGTATACCACTAGTGCAATATAATCTTAGTCAGGGTCTGCTGAATCCATGAGACTGGAGGTATACCACTAGTACAAAATAATCTTAGTCAGGGTCAGCTGAATCCATGAGACTGGAAGTATACCACTAGTACAATATAATCTTAGTCAGGGTCTGCTGAATCCATGAGACTGGAGGTATACCACTAGTACTATATAATCTTAGTCAGGGTCTGCTGAATCCATGAGACTGGAGTATACCACTAGTACAATATAATCTTAGTCAGGATCTGCTGAATCCATGAGACAAAGTATACCACTAGTACAATATAATCTTAGTCAGGGTCTGCTGAATCCATGAGACTGGAGGTATACCACTAGTACAATATAATCTTAGTCAGGATCTGCTAAATCCATGAGACTGGAGTATACCACTAGTACTATATAATCTTAGTCAGTGTCTGCTGAATCCATGAGACTGTAGGTATACCACTAGTACTATATAATCTTAGTCAGGGTCTGCTGAATCCATGAGACTTGAGGTATACCACTAGTACAATATAATCTTAGTCAGGATCTGCTAAATCCATGAGACTGGAGTATACCACTAGTACTATATAATCTTAGTCAGTGTCTGCTGAATCTATGAGACTGGAGGTAAACCACTAGTATACTATATAATCTTAGTCAGGGTCTGCTGAATCCATGAGACTTGAGGTATACCACTATTACTATATAATCTAAGTCATGGTCTGCTGAATCCCTGTAACTGAAGGTATACCACTAGTACTATATACTCTTAGTCAGGGTCTGCTGAATCCCTGAGACTGGAGGTATACCACTAGTACAATATAATCTTAGTCAGGGTCTGCTGAATCCATGAGACTGGAGGTATACCACTAGTACAATATAATCTTAGTCAGGGTCTGCTGAATCCATGAGAATGGAGATATACCACTAGTACAAAATAATCTTAGTCATGGTCTGCTGAGTCCAAGAGACGGGAGGTGTATGACTAGTTCTATATAATTTTAGTCACGGTATAATGAATCCCTAAGAGTGCATGGAGTCTCTCACCTTTTGCCCACACTTTGATGACTCTCAATGCATCCAGAAACACTTCTTCATTGGGTATCTGAGACTTTAACGCAGAACATTCTCTGATACCTGAAAGTTTAGTAAAATAGGAACTTACTGACAAGGGTGAACATTTGTCATGCACTGTTAAATAATAAACAGAACTCAATACAAGACTAATTTCCACAAGTTTTCTTTCTTTCAGAGGCAATGGTGAAGTGGATCTATCAATAACACAAGCAAGAAACTTGGGTTGACCAGTTGTCAGTGTCACATTATGATTCAGTAAATTCTGACCACCCGGTCACATGATAACTAGATGTCTAAATTATCACGTTATCACAAGGGATAGGCTGCACAGCTTTAATATTAGATAAAAATTGATCCAAAATAAATATCAGGCGCAAATCTGTGCCTATTACACAGAACCATGTCAGTTTAAGATACTCGGCTATTAGAGAGCTAGCACAAACAGGGGTAGGACTGAGCAATAATGGGGAGACATTAATGAGTATATGACCTCAGATATAAGGTCAAGGTTAAAAGTATATATCAGGAGCAGATCTGCTAAGTTAACACATTGGGCAGATCCATAAGTACTGAAAGATAATGTGATGATAATGTTATGTGTTCATATTATTAACTTGCCATTAATACTTCTGGCTGAGAGGATATCCATATCTTTCAGCAAGGTCATGTCACTGAAGTCAAGGTCATTTGGCAGTTCATCCAAAGGTAAACAGGAAAGGCACAAATCAACCTGAAACATTCATATCTGTTGTTATGAAAATACATCTTTGCTTTAAAGTATTTATTAGCATATTTCAAATTTTGGAAAAAAAAATTAGGCAAAAAAAACATTTGTTCATAAATTCATAATGGCAGCACTAAACTTTTGATGATTTAAAAATTACATTCAAGTATATTTAAAACAAGAATCTGTCTATTTTTAGCTTTCATGTGAAAACAAAAGATATACATGTACTAGACTCAACAAATACTTAAACATTTCGTGTTAAATAACATGAATTACACCTATTGATAAGATTTTTACCTATGGACAATATGTATGAAGTACAACACAATCCTAGGACATTTGTTTGGTCTTACCTCAACACCATGGAAAAGGAATTTTATGACTGGTACATATGCTCCTTCAATTGCCTGGGGAACAACAAACAACATTGTTATTAACATTTATTTTTAATCATGACAATAATAGTCACTTCTCCTGGCTTGTCATCAGGGACCATTAAACAGTATGCATCACCTTCATACTACTTTAACTGAATAATTATCTAATGTTTAAAGGGACCTATTCACATACCAGGTATGTAAAATATACACCAAATCAAGTATTTTCTCCTTAAAATAATATGTTATCTGCCATGCAATATTTCATTTGCTTACTCCTGTACACAAGTGGGAAAAAAATCTACCTCCAGGCATAAAAATGTAGTGCAAAATATAAACGTAGCCACCTGTCTTATGTACTGCAAGACTTCACAAATCAAGTTTAATTTTTTTAACTTCAGCCCAGTGAATCTTCCTTGTTTCTTCTGACATGTTACTTCTTCTTGTTTGGGAGTTGTCATACATCATGTGTAAGATTGGATCTCTGGTCATGCAGTCTTATTAAAGTAAACAGACAGATTGTGTTTACTCACAAGCGTAACCAAAATAATGTATAAATTAGGTTATTGGAGAGAGTAAGTCCATGTGCTGGTATGGTGTAAGCCGGTGTTGCTTGGAAACTTTTGTATTCAGCTAAGGGACACTAATGGCTTGAGATAAAAACATATTTTATTGCAAATTTTTGAATGCCTTTAATGTTATGTAATTATACTGATGTATCATGCATCTTCACATGAAATGCTTGTAGGGAAGACTGCAGGGGGTAGCGCAGCTAACTTTAGATTTAGATACTAATCAAGGCAAGCAAACATATTCCAAATGTCATTATGTTATTATACAACAGACTTGCCTTTGAAAAAATATTAACATAGATTTAACCTTAACTGAATCCAATTCCAGGTTATTTTTATGTGCTTTTTCAAAATGTGGGTCCTGTGACCTTAACCTATGACCTTGTGACCAACGAATCTGAGAACTTACTATCCTTGAACATCCAGCATTTTGATTTTCATAACAAACCTTTAAAAAAGTTGACCCAGTGACCTTGACCTCTGACCAGGTAACCTCAAAACTACAGATTTCTTCTACTTTGGGCAGGTAAGCCATGTGTGAAAGATGGAAGGTTTGGGATGAAAAGTTTGATTTGCAATGTATTAAAAACCTTTTAAAAGATGTGGGTCCTGTGACCTTCATCTTTGACCTTGGAACCCCAAAATCAAAATGATTCTTCCTTTCATGGTTGGTCATTATTAAATCAAGTTTGAAGACAATCTGACTATAAATATAATAAATATAATAAATACAATATCTTCCATAAACTAATTTGTGAATGGACGGGCCCTGTGACCTATGACCTTTGACCCTGTGACCCAAAAATCTAAAAGAATCTTCCCCTATAGGCAGGTGAGCAATATCTCGAAGATGGAAGGTTTGAAATGAAATGTATGGCTGAAAATGCATCTAAAATATTGTTAGAAAATATCTGTCCTGTGACCTTAACCTTTGAATTCATGACTACAAAATCAATAGTTTTCTTACTTTAGTGGTGGGCCATATATAAATCAAGTTTGAAACCAACAGGTCAAACCAAACTAGAGTTATCATCTGGAAACTAATTTGTGGACAGATGGCCCCTGTGACCTTTACCTTGACCTTGTGAACCCAAATTCAATAAGGTTCTTTCCCTCTAGACAGGTCAGCTATATGCACAAGATGGAAGTTTGGGATGAAAAGTTTGGCTTAAAATGCATCCACATTTTTTTTTTGTTTCATTTTGGGTTCTGTGACCTTGAACTTTGACCTGATGACCACAAAATCATTTGGGTTCTTGCTGTAACAAAATTGGTGGAATGACAGATGGACAGACAGATGGACAGATGGATGGACAGGGTGATTACTATAGGGCACCTACTTATGATCAATAAACACACCAGGTTTCTGGACACTAGATGAAACTACAACTGAGAAACTGACATGATTGCTGTCATATCATAGTCTAAAAACAGACAAAAATTATTAAAAACTAGAATATGGGTAGTCGACAAGCCATTACGTGTATCCGCCAAAATCAGAGAAGGACGGGTGAAGTGAGGCATGGATTGAGTGGCAAGGGGATATAGAGTTACATGTGTTACATATTAGAATGGATCTCTGCCACATAAACATGATTGTAGGTGGTGCCATCTGTTATTTGAATGAGAAACTATCCAAGATGTATACACATGCAAAATTTCATGTGGAAAAATCAAACCACTGCAGAGATATGAGTGATTTTATCCCACAGCAGACAAACAGATGGACCCTGTGCAAAAATGGCTGCAGGTGGCACCACCATTTTTGTGTATGTTATAAAGCTATCCAAGGGCTACATTTGTGTAAAATTTTTTTTCCTGATTGGGCAAACGGTTCCGGAGATATAAGCATTAATGTCTGCAGCGTGAACATGAATGTAGGTGACGCCACCTGTCATAAAATCAAGAAAGCTATCCAGGATGTATATGCATGCCGAATTACAGGTAATTTGGTCAAACCACTGCAGAGATATGAGTGATTTTAACCTAAGGCAGACAAACAGATGGACGCTGTGCAAAAATGGCTGCAGGTGGCGCCACCATTTTTGTGTATATTATAAATCTATCCAAGGGCTACATTTGTGTAAAATTTTTTTTCCTGATTGGGCAAACGGTTCCGGAGATATAAGCATTAATGTCTGCAGCGTGAACATGAATGTAGGTGGCGCCACCTGTCATAAAATCAAGAAAGCTATCTAGGATGTATATGCATGCCAAATTTTAAGTGAATTAGTCAAACCACTGCAGAGATATGAGTGATTTTAACCCAAGGCAGATGAACAGATGGACACTGTGCAAACATGGTTGCAGGTGGCGCCACCTTTTTTTGTGTATGTTATATAGCTATCCCAGGGCTACATTTGTGTAAAAATTTGGTCAAACGGTTCCTGAGATATTTGGGTTTATGTGTGAAAACAGATGCACAAAGGGACGCTGGGCAGAGAGGAAAAGTCAGAGGTCAAGGTCACTTGGTTAGGCACCAGTTCACATGTGACCTGATAATCTGTGTAAGTTTCGGAAAAATCTGTCCAGTAGTCTCAGAGGAGTTCTCCGGAAACGAACGCGGCGGCGGAACCTGGTCAAAAACATAGTATCCGCAAAACTTCGTTTTGGCAGATACAATTAGAAAAAAATATACAAGTGGCACCACCAGTTTTTGGGGATTATAAACTAGTCATGGTCAATATTCAAGGCAACTGACTTCCATGAATATTCACTCAGAAGTTTCTAGGGCCAGTGGTTACTACTTCTGCCTTTTCAAATGGATGGCTGGACAGATGACGAACAAAGCACCATATCTATACCTCAGTTGACTTTCAGTCAGCTGAGCTGAAAACTGTTGCCACATCTATGAGCACTTTCAACTTGGCTGTGATGTCACACAAAAAGAAACCCCTGTGACTGAAAATTCTGGAACTCATCTAAAACTTAGTATTTCTGACACTGTAAGCCCCATATTTTCAGAGAAGAATCAAAACAACATATATTTCTACATTTTAGTCATTTCTAAAATTTGCCTGTAACAACACACTTTGCACCAGCCAAACAAATCAGTTTCCAGTCTCTGTCCTGGATGATTTGCTCAATACACATAACACTGCCAGGTGCTATTAGGTTTACCTAACCTTAAGTTCTTCTTCAACCAAGTTGAAGTAAAATGGAAAACTTATGAACTGATTATTTTGTTGCTTCTGCTTTCACTTAGTAGTTATGAAGTCCATGTATGTGAGTAAAACCAGCTTTATAATAATATTAAATGCTTGCAAGTAGCACAACAATCTGTGTGTTATTTATAAAATGTTATAAATTTGTTTGATCACTATTGCAAAAGGGTAGCATATAGGCCTGAGGCCCACATGGCTAATAAGGCTGCCTAAAGGCCCATAGCTAACAAGTCCGCCCTAATAATTTTATTAAATGGCCGTACACATTATCAACACAAATTGTCACTCTATTTTTACCCGGTACTTACAGCAAAACACTGCAATAGCTAATATGCACTGGCACCTTCACACATAAAGGGTCCTGGTTAGTTAGTTTCCTTCCAGGGTAGTGAGTCACTGGGTACAGTGATGTCACATGACTCAAGATGCTTGTCAGTTTCATTGTGCTGGGCTGATATGAGCCCCCTTTTTTAAATCAGTGTATAAGCCAAGAAATGAACCTTGAATGACATGTCATATAACTTATGCTAGAGGCTCTGAATCTTGTAAATGATGTGTGATAAATACTACTGGAGTGAACTGAAGAAACCACTAACCCTGATAGTGGTGATGTCTGAATATTCTAAAGCATCCCTTGAAATGTGATGAAGAAATCACTCACCCTGATACTGGTGATGCCTGAATGACACTGAAGCATCCCTAGAAATGTGATGAAGAAATCTTCCCTGTCCACTGAGCTGGGAACAATGGCAACTGCATCTACATCACCTCCTAGAAAATGTATCTAGAGATAAACTAGAGGGCACAGAGTGGAGAGCAAAATACCTCCACCTAAAACATGTAAAATAATAAAATCTTCAGAAACCTTATAAAATTTATTCAAATTTGCTGAGTTTGCATGTCATAGATGTTAATGAATATATATAATGGTTAAATGTTTAAATTAAATACATGTTTTAAGGGATCATTGCCAATACACATGCAAGTATGATGGAATAGCAGAATCTTATTTTCTCTTTATGTTATAGAAATTGAACTTGAAAATATGCATTAACAAAATGTTCTGAGTGTCGCAAAATGTTTATGAACATTATATCATGAAAACCTGACATCATCTAAAATATATATATACAGGTTGAAAACAATAATATACCACAAAACAGTATATTTTCACCATCATGTCATATTGAAGGCATATTGCTTTGTCTTCTTGACAGCATTTTACTGGGCGACATGTGCCTTTCTGTATTTTTTTTCTATACAAAGTAATAAATACAAAACTATTGTGACCATGAAATAATAATAATGATAATAATAATGACAATAATAATAGTAAAACTGATAATTTGCCTATATTACAGGAGGAAATGAATGAGAATAAGATCAAACTTGACTACTCCCCTTTTGGTACTATTCCTAGTGAGTATCCACCGAAAGCCAGAACCTTGCTACCACAGTGCCCAGCCTGTAAAGACAGAACCTTGCTACCACAGTGCCCAGCCTGTAAAGACAGAACCTTGCTACCACAGTGCCCAGCCTGTAAAGACAGAACCTTGCTATCACAGTTCCCAGCCTGTAAAGACAGAACCTTGCAATCACAGTGCCCAGCCTGTAAAGCCAGAACCTTGCTATCACAGTGCCCAGCCTGTAAAGCCAGAACCTTGCTACCACAGTGCCCAGCCTGAATATACAGAACCTTGCTACCACAGTGCCCAGCCTGTAAAGCCAAAACCTTGCTACCACAGTGCCCAGCCTGTAAAGACAAAACCTTGCTACCACAGTGCCCAGCCTGTAAAGACAGAACCTTGCTATTACAGTGCCCAGCCTGTAAAGACAGAACCTTGCTACCACAGTGCCCAGCCTGTAAGTCAAAGTGTATCTTAGCACCAACATTTGCAAAAAGACATGCAGTTTAAAAATTGTATGTAACCTTATAACAATGTCAAACAAACATTGCCTCATAGAGCACACCTACTGTATGTAGAGGCCCATGCTGTGTTGGCCACTGGCTGTCATGGAAAAACCTTGGCAGACTACCTGTGCTGAAGTCAGTCAACTTTTGAGGATGGACTTGACTTGTCAAAATTCAGCTTTCTTTGAATGACTCTAAAGAATTCATGTCAATTCAGTGATGTTATGAAGAATAAATTTTATTTAAGGCCAAAAAAAATTAAAGGTATGGTTCTCAGGCACCGCCCGCATCAATTTTAAACCCCCGCATCAAAAATTTTTATTTTGATTTTCAATAAAAACTTTCTAATTTTGAGCTGCTGCCGCTCCCACATTTCTTTCAAGAAGATAAAACCATACAATTTTCTTTGTTTTGTAGTACTTTTACTTATTAAGCAAAATAAAACTGTTATTTTCATGCTTTTCCCTTATCTTTTGACATTTTCTTTAAACATACCAAAAAATTAAAAATAAAAAAAGCGCCCGCCCGCATTGATTTCTGAAAAAAAGTGCCTGAGAACCATACCTTTTTTTTATTTTGGCCTAAAAGAAGTTTTTTTTTTTAAGTGTAACACATACAATTAATTAAGTTTATAACTATCGATCTGTATCACATAGGCCTACTGAGGTAGTTGGTAGTTTATTGTAGTAGTTACCCAGTCAGCTAGCCTATGTTAAAGCCTATTTCAGGGTATTTTCTTTTTTTTTTTAAAGTCTAACTGTTTGTGAAGATTTAAAGGGAACTTTCACATACCAGGTGCATTAATTATACATGAAATGCAGTGTTTTCAAATAAAAATATGGTACTGGCCAATATTTGCTTATTCATGTACACAAGTGGAAAAATGTTTGCACCAGGCACAATCAGTGGTGCAAAATATAAACATGGTGCACATGCCACTTGTTGGCTTTACCATGGAACTTCAAAACTCAAGATTACTGTGTTTCTTCTTTCATGTTACTTCTCCCTGTTTGGGGGATGTCTTGCTTGCACAAGATCGGACCTGGTCAACAGACACCAGTAGACTGTGTTTACTCACACACAGAACCATAACAATGTATACAACAGGTTAACTGGAGATAGTAAGTCCATGTGCCAGATGATTTTGCTAGGAAACTTATTATCAGCAAAAATGAACTAATGGCCAGATAATGCACATATGATATATTATTGCAAGATCACAAAGTGTTACAAGTTCCTAGTAGCTTTTGCATTAACTTACTTACCCTGATCTTTGATTTTACTGTTAAAAGCATTATGAAGTATAACAGAAACACAAAAGATTGAATATGCAATTTTAAAAGAAATTATATTTTTTCACTTATCAGTTTCATTCTGTTTTCTTTTTAATAGGCTAAATACCTTTTCCTTCTGAACAGACGCTACCCAGGATTTCACCAGACTGTCCAGTTCCTGCAGTATGTTCTCTCTAAAATGTAGCACAGACATGATCAGCTGCAATGTAATTTTCTCTTGCCAGTAAAAAGTGCAATATACTCTATTTGGTGGAATCATCTGTTATAGTCTTTCTTCAACATTAAAAACTGCTTAATCTGTGTTAAATAACTTCTGCTACTGTAACCATTATATCACACAGTACAAGACACTCCTAGTTTTTTAAGAGGGGGGAGGGGGGTGTTTCAGTACTTGGCAACATATATTAAGGTCTCAAAACTGACTCATAAGCACTATATTTTAACCATTGTGTTTACAAGCTATACTTCAGTTTTTCCTTAATATACAAACTACTCATCTGGGACCCCTTGACATGTACATATTATTAAAACTGAGAATCAGCTCTACATCATGGTATATATAAGGATTGAGCTTTCTGATACTGATTGATTTATCTAAATTTAAAAAAGTAATGAATTTCAGATATTTGACTAAAAATGATTAGTTCCAACACACCTGTAAAAGCTACAGAATGTCTCTGGGTATCATGTTGAAATTAATGTTCCCCCCCCCCCCCCCCCCCCCCCGAAGGAGTTTTATCTCTTGAGATTATATAGGCTATTTCAGTTTAAATCGTACACATGAATTCATTTTTTACAAATTTTACCACTGAAAAAGGCTTTCCATTAAGGAGTTAATTAAAAATACACATTTTATAATTTACGTTTACAGGTCCTTGTAGGGAAAATGTAATGTCTGATTCACCATATATAGCTCAGCCACTGAGAAATAACAAGTTAACATTAAAATATATAAAGCTGATAAAATTGTATTTAATTGTTTAATAAACCAACCAGTCTTTTTATGAAAAATTTCATATATCACCTTGTAGAGACTATCTTTAGCTTAATCAATATACATGTACATGTCAACTGGTCCTGGGGCAACATTTTGGCAATATTAAGGAAAAACAGAAGCATTGTGTAGACAGACTCCTGGGACAGTCCTGTGACCTTGATGGACACTGCAGGACATCAGGTATAATACATTTTCTAAAGATCTTTTCAACTCATCAAACATGAAGGCAGGAAAAACCAGCAATCCATTGTGTAAGTTCATTGTAGGACTGAATGCATTAATAAAGGAGTGAAACTGTGACCTAGCAATACAAAAGTTGACATTATTGACTTATTATATTTCCAAATTAATGATTTTATTTTGCAATTTTTTCAGGCTCTGCACTGAATCAATACTTGATGCGATATATAAACAATGGTAATAAAAATGTTATACAAACTAGAATTTTTTGGCACCGCATGTGCCATAGTATCCCCAGACAATTAATTCCCCACTTTAAGAATAGGCTCTAATCTTCAGCAGCATATACTGACACTTGAATTGTACCATGGTTTCTTCCATCTATCAACTTGAGAAACAATATTTTTCACCAAATATGGGAATATTCAAGGTCAAGGCCACTCATAGGAGAGGGCATGACCCCAATTTAAATATACCTCATCCCATAACCTTTATCTATGTACATGCATAATATGAGAGAAATCTGTCCATAAGTTTTATATTTAAAAAATGCCAAAACAAGAAAAGGACAGAAGGTGGCACCACCTGTCTTCCGCAGAAGACAAAGCTATCCAATATCTTCGGTCAATTTGATTTTTGGACAAATCAATGCATCCCCTATTGAGATACTGTGGTTGGCTTCATATTCGCGAGGCTGAAATTTCGCGATTTCTCCATTTTGAACATTTTGCGAGGGTTTCATTTTCGCGATATCACCAGAACCTATATAAAATCATTGTTAAAGCCATACCTGTTTGTATTATAAAATGAGAATAATTCATGAGTTTGTGATATTCTACTCATATAACGATGGGCCCGTACACAACACAGGATGTTTAGTTCAAATTTTAAGGGAACGTTTTCCCTATACCTGCATGAATGTAATTTATTATAAAATTTCTCACTGTTCTAATCTATTCACATTCAAGTATTGTTACACTCAACAAAAAGGACATACTTAATTGGGCCAATATTTCCCGAGGGTTTCATTTTCGCGATAATTCCCCATTCGCGAATATCGCGAAATTAAAACCCTCGCGAACAAAAAGGCAACCACAGTATTTAAGATGTGTGATTTATATTTACCAAATACAGAAATAATTATGGTCAAGGCCACTCTCATAGGAAAGGTCATGACCCCAAATTAAATATACATCACCCCATAACCCTTATCTATGTATATGCACAACTTGACATATCACAAGTCAAATTCCATGAAAATATATTGCGTGGTTCAAAAGTGATAATGTTCACAAATACTTTCTTTTCTGACTGATTTGACCTTGAAGATCCACATCAAGGTCACCAGTTTTCGAGCTCCTTCAAGACCTTGATTTAAACACCTATAGTGTTGCAAATTTGAGGGGTGAATATGCAATACTTCAAAAGTTATAGGGTTCACTAAAAAATTCTATTTCAGCCTATTTAACCTTATTAACCCATATTTGACCTTGATGATAAAGGTCAAGGTCACCAGTTTTCGAACTGAAATATTGGTAGACACAATTTAAATTTAAAATTTCATGAAAAATTGTGTGGAGTCGTTCAAAAGTTATTGTGTTCACAAGATATAACACAGACGCTGACGCTGACAGACCAAACACTGTATGTCTCTCCCCCTGGGAGGGAAGACATAATGAAGGGGGTATTAAAGGGCACGAAAACAAGGGAGGGATAACAACTGGGGCCACCAATTTCTGGTGATAACACTCTCGAAGATCTTCAATCAACTTGATTTTTGGATCAATCTATGCAGGATTTCTTGAGATATTTAAGAATCTGTGTGATTTTCTCCCAAAAAGGAAATATTCAAGGTCAAGGTCACTCTCCTAATAAAGAGAATGACCCCATTTTAAATAGGCTTTGTCCTCTCACTCATATCTATGCATATGTTAAGTTTGGTAGAGATCTGTGAAATATTTTTTTAGTTATCTTGCCTGAAAGAAATCTCTGCGGTGGCGGTGCCTAAACCATAGTATATAGATTTTGTCTTGGGATACAATAAAAGTTTATACAGAAAATATACAGGATTTAGGGGAATAAGGAAAAGGAAAGTAAAACAGTGCATAACCTGAAAGGGCTGGAACAGTGCATGACTTTTAAGGGGACAAACAGTGTATGAGCTTAAAAGTGCAGAACAGTGCATGGCTTTGAAGGGGATGAACAGTGCTTGGACTTAAAGGGGTGGAACAGTGCATGACATTTAAGGGGACAAACAGTGTATGAACTTAAAAGGGCAGAACAGTACATGGCTTTGAAGGGGATGAACAGTGCATGGACTTAAAGGGGTGGAACAGTGCATGACTTTTAAGGGGATGAACAGTGCATGACTTTTAAGGGGATGAACAGTGCATGGACTTAAAGGGGATGAACAGTGCATGAATTTAAAGGGGATGAACAGTGCATGAACTTAAAGGGGTGGAACAGTGCATGAACTTAAAGGGGCGGAACAGTGCATGAACTTAAAGGGGTAGAACAGTGCATGAACTTAAAGGGGTGGAACAGTGCATGAACTTAAAGGGGCGGAACAGTGCATGAACTTAAAGGGGTAGAACAGTGCATGAACTTAAAGGGGTGGAACAGTGCATGAACTTAAAGGGGTGGAACAGTGCATGAACTTAAAGGGGATGAACAGTGCATGAACTTAAAGGGGTGGAACAGTGCATGAACTTAAAGGGGTAGAACAGTGCATGAACTTAAAGGGGTGGAACAGTGCATGAACTTAAAAGGATGGAACAGTGCATGAACTTAAAGGGGTAGAACAGTGCATGAACTTAATGGAGTGGAACAGTGCATGAACTTAATGGAGTGGAAAAGTCCTTTTCCAATACCTGATGTGCATTTAATAAAGATAATACTTTGAACTTTTTTTAGAAATGAGCCAAAAGCCCCAATCACACACTGTCCACTTGTATGGGAGCGGCTCACCATGATGGCTGCCTGTCAAAATCCAAACATGTCCAACAAGGATCTCTGGCAGCAAATCATATGAACCAGAGTTTTAACAAGGGACCTATGGGTCGCGTCGCTCAGCTGAATTTTGGAAAATATTAGTAACTGCAAAATATTTTTATTTTCTTATGGTTTTTCCATGTATATTACCATTTGAAAAGCTAAGAGAAAATGGCCCAGCTTAAATGAAACTCTGTAAATTATAGAATAATGGACATGAGCTAAAGCATATGGACTGTGTAATAAATGAAACCTTTGGCCTGAAACCATTTAGTGATGCACCAAGGGATAAAATGGGCCTACGGTAAGTGTCATATAAAAGTTCAATTTCATAAACAAATAATGTGTGAAGGTAATTAAGTTTTCAAAAGTTAAATATATGGCCATATGAGTTAAAAATTAATCCCACAAAGTTTGACCAATATTCCTAATTTTAAAAAACTAGGTTTAACAGTGTTATTCACACCTAGGCCCCGCCAACTTTAAGAGATATGAATGAAATGCTACCAAGTATTTATATCTTCTTAAATCTTGTCAGTTAGCACTTACATTAGGTCCTAATATTTTACCATATTTGAATATTAGGATTAAATTCCTGAACATTTTTTTCTTTTAAAATAATCAAAATTGTCCAAGTCTCAACAAAAAGAATTTTTTTAACATTAAAATTATAAGCTTTGTCTTGTATATTAGTCCTGTGTATCGAAGCGGTGGGTCAGGGAGGGGTCTCTGTTGTTACTGTTCATCGCTGAAAAAATGTGAAATTATAAGATTCATCTTGTTTAGAGTACAGGTCTTTCAACAGAATGGGGTGGGGGGGGGGGGAGAGAAAGGCTCCCTGTGGTATTTATGCTGGCAGCCTGATCAAGCTCAACAAGAGAGAGGGCTTGCCCAAGTGATGGGATTACATAACAGCCTGGGGAGCATAGAGAGTTGCACTGAATAACCTACAGTGACCTCTGTGGACAGCTTGACAATGTAAGGGAATACAACAAGAGCCTCCAAACAAATTTAATAACTAGCCTAATTTTGCAGCTTTTATTTTTCAAATTTCAGATTTTAACAGATTTAATCCTTATGTGTACATGCTGTGAAAATAACATCCACAGTACTTACAGGAAAAAATCAAGCCGTGGCCAAAGTTGGGCAAAATTTAAGGTACTGATTTTATATTTATGCTAATAAATTAAAAAAATTGCAAATTTCAGATCTAATTTTCGGTATACAATTGAATCTTAATTAAATGATGTTATATTCCTGAAAAAAAGTCTCAGCCATTCTTATGTTAAGTGAGTAAATATATATCCTGATTTTTTACAAGGTGCATTTTGTTTGGGCCTATAACTTCAACAAATTATGCAATACTGACCTAAATTTTGGTATGTACATAGGAAATGTATGGAAGAATATGAATTTTTACAATTACATCTAACATTATGCCAATTTTTGGATTACCAGGTAAACAAAAGTAGGGTCATGATGCTAGAAAATACAAATACATTAAGGCTTCTAAAACACTTCAATAGCTAGACTATTTTTTAAGCTTATACTTTCAAATTCAAAATTCATCAGATTAAATCCATATGTTAACTGGCTGTGATAATTAAATCAAATGTACTTATAAGAAAAAAACGTGCCATGGTCAAATTTAGGCAAAATTTAAGGTACCAAATTTTTATTTTTGCTAATATTTTAAAAAATTTAACAGATTTTGATCTAATTTGGGGTATACAATTTAATTTTGATTAATTAAAGATATATTACTGGATAAAAAGTCCATAGCTTTAAAATGTTTTGTGTTATGTGATCAAATATCTTTCCTGATTTTTTACAAAATGCATTATGTTTGAGCCCATAACTTTATTTAAATCATATAATACAGACCTAATTTCTGGCATGTACATAGGAACTATATAGAGGAATATTTATTGTAAATATGAGGAAAAACAGGTGAGTGGTTTCGTAGTTAGGCTGTCTTGAAATGTGAAAATAGGTTTTTAATAAAAAATTGAGGTTTTTCCTCAATTTCTCAAAGGAACAAAGTCGCAAAGACCCAGTTTTCAGCTTGGTAGGAGGTCTTGGGGACATCTAACATTATGCCAACAACCTTTGGAGCATAAAGAGCTGCACTGAATGACCAACAGTGACCACAGTGGACTGCTTGACAATGTAAGGGAATACAACTATCACCGTCCAGTTGTTTATGTGCTTTTTTTCACAGGTTGCTGATTTTCTCAGATAGAAGAATTCTTTAATCCAGATGTAATTTACTATCAAGTTTATTTAATCAAAGTAAACAATAACAAATGTCCAAAATATATATATTGATAGTTTTCCCTATTTTCCACTTAACTGATTCTGTTCTCTCTGTCTCTGTCTCTCTTTCTCTCTGTATTAACTCCTGTTCTTATTCCTGTCTCTTTTTTCTCTCTTAGCTCTCTAACTCTTTGACTCTCCTCTCTTTAGCTCTGACCTTAACTCTCTGGTTCAGTAGCCAGTATCTCTATTTATACATTTGCCCAAAATAATAATTGCAATTAAGGAATTTCTTACAGCATTAATACAAGACATATTGTGTAATACATTCAACACCTTTCTTGCCCTCTTGTGAACACCTAATTCTAAACTGTTAATTAATTACTTTATCTGTGCCTGTCACTTTAAGAGTTAACCCAGTCAAATGTATGAACATGCTTATTAATGAATTCTCTGTGAACACTAATCAAAGGGCTGGCAGTTAAATAATAAATTGAAATGTAATTAGAAAGTTACCCTGCACAGAAGTCTACTTAATACCTGTTTCATTCCATAGGACTGATCACCTTATAATTGGTAAAATATAATGATTTGAATTATCATAAAATTATCACACTGGTGATAGTTGCCCTTCCGTCAAGAAATTGACTCTCCTGAGTCAAAACAAACAAACAAAAATAAACTATATTGTTAGAATTACACAATATAAATTACCTTAGCTGTCATTAATTTAAACTTGCATCACATGGAAACACTTGAATTTTATATAATAGGATTAATGTAAAAACAAGTATAATCATCCTCATCAACATAGTAAATATGCTACATACAATCAAAGTGAATATTCTGACGTAGTAAAATGAACAAAACTAAAATAACAAAGTGTGAGAATATGCCGTTGCCGCTTTCGTTTGTTCAGTGATGCATACATTTGGCTCATGAGATGAAGTGCATGATTGACATGATTTTAATTTTGTGGAATGATGGTCCTGCCAGAGATTTTGCCTTCATCTAATAATTTAGTCCTAATTGTTGGATCCTTAATTTTGTTTAAATATGACATATAAATATAGATAAAAGACAAATTCAAGGCAGTGATCACATTGAATGAAATGAAATAAGTGAGCTAAATAATATGCATTCAAAATTTGGGAAAGTAAAAGCCAAAAAAAAGTAGTAGCACCAAGTGCAATTAATTTAAGCAAATATACGTTAATTTTCTACTCAGACAAGTATTCACTATGTTAATTAGTTTTTATACTTCATTACTACCAATAACCATGTACACCTATCCATTTTTTTTTTTCGATTCTATGACAACAAATTTGGGCGCAAGTCTTTACAAGTATATACATTTCCTATACATGTATAATGTAATAATCACATTGGACTATTATTGCAAAAATAAGACATGATATATACTATGGTATATATTTAAATAGATGGTATATACTATTGCCTATTATTCCAGGGATTTTACTCTTCGTCATCACTGTTTACAATATACATGCAAAAGGTACATTCATTTGTTTCTGCTTTACAGATATTACAAAAATTGTTTCTTATGGATCTACCGCACATTTCACAATGTTGGACCCTATTTTTACACTTTTCCATTTTACACTTTCTTTGCCTATTAAAATTCTGTCTTTGGTAGTGACCTCTTCCTCCCTGAACTGATATATTATTGACCTGAGGTGCTAGCTGCTGGTCTAACTGTCTGATGGTTTTAACATGGGATTTCAATTTTTTGGTTAGTTCATTTATCAACCCATCTTGAATTTCAGAATTTCTTTCTAATGTATTGTTGTAGTGTTTTGATGTGTCTAATTCTTTTTCCAAAACACCCAATCTATCATTTAGTTTCTGTGTTTCCTGGACTAACTCTTTATTTGCTAATTCAAGTGACTCAATTTTGACCTGTTCATCTTCAAGAGATACAGTATTTACTGAAACTGATGAAACTTTCTTAACCCTTTTCTTCAGCTTAATGCGCAAAGCATCATTTTCAACATTGACTGTAGTTTTCGAATTTAAAGTTTGACAAAGTTCATTGTTTGAAATGTCCATGAAGGGTAGATCAATGGTATCTTTTGGTGGATTTCATTCAGTATGAATGAATGCAGGTTCGCCTTTTCTTGCATCTTGATGTTCTCTGGAGTTCTGCTGTTGTGTAAAACAACAGTGGGCATAGTGATTCCACTGATGGCAATTATGACACCTTTTTCCTTGTGCTGGACAGTGACATGTGTGGGCTCTGTTGTATGTCAATCCACATTTGTAGCAGAGTCCTCTTTTCTTGAACCAGATCATGCATAGAACTGGCATCTTTAGCTGGGGAATTAGTCCAAATATGATCGGGGGGAATAAGTCGAATTAATGTTCACTTGGCGTTGTAAGAGAAGTACCGAATAGTAGTTGGATCGCAAGCCGGATTCTCCCCAACTATCACCGTCCAGTTGTTTGCGTGCTTTTATTCACAGATTGCTGATTTTCTCAGATAGAAATTCTTTAGTCCAGATGTAATTTACTTTCAGGTTTATTCAATCAAAGTTAACAATAACAAATGTCCAATATATATATTCTGCTAGTTTTCCCTATTTTCCACTTAACTGATTCTGTTCTCTCTGTCTCTCTTTCTCTCTGTATTAACTCCTGTTCTTATTCCTGTCTCTTTTTTCTCTCTTAGCTCTCTAACTCTTTGACTCTCCTCTCTTTAGCTCTGACCTTAACTCTCTGGTTCAGTAGCCACTATCTCTATTTATACATTTGTCCAAAATAATAATTGCAATTAAGGAATTTCTTACAGCATTAATACAAGACATATTGTGTAATACATTCAACACCTTTCTTGCCCTCTTGTGAACACCTAATTCTAAACTGTTAATTAATTACTTTATCTGTGCCTGTCACTTTAAGAGTTAACCCAGTCAAATGTATGAACATGCTTATTAATGAATTCTCTGTGAACACTAATCAAAGGGCTGGCAGTTAAATAATAAACTGAAATGTAATTAGAAAGTTACCCTGCACAGAAGTCTACTAAATACCTGTTTCATTCCATAGGACTGATCACCTTATAATTGGTAAAATATAATGATTTGAATTATCATAAAATTATCACACTGGTGATAGTTGCCCTTCCGTCAAGAAATTGACTCTCCTGAGTCAAAACAAACAAACAAAAATAAACTATATTGTTAGAATTACACAATATAAATTACCTTAGCTGTCATTAATTTAAACTTGCATCACATGGAAACACTTGAATTTTATATAATAGGATTAATGTAAAAACAAGTATAATCATCCTCATCAACATAGTAAATATGCTACATACAATCAAGGTGAATATTCTGACATAGTAAAATGAATAAAAACTAAAATAACAAAGTTTGAGAACATGCCATTGCCCCTTTCGTTTGTTAAGTGATGCATACATTTGGCTCGTGAGATGAAGTGCATAATTGACATGATTCTAATTTTGTGAACGATGGACCTGCCAGAGATTTTGCCTTTTATCTAATAATTTAGTCCTAACTAATGGATCCTTAATTTTGATAAAAAAAAATGACGTATGAATATAGACAAAAGACAAATTCAAGGCAGTGATCACTTTGAATGAAATGAAATAAGTGAGCTAAATAATATGCATCCAGAATTTGTGAAAGTACAAGCTGAAACAAAGTAGTAGCTCCTAGTGCAATTAAATTTAGCAAATATACGTTAATTTTCTACTCAGACAAGTCTTCATCATTGTGTTAATTAGTTTTTATACTTCATTACTACCAATAACCATGTAAACCTATCCATTTTCTTTTCTCAATTTTGTGCCAAAAGGCATAAGTCTTTACAAGTCAGTATATACATTTCCTATACATGTATATTGTAATAAACACACTGGACTATTATTGCAAAAATAAGACATGATATATACTATGGTATATATTTTAAATAGATGGTATATACTATTGCCTATTATACTAGGGATTTACTCTCTGTCATCACTGTTTACAATATACATGCAAAAGGTACATTCATTTGTTTCTGCTTTACAGATATTACAAAAATTGTTTCTTATGGGTCTACCGCACATTTCACAATGTTGGACCCTATTTTTACACTTTTCCATTTTACACTTTCTTTGCCTATTAAAATTCTGTCTTTGGTAGTGACCTCTTCCTCCCTGAACTGATATATTATTGACCTGAGGTGCTAGTAGCTGATCTAACTGTCTTATGGTTTTAATATGGGATTTCAATTTTTTGGTAAGTTCATTTATCAACCCTTCTTGAATGTCAGCATTTCTTTCTTATGGATTGTTGTAGTGTTTTGATCTGTCCAATTCTCTTTCCAAAACAACCAATCTATCATTTAGTTTCTCTGTTTCCTGGACTAACTCTTCATTTGCTAATTCAAGTGACTGAATTTTGACCAGTTCATCTTCCACAGATGCAGTATTTACTGAAACTGATGAAACTTTCTTAACTCTTTTCTTCAGCTTGATGCGCAAAGCATCATTTTCAAAATTGACGACAGTTTTCAAATTTAAAGTTTGATAAAGTTCCTTGTTTGAAATAACCATGAAGGGTAGTTGACTGGGAGCTGCAAAACTTCTTCCAGAATGAACGTCTCCAGGTCCACATTTTGTTATATCATCATCTTCTCTTGCACTTTGCTGTTGTGTTAAACAGCAGCGGGCAAAGTGGTTTAGTTGATGGCATTTGTGGCATCTTTTTCCTTTAGCTGGACAGTGACATTGATGGGCTCTGGTGTATGTAAATCCACACTTGTAGCAGAGCCTTCTTTTTTGGAACCAAATCATGCATAGGAGTGGCATCTTTTAGCTGGGGAATTAGTCCAAATTTGATCTGGGGGAATTAGTCAAATTAATGTTAACTTGGCGTAGTGTGAGATGTACCGAATAGTAGTTGGAACGCAAGCCAGATTCTCCCCAACTATCACTGTCCAGTTGTTTATGTGCTTTTTTTCACAGGTTGCTGATTTTCTCAGATAGAAGAATTCTTAAATCCAGATGTAATTTACTTTCAAGTTTATTTAATCAAAGTTAACAATAACAAATGTCCAAAATATATATATTGATAGTTTTCCCTATTTTCCACTTAACTGATTCTGTTCTCTCTGTCTCTGTCTCTGTCTCTCTTTCTCTCTGTATTAACTCCTGTTCTTATTCCTGTCTCTTTTTTCTCTCTTAGCTCTCTAACTCTTTGACTCTCCTCTCTTTAGCTCTGACCTTAACTCTCTGGTTCAGTAGCCAGTATCTCTATTTATACATTTGTCCAAAATATTAATTGCAATTAAGGAATTTCTTACAGCATTAATACAAGACATATTGTGTAATACATTCAACACCTTTCTTGCCCTCTTGTGAACACCTAATTCTAAACTGTTAATTAATTACTTTATCTGTGCCTGTCACTTTAAGAGTAAACCCAGTCAAATGTATGAACATGCTTATTAATGAATTCTCTGTGAACACTAATCAAAGGGCTGGCAGTTAAATAATAAACTGAAATGTAATTAGAAAGTTACCCTGCACAGAAGTCTACTAAATACCTGTTTCATTCAATAGGACTGATCACCTTATAATTGGTAAAATATAATGATTTGAATTATCATAAAATTATCACACTGGTGATACAACAATAGCCTCCAACAAAATTCAATACCTCCCATAATTTTGCAGCTTTTATTTTCAAATTTCAGATTTTAACAGATTAAATCCTTATTTGTACATGCTGTGAAAATTAGATCCACAGTTCTTACAGGAAAAAAACGTGCCATGGTCAAAGTTGGGCAAAATTTAAGGTACCAATTTTTTTATTTTTGCTAATATTTAAAAAAAATTTTAAATTTTGATCTAATTTTGGGTATACAATTTAATTTTGATTAATTAAAGTTATATTATTGGAAAAAAAGTCCATAGCTTTAACATGTTTTGTGTTAAGTGATCAAATATCTTTCCTGATTTTTTACAAAATGCATTATGTTTGGGCCCATAACTTTCCTAAATTAAATAATACAGACATTATTTCTGGCATGTATATAGAAACTATATAGAGGAATATTTATGGTAAATATGAGGAAACACAGATGAGTGTTTTCGATGTTAGGCAGTCCTGAAGTGTGAATATAGGTTTTTTAATAAAAAATTGAGGTTTTTCCTTAATTTCTCAAAGGAACGAAGTTGCAAAGACCCAGTTTTGGGCTTGGTAGGAGATCATGGGGACAGCTAACATTATGCTGAATTTTGGATTCCTAGGTCTTATGGTTTCAAAACGTGCCACATCTACGGACGGACGGACGGACCGACAGACGGACGGACGACGGACAATGGACCACGACTATAGCTCAGATGACTTATAGTCAGCTGAGCTAAAAATGACAAATGCTTCATATGCGCTTACCACCATTAATTAGTGACCTATTAACTTTACATTGCTTTTTGGTTTAATAGCATGTGTTCTGTGTTTACTAACAGCATTAAAAAAAAAAACAAGTTGACACATCCATCATAGGGGCATAATCAGAATGTTTCTTAGCAAGAATTACCAATAGATCATTAATATGTACACAGGGTAATTACCTATAGACTGTTAATATGTACACAGGGTAATTACCTATAGACTGTGAATATGTACACAGGGTAATTACCTACAGACTGTGAATATGTACACAGGGTAATTACCTACAGACTGTGAATATGTACACAGGGTAATTACCTACAGACTGTGAATATGTACACAGGGTAATTACCTACAGACTGTGAATATGTACACAGGGTAATTACCTACAGACTGTGAATATGTACACAGGGTAATTACCTACAGACTGTGAATATGTACACAGGGTAATTACCTACAGACTGTGAATATGTACACAGGGTAATTACCTACAGACTGTGAATATGTACACAGGGTAATTACCTACAGACTGTGAATATGTACACAGGGTAATTACCTACAGACTGTGAATATGTACACAGGGTAATTACCTACAGACTGTGAATATGTACACAGGGTAGTTACCTACAGACTGTGAATATGTACACAGGGTAGTTACCTACAGACTGTGAATATGTACACAGGGTAGTTACCTACAGACTGTGAATATGTACACAGGGTAGTTACCTACAGACTGTGAATATGTACACAGGGTAGTTACCTACAGACTGTGAATATGTACACAGGGTAGTTACCTACAGACTGTGAATATGTACACAGGGTAGTTACCTACAGACTGTGAATATGTACACAGGGTAGTTACCTACAGACTGTGAATATGTACACAGGGTAATTGCCTACAGACTGTGAATATGTACACAGGGTAATTGCCTACAGGCTGTGAATATGTACACAGGGTAATTGCCTACAGGCTGTAAATATGTACACAGGGTAATTGCCTACAGGCTGTGAATATGTACACAGGGTAATGACCTACAGGCTGTTAATATGTACACAGGGTAATGACCTACAGGCTGTTAATATGTACACAGGGTAATGACCTACAGGCTGTTAATATGTACACAAGGTAATGACCTACAGGCTGTTAATATGTACACAGGGTAATGACCTACAGGCTGTTAATATGTACACAGGGTAATGACCTACAGGCTGTTAATATGTACACAGGGTAATTACCTACAGACTGTTAATATGTACACAGGGTAATTACCTACAGACTATTAATATGTACACAGGGCAAGCCATGCATATATCACAAATTTTGCAATTAATGCAAGTGAATGGCTGGCTTTATAAGGTTTTAAAGAGCAATCTATATCATAGTCAGGTCGCTGTACCTCTGTTTTAGGCCATGTTCACCCTCATATGCCTCTAGCCCCTGTACTGCCTCCAGTAACTGACAGGTGTGTGAAATGTCCATCTCTGAAGGCTCAGTCAGGCTCCGTGGCTGGCTCACTCCTTTATACTCCATAATTTATTCAATTAAGAAGTTTCCCTTTGACAGCCAACCAGTTAAGCTTCCACTGAAAGTGAAAGCATATATTATCTTATATACATGTATATTATTTGTGTCAAGATGTTTGAAGCTCCACAGTGACTTCACTGACACAAGAGTTGTCTTCTGGTGTAAAGTCATTATGAGTTCAGTATAACTTCATTTAGACAAATAATGGACAAATCCAACCTGTATGGACCATAAAACATTGACAAAGTAGGTGTGAAGAACACTCAGCCTTCTAAGAAAACTCTTGATGAATCATACTCCTCTTAAACTCATTTATTTTACTGATTTTGCATGTAATTGTCATACTTTGTGTGCTTGTTTTCTCTGAGTGCATTATCTATGTGATTGCACTGTCTACATGTGAGTGCACAGTCTATATATGAGTGCACTGTCTATATGTGAGTGAACTGTCTATATGTGAATGCAATGTATATATGTGAGTGCAATGTCCATATGGGAAGATGAAATAAAAATTAATAACAACTATTATGGTTTGATTTTAATGAAAATAAATGTCACAGTGAGCAGAAACAATGTCCATTAAGACTGATACAGTCCCCTGGGTGCAAGAGTAAACCCAAACACTTAATTTCATGAGCATGCATGACTATCTTTTGAATTTTGTTCCCTGTGAGTTCCTGCTTCATCAACAATGAAGGAAGCTGTCAGTGGTGTCCACATTTAAATTAATTACATGCTGAGCCTTTAAATAACTCTGATGTATTTATTGCATGTTTCGGGTGGGGTGGGCAAGTGTTGCATCATCACAAGTGAGCTTTTCAGGCATGGGGGAAACAAGGGACCTGTGGGTCACAGCACTCAGCTGAAAATACTCCACTGTAGTTAAATAAATATGCAACATGCCAGCTTGGGATCCAAGACCTGATAATTTATGCTAATTCAGACATTTATATTAATGTTATCATCATTAATATTTCCTTCACATATATAATCATACAGAATTCTGTATTTCAAGATTTGGTTCACTCATACAATAACAGTTTACCTCCACTATTTTATGGACTTATCTGATATATTAATTGACTCCCCGCACTTAAAAACATGCTTGTGCAACAGCAAGAGTCTTAGGCAGTGCAGTTTAACATTGAACATTATTGAATTGTACAAAGTGTATACTGGTTTAACTGTGTTGGATGGGTGGGTCCTCAGGGAGAGATATGGGAGTAACCAGACACCTGTGACACAGCAGAGCTGGGGTGCTGCCTTATTGTGGCATGGCTAATCTGGTACCACTGTCACTCTGGGAAGATTATACTCTGTGGCATGGCCACATGCACAAAGAAAAAGGCCTGACAACTTGCTGGCAAAAGGCCCTGTGCAATATGACCCTAATATTTTGTAAGGTCTGTACCTGCTATCTTTTGTCATTGGCTGATAGCTTGATATATAGGTCAAGTTGTCAATCAGCTGACCAGTTGCTATCAGCCAATCGCAGGCGGCTAGTAATTAACTCCACCAACTGTGCATCTCTTGGAATTGAGCAGTGGACCCAGATTTAAGGCTGCCCAAGCCCTCTGTGGCAGCCAGGGTATGTATGGTGGCTTTATACACCAGGGTCTGTTTAGACGGTGTCAACTTCCTGGTGTAGCCACCCACTTTAACCAGCAGTCATTCTTTTTAGCCAATATGTATATTTTAATTTCATATTTAACTTAAGCAATAATATTGCAGTTTGATTATTTGAAGGTTTAGAATCTAAATTTTATTTCAGTCAAACACTGTTGTTTTTATTTCTTTAAATTGCACAAGTACATGCTGTCCAGTCCCGATTGTTTTCCCCAAGAATTAAAAGCAAACAATTGCATGAATAAGGGTAACTGCCAGTCAGTAAAATCATAATGAGATCACTCTATGGTTGATTGTCATTTATCAAACCAAGTTTTACATTCTAAAGTAATTTAATCATACTTAGACTAGCAATTACACTTTCAGGCCCACAAACACAAACTAATTGAATTTAAAAAATTCTGAATTGGGGTTAAGTTTTGGCTTAGACATATGAACACAGGTTGAAACACAACCTTCATGGCTAACGTAAAAAATTTAAAGGGACATAATCAGGAGCAATATTTTTCCTATTCTTTAACACCACTAGTTCAGATTTGCTTTAAACAAAAGTTTCCCAGCAAAACCGATCCAGCACACAGTCTCATTTTCTCGCATACGACTGTTGTTATAGCCCTGCGTGTTGGTAAACACAGTCTGTTTACGATGACAAGGCCGCATGACCGGAGTCCGATTAAGAGAGGCAACACGCGGTGTTTCAGCCAGGGGGAACATGTATTTCATTTTTTTTTTAGCAAAGTCAGTCAGGATATCTCCTGATTGGCACGTGTTGTGGCTCCTCGCATCACACGGCCCGATGCACTGTGTTTATGTTTACACCTGCGACTGCGACCGCGCCCGGTTCACTGTTATTAACACTCGTTTACAGGAGTAAGCAAACGGTTTCAGGGCAATATTTTGGCAGGTACAGATTGATTTAAAAGGGAAGAAACTATTTTTCATGTTAACTCAACATGCTTTATAGAAGATTGGGCCCCTTTAAACAAGGGACCCATGGGTCACGGCGCTCAGCTGATCGTGATTGGACTATAAATGTTTCTCCACTGTGATACTATATCGAGTCGATAAAGCTTATGAATATCATGTACATGTTAGGCTATTATAAAGGAATGTAATGTAATATGTGAGTAAATGATAAATGAAATTACCTGACTGATGGATTAATAGAGTCAAAAAAAGTGGTTTATTTTTTATTTATTTAGGAGGGGTTGAAAATTGTGATATATTTGAGCAAATATGAATGCAATGACAGCAGTAATAAGCAGTAGTAGAATGATGATAAGGCTATTTGTTGAAGGATCTAAAGTGTATGGTAGTCTGCAAGCATTCAATTTGACAGATATGATGTTATGATTAACTATGCTGATGAAGTGATTTATGAATATGTGACTGTATGACACAATATCTCTTTAGTCTTGACAAGGTACATTATTATGATGCCCACTATGTCTACATATTACACAATATTGACATAATTTCTGGCATGTACATAGGTACCTATGGACAATAGTTATACAAAATATAAAAGTATGAATATATCTGATTCATCTTGTTCTTGCTTACTGAGGCTGACTTTGGGATGGGGTTCGGAGAAGGGAAAAGTGACGGCAGCAGGAAGGTGGATGTAGAAATATTCTATTGTAATGTTTTTCATTTATATAAGAATATGAAAAGCTAAGAGGAAAGGGGCCCTCCTACTTGGTTATAGTAAAGTTCTAAATATAGGATTGCAAACTAATACTCTGACAAGACTGTCATGAAGAAAAACAGTAAAAGTTTTGAGATACTGTGTTGCATACGAAAATTTAAAGATGAACAGGCAAGTGGACAGAATGGACTAATACCTTTATTTCACTTTCAAGAGAATAATGCATTTAAGTTTATATATAATCCTATTTTTTAAGCAGATCTACTATTTCCATTAAGAAGTTTTTATCTGAATCATTTTTTTATTTACAGGTTTATAAATTTTTAATTAAAAAACCTTAAAATATAAGTTTAAATATTAGAATTGTTGCAAAAGTTGCAATCATTATTTAGTAAAAAACATTGGGTCATATTATGCATACACATATATTTTATTATTTTTAAATCATAAATGTTTAAACTGATTTTAAAAGAAAATAATGCCACAACATGGCATCTACAAGAATATTCCTTGAATCACTATTAAAAAGTTTTGCACATTGGAGTTTTCAGGATATGCTTAATTTTATTCACCAAAATAAAATAAAAGTAAATTTGATAAAATAAAACATCTTTTCAAATAAAGTATACACACTGTTGGTTGAATGAGGGACAAACAATATCATTGTGCTAATTACTATCCCAGTTTTAATAAATTACTGTAATTAATAGTCAATATCACACCTGGTGAAGTTTTTACTCTTCTGAAGTAAGAAATTACTTATCTCATGAACATCCACACTTTCACAGCAATACACCACTTTGTGGACACAATTAAATGTACACTTTAATCATTGTAACCCTGGTGGTTCAATACAAAATCTAAAATGTAGCATGTCCAAGAATAAAAATAAAATACAGAAAAATTATAACATTCATCTAGTTTATGCACCAGCTGGGGGGGATGAGTGCAGGGCAGAGGGGAAGCCTGCTAGTAGTGGCCAAGCTGGGCCAAGGTAAGCTGCCTGGGGTGGGTTACATAATGCAAGTGAAGGCTGTACTACTAGGTGGGCTAGATGTAAACAACACTTGACATGGTGTATGAAAACATGAATAAAAGCTATTCATTCCAATCAATTTCTTTTGAAAGTTCAGATTTTAAAAGATTAAATCCTTATGCATATATGCTGGGAAAATTAAATCAACAGTGCCAAAGTTGGACAAAATTTAAGGTATTGATTTTTTTATTTATGCTAATAACTTAAAAAATTTGCAAAATTCAGATCTAATTTTGGGTTATATTCCTGAAAAAAAGTCTCTAGGTTCAGCAATTCTCATGTTAGGTGAGTAAATATATTTCCTGATTTAAAAAAAAATTGCATTATGTTTTGGCCTATTACTTCAAAATAATACCCAATACTGACCTAATTTTTGGTATGTTCATAGAAAATGTATAAAAGAATGTGAATACTAAATACGATCAAAAGCAGATCGGTGGTTTTGATATTAGGCAGCCTTGAAGTGTAACAATGGCTTTATTTTATGGAAAACAGAGTTTTTTTTCCTTAATATCTCGAAGGAACAAAGTCCTAATGACCCAATTTTTCGGTATGGTAGGAGATTTTGGGGACATCTAAAATTATGTCAACAGCCTGGGGAGCATAGAGATGTGCACTGAATGACCTACGGTCATCAAAGTGGACTGCTTGACAATGTAAGGGAATACAACAAGAGCCTCCAAAAAAATTCAATAACTAGCCTAATTTTGCAGCTTTTATTTTCAAATTTCAGATTTTAACAGATTAAATCCTTATGTATACATGGTGTGAAAATTAAATCCACAGTACTAACAGGAAAAAATACATGCCATGGCCAAAGTTGGGCAAAATTTAAGGTACCAATTTTATATTTTTGCCAATATTTAAAAAAATTTAACAAATTTTGATCTAATTTTTTGTATACAATTAAATTTTGATTAATTAAAGTTGTATTACTGGAAAAAAGTCTCTACCTTTAACACTTTTGGTCTTAAGTGACCAAATATCTTCCTGATTTTTTTACAAAGTCCATTATGTTTGGGCCCATAACTTTTTTAAATTATATAATGCTGACTTTATATCTGGCATGTACATAGGAACTATATAGAGGAATATTTATGGTAAATATGAAGAAAACCAGATGAGTGGTTTTGATATTAGGCAGTCCTGAAGTGTGAAAATAGATTTCTAATAAAAATTTGAGGTTTTTCCTTAATATCTCAAAGGAACGAAGTCCTATTGACCCAATTTTTGGCATGGTAGGAGATAATGGGGACATCTAACTGTATGCCGAAATTCAGATTCGTAGGTCCAACGGTGTCGAAACGTGCCAGTCTTACAGACGGACATCCAGACGGACAGACAGACAGATGGACGGACAGACAGACGGACGGACGACGGACAATGGACCATGACTATAGCTCAGATGACTTATAGTCAGCTGAGCTAAAAATGAAAACGTCTGAAGAAGAATACTGTAGCACAAAACACCTTTGTCACGTTATAATAGGAACAAACTCCTGCCTTTCAATTTTCGTATCACATGCCTACTTTTCCAGCAGCACTCGACATTGCACAACTTGGTTCCTGAACCAATCTTTTTTGTTTACATGTTTTACATTCACCACAACATTGTTCCGAACTGTCTGATAATTTTGCTTGGATTGTTCACCAGATGGCAGTGTTGTGCTGAAAGTTACAAAAATATTCAGCACACATTCTCATACGTGACATCTGGACGGTGACGTCACTCAGGAGTGCCCGGATCTTCATTTGCATGGAGCTGTCAGACGGACAGCGAGGACTGAGATAGGAGCTGTGACCATTTTATTTTGACAGCGGCTCCTTCCACCCCAAATAACGTTGCTTGGGGTCCACTACAGATTTTTAGACTTTAGAGTAAGTGCAGGCGGCGTCCCTTCTGTCAGCCGTTTTAGA
The DNA here is from genome assembly GCA_026874595.1 of Sipunculus nudus. Classification (NCBI taxonomy): domain Eukaryota; kingdom Metazoa; phylum Annelida; class Sipuncula; order Golfingiida; family Sipunculidae; genus Sipunculus; species Sipunculus nudus. Next base: position 1,422,561 of record CM049308.1, read on the forward strand.
AAAAATGGCTGACGGCAGCGACGCGGACCAGCAGGGCGCAGCCACTCAGGCAGTCATTGAGGTGTCGGCGTTGGCGAATTATTTGCGGAGGATAGTGCCGGTTTTGCTGGAAGATTTGGACGACACCCCAGCAGCCCTCAATGCAGCACTAAAGGAACGGACAGCCCAAGATTACATGAAAAAGTTCCTGAGCGACCCCCAGGTGCCGGTTTTACTGGTTCAACGACATCAAACTAAAGGTGAGGACATTCACCCCGCGTGTTGACAGACGGTTCGTGAGTCACACACATCAGGCGACCGAAAACGAAGTTTTTCCAAATTTCAGCAATTAGTTTTATGCATTAATATTATAACTATACATTTTTGAGGGCTCTGAATTACGGTCCTGTTGTTATTAAATTGTTTATTACTGCATGTTTTAGGTGACCATATGTGAAGCCACAGGTGCAATATTGTCTTATTCAGTTTATTGATTTCATTGCGGCAGTGTCTGCAGTGCGTCTGCTGGATCATGTGACCAAAGCATCAACTTGTTGCAGCTGTTAAGTGTTATAAATTTGTACATTAAACTTTTATAATTATAGGTACAGCCTTTCCTGTGTTAGATTTAATTTGAATTACATTTTAAGAACACAATTTGAAGACTCAGAAGTTTGACTTGTCTTTAATTTTAATTAAACCATTATATCAATACATCCGAACATGTGGGCTTAATTAATTTTAGATCTTTGTTTGTAATTTTATAGCGGGTGAATCTTATCAAGTTTTAGATAAAAAGTAAAATGAATATTTATTTACACATTTTAACAGATAAATGTCATGAAATCAATAAAGATAAAACTAAACATAATTACTTTGTTTAATATATTTGGTTGAAACATATCTCTTTAAGCTTAAACATGAAGGTTTATCTTTTTGGACTCCTTGTATGTATGGCAGCACAGTTTGAACTTGCAGCATTTAGATTATTGTAACCAGGGTTGGCACAGCCTTCCTGAAGAAGGAAGGGAAGGGAAGAAATACTTTCTTCCCACCATTTCTTCCCAGGGAAGAAATAGTCACAACATGCATGTCATTTTTGTTTTTCAAATGATATTTTGGCCTTTCATGTCAGTACGAATCAGGGGGATTGTTTTTACAAACTTTATTTATATGTACAGTATGTGCAAACAACCCCATTTTTGTGTCTGAGAAAGCGACTGGGGTGTGACTTTTGGGCTCAGTTGAGTAATCTTTAGTTGACCAATTAAGATGAACACAGTCCAAGGGGTGGAATGTAGTTCGTACAGCCTTCAGTTAAGTATAATAGGTCCTCTAAAGTAGAGTTTATACACTCCAGGAGTGTTTTGTACAGTAGGGCTAGCCTTAAGCTGAGTAATTATACTTTTAATTAAATTACTCAATATAATTTGGTTAAGCAGAAGCATACACTTTTTGAGAATTTACTGACTTTTGATCAGATTGCTTCTTTAATTGTCCAGTAATTAGCAGATCTAACCTGTCAATACAAAACATGGGGGCCTCCCATCTACATCTACTATGGAAAATGAGAGAAATCCCAAAATGTCTATTTATATAAAGGCTTCTATTACTTATTTATTACTTATTATTTTTATTCTTAAAGATCATGTTTAAGGATCAAAGGCTATTTACAGTTCAGCCTTCTTTAATAAACATTTGTTCTATTATTTATCATTTTGAACATGAGGGAAACCATTCAGCTATGAATGATTATCAATTTTTAAGGTTGTGAGTAGCTTCATTAATGAATTATTCGTACTAACTGGTTAATTAATAATTATATGTTTATCATATATACCTAGAAATTTTAGGAATGTAGGAAACAACTGATTATCACCCTGTTACTGGTATCTCATGTATATCCAGCAGACATTATGAGACATAACCCAAATCAGTGAGTATTCTTTAGTAGTTGTGTATCAAAATCTCTACTGAGTAGAGACTTAGATACACAACCACTAAACAAAAAACATGCAATAGACATTTTGGGAGTAGATTTTTTGGGCATGAACGTAAAACACTAATGGAACTGATCTGTCTCAGTCTTAATGAGTATAGGCATAGTGTCACTGTTCTCATGTTGATAGTTTTATTTATTTAATTAAGTTAATAAAATTCAGTCTTATTCAAATTATATATAACAATGTGTAAATAAAAAATAATTGTAAAACATTCAGTAATTCCCTGTTAAGTATGAGGATATGTTTATCAAAAGTTTGAGGAAAATATCAAGAGGTTTTCCCTAACTTCCTTTTCTTCCTCGAAACTTCCCTAACTTCCTTGTCTTCCTAGAAATTTTCCCGACTTCTGTGGGAAGGGAAGAAATACCTATCATCCCAGAAGAATGCCAACTCTGATTGTAACAGTCTTTTAAAAAAAAGTGGGTCCAGTGACCTCGATCTCTGACCAGTTAACCTCAAAGGCTACAGATTTATTCCACTTTGGGCAAGTAAGCCATGTATGAAAGATGGAAAGTTTTGGATTAAAAGTTTGATTTACAGTGCATCCACAATCTTTTTGGACTCTTTGCATGTATAGCAGCACAGTTGCTCGAATTGCTGTGTAATATGTTGTTTTAATTGCTATGTAATATGTACAGTAGAAATAATTTTTGCAGAACTATCTTTCAAAATAAATCCACAGATAAAAATTTGAGCATCTTTGATGTTAATTTGAATTATCAGTAACTACAGGACTTGATTTTCACAATCTAAACTGTAAAGGGGCATAATCATTAGCAATATTATGCCTTTTCTTTCACACTATCACTTCGCATTTGCTTTATACAAAAGCGTCCAGGCAAAACCATCCCAACAAAGAGTCAGTAGTTCCCTTTGAGTTGTTTAACACTTTGTTTAGGGTTTGTGTGTTAGTAAACACAGGCCACGTGTCTCTGTTTACAATAACAAGGCCTGAGTCACCCCAGGTCTAAGTCACTGCTATATGCGACGTTTCAGCCAGCGGGAAGGTGTATTACATTTAAGGGGGCAAGTCTGTCAGGATTGACTGGTGCTGTGGCCCTAGCAATGCATGAGTTCCACCCACTGTGTTTATGTTGACACCTGTGATCACGCTCAATCCACTGTTTTTAACACTTGTGTACAGTAGTAAGCCAGTGGTTTCAAGGCAATATTTTGGCAGGTACCAAATTATTTCAATGAGAAGAGACTATTTTTCATGTTATTCCAACATGCTTTAAGGGTGATTAGGCTGCTTTAACAAAAATTAAAAGACAAAATGAAGGTTTAAGAGAATCATCTTATGGACATCAAACAACCTGATCACAAATACAGTTCATTTCTGAGCATCTGGTATTTGCACAGAAATTAGTGTACTAGGGATACATGCCTGTGGTGGGTTGCTAATTAGGGGATTAGATTAGTGCAGTGTTGATTCTAGCACCAATATGGGAGGTGTGATAGTTCTCTTGATGTTATAATGCAATCACTCCAGCTTCAGGAAAGAATTAAAAAATATTCCACCATAGCATTTTTGCCTAATTTACTGAACAGTTTTACTGAATTTTACTGAAAAAAAACAAAGTTTTCTTATTATGATTCATAATTTACATAAACTATGAGTTATGTGCATTTTAGCTCCATTTGTACCAGGATTAGTCCTTTTCAACTTATACTAGAATTGTGGAGAAACAAGAACCCCCCTAAAAACCAACAAAAACAGAAACCTTAGTAACCCCCAAATATTACTTATGACCGTAATAAATAATTTTTATATACCTTAAATTTTATAAGAAATAAATAATAAATTCTGATGTGATGCTGTGCCCCCCCCCCCCCCCAAAAAAAAAAAATCCCAGGGACCTTTAACATTAATTGCATAATTTTCCCTTTGTGAGCGAACCAAAATTTGCTGAACTATAAATAAACAGGCATCCCACTTTTGAGGAACACAGGGCCCTCAGTATTTTCTCACAGGAAGGATGATCAGTAAATCAGAGCCTGACTTTTATCTTCAGATGAAGGGGATGATGTGGAGGGTGACAGTGAAGGGACCATCACGTACCTCATCTCAGCAGAAGTTCAGTTCACAAACACCAAAATGTCCAGGTAAATAACAGGTCAGAAACACCAAAATATCCAGGTAAATAACAGGTCAGAAACACCAAAATGTCCAGGTAAATAACAGTTCACAAACACCAAAATATCCAGGTAAATTACAGGTCGCAAACACCAAATGTCCAGGTAATTACAGGTCACAAACACAAATGTCCAGGTAAATTACAGGTCACAAACACAATGTCCAGGTAAATAACAGGTCACAAACACCAAAATATCTAGGTAATTCTACAGTTCACAAACACCAAAATATCTAGGTAATTCTACAGTTCACAAACGCCAAAATGTCCAGGTAAATTACAGGTCACAAACACTGAATGTCCAGGTAAATTACAGGTCACAAACACCAAAATGTCCAGGTAAATTCTACAGTTCACAAACACCAAAATATCCAGGTGAATTATAATGTTCACAAACACCAAAATATCCAGGTGAATTATACAGTTTGTGCTGTAAAATGTCTCTTGAGGTAAAATTTTGGTGTCAAATTTTATCCTTTTGCACCTTTAGGGAACACAGCTGTGTGCTTGTAAGAAAAAATAAATCAAGACCATCAATTTCAATGTAGTTTATTCTGTACAAATGAAGGGAGAGCTGTGGTTGATATTCATGTGTAAAATTCTGCAAAAATGCAGTGTGGTTGTCATCAGGCGAGGACTTAGGTTGATATGCATGTGTAATATTCTGTAATCTAGCCGTGTGGTTGTCATCAAGCAAGGACTTAGGTGGATATGCATTTGTAATATCCTACAATCTTGCAGTGTGGTTGTCATTAAGGGAATACTTAGGTTGATTTGCATGTGTAATATCCTACAATCATGTAGTGTGGCTGATATGGTTGTCATTAAGGGAATACTTAGGTTGATTTGCATGTGTAATATCCTACAATCATGTAGTGTGGCTGATATGCATGTGTTATATTCTGTAATCTTGCAGTGTGGTTGTCATCAAGTGACATGTGTAATATCCTACAATCATGTAGTGTGGCTGGTATGCATGTGTAATATTCTGTAATCTTGCAGTGTGGTTGTCATCAAGTGACAACTTAGGTTTATATGCATGTGTAATATCCTACAATCATGTAGTGTTGCTGGTATGCATGTGTAATATTCTGTAATCCTGCAGTGTGGTTGTCATCAAGTGACAACTTAGGTTTATATGTATGTGTAATATCCTACAATCATGCAGTGTGGTTGTAATCAAGTGATGACTGAGGTTGAATGCATGTGTATTATCCTACAATCTTGTAGTGTGGTTGTTATCATGTGTAATATTATACAATCTTGAAGTGTGGGTTGATATATGTGTGAAATATTCTGTAATCTTGCAGTGTGGTTGTCATCAAGCGAGGACCGGTGGTTGAAGCAGACAAGAGCTTTTCCAGTCAGCTGCGGGTAATGAATTTGAGTGAAGGCTCCCCATATGAGATCCTGCACTCGTATATCAGCAATGCTGTGGCTCCGTTCTTCAAATCATTTGTAAGGGCAACGGGCAAGGCAGACAGGTCAGTCTTGTTTGATTTCTCACTTGATTTCTACTCTGTATGATCATATAGGTGTAAACTTTCAGAGTAATTATTGTATCCACCAAAACAAAGTTTTGCAGATACACTGTTTTTGACCGGGTTCTGCTGCCGCCACCGCCACGCTCGTTTCCGGAATGAGACCACTGGACAGATTTTCCCGAAACTTTACACAATTATCGGGTCACATGTGAACTGGTGCCAAAATGTTTTGCGTTGACCTCTGACCTTTCCTCTCTCCAGTGCGTCTATTTTGACACATTAATCCACATATCTTTAGACTCGTTTGAACAATCAGGAAAAAAATTTTGCACAAATGTAGCTCTTGGATAGCTTTATAACATACATAAAAAATGGTGGCACCACCTGCAACCATTTTTGCACAGCATCTATCTGTTCATCTGCCTTGGAATAAAATCACTCGTATCTCTGCAGATCAATATCTCTAATCATCCTGAAATTTTGCATGTGTATTCATCCTGGATAGCTTTCTTGATTTTATGACAGGTGGCGCCACCTACATACACGTTCAGGCTGCAGACATCCAGGCTTATATCTCAGGACTGGTTTTATGTATCCTCCTGATATTTTGCATGTGTATTGATCTAACATAGCTCTTTATTATATGCAAAACTGGTGGCGCCACCTGCAACTATTTTTGCATAGCTCATTGATTTTAGTATGCAGATACTTCAACATGAAGAATAACAGTTTTCCAACCATGTAAAGCTGGATTTAAATTTATTCATATTAACTTGAGCTGGTTCACCTTTGTTTTAAGAAAAGTATTTTGATGACAAATCCATTAATGGAAACATTTTTTAATTCAGATTTAAAGATGCACTATTTGGCTCTATAGGCCCCAGTAAATTTCAAATAAAAACTTTGATTTTGATAGTGTGTTGGGGAAAAAATATATTCTTTAATCAGGGTTGGTCGGTAAGAGCCACCCCCTGCTTTTACTGCTGGCTAAAGCCGGCTTTAGCTGACCAGGTCAATACTTCAAAAGTGGCCAATACTGGCTATTACTGGCTTATACCTCTCAATTAAATAAAAAAAAGCCCCAAACCTAATAAACAACAACAAAATTATTTTTAAAATGATTTTATTCTTATACAAGCTTGTACATTGTGCCAGGGAATACTAAAGTAAATGATTTAAAAAGGTCAAGGATTATGACACAAATAAGACAAATATACCAATTTAGTATACCAAAGTAGTAATGATACTGCAGGGGGAACCAGGGGTAACATAGAGCAGTAATATGCATGCTTTTAACTAAAGATTTACAGTTGGAACAAATGTTTGACTTGTCAAATGACAAGTGCCAGTCTCATAAGAATTTCTCTGTGCCTGATAGCAGGCCACCAACTTGGCAGCCTATCACTAAATGTCACAGTTCATGTCCCACACCAACGCCAAATATCAAAGCTTTGTACCAGAAAGTCTTTGGTAGTCAAAAGTTAAGATCAAACATACAGATGTAATAAGCTAGCATGGAGTTTAAGTCAAGGCAAGACTGAAATTGACTCAAAACTGACTCTTGATTTTGCTCAATTATCTCCATTCCCGTAGCCTCTGTTATTAGCCGGCTAAAGCCAGCTATTGCCACCAGCCCGGACAATATGAGTAAAAGCCGGCTTTTGGCAAACCCTGTCTTTACTTGCATGATTTCTTGCTTTTAATCCAGTCTGTACAAAAATAACTTTGGTTAGAGCAAATTTGAGCTCAGGGTAACTATTGATGAAGTTATAGGCCATTTAATCAAATAGGGCGTAGATTAAAAATAGTATGCTGCCATCAAAATTGTACACCCTCACTAAAAGCCAGAAATATATTAAATTGTAAGAAATTTATCCAGTAAAAAGAAACACTGCTGCTTGTGTACTCTAACAAGTGCATTCCAATTTAAAGTGAATCAGTGTGGTCATGTGACATGCTCATTTTTGAGCTGGCAGGATAAGAATGTTAGATGAAGAAACCTGCTTGTAATCTTTCTGTTTCACTTTATGTAATGTTTCAAGTTTGGCCTGATTGAGATAATTCTGGGATATATAATTGGAATTTTCATACCTACACAGAGATGGAGACAAGATGGCACCATCAGTTGAGAAGAAGATTGCTGAACTTGAAATGGGGCTGCTTCATCTGCAGCAGAACATTGATATACCTGAGATCACGCTGACAGTCCACCCCACCGTGGCCACCATAATCAAGAAATGTGAGGAAGAAAACAGGAAACCAAAAGTAGCAGACTTTGGTGATAAAGTGGATGATGCCACCTTCCTGAACGCTCTTCAAGGCGGGGTTAACCGCTGGATCAGGGAAATCCAAAAGGTTATTATACTGCTAGCACTCACTCCTGTAACCTTTCATGCCAGTAATACTTAGGAAATTAAGGTATTCCTAAAATGGAATGGTAAAAAAATAAAATAAATTTCTGTCATCATCAGAGGCCATATTTAGCAGGGTATTGTCACAAAGGCAGGTGGCAGGCTGATTTTCATTTTCTATACAATTCAACAGTTTTAGGAATTTAATTTGATTTTTTCAAATTGTATGTTATTATATATTAAAGAAGTGATCAGTCTTAGCATACCAAACAGTCATTACAGATGGTTGGAAAAATGAATGAGTAAAATAAGTCAGAAATCTTGTGAAGAATTAACAAGTTGTATCAATAGAGAAAATTTCAGGTAAACAAAGCAAACTGTCTGTTATGAATTTAGTTTTAATATAACTTGACACTTTTGTGAAATAAACATGGACAATATAACAGGTGACAAAACTGGACCGAGACCCAGCTTCAGGAACAGCGCTGCAGGAGATCAGCTTCTGGTTGAACCTGGAGCGAGCACTGCTACGTATTCAGGAGAAGAGAGAGAACCTGGAGATAGCTCTGACCCTGGACATCCTGAAGCATGGGAAAAGATTTCATGCCACGGTCAGCTTCGACACAGACACAAGTAAGGCTTCCAGTGATATTTAACACATTTTGGCCTCTTGTATATGAGAAAGTATCGAGATGCTAGAGTGGCTTGTCAATTTCTGACAACAACACTGTAAAGCTTTGTGAGGAATCAAATATTTTTTGTAATTTTTAACAACCCCTCCTGGCCTTACAGGTGCAGCCAGACCAATCGTTAGAAAATGGTTGTGTATTTTCTTACAACTTCCAAGTTCGAGAAAAATTCTGGTGGAGCTCAGCATATTGGTAAATCCCCCCTGAATGTTTGCTGAAATTCTAACAGGATAAATACAAGCATGGCTTGCACAGGTTACTGGACAATAGCCAACTTTTGTGTGACACAGGAATTGACTTGTTACCATACAGAAGGATTTTCACTTGTAAGTTCACATTCTTTTGTGTTAATTGATCACCTGTAGCCTGATGTGGCATGATATCAAAGCAATAGGATGAATGACCATGGGATAGCATTTTACCATGTATAGCTTATATCAAGACTCGAGTAGGTTTACCTGTTCAGTATAAATATAGTTGTTTAGTTTTGTTATCATAACAAATGTATTACAGCTAAGATATTTCATTACAGGACTGAAAGAAGCTTTGGCAAAAGTGAACGACTACAACCCCTTGATGAAAGACTTCCCACTGAATGACCTTTTGTCAGCCACTGAGCTGGACCGCATCAGAGTAGCTCTCCAGGCCATCTTTGGTCATCTGCGTAAGATCCGTAATACCAAGTACCCCATCCAGAGAGCTCTGCGGTTGGTTGAGGCTATCTCTCGTGATTTGAGTTCACAGCTGCTGAAGGTGCTCGGGACACGTCGCTTGATGCACATCCCTTATGATGACTTTGAAAAGGTGAAGTTTCAATAAGGTTGCTTGTTATGTTAAGATTAGGGCAATCAGGATTGCATAAGTATTGCCCTATGTTAATAAACCCAAGTCAGTTCTTTAACATTGGGTAAGTTTGATAGAAGCACTGGATGACATCAGGAATGTGTACAGCGTTGTGATGTAAAATTTTAATCCTATTTTCAAACAACTTAAAACTTGCATTTACCACCTTCAGCTGTCATATGGCTAAAAATTTGCAAAATTTTTATTTTTGTGACCAAGTAAATGCTAACATTTTCAAATAAATAGTCACTATGTTACACAATGTTGATTTGCTCATTCCTCCCAGGCTCATCTGACATAATTTTTATAAGAATGTGTTATTCTTAAAAGAGATGGCAGTAGCATGTGTTTAGGGAGTGGGATGTTTATATGACTTGTTATTCCTACAGGTGATGGCAGCATGCTTTGATGTGTTCAGGATGTGGAGTGTTTATATGACTTGTTATTCCGAAAGATGATGGCAGCATGCTTTGATTTGTTTAGGATGTGGGGTGTTTATATGACTTTTTATTCCTACAGGTGATGGCAGCATGCTTTGATGTGTTTAGGATGTGGGGTGTTTATATGACTTGTTATTCCTACAGGTGATGGCAGCATGCTTTGATGTGTTCAGGATGTGGAGTGTTTATATGACTTGTTATTCCTAAAGATGATGGCAGCATGCTTTGATGTGTTTAGGATGTGGGGTGTTTATATGACTTGTTATTCCTACAGGTGATGGCAGCATGCTTTGATGTGTTTAGGGTGTGGGGTGTTTATATGATTTGTTATTCCTAAAGATGATGGCAGCATGCTTTGATGTGTTTAGGATGTGGGGTGTTTATATGACTGTTATTCCTACAGGTGATGGCAGCATGCTTTGATGTGTTGAGGATGTGGGGTGTTTATATGACTTGTTATTCCTGCAGGTGATGGCAGCATGCTTTGATGTGTTGAGGATGTGGGGTGCTATATGACTATGTTATTCCTACAGGTGATGGCAGCATGCTTTGTGTGTTTAGGATGTGGGGTGTTTATATGACTATGTTATTCCAACAGGTGATGGCAGCATGCTTTGATGTGTTTAGGATGTGGGGTGTTTATATGACTTGTTATTCCTACAGGTGATGGCAGCATGCTTTGATGTGTTTAGGACATACAATGTTTATATGACTTTGGTATTCCTAAAGATGATGGCAGCATGCTTTGATGTGTTTAGTATGTTGGATGTTTATATGACTGTGTTATTCCTACAGGTGATGGCAGCATGCTTCGATGTGTTTGGGGCTTGGGATGATGAGTACGACAAGCTGCAGGGGCTACTGAGAGACATCGTCAAGAAGAAGCGTGACGAACACCTCAAGATGGTCTGGAGGGTCAGCCCTGCCCACAAGAGGCTGCAAGCACGTCTTGAACAGATGAGAAAGTAAGTATGAAATGTTGTTTATCAGAGAATCTTTCATTCAGTATTTTTATGATGTTATAGAGAATATTTACTTATATGTCATGGCACCTTAGTTTTGCCATTTAAAAGCAAATGTTTAATTTTTGTATTTGTAAAATTGGGGATGAAACATGTTGGATTCAGAGATGAATTTTGAACCGCTCTATGGCCTTAAAGGCAGGATTAAAATGGGATGTTCCGAGTTTCACTTACCCTAACTAATGAACAATGAAATATTGCTTTTGGATTATGCAAAGCCCAGGGTGTATTTGACATTGAGAAGCCTTAATTAAAAGCAAAGAATCGATCTTTATCATATGGTTGCCATTTTGGTCTCTTCAGAAATGGTAGAAATTTGGCATGGGCTGCACAGTTTGCTTATGGCATGTTGTTTGAGAATTTAAATTTTCACAGTTTAATTGATGTATCGTTTAATCACCTGAACAGGTATAATTGATGTATCGTTTAATCATCTGATCAGGTATAATTAATGTACTGTTTAATTATCTCATCAGGTATAATTGATGTACCATTTAATCATCCAACTAGGTATAATTCATGTACCGTTCCATCATCCGATCAGGTATAATTCATGTACCGTTTCATCATCGGATCAGGTATAATTCATGTACGGTTCCATCATCTGATTAGGTATAATTTATGTACAGTTCCATCATCCGATCAGGTATAATTCATGTACCGTTTCATCATCCGATCAGGTATATTTCATGTACCGTTCCATCATCCGACTAGGTATAATTCATGTACCGTTCCATCATCCGATCAGGTATAATTCATGTACCGTTTCATCATCGGATCAGGTATAATTCATGTACGGTTCCATCATCTGAATAGGTAAAATTTATGTACCTTTTCATCATCTGATCAGGTATAATTCACGACCGTTCCATTATCTGATCAGGTATAATTCATGTACTGTTCCATCATCTGATCAGGTATAATTCATGTACCGTTCCATCATCTGATCAGGTATAATTCATGTACTGTTCCATCATCTGATCAGGTATAATTCATGTACTGTTCCATCATCTGATCAGGTATAATTCATGTACCGTTCCATCATCTGATCAGGTATAATTCATGTACTGTTCCATCATCTGATCAGGTATAATTCATGTACCGTTCCATCATCTGATCAGGTATAATTCATGTACTGTTTCATCATCTGATCAGGTATAATTCATGTACCGTTCCATCATCTGATCAGGTATAATTCATGTACTGTTTCATCATCTGATCAGGTATAATTCATGTACCGTTTCATTATCTGATCAGGTATAATTCACGACCGTTTCATTATCTGATCAGGTATAATTCATGTACTGTTTCATCATCTGATCAGGTATAATTCATGTACTGTTTCATCATCTGATCAGGTATAATTCACGACCGTTTCATCATCTTATCAGGTATAATTTGGTCTACCTTTTCATCCATTCTTCAGGTTCCGCCGACAGCATGAACAGCTGAGACAGGTGATCGTGAGAGTGCTGCGTCCGGCGGCTCCAGTCAGGGCCAGCAGTCCTACAGCAGATGAACCAGAGCCCAAAGTGGAACACCCAGCCCTCGATGCTGCTGATGTCAATGCCATAGAGGTATGATGATGAATATGACTCATGTGGCATCTTGTGTACCAACAGATTTGTTGAAAAATGTGTGGCTGACTGATTGTGGACACATCAGTTCCATGGTACTTACTCTGAATGAGTTAAGAAGAGGGGGGGGGGGGGTAATAATATAATGATAATGATTGTAATAATATTCCAGTGAATTTACAGTGAGTTCAGATACCCTTTGTCAGTTATCAGATGTATGATATGGGTCATTTGGAAAACTTGTAAACTGTAAAATTTTATATTTAGAATGATTGTGGTGCATTGTAGATGAATACATGTACTCTTTTTTTAGCTCAGCTGACTATAAGTCATCTGAGCTATAGTCGTGGTCCATTGTCCGTCGTCCGTCCGTCTGTCCGTCCGTCCGTCCGTCCGTCCGTCCGTCCGTCCGTCCGTCCGTCCGTAGATGTGGCACGTTTTGAAACCGTAAGACCTAGGAATCCAAAATTCAGCATAATGTTAGATGTCCCCAAGATCTCCTACCAAGCCGAAAACTGGGTCTTTGCGACTTCATTCCTTTGAGAAATTAAGGAAAAACCTCAATTTTTTATGAAAATCCTATTTTCACACTTCAGGACTGCCTAATATCAAAACCACTCATCTGTTTTTCTTCATATTTACCATAAATATTCCTCTATATAGTTCCTATGTACATGCCAGAAATTAAGTCTGTAAATTATAAATTCTTTAAGTTATGGGCCCAAACATAATGGACTTTGTAAAAAATCAGGAAAAATAAGAACTCACTTAACATGAAAAATTTTGAAACTAGAGTCTATTTTCTCAAGTATATAACTATGTTTAATTAAGATTCAATTGTTTACCCAAAATTAGATCTGAATTTTGTAAAATTTTTAAGTTATTAGCATAAAAAAAAATCAGCACCTTAAATTTTGCCCAACTTTGACCATGGCACGTTTTTTTCCTGTAAGCACCATTGATTTAATTTTCACAGCATGTAAACATAAATATTTAGTTTGTCTAAATCTGAAATTTGAAAATAAAAGCTTGAAAATTAAGCTAGTTATTGATTTTTTTTTCTGTAGTCACTTGCTTTGATTACAGATGCAGGGTCCCACTCCAGGTCACTGGAAGTCAGCTATGCCAGGGTTTCTGATTTGTTACAGTCACTGGGGGAGATCCCCTGCTGTGACAGGTGTACAGTTATTCTCATATCACCACCCCAATCAAACCCCCCCCCCCCCCAGCAAACCCAACCCACCAAGTGTTATGCAGTAATTGTTATTGTTTTCACTGTATCTCCTTAATTGTAATGCTGTTTTCACTCCGATATGCAAAAACTTTCCTTGAAAAAATAATTCAAGGTGTAATCCAGAAGATGCAATGTTGTGTAATGTAGCATTTTTAAAGAAATCAATTTTCTTTTAAATGATTTTAACAAATTTTATTGAACCCATCAGTATGCTTAAATTATTATAAAATATGAAGCACATTATGGATAAATAAAGACACAATTAAAAATTGTGAAATCTAAATCAAGTATTATTTTTAGATATTTATTGTTTTGCAGATTTAAAAGATATATTTTTGTGGTAAAAAATAAATAAACATTTGTATGTATGATGTGGTGTTATCTGACAAGATTGAGATTTATGATGATGCAATTGAGAATTATGAATCAACTTTTATATTCAGATATATATGTTAAATTGGAAATGTATAGAAATATACACTTAAATTAGAAAATAATTGATGTGATAAAAAAATGAGGATTTAATACAAACATTTGTTCATTATTTTCCTGTCTCAGCAGAATTTGAGATCAGGCTTTGTTTGCCCTGTTTTATGTTGTTAATTAGCTATATTTCAAATGTATACATTTCATAAAAAAATACATATATTTAATAATATATATTATACAAAAAAATAGATTCCATTGAACAAATGTGTAAATTACTGAAATGTCAACAGTTAATGGAAAAACCAACTAATGATCATGGTATTAGTACAGATCATTTGTTCACAAACTGCTCACATGCTTTAGTTTCAACATTAGGAAACACATGGTCAGGTCACAAAATATTTTTTGCAACAATTTCTTGCTCATCAATACAAACCAATCATATAAACCAACCATGGCCTTTATTACCTCTTCCTCTTACACTTTATCTCCATTTGATATTATTTTAGATTTTTACCTTCAAGGTTAACGTCAGCTGAGCACAGTGACCCATAGGTCCCTTGTTTTTTTTAACAGGAGGTGAATCTTGCTTATGAAAATGTGAAGGAAGTAGATGGCCTTGATGTTTCCAAAGAAGGCACAGATGCATGGGAGGCAGCCATGAAGAGGCAAGTGTTGTCTATTTGTGTAGTTGCTTGTGGTCTCACCTTTCATTAGGGAGTACTGTTCCATAAACTGATGATATAATTATTAAGTGTAGTTGTTTAGCATGGCTGCAGCGTGTATGTTTTGGTTTGTCTACACTAAGCCTTCTGTGGGAAATAAATTGCACTTATGTTTTTCATGTAATTTATGTTAACTAATGAAAAGAGAAGATTAATATTTCAGGTAGTAATGGGATAGTTGATTTAAATAACAATTTGAGCCCATCTGTCGAAGATGTTGCTGATGGTTCCATATCTGCTCAGTAAAGAAAAATGTTATCATAAACATATGGAATTAATGAACCCTGAAATATGTATTACAGATATGGTAAACCAGTTTTACAGTCGTTCTGTTGTAAATGTTATGTTAAAGGTACGATGAGAGGATTGATCGTGTAGAGACCAGGATCACAGCCCGTCTGCGTGACCAGCTTGGTACAGCAAAGAATGCAAACGAGATGTTCAGGATCTTCTCCCGCTTCAACGCTCTGTTTGTGCGTCCGCACATCCGTGGTGCCATCAGGGAGTACCAGACCCAGCTCATACAGAGGGTCAAGGACGACATTGAGGCTCTCCACGAGAAGTTCAAGGTAAGGTCAAGGCCATCACTGCAAATATATTATTAATATGGTTTCAATGCTGCAGAGGCAGAATTCAGCTGTTAATTGTATCTGTGCATTCTATTAAAAAAAATAATAAATAGCAGTATTCAGTATTTTTATTGTAATTCTACAAAATGTCCTTGATTCCTGGAGGACCAAGCTCATGAGGAATTCTCAAAATTTGTTAGTATTAACATGAAACGTACCAAGTTGATGAACAGAATCATTTTCATTGACTACATTCGTACTTCTTTTAACCCTTGGATACCTGTCTTATTGGGGAATCTTATTGTTTTTGTTATTGCTTTATACCTTGTACCTGTTTGTAAAATGTGTGTTGTAGCATTCAATTTGGAACTATACTTTTTTGTACCTCCAACAGGTGGTCGGCCGGATAACACTTTACCCTCATTTTGTCTGTCAGCAAATTTAAACAAAAATTTCTGAACATATTTTGTTCAAATTTTGTTGAGAGTAAGAAAAACACCCAGGAAACTACCCATTAAATTTTGGAGGTAATCTGGATCACCATAAAAAAGTTTATTCAAAGGATTCTGTCTCATGGTTACGGCTGTTCCATTATCATAGACCTATTAATTGTTTTATCATGTGGCTTTCTGCTTGATTTGGCCAGGGATGGGGTTGTTGATGGTAATCTACCTGAACAGCAGAGAGGATCATCCTTGCAGGGGATTGAGATCTCCCACAACATCTTGTTATATATTGTTCTGTTGTTTGATTGACAGGTGCAGTACCCTCAGAGTAAAGCCTGCAGGATGAGCAAAGTGAGGGACCTGCCTCCTGTGTCAGGTTCTATCATGTGGGCCAGGCTGGTAAGTTTATAAGGTACAAAGCTCAGTGAATGCATCTGTACAAAGAATAGCAGAGTGTAAAAACTGTGTCATAAAACAAAATAAAGATAACTCTATATTTAGCAGAATGAATGTTTGTTTTCATTAGATAACATTAAAAACATCTCATACTAAATATTTTTGAGAGTAGTGGATAATTTCCAGGTGACTTTTGTAATATCCATGTGAATTTTGTTTACTGTGTGTTACTATAAAGCATGCCTCCTGTACAGATTGAGCGTCAGCTGAACACCCTGATGAAGAGAGTAGAAGACGTGTTGGGCAAAGGCTGGGAGAACCACGTGGAGGGACAGAAACTGAAAGCTGACGGTGACAGCTTCAGACTCAAGCTGAACACACAGGAGCTGTTTGACGACTGGGCAAGAAAGGTAAAGTTATATGCACACACTGGTATTGAAGAGTACCAGCGATATCCTTTCATATTTTATTTTAATGTGATGTAATTTACCCAATTCGACTTGGAGTTGCTCAAATCCTGGTTTCCAGGCAGATGCATATTCCTTAATTATCATGGTTATGAGTGTATCTTTCCATGTTTAACAAAATATTAATATGGGTTCATTCTTTCAACAGAAAAATATGAGAGTGCACAAAGAAAGAAAAACATGTTAGCTCTAACAGTTATCCAGATTACTTTTTGCAGTTATTGTATTAAAATTTGGGGGATGCTGTAACTTTTATTTTCTTTAATTCGCCTATTGTGAATTCCTCAAAATAACTGATTGCAACTTCTAAATATGTGAAGAGTACATACACCTAAAATTTCCTGTCTTGCTAACACAGACAGTATCTAGCTTTATGGTTTAAAGATGTATGAACCTGAAGTACAGTGAAACATTTGGGCAATGACAGGTCCAGCAGAAGCAGCTAGCTGTCACTGGCCGCATCTTCAGTATTGAGAACCAGCGGCATCGCTCAACGGGAAAAACCATCCACGCATTGCGTGTCAACTTCCTGCCTGATATCATCACCTTGTCAAAGGAGGTTCGCAACCTGAAATGGCTGGGATTCCGTGTGCCATTAGCCATTGTGAACAAGGCCCATCAGGCAAACCAGCTGTACCCGTTTGCCATCTCTCTGATTGAGAGTGTCAGGACCTACAGCAGCACATGTGACAAGGTCAGTGGTTTACTTGGCACATGTACAGTCAGACATTTACATGTGGAAAAACATAAAATACAGAAACCGTTAAATGCATTACATAGTTATGTTAACTTGTTGCAAGTTTAATACAGTTAAATATACAGCAAGAAAAATGTAAGCATAACTGTAAGCATATCTTAAGATAGTATAAAAAAGAGATGAGTGACTAACATTAAAATATGACTTCTTAGATTATTGTAATTCACATGTCTCATTCATAGTGATGAGTATAAACATTTAGAATAAAATCAGGTGTGTCCTAGACTAGATCATGTGACTGGGTCATGATCCGTCAGCTTATTAGCATGTGAACTGAAAGCAGTATATCAATTCAGGTGGAGGAGCGACCTTCCATCAAGATCCTGGTCGCCGGGATGCAGAAAGAAGTGCAGAGTCTGATCAGTGAGGGAGGAAACCTGATGTGGGAATCCTACAAACTGGACCCCTACGTCCAGAGATACGCTGAGACCGTCTTCAACTTCCAGGAGAAGGTTAATATCATTATCTCACCCTGTCTGCTGGCAAACTTGTGAAACAGCTGTCATGATTCATTATAACATTTATTCTTAAACAGAAGTAAAATTATTGAATCAAGGATCAGAGATGTAGATTACTGATTATAAGATATATACTGATCTGAAATAGAAAGATCATCTAAAATTAATTTTAGAGTAAGCTTTGAAACTTTGGTCATATATTTTATGTTTGTACAAAGATGTAATGAGAGTAACTCAAGACTGAAAGATCCAGGAAAACAAACACTTATAGCAGTCTTGTTGCATAGATAGTATGTAACAGGAGCCCAGTATTTTGTAAATGAATTTTGTGAATCCCCAGGTTGATGACTTGCTGGCTATTGAGACCAGTGTATTATAAATGAATGCTGTGAATCCCCAGGTTGATGACTTGCTGGCTATTGAGACCAGTGTATTATAAATGAATGCTGTGAATCCCCAGGTGGATGACTTGCTGGCTATTGAGACCAGTGTATTATAAATGAATGCTGTGAATCCCCAGGTGGATGACTTGCTAGCCATTGAGGAGCAGATCGATCTGGAGGTCCGTTCTCTTGAAACCTGTGCATACCAGCGGGAGGTGTTCAGCGAGATCCTGGGTCACATTCAGAAGTTTGTGGATGATCTCAGTCTGCACCAGTACTCCAACCTGCCACAGTGGGTGAAACAGCTCGACAAGCAGGTGGCCAAGAAGCTGGCAGTGCGACTGGAAGCCGGACTGAAGGCATGGACTGTGGTACTGCAGCAGCAGAATGAGGAGCAAGCTGACTTCAGCATGGACACGGATGCTCCAGCTCAGACCACCAACAAGCTTGGAGGTGATCCAAAGATACAGGTAACCATTACACTTCAGCATCCTTGTTAATAAATAATCATAAAGTGGTCTTCTTTGTCAAGTAGTCTTTGTGTGTCAATCCAAGAGACAGCTGTAATGATGACAAGTAATTATATAGCATTTATTGTAATAACCTACAGTAAAAATGGTCAAATGTTCTGACCTGCAAGTCAGTTGTCATATGTAATATTTGGTCATATAAAATTGGTGTGCATGATTGGTATTAAAAAATTGAAATGTTTTGTCATGATTAAATTTCTTCATGAAATTCTCTTGAGTGTTTATTTATTTACTGAAATAAAAATAAAATTTTTAAGGCAATCTGTTCCAAAATAGTGACCAGTATAGGTAGATCCAGCTGTGTATTCAGGAACTTTTTCTGTTTGTTTATTATTTTTAAATTATAACATTGTTTGCTGCTCACAGCCAATGGTCCACGAGCTGCGTATCACCAACCAGGTGATGTACCTGCAGCCAGCGCTGCAGCATGCACGCTTCAGGATTCATCAGGAACTGTTCCAGTGGGAGCAGATAATCTTGGGACTTCCTCGTATCCAGCACTCCAGGTACCAGGTAAGTAACTTATTATCTCCAGGTACCAGGTAGGTAATATGTTATCTCCAGGTACCAGATGGGTAACTTGTTATCTCCAGGTACCAGATGGATAACTTTTATTTCAGTCGAAATTTTCCAGAATAGGATGTAGAAAAAAATTAAACAGGCTTAACAAACACTTTCTCTGCTTCCCAGATGTGGTTTGCTTGTGCTAAAATGATAATATGCTAGCTTGAGTGAGACTTTGTATGTTTTATTTTGGTAATATTGGCAAAATCTTCTACCAGGTTCAACAAATAAGAACACTGCAACCTTGTTTACCCAAGTACAGACAAAAAGTCACCATCAAAAACAGTAATATCAATCAAACATGACTCGCATTATAACCTCTGTGGCCAAGTACTTAAGCTCCAAAATGTACAATTTATGAAGTAAGCAGTATTTATTATCAAGGTACATATTTGCAATACTTACCTTTGACTGAAGGTTGGTTTGGATATTGAGAGCGAGGCTGACACCACCTACAAGATGCTACTCACTGAGCTGCCCAACAACAGCACAGTACTGGAGGATGCTTACGCAGCCATTGAGGGAGTCATGAAGGAGTCCACCAAATATGTCAACGTAAGTATGGACTGTCTTTGTTAATGCCACTAAATATGTCAATGTATATAGGGATTGTCTGTGTAATTGCCACCAAAAATGTCAATTTATGTAGGGACTGTCTGTGTTAATGCCACCAAATATGTCAATGTAAGTTTGGATGGTCTTTTTAACACATCCATTCATGCATGTCATTCCATCTTTTTGTCCGTTCATAAGTTTTTGTTGACATGGGACATGTTTTAAGCCAATTTGATGGAAACCTTGTGTCTTTTACATAGATCTCATGTACCGATAGAGGAAGAAATCCTTTGAGGTTACAATGTTAAAGATTAAGTTCATTGGAACAAGATTAAGTTCATAGGAACAGCTCCTTGAAAAAGCTTGTTAACAAATGTTAAGCCAATATTTCTCCAAAAACCTTCCCATCTTGCACATTAGGCTCACCTGCCAATAGGGCAAGAAGTTTAAGATAACATGATTTAAGGTCAAGATCACAGTACCACTCTGATCCTGTCCAGCCTTCATTAAGTGTAACTGTTTGACACAAGCTTCAACTTCTTGCCTGTCCAGCCTTCATTAAGTGTTACTGTTTGATACAAGCTTCAACTCCTTGCCTGTCCAGCCTTCATTAAGTGTTACTGTTTGACACAAGCTTCAACTCCTTGCCTGTCCAGCCTTCATTAAGTGTTACTGTTTGACACAAGCTTCAACTCTTTGCCTGTCCAGCCTTAATTAAGTCTTACTGTTTGATACCTGTGTATTCACAGACTTGGCTGGACTACCAGGCGCTGTGGGATCTCCAGCCTGAGATGCTGTACAATCTCCTTGGCAACAACATAGGTCAGTGGATGACCACCCTGGAGGAGATCAAGTAAGCAGTCATACTTCATCCTGAATATTCATGTCTGTATTGGTTGGTATGACCGGTCTGTCAGAATATAATATAGGTCAGTGGATGACCACCCTGGAGGAGATCAAGTAAGCGGTCACACTTCATCCTGAATATTCATGTCTGTATTGGTTGGTATGACCGGTCTGTCAGAATATAATATAGGTCAGTGGATGACCACCCTGGAGGAGATCAAGTAAGCGGTCACACTTCATCCTGAATATTCATGTCTGTATTGGTTGGTATGACCGGTCTGTCAGAATATAATATAGGTTAGTGGATGACCACCCTGGAGGAGATCAAGTAAGCGGTCACACTTCATCCTGAATATTCATGTCTGTATTGGTTGGTATGACCGGTCTGTCAGAATATAATATAGGTCAGTGGATGACCACCCTTGAGGAGATCAAGTAAGCGGTCACACTTCATCCTGAATATTCATGTCTGTATTGGTTGGTATGACCGGTCTGTCAGAATATAATATAGGTCAGTGGATGACCACCCTGGAGGAGATCAAGTAAGCGGTCACACTTCATCCTGAATATTCATGTCTGTATTGGTTGGTATGACTGGTCTGTCAGAATATAATATAGGTCAGTGTATGACCACCCTGGAGGAGATCAAGTAAGCGGTCACACTTCATCCTGAATATTCATGTCTGTATTGGTTGGTATGACCGGTCTGTCAGAATATAATATAGGTCAGTGGATGACCACCCTGGAGGAGATCAAGTAAGCGGTCACACTTCATCCTGAATATTCATGTCTGTATTGGTTGGTATGACCGGTCTGTCAGAATATAATATAGGTCAGTGGATGACCACCCTGGAGGAGATCAAGTAAGCGGTCACACTTCATCCTGAATATTCATGTCTGTATTGGTTGGTATGACTGGTCTGTCAGAATATAATATAGGTCAGTGTATGACCACCCTGGAGGAGATCAAGTAAGCGGTCACACTTCATCCTGAATATTCATGTCTGTATTGGTTGGTATGACCGGTCTGTCAGAATATAATATAGGTCAGTGGATGACCACCCTGGAGGAGATCAAGTAAGCGGTCACACTTCATCCTGAATATTCATGTCTGTATTGGTTGGTATGACCGGTCTGTCAGAATATAATATAGGTCAGTGGATGACCACCCTGGAGGAGATCAAGTAAGCGGTCACACTTCATCCTGAATATTCATGTCTGTATTGGTTGGTATGACCGGTCTGTCAGAATATAATATAGGTCAGTGGATGACCACCCTGGAGGAGATCAAGTAAGCGGTCACACTTCATCCTGAATATTCATGTCTGTATTGGTTGGTATGACTGGTCTGTCAGAATATAATATAGGTCAGTGTATGACCACCCTGGAGGAGATCAAGTAAGCGGTCACACTTCATCCTGAATATTCATGTCTGTATTGGTTGGTATGACCGGTCTGATCACATGATGCAATCCCTTGTGGTAAAAAATATGCATTCAGATTCCATAAAACACTCATCCTAGGGTTATTTAAACTGGGGTTTGCACCAAAATTTAATCACTTTTAAAGAGATTTGCACAATACTGACCAATATGATACATACAATCAAATCCATTAAACCGTTTTTTCGATATTGTGCCTATATACACACTGAAAATTGACTAAAAACAATAAACCATGCTTCATGCAGTGTCTACATGCCAATGTCAATAAACCGTTTTATTATTGTAGGAAGTCCAGGAAGACCTTTGACACAACAGAAATCAGACAGGAGTTTGGACCTGTTGTCATTGACTATGGCAAGGTATGTATGTTTATGGTATGCTCATAAAACGGGATAAATAAAAAAAAATAATAAATGTCACTGTCTTTAGCTCAGCTGACTATAAGTTTTCTGAGCTATTGTGATGGTCCTTTGTCCTTCATCCGGCGGTCCATTAACAAGGTATGTTTTAAAACTGTTGGACTTGCGAATCCAATATTCTACATACAGTTAGATGTCCCCAGGTTCTCCTAACTGAAAACTGGGTCACTGCGACTTAGTTTCCCAAGAAATAAAGTAAAGGAAAAACCTCTCGTTTTCCAGTAAAATTTATTGTTACTTTTCAAAACTGCCCACCATGAAAACCAATGGTGTTATTATATTCATGTTTACAAACCACTCCCGCATATATTTCTTATGCAAATGCAAGAAATTTGGTCATTATTGTGTAAATTGTTGAAATTATTGGCTCAAACATAATGGTCTTTGTCAAAAATCAGGAAATATATTTTCTCTGCTAAAAAGATAATTATTGAAGCTAGAGACTCTATTTCTAAGGATAGAGCTTTGTTTAATCAAGATTCAGTTGTATACCAGAAATCAGATCAGAATTTTGTAAATTTTTTAAGTTGTTAGCATGATTGTAAAATCAGTACCTTTAATTTGGCCCAAATTTGACCATGGCACATTCTTTTCCTTTAAGCACTCTTGATATAATTTTCACAGTATGTATAAATAAGAATTTAAATTTTTAAAATCTGAAATTTTAAAATAAAAGCTTAAAAATTGGGCTAGATATTGAACTTATATTTGGAGGCACTATTGCATTCACTTGCATTGTCAAGCAGCCCACTTTGGTCACTGGAGGTCATTCAGTACAGTTCCCTCTGCTTGCCTGACTTGTATTATGGCAGTTGAGGAGCAGAGGCTATTCTCATAACACCCGCCCCCCCCCCCCCTGTAATGCAAATATTGTTGTTTGAAATGTATTTCCTTAATTGTAAAGCTATTTCTACTCGATTGTACACAACTGGTCTAATTCAAGGAGTAAATCATAATGCCATGTTGTGGTAATTTAACATTTTTAAAGAAAATTCTCATTCTCTTTCTCCCCCCCCCCCCCCTCCAGCACCCTTCCAGTTGACAGGTTCCATAAACAAGATGAATCTTATAATTTCATTTTAGTTTTGGTACTGTTGGTAAATTTTGTATTTTTTTTTTTAACAAAATAGCAGGTCATGCAACATCTATCAGTCAACCCCATGTTCTACATTGCAAATTTATACTTTTTAATTAAATGAAAAAAATGTGATAAAATCTTAGAATTATATAAGTACTAGCTAACATATTGTAAGGTTTAATTGGCATTAAGACACTTAAATTTATTACAATTCCTGTTCTTTATGTGTAGAATTAATGCAAGTGTTTTGCAGTCTATATCTTATGTATATAGCTGTAAATTGTAATATTTTCAGTCTTATAAATGACAGGTCCTTTTATCCATGATAAAATTCTTTTGAATTTGCAGATTGAATTGTATAATCTGTTATAATAATTATCAATAGCATTAACACATTTTTTGTTGGTCAAATGTATCCTCTCATATAACTTATTTTCCTCTTTGCATTATCAAATGGTTTCAGACCACAATTTTTTTGTATTACACAGTACAATATATACTTATCAGATTTAGTTTATGTTCCTTTGAAAATGGAAAATTTAATTTTTTACACCCATTTTTATTTCAGTTAATAAATTAAATGTGTATTATTATACTTCAGCTAATCTCTACTTTTGGCCTTATTCTGTAATTGACTGGTGTTCATACATTCCCATAGTTATTTTATGCCATATTACTGTCACATAGCTGAAATAATGATATTTCTAGAAATATTTGATCATGAGAGGCTCCTGGATCTTAGAAAAAGTCCACAAAAATGCACAGTATTAGTTCTTCAAACATATCTAATATTTGATTATCACCAGTCAGCAGGGCCA
Source organism: Sipunculus nudus (assembly GCA_026874595.1). NCBI lineage: Eukaryota > Metazoa > Annelida > Sipuncula > Golfingiida > Sipunculidae > Sipunculus > Sipunculus nudus. The sequence goes on from CM049308.1 coordinate 1,447,203, forward strand.
TTTCCTCCTTTTTTAGCTCAGCTGACTATAAGTCATCTGAGCTATAGTCGTGGTCCATTGTCCGTCATCTGTCCGTCCGTCCGTCCGTCCGTCCGTAGATGTGGCACATTTTGAAACCGTAAGACCTAGGAATCCAAAATTCAGCATAATGTTAGATGTCCCCAAGATCTCCTACCAAGCCGAAAACTGGGTCTTTGCGACTTCGTTCCTTTGAGAAATTAAAGAAAAACCTCAATTTTTTATTAAAATCCTATTTTCACACTTCAGGACTGCCTAATATCAAAACCAATCATCTGTTTTTCCTGATATTTACCATAAATATTCCTCTATATAGTTCCTTTGTACATGCCAGAAATTAAGTCTGTAAAGTATAAATTCTTTAAGTTATGGGCCCAAACATAATGGACTTAAAAAAATAATAACTCACTTAAAATGAAAAATTTTGAAACTAGAGTCTATTTTCTCAAGTATATAACTATGTTTAATTAAGATTCAATTGTTTACCCAAAATTAGATCTGAATTTTGTAAATTTTTTAAGTTATTAGCATAAAAAAAAATCAGTACCTTAAATTTTGCCCAACTTTGACCATGGCACGTTTTTTTCCTGTAAGCACCATTGATTTAATTTTCACAGCATGTAAACATAAATATTTAGTTTGTCTAAATCTGAAATTTGAAAATAAAAGCTTGAAAATTAAGCTAGTTATTGATTTTTTTTCTGTAGTCACTTGCTTTGATTACAGATGCAGGGTCCCACTCCAGGTCACTGGAAGTCAGCTATGCCAGGGTTTCTGATTTGTTACCGTCACTGGGGGAGATCCCCTGCTGTGACAGGTGTACAGTTATTCTCATATCACCACCCCAATCATCTCCCCCCCCCCCCCCCCCCGCAAACCCAACCCACCAAGTGTTATGCAGTAATTGTTATTGTTTTCACTGTATCTCCTTAATTGTAATGCTGTTTCCACACCGATATGCAAAAAATTTCCTTGAAAAAATAATTCAAGGTGTAATCCAGAAGATGCAATGTTGTGTAATGTAGCATTTTTAAAGAAATAAATTTTCTTTTAAATCATTTTAACAAATATAAATGAACCCATCAGTATGCTTAAATTATTATAAAATATGAAGCACATTATGGATAAATAAAGACACAATTAAAAATTTTGAAATCTAAATCAAGTATTATTTTTAGATATTTATTGTTTTGCAGATTTAAAAGATATATTTTTGTGGTAAAAAATAAATAAACATTTGTATGCATGATGTGGTGTTATCTGACAAGATTGAGATTTATGATGATGCAATTGAGAATTATGAATCAACTTTTATATTCAGATATATATGTTAAATTGGAAATGTATAGAAATATAAACTTAAATTAGAAAATAATTGATGTGATAAAAAAATCAGGATTTAATACAGACATTTGTTCATTATTTTCCTGCCTCAGCAGAATTTGAGATCAGGCTTTGTTTGTCCTGTTTTATGTTGTTAATTAGCTATATTTCAGCTGTATACATTTCATAAAAAAAAACCATATATAATTAAAAATATATATTATGCAAAAAAAATAGATTCAATTGAACAAATGTGTAAACTACTGAAATGTCAACAGTTAATCGAAAAACCAACTTATGATCATGGTAATAGTACAGATCATTTGTTCACAAACTGCTCACATGCTAAAATGTTGTGATGTTCCTTTTGTGTGGTGGATAAAGTGTATATAATTACATTCCATTTATGCCACCCTTTAGGTTCAGTCCAAGGTGACTTTGAAGTATGACTCTGTCCACAAGGAATGTCTCAGCAAGTTTGGCAACCTGCTGGGTACAGAGATGACTGATTTCCACGGCCAAGTGTCCAAGGTAAGGGCAGTGGCAACATTAATATAAATTAGTTGTAAAAAATTCAGGGCATGAGAATGTATAAAAAGCTGTTAAAAGATTAGACTGTGAGAAAAAAAAATTGATATTTGAAATATGATATATATCAGGTATGAATATTATTTTGTGCTTATATTTTAAATTACATGGTTCTAAATATCTAAACCTTGAATTTTTTAATTTCATTTCACCAGTATGTCAGAGAATATTTATATGTCATTGATTTTTAGTCTCGTGAAGACCTGGAGCTGCAGAGCATTGACACTTCCAGCACCGCGGAGGCTGTCAACCTGATCACCCACGTCCAGTCACTCAAACGCAAGATGAAGAACTGGGAGAAGCAAGTTGATGTGAGTGGTACAAAACATAATGAATGTGCAGGTTAAACGGCAGTGACTGGGTTAACCCGGCCATACCATATCAAGGATACATGATTTTACTATATGATACATATTTAGATACTTCACACAGATAATGTATGATACATCACATATAAGTAGTATTAAAGTTTGGCTTTAATGAACACCATAGTTTGAATTTAATTTATGAAGCTATGTATTCTTCTTGAGTATTCTTTATGGTTGACAGTATGTATGTGTTTATTTTTGTTTTTGTTACAGCTGTACAAGGAGGGTCAGAGGATCCTGGAAAGGCAGCGCTTCCAGTTCCCAAGCAGCTGGCTGTACAGCGACAACATTGAGGGTGAATGGGGCGCGTTCAATGACATTCTGAAGCGCAAGGACGGAGCCATCCAGACCCAGGTAGCCTCCCTGCAGATGAAGATCGTGTCAGAGGACAAGGTGGTGGAGAACAAAACAGGAGACCTGCTATCTGAGTGGGAGAAGGAGAAACCTGTGGAGGCAAGTGTTGACCCATCTCTGCTGAGTGAACCGCAAAGTTTAATGCTTATTGACTAAAGTAATTTACAGTGCAGTTACTGCTGCAAAAGAATCAATACTGAAACCATTTTCTGCTGAAGTAACGTGTACCTTTGATATTCTGTGGTTGGCTTTTTGTTCAAAAGGGTTTCAGTCTCGCGATATTTGCAAAAGAGAAATATCAGAAAAAAAGATGCCCAATTGATACAGCATTGGTTTATAATGTTGCCTCTTTGGCATCAGATGTACATTATCTGTGCCTGTATATTTGCAAGGTTGAGCATTGATTTTACAGTTACAGCAGAGCTTTGATGTTATCTGTGATCAAAGCTTTATAGTACAGATAATATGAGACCTTTTATACTATTGCCCATATGGAACCAGAATTTGGGTTCAGTGTTCCCTTTGGGACAAATTTTAAAGATTTTGTGGGCATATTAAATAATTTGTGAATTAATCTTTATGGTCTGTGTGGTAAATTGTGTGGTGAACTTGTGAAAATGGAACCTTGCTTAACACTGAAAAAAAAGTGAAAATTTGGAAAATTTACCCTGGAAATATGAAGCCAACTACAGTATTTCTTTTGGTGATTAGACCTGCCTTATATCAGTATGTAACCTGTGGCATTTTGAAGTTGCAACAGCTTGAATAAAAAAAGGACCTAAAGTATACCATAGTTACTGCAATACATGCCAAAAGGATAAGTGTCAGTTGTTTGAAAAAGAGATACAAGTCCTATAACAGTGTGCCGTAATGAAATAAAATATTTTCTAATAGGTAGCTGAAACGGCAAGATAATTTTAAGGTAAACCTTTACAAGTACCACAGCTGGGTATTTTAATTACTCTGATCAGGGCTCACTGAAGCCAGACACTGCCACCAAGGCCCTGGCCATCTTTGAAGGCAAGTTCACGCGACTGAAGGAGGAGCGTGACAATCTCCAGCGGGCCAAGGAAGCCCTGGAGCTGGTGGAACCAGGAATGCTCAGTGCCAGCGAGGAACGTATGCAGGTCGCTCTGGAGGAACTACAGGATCTCAAGGGTGTGTCATACTTATATATGATTCATAATATAATATATCATGTAGAAATGAAAATATCTAAAACTGCTAAGAATGTGGTTGTTTAACAGCTTCACCTTGGCTTAAACTATGTAACATGTGGTAAATGACCACTTTTCTTAGTTTTATGCATGGCCTTGGGTAGGTATACATGTGACCATTTAAGAGTAAGTAATGCTAGTTTTTGACAAATTTTCTGAATGATATTTAATTACTGTTGTATTACCCTCTGCATACTTACATAGTTGAAATACTGCTGTTTCAGGTGTGTGGTCTGAGTTGTCTAAGATCTGGGAACAGATTGATGACCTGAAGGAAAAGCCGTGGCTGTCGGTGCAGCCAAGGAAGCTGAGACAAAGCCTTGACACGCTGCTGAACCAGCTCAAGGAGCTGCCTGCCAGGCTCCGGCAGTATGCGTCCTATGAGCATGTCAAGCGTACACTCCAGAACTATGGCACTGTGAGTATCATGCTGCAAACCTAAATAAACTGTCCCTGCAGATTTATGTCACACATTTGCATTCTGCAATAACTTCTAAATACAATAATAAGCTAGTTTATACATGTTTGAACACTTACCTGTATTAAAAAAATTGCTTGTTTTTGTTCATACTTATTTAATTTTAAGCTCAGCTGACTATAAGTCATCTGAGCTATAGTCGTGGTCCATTGTCCGTCGTCCGTCCGTCTGTCTGTCTGTCCGTCCGCCCGTAAGACTGGCACGTTTTGACACCATTGGACCTATGAATCTGAAATTCGGCATACAGTTAATGTCCCCAAAATCTCCTACCATGCCGAAATTTGGGTCAATAGGACTTTGTTCCTTCGAGATATTAAGGAAAAACCTCAATTTTTTATTAGGACTTCCTAATATCAAAACCACTCATCTGGTTTTCTTCATATTAACCATAAATATTCCTCTATATAGTTCATATGCACATGCCAGAAATTAAGTCCGTATTATTTAATTTAAAAAAGTTATAGGCCCAAACATAATGGACTTTGTAAAAAAATCAGGAAAGATATTTGGTCCTCTAAGAACAAAAGTGTTTAAGGTAAGGACTCTTTTATGCCCCCGCCACTTTGTGGCGGGGGCATATAGTTTTACCCATGTCCATCCTTCCGTCATTCCGAAATTAAACCGTTGTACGGACTTTTTTTCTCAATGCCTGCAGATACCACCCTGATTTTTATGTGTGGGCAGATAATGACCAGTTACATATCAAGTTTGTGTTTCGTCCCAATTGACCTGCTGATGACCATACGACACCTCCTGAACTTAAAAAAATTTACAAAATTTAACAAATGTTTCTAATTAGCCCCAGGCGGGGGCATTCGTGTCGTTCCGACACATCTAGTTTCAGTAATATAACTTTAATTAATCAAAATTAAATTGTATACCAAATATATGGTTTAGCTCATGTCCATTATTCTATAATTTACAGAGTTTCATTTTAGCAGGGCCATTTTCTCATTGCTTTTCTATTAATAATATACATGAAAAATCAAAAGAAATAAAAATATTTTGCAGTTACTTATATTTTCCAAAATTCAGCTGAGTGATGTGACCCATGGGTCCCTTGTTATTGTATATAAAGTAAATAATACTTTCAACTAATGTTGATGAACAAACCTGTGGCATGTCTAACATTTGCAGTTCTTCAGTAAGATTTTATTATTATAATCACAGTGATCACATCAGGCGTCCAGAGTATTTTCATCTCTGTTGTTAGTACTGAACAGTGGGAAGATGCAGTGTTTGAGTGAGCACTGAATCATACCTGGACAGCACTAAATGAATGTGTTTGTAACATTGTTTATGCTCCTGATTCATCATGCTGTTTGATTGACAGGTAAACATCCTGATCACTGAGCTCAAGTCAGATGCGCTGAAGGAACGTCACTGGAAGCAGTTGATGAAGCGGCTGCGAGTCAGCTGGGTGCTGTCAGAGCTCACCCTCGGTCATCTGTGGGACATCGACCTTCAGAAGAACGACATGGTCGTGCGTGACGTGCTCCTGATTGCTCAGGGAGAGCGCGCTCTGGAGGAGTTCCTCAAACAGGTATTTCATTCATACCACTGGTATAAGCATAATCCCAACATCGACGGTGGCCCTCTTGGTTTTAGTGTTTTACACAAAATGGCAGCCCCTATGGACAGTTTCTAGAAACAGGGAGAACCTGTCAAGGTTTGATAAGGGTGTGGGGATGCTACACAAAAGTATTAAGAGGACAGTGTCTAGGCAACAAGCTCATCTGCTTATTGAGAAGCTTACCTGATTGATTAGAAATAACTCTGAATTTATGTGGAATGAAAAAGCCAAATGTTATAAATTCCTTTGATTGTAAGTTCCAGTTGTGTCACTAAAAATTTTATCAGTTGCTCCAAGAGGTAAACTACCTAGTCCCTCATCCAGTAGTTATAGCATGTTTGTATCATTAGGGTAACGGGTCTGATGACACTTTAGCTATGTGTCATGTGATATAGTATTGATAAAATCTGAAGTGACTGCAGGAAAGAACTATAAGCTGGACCTGAGTAGCTGTCAGGACACACGTTGTTTGTACTGTATATTGTATAACCTGCAATGTTTTAAACATATATTGTATATATCATATATTATATCCCTTGCAATGTTTTAAGCATCATTTGTTGTATATATCATATATTATATGGCTTGCAATGTTTTAAGCATTGAATATTGTATATATCATATATTATATGGCCTGCAATATTTTAACCCAGGTCAGTGACTGCTGGAAGAGCTATGAACTGGACATGATCAACTACCAGAACAAGTGTCGCCTGATCAGAGGCTGGGATGACCTGTTCAACAAGGTCAAAGAGCACATCAACAGTGTGGCTGCCATGAAGCTGTCTCCCTACTACAAGGTAAGAAGCCCCCACACTTCTATAATAAAACTATATGATAATCTGACAGATCTAGTGGGGATTCCATGAATCAAACCCTTCACAAAGAATATGTTGGTAATCACTGAATTTACCAAGGCAATTATTTATTTATTCACAAAGAATATGTTGTTAATCACTGAAGTTACCAAGGCAGTTAATTATTTGTCATAAACACCAGTATGTATCCTGTACCATTTTAATGTCAAATTTAAACATTTCTAAAACTCTGCCAGCACAAACTCCAGGTTGTGCTGTGGATAAGCTCATTTCTAAATCTAAATACAGTGAAAAAGCACCACCTGTACAACACGTTTCATAAACAGGTAAAATTTAGATAACATGTCAGTGTAATCATAGCAGATGGCCAGATGAACTAAAGTCCCTTAAGGGTTTTAGATAACCTGCCACTGTAGTCTAAAGTAATCAACTACAGGAAGAAAATATTTATGCTTAAATATTCTAAAATATACACAGAAAAACAAGCTTATCATGAGGTAATCTGTAAATTGTTTGCAGGAGTTTGAAGAGGATGCTTTGTCATGGGAGGACAAACTGAACAGGATCAATGCGCTGTTTGACGTGTGGATCGACGTTCAGCGTCGCTGGGTGTACCTGGAGGGGATCTTCACAGGAAGTGCTGACATCAAACACCTGCTGCCTGTAGAAACCTCACGATTCCAGAGGTGAGGAACCTGACTCTCTGTGTTACAGATGTAAAACTGAAGACTAAGTGAATACTGAGGGAAGTGAAATTGGGGGTAGAAGTGGTCACTGAAGTGTCCAATACACAGATTGTATGTTAGATAGAATATGTCACTGATTAACTGTGCAGCAAAGTCGTCACTGCTGGTCTAAAAAAAAATATTGGTGTCCATGAATCTTTATATGTCTAAAATAATAGTTTTAAGATTTTAGAAAAAAAATTCAAATGATTGTAAATACTTCAAATGATTTTTTTTCAATAATGAGTCACAAAGGCCTGCAGTCAGGTGTTTAAGCCCAATGGTGACTTTAATTGATAAGTTCTGGTGGACATTGTGGCTGGGGCAAATGCATGAAAACTACAGTTAGCCCCCCAACACTAGGCTCCCTATACCCCAAGAAAGAGGCTGAGCAGTTTATCTAAGAGCACTTGTGTGTTATCAAGTAAGCCTAGTAATCAAGCAAGCCCAGTTTGTCGGCTTTGGCTATGATGTCAATCCAAACAGCTATGCAGTTTACTAGCATGAGCATTGATGAGGTATCATTCATACATTGCTTGTGCTCAAGCCGGTTTAGGTGCAAGGCCATAGCATGCAAGCCCTGGCCATACAAAAAGCAGTTCATTCCCAAGAGTTATTGTGTCATCTACTTAAACTTGCTGTCATTAAGCTTAATCATCACTTCACTTTTACTGTCAAGAAGAACACTACTCAAACAGGATCGTCTTGCTGTCACTTGCCAGAGTTACTGAGTCAAAGAAGAGAAAACTGATAGCATTATAAATTATCCATTTTAATTAGTAGGCTCTCAAACTTATAATTCCAGTTCAAAAACTTTTAATTCTGTTGCCTTTCACATGTTTTTGGTGTGCAATCCACCTATGGGTATTAAAGAAACTAACCAAGCTTTACCAATGGCGATATTATTTCTCTCTTGTGAATTTGTTGAAAAAAGGGCGCATGTGTATCATAAAAACAGGTTAGATTGATCTTTGCCAATCAAGCTCTGTGATAAATCCAATATTTTTATATGTTCTGGTCGTCAGTTACGTAGGTTGAAAAGAAACACAGTGTTCCTTCAGTAAAATGGAGTTAAAGTAATAATTAACTTTCATATAACTTGCAGCTAGACCGATTTTCCAAAAAATTTGTTTTTCTGAAAAAAGCTTGCTTTCAGAAAAACTGTACTCTACTGTATTACTATTCTTTATTTAGTGTAAGCACAGAATTCTTGGGCTTGATGAAGAAGGTATCCAAGTCTCCACTAGTGATGGATGTGCTCAACATCCCCAACGTACAGCGGCAACTGGAGCGCCTGGCTGACCTTCTCCAGAAGATCCAGAAGGCCCTCGGAGAATACCTGGAGCGTGAGAGGGCTTCCTTCCCAAGGTTAGGATCAAATCTGTTATTGTATAAGACTTTTAAAAAGGGAGAAAAAACTGTATGCATTGTTTCAGATGGTTCTCAGCTGGCGCAGAATACCACTTCATGATGTGAACATGAAAGACCAATATAAACATATAATAAATTGGTTATTGGTAAGATTTGCAATTAGTAAAACATTGTAATTGACAACTTAAAAATGGTTTTGCTATGATAAAATATGCACTGAAGGAAAATACTGTAAAAAAATTATGAGTTAAGAGTTCAGATCTAAATGAAGTTGCTCTCAGATGTTTTATACTTCAGTAAGTGTTAATGAATGCTATTATTTCACAAGTTGACTGTGGCACTGCTCATGTGTTGACTTTGTGGCACTGCTCATGTGTTGACTATGTGGCACTGCTCATGTGACTTGCCTTTTTGGTCAGGTTCTACTTTGTGGGAGATGAAGACTTGCTGGAAATCATTGGAAACAGCAAGAACATCAGCAGGCTGCAGAAACACTTCAAGAAGATGTTTGCAGGAGTGAACTCAATCATGTTGAATGATGACCAGCTGATAATCACCGGCCTTCAGTCAAAGGAAGGAGAAGAGGTCAGTTGTAGTGACCATACAGACATTTCAGTAGTGGAAGTTACCACCATTTTCACAGGAAATTCATCTTAGTGTCGATTGAGCAGATTGTTGGATAATCTTAATTTTAGTCATTCACATAATGTGATATTGTTGCTGTTAATTTTATCGATTGAAAAGTGTGAAATGAGTGGGGCCACTGTTCTTGGAAGTATATTTGTAAATTATAAGATTGATATAATCTGAATAGAGCAGGACATGTAAACGTTAGTGCTTATAATAATGTTACCACTTATGCAGTGCAGTGCTCCTTTACCTATGATAACAATAAGAGTTGTCCAAGATAGATTAAAACACTTTTTATGTATTGCAGGTGGTTTTTGCTACCCCTGTGTCCATCAAGGAACACCCAAAGATCAATGAGTGGCTCTCCATGGTTGAGAAGGAGATGCATGTCACCTTGGCTACCTTGCTGACCTCGGCGGTGCAGAGGATTGCCGACTTCCGCACCACCAGCATCGACCAGGCCAAGTACATGGAATGGCTGGACTGTTTCCCAGCCCAACTAGTGGTGCTGGCAGCCCAGATCTTGTGGTCTGAGAGTGTGGAATCAGCGTTGCAAACCATAGCAGGCTCTGAGGACAGCAGTCCCCTAGAGGGGGTGCTGGAGATCGTCCTGGCCACACTACAGGTGCTGGCTGACTCCGTGCTGCATGAACAGCCTCCGCTGAGGAGAAAGAAACTGGAACATCTGGTCAGTGGTAACAAAAGTTTTAAAAATCTATCCTATGTGACATTATACATAATGCTATGCTGTTCACTTTTTGGTGAATTCCCTATGTTGAAATAATGCAGAAAATCTTAACTTGGCTTTAAATTTTTTAGCCTTTTGAAATTTCTTTCATTGAGGGAGGCTATTTCATCGGTCCGATATACCTTTGTGTTGGCCATGAACAGCATTATTCCTCTTCTCAGACTGAAAAGAAAAAGCCTTGTATATGTGTTTATCATGTGTTCAGTAGACTGTGTAACATTTACATGAATCTTCCATGACCTGTATATAAAACCTGACTTGTTTTCTCTCATGGTAACAGATCACAAGCCTTGTATATGTGTTTACCATGTATTGGGTAGACTGTAAGTGACCTGTGTAAAACCTGACTCGTTTTCTCTCATGGTTACAGATCACAAGCCTTGTATATGTGTTTACCATGTTTGAGTAAACTGTAAGTGACCTGTGTAAAACCTGACTTGTTTTCTCTCATGGTTACAGATCACAAGCCTTGTATATGTGTTTACCATGTATTTAGTAGACTGTAAGTGACCTGTGAAAAACCTGACTTGTTTTCTCTCATGGTTACAGATCACAAGCCTTGTATATGTGTTTACCATGTTTGAGTAAACTGTAAGTGACCTGTGTAAAACCTGACTTGTTTTCTCTCATGGTTACAGATCACAAGCCTTGTATATGTGTTTACCATGTATTTAGTAGACTGTAAGTGACCTGTGTAAAACCTGACTCGTTTTCTCTCATGGTTACGGATCACAAGCCTTGTATATGTGTTTACCATGTATTTAGTAGACTGTAAGTGACCTGTGTAAAACCTGACTCATTTTCTCTCATGGTTACAGATCACAAGCCTTGTATATGTGTTTACCATGTATTTAGTAGACTGTAAGTGACCTGTGTAAAACCTGACTCGTTTTCTCTCATGGTTACAGATCACAAGCCTTGTATATGTGTTTACCATGTATTTAGTAGACTGTAAGTGACCTGTGTAAAACCTGACTCGTTTTCTCTCATGGTAACAGATCACAAGCCTTGTATATGTGTTTACTATGTATTTAGTATACTGTAAGTGACCTGTGTAAAACCTGACTTGTTTTCTCTCATGGTTACAGATCACAAGCCTTGTATATGTGTTTACCATGTATTTAGTAGACTGTAAGTGACCTGTGTAAAACCTGACTCATTTTCTCTCATGGTTACAGATCACAAGCCTTGTATACGTGTTTACCATGTATTTAGTAGACTGTAAGTGACCTGTGTAAAACCTGACTTGTTTTCTCTCATGGTTACAGATCACAAGCCTTGTATATGTGTTTACCATGTTTGAGTAAACTGTAAGTGATCTGTGAAATACCTGACTTGTTTTCTCTCATGGTTACAGATCACAAGCCTTGTATATGTGTTTACCATGTTTGAGTAAACTGTAAGTGACCTGCGTAAAACCTGACTTGTTTTCTCTCATGGTTACAGATCACAAGCCTTGTATATGTGTTTATCATGTTTGAGTAAACTGTATGTGACCTGTGTAAAACCTGACTTGTTTTCTTTCATGGTTACAGATCACAAGCCTTGTATATGTGTTTACCATGTATTTAGTAGACTGTAAGTGACCTGTGTAAAACCTGACTTGTTTTCTCCTATGGTTACGGATCACAAGCCTTGTATATGTGTTTACCATGTATTTAGTAGACTGTAAGTGACCTGTGTAAAACCTGACTTGTTTCTCTTATGGTTACAGATCACAAGCCTTGTATATGTGTTTACCATGTGTTTAGTAGACTGTAAGTGACCTTTGTAAAACTTGACTTGTTTTGTGGTTACAGATCACAGAGTTGGTTCACCAGAGAGACATGACCAGAGTCATGATTAAGGACAAGGTCAACACCCCCAAATCCTTTGACTGGCTGTCTCAGATGCGCTTCTACTTTGACCCCAAGAACCCCAGTGTGCTGGAACAACTGACCATTCAGATGGCTAACGCCAAGTTCCACTACGGCTTTGAGTATCTGGGTGTCCAGGACAAGCTGGTACAGACACCACTGACGGACCGCTGCTATCTGACCATGACCCAGGCGTTAGAGAGCAGGCTCGGTGGCTCTCCGTTTGGTAAGGCACTTGTTTTGTCCATGTGTTAAGAATGATCTACCATGTGAACATTGCCTGATGACCTGGGAATAAACTGTTCCCTAGTATTTATGACAGCTGAATTGTTGCATAATTCTTTGAGAACATATTCCATTTAAAGGATATATGTATTAACTATAGATCTATTCATATTTGCTAATAAATATGTAAAAAAAATCTTAACAGGCATGTTCATACAACCAACTATTATCTGTTGTTGTACCCTGCCATTGCTTTATGTGATGACAGCAGGGGACATAGGTTTGGTGAGTGTCCTTCTGTCCATCATTCCATACAAAATACAGTGTTTTTAATTAACTGGGGGAGGGGTAGGGGGTGAAATATACATTCACTATATTCACACCATAGATGTACCACAAAGTTGAATATGGATGAGCTTGACACATTTTCCAGATCACAGATGGGATCATGCTGAAATGATGTTAGCACAATAACTCAAAAAGAATTAGAGGCACAGTTAATAAACTCACACCATTGATTCATCTCATGAAGGCCAGATAGGTGCGAATATGGTTGACCTTGCCACAGTTTTCAAGATCACACAGGCATTACTGTTTGTTACTGATATCTTACTCATCAGTCCTTTTAAATAATGTCCAGTAAATTCAATACCAAGTAATTTGCTTTGTCCTCATTGGTACTTGGTAATAGCCAGGGTTTGCAAACTACATGGTTTAATAGGGCCCCACTTGAAAAGCGTTGCCCTTTGGTGATCACCACGTCAGTCCATCCGTCCTTCCGTCCGTCAGTGACACTTTCTTTTGTGAGTGATATCTCAACAAGAACATGCTTTATCTTTGTCAAATTCACAGGGATGATTACCTATGATACCTATGAGGGTTCTATCTCAATGAACTACAGACCTGTTGGAATTCTAATATGGCCACCAGGGCACAATTGTTGATTTAACTTTCGAACCCAATATCTCAACAAAACATGCTTGTTTGTTCTCAAATTCACAAGGATCATTGGGGCTTATATGAGTGCTCCATCCCTATTGAATTCCAGACTTGTCAGAATTCCAGTAAAGCTGTCTGAATTTCAGTATTGCCCCCAGAGCACAATCAGTGATTTTCTTTCATGTGCGATATATCAACAAGAACATCCTTGATATTTCTCATATTCACAGGGATAATTGTCATCAATGAGGGCTCTGTCCCCGTAAGAAATTAATCCAATATGGGGGCCAGACCACAATCAGAGATTTTCCGTGGCAAATATTTTCACAAAAAAATTACTCTTGATCTTTTGCAAATTCACAGGAATAATTGCTGCCTTCAGGGACTCCCATTCCTATTGAATTACAGACTTGCTCAAAAGAAAATATGACTGCCAGAGTGGAATCAGTGATTTTGTATTGCACACATAACTTCAGACATATCTTCTTTAATATTGTTTAAACTAGTAGGATTTTTGTTCCTTCATGCATATTGATAAAACCTGTTTCTATTTGTCATATTTTCAAACTATAAACTAAACTTACAGCCCATATGCAAACTAGTCCAGCACTACCAGAAATGCAACAATTGTCCAACCACATCTAGTAGTATATGATACATTGGCACTGAACTAAATTTATAGCTAAATATGCTGTATTGTGAATTTAATCATCTGAGAGGTTGCCTGGTGATAGACAGTCAGTGTACCTTATTTGTATGACAACATACATTTCAAAATGATCACAAACCTACTATGTGGATGTTTGTGTGCACAGGACCTGCTGGAACTGGAAAGACTGAATCCGTGAAGGCTCTTGGTCACCAGCTGGGACGCTTCGTTCTTGTCTTCAACTGTGACGAAACCTTTGACTTCCAGGTACATCTCAGATATTTCTCACACATATTTTGCAGCTCTTATAGATTGATAAAAATTAATGTGATTTTATTTTTAATTTAACTTAATGAGCTCCTAATGTGATATGTACTATTTGATCTGTGTCTATTACAGGCTTGAGGATTTTATCATATGAAGGATCTTTGTTGTGTCATTACAGGCATGGTATGTTTTATATATGAGGCTATTGTAAGGATCTTTGTAATGTCGCTAAGGCATAACATCTTTTATATTTCAGGCTATGGGTAGGATCTTTGTAATGGAGCTACAGGCATAACGTGTTCAATATTTCAGGCTATGGGTAGGATCTTTGTAATGTCGCTACAGGCATAACATCTTCAATATTTCAGGCTATGGGTAGGATTTTTGTAATGTAGCTACAGGCATAACGTCTTCAATATTTCAGGCTATGGGTAGGATCTTTGTAATGTCGCTACAGGCATAACATCTTCTATATTTCAGGCTATGGGTAGGATCTTTGTAATGTCGCTACAGGCATAACATCTTTTATATTTCAGGCTATGGGTAGGATCTTTGTAATGACGCTACAGGCATAACATCTTTTATAATTCAGGCTATGGGTAGGATCTTTGTAATGTTGCTACAGGCATAACATCTTCAGTATTTCAGGCTATGGGTAGGATCTTTGTAATGACGCTACAGGCATAAAGTCTTCAATATTTCAGGCTATGGGTAGGATCTTTGTAATGTCGCTACAGGCATAACATCTTTTATATTTCAGGCTATGGGTAGGATCTTTTTAATGTCGCTACAGGCATAACATCTTTTATATTTCAGGCTATGGGTAGGATCTTTGTGATGTTGCTACAGGCATAACATCTTCAATATTTCAGGCTATGGGTAGGATCTTTGTAATGACGCTACAGGCATAAGGTCTTCAATATTTCAGGCTATGGGTAGGATCTTTGTAATGTCGCTACAGGCATAACATCTTTTATATTTCAGGCTATGGGTAGGATCTTTGTAATGTCGCTACAGGCATAACATCTTTTTATATTTCAGGCTATGGGTAGGATCTTTGTAATGTCGCTTCAGGCATAACGTCTTTTATATTTCAGGCTATGGGTAGGATCTTTTTAATGTCGCTACTGGCATAACATCTTTTATATTTCAGGCTATGGGTAGGATCTTCGTGGGTCTCTGTCAGGTGGGAGCTTGGGGATGCTTTGATGAATTTAACCGTTTGGAGGAGAGAATGCTGTCTGCCTGCTCCCAGCAGATCCAGACGATCCAGGAAGCTCTGAAGGAGAAGGCACAGGAGAAGGAGAGGAGTGAGTAAACACTCCCTGATCCATGAGTAAACAGTCCCTGATCCTAGAGTAAACCATCCCTGACCCTAGGGTAAACAGTCCCTGATCCAAGAGTAAAGTCCCTGATCCTCGAGTAAACTGTCCCTGATCCTGGAGTAAACAGTCCCTGATCATAGAGTAAAGAGTCCATGATCCTGGAGTTAACAGACCCTGATCCTGGAGTAAACAGTCCCTGATCATGGAGTAAAGAGTCCATGATCCTGGAGTTAACAGACTCTGATCCTGGAGTAAACAGTCCCTGATCATGGAGTAAAGAGTCCATGATCCTGGAGTTAACAGACCCAGATCCTGGAGTTAACAGACCCTGATCATGGAGTAAAGAGTCCATGATCCTGGAGTTAACAGACCCTGATCCTGGAGTAAACAGTCCCTGATCATGGAGTAAAGAGTCCATGATCCTGGAGTTAACAGACCCTGATCCTGGAGTTAACAGACCCTGATCCTGGAGTAAACAGTCCTTTATCCTTGTACTGTTGTATTAAAAATAATAAGTTCCTCCTGCCATTCTGGTCTGGTGATCACAATAAATTGTAACTGTATTTATTTAAAATGTTAGAATTATTTGTATATATAGTCCTATATTTCATCAGTTGTTAGTAATAAGTTGGCGTTCTTAGCTTGGGGAAATAAAGAAGTCATTCAAACTATCTTGAACTTCACAGTAACAAATAAAGATTGAGAAACGTCATTTGCACAATATGATTTGATTACTAGGGAGTTTAAAATTCAGCAACTTGTCTCATCAGAGTTCACCATCCTGTATGAATAACTTATTAGTAAAATACAAACTTTAGTATTAGTTATTATATTTTAGCTCAATAGGCCAGTTGTCAAACATATCCTTGTCTCTTTATCTTTATTCCCCCCAAAAAACAGAAGGAATAACAACACAAAGAAAGGGTGAGCGTATATCTGTGGTAATGTTTATCCTTGTCAGACTGGCCAGAAATTCTTTGTTTGCTCAAGTATTTACTTGTTTACATGGCTTACAGCTGCTTTAATACCAAGAAGTTCTTGATTTCAGGATATTATGACATATTTTTTGCTTTGGTTTTAAATGCTTTGTGTGATTGGATCCAAAGTCTACGTGCCAACAGATTCCTGTTTGAAAGTTCAGTGTTGTTGTCATGTTTAAACCTGAACTGCATTGTATAAAGTGGTCACACATGGATGTGTGTTATTATAAAGAAAATAAATAGAAAAAAAATACTATTTAGTATGTTGTATTAATATGGAAATATTTATTTGAAAAAAAAATGTGAAATAATCATAACTGTAGGATTGAAGCATGTTTATGAAATCTAAAATTTCATCATTCTTTAATACAGAAACTTTTGTGCAGATCCCTGTTCCTTATTCATGTCAAGGAGACTGTTCGCATATTATTTATCCCTTCTTGCTTTTGTGATTGCATTCTCCAGCTTTACCCATCAGTGGCCAACTGTTTGGAAAACCATTGACTCAGACAGCTTTGTTAGTCATGTCCAGTTCTGCTTGTAATTAGTTCCTGGATTAGAGACCAGAAAATGAACAATATGATAATAAATGGAGTTTGAATGGAATTTAGATGTATTTATTCAGAAATCTATTGATTAATAAATTAAAGTTCATATGTGCAATTTGTCACATTTCAGTGACAACATGTTTTGTTCTCTAAAGAAGTCTGAACCTGCAGTAACTGGTCTTTGTATAAATTATATTAACATAGTAAAGGGTAATATTTAGTTATAATGTAATCACTAGTTATGATAATAATTATTATTTTACAGCCTCATCCATCACCGTCGAGCTGGTAGGTAAACAGGTGAAGGTGAACCCAGACATGGCCATCTTCATCACTATGAACCCTGGCTACGCTGGACGTTCCAACCTGCCTGACAACTTGAAGAAGCTGTTCCGCAGCCTGGCCATGACCAAACCGGACCGCCAGCTGATCGCACAGGTCATGCTGTACTCACAGGGCTTCAGGACAGCCGAGAAGCTCGCTAGCAAGATAGTGCCATTCTTCAAGTAAGTCCTTTAACACAAATCACATTTATGTCAATCTCATACATATTGACAAAGAAAAGGTTACCTTTGGCCTGGACTGGATCTAGGTCTGAAGACAAAGGTAGAACACAATCCAGGATTTAGGTTTAGGGATAAACTTCAGGGGGCTAAAACAACAAGTGAACCCACATTTTTATGCAGAAAAATGTGGGTTCAGTGCCTAATAGACACTCATAGAGCCAATGATTTTCCTTTTCAAAAACAAGGCTTTTCCGTTTCATTCATCACCAAATTCCGTTTCATATTACTGGGAGCCAGAACCATTACTTTTGCTGACAAGATAGTTTATTTTACTGTTTTTAAATCATATGAAAAGATATAAATATATGTCAAGTCTTAATGTAACTTGTAATGTACATTTTTACACTACTGTGTACAGATCTAATGGAATGGGGAAAAACGTTGTGTATGTAAAATTTCATTCATTGCTGAAAAATTCAGTTCAAGCCAAATGCAGATTTTATTACCAGTACCTTAGCTCAGACTGTAACAGGAACAATTATTGTATAGTCTGATCATTCATTATTCTTATTAAAAATAAAGAAGGTAAAAAACAGTTCATATATAATCTTTTAATGTGACATGTTACATTATGACAAGAATGCGATATTCAAGTTAGGCCCTACTGTTAAGTGTATTCAGAACTGCTCATGCTAATTTAGTTTTCCAATTCTGACCCTCTGAATTTACAGGTAACATTTAAAAAATTAATTATTACAACAGTTCTTTATGGTGGCACATCTTGTAACAAATTGTGTGTAAAGTAAAATAAAATTACCATAGAAAAAATAAAACAACATAATTCTTTTTATATATTTACTCTCATAATTTCAGGCTTCTGTCTATCTTTATTGGACATTTGCATTTACAACGTTCCAATCTGAATCATAAAACTTCACGATCGACGATCTCATTGACTGTTTATAACTATCAAATTATATTAACTTACATGGGCACGACATCGTTCTGTCGAATCAAGTTATATAAAAATTGTTGCAAAGTGAACAAAACCCAGGTTTCATTCAATTAAATACGATTTCGCAAGAACTGGCTTTATATTTCTGTGAAAAGAAAGTGCCGGTTCCTCCGTGACATGTCAAGCGCGGGCATATAAGAGATTCACTGTGCGCGGCGATATGATACACAAGCGAGCTAACTTTGAAAACGAGCACAAGTGAATGCGCTGTCAAGGAAACGGGGACAGTTTGTTCTTGGGCATATTAATTAAGGTCAACGCATAAATTATGCAAAGTACCTACTCCTATTTTTGACAAAAGTTCACGTGACTCCATCGCTTTCTGGCGGTGAAGGCTTTGAAGAATGCCGCCCGTGCAGTTCCTTTTGACCAGTTATGACGTGAGCGTATAGATGAGTTAGAATAACGCTTTAGTTTTGATTAAACTGGACAAATTTGCATTCAGCGTGATTATTTTCCCAAAAAGGCAGACCTTTGACATTTTGCATGCATTACAAAGTCGGGCGCACTGCATTCTGGGCATTGCGGTTTGAAAGCAGGGGATTCCCCTGAATCGTAAAGTTACCCAGACTCCGTGTCAAGTTACAAATTCCGTTTCAAAATGCGTTTTCCGCGAATTCCATCCGTTTCCCGCGATCACTGAAAATCATTGGCTCTACACTCAGCTAGTGAACCCACATTTTTGTTTTTACGAATTTCCACATTTCTGCCTGTGAACCCACATTTATTTTGTGCAGGTGAACCCACTATTGGTATTTTGTCAATGACGTTTCGTAACACATCCAGAAAAATTTCAAGAAGCGACTCATTTTTTACTTGATATTTCTAACTTATAAAATACTATGATATTTTATTATATTAGTATGTAGTGTTGAATCCACATTTTATGATTAAATGTGGGTTCACTTCAATTTCTAATTGATCTATGTATGTTTATTTAAGTTGAACTCACATTTGATATATTTGTCAGTGACATTGCATTCACATATCAATTCAAGAAAATAATAATAATAATTTATTCTTATAATGCGCACATATCCAAAATACAAGATCCTGCTCAGGGCTCATAACAATGAAATATATAAATAGCAATCACATACATTTAAAATAAATGACAATAATTAGTATATATTTAAACCAAAGCCAGTGTTAAGATCAATAAAATGTCATAATACTAAATACTAAAACATGGCATATAATCTGCCATTTACAATAAATATTATCATAGGCTTGCCTAAAAAAGTGAGTCTTCAGTGCAGGTTTAAATATATCAATAGTATCTGATTTGTGTATATAGTCTGCAAACTGTTCCAGAGCACAGGAGCACAACAACTGAATGCTCTTTCCCCATATGTTGATAATTTACTCCTAGGTTCACAAAGACACATGTACTTATTACTTGATCTCAATGCATGAGGTGTAAAATGTAACTGGAGTAATTCTGTGACATAAAGAGGTGCTTTCTCATTGAGAGCCTTATATGTAAGCAGCAATATTTAAATCTTAATACAAAATTCTACAGGTAGCCAGGGCAACTTGAACAAAACAAGTGATATATGATTACGTTTATGACATCTGGATACTATGTGAGAAATGACACATTTTTCCTATATGGCTTATATACTATTGATAAAATATTTATATATTATTAATAGTAAGGTATAGTAGAATCCTGTGAGGCATTGAACCCTAATTTTTTAAAAACAAAAATGTGGGTTCAGTTGGTGTTTCAGCCCCCTAAAGTTCATCCCTGTCATTAAAACTAGTTGACTGTCAGGAAGAGGGCTGTTGTATGTAATATTTAAACATTTGTAATTCAGTGAAGCCAGAAGATTCTGCAGTGTTTGTTTGATTATCATCCCTTCACAATTCAACCATATTCAGTGTCTGTGGTAGGAGTTATGATTTCATACATGCCAATTTCACATTTTGTAATGTTAAAAATCAGTGTTTGTCAGTCCATAGAGGAACAGCTCCCCCTCATCTTACCTTTTGTCTCTTTCACTATAAGTAATTTCCAAAAGGTAATCTTCCCTGAGATTGATTAGAGGCAAAATCTACACATATTTAATGAGGTCAGAGGCGTCTTATGGTGTCTCTGTGATAATTTACCAGGAATGTAATGAATTATGATGAGACTCAAAAGAAATATCAACAAATATAATTATTTTGCCAAAATTTGATTCTTTGCTTTTTAAAATCCACAATATAAATTAACAGCACAAAGGTGTTGGTTTAGATGCTGATTTTACTTTTTGACATGTATGTAGACTAATGGACAGTTCTTCCCTGTCTCAATAAAGCTTAATGTGGTTATTGAAAATTTACATTGACATGTTCGTAAACTGTAATGGACAGCTGTCCTCTGTCTCACTCAGACTTTGGTTTGAACGTTGATTTTTTAGCCCTCAGCTCTTAGGCTGATGGGCTATTGTCGTCACCCAAGCTGTCCGTCCGTCCGTCTGTTCGTCCGGCGTCCGTTATCTTTTACCTTGTAAGCGGGATATCTCTAAAAGGATTCACCGAAGGAATTTATTTCTTAGGTTAAGATGTATACGACAAAATCTCGGTCAAGTTCGAAGATGGGTGACCTTGACCTACTTTTCTACGTTTTAGAGCTGATTATAGAAAAACACTTAGAAGCTTATTTCTCAGGAACCATTGGGTCGATTTTCACAAAACTTTCTATGGTCATTGGGACTGATGGTCTGTACCTGCTGCACAAGTTTGGTGGCGCCACGTACAATTTTCTGATTTTTAATTAATTTTATCCGATTTTTCAACTTTGGCCTTGTGAGCTGTATATCTCTAAAAGGATTCACCGTAGGAATTTTATTTCTTCGGTGAAGATGTATATTGACAAAATCTCAGTCAAGTTTGAAGATGGGTGACCTTGACCTATTTTTCTATGTTTTAGAGCTGATTATAAAAAAAAACTTAGAAGCTTATTTCTCAGGAACCATTGGGTCAGTTTTCACAAAACTTACTATGGTCATCAGGACTGATGGTCTGAACCTGCTGCACAAGTTTGGTGGCGCCACCTACAATTTCTGATTTTAAATGAATTTTAACCGATTTTTCAACTTTGGCCTTGTGAGCAGGATATCTCTAAAAGGATTCACAGTGAAGTATATTGACAATATCTCTGTCAATTTCAAAGATGGGTGACCTTGACCTATTTTCTACGTTTTAGAGCTGATTATAGAAAAACACTTAGAAGCTTTATTCTCAGGAACCATTGGGTGGATTTTCACAAATCTTACTCTGATCATTGGGACTAATGGTCTGTACCTGCTTCACATGTTTTTGGGCACCACCTACAATTCCTGATTTTTAATGATTTTTTATCGGATTTTTCAACTTTGGTCTTGAAAGCAGGAAATCTTCTAAAAGCATTTGGTGGATTGTATTGAAACATGGTACATACCTCTCCAGTTTAAATTTATAACTGAGACATGTACAGATATACATCCATGAGTGAACAAATATTTTGTACTTGTTACTGTTATCACCTATAAACACTGTTCTTTTGGCTGAGAGCTTTTGTCAGGTTCTGCTGATATTCTAGTTACACTTTGACATGTTTGTACTATTACTTTGTAAACTGTAATGGACAATTTTGGCATGTTTGTAGACTGTAAAGGACAGTTCTTCTCTGTCTCACAAAGACTGTTGGATGTTGATTTTTGCATTTTGACATGTTTGTAGACTGTGAAGGACAGTTCTTCTCTGTCTCACAAAGACTGTTGGATGTTGATTTTGCATTTTGACATGTTTGTAGACTGTGAAGGACAGCTCTTCTCTGTCTCACAAAGACTGTTGGATGATGATTATGCATTTTGACATGTTTGTAGACTGTAAAGGACAGCTCTTCTCTGTCTTACAAAGACTGTTGGATGATGATTATGCATTTGTGCATGTTTGTAGACTATGAAGGACAGCTGTTCTCTGTCTCACAAAGACTGTTTGATGTTGATTTTGTATTTTGACATGTCTGTAGGCTGTAAAGGACAGCCTTTCGTTGTCTCACAAAGACTGTTGGATGTTGATTTTGCATTTTGACATGTCTGTAGGCTGTAAAGAACAGCTCTTCTCTGTCTCACAAAGACTGTTGGATGTTGATTTTGCATTTTGACATTATTGTAGGCTGTAATGGACAGTTCTTCTCTGACTCATTAGATTTAGTTTGGTTATTGAAATTTGATTTTGACTTGTTTGTAGGCTGTGGGAAGAACAACTGTCCCCTCAGTCTCACTAAGACTTTTTAACAGGTTTGTAGTCTGTATGATGATTGGACATTTTGACAGGTTTGTAGGCTGTATGATGATTTGACATTTTGACATGTTTGTAGGCTGTGTGATGAACAACTGTCCCCTCAGTCTCACTATGACTTCGGTCTTCGTGCCTTGAAGAGCGTACTTGTAAGCGCTGGCAATGTGAAACGTGACCACATCATGCGTGTCAAAGAGAAGCTGAAGGAGCGCGGTGAACCGGTGGATGAAGGCATGATCGCTGAGAAGCTGCCAGAACAGGAGGTTAGTTTAAGATCAGGCACCTTGAGGTCGGCCTCTCTTGCTTGTATTCTAAGTTTGTACAGTATTATGAGCACATTTATCAGTAACTAGGTTTACAATAGTCTGATCCACCCCTGTCCACCTGTTTTTTTTGGCAGTTATAGATGTCAAAGGACACAAACATTTTCCATCAAGGACAGAATAGTGAACTTTATTTAACTATTTTGAAATAATAACCTACCTCATGTCATTTTGCTGAAAACCAATTAAACCTGTTTAATGAGAAACTGGTCTTTTCAGTAGCAATATGTTTCCACCAACCTGTGAAATGTATATGGTTGATGATGATGATGCTGTTACATGTTTGTGATGTTGAAACTGACGGGTCTGTTTTTATGATGCTTGTAGATGTTAGTGATGATGATGCTTGTAGATGTTAGTGATAATGATGCTGGTAGATGTTAGTGATAATGATGCTGTGGATGTTAGTGATGATGCTGTGGATGTTAGTGATGATGATGCTGTTGGTAGATGTTAGTGATGATGATGCTGTTGGTAGATGTTAGTGATGATGATGCTGTTAGATGATGTTAGTGATGATGATCCTGTTGGATGGTAGTGATGATGATGCTGTGGATGTTAGTGATGATGCTGTGGATGTTAGTGATGATGATGCTGTTGGTAGATGTTAGTGGTGATGGTGCTAGTAGATGTTAGTGATGATGATGCTGGTAATGTTAGTGATGATGATGCTGGTAGATGATGTTAGTGATGATGATGCTGGTAGATGATGTTAGTGATGATGATGCTGTGGATGTTAGTGATGATGCTGTGGATGTTAGTGATAATGATGCTGTGGATGTTAGTGATAATGATGCTGTGGATGTTAGTGATGATGATGCTGTTGGTAAATGTTAGTGATGATGATGCTGTTGGTAGATGTTAGTGATGATGATGCTGTTAGATGATGTTAATGATGATGATGATCCTGTTGGATGTTAGAGATGATGATGCTGGTAGATGTTAGTGATGATGATGCTGTTGGTAGATGTAAGTGATGATTATGCGGTTGGTAGATGTTAGTGATGATTATGCGGTTGGTAGATGTTAGTGATGATGATGCTGGTGGATGTTAGTGATGATGATGCTGGTAGTTGATGTTAGTGATGATGATGCTGGTGGATGTTAGTGATGATGATGCTGGTAGTTGATGTTAGTGATGATGATGCTGTGGATGTTAGTGATGATGCTGAGGATGTTAGTGATGGTGATGCTCACAGACAGTGATGCTGATGAAGCTGACATTGCATTACAGATCCTGATCCAGAGTGTGATGGAGACAATGGTACCCAAGCTGGTTGCTGAGGACATTCCTCTCCTCCACAGCCTCCTGTCTGACGTGTTCCCAGGCATCACCTATGTCCCTGCGGAGATGACCAAGCTCCGCGATGAGATCAAGAAAGTGTGCAAGGAGATGTTCCTGGTGTATGGAGAGGGGGAGGAGGAAGGTGGACACTGGACAGAGAAGGTACCACACTCATTACAGACTGTTTATGTCTTGTATATATACTTTACATAGGAATAAATATGCTCTAGGTCATATTGGATGGTAAACTGGATGATAACCTCTCATTATTTATGTGCCCCAAGAGTTTTTGATGAATGATAACACAAACTTATGTGATGCAGTTAAAACTTTCTGAGATATTTGATGACCATGTCTGTAGTACTGTTTAGCCAGTACAAGTAAGGTCGTTCTTAATACTGGCTAAACACATCTGGCTTATATATCTGCAGGTGCTGCAGCTGTACCAAATCTCTCAGATCCACCACGGTTTGATGATGGTTGGACCCAGTGGCAGTGGCAAGAGTACCGCCTGGAGAGTGCTGCTGAAAGCCTTGGAGAACATGGAGGGCGTGGAGGGTGTGGCTCATGTCATTGACCCCAAGGTAAACACAGCTGATCCTTTGATAGGGTTCTACAGTAACTGTACATGTCAAGATAGATATAATGAAGTGTCATCATTAGGGCTGTAACGATAGGATACACAAAGTTATACTTGGTTCATAATACAATACACAATACGTTACATATTTGATACATGATAATTCAAGATTCCAAGCTGAATTTCCCTGCTTTATTGAAATACAAATAAAGCTTTTATTTCCAAACCATAAGTAAAATTAGACTTTGATATGATTAACCTGTCAGATGCCGTAGTTTCTGACCAGTGATGTTTCACCTTAGACACCTCAACAGTGTGAGACTATATTTAAATGTCAGATGTCACTTTTGATGGGTGATAAAATATCATGAATGTGTTGATATAGGGTCATGAATGTGTTGATATAGGGTCATCTATAGATACTGATTCAATATTTGAATTTAAATGGAAATGTCCCCAGTGCATTGGTGAATTGTTACAGATATGTCCATGAAATCTGAGTGATATGCTCATTGGAAGTCCTTAAAAGGTTCTTAGATTTGTACAAAGGTTTTGAGTAGGACCCCTGTAGTTGGTTGCAGAGATTGACTGTGATTTATCTCCTGTTCATGTAGTCCATCTCCAAGGACTGCCTGTATGGCAGCATGGACCCTAACACCAGAGAGTGGACCGATGGACTCTTCACTCACATCCTCAGAAAGTAAGCACGTTTATTGTACAAGAATGATAAAGCTCACACTAGATCACTCCAGTAAGGCACCATGAATTTTGTGACTTATTACTTTATAGAATAAGTTACATAGAAGTACACATTTCTTTTGCAGGAGTTGTTAGGATTTGATGTATGGTTAGTGACTTCATCTGTGATTAATGAAATTTATCTATAAGTAGTGCTACTCATGTTCATTTCGATCAGATACTGTGTTCTTCAGAAATCCTCAATTGAATACATATTTTGCTGTGTTAAAATACATGCCGTTTAAATGGTTTGTTGTTAAACAAATTGCTTTTGATGTGATATATCCATCTAAATCTGTGTGTTACAGTAAATGTGTCTAACTCCTATAAAACCCTTGTTGAGTAGTGTGTGTCTGACTCTATAAAACCTTTGTTGGGTGTTGAGTGTCTGACTCTATAAAACCTTTGATGAGTGTTGTGTGTCTGACTCTATAAAACCTTTTTTGAGTGGCTTGTGTCTGACTCTATAAAACCTTTTTTGAGTGGCTTGTGTCTGACTTTATAAAACCTGTGATGAGTGTTGTGTCTGAATCTATAAAACCTTTTTTGAGTGGTGTGTGTCTGACTCTATAAAACCTTTTTTGAGTGGCTTGTGTCTGACTCTATAAAACTTTTGATGAGTGTTGTGTGTCTGACTCTATAAAACCTTTTTTAAATGGTGTGTGTCTGACTCTATAAAACTTTTAATGAGTGTTGTGTGTCTGACTCTATAAAACCTTTTTTAAATGGTGTGTGTCTGACTCTATAAAACCTTTTTTGAGTGGCTTGTGTCTGACTCTGTAAAACCTTTTTTTTAAGTGGTGTTTGTCTGACTCTATAAAAGCTTTTTTTAAGTGGTGTTTGTCTGACTCTATAAAACCTTTTTTTAAGTGGTGTTTGTCTGACTCTGTAAAACCTTTTTTTAAGTGGTGTTTGTCTGACTCTATAAAACCTTTGTTGGGTGTTGAGTGTCTGACTCTATAAAACCTTTGATGAGTGTTGTGTGTCTGACTCTATAAAACCTTTTTTGAGTGGTGTGTGTCTGACTCTATAAAACCTTTTTTGAGTGGCTTGTGTCTGACTTTATAAAACCTTTGATGAGTGTTGTGTCTGAATCTATAAAACCTTTTTTGAGTGGTGTGTGTCTGACTCTATAAAACCTTTTTTGAGTGGTGTTTGTCTGACTCTATAAAACCTTTGTTGGGTGTTGAGTGTCTGACTCTATAAAACTTTTGATGAGTGTTGTGTGTCTGACTCTATAAAACCTTTTTTAAGTGGTGTTTGTCTGACTCTATAAAACCTTTTTGAGTGGCTTGTGTCTGACTCTATAAAACCTTTGTTGGGTGTTGAGTGTCTGACTCTATAAAACCTTTTATGAGTGTTGTGTGTCTGACTCTGTAAAACCTTTTTTTAAGTGGTGTTTGTCTGACTCTATAAAACCTTTTTGAGTGGTTTGTGTCTGACTCTATAAAACCTTTTTTGAGTGGCATGTGTCTGACTCTTTTAACCTTTGATGACTGGTGTGTGTCTGATTCTATGAAACCTTTGTTGACTGTTGTGTGTCGTAACTCCTTTAAAATTGATTGAATGGTATGTGCAACCCTTATCAGTGTCTCAGTCATTGACAATGCATGTCAAACTGATGTCAACATTTGACAGGATCATTGACAACGTGAGAGGTGAAATCAACAAGAGACAGTGGATCATCTTTGACGGTGATGTGGACCCAGAGTGGGTAGAGAACCTCAACTCTGTCCTTGATGACAACAAACTGCTGACTTTGCCCAACGGAGAGAGACTGGGCATTCCACCAAATGTAAGTTAATGATATACAGATCATTACTTGAGAGACCGCATATTCCACCAAATGTAAGTTAATTATATACAAGTCATTTATACTGGAGAGAGACTGGGCATTCCACCAAATGTAAGTTAATGATATACAGATCATTATTGACTGTACTTTATGACAAAAGGTTTTGGACTTGAACCATGTCAGTAGAAGTGAAAATAAACTTCTATGAGTAAAGTTCTTTGTTGTCCTGGGCAATACCAGGTGCAACAGGCATAATCTTATAACAAGGGTGTGAACATTAAACATGAGGCCAGATTAAATATTTCTGTCCTGTTCATTTGTTTACCTGCAATTAATGTTAATTATGAAATTTGTAACTAAGTAATAAAAATTTGAACATAAAATACTATTGAAATGAAAATAACTGAAGGTTTAGCTTTGGGAGGACTGTGTGTTAGGTGTGTTAGAATTATATAAAGATTGTATTTGCTTTTCAGGTGAGAATCATGTTTGAGGTGCAGGACTTGCAGTATGCGACTCTGGCGACAGTGTCTCGCTGCGGTATGGTGTGGTTCAGCGAGGATGTGCTAAGCACAGAGATGATCTTTGACCACTACCTGATGAAGTTGAAGAGCGTATCACTGGACGAGGGAGAAGAGGAACGGACTCGAGGCCAGCAGGAAGAGGAACTGTCACCCACCATGCAGGTCAGTTTGTGCACACAAAAGCTGGAACGATAAGTGTTTTACCGAGGAGATCTGAGCTCGATACTTTGCTCACGATTTGATATATGACATGATATTTGCCATGATATAATATATAAGCTTACTCTCATAAAAACATTTCAAACCATAAATAAAATTGATTTCCTAATCATCAACCAGCTAGATGTCATTCAGCTCCTTTGTTACTAATATTGTTTCACCTGAGATGCTGGCCCTGAGAGGCTGGTTTTAAATATCAGTTGTCACTGTTTATCAGATGATCAAATATTTTGGACATCTGAGGATATGGATTCAATATTTGACTTTGTTTTGTGATATATTGTTGCCGTGGTTAGTCGTTACATACAGCTTTAGTACATACCGTAAAATTCGTTGCAGAAGTCGCATCCTTATTACAAGTCGCACCCTGACTTTTAGGAACCCCCTGGGGAATAGCCGTTCAAGTTTAGTTTCAGGAAAAGTCCATTATATAGGTCGCACCCAGACTTCAGAGGCGTCTCAACCACCTGATACGTATGGAATTTGAGTATCATTCCTTGCGATGCAAGACTACAACCAACGTCCCCGTAGTACTTATGTGGTTTATAAACTAGATAAACCATTTAAACATAAAAATAATTGGACAGCTTTAATACAATGCATATAATTAAGGAATAACAACAGAATCTTAACATATAAAGTCGAGGTTCAATTGTCAGGTAAGATTTGTACAGTGCCAAAGTCAGCTGCGTCGGATAACATTTTGTGCTGTGAAACTATGTCATTGTTGCCGTTTCCTACTAGGTTAAGTAACATTAGAATGCAAATATCAAGTTAAATGACTGTATTAATAATCTAAAAGAGTCTGAGGCAAAATACTATCACAATAGAGCAACTCTTTACATCGTTAAAGATCGTCAAACATAGGATGGATTCATTACACTGATTAGTTTGCATACGCGTGACGAGTCCCAATCTGTTGCATTGGGCATGATTTTAACTGACTTAACACAACTGAAAGATGGAAAGAATAATTAAGTTTGAATTTTTTCACCTAATTTCTGAAATGGGCTCTAAAACTGAATTTAGTAACCCTTGAATTAATTGTTACAACTTACCATCTAGACGCGGCACATACTGGTATTACTGAAATCACTGATCATATGTCAGTCAACAAGGGGATAATGAACCCTTTATTGACCGTTCAGTTAATTTTAAGTACACATAATTGAATTTACAGGTATTATGTTTACTGAGACTAATGATTTTTTTAAGTGAACCTGTGAGCTTATGCGATGGTGCGTCGTCGTCTGTCGTGCGTCGTGCTTCGTCTGTATGTTAACCATAGCTATCTCAAAAACGGCAGGAGCTAGCATCACCAAATTTTTTGCAAATAATCAGTCATCCAAAAAACTATATCGGATTTTGTTTATTTTTTTTCTAACTGCATTTTCTTAGATTTTATAGGGAAAAAAGCTAAAAAAGCTTTAAAATTCTTCTTCTCCAAAACTGTCCAGCCAAATTGTCCAATATTTCACAGAAATGATCCCTGAAACAATCTCAAGATTGTTCGAATGGTTCCAAATCGGAGATTTTTGGCCGAGTTACAGGAGGCTGAACTTTGTTAACTGTGCAAAAAAGCATATTAAAATTACAATCTCAGAAACGGCTGGAGCTATCATCACCAAATTTATGCCAATGTTGGTCACATAGGTCATATCTGAAATTTAGGTATTGGTGGCGCCACCTGCATTCGCCTTTTTTGTACAGGGTCATCTGTGCCTGTATCACACTGAGAGCTACAAAAAACTTCTTCTCTGAAACCATATGGCCAAAATGTTTAATATTGCACAGAAATGATCCTAGGGTAGTGCTTTCTGAAGTTTGTTCAAATGGTCTCTTTTCAATGACTTTTGGCTAAGTTATGGAAAGCTGAATTTAGTCATATGCCATAACAGCCCATTTTAGCTCAGTGGCTACACAGATCTTCTTCTCAAAAACCACTGGGTCAAATTCTTAAATCTCACACATTAATTATCCTCAGATGTTGATAATTCAAGTTTGTTCAAATGGATTTGGTTTAGTGCTTTTTGGCTGAGTTACGGGAAGCTGAACTTAGCCAGTTTGCTGTATCTTCCTATATGAGTTATAAACCTGCGAAACGTTTTTCGACTGATGTCACTGAAGCCAGTTTGTTAAATATTTTACAAGAATAATCCCTATAATAATTCTTATAATAATTGTCATTAATGGTTCCACATGAATGATTTTTGGCTGAATTATGGAGATTGAATTGAGTCATTTTACCATATATGTAAGCTGTGTTATGCTGTTACATCTAGCCTGGCACCAGTTTATCAGCATCTATTACATCATGCCACTAGACATTTAGATTTCAGGTTATCTTTGGTAAATATTGACAAGAAAGTTTTTTTAAAAGCTTTTAAAAAAATTAGATTGATGATTTAAGTTCATCATACCAGGCAATGTAACAGTCATGGATATTCAGCTCTCTGTGGCTATATAAAGACAACTGTACATGGATTATAAATTATTGGTATCCCTACTCAACTTAATTCAAGAATTTGCCATCAATGAGATATATCTGTATTTTAATTTTGCATTCAGTATGCATGCTTAATAATTTTACATATATTCCTGTATTCTTTTTTATAAAAAGTCAGCTGAAAAGCATTTTGTATTGGGAAAATAAATTTCAAAGTTATTTCAAATAGGAACCACTTTTGTGTACAGATGGCAGCACTTGGTTTACCATTGGCAGATTGCCAGTGTCTTGTTGTTGGCCATTAGCCAAGATGATGTCAGCTCTATAAATAGTTTGGCACAGGATTGGAAAAGTGCAGCCAGGTATAGGTCAGGAGTTCACTCAGTGCAGTAGCTGCATTCTATTTATAGCTTTGGCAAACTGCTCACTACATCATATTTGGCACCAAAGTTCAGCCTGAATCTATATATAGCTGTGGCAGACTGCCAACTGTGTCAGATTATGCAACAGATTAAGAGTTCACTCAGTGCAGCCAGGTCCAGGTCAAAAGTTCACTTAGTCTAGCCAGGTGCAGGTCAAGAGTTCACTCAGTGCAGTAGCTTGAGGCAGCAGTTTGTCACAGGTCATTCGGGGGCAACTGCCTTACTCACCTTAGCCTTGTCAGCCCAGTGCATCAGACTCTGGGGAAGTTTGATGTATTGGACTGATATTTTGACCTGTCTATGCGTCTTTGATGGTATTCTCATTTACAAGACAGGTGGTGCCACCTACAATGACTTTTGCAGTGTATGCGCCTGCTTATTTCTACAGGGGAATTTGATACATCAGCCTAAAATTGGGCATGTTTATACATATCTGGTAGCTTTATATTGTACAAGACTGGTGGCGCCACCTACAATAATTTTTGCACAGTGTATGTCCCTGCTTATTTCACAGGAGGGGTTTGACATTGGGCATATTTATACATCTCTTCGTTGTATATAAGACTGGTGGTGCCAGCTACAATCACTGTATCCGCCAAAACAGAGTTTTGCGGATACTATGTTTTCAGTCGGACGCCGACGCTGCCACCATCGCTGCATAGGTTTCTGGAGAACTCCTCCATAACCACTTGGCAGAATTTTTTAAAATTCTGAATTATGATCGGTCACATGTGAACTGCTGCGCCCTCATTTTTGGTTGGCCTCTGACCTTTCCTCTCTGCCAAGCGTCCATTTGTGCATCTGTTTCCACACATAAACCCACATATCTCGGGAATTGTTTGACCGATAAGGCTAAAGATTTTGCACAAATGTAGCCCTTGGAAAGCTTTATAACATAAACTAAAAATGGTGGCGCCACCTGCAACCATTTTTGCACAGCGTCCATCTGTTCATCTGCCTTGGGATAAATAAAACACTCATATCTCTGCATTGGTTGGACTTATCCGTCTGAAATTTTGCATGTGTATACATCCTGGACAGCTTTCTTGATTTTATGACAGGTGGCGCCACCTACATTCAAATTTACACTGCAGACATCCAAGCTCATATCTCAGAAAACCATTTGACTGATTGGGCAAAAATTTTGCATGTTTATAGATCTCACATATCTCTTAATCATACACAAAATTGGTGGTGCCACCTGCCACCATTTTCACACAGGGTCTGTCTGTTTGTCTGCCGTGGGCTAAAATCACTCATATCTCAGTAGTGGTTTGACTTATCTGCCTAAAATTTTGCATGTTTATACATCTTGGATAGCTTTCTGGATTTTTTGGCAGGTGGCGCCACCTAAATTTATGTATATGCTGCAGACATTCAGGCTTATATCTCAGGACTGGTTTGACATATCCCCCTGAAATTTTGCATGTGTATAGATCTCACATATCCCTTAATCATACACAAAATTGGTGGCGCCACCTGCCACCATTTTTGCACAGCATCTGTCTGTTCGTCTGCCTTGGGATACACATCTCTGCATTGGTTGGACTAATCCACCTGAAATTTTGCATGTGTATACATCCTGGACAGCTTTCTTGATTTATAGGACAGGTGGCGCCACCTACATTCACGTCTAAGCTGCAGACATCCAACCCACATATCTCGGGAATCGTTTGACCAGTTGGGCCAAAATTTTGCATGTGTATAGATCTCCCGTAGCTCTTTATCATATGCAAAACTGGTGGCGCCACCTGCAACCATTTTTGCACAGCCTACATCTGTTCATCTGCCTTGGGATAAAATCACTCAAATCTCAGCTGGGTTTGACTTATCCAACTGAAATTTTGCAGGTTTATACATCCTTGACAGCTTTCTTGTTTTATGACAGGTGGTGTCAGTTACATTCAAATTTACGCTGCAGACATCCAAGCTCATATCTCAGGAACCATTTAACTGATTGGGCAAATATTTTGCTTGTTTATAGATGTCACATAGCTCTTTATCATACGCAAAACTGGTGGCACCACCTTCAATCATTTTTGCACAGCATCTGTCTGTCTGTTTGCCGTGGGATAAAATCACTCCTATCTCGGCAGTGGTTTGACATATCTTCCTAAAATTATGCAGGTTTATACATCTTGGATAGCTTTCTCGATTTTGTGGCAGGTGGCGCCACCCACATTTATGTATACGCTGCAGACATTCAGGCTTATATCTCAGGACTGGTTTGCATATCCCCCTGAAATTTTGGATGTGTATAGATCTCACATAGCTCTTAATCATACACAAAATTGGTGGTGCCACCTGCCACCATTTTTGCACAGCGTCCGTCTGTTTGTCTGCTGTGGGCTAAAATCACTCATATCTCAGTAGTGGTTTGACTTATCTGCCTAAAATTTTTCATGTTTATACATCTTGGACAGCTTTCTGGATTTTGTGGAAGGTGGCCCAACCTACATACACATTTCGGCTGCAGACATCCAGGCTATTATGCAACACACCTCACTCTATTTCCCCTTGCCACTCAATCCATGCCTCACTTCACCTTTCCCACTCTGATTTTGGAGGATACATGTAGTCGCTTGTTGACTACCCATATTCTAGTTTTTGTGTTGTGTGCACCCATGCCAGAATTGCAGCAGTGATGTTTGTTTAATTGTTTCTTGTTCTAAGTGTTTAGTACGTGCATTGTTCATATACATGAGAAGTAATGGTCCAGCATTGAAGCATTATTCCTGGTGTAATCTCATTGCACAGGTTTGCATTAGGCCTGTAGGCCTTGTTTATCTCGAAAACCCTATTTCCATCGTTATCAGTGATTATATTCAAATTGCTTGGATGTTTGGCAAACTCAGCCGTGTTGAACTAAATCCGTCATGACACCAAACGATGCCGGTTTCCGTGGAATTTAGGTACGTATGTGGCATTTTAAGTAAATAACATATATACCTGTATGGTGTTTGTTATTTCATTGTATTGATTAATGTGTCTTCATTTAAAAAAAAATCACGAATACGTCAACGCACGATTGACCGTAATGCATGCATGCCACCATATTGTTGACCGGCCATACGATCGTCCTGAAAGAGACACGGGTAACACACGAAGCAAATCGATATTTGCAGCTCACGTGAAATGTTATAACATTGATATCCAAAACGCTTCAAAACCACGAGATGGTGACAGTGAAGTAATGGTTCTTAATATGAGAGTTTTTAACTGTGGATATCAGTCACAGAAGGCTTAGTTGACATGGGGATGTAAAGGTCATTGCACAGGTGACCTGGGGCTTGAACTTCCCCTACACAGCTTCAAAGGTCAGCTGGTATTCAGCGATCAGCCGGGCAGGCAAAAGAATTCACGACGTGTCTGTAGTGGATCAAGCTTGAATGACACGCAACTTTACAAGCATAAACGGATATGGAACCGCAAGTTTTTCATAACGACAAGCATACCCATATAGTTAAACGGATAGAAAATGTACATCAAAGAACGGCAGACTGGCATATGTGTCAAATTGACTCATGATATAACAGTAACGCAGATTAGGAAGTGTCACTTGAATTTCGACTTGTCACAACGGGTAGGCCTTGAACTGGGCAAATTTAAAATTTGCATTTAATGTTAATAAAATGAAAATTCCGTCAGTTCACAAAATATAAGCCATAAGAGATGGTTAAAAGTGTAAATTATTGGGGAAAGACGTTTCACAAAGCACTGGTTAAAGGTATCGCATATTATCGCTCAACTGACGTCGTTCCATGTACCGGGATAGTTGACTGAAACGGGATACATACGTATTACAAGTCGCACCCTGACTTTGCTAGAAAATTCTAGTTTTTAGAATTGATTTCCTAGTACAAGTCGCGACTTCTGCAACGACTTTTATGGTACTCACTAAAAGTTAGTCATTTTTAATATATTAGTGAAAACCGAATCATTTCATTCTCAGAATCCACTGTGTCATTAGATAAATAAAGATATACAGTTATTATAATCTGAAATGAAAGTAGAAGATAAAAACTCTTATTGTGTTAGTAAAGCCACTCTAAAACCAAGTTGAAAAAAGAATGTAAAAATGACGCATTCTGCACATCTTATCATATAACAGTATAATCCAGTCAGTTAAGTAAAATCCATCCTTGTATCCAGGCAGTTACTACTTCAGATGTTGTCATTTAGAACTCTTCTCTCATTATCCTTGAACAGCAGCCTATGTTCTGTTATAAGATTCTCACGTATACCTAAATATTTTTCTTGTTACAGGTACAGCAGGATGTTGTTGCCTGTATGCTGTTTTAAGATTCTCACGTAAACCTTAATATTTTTCTGGTTACAGGTACAGCGTGACGTTGCGGCTATCTTACAGCCCCACTTTGCTCCAGATGGCCTGATCAACAAGTGTTTGGAGTTTGGTGCCTCTCTGGAACACGTGATGGACTTCACAAGACTGCGAGCTCTCGGGTCCCTCTTCTCCATGCTGAACCAGTGTGTACGCAACGTGTTGAACTACAACCACAACCACCCTGACTTCCCCATGCAGGTTAGTATACAGCATGGCTCTGATGTTTGAACACTGATGATATACGAGCATGTTAAAAAACTTAGGCAAATTAGATCTAACCTTGTAATCAAGTTTCTTGGATTTGAGACTTAAAGCTGTAGGGATTCCAACTCAGCACAAAACTGTAGGTTGTTGCTGGTTTATTATCATCCTGCTTCTCATAATACATGTAATCTGTACATGGAGATAGCTTCTTAGTGTTTCTATATTACAATTTTGAATACATTACATGGACTATGTTAGAATATTATTCTTCTGGTTTTATTATTTTTAATGTGTAAACTTTTCCTTTCCAGTCTGACCAGCTTGAGCGCTACATTCCCAAGGCCCTGGTGTACACACTGCTGTGGTCCATCGCGGGAGACGGTCGACTCAAGATGAGACAGGAACTGGGCGAGTTCATCCGCGGTGTTACCACCATCCCCCTACCCTCAAACACGAGCGCTCCAATCATAGACTTCGAGGTAGGAATCAAGTGTCAGTGTTTCCTTTTAAGTAATCACAAACTACAGCTCACAAAGTTACAGCTGTATTATCAGTATGATCCTCCTCTCAAATGCACTGATCCCATCATTAATTTTGGAAAGGCAGGAAGTATGAGTTCTTCTTTTTAAGAATTACAAAGATAAAAAAGACTGGGCTACCACCATCCTTCTATTTTTAACCTCAATCATTGACCTAGAGTTAGAAATAAAATGTTAAAGTGTGCATTAACTAGTTGAAAACATGGAAAGCAAAAATGTGAACTCAAAAATAGGAAATCTGAGTCTAGTTATAATTTTTGTTCACACATCAAAACTGATCAACTAACCAGGAAATGCACAAATAAAGGTAAAAATTGTTTAATTGAACATCAGACCTGCCAGAAAGGGTTGGACTTTTAGTTTTGATTTTTAATCAGATTATTGGTGATTAACAGGTGACCATTCAAGGAGAGTGGGTGTCCTGGTCAAACAAGGTGCCAGTGATTGAAGTGGAGACCCACAAGGTGGCAGCACCAGACGTTGTGGTTCCCACAATTGATACTGTGAGACACGAGTCCCTGCTGTACACGTGGCTTGCTGAGCACAAGCCACTGGTTCTGTGTGGACCCCCAGGGTCAGGCAAGACCATGACGCTGTTTAGTGCCCTCAGGGCACTTCCTGATCTAGAGGTAAGCTGTGTGTGTGAGAGAGAGAGAGAGTGATTGAGGTATCAGGGTGCTTTGTAATGTCCCATTGTTATTTTGAATTATAATTAATGATAAATAAAAACAGTTTCTTGAAGATAGTATGCATGTGTCATGCTCAGGCAATTAAAAACCTCACAGTTAATGAAAATTAAAAACTGTGAAAGTTTGTTGATACATTTACCTGGTGAGGAATTAAAACAAGATATAAACAATATAGGTGAGACATCCCATGTTTCACTGCATGGACTGAGCGTAGGTCTTTGTTGGACCGTGTTAAAATCAAGATAGATGTGGCATGAATGAGTATGCTTGTTACTTTGGTCCCTGACATTCCATGCCTACTTGTATATATTTTCAGGTGGTCGGCCTGAACTTCTCCAGTGCCACCACTCCTGAGCTGATGCTGAAGACCTTTGACCAGTACTGTGAGTACAGGAAGACTCCTAATGGCATGGTGTTGTCGCCGATCCAGCTCAACAAGTGGCTGGTCCTGTTCTGTGATGAGATCAACCTCCCAGACATGGACAAATATGGTGGGTACACCTGGCACACTCAGGACTGCTTGACAGAATTTGTATTCACCCTCATATGTATCAAGGTTAACCGTATTAGATCATGGAATTTGATAATCTGCTCTTGTTTATATGTACATTAAACTTGTTTTGAGCATTACATTGAGTCATATGTGTTTTATTATAAGTATTTGTGGAGTCTATTACATTCAGATTCAAGATCTTCAGTGAGTGTTGGATTTTCAGCACAGTACACAATAGTACTGCATGACAGCAGTTCAACATTTTTTATCTGAACGCTCAAGAGTCTGCGATTTATGCAAGAAATTTGAACCCAAATAATTGTTTACTGCAATAATTGCCATTTCATGACTTTTATGAGAAACCTTACATAGGCTAACAGACATATAGAAAAACCAAAGCATGAATGAATTCAGCAATCTCTCATTAGACTGGACTTTATCTAAAATTTGGCAACCAGTAATTTGCTGTGTCCCCATTTGTACTGGGTCCCAAATTACATCAGTGCAAATGATACTCTGGCACTGAACCAAACTTTAAACCTAAATATTATATACACATCAATCTACATGCAATAGAGTAAATTTGTTTATATCTTGCTATTTA
Source organism: Sipunculus nudus (assembly GCA_026874595.1). Classification (NCBI taxonomy): domain Eukaryota; kingdom Metazoa; phylum Annelida; class Sipuncula; order Golfingiida; family Sipunculidae; genus Sipunculus; species Sipunculus nudus. The sequence continues at coordinate 1,485,202 of CM049308.1, forward strand.
TTATGTAAGGCACAAGACACACGACCCTAATTCTTATTTTTATTTCAGGCACACAGCGTGTGATATCCTTACTGAGTTGTCTGGCGATACATGACCCTAGTTCTTATTGTATCTGCCAAAACAGAATCCCCGTGTAGGATTCCGGAGAACTCCTCCGTAACTGCTGGGCGGAATTTTACAAAACCCTGGATTATGTTCAGGTCACATGTGAACTGCTGCGCCCCGATTTTGTTTTGACCTCTGACCTTTCCTCTCTGCCCAGCATCCATTTGTGCGTCTGTTTCCATACATAAACCCACATATCTGGGGAACTGTTTGACCGATCAGGAAAAAAATTTTGTACAAATGTAGCCCTTGGATAGCTTTATAACTTACACAAAACATGGTGGCGCCACCTGCAACCATGTTTGCACAGTGTCCATCTGTTCATCTGCCTTGGGTTAAAATCACTCATCTCTCTGCATGAGAATCACCTGAAATTCGGCATGAGTATACATCCTGGATAGCTGTCTTGATTTTATGACAGGTGGCGCCATCTACATTCATGTTCACGCTGCAGACATCCAAGCTCATATCTGGGGAACCGTTTGACCGATTGGGCCAAAATTTTGCATGTGTTTAGATCTCATATAGCTCTTTATCATACCCAAAACTGGTGGCGCCACCTGCAACCATTTTTGCACACCTTCTGTCTGTTTGTCTGCTATGGGATAATATCACTCATACCTCTGTAGTGGTTTGACATAACTGCCTAAAGTATTGCAGGTTTATACATCCTGGAAAGCTTTCTTGATTTTATGACAGGTGGCGCCACCTACATTCTAATTTACGCTGCAGACATCTCAGCTCATATCGCGGGAACCGTTTGACCGATTGGCCAAAATTTTGCTTGTGTATAGATCTCACATAGCTCTTTATCATACACAAAACTGGTGGCGCCACCTGCAACCATTTTTGCACACCGTCCGTCTGTTTATCTGCCGTGGGCTAAAATCACTCATACCTCTGTAGTGGTTTGACATAACTGCTTAAAATTTTGCAGGTTTATACATCCTGGACAGCTTTCTTGATTTCTGGTAGGTGGCGCATACACATTTCGACTGCAGACATCCATGCTAATATGCAACACACCTCACTATATTTCCCCTTGCCACTCATTCCATGCCTCACTTCACCCGTTCCACTCTGATTAAGGCAGATACACATAGTCGCTTGTTGACTACCCGTATTCTAGTTATTTCAGGCACACATTGTGTGATATCCTTACTGACTTGTCTGGCGATACACGACCCTAGTTCTTATTATTTCAGGCACACAGCGTGTGATATCCTTCCTGCGACAGCTGGTGGAGCATGGAGGCTTCTATCGCACATCTGACCAGACCTGGGTCAAGTTTGAGCGTATCCAGTTTGTGGGAGCATGTAACCCTCCCACCGACCCAGGCAGGAAACCCCTGTCACACAGGTTCCTCCGACACGTACCAGTGGTGTACGTGGACTACCCAGGCAAGGTGTCCCTGACACAGATCTACGGAACGTTCAACAGAGCCATGCTGAGACTGATCCCTAGTCTTAGAACGTATGCGGAGCCCCTCACCAACGCCATGGTGGAGCTGTACAGCATGTCACAGGTCAGTGGCCACCTTATATTAACCTGACCTGACCCGGCCTAAAGCTGACCTGGCCTTAATCTGACCTGGCCTAAATCTGACCTGGCCTAAATCTGACCTGGTCTTAATCTGACCTGGCCTTAATCTGACCTCGCCTGTTATACCATCACTGTTAATACATGGCAAGTTTGTACATAAAAATATCCTGAATCTAAGTTAAAATCATTAGTGTCTTGTAAGCTCATATTGCATGCCTCTGTCTCCCTGGCAGAAGCTATTGGTTGGTCAAGTTGTATCATGCATCATGCATGACACATTAAGAAATGGGTACTTCAATTGTGACCTGAAATACATAAGGTCTCCCTGATTTAAGATAAGCTATACCTTGTCATTACTGCTCTCTGGTTATTAATGTGGTCTCTCAGCATTAGACCTCAGGACAAGTGTTAAAGATTATTTCCTGGTCTGTTCATCCATAACAGGAGAAGTTCACACAAGACATCCAGCCCCACTACATCTACAGCCCCCGTGAGATGACCCGCTGGGTGCGAGGTATTTGTGAGGCTATACGTCCACTGGAGTCACTGCCAGTAGAGGGACTGGTCAGGCTCTGGGCCCATGAAGCGCTCCGTCTCTTCCATGACAGGTGTGGTCTAGTGTTCTGTTAAATTTGGTTGAATAATTTCTAAATTCTGAAATCCAAAAAGGTTTGTTTTATCCATGTAAGCCTTTTACTAATCATTGCCTCAAGCTGGAAGCCTGGCTATTTGTAATATTGAGTTAAAGCTAAAGATATCCAGCCGCAATTCAGTATATGAACAGTTTTACACGGTATATAAAGAACATAACAGAAAGGAAAGATTTTGTAATGCCCTTGAATTGATGTTTAAATCTGTTCTGTTGGCTTCCATCATGGGATTGTGTCTGTTAATGGATAAAAAAAGGTGTGATATATCATTTTATATATTTTCCATCAGATCAATTTGTTTGCCTGTTGTGAAAGGTTGTTGCTGACACTGCACCTATTATCGCTGCCATACCTGTACATGTTGCTACAGATTGGTGGAGGATGAGGAGAGGCTGTGGACCAATCAGAACATTGACGCTGTGGCCATGAAGCACTTCCCCAACATCAACCGTGATGCCGCCCTGGGCCGGCCGATCCTATACAGCAACTGGCTGTCAAAGGACTACATCCCTGTAGACCAAGAGGAACTGAGAGATTACACCAAGGCCAGACTCAAGGTCAATATGATTATAATAAAACCTGGCTGTGTTTACTTCTATATTTCACTGTCATACAAGTTTTGCCATATCTGTTCTCAGAGGTTTCTTTATTTAATATTTAATATTTGCTGGCAACCTGAAAATTGTCTATCAGTAGTATTATAAATGTATAATATTTTTTTAGTATTGGTACCACTATCTACTATGGAGGCTGCTCTTTTCAACTAGAAGAATATATTTTTAGTGAAATATACACATTTTATGCTGGTTAGCTGACATATCTGATTGGTTATGATCAGATTTGTTTTACTTAGCTTGTGCTTCATAAGCATCAAGTAGTTGAGTAATCACTCTATGTAACTAATTTTGATGTATGTACAGTTGTTATTAAAACTTCGTGTATACAGGTGTTCTACGAGGAGGAGCTTGACGTGCCTCTGGTACTATTTGACGAGGTTCTCGATCATGTTCTGAGGATTGACAGGATCTTCCGTCAGCCTCAAGGTCACCTGCTGCTGATTGGTGTCAGCGGAGCTGGTAAAACCACACTGTCCCGGTTTGTTGCCTGGATGAATGGCCTGACTGTGTTCCAGGTCAAAGTTCACAACAAGTACACAGCAGAGGACTTTGACGAAGATCTTAGGGGAGTTCTCCGTAGGTCAGGATGCAGGGTAAGGTCATAAAGATGAAAGTTTTTATTATTAATATTTACCACAAAATTTTGCATATGATATTCAGCAACATTCCCAGGGTAAGAAAAGATTTCAAGCCCGGTATCCTTTGGAAGAACATTAAAAATTTGAAGTAATATTATTTTGAACAGAAATTTGGCAATATGATCATACTTTCAATTATTTTTAGGATGAATGTTAAAGGGCTAAGAATTGAAATGTTTATTATTACTTAGACATACCTTATATGTGACATTATTTTTATCAGAGAATATAGAGTAGTGTTTGATCCTATGCCGGTGTCACTCACCATCTCTTAAAAGTGTTCTGACTTCATAAGAATTTTAATCAATATATTATTCCAGTGGTCACATTTTAGGTTAAGTTGTTGGCAATAATCATTACTTAACTACCTTTCCCTGGGCCTTAAAGATGCCATTCAGGACAAACCCCAATTTGCCATATGGACAGACCTTAAATATTGTTCTCCCTGACGAGCCCCCATTTTAACACATAGACAAACCTTACATATCAGGGGAATATAGAGCAGGGCTTTGAACCCATGTCGGTTGCACACAAGTCCAGTGTTCAAACTGCTTGGCCAATAAAGTGGGACTGTTGGGTCCACCTTGACACTGTGTATGCCTTGTGTTTAACTGAATCAAATGCCTTCACAGAGTGAGAAGATCTGCTTCATCATGGATGAGTCCAATGTCCTGGACTCAAGTTTTCTGGAGCGCATGAACACACTGCTGGCTAACGGTGAGGTTCCTGGTCTGTTTGAGGGAGATGAGCTGACCACTCTGATGACCCAGTGCAAGGAAGGAGCTCAGAGAGAAGGCCTGATGATGGACTCCCAGGAGGAACTGTACAAGTGGTTCACTCAGCAGGTATCAACAGCAGTTCACCAAATGTTCACTATAACTTATCCAAAGTGTTGGGTTATTTTTGCTTGGATTGATTTATTTTGAATATAACCTGAGGTGTTTAGGCTCTTCCATTCGCTATTATTTTCTTAAAAAGTGTCAGAAAACTAACCGCATTTGATGAAAGTCATTATTTTATGGTTATGCTTATCTTTAGAAGTTTCACTAATTTTAAGTGTTATTAATATTTATCTTGGAATTAGGGATGTTTAATGCACTCAGCGTGGTTGAATATGTTATAATTTATTAACACAAGCTAAGCATAGAGAGAGGAAGACTATTGCTGTTATTGGAGTTAAAATCATTCAGTTTTGACATATTTTGATGTTTAATTTATAATTTTTTCTTTAACATTTGAATGATTGAATTCAGGTGATGTACAACCTGCACGTGGTGTTTACCATGAACCCATCATCTGAAGGGCTCAAGGATAGAGCAGCCACCTCCCCCGCCCTCTTCAACAGGTCAGAGTTCATTTTCTCTGTCCCAAGGCCAAATTTACCATCAGGAAACCTGTTAAGCATGTCTTTGTAGAGAAAACTTCTACTAGTACTATTGGTTCAGAGTTATTCTGTCACCTCAGGAAGTTAGTGCCATTTTTATTCAACTTGAACACTTTAAATGTTACTATTTTTGTGTGGTAATGAGTAAAGGCCTCCATGCAATATTCTGCCATTTTTCATTAAAAGTTTAATCACTTACTTTTTCCATTTACTTTAACTTATTGCACATTTTACTATAACTTATTGCACATTTTGTGTTTACCTGAACTGTACACTTCTTCAGGTGTGTATTGAACTGGTTTGGTGACTGGAGCAATGGCGCCCTCTACCAGGTGGGCCGGGAGTTCACAGACAAGATCGATCTGGAGAAGAGCAATGTAAGTGACTCGGTGTAGACAGTTTGTTTCAGATCTCGTTTAAATGACATTGTTCATGAATAACTGATTTGCAGTGGTGCTGTTTATTTGTGACTTAGTGATATATCTTGAATGTACTTATTTAAACAAGGAATCATTTTGTCTTTCAAGACTTTGAACCTTTTTGATTAAAGGGAACTTACTTTTAAACTGTTAAGTAAGTAAAGTGGAATTTAAGTGATAAAGTGGGAATTTTGTGTAAAAATACCCTTAAAATATTCATGGGAAATGGCAGAAATAATAATAATAATCCTTGATAACATAATATATTGATGTCATAATATTGTTGTGAACACCAGACAGTTTCAGTTACAAAGTCCCTCAAAACCAGTAAGATAACTGGCTAAACAACTCTTTAAAAGTGCCTTTGACACACTGTGTTGCAGTATGATTTCTTACACATCCTGTTTGTAATACATTGCTCAAGTCTATCTGTCCATGGTGCATCATTTGTACATATATATTGATTGTTTGTAGTACATGGCTCCTGACTACTTGCCCGTGGCTTACTCTGGTCTGCCCAACCCACCAACCTACAGGGATGCTGTGGTCAATGCGTTCGTGTTTGTCCACCTTACCCTTCACCAGGCCAATCAGAGGGTTGCTCGTCGTGGAGGTCGTACCATGGCCATCACCCCCCGGCACTACCTGGACTTCATCAACCACTATGTAAGTATGCCTTGAACAGTAGTTTGCACAGGTGGCTTAATCTCTTAAAGCACATTTTCTGGTTCATCTTTCTGTATTTATTCCTGCACATTATCTCAAGAAATGTTCAAGATATTGCTATGAAAATATTGCTGAAGAATGTCACATATGAGGGGATGTGGGCTATTGAAAAAGAGCTCTTGGAAATACACTATGGCTACTAGGCAGCTGTTCCTTAATTTTTTTCATGTGCATTATCTTAAGAACCATTCAAAGGATTGACACCCAAGAGAGGATGTGTGTTATCAAATATTAGACCTATCAGAAATACATTATGGTGGCCAAGCTATGACCTTATAAACTCCTATCACATGCATGATCTCTTGAATTGTTCAAGTGATTGCTGTGAACATTTTACTGAAGATTGCCACCCATGAGAGGATTTCTGCTACCAACAAAATACTATCACCACAAGGCTGCCATTTTGAGTAACTGTGCATCACAGGGCCCTAATAGAGGATCTTTAGTTGTAATTTAAGTGGTTAATCATAGTATGTCAGTGGTTAAGCACTGTATGGCAGTGGTTTAGTGCTGTATGTACTGTTTTACAGGTGAAACTGTTCAATGAGAAGCGGTCTGACCTTGAAGAGCAGCAGCTCCATCTGAACGTCGGGCTCCAGAAGATCCGGGAGACTGTGGAGCAGGTCGAGGAGCTGCAGAAATCACTGTCAATCAAACGAAATGAGCTCGAAGAGAAGAACAACGCAGCCAATGCCAAACTCAAACAGATGGTCTGTATATACAGTCACCATGCAGTCATTGTTGTTGTAATACATTACATCAGTCACCAGCCAAACTCTTGTATTCTGTTGATCCATAAAGTTGTTGGATGCCTTTTTTAGTTTTCTCTGGCATGAACTATCTGGTGCAGGTTTTGATCTTGTATTATTGATTTCTGACCTTTTTAGGAAAAGTAGTTGTCTGTCAAGAAAATCAGAAACACTCCAAATCCAAGCCAGTTAATAGTAATCTTAACCAATGAATTTCATACTTCAGAACATTTCTTTTACTTGGACAAGAAATATGATCTTGTACTTCTCAGTTTGTATGTTTTCTGAGACCTATTAAGGCCAGGATTTATCTTTTATAATTTGGTTAATTTTATTAATAATTTATTATTTATATTGTGCTCGTATCAGGTACATCTGCTCACAAGCACAGTACAATGCTGTTTTACTTGGTTAAACAATGATGAGTGAAACAATTATATCACAATCCTATCACAAATTAAAATACTAAAATACATGTAAATATAATGTCAGCAGAAGAAAACTGAAGTTAAATCTGATGCTGAACAGTTGAACAGAATATTTGGCTAAAATAGGTTAGTTAACTTTAGAAAGAATAGAAATAAAAATAGTTTCCACTGTGCGAATATCTTCAGGAATAGAATTCCATAGTTTCTGAGCAGCAACTGCCAAAGCCTGATTGCCACAATTCACCAGCCTTGATTAATAAGAAACAGTTCCATTGACAAAGTTGATCTAAGTGTTCTTCCAGGTGTCTGTATAATCACCTGTTCAGATATAGATCATGTGGAGCCAGTCATTGTGGTGACTTATTAGTAATCAGCAAAATGTGGTTACCAGGTCAAAGACCAGCAGGAGGCAGAGAGGAAGAAGGTGACGTCCCAGGAGATCCAGCAAGCCCTGCAGGAGCAGACCAAGGTCATCTCCGAGAAACAGGAAAGTGTCATGGCAGACCTTGCCAAGGTCGAACCTGCTGTACAGGATGCCCAGCAAGGTCAGTCACAGGTCAAGGTCATGAAATGACGTTTAACACTTGATGATGTTTCAAACATTGCAGTAATCTGTTGACAGTTTATATCAGATAAATTGACAGTTAAAAGCATAAGATTTGGTATGGAGCATATTGGACTGAATTCTTCATGTAAGAGTGTTCTGTGGCTCTGCAATTATGCATCTCAATGAATTATGATAAATAAAGAGCTATATGTATGATAGAGAGGTTTTTGTAAAAGTGTGCAGACTTTCATATTAATGTTAAGAAGGCTGCATTGAGTAATATTTGAACTAGTGTAATCAACAAGTCTGTCGCAAACATTCTACAATAACATATTATGAATCCATTATTCAGTTGGTTGAATCCTGTTTTATAGTAAAATACCAACCTTTTACCCAGATTCTGGACTGATGATTTTATGGATCATCTGTGTGTTGTTAATTGTTGATAATAAGATCATGTGATTAGTGTTTCTGTCAATGAGGAAATACTTTGGCACATCCTGTGAATGTTTAGTTGTACATTTGATGACTACCTGAGCTCCCAACTTTTAGCCGTCAAATCAATCAAGAAGCAGCATTTGGTGGAGGTTCGCTCGTTCCCTTCCCCGCCCCCCATGGTGAAACTAGCCCTGGAATCCATCCTGACCCTGCTCGGGGAGACCAACCTGGACTGGAAAACCATGAGAAGCTGTGTGATGCGTGACAATTTCATCAGCACTATTGTAAATTTCAACACTGATGCTATTAGGTATGTCCTCCCGTGATGTAAACCTTGATAACCCGACCTTGTAGGCAGGAAGGACAACGTTGAAGCAACCAATGCCATTGACTTGTCACTGTTAAATATAGACTGGTACATGCTGTTATATGATCCTGTCACCAGTTTTGGCATAAATCTGCAGTGGGAGAGATCCAATGTGATAATGTTAATATTTATTTTAGATACTGATATTTAAAACAACCATAAGCTGGAGGCCTCGGTGATGAGGTGTATGTACTTGGGTGCAGGTTGACATAGAATGGTACATTGCTTCAATGGTGGCCCTTCTTGGCTAATACAGATAACTGTGTTATATGGATGATGATATTGTGGTGTATATTGTCTGTCTAGCCGTGCAGTCCATTAAGAAGCAACACCTGATAGAGGTACGCACAATGGCCAACCCACCTATACTGGTCAAGATGTCTGTCGAATCCATTTGCATCCTGCTTGGTGAAAATGCCGCTGATTGGAAAGCTATCCGAGCAGTTCTAATGAAAGACGGCTTCATTAGCTCTATCTTGAACTTCGGGACTGAGGGGATCACGTGAGTGGACGGATCTGTCAGTCTGTCACTGGATGTCACTGAAGACTGTCGTAGATTTTGTGTGGTTTGCTTTTGTTTCCCTCCTGTCTAGCTTTGTTTTTATTTTCAGGAGATGTCAGAATGGTTTATCCTGGTTCATTTCACTATTTTGTATTATATATAGATGAGGGCAGTTAATTATTAATAGATCATTGACAACTCAAAGATCACAGCCACACAGCCTGCTTGTTCAGAGAGTTACACATAATACAGATAATCCCTCATTTTTAACCAGACAGCCATGTTGTGTGTATTACTAAAGGTCTGTATGTTTCCATTTTCACTATTTTGCCAGATCATCTTATGAAATTCAGCATCATTTTGTAGAAACTAGTGCAAACATTGCATTAGACATTGAATAATTTGAAAACAATATTCAAGTTGATTGTTGCTATAATATCAAAGGTGCCATAAGTTTTGCCAAAATTTCTAAATACTTGAAAGCTGTAAAGGCATCTGTAAACTTTCAGTGATGGGGACATATTTTTTTATTGAAATTAAAGACTAGAAATAAAACACATGAATACTTGGATTTTCTTTTGAGTTGTCTGATATCTGTGTATTAATTTTCTGCCCTCAAGATTTTTTTTGTGGATGGATGTATAAACTCAAACTTTTGCACACAGAAGGTGTAAAGAAAGGTGTGATGAAAACTGGGTGGAAGATATTCAAAGTTCACTCACTGCCAGATGCATGATGGGGAGGGACTTGTGTTCTGTTTCCATCATTGAGAAAGACTAAAATCCTCCAGATTTGTTCCCTACTTTTGAAATAGATCCTCATATCTAGGAGATAAAATACCAGTCAAATCTGATGAATTAGGATAACATATCTCATAGATCTTTATCCTCCTTTAGTTAATAGGGACACCTGTCTGTAGCATATAGTCTGGGCCAAACAGTTCTAGTAGTTCAATTTGTATGGTACCATCCATTAGATTAGTAAGCAAGTTAATTAAACTCTCATAACCTGTGATGCAGTACCCTGGCCTGGAATGAATGCAGAATTCTCACAGCTGAGTCCCAGTGTGGTGGCACCTCGGGAAGAAGTGATTATACAAACACAGTAACCAAGTAGGATTGCTAGGTACAGGAAACCCCTTACCAACAAAGGGCTGTTCCAGATTTTGCCCTTGGTGCAAAATACTCATAGTGAGTCAGTGGTGATGTATGGTTAATTCACGTATTGAAACATGTAGAGCTTCATCATCCTGCAGTAAACAGTGACACTTGTCTGCAGTATATAGTCTGGGCCAAACAGTTTTAGTTGTTCAATTTGTATGGTGCCCTTCACTAGATTAGTCAAGAAAGTAACTGCCAGATGGCAGCACCTTCTGTGTCCAGCCTGGAGAATTTTCTGCCAAGTACTCAATTCTCTGAATCAGTCTTGCTTTTTATAATTAATAAATTTGTATCCACCAAAACGAAGTTTTGCGGATACTATGTTTTTGACCGGGTTCCGCGGCCGCCGCGTTGGTTTCCGGAGAACTCCTCTGAGACTACTGGACGGATTTTTACGAAACTTACACAAATTATCGGGTCACATGTGAACTGGTGCCTAACCAAGTGACCTTGACCTCTAACCTTTCCTCTTTGCCCAGCGTCCGTTTGTGCGTCTGTTTCCACACATAAACCCACATATCTCGAGAACCGTTTGACCTTTCAGGAAAAAAATTTTACACAAATGTAGCCCTGGGATAGCTTTATAACATACACAACAAAAGGTGGCGCCACCTGCAACCATGTTTGCACAGTGTCCATCTGTTTGTCTGCCTTGGGTTAAAATCACTCATATCTCTGCAGTGATTTGACTAATTCACTTAAAATTCGGCATGCATATACATCCTGGATAGCTTTCTTGATTTTATGGCAGGTGGCGCCACCTACATTCACGTTAACGCTGCAGACATCCAAGCTCATATCTCGGGAACCGTTTGACCAATCAGGAAAAAAAAATTACACAAATGTAGCCCTTGGATAACTTTATAACATACACAAAAATGATGGCGCCATCTGCAGCTGAATGCACAGTGTCCATCTGTTTGTCTGCCTCAGGTTAAAATCACTCATATCTCTGCAGTGGTTTGACTTTTCCACATGAAATTTTGCATATGTATACATCTTGGATAGTTTCTCGTTCAGATAACAGGTGGCGCCACCTACAATCATGTTTATTAGGCAGAGAGTCATTCTTATATGTAACATAGTAACTCTATATCCTCTTGCCACTCAATCCATGCCTCGCTTCACCCATCCTTCTCTGATTTTGGCGGATACACGTAGTCGCTTGTCAACTACCCGTATTCTAGTTATTATAGTGGAAATAGAATAACAAATACCTCAACTAGTGATGTCATTATCCTCTGAGAAATTATGTGGCTGTTCAAACTAGACTTTGTAGTCCAAAGTATAAAAAAATAGCATAAAATTCCCAAATAAAATATATGTATTTTGACTTAAATGAGAGAATTTAAGCTGTGGCTTTTAGGTATGGTCTTTTGGTGAGATTGACTTGGGTTTTTTATTATGGTTTGTGGATTTCTTGGATATCTTTATCAGAAAATAATCTTGAATTTTTGCTGAGAATTTTTTTTTATCTTTGTATAAATTTAATGAATTTGATGCTTTTTACATTTATGTTTTATTTGAAGGAGATGGCATTTTCAAGTTTCTTGTGTCTGTTCATTTTATTACCTCTTTAGTGATGTAATCACTATTTTTTTTTTGCATATTGAGTGATGTACCAGTTACCTTATTTATTATGTATGCTAGTTTGAATATGTTCCAGCTGGTCACAACACTTCTTGCATATTTGCATATCTGTTTTATTTGACTTTTTTATGCATGATGTTTGAGAAATGCATGATTATTAACAAAGTTCTCACTTTGATTTTAGATGCAGTAACTTGTAGTTCAGTTGATCTGATATTATTATTATTATTTGCTCAAAATCGGATATTATTCTTTTGGGGACATTCTTTACTTATGATGTTCCAGTATAACTTGTGGCCAGTTGAACAAATTCTTGTATAATTCCTCAGAAAATGGGTATTTTTTTTTACCTGAACTGATTTCAATTATTACAGTTTCATTAAAAAAAAAGTTCCCAGGTTAAGTTTCTGATGTAAAAAATAGTCTCAAAAACATCTGTTGTCAAAGACAAATACAGGTACTCCTATATGACACACATCCTGATGTGAGCTGGTTTCTGATGTGAGCTGGTTTATCAGTCTACATTGAAGTGCATTTAGATTCTCCCAATGCTGTTTCGGATCCCCTCAAGATCTTGGTTGGTCTGTTAATTTTTAGTGTTCTTTTAATGTGACTTTTACATATATATTACTATATACCTGAAACATGATGTATCAATATTTAACAGTGATGACATCCGTGAGAAAATCAAGAACAAATTCCTGAGCAACTCTGACTTCAACTTTGAGAAAGTGAACAAGGCTAGTGCTGCCTGTGGACCCATGGTCAAATGGGTAATTGCACAGGTACGTATAAAAGAAATATCTCATGTTTATATATATATGTGTGTGTTTATCTATATATGATAAATTTAGATATATGGATTCAGAGATACTTAATTAGAAGTCAAACATTGAGTATCAATATATTTTATGATATAGATGTTCTGAATAAAAATAATAATTCTTTTATGTAATTAACAAACAAAGGCAGTCATATTTATTGATGATACTGCACTTTCATACATTTTGTATCCTGCAGTTGCTAAAAACAATTACCGTGTAGATGGTGAAAAAAACAGACGATAATTCTTTAACCTGCTGTGATTAGTTGTTTATAATTGTGTATGAAGAAGTGCTCTCATCGTTACATTTTAGATCAACTACTCTGACATGCTGAACCGCATTGAACCACTGCGCAACGAGCTTCAGGCCCTGGAGAACGCTGCTCAGACAAATCGGCAGAAGGATGAGGATGTCAAGAAGCTGATCAGTGAGCTCGAGGCCAGCATCACCAAGTACAAGGAGGAGTACGCGGTGCTGATCAGCCAAGCCCAGGCCATCAAGACCGACCTTCAGATGGTTGAAACAAAGGTGGGGGTTCATGTACTCACCCAGCTGGGAAAGTTTATAAAGTCTCGTTATCATATTTGTCATCTGGCCCAATTTATAACCTGAGAGTTTATAACCTGACAATTTATAACCTGAGTGTATAACCTGACAATTTATAACCTGAGTGTATAACCTGAGAGTTTATAACTTGACAGAATAACCTGAGAATTGTTGACTGGAGAGTTCATACACAGAGTGCAATAATAGGTGTTTGTGGTTCCCATGATCCAATACAATGATAATAAGCACTGGACTACAGGTGATTTATCATTGACACAGTGGTTGCATTTGCCTGTCATTGTATACCTGGACTTCTGGTCCTGACTGCTGATTGTATCTGTATACCTGGACTTCTGGTCCTGACTGCTGATTGTATCTGTATACCTGGACTTCTGGTCCTGACTGCTGATTGTATCTGTATACCTGGACTTCTGGTCCTGACTGCTGATTGTATCTGTATACCTGGACTTCTGGTCCTGACTGCTGATTGTATCTGTATACCTGGACTTCTGGTCCTGACTGCTGATTGTATCTGTATACCTGGACTTCTGGTCCTGACTGCTGATTGTATCTGTATACCTGGACTTCTGGTCCTGACTGCTGATTGTATCTGTATACCTGGACTTCTGGTCCTGATTACTGATTGTATCTGTATACCTGGACTTCTGGTCCTGACTGCTGATTGTATCTGTATACCTGGACTTCTGGTCCCGATTGCTGATAGTATCTGTATACCTGGACTTCTGGTCCTGACTGCTGATTGTATCTGTACACCTGGACTTCTGGTCCTGACTGCTGATTGTATCTGTATACCTGGACTTCTGGTCCTGACTGCTGATTGTATCTGTATACCTGGACTTCTAGTCCTGATTGCTGATTGTATCTGTATACCTGGACTTCTGGTCCTGACTGCTGATTGTATTTGGCTACCTGGACTTCTGGTCCTGACTGCTGATTGTATCTGTATTCCTGGACTTCTGGTCCTGACTGCTGATTGAATTTGGCTACCTGGACTTCTGGTCCTGACTGCTGATTGTATCTGTATACCTGGACTTCTGGTCCTGACTGCTGATTGTATTTGGCTACCTGGACTTCTGGTCCTGACTGCTGATTGTATCTGTATACCTGGACTTCTGGTCCTGACTGCTGATTGTATCTGTATACCTGGACTTCTGGTCCTGACTGCTGATTGTATCTGTATACCTGGACTTCTGGTCCTGACTGCTGATTGTATCTGTATACCTGGACTTCTGGTCCTGACTGCTGATTGTATCTGTATACCTGGACTTCTAGTCCTGACTGCTGATTGTATCTGTATACCTGGACTTCTGGTCCTGATTGCTGATTGTATCTGTATACCTGGACTTCTGGTCCTGACTGCTGATTGTATTTGGCTACCTGGACTTCTGGTCCTGACTGCTGATTGTATCTGTATACCTGGACTTCTGGTCCTGACTGCTGATTGTATCTGTATACCTGGACTTCTGGTCCTGATTGCTGATTGTATCTGTATACCTGGACTTCTGGTCCTGACTGCTGATTGTATTTGGCTACCTGGACTTCTGGTCCTGACTGCTGATTGTATCTGTATACCTGGACTACTGGTCCTGACTGCTGATTGTATCTGTATACCTGGACTTCTGGTCCTGACTGCTGATTGTATCTGTATACCTGGACTTCTGGTCCTGACTGCTGATTGTATCTGTATACCTGGACTTCTGGTCCTGACTGCTGATTGTATCTGTATACCTGGACTTCTGGTCCTGACTGCTGATTGTATCTGTATACCTGGACTTCTGGTCCTGACTGCTGATTGTATCTGTACACCTGGACTTCTGGTCCTGACTGCTGTATACCTGGACTTCTTGTTTTTACTGCTTTTTTCATAAATTTCAGGTGAACAGAAGCGTGGATCTTCTGAAGTCACTGGGCGATGAGAGAGAGAGATGGGACGCCGGAAGCGAGACCTTCAAAAACCAGATGTCCACCATCATTGGAGATGTCTTGTTGTCCTCAGCTTTCATGACATACGCAGGTATGTATTATAACATAGAAGTCATTTGATGGTCAAGGGGTGAACTGCACCTTAGAATGTTTGGCATACTTTGTTATGGAAACTGAAAAAAGATTGCTAAAGGTTGAATTATTTCCACTTGTGTAAAAACAATGGGAAGGATGCTCAGAACATGTATTATCCATTATATCTTCTTAACTCCTGTAGAAGATCTTACCAACTAAAGGTCTCGTCACTTTATGTTATCCTTTTTTAAGTATGTCACAGTTGCTTTGTGATTGGAAGCATTGCCTGAGAGGAAGGAGTGATTTCAGTTTATAAAAATCCTAGGTGGAATTTACCAGGATCACTTGTCATCCATTTTTGGACCGATAATGTGTGGGCACCACTCAAACAACCTTAGAAGGTAGTCACAATATGAAAGAAAACCTTTTTGGTTGTATTACAGAGGTTTTATATTGCTGAACTTGTATAGAGTTAGGTATTGTTTTTTTTTGTGGCTACAGTGACATAACTCTTGTTTCACCAAGCCTGTATTGTTCCTGTGTACAGGCTGACTTAGAGTATTGCACCCTCTTGAAGTGTTCATTGTTTTCTCCAGGCTGACTTAGAGTATTGCACCCTCTTGAAGTGTTCATTGTTTTCTCCAGGCTGACTTAGAGTATTGCACCCTCTTGAAGTGTTCATTGTTTTCTCCAGGCTGACTTAGAGCATTGCACCCTCTTGAAGTGTTCATTGTTTTCTCCAGGCTGACTTAGAGCATTGCACCCTCTTGAAGTGTTCATTGTTTTCTCCAGGCTGACTAAGAGTATTGCACCCTCTTGAAATGTTCATTGTTTTTTCCAGGCTGACTTAGAGTATTGCACCCTCTTGAAGTGTTCATTGTTTTCTCCAGGCTGACTAAGAGATTTGCACCCTCTTGAAGTGTTCATTGTTTTCTCCAGGCTGACTTAGAGTATTGCACCCTCTTGAAGTGTTCATTGTTTTCTCCAGGCTGACTTAGAGCATTGCACCCTCTTGAAGTATTCATTGTTTTCTCCAGGCTGACTTAGAGCATTGCACCCTCTTGAAGTGTTCATTGTTTTCTCCAGGCTGACTTAGAGCATTGCACCCTCTTGAAGTGTTCATTGTTTTCTCCAGGCTGACTTAGAGCATTGCACCCTCTTGAAGTGTTCATTGTTTTCTCCAGGCTGACTTAGAGTATTGCACCCTCTTGAAGTGTTCATTGTTTTCTCCAGGATGACTTAGAGCATTGCACCCTCTTGAAGTGTTCATTGTTTTCTCCAGGCTGACTTAGAGTATTGCAACCTCTTGAAGTGTTCATTGTTTTCTCCAGGCTGACTTAGAGTATTGCACCCTCTTGAAGTGTTCATTGTTTTCTCCAGGCTGACTTAGAGTATTGCACCCTCTTGAAGTGTTCGTTGTTTTCTCCAGGCTGACTTAGAGTATTGCACCCTCTTGAAGTGTTCATTGTTTTCTCCAGGCTGACTTAGAGCATTGCACCCTCTTGAAGTGTTCATTGTTTTCTCCAGGCTGACTTAGAGCATTGCACCCTCTTGAAGTGTTCATTGTTTTCTCCAGGCTACTTTGACCAGCACATGAGACAGAACCTGTTTACCACCTGGTGCTCCCACCTCCAGCAAGCCAACATTAGCTTCAGGACGGACATTGCTAGGATCGAGGTAATTCTTACAGTGCCCTCTTGTTTGTCAACATGAATGTGTAGGTTAACCAGTGGTTGTTTATTATAAAAAAGGGGGAGTTTTTAATATATTTGTAAATTTGCACATTAGACAGCTGTTGATGATGTTTGAGTGATCAGACGTCACAAAGATACAAGTGCAGTATGGTTAAGAATTCTGCTTAGCAAGAGCCTTTGTCGATTAGGCTTCTTGAATGTCAAAACATACATTGGGTAAAATCTACTTGCATAAATCTTTTATTTTCCAATAAGTGAAATTATAACCTTATCTTATTCTTGTGAAAAAAGAAAAACTCAGAATGTAAATGTAGTATACTGCCAAATTCAAGACCATTATAAGAGACAGCTGAGAATTAACCTCCGCTCCTTTTGATGTGATTTCTTTCAGTACCTCAGTAATGCTGATGAGCGTCTGAACTGGCAGGCCAACTCCCTGCCAGCTGATGACTTGTGTACAGAAAACGCCATCATGCTGAAGCGTTTCAACCGCTATCCTCTCATCATTGATCCCTCAGGCCAAGCCACAGAGTTTATCATGAATGAACTCAAAGATCGCAAAATCACAAAGACAAGGTCAGCTGCAGTATCACTTTGCCATTAAAACTGTACTTGCCTATTTAAACGGCTCAAAGCAGATGGTTAATGGACAACAATAAATATGCTTCTCTAACCTTTTTTGTCTTTTTTACCTGTATAAAAGTACATTAAACATATTTAGTATTTTAATTCATAGACTAAGAAGTCAGGGATACTTTGGTTTAAGCACAGTTGTGCCACAGCCCTTGACACCTCGTACACATCATAACAAAAATGAAAAAAAATAAACATTTCACAGATTTTTTGCATTTTGGTAGATATGGGTGAGAGGACGAAGAATTAAACTGAGTCATGACCTCTACTATTAGAGTGACCTTGTTCTCTTATAGGTGCTGTTGGTTAAAATCACACCAAATTGTAGTTATCTCAAGAAAGGCTGCATAGATTTACCTGAAAATTAAGTAAGAAAATCTTGGATAGGTTTGTCTTGAGCCGAAGACTGGCTGCGTCACCTACTGTCTGTTTTAAGTTTGATACTCCTGTCACTGCCACCTGACATTAGTTGATCCTGAGCTCTCAGGGCCTTTGTAAGAGGTCACAAGACACACCTCTTTAAAAATACTATGATTCCAGAAAGAAACCATATATACTATTATATGATTTCAAAAAGTATCCTTATAAACAAATTCAGCTGAGCAGCATGACCCATGGGCCCTTAATTAAGAAAAGATGTAAAAAACTTTCAAAAACAGGAGTAATCTGTCTGAAATATTTGTACACATAACCTTGCCTTGCATTTACAGCTTTCTGGATGATGCTTTCCGCAAGAATCTTGAGAGTGCCCTTCGATTTGGAAACCCCTTGCTTGTGCAGGTAAATAAAGTGATCTTAAGTATAGTTTCAGGTATATAAGTTACCCTTTTAATAATAGGGAGGTATGTCTTTTTTATCAAGTGAAATACTTTTATCAAGTGAAATATGAGGTTTATCTTCTTTAACCATGCACATAATAGCATTATACATTATCTACAGGATTTCTAAAACCTGACCATATACTGAAACAAACATTTATAATTAATCAGGAATTTGTTCCATCAACCTTGCATTGTTTAAGATTAATCTTTGCACACTTTTCTTCAGGATGTTGAGAATTATGATCCCATCTTGAACCCCGTGCTGAACCGTGAAGTGCGTCGTACAGGAGGTCGTGTGCTCATCACGCTCGGTGATCAGGACATTGATTTGTCACCAGCTTTCACCATCTACCTCACCACCAGGGATCCAACTGTAAGAATCTTATAACACTCAGATTATTTAACCTGAAGAATAGTTTTCAGCCTATGTGTCTCTGAAATCAGGAGTAGATTGTAACCACTGATATTTTCTCTGTGCTACTACTTTGAGATTTATGGCACCATGTAGTGCAGTTAATTTGGTTTGGTATATCAGCAGGGCAGAATTTTAATTTGATAGTTTGTAGCATAAAAAATGCACCTTCCATGAACAGTTAGCCCTAATTAAATTAGACATATACTTATGACATTTTATATTTCATCACTCCTATAAAATTCAAAGATGAACACTGGGCATTGAGCATTAAGGATTTGTCATAATGTTTCATTGATCCAAAATACTGGCATAATACTGATTATAGGTTGAGTTTCCACCTGATTTGTGCTCCCGTGTGACCTTTGTGAACTTCACGGTGACAAGAAGCAGTCTACAGAGTCAGTGTCTGAACCGTGTGCTCAAGACTGAAAGACCTGATGTGGATGAGAAGAGGTCTGACCTCCTCAAACTGCAAGGTCAGCCAAATCTGATGTTTTAAGATGTGCAAAGGGATTAAAGAGGCATGCTGTATCTGCAGGGGAAAAATATAGGACATAAATTTGTTGGACGTGATAGTGACAACTGCTACCTGAGCAGTGGAAATTGTAAAAATACAGCCAATTGTTTGTAATGTACCTCAACTTACCTGACTAAAACATGATATAAAATAGTAAGGCCCATGTTAGGAGTGCATAATATATCCTTTGATCTTTTTAAATAAACTGAATGTCAGCAAAGCCCATAAAATTCCTAGTTATTGCAACAACACCACATAGAAGCCTGCTGACCTCTGACCTCATAAAGTGGGCGGGATAACAAGTTTCATGAAAATCTACCAAAGCCCTGGTAAGTTATCAACTCCTATAGTGGATTGACAGACAGATGGACATTGGGTGGGTCTACCATAATATGTCCTATCTTAGATGGGCATATAATAAAATCCACTGTGTATAAGTGTTGATGGATGGTCGGACGGACAGCTGGATGGCAGGTGGGTCTACCATAATGTCCTATCTTAGATGGGCATGTAATAAAATCCACTGTGTATAAGTGTTGATGGATGGTTAGATGGACGGTGCGTGGATATACCATAATATGTCCTATCTTAGATGGGAGTATAGTAAAATCCAGTGTCTATAGGTGTTAACGGATGGTTAGATGGACAGATGGACAGCGGGTAAGTATACCATAATATGTCCTAACTAAGATGGGCATATAGTACAATCCAGTGTTTATAAGTGTTGACAGATGGTTAGATGGACAGAAGGACGGGGGGTGTGTATACCATGATATTTCCTATCTAAGATGGGCACATAGTAAAATCCAGTGACTATAAGTGTTGGCTTTCACATGTGTTTAAGAAAACTACTGTGGAGCAGTTTTTCATCTCCTGTATTTAATGCCATGGTTGTATGTTCAGCTTTATTTGTGCATACTGTCAGGCTGAGCTTTAAGGGTATAGGTCTTTGTTCACTTGGCAACTGGTTGCACAGGGATAAAAGATTATCATATGATCTGTATTATCATAGTTAATTTTTCAGTTGATAATTGTTTGCATAACTTTCATACAGGTGAATTCCTGCTGAGACTTCGCCATCTGGAGAAATCTTTGCTTCAAGCTCTGAATGATGTCAAAGGTCGTATCCTTGACGATGACCGGATCATCACTCACCTCGAAACTCTGAAGAAAGAAGCAGCTGAGATTGCTCGTAAAGTTGAAGAGACTGACAACGTGATGGCGGAGGTGGAGACAACGTCCCAGCAATATGTGCCGCTAGCACAGTCCTGCAGCAGCATATACTTCACCCTGGAATCTCTTAACCAGGTCTGCTGAGTTAACTTCTTGATGAACACGCTCTGCATATGTCATATTTAAGGGTAGGACCTGACTAACTCCAATTCAGGATTAGTTCAGCTGAGTTTCCAACCATTCCATAAGAAATCCATCTTTCCTTGTATAACAGATCTTGTAACTAAAAAAATGTTGTGGTTTACAATTTTATAACATAGCTGTCATTTGTAAGAATTTTGAATTTTACTGTGTGGTGATGGTAGTTTTATTATTTTATTCCAGGTTCACTTCCTGTACCAGTTCTCCCTGCAGTTTTTCCTGGATATATTCACAGCCGTTCTGTCCCATAACTCCCGTCTGGCGGACGTGAAGGACCACACCCAGAGGCTGTCCATCATCACTCAGGACCTGTTCCAGGTATGTACGTCTTCATGTACATGCATTTAGTCACTGAGGACCTCTTCAAAGTAAACATTCTAACATACTCGTTTATCTGAAATCATAAACACCTATATCCACTGGTGCATGTAAACTGAAATATTCTCCTGTGTCTGATCCAGAACATTAATAATTATATCATGATACTAAAAATTAAGTTCATAAGCCCTACTACTGGAGAGTAGTTGTGCTCTACTTTCAAGTAATGAGATATTTGAATATTGGTCTCTCTCTGAAATCAGTAGATATAAATATTTGAGTGTGGATGTTTTTACTTGATACCGAATACATGTGCATAAAGTGGATGCTGTGTTTGAAGTCAGTACTACTACTACACAGAGGGAAGTTCTTGAGACACATTTAAGGACATCTGACAGGCTCATTGTTTCCAGGCAACCTTTAACCTTGTTATACGGTGCATGCTGTACTCTGATTACATCTGCGTTATTATTTCCAGGTAACCTTTAACCGTGTTGCCAGGGGCATGCTGTACTCTGATTACATCTGCATTATTATTTCCAAGTAACCTTTAACCGTGTTGCCAGGGGCATGCTGTACTCTGATTACATCTGCATTATTATTTCCAAGTAACCTTTAACCGTGTTGCCAGGGGCATGCTGTACTCGGATTACATCTGCATTATTATTTCCAAGTAACCTTTAACCGTGTTGCCAGGGGCATGCTGTACTCTGATTACATCTGCATTATTATTTCCAGGTAACCTTTAACCGTGTTGCCAGGGGCATGCTGTACTCTGATTACATCTGCATTATTATTTCCAAGTAACCTTTAACCGTGTTGCCAGGGGCATGCTGTACTCTGATTACATCTGCATTATTATTTCCAAGTAACCTTTAACCGTGTTGCCAGGGGCATGCTGTACTCTGATTACATCTGCATTATTATTTCCAGGTAACCTTTAACCGTGTTGCCAGGGGCATGCTGTACTCTGATTACATCTGCATTATTATTTCCAGGTAACCTTTAACCGTGTTGCCAGGGGCATGCTGTACTCTGATTACATCTGCATTATTATTTCCAGGTAACCTTTAACTGTGTTGCCAGGGGCATGCTGTACTCTGATTACATCTGCATTATTATTTCCAGGTAACCTTTTACCGTGTTGCCAGGGGCATGCTGTACTCTGATTACATCTGCATTATTATTTCCAGGTAACCTTTAACTGTGTTGCCAGGGGCATGCTGTACTCTGATTACATCTGCATTATTATTTCCAGGTAACCTTTAACTGTGTTGCCAGGGGCATGCTGTACTCTGATTACATCTGCATTATTATTTCCAGGTAACCTTTAACTGTGTTGCCAGGGGCATGCTGTACTCTGATTACATCTGCATTATTATTTCCAGGTAACCTTTAACCGTGTTGCCAGGGGCATGCTGTATTCTGATTACATCTGCATTATTATTTCCAGGTAACCTTTAATCGTGTTGCCAGGGGCATGCTGTATTCTGATTACATCTGCATTATTATTTGCAGGTAACCTTTAATCGTGTTGCCAGGGGCATGCTGTATTCTGATTACATCTGCATTATTATTTCCAGGTAACCTTTAATCGTGTTGCCAGGGGCATGCTGTATTCTGATTACATCTGCATTATTATTTCCAGGTAACCTTTAACCGTGTTGCCAGGGGCATGCTGTATTCTGATTACATCTGCATTATTATTTCCAGGTAACCTTTAATCGTGTTGCCAGGGGCATGCTGTATTCTGATTACATCTGCATTATTATTTCCAGGTAAACCTTAACCGTGTTGCCAGGGGCATGCTGTACTCTGATTACATCTGCATTATTATTTCCAAGTAACCTTTAATCGTGTTGCCAGGGGCATGCTGTATTCTGATTACATCTGCATTATTATTTCCAGGTAACCTTTAACCGTGTTGCCAGGGGCATGCTGTATTCTGATTACATCTGCATTATTATTTCCAAGTAACCTTTAATCGTGTTGCCAGGGGCATGCTGTACTCTGATTACATCTGCATTATTATTTCCAGGTAACCTTTAACCGTGTTGCCAGGGGCATGCTGTACTCTGATTACATCTGCATTATTATTTCCAGGTAACCTTTAACCGTGTTGCCAGGGGCATGCTGTATTCTGATTACATCTGCATTATTATTTCCAAGTAACCTTTAATCGTGTTGCCAGGGGCATGCTGTATTCTGATTACATCTGCATTATTATTTCCAGGTAACCTTTAACCGTGTTGCCAGGGGCATGCTGTACTCTGATTACATCTGCATTATTATTTCCAAGTAACCTTTAACCGTGTTGCCAGGGGCATGCTGTACTCTGATTACATCTGCATTATTATTTCCAAGTAACCTTTAACCGTGTTGCCAGGGGCATGCTGTACTCTGATTACATCTGCATTATTATTTCCAAGTAACCTTTAACCGTGTTGCCAGGGGCATGCTGTACTCTGATTACATCTGCATTATTATTTCCAAGTAACCTTTAACCGTGTTGCCAGGGGCATGCTGTATTCTGATTACATCTGCATTATTATTTCCAGGTAACCTTTAACCGTGTTGCCAGGGGCATGCTGTACTCTGATTACATCTGCATTATTATTTCCAGGTAACCTTTAACCGTGTTGCCAGGGGCATGCTGTACTCTGATTACATCTGCATTATTATTTCCAGGTAACCTTTAACCGTGTTGCCAGGGGCATGCTGTACTCTGATTACATCTGCATTATTATTTCCAGGTAACCTTTAATCGTGTTGCCAGGGGCATGCTGTACTCTGATTACATCTGCATTATTATTTCCAGGTAACCTTTAACTGTGTTGCCAGGGGCATGCTGTACTCTGATTACATCTGCATTATTATTTCCAGGTAACCTTTTACCGTGTTGCCAGGGGCATGCTGTACTCTGATTACATCTGCATTATTATTTCCAGGTAACCTTTAACTGTGTTGCCAGGGGCATGCTGTACTCTGATTACATCTGCATTATTATTTCCAGGTAACCTTTAACTGTGTTGCCAGGGGCATGCTGTACTCTGATTACATCTGCATTATTATTTCCAAGTAACCTTTAACCGTGTTGCCAGGGGCATGCTGTACTCTGATTACATCTGCATTATTATTTCCAGGTAACCTTTAACCGTGTTGCCAGGGGCATGCTGTACTCGGATTACATCTGCATTATTATTTCCAAGTAACCTTTAACCGTGTTGCCAGGGGCATGCTGTACTCGGATTACATCTGCATTATTATTTCCAGGTAACCTTTAACCGTGTTGCCAGGGGCATGCTGTACTCTGATTACATCTGCATTATTATTTCCAAGTAACCTTTAACCGTGTTGCCAGGGGCATGCTGTACTCTTATTACATCTGCATTATTATTTCCAAGTAACCTTTAACCGTGTTGCCAGGGGCATGCTGTACTCTGATTACATCTGCATTATTATTTCCAAGTAACCTTTAACCGTGTTGCCAGGGGCATGCTGTACTCTGATTACATCTGCATTATTATTTCCAGGTAACCTTTAACCGTGTTGCCAGGGGCATGCTGTACTCTGATTACATCTGCATTATTATTTCCAGGTAACCTTTAACCGTGTTGCCAGGGGCATGCTGTACTCTGATTACATCTGCATTATTATTTCCAGGTAACCTTTAACCGTGTTGCCAGGGGCATGCTGTACTCTGATTACATCTGCATTATTATTTCCAGGTAACCTTTAACCGTGTTGCCAGGGGCATGCTGTACTCTGATTACATC